>CM065908.1:6265000-7515000 GCA_033439115.1 Firmiana major | reverse complement strand
AGAATAGTTTTAGTTTTAGTTTTATTTTCCTTATTTTTAGAAGCTTTCTCAAATAGTTTTTTAGCCACCATTATATTCTAGTATTTTTTACTGTTCATGAAAACTTAAAGATATTTCTTCAATGGCACGTTCTGTCTTTCTTCTTCCATTAGTTTATTTTTCATTTTTTTGTTCATTTCGATGGATTCGGAGGCGTTTGAGCTGATGAACAGCAGCTATATGGTTCATCCCTTTGCTGTATTCTCAAGCTTGGTGTCCCTTGTTTAATCCTTTTAACCCAGCTTGTGTTATTTTCTTTTGAAATGCACCATTCATCACGGTCCGATTTATGTTATGGTTAAGCTAAATTTCTTTCTTTCTTTTTTCTTTTCCTGGTAGACCTGAGAAGGTCATGATTTAATTTTTCTGTATTATTTTTTTCTTCTCTTACACCATTCACCACTGTTCAAGTTATATTATTGTTGAAGTATCTTTATTTCCTCGGTTGTGGTTAGCTGATTTGATTTTATGAGCCAAGTGAGAAAGCCGAGCAATAGCTGGAGTAGAGTGATTGTACAGGAAGCTAACCGACGATGTGACCAAGCCCAATGTTGTCTTGCTCCATTACTGCCCAGCTCTTCTCCTTTACTTTCAGATCTCGGTGCTAGTTGTTGAACTCGGTGTGAATGGTGGCTACAACAGCAACCCGAGAGCAAAGCAGCAGCAGTAGCAAGAGCTTTCCTCTGTTCTCCCCTGTTCCAAGTTTTATTTATTGTTCATTTCCTTAATTTTTTTTTCTTTTGTTTTTGTCTCTAGTTTCAATTTATTTAAGTTGTTGTGCTCCATTTAGATTCTAGTTTCATATTACACATTTTCTCGGCTTGTGTTTTCTGTTGTTTTGCATTATCTTTGTTTGTTGATGATGTTCAGACCGTGACTTAGCCGTTTATGAACAGCACTGCATTGGTGTTAAAATAGAGCTGCAGCTGGATTGAAGTTGTTCAGGACTAGAGGTTGTGATGCTCGAGTGTGAGTGCTGGTACAAGCAACGCAACGTATGTGCCGCTGAGGACACAGAAAGCTGACCCAGAGGCATTTGCAGTGACACTGCAAGGGGAAAGAGCAGAGAATGTCAGTACAGCTTGCTGTTTGTGCATTCTTTTTTCTTTGTGTTGCAGCTTATAGGAAATGAAGCTGATGCTAAGCAGCACCGGACAGTCCAGGAAAGAGCAGCAGACAACACCTGAGCTGAGCAAGATGAGGATGTGCAGTGGACAGCAGAAGCAGGACGTGACGAGATGATGGCTGGGTTCGGTTGAAGCTTGAAGCAGAAGGTGGCGTACAAGGTTGGTTGGGCTGGCAGGTTAGAGCATGGCAAGCTGACCATTGGCAGTAAGTGTAGGAACATGGTGGCGTGAGTGAAGAATGGGATTGCAGAGCACAGTATGGTAGGGTGACAGGCTGCTAATTGAAACAATGTAAGGCCACGTTTGGCTAACTCATGCACCTTGCAAACTTTACATTTCATGTTTTTATATTAATTGGTTTAATTCTTTTGATCCTTTATTAGTTGTTAGCTTAGGTAAATTGTTAAATTAAAATAGTAGGTTAGTTCTAGTGTCTTTGTCTGTTAATTTAATTTTTAGTTTTAATTTATGTTAATAGTTAATTTTATATAATAGGATTTAGGATTTAATTTTAGTGTAGAATTTTATGAGTTGCATTTAGAATTAATTTAGATTAAACTTGTTTCATGCATTTTTAATTTAGTCTTCATCTTAAAATTAAAACTCCAAAAATATTTCTCATGCATTATTTAGATTTTGTTTTAGTGATTAGTTAGAGTTAGATTTAATTTAGGATCATTTCATAGGTAATTGTTTTCTTAATTAGGTTAATTGAATTTTAATTTTATTAAACTTTATGTTAGAGTAAAATAAATTTTTATTTTCAACTTAACTAGATTAATTACATGCATATTTTATTCTAGAATTGTTTAAGTTTAGTTCAATTAATTTGTTTCTTTATTTTCATATTTGCATTCTAGTTTAATTGCATTTTAGTTAATTAATTTTAACTATTTTAATTATCTTTTATAGGTTAATACTTTTAATACTCGAAGCTCTGTAAGTAATTTTAGCTCAGTTTTATTTTCTTTAGTTTATAGTTTTCATTATTTTTAGTATTTTTAATTTCAGCCTTGTGGATCACCCATCAACCACATCATAATTTGCTAGGATATACTTAGGGTAAGATTAACCAGTAGTTAATTAGGTAATTCAGCTTCTCTGTGGGACGATAATCCGGGACTCAAATCTCATTATTACTTGTATGACCCGTGCACTTGTGGATACACGTCTAAGTCACTTAGAGTGGGCGTAGTCGTCGTATCAAGTTTTTGGCGCCGTTGCCAGGGAAGATAATTAGCCATTAATGAATATCGGTGAAATTATGCTTAGGTGTAATTATGGCTTGTAAATATTTATGTTGTAAATATTTAGAGCTTTAATCTAGATTAGTTAATTTCCTCTCAAAAACAAAAATTTGAAAAATTAAAAACTTAAAAAAAATTTCTAAGGACTTTTTGATGTTTGCATGTGTAGAGCCAAGAGTTATGATTTCTTCCCTCTAGATCCTGAAATTGAATAAACTCTTAGGAAAATTCGAAAGGAATCTAGGAAATTAATAGCTCTACTGCAAAACATCATGGCAGGAAATAGAGAAATTAGGACCGTTGAGGATTACGCAGTACCGGCGATTAGATGATATTATACCGGCATTAGGCTACTAGCTGTCCCTGCGAACAATTTCGAAATTAAGCCTGCAATCCTTCAGATGATCCAAACCTTGCTATAGTTCAGTGGGCTTCCGCATGACAACCCACATGCTCTCCTCGGGCAATTCCTGGATCTGTGCCACACCTTCAGGCACGATGGATTATCTGATGATGCGCTTAGGCTTAGATTATTCCCCTTCTCACTTAGGGATAGGGCGTGACATTGGTTAACCTCCTTACCTCCAAGATCCATTTCTACTTGGAACGAGTTAGCCCATCAATTTTTAGCTAAGTTCTTCCCTCCCTCTAAAATGGCTAAACTCCGTAGTGACATATCTTCCTTTGCCCAATTCGATTTTGAATCTCTTTACGAAGCATGGGAATGATATAAGGAGCTTCTTAGGAAGTGCCCTCATCATGACCTACATTTATGGCTGCAAGTCCAGACCTTCTACAACGGACTTACAAGACAAAATATGACCATCGTTAACGCTACTGCGGGTGGAGCTTTAATGTGCAAAACAGAGAAGGAAGCTTACAAGTTGTTTAAGAAGTCGACGGGTATCTATGAGTTAGACACACTGTCTACCTTAACCTCTTAAATAGCCAACCTTACGACAAAAGTAGAGTCACTCAGTACCCAGCATAATCCTTCAACCAGTCCTAATCCTATTTATTCTGTACAAAGTCCTTTTCTTTCCTGCAATCTGTGTAGTGGTACACACTCTTTAGATAGGTATCCTCTTAACTTAGAATCGATTTAGTATGTTGCCGCATCTCAGAAGCAATAAAATAACCCCTTTTCAAACACCTACAATCCAGGGTGGAGGAACCATCCTAACTTTTCCTGAAGCCAAAACCAAGGGCAATCTTCTAATTCTGGACCTCTAAAATCCCCTGGATTTCAAGCTCCACCGGTTCATGTACCACCACAGCCGTAATTTCCATATCATCTGCCTCATCAACCATCCCAACCTCAATTTCAGCATCATCCACCTCACTTCCATCAACCACCACCACCACCACAACCTATGCAACCACAACATTTACATGTACCAGTAGTTGAGAAGAAGCCCTCGCTTGAGGAAATGTTCACAATGATCCTACAAAATCAAGCCGTCTCAATAAAAAATTTAGAAGTTTAGGTTGGACAAATAGCTAGTGCTCTTAGCCAGCGTCCACAAGGGACCCTTCCTACTAACACTGAAACTAATCTTGTTAGGCAAAGGGAGGGTAAAGAACATGTGAAATCCATCACCCTTAGGAGTGGCAGAGAGCTAGATGATCCATAAGTTGAGTCCAGACCTGAAAAGCCCATAAATTCTAATGAGGCAGCTCAGAAAGAACAGGAACATCAGGATTAGACTGCAAAGGAATCCAAGTTAGGTGCTTCTTCATCTACACCTTCTTCTTCTTCACAGCCTTCCTCGTCCTTTGATGCTACACATGTTACTACTACACCTTTCCCAATTAGACCACCAATACCTTTTCCTCAGAGGTTCCAAAATAAAAAAACTCAATCAACAATTCACCAAATTTCTTGAGGTTTTTAAGAACCTTCACATCAACATTCCTTTCCTGGATGCTTTCAGGCAAATGTCAAGTTATGTGAAGTTTTTGAAGGATATCCTCTCGAGGAAAAGAAGATTGGAAGATTATGAGACAGTGGCCTTAACTGAGGAATGTAGTGCAATTATTCAGAGGAAATTACCCCCCAAGCTCAAAGATCCCGGGAGTTTTACCATACCCTACATGATAGGAAATCTGTTCTTTGGTAGAGCCTTGTGTGATTTAGGAGCCAGTATAAATCTGATGCCATGGTCAATTTATCAGAAGTTAGGAATAGGGGATGCCAAGCCTACTACAGTGACCCTTCAGTTGGGTGATCGATCCATTAAATATCCGAAGGGGGTCATTGAGGATGTCTTAGTAAGGGTGGACAAGTTTATTTTCTCTGCAGATTTTATTGTTTTGGATATGGAGGAAGATAGGGAAGTCCTCATTATACTAGGCAGACCTTTCCTAGCTACTGGTAGAACAGTAATTGATGTACAAAAGGGGGATTGACTATGAGAGTCCTAAATCAGGAGGTGACATTTCACGTTTTCAAATCTTTGAAAGTCCCTGATGACACTCAAGACTGTTTTAGGATGGAGGATATAAGGCTTGGGCATACAATATCTGAGAGGAGGAAGGAAGTAGATAGAGCTAAGGAGGATTTAATTGTCAACATTTTGTCACCACTTTGGCTGACCCTCCTACTCTTCGCCCTGCTGCTGAGTATTATTTTCTTCAGCTGCATTTGAAGTGGCTTAATTTTTCTTTTCACTTTGTATATGGTTCTTTTTTCTTTTTCTTTTCCGTTGTTTCTTTCTTTATTTATTTTACAGATTTCTTTTCTAGTATTACGCTTTCAATCAAGCTTCGATTGCTCATCATCATCAGAAAAGGGGAGTACTCTATTCTTAAGCTTATATTCTTAAATTATCTGTACACTGAGGATACTGTGAACTTTAACTTTGGGGGAGGGGATATCACTTGAGCAATTTTGGGCAAAATTGGAAAAAATTTCAAAATTTTTTCGAAAATCTGAGAAAACATTTTCAATAATTTTTCAAAAATCTGAGCTTACATTGTTGGATTTTGGGATGATTTAGTGCTTACCATGTAGTTTTCCTATATTTCGATGATATGACCCCATGATTTAGTCTGACTTTGATTGACTAAGAAGCATGAGTATAGGAAAAACATGAAGTTGAATTCTTGATTTTGTCTTGATTTTGATTGTGATTTCCTCATCTTATGCACATGTCATGTCATGAATCCGTATATTTATTTAGAGAAAGCTTATGTGGACATAAGATTGCATTTTTTCAGTTGATTTTGTGCATCATATTCTAGAATTTGTTTGATCTAATCTCAAGGTGAAATATTAGATCACACTTAATTAGGGAGATGATTTAGGCCATCTTTGGATCATTTGAGCCTTTCTAGCCATCCCTGTACATATTTTACCCATAATCACCCATTTGAGCCAAATAAACTTTTCTCTGTAAATACACCTGCATATTTTACTTTAGCTTAAACACTCTGTTCCTATCCCTTACCCCCAAAAGCATGAAAATTCATTAGGATATATCTTGAGCTTTGTACATATGGGTATTAAGTGATAGTGAAGGAGTAAAAAAAAAATACAAAAATAGAATAAAACGTTTAGTGAAATAAATAAATTTGGGGGAAATAAATTTGAGCTCTTACATTGAAGATCCTAAAAGTAATGCATGTTAAGGGGTAATTAAACTTAAATGACTTTATCATACCATAGCCCCAACCTTACATTACAAGCTTAATGAAGTCCTATTGATCTTTGGTTAAGTGTAACTACATTAGTGGAGAGAGAAGTGAAAACCAAACTTATAGGAATGATCACTTGTCATTGACTTTGCATTCATTGTGTTTGCATAATCTGATCCGGGTAATGTACTGAGTAGTGGCTTTAACATTTTCACACAAACATGAGGAGTCTAATTTAGATTAGGACTTATGATTGAATGATTCTGAATGTTGGACTTGTAATTGTGAGTCTTTGAGATCATAGTCTGTACTTTTTCTTTAGGGATAATATTGGGGAAATTATTATGTTCGTACTTGTCATTCCTACATGAATTTTGTTTTGCTTGAGGACAAGCAAAAGCTTAAGTTTGGGGGTGTGATAATTCTATTTTTAATATAAATATTTGTTCTTAATTTTGTAATTAATTATTTAAATCCCCAATTTATTTTATTAATTATCCCTTTTATTTAATTAAAACTTTTTAATATGCAGGTAAATTAAATCCAGATGAAACTCAGTCGTTTCAATAAAAAATGGGCTGAAAAATTAGCTAAAGGAAACTGGACCACTTCCAATTTGCAGACCTAGTCAACGGTCGTCTAGACACGTGGGATGCCGGGTGTTAGTATTTTATTCACTCCGAAACGATAAGATCGATGGACACCGTGCCAACTTTCTGGAAGACACACGTCGGGCCACATCGCACAACTAAGTGTACTAGAAGACGGATGACGTGAAAATATCTACTCTACAGCAAATAAAATGAAGACAAGTGGCCAAACAATGCCAACTGATCTAGGATGAAAAATTACCATTGTACCCCTAAGTGTGTATAAATAGAGAATGATAGCAATTGAAGAAAAAAGTAGTTAAGGTAGAATAGTTTTAGTTTATTTTCCTTGTTTTTAGAAGCTTTCCCGAATAGTTTTTTAGCCACCATTATATTCTAGTATTTTCTACTGTTCATGAAAACTTAAAGAAATTTCTTCAATGGCACGTTCTGTCTTTCTTCTTCCACTAGTTTATTTTTCATTTTTTTTTTCATTTCGATGGATTCGGGGGCGTTTGAGTTGATGAACAACAGCTATATGGTTCATCCCTTTGCTGTATTCTCAAGCTTGGTGTCCCTTGTTTAATCTTTTTTACCCAGCTTGTGTTATTTTCTTTTGAAATGCACCATTCATCACGACCCGATTTATGTTATGGTTAAGTTAAATTTTTTTCTTTCTTTTTTCTTTTCCTGGTAGACCCGAGGAGGTCATGTTTTAATTTTTCTATATTATTTTTCTTCTTCGCTTACACCATTCACCACTGTTTAAGTTATATTACTATTGAAGTATCTTTATTTCCTCGGTTGTGGTTAGCTAATTTGATTTCATGAGCCAAGTGAGAAAGTCGAGCAATAGCTGGAGTAGAGTGATTGTACAGAAGCTAACCGACGATGTGACCAAGCCTAATGTTGTCCTGCTCCATTACTGCCTTGTTCTTCTCATTTACTTTTAGGTATCGGTGCTAGTTACTGAACTCGATGTGAATGGTGGCTACAGCAGCAACCCGAGAGCAAAGCAGCAGCAGTAACAGGAGCTTTCCTCTGTTCTCCCCTGTTCCAAGTGTTATTTACTGTTCATTTCCTTAATTTTGTTCTTTTGTTTTAGTCTCTAGTTTCAATTTATTTAAGTTGTTGTGCTCCATTTAGATTCTAGTTTCATATTACACATATTCTCGGCTTGTGTTTTCTATTGTTTTGCATTATCTTTGTTTATCGATGATGTTCAGACCGTGACTTAGCCGTTTGTGAGCAGCACTGCATTGGTGTTAAACTAGAGCTGCAATTGGATTGAAGTTGTTCAGGACTGGAGGTTGTGATGCTCGGGTGTGAGTGCTGGTACAAGCAACGCAAGGTGTGTGCCGCTGAGGACACAGGAAGCTAATCCAGAGGCATTTGTAGTGACACACTACAAGGGGAAATAGCAGAGAATGTCAGTACAGCTAGCTGTTGTGCATTCTTTTTTCTTTGTGTTGCAGCTTGTAGGAAATGAAGCTAATGCTGAGTCGCACCAAACAGTCCAGGAAAGAGCAGTAGATAGCACCTGAGCTAGGCAAGACGAGGATGTGTAGCGGACAGCAGAAACAAGACGTGGTGAGATGATGGCTGGGTTCGGTTGAAGCTTGAAGCAGAAGGTGGCGTGCGAGGTTGGCTGGGCTGGCAGGTTGGAGCATGGCAAGCTGACCATTGGCAGTAAGTGCGGGAACATGGTGGCGTGAGTGAAGAATGGGATTGCAGAGCATAGTATGGTATGATGACAGGCTAATAATTGAAACAGTGCAAGGCCATGTTTGGCTAACTCATGCACCTTGCAAACTTTACATTTCATGTTTTTATATTAATTGGTTTAATTCTTTTGATCCTTTTTAGTTGTTAGCTTAGGTTCAATGTTAAATTAAAATGGTAGGTTAGTTCTAGTGTCTTTGTTTGTTAATTTAATTTTTAGTTTTAATTTATGTTAATAGTTAATTTTATATAATAGGATTTAGGATTTAATTTTAGTGTAGAATTTTATGAGCTGCATTTAGAATTAATTTAGATTAAATTTGTTTCATGCATTTTTAATTTAGTTTTCATCTTAAAATTAAAAATCCAAAAATATTTCTCATGCATTTTTTAGATTTTATTTTAGTGATTAGATAGAGTTAGATTTAATTTAGGATCATTTCATAGGTAATTATTTTCTTAATTAGGTTAATTGAATTTTAATTTTATTAGACTTTAGGTTAGAGTAAATTAAATTTTTATTTTCAACTTAACTAGATTAATTACATGCATATTTTTTTCTAGGATTGTTTAATTTTAGTTTAATTAATTTGTTTCTTTATTTTCATATTTGCATTCTAGTTTAATTTCATTTTAGTTAATTAATTTTAACTGTTTTAATTATCTTTTGTAGGTTAATGTTTTTAATACTCGGAGCTCTGTAAGTAATTTTAGCTCGGTTTTATTTTCTTTAGTTTATAGTTTTTATTGTTTTCAGTATTTTTAATTTCAGCCTTGTAGATCACCCATCAACAACTTCCTAATTTGCTAGGATATACTTAGGGTAAGATTAATCGGTAGTTAATTAGGCAATTCAGCTTCTCTGTGGGACGATAATCCGGGACTCAAATCCCATTATAACTTGTACGACCCGTTCACTTACGGATACACGTATAAGTCACTTAGAGTGGGCGTAGTCGTCATATCAATGTCGATCGAGAAAGTGACTTTTAAATACGTTTATGTTGGAGGTCGAGGCAGAGCATTGGTAAAAATCCGCTCGACCCATTTTAAGAGTTAAATATCCAGGACTGATATGGGAGATAATTCTGGATGCATTCCGGGTAAAGTATATCTCGAATACTGCTCAGAGGAATTTATAGATGAATTTATGAGTTTAGTTCAGGGAAACCAAATCTATTGATGAGTATGAATCTCAGATTACATCCCAGGACAGGTATGAACCGATATTGTGGACAATGAGAGTCGAAAGGTCCGAAAGTTCATAGAAGGACTTAAATCGCCTATTAAAGTTGATTGGCCCGTTAGATATCACTATTTACTATGAGGCACTACGCAGATCACAGTGCATGAATAAGATTAGGAATTGCATGCCTCTGAGTTTGAGAAAGGCAATAAGGGCCGAAATAAAGACAAAAAGGAAATAATGGATAACAGAGATGTCAAAGCGGGAAAGAGGCGGTTTGGTAGGAAATTTAGAGTTAGTGAGTTAGGGGGTAAGATGATCAGTAAGCCCCAGAGTATCCAGTTTCAATACTTACATGGATATTGTGATTGGAGGACCCCGACCTGCTAATGGACAGTGTTGGAAGTGTGGTAGTTACCATAGAAATAGACGGTTGAATGAGGGCGAGTGTATGCCTTGGACCAGGACACTATTGATGCTTCATTTGATGTGGTGTAAGGTACGATCTTGATTGTTAATATTGAAGCAATTATTTTAATTGATCCTGGTACTACACATTTATTCATATCGTCGTCATTTGTATATAAGTTAGTGAAATATGTGAAGCCTATATCATTAGGCGAAATGCTGATAGTTAGCACCCCAATGAAGGATAGTCTGCTAATTGAATATGTCGGTAGAGATTGTAAGTTGAAAGTGGGGGAAAGGAACATGCAGACCAATCTCATTCTATGAAATATGAGTGTTTTGATGTAATATGGGGAATAAATTGATTGGCTGCAAACTATGTTGTTGAAATTGCTATTCTAAGTGTCACGACCCAAAACTACCCAAAAATCAGAGTAAATTTTTCGCGTTTTGTTATTTTCTTTCATGCTTACCTGTCCTCTGATCGTGACCACACTCCACTAAAAAATTGGGCTGTGCGTCAATGCCAGTCCCACCATACATTTACCATATAACTTAATTCTTTTCAGTCATTTATAAGTGTTTACAATATTTATACATCCCCTAAAGTTACTTACAAACATGTTACTGTGCTATGCTTATTTAGATACAATATGTACAAGTGTGTATACCTTAAATGATGGGCAGCAGCGGATATCCGGAATGCAGTACTGAGTCGCCTCAACTTCTACTGGAGATTATCTGTGGGAGAAAATGAAAGGGGTGAGCACATCAAGCTCAGTAAGGCAATCCTACGAACAAGTAGGTAACCATACTACCTACATGAATGTGATGCCATGCATAAACCACCATTTCTCCACACATTTTAAAACAGATGATATGAGTTATGATGTTATGTAAATCCATTCGCATGGCAAAATTCAACATACAATTATTTCAAATCATTTCTTTCTCGTTTAAAATTTCACAACAAGGCCAGGACTCAACCCATCCCTCGGGTGGTCCTGACTCACATAAAATCATAAAAATCGATTTACATTCACACATGGGTTTGAAAAGCATGAAAATAGCATCATGCAAATTTAGTTTAAAACCCAGTTTCAATCTCATCAAGGTCATCAACATGCGAGACTAGGCAACATCTGTATATCGGTAATAACCAGGACTATGGCCATGTGTCCTCGGGAGTTCCTCTGCTACACGGATCCTAGTGTGCAGGTTCTCACCATGATCGGGAACCGCTCGGGAGGTGGGTCAATCCATCTCGTCAGTCTTATCCGATCCCATGCATCCGAAGATGTCGCATCCGAAGATGCCGTATCCAAAGATACCACACGGTACATCGTACTCCATGCTACTTGCACGGTACATCGTACTCCGTGGACCCATATCGCTCTAGGTACTCCAGCCCAAATGGCCTGCTTCCCACAGAGAGATTTTGTTTCTTATATCATATCTCAATACTCATGCCATGTCTCAAAACGCACGTGCGAGCCTATTTAATCGGTGACACACAGTCTACCCGATGCTCCAAGCACGGCTCATCGCATGTTCTCATAAAATCAGTGCGAGCGATGCTCAGCACTCTCATCAAATCAAGTAAAACTAGTGCGAGCTAAGTTCAGCACTCTGTATGTAAACCATGTAAAAATCTGGTGCGAGCGAAGCTCCAACACCCTGTCTCAAAAATCATATAAAAATATGGTTCGAGTTAGACTCTAGCACCCTGTCACGAAAATCATATATATATATAAAAAATCTGGTGCGAGTTGAACTCCAGCACCAATGCATGTAAAACTCTAGTGCGAGCTCTCGCTCCAGCACTAATGCGTGCATCACACAAACCAAAAACATCGTGCGAGCTGAGCTCTAGCACGTCACATGTCAATAAAAACACGTAGGCGGCTCTGTTTCCTCAAAACAGTTTTCAAAACAATTATATCGTTGAAAGTATGCAATGCTGTGCATTTTCTTTCAAGGTTAGCCAGCCTACTCATGCATGCATTAAAATGTCTCCAGAACGAGCAGAAACCTCTTGTTCTTGCTCCTCCCAATTTTTCCTAAATTTGTAAATTTTACCCTTAACAAGGGTATTTTGGTAATTTGCCCCTTCGAGGTACTACAATTATTATTTTACCTCTAGACCCTTTAGATAATTTTTAAAGGACTGCAAATGAACTTAAAATTTTGTAAAGTTACCTCTAGCAGTCCGCAGAATTTCCTTACCTTATATTCCTGTCGAGTCTAACCTTTCCTCTGATGTCACGTCGCGCAGTCCGATCTGCTCCCAATCCAATGTCCGGAACTGCGTATAATTATTCCTCAGGTCAGATATCATAGAATTTAATTGTATTTCCTATTTTCTGGGCTTAATTTAAATCATTGGGCCCATTTAACCCTATTGGGCCCGATTGACCTTAATGGGTCTTAATCGGCCTTAAGCCCGTTTTCCACTTAATTTTCACATTATCGAGGCCTATTGGGCTCATTGGGTCCACCAACAATTTATTGGGCCTCGTTCTAATTCTCGAATAGCTCAATTTATTATTTACGACAATTTATCTAAATTTTCAAAATTTAATTCAATTTATGCGAAATTTAAATTCATATCACGCATAACGATGTAGATTGTCATAAATAAGGGTTACTTACCCGAGATTCCATGCTAGTACGCAAATTCAGACTATCTCGAGCTCTCGTTGGATGCCAATTGTCGAGCTACACAATTAAATATATTTTCGGGTAAACTTTCAGTCGATTATTTATCAAATTAAATATTTTTGAAATTTAAATCGATCAATTTGACCGCTTACCGACTTACCCGAAGCTCGATTGCATCGTCGTGATTTTTTTCTCAATTTTTCCTCTTTTTCTTTTTTCCCTTTTTCTCTTTTTTTCCTCTCTTTCTTGGCTGAACCGGTTCGGTCCGGTTCAGACCCGGTTTGGACCGTCGGTTCACCCCGGTTCACTCCGGTTCAGGGCCTTGCCGACCGGTTCTCCGTCGGCTTCCATTGCCAGCAGCTCCATTGGGTCGTCCGCAGCTCGAATCTGACCTTGGCTTCGTCCAAGGCCGCCGAAAAGTCGCCGGTCCGACCTCCTCTCTCTCGGTCGTCAGAACCCATTTCGGGTCTTGGTCGTCGCCGGCGATTCCGGCCATTTCGTCGGCTGCTACCAGTCTCAAAATGACCAGCTCCTCCTCCTGAGCTCGTCGGAGGCCTCCGTTGATGCTCAGCTGCCGTGGATCGCCGAGACCGAGCCCTTCTCTCCCTCGATTTTTCCTTCCTTCGATCGGCGTCCTCCGGCCACTATACGGCGCGTCTCCGGTGGCTGAAGGATCGTCGGCCTCTCCTCTTCCTTTTCCGGCCCTTCGCCTGGCCGTTGGTCACCGGTGGTCGTCCGGCCTTCTCCCCGCTTTCGGCTTCGTTTCCATTTTTTTTCTCCCCGACATTTCAATCTTCTCTTTTTTTTTTAACTTAATAATTAATTTATTTTTATTTATTTTTATTTATTTATTTATATTAATATTTTAATTATTAAATACATTAAAATACCCAAAATATCTACCAAAATTATTATTTTATTCCAAATTACTTAATTTAATTTTATTTAATTTATTTATTATATTTTGACCCTTTTTCGGGTATAATTTCTCTGTATTTTTGGGATATTGTCCCGAATGACTTTTCGGTATATTTTTTGATTATTTTTGGGATTATTTTTTTGATTTAAAAATTCCAATTAATCCCGATTAATTTCTATAACTTCATATCTTGATCAATTTAACCCGAAATAAATTTATTTCACCTTTATTGACCAAGATTTCTCAATCCATTATTTTTAATTAAATTTTCTTATCGAAATTATACCGGCTTTCGATCTTTTGACCGTTTTGTCCTTGCACGTGTTCGAAGATTCCATTTCACGAACACTCACTCACTTCGTATTCTAAATCCTTATTTCTAAATCCGAATCCCATTCAGTTAAATTTTTGACCATTCATCCCTCATAAAAATTTACTATTTAATTTCGGGTATTACAAATCTCCCCCACTTAAGGAATTTAGTCCTCCAAATTAGAACCAAGTCATATGAGTCCATAGACTACTCCGGGTACATCAATCGTATCATACTTCTTTAATTCTCATGTGACCTTTTTTTCGGAGTGTAACACTACCAAAGGACTTTAATTAGGGAGATCGTCTTAAACCTCAATACTTTCTCTTTCCTGTTTAATGCCCGAATCAACTTTTTCAATATACTTATATTGTACTGAGCTGAACTGTTGGAGTTCATATCCGATCGCCTATGCTAGATCTGGATAGTATTGTCGAAATATCAAAAGATGGGACACATTGTGGATGCCTGTTTATTCAGGTGATAATGCCAACATACAGGTCTTATCTCCCACTTGTCCAATCTCTCAAAAGATTCAATCCAGCGAAACTCAATTTACCTTCTTCCAAAAGTTCGCTATGTCCTTATTCTCTTAGGACAAGAAACATTTCAACCATACTAATTCACCCTCGGTGAATTCCAATACTTTTCTATCGGCTCTGAGGTGTTCTTAATCTCTCACTCAACTGAACATCCTCAGAGACTTATTATACTAATTCAGAAGAAATTACTATCTGTCACCCACTTTTTCTTATCCAAGTTGGGGAACAACCCCTACAGCCATACACTGCCTCATATCTTGTTATCCCGATACTCAAGTGACAACTGTCACTATTGGCGAATTCGATTTGTAATAACTGATCATCCCAGGAGCATAAAAAAAATCAATGCACACACTCTCATCATATCCTCCAGAACTTGTACAGTCCTCTCTGACTGACCATCTGTCTGAGGACAGAAAGCTATACTAATACTCAGTCGGGTTCCCATAGCTTCCTGAAAAATATCCTCAGAGGTGGGAAGTGAAGCGGGAATCCCTATATGATACCATGCTCACTGGAACGCTACTTAATGTTCCACAATCTTCCTTACACATAAATCCTCATATACACTCTGAGTAGTTAGGGATTTCATAACCAGAAGGTGGGTAGACTTAGTCACTCTATCGACTATCATCCAAATAGTCTCGTAATTCACCTGGGTTCTCTGTAACCCATCACGACATTCATGGAGACTTGCTCCCATTTTCGTGCCGTGTCGATATAGGCAGAGGCTGCAATAACCCTGCAGACTTTTAATACTCTACCTTATTCTGCTGACATACTAGGCACTTTTCCACAATCTCTACCATGT
Organism: Firmiana major; assembly: GCA_033439115.1. Taxonomy (NCBI): domain Eukaryota; kingdom Viridiplantae; phylum Streptophyta; class Magnoliopsida; order Malvales; family Malvaceae; genus Firmiana; species Firmiana major. The sequence goes on along the minus strand of CM065908.1, from coordinate 7,499,799 downwards.
CTCTTTTCATAACTGACCACCAATACCCTTTTCGAGATTTTGATACATTCTTTACTTTCCCTATGCACCGTATATCCCGAAGAGTGAGCTTCTGACAATATTGCTATCCCATCAACTGTGGTCTTGGGGAGCACTCATACTGTCTCAGAACCTCTGTAAATCATCATCACACTCTGTGAACTCTATCACTGTACCCTTCTGAATTTGACCCAAACCATCGACACCATGCCGATCATCACGCTAAGCCTGTCAAATCCGGGCACTCTCATCCGATTCTAGTCTCAGGCTAGCTGTCCCACAATCACTGTCATCATCAAAAGGGATCACATCACTACTGAGGCTCACAACTGCTCTAGCAGCTCACGCTCCCTGACCATCATATGTAATACCATCCCGAGGCTCTTTCTGCTGAAGGCATCAACCATCACATTAGCCTTTCCTGGGTGGTTCAATTTTTCCACAATCAAAATCTCTCAGAAGCTCTAACCCACTATGTATTCTCATATTCGTCTCTTTCTGTGAAAACAGATACTTGGGACTTTATGATCAGTGCATACCCAAAATTTCTCACCATATACATAATAGTATCATATCCTCAGTACAAGTACTATCGCTGCCAACTTTAAATCATGGGTCAGATAGTTTCTTTCATGATCCTTGATTTATCTGGATCCATAATCGACTATCTTCCCACTTTGCATCAATACACAGCTCATTCATTATTTTGAGGTATCCATACACACTGAGAACCTCTTGAGCTGTTGGGTATGGTGGAAATAATCACGGTGGTCAGTTCATACTTCACTACACCGAAATTCATGTCACATCTATCATCTCACTTATCATCTTATTCAAATACCACGTTTTCATAGTTAAACGTGCCAACAAGGTATACCCTTTTTAGAACTCGTAACAACCATCTCTAAAAGCAATTTTCTAATTGTTGCTTATAATTTGCCCTGGATTTTAATTACACCCAACATATCATCAATAAGGATGATGACAGATCGGTCCAGGTAAAGTTTAAATAACTCATTGTAGTTGAGCTCCACTACATATTTCAATCATCCATATCCTTGACTTATTTACGCATAAGCGTATCATATCACTTCAAGATTACTTACGTTTTCAGGTACTAACCTGCGTCATTTCCTTTTCTTATATTAACGGCTCTTATTAAATTTTACTATGTTAACCTTTATGATTTGTCGAATTTTAATATTCTTATCGTCTTAGTAAAGGTATCCTAATGCTAAAAGTATTTATTACGACGATCGATTTCACGTTATAGGTTATATATATATACTTTTAGACGCTGTCAAGTCTTCAGGCAGGGAGGTATTTTGAAATACCTTTATTAACCCTTAGACTTAACCACAATTACTTTACATATCAGTCCCTGTGGTCACAATTTATATTCCCTACTTATCACTTAATTCCAATTACTTCGCATATTAAAGGTATTCCTTACCTAGAATATGTCTCTTACTCCAATACATCTTGTACTTAGGATCTATCTTATCTTAAAGATTATCTCCTTTCGTATATCCCTCATGACAAAACTCTTTCATTATTCATTCCGTGAGTACAATCCTTTACTTCTTTAATTTCAACTGTTGCACCCCTTTTTTATCACTTGTCAACACTTACAGTATACTTTTCAGTTATGTTTTCACCCCTGTTTTCAACTTAAAATCTCTATATCCATATTTCATTAATTAATCCTCCTCTATTGGGGTACTCATTTATTAGTATTGTGCCCAATGATGTAGACATTCATGCCTTTTACTCACTTATATGCGAATGAAGGAGGTATGAATAAATGTGTGGCACCAGGATCAATGAACATATGTACTTCATTATTCATAACAAGTGTGGTATCTTACACCACATCCATGAAACATCAATAGTGTCCTAGTCCAAAACATCCTCTCGCCTTCGTCCAACAGCTTACTTTCCTTTTTCTTTTCGGCTATGGCCTCCCTTTTCATTGCAGCTATACCAACGAAGTTTTTCTCTGTCTCTTTACTTTTCTGTGGGGCGATCTCGCCTAACTTTGTACAATCAAAATAAATGGTCCGTCTTACCACACTTAACGGCCATTTTCATCAATACAGTATAGGTATAGACCCTCCTTCCGTGGTATCTACCACACATCCCACACTGCTTACAGTGCTTACACTGCTACACTGCTTCGTAGCAGGTCGGGGTCCTCCAATTACAATGCCCCTCAAGAGTGCCAAAATTGGTTGCACTGGGGCCTTACCAATTATCTTACTCCATGACTCATCAAATTAAATCTTTTACCAATTACCATTTTTCCATTTTAACATCTCTGTCATTTCTCGATTCTCTTTTCTGTCTCTATTTCAGCCCTCACTACCTTTCCCAATCTCAGAGGCGTGCAATTCACGTTCTAATTTACCCAACTGTAAATCTACGCACTGTCTCGGTATAAGTAATATCTCAAGGGACAATCGGACTCTAATTGAAAAGTTGAGCCATTTCATGAACTTTTAGACATCTCGACTGTCACTTGTTCATAGTATCGAGGTAATATCTACCCAGGAATATAATTGAGTTTCATACTCATAAGTATACTCATCAATAAATCAAATCCTCTGGGTAAGAGTAAGGACTTTTATCTATCATTTCTTTTAAACAATGTCCAGGATATCCTGTCACCGGAATACATCCATAAACATTTCTCATCTTAGCTCTGGATGTTTAACACTTAAGATGGGTCGAGCGGGTTTCCACCAATGCTCCGCTGCGCCCTCGAATCTCATTCATAATCTGAGCAATTAGCTCCTCAAAAATAATCTCCACACTCCGCTCCAACCTCGCGAAGCGTGTCTCAACACTATCCGATCTCTCTGTCGGACTCAGTGGGGCATGCTCAACATTAGCCTTCATTTCAATTTCATCCTGATTCTCACAGGTCAACTCAGCACGACTAGCAAACTCAGGTCTACCTCTACGACCTCTGCCTCGTGCACTATCTCATCTAACGCGACTCATACTAGGCATTCCTGCATTCTCAACCATTTCTTAGTCAAAACCGATCTCGATATACACTACTGTATCTAACCAAGCACAGTAACACGGGGATATAATTTCCTAATTACTGACACTGACACACATCAGACCAATTGCTGCTCTGATACCACCTTTATATGTCACGACCCAAAACTACACAAAAATCAGAGTAAAGTTTTCACGTTTTGTTATTTTCTTTCATGCTTACCTGTCCTCTGATCGTGACCACACTCCACTAAAAAATTGGGCTGTGCGTCAATGCCATTTCCACCATACATTTACCATATAACTTAATTCTTTCTCAGTCATTTATAAGTGTTTACAATATTTATACATCCCCTAAAGTTACTTACAAACATGTTACTGTGCTATGCTTATTTAGATACAATATGTACAAGTGTGTATACCTTAAATGATGGGCAGCAGCGGATATCCGGAATGCAGTACTGAGTCGCCTCAACTTCTACTGGAGATTATCTGTGGGAGAAAATGAAAGGGGTGAGCACATCAAGCTCAGTAAGGCAATCCTACGAACAAGTAGGTAACCATACTACCTACATGAACGTGGTGCCATGCATAAACCACCCTTTCTCCACACATTTTAAAACAGATTATATGAGTTATGATGTTATGTAAATCCATTCGCATGGCAAAATTCAACATGCAATTATTTCAAATCATTTCTTTCTCGTTTAAAATTTCACAACAAGGCCAGGACTCAACCTATCCCTCGGGTGGTCCTCACTCACATAAAACCATAAAAATCGATTTACATTCACACATGGGTTTGAAAAGCATGGAAATAGCATCATGCAAATTTAGTTTAAAACTCAGTTTCAATCTCATCAAGGTCATCAACATGCGAGACTAGGCAACATCTGTATATCGGTAATAACCAGGACTATGGCCATGTGTCCTCGGGAGTTCCTCTGCTACACGGATCCTAGTGTGCAGGTTCTCACCATGATCGGGAACCGCTCGGGAGGTGGGTCAATCCATCTCGTCAGTCTTATCTGATCCCATGCATCCGAAGATGTCGCATCCGAAGATGCCGTATCCGAAGATACCACACGGTACATCGTACTCCATGCTACTTGCACGGTACATCGTACTCCGTGGACCCATATCGCTCTAGGTACTCCAGCCCAAATGGCCTGCTTCCCACAGAGAGATTTTGTTTCTTATATCATATCTCAATACTCATGCCATGTCTCAAAACGCACGTGCGAGCCTATTTAATCGGTGACACACAGTCTACCCGATGCTCCAAGCACGGCTCATCGCATGTTCTCATAAAATCAGTGCGAGCGATGCTCAGCACTCTCATCAAATCAAGTAAAACTAGTGCGAGCTAAGCTCAGCACTCTATATGTAAACCATGTAAAAATCTGGTGCGAGCGAAGCTCCAACACCCTGTCTCAAAAATCATATAAAAATATGATGCGAGTTAGACTCTAGCACCCTGTCACGAAAATCATATATATATATATAAAAATCTGGTGCGAGTTGAACTCCAGCACCAATGCATGTAAAACTCTAGTGCGAGTTCTCGCTCCAGCACTAATGCGTGCATCACACAAATCAAAAACATCGTGCGAGCTGAGCTCTAGCACGTCACATGTCAATAAAAACACGTAGGCGGCTCTGTTTCCTCAAAACAGTTTTCAAAACAATTATATCGTTGAAAGTATGCAATGCTGTGCATTTTCTTTCAAGGTTAGCCAGCCTACTCATGCATGCATTAAAATGTCTCCAGAACGAGCAGAAACCTCTTGTTCTTGCTCCTCCCAATTTTTTCTAAATTTGTAAATTTTACCCTTAACAAGGGTATTTTGGTAATTTACCCCTTCGAGGCACTACAATTATTATTTGACCTCTAGACCCTTCAGAAAATTTTTAAAGGACTGCAAATGAACTTAAAATTTCGTAAAGTTACCTCTAGCAGTCCGCAGAATTCCCTTACCTTATTTTCCTGTCGAGTCTGACCTTTCCTCTGCTGTCACGTCGCGCAGTCCGATCTACTCCCAATCCAATGTCCGGAACTATGTATAATTATTCCTCAGGTCAGATATCATACAATTTAATTGTATTTCCTATTTTCTGGGCTTAATTTAAATCATTGGGCCCATTTACCCCTATTGGGCCCGATTGCACCTTAATGGGCCTTAATCGGCCTTAAGCCCGTTTTCCACTTAATTTTCACATTATCGAGGTCTATTGGGCTCATTGGGCCCACCAACAATTTATTGGGCCTCGTTCTAACTCTCGAATAGCTCAATTTATTATTTACGACAATTTATCTAAATTTTCAAAATTTAATTCAATTTATGCGGAATTTAAATTCATATCACGCATAACGATGTAGATTGTTGTAAATAAGGGTTACTTACCCGAGATTCCATGCTAGTACGCAAATCGAGACTATCTTGAGCTCTCGTTGGATGCCAATTGTCGAGCTACACAATTAAATATATTTTCGGGTAAACTTTCTGTCGATTATTTATCAAATTAAATATTTTTAAAATTTAAATCGGTCAATTCGATCGCTTACCGACTTACCCGAAACTCGATTGCATCGTCGAGATTTTTTTCTCAATTTTTCCTCTTTTTCTTTTTTCCCTTTTTCTCTTTTTTTCCTCTCTTTCTTGGCTGAACCAGTTTGGTCCGGTTCAGACCCGGTTCGGACCGCCGGTTCACCCCGGTTCACTCCGGTTCAGGGCCTTGCCGGTCGGTTCTCCGTCGGCTTCCACCTCCAGCAGCTCCGTTGGGTTGTCCGCAGCTCGAATCTGGCCTCGACTTCGTTCAAGGCCGTCAAAAAGTCACCGGTCCGGCCTCCTCTCTCTCGGTCGTTGGAACCCATTTCGGGTCTTGGTCGTCGCCGACGATTCCGACCGTTTCGTCGGCTGCTACCGGTCTCAAAATGACCAGCTCCACCTCCTGAACTCGTCGGTGGCCTCCGTTGATGCTCAGCTGCCGTGGATCGCCGGGACCGAGCCCTTCTCTCCCTCGACTTTTCCTTCCTCCGATCGGCGTCCTCCGGCCACTATACGGCGCGTCTCCGGTGGTTGAAGGATCGTCGGCCTCTCCTCTTCCTTTTCCGGCCCTTCGCCTGGCCGTTGGTCGCCGGTGGTCGTCCGGCATTCTCCCCGCTTTCGGCTTCGTTTCCATTTTTTTTCTCCCCGACATTTCAATCTTCTCTCTTTTTTTTAACTTAATAATTAATTTATTTTTATTTATTTATTTATATTAATATTTTAATCATTAAATACATTAAAATATCCAAAATATCTACCAAAATTATTATTTTATTCCAAATTACTTAATTTAATTTTATTTAATTTATTTATTATATTTTGACCCTTTTTCGGGTATAATTTCTCTGTATTTTTGGGATATTGTCCCAATGACTTTTTGGTATATTTTTCGATTATTTTCGGGATTATTTTTTTGATTTAAAAATTTCAATTAATCCCGATTAATTCCTATAACTTTATATCTTGATCAATTTAACCCGAAATAAATTTATTTCACCTTTATTGACCAAGATTTCTAAATCTATTATTTTTAATTAAATTTTCTTATCGAAATTATACCGGCTTTCGGTCTTTTGAGAGTTTTACCCTTGCACGTGTTCGAAGATTCCATTTCACGAACACTCACTCACTTCGCATTTTAAATCCTTATTTCCAAATCTGAATCCCATTCAGTTAAATTTTTGACCATTTTCATCCCTCATAAAAATTTACGATTTAATTTCGGGTCTTACACTAAGATAGTGTTGTTTCACCCTAGAAATGAAAGAGTTTTGTTATAGTTGATATACGAAATGAGATAAGTTTTGAGATGTGATAGATCCTAAATAGAAGATATATTGGAATAAGAGGCGTATGCAAGGTAAGAATATCTCTGATATGTGAAGTAATTTGGATTAAACGATATGTAGTGAATATGAATTGCGACCAAGGATAAGGGGGGATATATCCACAACCAGTCCATGTGATCAAGTCTGAGGGTTAATAAAGGTATTTCAAAATACCTCCCGGCCTAAAGACTTGACAGCGTCTAGAAGTACACATAACCTATAAATTGAAATTGACAGTCGTAATATATACATTTAAAATTATGGTACCTTTACTTGTACGATAAAGAAATATAGAATTCGATTAATCATGAAGGTTTAAAAATTAAAATTTTATAAAAGCTGTTAATATAAGAAAATGAAAATGACGCGGGTTAGCATCTTGAACAGAAGCGATTTCGGAATGACATTATACGTTTATGTGTACATAGGTCAAGGATATGGGTGATTGAAATATTTAGTGAAACTCAACTACGATGAGGTTCTTTTCTCATACTGACATTTGTTCTGTGGTAGTGAGCCTAAAAGTTGAAAACTAGACTTGATTTATCAAATCGAATAGGATCAGCGTAAGAATAAGTATTTCGTTCTACTATTGATGATCCATCGGGTTAGCTGCGAAGAGCGCAATTCTTTTTTAGATCGATTAGAAGTTTGGGTTTTACCCGTTGAGAATTTGGAATGTGGATATACCCAAGATAATTCTTTGTACTCGTTAGGGCATTGATGAATGATGTATTTAAACTTTACCTGGATCGATTTGTTATCATTCTTATTGATGATATTTTGGGTATATTTAAAATCCAAGGAAAATCATAAGCAACAATTGGAAATTGTTTTTACAGATGATTTGTTGAGAGTTCTCGAAATTGACTACTTTGTTGACACGTTTAACCTAGAAAAAGTTGTATTTGAATGGGATGATAGACCTGATAGGAGTTTTTTGTGTATTGAAGTATGAACTGACCACCGCATTTATTCTCACCATACCCAACAGATTAAGAGGTTTCTCAAGGTATATGGATGTCTTGAAACCAAGATTGGGCTGTGTGTTGAAGCAAAATGAGATGATAGTCACGTATGGATCCAGACAGCTCAAGGACCATGAAAGGACTATCCAGCCCATGATTTAAAGTTGGTAGCCGTAGTAATGCACTGAGGGTATGGCGCTACTACTTTTACGGAGAGAAATTTTAGGTATGCACTGATCATAAAAGTCTCAAGTATCTGTTTTTATAAAAAGAAATGAATATGAATATAACAAAGAGGGTTTGAGCTTCTAAAGGATTATGATTGTAAGATATTGTACCACCCAGGAAATGGCTAATAATAGTGGCTGATGCTTTGAGCAGAAAGAGCCTTGGGATGGTAATGGTCAGGGAACGTGAGCTGTAAAGCAGTTTGTGAGCCTCAGTAGTGATGTGATCCCTTCTGATGATGATAGTGATTATGTGACAGCTAGCCTGATGTTAGAACCGAATTTGGTTGACCGAATTTGACAGGCTTAGTGTGATGATCGGCAGGGTGTCGATAGTGTTAGTCATATTCAGATGGGTACCTTGACAGAGTTCACAGTGAGTGATGATGACTTACTGAGGTTTGGAGGTAGAATAATGGCTCCCAGGGACCATAGCTGTTGATATTGTTAATGACAGAAGCTCACTATTTGGGATATACAATGCATTCGCTGAGCAATAAAATATATCAGAATTTTTGAAAAAGGGTATTGGTGGTCAAGCATGAGAGAGATATAGGAGATTTGTGGCGAAGTGTCTCGTATGTTAGTAGATTAACGTAGAACATTAGAAGTCTGCAGGATTATTACAGCCTCTACCAATTCTGACATGGAAGTGGGAGCAAGTTACTATGAATTTTGTGACAAATTACAGAGGACCATAGGAATCACGAGGCTATTTAAGTGATGGATGATAGATTGATTGAGTCTACTCACTTTCTGGTTATGAAAGCCATAGATACTCTGAGTGCGTGAGCAGATTTATATAAGTAAGAAGATTGTGGAACAATAGGTAGCATTCCAGGGAGTATTGTATCAGATAGGGATTCCCGCTTCATTTCTCACTTCTGGGAACATGTTTCAGGAAGCCATGGGAACCCAGTTGAGTGTGAGCAAAATGTTTCATCCTCAGATAGATACTCAGTCAGAGAGGACTGTACGGGTTCGGAGGATATGAAGAGAACGTGTGCAATTAATGTTAGAAGCTCCTGGAATGATCATTTGTTATTAGCTAAATTGCCCACAGTGATAGTTATCACTCGAGTATCGATATGGTATTGTGTGAAGCATTGTTTGGCCGTAAGGGTTGCTTTTTCGAATGGATAGAAAGAAGTGGGTGACAGATAGAAAATTGCTCCCAATCTAGTATAATAAGCCTCTGAGGGTGTTCAGCTGATTGTGAGAGAATGTGTCACGACCTCAATTCATGACTTACTAAAATCCACTACAAAGTCTTCGCTTTTTACTTTACTTACCTTTGTCTCCTCAACTGTTGGGCTATGATTCGATATTAGTCACTCACTCACATTCATTCACAATATACATAGAATTTACTATTCTTTTTAATAACATAAACTGTTATACAGTATTTATACATATACATCCTGATCGTACACTTGGTTACATAACTGTGCTTATACATTGTTCAGTACAAAATGTTCAAGTGTGTATACCTCTCGTAAGATGGATAGGCAGCGGATACAATGAATGCTATACCTCAGCCGGACTCAATCTACTGCGGATGATCTATAGAGAGTGAAAAATAAAAGGGGGATGAGCAAACAATGCACTCAGTAAGGAAATCAGGCAAGCAAGTAGATAACCGCAATATCTACTAAAAATAAGGCTTTGCCTTTCCTTCTCTCATCTCAAAGCATGTATCAAAAGGATATAATACTAGTACAGAATAAATTCCATGTACTTAAAATCATGCTGAGTTATCGAATGTAGGCATTCATGCAAAACAGTACATCTTTATAAAATTTGAAATGCCTTTATATCAATCATGTCATTTACATTTAAATCAAGTAAATATGGTAGTTCACAACACAACACAAACCAGTTTCCGACCTATCTCTCTCTCAGGTCTAACTGTATCATGAAAACAAGTGATATATCATGCGAGACTCAGTGCCTAAATGCAATACTCTCTTGGACTATGGCCATATCCTAAAATGTGAAATCTCAGGCAACACAGATCTCGGTGTGCGGGTATCACTGCTGCAACGGGAGGGGGGTCAGTCCATCACAACCGCTAGCTATATACTACTAAACTCTACAACTCCACACAACACACAGTACAATGTACTCCATGCCACTCGTACAGTACAACGTACGCCCATGGACCCTCTCCTCGTGGTCGGGATGCTTGCCATAGGTCTTAGTCCTCACACCATGGAAATACATCATAGTCGGGGTGCTTGCCATAAATCTTAGCCCTCACACTATGGAAATCAATGCCACGTCTCTAAATCCACGTGCGAACATCTCAACAGTGTGACACTCAGTCTACACGGAGGAAATCGTCACGGTTTTGCTAACATGTTTTATATATCACGTAAAAACTACAGTACGCATCTTGAGTGTGACTCACAAGCAACACTCTGCCTCTTAAACACTGTGTATGCATCTCAAAATATCAAACACTAATGCGAGTAACCTCTAGCACCAGGTCAATACATAATTCTCTTTTCAAATCAAGTATGAGCTATCGCTCTAGTACGATATCATGTATAAATCATGAAAAGTCGAGTACGAGCAACACTCCCAGTACTCTATCATGTAAAACTAAGTATGAGCATGGCTCCCAATACTCTATATGCATCAATCACAAACTGAGTATGAGCAATGCTCCCAGTACTCTAATAATGCATAAAATAACATTAAATTATAGTACGAGTATATCCTTCAGTACTATGTGATGCATATCTCAAAAGATAGTGCGAGTATTCTCTAACACTTATGGTTTTCACACAAAACTAGATAGATGTCTTACTCAAAATACAACTCTCTCTCAATTCAAATCAAATCAGCACTTAAATGTGTTGTTTTCGCATATACATGAAAACATTAGCCATTCTATCATGCAACTCATGAATTAAGGTTTACAACATGCTTCTTAGGCTTTTTATCCTATCTTTGGATACAACACACTTTATCTCATTTATCTCTATCACACATTAGGCCTATTCATGGGAATTCATATAGAGTATAATATCAAAACTCTATTTAAAATACGTGTAGCCATCTCGAGCTACTCACGAAATTCTCTTACCTCAAATCACGTCAAGTGACCTCACTTCCTCGGTTCTGCTCACTCTTGAAGTCTGATCAGCTTCTAAGGTAATTTCTGAAGCTGTTATAAATATTGGCATTAATATATCACTCTATACTCATTTCATTTGCCAAATCTCAATTTAATACTTAGTTTTCATCATTTTCTCTAAATATGGTATAAATCCACATTTTCACATAACTATCTTTATTTCTCTTTATTTCTAATATATGCATTTCATAAGATTACCTCATAATCTTCCATACATGCATATTTCATCATTAAACCAATGTTAACACCATTTTCTCATCACTTTCTCACTTCCATGCTAAAGCTAGGCCATGCTCATTTTTCATGATCCTTTCATTTTCAACAAATCATATATACACCAATCAACTCATCAATACACCTAGTTTAACATGTATTAACTTGGTGCATTAAATCTTACCTAGCTAAAATTTCCTACCTTTTCCACTAAAAATGGTAAAATCCTCCTTGCTCTTTCAACTCTTGATTTTAATCTCTTGTTTCCAAGTATGTTTCTTTCTTCTTGCTAAGAACAACTTTGCTCACTTTTATCTCACTCAAAACTGATCACAAACTGAAGTTTTTTGGTGTTTCTTGGCTAGGTTACACTTTGGTTATTGAAAGAAATAGTAAATCTCGGGAAATGAAGTGCAGAAGCCCAGTATTTATAGAATTATCTTGATGAGATTGATCTGTCACCCTAGGAGATTGATCTTCTCTGCATTTTTCCTCTTGAAATTGACCTTCCAGACCACATGAGATCGATCTGCTCCTAAGCATGAGATCGATCTGTTGCAACACAGAACCTTAAGGAGATCGATCTGCTCTTACATGAGATCGATCTGTTGCAAGTCAGCAGCTTAAGAAAATCGATCTTGCCCTTCTGAGATCGATTCTTTTAACACAAAATGCTCAGCAGTTTGATCTGGCCTCATTAGAGATCGATCTGACCTGTTCCATCGCTCAAATAAGAGTATTTTTGGCTCTTTTAGATCGATCTCTCATCCCATGAGATCGATCTCTCATTCATATTTTTCAAATTTTACTGCAGTTTTTTGCAGTAAATATACACCAAACTTCACTTATTTTGCTGTCATAGTCATTTTCTCATCCATCCATCTTTAAGGCTTGAAAATGACTTCCATTCATACCTTATACACATTAAAACTTGTGTGTATTCATTGTATAACCAAAGGTATACAATTTACAACCAAATGGAGTATAAAACTTATGCAACTTATGCATAATTAAATCTATTTTACCACACTACTCAATTTTTCATATATTCCCATTCATCACATACTAAAGTCCATTTCTTATTATTCATAGTTAATGAAACTTGTACGTACATCACCAACTCATATTACAAGTATGTACATTCAATCTATGGACTTTACATCATTCATGCTTCACATAGGATGTAAATGTATGTAATTATGAATTTGAGGGTCTTACAGAATGAGAACACCTCAGAACAGATAGAAAAGCTATGCTAACAAGAGATGGGGATCGTGAGGATTCATCGAGTGTGAATCAGTGTGTTTGGAAGTTTCTCTTTCTAAAGATATAATGAAATTCGGGTATTAAACAGGAAGGAGAAGGTGTTGAGGTTTAAGATGATCTCCCTAATTAATGTCCTTCGGCAATATTACGCTTCGGAGGAATTTAAATAGGAGTTTTAGAGTAAAAGTATGATATGTGTGAAGTATCCGGAGTGGTTTACAGACTAATTTGGTTCTAATTTGGAGGACCAAATTTCTTAAGTGGGGAAGATTATGTAAGACCCAATTTTTATCGTATTTCTTATGATTCGCACATTGTATGGATATTGATATATGTTAATGGAATCATAAGACGGATGATTTTGATCATATAAAAATGAATGAAGTAGTCGAACGTACGTAAAATCCGAAAACAAACAGTTAAGGAATTTTATATTAAATTTGTGAGATTTGAATTGTCCGGATAGAGAAACAAATTTTAAATGAGAAATTATAGTGGGTCCAAGAAGGAAAGTCAGCCTAAATTGGTTCCGAATGTGTAGAAGGGAAAAAAGGTCAAAAGACCAAAATCTAGTATAATTTCGGTAAAAAAAATTTCATTAAGATATGGATTTAGGAAATCTTGATCAATAAAAGAAAAATTATTGAATTCTGAGTCTAATTGACCAAGATACAAATTTATTAAGATTTACCAAAAATTCACTCGGAACAATATCCCGAAAAAAAAATACAGAGAAAATATACCGAAAAAATAGAAAAATAAATTAAATAAATTGAATAAATTAATTATATAATAAAATATATAGTTTATTAGATATTGTGGTAAAAATATAGTATTTTAATGAATATAATAATAATAAAATAAATTATAAAAAAAAGACAGAAAATTGGGAAAGTCCCAAAATCTGGAAACAGTGAAACTGAAATGGAGACTACGCATGACCGAACCCCGATGAACCACCGACGACTGACGAGGCCAGGTGAGGGTCGGAGAAGGTAGAGGAGCTTCAGACGACTTTTCTGGCACCAACAACGCGTCGTATCGACGCTGGAGTCCGGCGAACAGAGGAGGAAAAGCATACAGGAAAAAGGGGCTCGATTTCGACGATCCACGACAACTGGGTGTGATTGGAGGGTACCGACGTCATCGAGAGGACGAGTTGGTTCTATTAGTATCTGATTCGTCTGGCGAAACGGTCGAAAACGATCGACGACAGTGAGGGCCCCGAAATGGCACCGTTTTGGCCGAGAGGAAAAAGGAAGAAAAAGGAAAAAAAAAGAAAAAGAAAGAAAGAAAAGGGAAAAGGAAAGAAATTTTATCGGTGGACATCTCGAGATTCGGGTAAGCTGACCGATGGTTGAGGTTGACCTACGGGTAAATTTCAAAAATTAATTTAATATTATATTTAATGGAGAATAACCCAGATTAATCTAATTGTGCAGTTCTACGACAGAGCCCGAACGAAGCTGATTGAGCTCCAATTTTCGTACCCTGCGTAGTATTGGGTAAGTACACTTTAATTACAACAATTTGAGTCCTTAATGCAAAGTTAAGATTATTTTACAGATTTTTCGAATTAATTCTGCATAAAATGAATTGTATTCGAAATTTTAAAGTAATTATCGTAAATAGTATACGAGCTATCTAATGAGTTTGGAACGAAGCCCGATGAGTATTGGTAAACCAAATGAGCCCAATAGATCAGAAGAAAGGGATTTAATAAGTGGAAATAGGCTGAAAAAAGGGGTTGAGGCCCATTAAGGTGCAATTGGGCCCAATAAAGTAAAACAGGCCTAGCGTTTTAGATTCGATCAGTAAGAGTGAAATACTGATAAGTATATTAGAACTGACCCAAAGACGTGGTTATATGCAGCTTCGTAGATTTGGTTTGGAGCGAATTGGACTGAGAGACTTGGTAGGGTCGAGACCGGATAAGCTCGCATGTGATTCCAGGTAAGGGAATTTTACAGACTGCTAGAGGTAACTTTACGCAATTTTGACCTCATTTACATTCCCTAAAATTGTCTCAAGGGTCTAGATTTAAAATATGAATTTTGGTGCCCGGATGGGCAAATGACCAAAATACCCTTGTGAAGGGTAAGATTTCAAAAATTAAGAAAAGTTGGGAGGAGTAAGACAAGAGGTTCCTGCTTGTGTTTGAGGTGTTTTGACATGTGCATGGGTAGGCGGGAAAACTTTTAAATAAAAATGCACAACATTGCATATTTTCAACAATGTGATTTCTTGTGTAAATTGTTTTGAGATAACAAAGCCGCCTACGAGATTTTATGAAAAAAATGAGACATGCTAGAGCTTAGCTCGCACAAGTTTTGATTTGTGTGATGTATGCATTAGTGTTGGAGCAGGGGCTCACACTAGGGTTTTACATGCATTGGTGCTAAAGTCTAACTCGCACCAGATTTTCACTTGATTTTTATGACAGAGTGTTGGAGCCTAGCTCACACTAGTTTTACATGATTTTGACAGAGTGCTGGAGCTTATCTCGCACTAGATCTTATGAGATTTTATGAAACGTGTGCTGGAGCTTGGCTCGCACGAGATTTTTCTTGATTTTATTTGAGTGCTAGAGCATTACTCGCACTAATTTTATGAGAACATGCTATGAGCCATGCTTGGAGCATCGGGTAGACTGTGTGTCACACCGATTAAATAGGCTCACACGTGCATTTTGAGACAGGGCACGAGTATGGATATGAGATATAGGTCCACGGAGTATGTTGTACCATGCAAGTAGCATGGAGTACGCTGTACCGTGCTATGATTGATTATGTGGCATCTTTGGATGTGAGTGATCGGGCAAGACCGACGGGATGGACTGACCTACCTCCCAGGGTGATTCTCGATAGTGGTGAGATCCCGCACACAGGATCTGTGTAGCGGTGGGATCACGAGGATATGGCCATAGTCCTAGTTATTTACCTGAGATATATATATATATTGCCTAGTCTCGCATGTTATTACCTGATGTTTTTGAGAATCATGTTTTGTGGACTTTTGTGTGAGTCTAGATCACCCGAGGGAGGGGTTGGATCCTGACTGAGATATGATTTTGATAAGAATGAAACTAGGTTTTAAACTGAAACTTGCATGAAGTTATTTTCCATGCTATTGAAACCCATGCGTGATGTAACTGGTTTTACATGACATTCATTTTTTGTGGCATATGGGTATGCATGAACATTTATTTTCAAATTATGTGGAGAAAGGGTGGTTTATACATGACACCACGTTCATGTAGGTTGTATGGTTACCTACTTGTTCGTAGGATTACCTTACAGAGCTTGATGTGCTCACCCCTTTCATTTTCCTACACAAATTTCTTCCAGTAGACTTTGAGGCGACTGAGTACTGCATTCTTGATATCCGATGTTGCCCATCACTTGAGGTATATACACTTGTACATATTGTATCTAAATAAGAATAGCACAGTAACATGTTTGTAAGTAACTTTCGGGGATGTATAGACACTGTAAACACTTGTAAATGAATGGGAAAGAATTAGTGAAAAACTCATGTGTTTACCTTTCATTTAATAAGGAATTGAGTTGTATGGAGAATGAATTGTCACGACCCATTTTTCCTAAAAACCCTTACAAATTTTTTGCTTTTTCATTTCCTTACCCATCGTGAACAGTTTCACTACTAACAGTTGGGCTATGAATCGATGTTAGTCCCTCTTCTCATGTTACTTACCTTAACATCTATTTTCCATATTTCATTTACATATCAATTCATTTTTAACTAAATACATCCCCAATATTACATCATGTATAGTACTGTGCCTCTAAATGTTCAGATACAAAAATTATACAAATGTGTATACCTGGTCTTGATAGGAAGCAGCGGATAACCGAAATGCAAGACTAGTGTCACTCTCTTCTACTGAATGTACCCTGTAGGGTGGAAAATGAAAGTGTGACTGCAACTTGCTCAGTAAGGCAATAATGCAAGCAGGTAGATAACTACACTATCTACATGCTAGTAAAGGCATGACATGTAAAACATTTATATCTCGAGCATGAGGCAATTAAAACCATGCCATGTATGAGTATATCATATATCGTAAAACATGAATCGGCATGTAAAACATGAAAAACATCTCAAGTAAAACCTCTCATGCTCGATACAGTAAAACTCTTCAAAAACAATCCCAGAGAGATTCAACACATCTTTAAAATCATTAGTATCCTCATAAAACCCATCAATTTCTCATTTAATACCACATTTCATGAAAATCATCACAAATCGGGGCTCGACCCCTCCCTCGGGTCTATCCTGGTCTAACAAGACCAATCAAATATATATCATGTGAGACATGCAGGTTACTGTATGGAAACAATCGAGGACTATGTCCCTGTGATCTCAGGCTACACGGATCCTGGTGTGCGGGGTATCACAACTGCAACGGGAGGTGGGTCAAATCCTACCCGTCAGGATATCAAGTAACGTGAATACAATAGTCATGACTACATGGTATAGCGTACTCCATGTGACATACATGGTACAACGTACTCCATGAACCCAATATCACGATCTGGGGATGCCTGCCATAGGTCTTATCCCACTCCAAACCATGTCGATAACCAACCAACGTCTCAATCTACACGTGCGAAGCAATATAATCATAGGTATATCGAAAACATGAAAATCATGCAATTTCATAGCCTTACTACCCTTTTTGAAATTTTCCTAACTAGAGGCAAAATTGTAATTTTTACATATACCTCGATTTTTGTAAAAATTATTATTCTATTTCCAGATACCTTATGAAATTCTACATAATGTAAATAACCCCAAAAATACGCTCAGATATCTCTAAGCGCTTACAAAATTCGCTTACCTCGATTCTTTGTACAGTCTGACTTTCCCAACTCTACCGATCACCTAATCCGTTTAGCTCTCAATATGTACTCCGGAGCTGCAGATAATCATTTATTGGGTTAAATTCAAGCATAATTATTCATATTTCACTTTTAGTGGGCTTAATTTAAATCATTGGGCTCCTTTCACTTTATTGGGCCCGATTTCATCTTAATGGGCCTCGATCCATTTCCAACCCGTTTCCACTTATTTAATCCCTTCTTTGGGTCTATTAGACTCTCAATACCCATTGGGCTTCGTTCCAAACTCTTTGGATAGTCCGTATATCATTTACGACAATTAATTCAAAAATCCCAATATAATTCACTAATTACGGAATTAAATACGAAATTCGTAAAATAAATCTTTAATACGCGAAAAATTACATAAATTGTCATAAATGAGCTTTACTTACCCGAGATTATGTGATGGTGCACAAATCGAAGTTCAATCGTCTCACGTATACGATTTATCATCGAACTGCATAATTTTATATTTAATTTTGGGTTAATTTTCGATCAATTATAATTTAAATAAATTTCTCAAAAATCAAATTGGTCACTTTTGACCTCTTACCGACTTACCCGAAGTCCGGTGTATCCCCGAAAATCTTCCCATTTTTTCATTTTTCTCTTTTTTTCCTTTTTTCATCTTTTTCTGGCTGAACCGGTTCGGTCCGGTTCAACCCAGTTCAGACCGGTCCGGTTCAGCTCGGTTCGGTCCGACCCAACTTTCTCCTTCGTCGTTCGGGGCTTTGCCAGTCGGTTCTCCACCTGCTTTCGCCTCCAACTTCTCCGCGGGGTAGTCCGGTGCATGGATCTGGGGTCAATTTCGCCAAATCTCATCGAAAAGTGATCGGTCCGACCTCTTCTCTCCTCCAACGTCGGTACCAATCTCTTTTTGCGCCGTTCAACGGCGTTTTTGGCCGATCTGCACCTGGATCGGCGCCACTGTCATCCCCTTCTAGCTGGTGGTGAGTCGCTCCTTCCTCCGGCCGTCGATCGCCTCTCTTTCCTCTTTTTCCCTCTCTTTCTCTTGGTTTCTCTCCCTATCTCGTCGGCCGCTGCTCTCCTCCCTCTGCCAGCGCCGGTGGTGGCCTTAGCTACTTCCTCTCGTCTGGCTTCTCCTCGGTGGTGGCTCGGTCGGTGAGCAGAGGGCTCAGCTCCCTCAATTTTTTTGTCTTCTATTTCCTTTGTTTCCATTACAGAATCGCGATTCGCGATTCTGTTTTTTATTTCTTTTTTCTTTTTTTTAAATTATTTTATTTATTATTTATTATTTATTTTTATTATTATTTTAATCAATATTGTATTATTATTTTGCCAAAATATCTAAAAAATTTATATTTAATTCATTTAACCAATAAATAAATTTATCGGTATTATTTTGACTTTTCGGTATAATTTTTGATTATTTTCAAGATTATTTTTCGAGGTGAAAATATTGATTTAATTTCAATAAATTCATATCTTGATCAATTTAACCCGAAATTTAATTATTTCTTCGTTATTGATCAAGATTTCTCAATCTCATATTTTTAATTAAATTTTCTTGTCGAATTTATACCGACTTTCGAGCTTTTGATCGTTTTACCCTTCACGTGTTCGGGAATTCCATTTCAATCTTTTTGCATTTTTCATTTCATGTTTTAACTAAATCCAGTCTTACATAATCTCCCCTACTTAAGAAATTTGGTCCTCCAAATTAGAACCAAGTCAAATAGGTCCATAAATAACTCTGGGTACATCTATCGTATCATATACTATCATTCTCAAGTGACTTTTTCGGAGTGTACTACTACCAAAGAACTTTAATTAGGGAGATCATCTTAAACCTCAACACTTTCTCCTTTCATCTAATACCCGAATCGATTTTTCAATCATACGTTATACTTTCATTGAGCTAAGCTGTTGGAGCTCATATCCAATCACGTATGCTGGGTCTGGATAGTATTTCTAAAGCTTCAAAAGATGGGACACATTGTGGATGCCTGCTAATTTAAGTGGTAACGTCAACCTACAGGCCTTATCTCCCACTTTGTCCAATCTCTTTCCGAATCTTGTTACGTCCTTATGCTATTTCCTAAGGGTATGTAACTTCCAATAGTACTAATTCATCCTCGGTGAATTCAAATGGTTTCTGTCTCTTATCAATATAGCTTTTCTATCTACTCTGAGGTGTTCTTAATCTCTCACAATCAACTAAATATCCTCAGAGGTTTTTCTTAGCAATTCGGGAACAATTTTCTATCTGTCACCCATTTCTTCTTATCCAAATCGGGAACAACCCCTACGACCATACAATGCCTCATCTGAAGTCATCCCAATACTCAAGTAACAACTGTCATTATTGGCGAATTCGATTAGTAACAATTGATCATCCCAGGAACTTATCAAATAAATGACACACGCTCTCATCATATCCACCAGAACCTATACAGTCCTCTCTGACTGACCATATGTCTGAGGATGGAAAGTTGTGCTAACACTCAATCGGGTTCCCATAGCTTCCTGAAAACGTTCCCAGAAGTGGAAAGTGAAGTGGGAATCCCTATCTGATATCATGCTCACTGGAACGCTACATAACGTTTCACAATTTCTACAATGTCTCTTTTCATATCTGACCGCCAATACCCCTTTTCTAAGATTTTGATATATTTATTACTTCTTGAATGCACTGTATATCCCTAAGAGTGAGCTTCTGACAATAACTATCTCATCACTGTGGTCTTGGGGAGTACTTATATTGTCTCTGAACTTCAGTAAGCCATCATCACTTTTTGTGAACTCTGTCATTGTACCCATCTGAATCTGACCCACACTATCGACACCATGCCGATCATCACGCTAAGCCTGTCAAATCGGGTCACTCAAATCAGGTTCTAATCTCAAGCTAGCTGTCACACAATCACTGTAATCATCAAAGGGGATCACATCACACTGAGGCTTACAACTGCTCTAGCAGCTCACGCTTCTTAACCATCATATGTAATACCATCCCGAGGCTCTTTCTGCTCAAGGCATTAGCCATCACATTAGCCTTTCCTGGGTGGTACAATTTCCATAATCATAATCCCTCAGAAGCTCTAACCCTTTTTGTTCTCGTATCCGACTCTTTCTGTGAAAACAAATACTTGAGACTTTTATGATCAGTGCATACTTGAAATTTCTCATCGTATACATAGTAGTGTCATATACTCAGTACAACCACTATCGCTATCAACAAAGTAGTCCATTTCAAGAAACTCTCAACAAATCATCTGTAAACACAATTTCCAATTGTTGCACATAATTTTCCCTGGACTTTAAATACACCAAAAATATCATCAATAAGGTGATAACAAATTGGTCCAGGTAAAATTTAAATACCTCATCGTAGTTGAGTTCCACTAAATATTTCAACCACTCATATCCTTGACCTATGTATGCATAAACGTATAATGTTATTCGAAATCGCTTCCATTCAAGATACTAACTCGCATCATTTCCTTTTTTCTTATATTAATGGCTTTTATAAAATTTTAATTTTTAAACCTTCCTGATTAATCGAATTCTATATTTCTTTATCGTACCAGTAAAGGTATCCTAATTTTAAATGTATATATTACAACTGTCGATTTCAATTTATAAGTTGTGTGTACTTTTAGACGCTGTCAAATCTTCAGGCGGGGAGGTATTTTGAAATACCTTTATTAACCCTCAAACTTGACCACGTGGACTGGTTATGGATATATCCACCCCTTATCTTTGGTCGCAATTCATATCTACTACATATCGCTTAATCCAAATTATTTCACATATCAGAGATATTCGTACCTTGCATACGCATCTTATTCCAATAGATCTTGTATTCAGGATCTATCACATCTCAAAACTTATCTCCTTTCATATATCACTTATAACAAACTCTGTCATTACTCATTCTGTGAGTACAATCATTTACTCTTTTAATTTCAATCGCTACACCCCTTTTTATTACTTGTCAAAACTTACAGTATACTTTTCAGGGGTAAACATATCACTATCTTAGGATAGAAATCTGAATAGCATAGTTTGCAGCCGACCAATTTATTCTCAAATATTACTTTAAATTATTCATATTCCATTGAATAAAATCGGCTGACTTATAGCTTTTCCCCCGTTTTCGACTTATAATCTCTTCATAATTATTCTGTTAGTTAACCCTCCTTCATTGGGGTACTAACTATCAGTCTTGTACCCAAGGGTGTGAGCATTCATGTCTTTCACTAACTTATATACAAATGAAGGCGGTATGAATAAATGCGTAGTACCAGGATCAAGTAACATAATTACATCTTTATTCATAACCAATGTGGTATCTTTTACCACATATGAAATATCAGTAGTGTCCTGGTCCAAGGCATACACTCGCCCTCGTCCAACAACCTACTTTCCCTTTTTCGGTGCAAAGATACAAATAGGGTTTTCTTTATCTCTTTACCCTTCTGTGGGGCAGTCTCACCCAACTCTGAGCAATCATTAAATAATTTGCCCGTCTTACCACACTTAACGCCTATTTTAGTAAATAAAGTGTAGGTGTAGGCCCTACTTCCGTGGTATCTACCATACATCCTACACTGCTACACTGTTACACTGCTTATACTGCTACACTGCTTACACTGCTACGTAGTAGGTCGGGGTCCTTAAATCAGATTACCCCTCATAAGTGTTGAAATTAGATACACTGGGGCCTTACCAATCATCTTACCCTGTGACTCATCAACTCTAATCTCTTACCAACAGGTCTCTTTATAGGACTATGTGGAGTATGCTCAAAATCAGCCTCCACCTCACTCTCATCTTGAGTCTCATGTGATGACTCATTCAACTCTCAGGTCTATCTTTACAGCCTCGAGCATGTGTACTCGCCCCTCTACCATAACGGCTATAAGTTATAAAACTATATTCTTGCATTCGAAATTAAATTCTTTGCTGCACTTCCACCTTGATATACACAATTGTATCTAAACAATGCACAGTTCATGGGGATGTAAATTTACTTAACCACTAACACCGACTCATGTCAGGCCAACTCAGCTCTGATACCACCTCTTGTCACGACCACTTTTTTTCTAAAAACCCTTACAAATTTTTCACTTTTTCATTTCCTTACCCATCGTGAACAGTTTCACTATTAACAGTTGGGCTATGAGTCGATGTTAGTCCCTCCTGTCATGTTACTTACCTTAACATCTATTTTTCATATTTCATTTACATATCAATTCATTTTTAAATAAATACATCCCCAATAATACATCCGTGTACAGTATTGTGCCTCTATATGTTCAGATACAAAAATTATACAAATGTGTATACCTGGTCTTGATAGGAAGCAGCAGATAACCGAAATGCAAGACTAGTGTCACTCTCTTCTATTGAATGTACCCTGTAGGGTGGAAAATGAAAGGGTGAGCATAACTTACTCAGTAAGACAATAATGCAAGCAGGTAGATAACTACACTATCTACATGCTGGTAAAGGCATGACATGTAAACCATTTATATCTCGCGCATGAGGCAATTAAAACCATGCCATGTATGAGTATATCATAAATCGTAAAACATGAATCGGCATGTAAAACATGAAAGACATCTCATGTAAAACCTCTCATGCTCGATACAGTAAAACTATTCAAAAATAATCCCAGAGGGATTCAACACATCTTTAAAATCATTAATATCCTCATAAAACCCATCAATTTCTCATTTAATACCACATTTCATGAAAATCATCATAAATCGGGGCTCGACCCCTCCCCCGAGACTACCCTAATCTAACAAGACTAATCAAATATATATCATGTGAGACATGCAGATTACTGTATGGAAACAATCGAGGACTATGTCCTTGTGATCCCAGGCTACACGGATCCAGGTGTGCGGGGTATCACAACTGCAACGGAAGGTGGGTCAAATCTTACCCGCCAGAATATCAAGTAACATGAATACAATAGTCATGACTACATGGTACAGCGTACTCCGTATGACATACACGGTACCATGTACTCCATGAACCCAATATCATGGTCTGGGGATGCCTGCCATAGGTCTTATCCCACTCCAACCAATGTCTCAATCTACACGTGCGAGCTTATCTTCTCACTGTGACACATAATCTATAGGAGGCTCCAGCACGGTCATATGCATGTCATAAAATTTTTGTGAGAGCAAAGCTCCAACACGGCTCCATGCATATTCATGATATAAAAAAAAACCCTCGTGCGAGAGAAACTCCAGCACTGTTTCATAAAAATCAATGAAATCTGCGTACGAGCAGCGCTCCAATACGAAATAAATAATTATAAATCCAATTTAAATTCACGTACGAGCAATGCTCTAGTACGGATGCATAAAACCAAGTAAAATCCACGTACGAACACAGCTCCAGTACGGTAGTCATGTAAAGCAAGTTTGTAAAACTCTGTGCGATTAGTGCTCCAGCACTCTATATATGAGTTAAAATATTAAAGTCAGTGCGAGTAGTACTCCAGCACGATTTAAAACTCATAAAAACATGATAGGCTGCTCAAATTCACTAAAACAATTCAAAAATCACAACCGGCACCTAATTCATGCCCTTTCATGTAAAAACATAAATTAACAGCTACCCTATCCATAATTTGCTTAAATTAAAGCAATATAATCATAGGTATATCGAAAACATGAAAATCATGCAATTTCATAGCCTTACTACCTTTTTTGAAATTTTCCTAATTAGAGGTAAAATTGTAATTTTCACATATACCTCAATTTTTGTAAAAATTATTATTCTTTTTCTAGATACCTTATGAAATTCTACGTAATGTAAATAACCCAAAAAAATACGCACAGATATCTCTAAGCGGTTACAAAATTCTCTTACCTCGATTCTTTGTACGGTCTGACTTTCCCAACTCTACCGATCACCTGATCCGTTTAGCTCCCAATATGTACTCCGAAGCTGTAGATAATCATTTATCGGGTTAAATCCAAGCATAATTATTCATATTTCACTTTTACTGGGTTTAATTTAAATCATTGGGCCCGTTTTACTTTATTGGGCTCGATTTCATCTTAATGGGCCTCGACCCATTTTCAGCCTGTTTCCACTTATTTAATCCCTTCTTCAGGTCTATTAGACTCTTAATACCCATTGGGTTTCGTTCCAAACTCTTTGGATAGCCCGTATATCATTTACGACAATTAATTCAAAAATCCCAATATAATTCACTAATTGCGGAATTAAATCCGAAATTCGCAAAATAAATCTTTAATACGCGAATAATTACATAAATTGTCGTAAATGAGCTTTACTTACCAGAGATTATGTGATGATGCGTAAATCGAAGTTCGATCGTCTCACGTATACGATTTATCATCGAACTGCACAATTTTATATTTAATTTCAGGTTAATTTTTGATCAATTATAATTAAAATAAATTTCTCGAAAATCAAATCGGACACTTTTGACCTCTTACCGACTTACCCGAAGTCCGATGTATCCCCAAAAATCTTCCCCTTTTTTCCTTTTTTCTCTTTTTCTCCCCTTTTCCTCTTTTTCTGGCTGAACCAGTTCGGTACGGTTCAACTCGATTTAGACCGGTCCGGTTCAGCCCTGTTCGATCCGGTATAACTTTCTCCCTCGCCATTCGAGGCTTCGTCGGCTAGTTCTCCACCGGCTTTCACCTCCAGCTTGTCCGTGGGGTAGTCCGGTGCATGGATCTAGGGTCGGTTTCGCCAAAGCTCGTCGAAAAGTGGTCGATCCGGCCTCTTCTCTCCTCCGATATCGGTACCCATCTCTTTTCGCACCATTCGGCGGCGTTTCTGGCCGATCTACGCCTGGATCGGCGCAGCTATCATCCCCCTCTGGCCGGTGGTGAGTCGCTCCTCCTTCCTCCGGCCGTCGATCGCCTCTCTTTCCTATTTTTCTCTCTCTTTCTCTCGGTTTCTCTCCCTCTCTCGCCGGCCGTGGCTCTCCTCCCTCTGCCAGTGCCGGCGGTGGCCTCAGCTACTTCCTCTCGTCTGGCTTCTCCTCAGTGGTGGCTCTATTGGTGAGCAGAGGGCTCGGCTCCCTCGGCGTTTTTGTTTTCTATTTCCTTTGTTTCCATTGCAGAATCGCGATTCTGCTTTCTATTTCTTTTTTTAAAAAAAATATTTTATTTATTATTTATTTTTATTATTATTTTAATCAATATTATATTTTTATTTTGCTAAAATATCTAAAAAATTTATATTTAATTCATTTAACCAATAAATAAATTTATCGGTATTATTTCGACTTTTCGATATAATTTTTGATTATTTTTGAGATTATTTCCCGAGGTGAAAATTTCGGTTTAATTCCAATAAATTCATATCTTGATCAATTTTAACCCCAAATTTAAATATTTCTTCGTTATTGATCAAGATTTCTCAATCCCATATTTTTAATTAAATTTTCTTGTCGAATTTATACCGACTTTCAGTCTCTTGACCGTTTTACCCTTCACGTGTTCGGGAATTCCATTTCAATCCTTTTTGCATTTTTCATTTCGTGTTTTAACTAAATTCAGGTCTTACATGATTGGTGAGACTGCCATTGACGCACAGCCCAATCGTTAGTAGAGTGTGGTCACGATCAGAAGACAGGTAAGTATGAAGGAAAAACGAAAAATTTTCTTTGATTTTTGGGTCTTGACATAACCAGCCTATTATTAGTACTTATCTAATATGGAGGAATATACACATATTAAATCTAGCTCAGAGAATTTATTTTTACACCTCATAATTATTTATTTCTCAAATAAAAATATTTAATTAATTTAGCCCCGTCCAAGTTTCTCATATTATAATTTAAATTATTTACCCACCAATAAGCATATTCTCAATTATTATTTAAATTGGATACATGGAAATTCTTGGGGTTTACATGAATGGACTCGACTACCTTCACCTTTTCTCTTACAAAGGCATACAAAGGTGTTGTTATGGGCTTCAATCTCTCTTCGATGATCCACGTTTTTTTGAAACAGCTTCAATGATAAGGTTCACTGAGCTCCCACAATCTACCAGAATTTAACTGACAAGATACCAAACAACTACCATCAATATCACCACTGATCGTCAAAAAGAGTAATTATGTCTCCCCTATCAACCAAAGTAAATACAATCGGCTCTTCATCTTTCATTTCTACCATTACTGAATCAACCTCATGTGTTTGCCGAGCGTAAGCCTTTCAATACAAAGACGAGCTTTCAACTATCGAGTCTCCTCATGAAATGACATTAATGGCATGTCTCATTAGTTCATTATCTTTCTGTAATCCCTCTTATCAACTCTCATTTCGTTATTCCTCCTTCTATCTCGAACTCCCCTAACATCTCTCCGGTTACCATTCCGCCTAACCCGTGCTTGGTTGTCCCTAAAATCACGTAGGGATAATAGACACTTTCATTCCTTCAAACATACTGATTAATCTTTCCATCCCAAGCCAGCTTTTTTAGTTGGTTCATAAGCTCTCTACATTTCTTAATTGAATGCCTGTGTGTAGAATGGAAATCGTAGTATGAATCTAAGTTCCTTTTTAAATTACTCGTTACCTTTTTGAGAATCGTACCAGGCTAGTCCCTTTTATAGCTGCCAGGATTACAACTCAAGGCTCACTAAGCCCAGTGTATTTATCATATCTCAGCTTAAGGGCTTGGTTAGACTTATTTGACCTTGCTACACTTCTATCGACGAAGTCCTTTCCTCCCTTTCTCCTCTCTTTGGACTCACATGACTGTATCATCTTCATCACTTCTTCTTGCGTGATGTATTTATTTTATCTAGAGAATAAACACGATATTATCTTCGGTTGATCAAAAGACAATAACTCTTATAACTTCTCAAACTTGGCCCCTTACAGCATAGTTGGCACTACAACACCAACTTGCGAGTCCCAGACTTCTATGGTACCTCATGAAATCGATCCACATAACTTTTCAACGATTCTTTATTTCCTTACTTCATGCCTCTTTCTTTCTTTGACTGTTTATTACGAATACTTTCAAAAACTTACTCGTAACTAATAAAAAAAAGATGGACTTCTTTTTCAATTCATTAAACAATTTCATTGTGTAACCCATTAGAGTAACCAAAAATGCTCGGCACATGATCTCATCTTTCAAACCATGAAGGAGCATCAATGACTCATAGTTCTGCATGTAATCGTACGAATTGGATTTTCCCGCATACGCTATCATATGTGGCATTGTAAACTTACAAGGAAAGGCTTCCTCATAATCGCAGCACTAAAATGCATTCACCTTTTTTGACTCTCTTCGACAGACACCAGTTTTTTTTCTTCCAAGACCTTTTCCATTATCTTCTTCATATATGCCATTTCATGTTCGTGAAAGTGGGATAAACTCTCACATTTTTAGCACTAGTTGAGTCCACACAACTGATGACTCACTTTCCTTTACGCTGAGTGGTAATCGTTGGATTCTTATATACCCTTTTTGGTTGATTTCCTTCTATCTCCATTCCAACGTCCTAAGTAAAGTCCATCTCGGAGTCTGATGCCCTAACGCCCATACGTCATGTACTTATGGAATTTCAATCTTAAAGTCAATCATCCCAGCACCTCATATATTATGAGTCAGATGTTAAGTTTGCCAGTGACCTAGCTATCACGCCCCGAAAGCGCGGAAAAATAGGGTTAATTTAAACTCTTATCCATTAATAAGTTGTTTTCCTGTCCCATGTCTAGATTTAAAACCTTTTTCATTTTCAGGATCTCATTACATCACATACATTCTGTGTAATTAAAACTCTGTATATATATGTAATCATTTACAACTATTACATCTCGACTATTATATACAATAATGTCTATTCTGTGTCACATGTCTAGAATACGAGTAAGACTGTACCTCAAGGCTACGAAAGTATCCGATGAAAGGTCGGACTATCTTGTCAACGACCATAGTCTCGTATGTGTAGTAGACTCGCTGTAGATAATCTGGGAGATGGAGAGGAGGGGGTGAGTTTTTCAGACTCAGTAAGAGATACATTTAAAATAGCTTTAAATACTCAAAACATGGTAAAACTCATGGTTTTACAAATCAGCATACATATGCAGTTGAGTAGAGATGCTTACATTTCATAAAAGCAGTAAAAACATGCTTAAAAATCATCGGTTTGCACCTATACATCGTTTTTCGTAAAAGGTATCATGCTGAAATCGTAGCGTATAGTGTAAACATACATAAAGAATCTCAAAAGCTCAAAATGCATGAATCATATCACATTGTCACTTTAAAAAGTGAAATCATGCTATCACAGACACAATTCGTAAAACATACTCATGGCTACCTTTAAAATTTGATCATAGAAAATCTGTACTCAATAGCAAATCATAAAACAGGTAGCATGAAATGGGTGAAAACATATATATATATATATTTATATATATCATTCCGTCAATTCATCGTGGAGCCAGGCATAATCATATACTAGTCCCGAAGGACATCATACATTAGGTCCCGTAAGACGTTCATCATAGGTACATATGACCATTGTACAGGGGAGCTGTAAGACTGGATCAGGGTTGTACGCTGCCCTATCTCTCATGCACCACTAAATGGGGACTATACGCACGAACTCACGTGTATCACCATGTGTGGACTATACACACATTTCTCATATCAAGTCAGAGCCTGCCCATTCCCTGGCCATCGACTGGGTAGATCCTCGATCGTCTCCATACGCTACCCTATTTATGCCAGATCGACCCCAGATCCTCTAACTATCATCATATCATGTCTTTTTACCCCACAAAAATCATTTTGGGCCTCTTACCCATTTTATCAAAATCATTTCGGGCCTCATACTCGTGTACTGAAAACCATTACGGGATTCTAACCTGATTCTCAAAATCGTTACGGGACTCTAACCCGTTTCTCATAGAAAACATGGTTTTCATAAATCATTACGGGACTCTAGGCCATATAAACATGGAAAGCATAGTTATCATATTCATTTCTTGGGACTCATACCCATAAAATGGAAACACAGTTTATAAAACATATCGGGACTTTAACCCTAATCTCACATGAAAACACTATGCTTTCATCTCAGAAGTGAAAAATCACTTTTATAAACATGTATGCTGTAAAATGTATCTCATATATAGAAAACATGCTAAAAACTCGAGAAATGGTTTTGGCTTCGGTTTGAAGACAATTGGAAATCCCTTTCACAAAATCTCATTCAATTCATATTCACAAACCGTAGGTAAGGATGGAGGAGCATTAACGCTACTCTAAATTATATCCCTTACCTCGAATCCCGTCGAGCACGTACCTAAATCTCTCTGTCAGAGGTTCGTCCAGTCCGACCTGCTCCTAATCTAGTCTCAGAGCTGCATATAATTATTTATTAAGTCAATTTAACTCAATAAATATTTTTTTCATATTTGCTACAGTCGATTTAGCTAATTGGACCAATTTTTTCTCTTATTGGACCTGATTTCACCTTAATGAGCCTTAATCCGTTTTAAGCCCCTTTTCACTTATTAATTCTTTCATCAAGGCCTATTGGGTTCACTAGACTCATCAGTACTTATCGGGCCTTTTTCTAGACTCTTTGAATAGTCGTATATCATTTACGACAATTTAATTAAAAATCTCAATATAATCCACTAAATGTGAAATTTAATCCTTGACTCGTAAAATGAATCTTTAATACGCGATAATTACATAAATTGTGGTAAATGAGCTTTACTTACCCGAGATTATGCGATGGTACGCAAATTGAAGTTCGATCGGGCTCACGTACGTGATTTATCGTCGAATTGCACAATTTTATATTTAATTTCGGGTAAATTTTTTATCAAAGATAATTTAAATAAATTTCTCAAAAATTAAATCAGTCACTTTTGACCTCTTACCGACTTACCCGAAGTCCGGTGTATACCAAAAAATCTTCCCCTTTTTCCTTTTTCTCTTTTCTTTCTTTTTCTCCCCTTTTTCGCTCTTTCTTGGCTGAACCGGTCCGGTCCGATTCAGCGTAGTAATCTTCTTACTGAATCGGTTTGTACCGATTCAGGATTCCCCGTCGTCATTCATCTCTTTTTTGGTCGGTTCTCGGGCCGTTTCTAGTGCCAATCGGTGCGCCTGGAGCAGGGGAGTATTCGGGTGGCCTTGGGTTGGACCAAAACCCCGTCGGTGGCCACCGATTCTCTTTTCTCCCTCAGCGGCTTCCCTTCCTCGATTTGTCGAAATCTAACGTCGGTGGGGCGCGTCACGGTTGCTGGTGGGTCACGCGGGTGTCAACTACCTTTTTCAGTGGTCGTCGGGCCTCCTCGGTCACCGTTGGTGGCTCAGTTAGTCTCTCGGTCTCTCATGCTTTGTTTCTTCTTCTTCGCGTGTCTGTATCTTTCCTTCTCCAAATTTCGCAATTTCACGAAATTTCAGTATTTATTTTTTATTTTATTTTATTATTATTATAATTATATTTTATTTTATTTTAATCAAATAAAATATAATAAAATACCCAAAATATCTAAAAAAATCATATTTTATTCCTTAAATCAATTTAATGAATTTATGAGTCTTATTTTATTTTTTCGGTATAATTTTTCTCATATTTTCGGTATAATGTCTCGGGTGAAAATTACGATTTATTGTAATATTTTTGTATCTTGACCAATTGGACTCGGAATTCAGTAGTTTTGCCTTTATTGATCAAGATTTCCTAAATCCATATTTATAACGAAATTTTCTCGTTGAATTTATACCAGATTTCAGTTCTTTTAACCTTTTTACCCTTGCACGTATTCGAGACCAAATCAAACCGACTTCCCTTCTTGGATCCACTATCTTTGCTCATTTTAAATTCGTATCTTTCGTCCAACGATTTAAATCCCTTTAATTTAAATTACTGCTTCTCATTTATCCTATTTCGTATTTTCATACCTCCACTACATCATTCACATTCATATGCTCAATTCATCCGTCTTATGATTCCAAATAATGAACATAGTGGGAAAAATTTGGGTTTCACACTAGCAACTGGCTCTACGACTGAGTCTAAAACTAAGTTTGCAGTTGAGTCTCTTGCTCAGTTTGCCTCATATGGAAAGTTTGTTGTGGTTCCTAGGTTTGTAATTGTTCGTGGTTTTGGCATAGAAGATCAGTCATTCTTGAGTCATGGCTCATTCTTCACCAAGTTTTACACTTTCGATGGCAAACTTATTTGTGAGAGAGCACCCATAAGAACTCCACCATCACTCTCAATGCTTGGGTGGTCTTCTCACTATGCTTTTCTTAGAGCTCAAATTCTGCCAAGGGAATAATAGCTACAAGTTATCCTCTTACCTAAATTTCTCAACAAGATTGATGATTTGGGGAGCTTATAAAGCCTTCCTCCCCATTATTTCCTATTGCTTTAGATCATACAGTTATCAAAAGCTTGGCTTTTATATCAGTTTCTCATAGACGACACCAATTGTTGTTACTCAAAACAACAATGATAAGATACTGACGTAAGAGCTTTGATTTTCATGTCCACATGTTACTGAGAACTCTAAAGAGAATTAATCAAAGAGATGTAAGGATTTCTTTCTTCGTGCGCTCTTCGATACTTAAGTAAGATAGAGAATTAGGTAGATTTTCTGTAAGCAAAGTATAAATTAATTCAATTTACAAGGTACATGTTTGCTATTTATAGTTAGCGATAAAAGACTAATTACCTTTTTAACCATGGCTAACCACGTGTGGATCCCATGATGTCTCATTTATATTGTAAGCATCATAAGCAATATGGACCTGAACATAAGCTTTGGTCTTCATATTCTCAGGGGTAGCTGAGTGGGCGAGAGACTCTTATCAAGACTCTATCAAACAGTCTCCCACCTTGACAGCAGCTTCTGCTAGATATAGCAAGAGACACAGCGAAAGAGCCACTCATCCCCATGTGGCACTTCTTGTAAAATCTACGTGGCACCCTTCGGAATGTCTTCATGTTGAGTCTTTATGTGGTAGAATTTGGAGAATCATGTTCATGGATGTTATCCCTTTCCTCTTCTTTTAGATCCTTGCAAAGTCAATTTTTTTTTTTACCTCTACTCTATACTTACTAGTTCCCTTTTACCTTCCCTTACAGATTAGATATTTTTTGTAACAATTATAAAATTCGCTAACGTGTAACTACAATTATTGATAATTCTATCAATACGAATCAATTTCATGAATTTTTGCACAGATTATAGAATAATGAGACATAAGAATAATCTTGGTAGAATTCAGTGAAATTTCAAGGTTAAAGGCAAAAATGTAATTTTAATATCCCGACATTTAAAATTATAGTGTAAGTTGGAATTTGGGATTTATTTCCTTAAATTAATATTAAATGTCACAAGTTCATGGATTAAAAAGGATTATACCTTACTAATACAATGAATATTAGTGAATATTTAATAAATGATTGTATGTATCAAATACCATGAATTAGTATTAATTATATAAGTTTATAAATTAAATGAATTAGGAATTTGAAACCCAAATCATGAATATTAGATAAATATTAAAAGTATATTAATTACTAGGCTTTAATATAATTAAAACCTTATTAATTTAATAACATAAAAGCAAAAAAAAAACAAAACCCAAACCCGTGCAACCCTCTATCCCTCCTCTTGCAACCCAACAATCCAAAAAGCCCTTCTTCCTAATTTGGCTAAAACGAAAATTCCTAATGAGGAAGAAGAAATTGAAGCCTGAAAATCATTCCTCTCAAGCCAATTTTGTTCTTTCCTTATCTAAACATACTGAATTTCATGATTTTGGGAATAAAAGCAAACTAAAATTCGGGGAAAAGAAAAAAAAAAGAGATAAGGTTCGGCTATACCTAGAAATTTAGCTAAGTGCGAAATTCATATGTAATTTTTCTAATTTAGATGTGTTTCATCATTTTAAAGCCTAATTATGGTTTAGATTTGAAAGGTTTTATTAGGAAATTCAAGTTAGGGTTCGGCCAGACTAGGAATTCATTGGGTAAGTTGAATTTCTTCAAATAATGACCTCACATGTATATGATTTATGAAATTGATAATGTTAGGTGCTTGAATTCGATTAGGCAATGAATAATTTTGGGGAATTGTTGTGAGAAGTTTTAAATTGTTAAATTGATCCATAATTGATATAATTGGGTTAATAAATTAGGAGTTTATTAGTTTAATTGCACTTAGAACCGTAGGGATCTCTCATACAAGGTTTCGGTAAATTTAGAGATTTCTTGAGTAATTGGAATTCATCCTATTTTTAATGTTATATGAGGTTAAATTATTGAATTGAAGCTATTTATAATTTGAAATTGGTTAGACAATAAGGAATTTTCAAGTTAAGGGCTCGACATTATCATGAATATTGGGGATTTTGTTTAAGGAAATTTTTAAATGCAGAGATTGATCGAGAATACATGTAATTAAGAGGCTAACGATAAATTAATAATGTTTTGATGTAAAGATTTTAAGGTTTCCTTAGACTATAGGTCGAAGTAATTGGGAATCCTTAATGAAGGTGTCATAACCAAGCTTAAAGTCTATGACGAAATGAGTTTATGATTTAGACTAAGAGTTGTGATAATTAAAACTCTCGTGGCATCGTCTTGGTGTCTTGTCAACTTAGAAAAACAGCCAAGTTTAGCTAGCTTTCGGCCTTAAGCTTGTTAATGTCCAAATGTGTGAAACTAAATACGTTCACTTAATCCAATTACTTAGGGATATGTGTTGGTTATGTGGAAGGCAACTAACACCTAAATAGCACGTTGCCCTGTAATGACACTTACACATCTAATGTAAAATCCACGAATTTTAGGGTATTCAGTTTAGATTATGAATAACGAAGTAAATAAATGAGATTAGGAATGAGCATATTGGTGAAAAAAAGTTTATATATATATCAAATAAAATATGCATAGAAATAAATTAAATAATATATTATATTAATATATATGTAGTATATTATAAGTGAAATAAAATAAATAAAATAAATAATAAATAATAAATATTTGATTAAATAATATATGTATAAATATTTAGATATTTGTGTATAAAATAAAATATAATAATATATTTTATGTAAATGATATTTATTGTATAATATATTTTATTATTAAAAAAAAAGGAAAGGACGAAGTTGGTGGGAAAATATCCTACAAACCACGTTTCCTCTATTCAAAAACAGAGGAAACAAAAATCGAATGAAGCACAAGAGAAGGAGGAGAGGGGAGAGAGAGAGAAAAGGAGACTGTCGGCGCAGAGAAAGGAAAGGCTCGATGCTGCCTGCCAGGAAAAGCCAGCGGCGAGACCACCGACCGGGAGAGAAGAAACAGATCGACGAGGAGAGATGGGGCAGCGCTGCCGAGGAAGAGAATGGCCGAACTGACCACCTTCTGATGAGCCCAACCTTGCCCCAGCTAGCCACAAGTGTCGCGTAGCCCCATGAAGCCATTGGGAGTGGAAGCCGACGAAGAACCGACCGATAGAAGCCCTGATAGGTGAAAAGGCCAGTGAACCGATTCAGTGAAAAGGTGGGCCGAACCGGTTCGGCCAAAAAAAAGAAAAAAAGAGAGAAAATTTGGTGATGCCCCGAGTCTAAGGATAAATCGATAAACGGTCGGATTTATATTTTAGGAAATTTATTTAAATTTATATTTGATCGAATTCAACTCGGTTTAAATATATGTAAATGTGTAGCGCGACACTAGGCGACTAACAAGCAGTTCATCCTCGATTTACGTGCCAGCATAGGAAACTCGGGTAAGTGAATCTCACTTGCTACGGCCTGTATGATTATATGAGTTAGGAATTTATTGCTTAAGTTGCAAATTAATCTTGAATAAATTGTTCTATGTTTGGAATTGTGGATCGACTATCGCAAATGACTATGGGAATTATCTTAAGACATATGTGGGCATTCGAATTGAATTAAAATAGGAAAAGTAATAAATCAACTTAAATGAGGATATAGATTATTTTTTGAGTTGTGGGTTGGGTAATGAGCAATTGCTACCCAGTCTTATCGCAGAAAGTTAATAAATTATCAGTATTTCGAGTTAAGATTCCTATGCTATCGAAAATGTAATTTTGATTTGTTTCAACACGATTTCGAAAAACTCGTGATGACTTTTAAGAAATTTAAGTTATTACAGATATTTTGCAAAAAATTTAAAGGTTTATACAGATCTTACCTGTATGATCTTATTTGAATTGTTTGGATTAATTGGAGCGTAAGACTTAGTTATCTTATGCTTATTGTTTTCGGTATTGGGTGTAAACTGTTTTTCGTCACTATTACGACACATCTTTTGGTTAATGCGATTTTTTATGTTATAAATTATGAGTGTTTTAGTTAAGATATTCCCTATAGAGTATGTGAAGACAGCCTAAAGCTTGTGGCTCTTATACGAGTAGATTGGTCTGTCAGACATAATTGTGATAGACTTTGATTTTGGAAAATCATTAAGATTGGAAACTTTCGGATCTGTGAATAGAGGTAACACCCTAGTTCCCTGGGTAAATTTAGCTTACTGATAACTACAACAGGAAAACCTCTATTGAGATATAATTATGTCGCTTAGACTTGTATACTTTAACCATTGAATTTCGTAAACAAGATATCAACTATATGGTGTTGGAAATCGTTTTCAGAAGTATGAACATGACACAAATTTAAGCCCTTTGAGGCGGGATGGAATCAGACAGAATTAAATCGAGTCCTAAGGAAAGAAGTAAATGGTGTCCTAAAATTCCAAGTAATATAAGTATGTAAGGGATTTATGATTGCTATTAAAGATAGTTGTACGTATTTTATAAATCCATGTATAAGAATAAATAGTATAAAATATATAGAGACTGAAAATCTAGGAAAGAGCCTAGTGATAAATAAATTACGATATTACCTTTGTTATAAGGCAATGCATACCGTTGAGCGTCAGAAATGCATGATTTGAGAAAATGCATGTTTTTAGTGTTTTTATCAAAAAATATTGTTTTGTAAACGTGTGATGACAGATTGGCTTAGAATTTTTTTTTCTGCATTAAATTGCACATTTTTTAAAGTTAAGCCTGCTTGAGTGAGAGTAATCCCATTATGGGTGACCAAACGGGAAGTTACCCCTCCTGCACCATTTTGCACTGTTTGACATGCTAAACTCAGTTTTGAATACTGTTTTTACCAGATTTGAGCCATATATCGATTTTATATGTGAAACCGTGCTGAAGTCGTCATGTATTGCATTGTGATCTTGTACTGACCTGCTCGCACTAGATTTTGAGACAAGGCGATGATTGATGATTGATGTTGGGGTGGTAAATCCTTGAGATTACTCGGTACCCACAGTTATATTGTATTGTATCGAGGTCTACAGAGTACCTTGTACATTGTGGATGCACATGGAGTACGTTGTACCATGCATTGAGTCTTCGAACTATTGTATCGTATTGATTGACCAACGGGCTGGATTGACTCATCCCCTCTGAGGCACATGACACCCTTGCACACCTAGCCCGTGATTGGTTGGGGTCACTAACTATGACCATACGTCCACTGTATTGTATCGGGGTCCACGGAGTACGCTGTACCGTGTAAACATACATGGAGTACGTTGTACCATGCATTGAGTCTTTAGACTATTGTATCGTATTAATTGCATCGAGTACTCAAACTATTGTATCGTATTGATTGGCCGACGGGTTGGACTGACCCACCCCCTGAGGCATATGCTATCCTCGCACACCTGATCAGTAATGCTTGAGGTCATTAACTATGGCCATAGGTCCATTGTTTATTGTACATCCCTGCCTAGTCTCAACTGCATTGTTTGCTATTATTGAATCATTTACTGACAATACTGGGATTGTACTGAATCAAAATTTTACCTAATTGAATTGAGTTTTAAAGAATCGCGTTGAAGGTAAATTGAATAGTTATTAAACATGTTTTCAATGAATAATGCATAGAGTGTATATTGTTTTCAGTGTTACCGAAATTTTTTTATACTAAATAAGTTTTACATATATATATATATAGTAAATATTGTTATCTATTTTACTGTCTGCATAAGCATGTTTTTGCCTTTGCTAACGGGGATGATAATAGTTGGTAATGGAATCCCAACTGAAGAGATAATAATAGTTAGTAGTGTCTCTGCTAATAGGTTAGAATACTTAGCAAAAGAAAATGTGAAAAATGGTTCAAGTTGTGAAATATGATTTGAAAATAAGAACTGCATTATTAAAGTGTGAAAAGAGTTTGGATTATGAAATATGGTTTGAAAATAAGGATTATGTTACGAATGTAAGTATGTTTCGAATGTGAGACCTATTCTAAATAAAAAAATTGCTCTGATATATATGATGTTTGAAATAAGACAAGTTTTGAAGTGTAATGAGTTTCAAATACAGGTTATATTGTGAATAAGAGATATTTTCGATATATGAATATTTGATATATGATACGTTTTTCAATTAAGAGACATGATTCAAGAATGGTCGTGTTCGAAGGATGAATGAGGACTACAATAAGTTTTGGTTTTCTGCTTTCGACTAAAACTCGAATTTTAAACCCTTATAACTATAATTAGTTCGGGTGGTCAGGTTAGATGGCTAACTGTAAGACCCCATGTATGTATGACTTTGTTATATATTGATGGAATAATAAGACAGATGATTTTGATCATATATATATATATATATAAATGCGATTGCAAAGAGAATGCATGACTACTCGTGAATACACGTAATGGCAAGTAAGGGCTGAAGTGGCCACAGACTAAACAAATGGAACTCAAACATCTAGACTGAATATAAGGACTTAAAACACAAAGTGATAATGTAAAGAAACGCAAATTCTAATTACCTTTTATGATTCCAAGCAATACACAAAAGTCACATTGTATGTGAATCATAAGAAATGAAATTTTCCATGCTCTAAGAGAGATTAGAATGCAAAATGAGTATTGAAGTAATGAAATATGAGTTTACCTTTGAAAAATCTAGGAAAAATGTAGCAGGAATGCCCCAAATGAAGGGCATATCGATCTCTTATTCAAGCAAATCGACCACATATGATTCTGTAAGGAACATATATATCTCCATTTGATCCTGCCAGGAGCAGATCGATCTCTCCCCATGAGCATATCGATCTCCATTTGCTTTTGCTTAGGGCAGATCAATCTCTTCCCATAAGCAGATCGATCTCTAGTTGCCTAGCAAGGATCGATCCCTTTCCAAAGAGCGGATAGATCTCTCTCCACGAAGCAGATCGATCTCTCCCTTACAAACTGAATATTTTGATAGCTCAACCAAGGGAAGATCGATCTTTTACTTTAGGAGATCGATCTCACCACCCTTACTCTATAAAACCCGATGGCCAAACCTTCTTCTTCATCAAATCAACACATTCCTTCATTTTTAACCAAAAAGACTAAGCTTTCTCACTCTAGAATACACCCCCTTCCAAAAAGATTTAAGAAAAAAGCTATTAGAGAAAAGTTGTTCATTGTGAGGAGGAGAATAACATAGCTTGGAGCCAACATTCAACTTGTTCGATTAAAGGAGCAAAGAAGTCTTCTTATTTGGGACGATAGGAAAGTCAAGCTAGGTGAGTTTCCAATACATCAACTCTAAGTATGTTTATCTGGATGTTGTTGTGAGTAGATTGGTGTATGAATTGTTGGTAGAAACTACCTATAATATAATGAATCAAGCATGACCTAGAATGGGATTAGTGTAAGAAAATGAGATATGGTGGATTTTAATGATAAATGGATTATACCAAGGTGTTAGTAATGCTATATGCATGATTTTGAGATGGTTTTGTGAAATAAGTTTATGGAATAGGATGAGGTTATATAATGTGCATATAAGGTGTTTGTGAAAATGCATGAATGAATGGAAGAACTAAGGTTAGAGCAATGCAAACCAAGTACTTGAATTGATAACTAAGAGAGTTTGCTAAACCAAATTGGACTAGAAACAGCGTAATGGCCATTCAACCCCCATGCCATGGCCGAATGTGACTATAGGCCAAACTTGAATTTAATCTATTCGATAAGGTAGATGGACCTGGAATTCGGTCCAACAAATGATAACGAGCTTAAGGAGCTCAATGGGACTAGGTGAAATGATAAGTGTAACTGAAATCTACTTAAGAAGAGAATTAGGCTCAATAATATATATTGGCTAGGATCAAGTCAGAATATGAGTTATTTGTAATTAACTCATGTGATAAATGAATGTTTGCTGCTCCCGAGTATATATCTAAAGCAAATTGAGCCCAATCACGAAAAACGAGAAAGGAATAAGGAGTTTCTTTACAAAGAATTAAGGTAAGGGAATTTTGTTGGCTCTTAGAGATACCTATACGAGTTTTCAGGAGCATTACGATTTTTAAAATGTTTGAGAGTCATAGGAAAGGAAATAAATGTTTGAAGGGCAAAGGAAATTGGGATTTTTGTAAAAGTTCATGAAAAGCAAGAACATGAGGTTCTTGAGTATTTTACTGCTTTTTAGCATGTGACTTGATAGGTTAGCTAGCTTTTAAATAGTTTTGATACAAAATAGCATGATGTGATTTAATAACCATTATTTGCACACAAATGAGCCACTACATGAGTTTTGTGGAAACAAGCGTGCTAGAGCGCTGCTCGCATGAGATTTGATATGTTTATAAATGCATTAGTGTTGGAGCGATGCTCGCACTAGAGTTTTACATGCATGAGTGCTAGAGCCTAGCTCGCACTAGTTTTCACATGGATTTTGATATTATACTGGAGCGTTGCTCACACTAGATGTCCAATATATACTTGTTGTCGTGCTAGAGATTACTCGCATGTGATTTTATGACATGTTGGGAGTCGTGCTAGGAGCTTCGGCTAAACTGTGTGCCACGCCAATTAAATAGGCTCGCACGTGCTTATTGAGATGTGGCAAGATATGATGTGATGATATAGATCCACGGAGTACGTTGTACCGTGCATATAACATGGAGTACGTTGTACCGTGTATGGATATGATATATCTATATATACCGTCTTCGGACGATGGATATTCTGCTATGGACTGGTGGGTTGGACATGACCCACCTCCCATGCAGAAGCAGATAGAGGTGATACCCCACACACTAGGATCCATGTAGCTTGAGATTACAGAGGATATGGTCATAATCCTAGTTATTTCCCTTATTATTATTATTTACCTATCTCACATGTCTCTTGTTTTATGATGAATCCATGTTTTTAAATCGTTTTGTGGTTCAGGACAGTCTAAGGGAGGGGCTGAATCTTGACAAATGGTGAATTTTATGATGATTTGTGTTGAGTAAGAAACGCTTTTAAGTGCACCTCGCATGACGATTTTTCATGCTTTAATTACTACTTGTGCATGATGATTTTCCATGCTTTGTTTAAGAATTATGGACTGATTTGAATAGCACAAATTGCTTTTCATATCATGAATACGTGCATGAACTGATGAATTTGGGTATGACGAGAAATTGTGTGGTTTTATGCATGGCATCATGATCACGTAGATAGTATAGTTATCTACCTACTCACATGATTGCCTTCCTAAGCGCATGGTTTGCTCACCCCACTTTATTTTCCCCCTCTACAGAGCACTTTCAGTAGATAGAGAGTGACTGAGGATTGGATTTTGGAGTCTGTTACATCCCATTACTCAAGGTATACACATGTGTATAGTTTTGTATCTAGACATACCATAACATAGTAATATTTTGAATGTAACTTTTGGGGATGTAAAGAATTTTAAACACATGTAAACAACAACTCTGATTAAGAAATATAAGTGTTTACGTTTAAATTAATTGAAATTTGAAATGATTTAGTTGGATGAGATTGACACCAATACACAGCCTAACTGTTGGTGGTGTAGCTGTTCACAATCAAGTAAGGTAAGAATAAAGAACAAACAATAAATAATGGAACGAAAAATGAAAAATTTATAGTAGATTTTCAATGAATTGAGGGTCGTGATAGAGGTGGTTTCAGAGCCGAGTTGGTCTGATGTGTATCAGTGTCAAAATTAGGAAAAATTACATCCTCATGCTACTGTACTTGTATAGATACAACTGTGTATAATGAGATAAGTTTCACTAAGAAATGGTTGTGAATGTAGGAATCTTATCATAATGCCTAACACCAGTCAGATAGAGGGGTGAAAGCATGAGCTAGAGGCCGTAGGGGTAGGCTTGGGAATCGTGCTGAGTCGTTACCACATAAGACTCAGGAGGAGGTAGAGGTGGAGGCTGAAGTTGAGCATGCTCCACAGGGTCCAACATAGAGACCCGAGAGTACTGAGGCACGTTTCGCGAGAATAAAACGGAGCTCAGAGATGATTTTGGAGTTGATTACCTCATTGTTGCCTAGAGTTGGGGACGAGCAAGGCCTAGCTACACAAGGTGATGCCGAATAAGTGGCTGCTCCTAAGATGCTTGCATAGCCAGTCCAAAGACCTCAAAATACAAATACTCCTACACCCCCACCAATACATGATACACCTTCTACTGTTACTCCACCACAAGGTAGTAGAGACTGGGGTTATGGATGTGACCTGGATAGGTTATGATAGTTTCAAAATTTTAAACCATCATCTTTCAGTGGGGTTAAGGACCCAGTAGCTGCAGAGGATTGGGTAAATGAAATTGAGAAATTATATGGGTTCTTCGAGTGCACCACTACGAAGATTGTTGCTTTTGCCTCATTTATGCTGAATGCATCGGCAGAGCATTGGTGGAAGTCCACCAAACCCGTTTTGAGAGCTCGGCATACAGAGATCACATAGGATATATTCTTGGAGGCCTTTCAGAGGTAATATCTTTCAGATACTGCGCAACGAAAGCTGCAGATGAAATTTTTGGGATTGACCCAAGGGAGCAGATCGGTGGATGAGTATAAGATGAAATTTATCTCCCTGGGCAGGTATGATCCTGATACGATGGACAGTGAGGTCAAGAAGGTCTGAAAGTTTATGGATGGACTGAGACCAGCTATCAGGTCCTGATTGGTTCCTTTTGATATACCAACTTACGAGGAGGCAGTGCACAGGGCACAATTATGTGAACAAAATATTGAACAAGTTACCTCAGAGTTTGGGAAGGTTGGTAGAGTGAGGGACAGAGATAAGAAGAGACAGACAGTGGATAGAGGCTTTAGTTATAGAGGAAACAGGAGATTTTCTTGGAAGAGGACAAAGATTGAGGAGATCTGGGAGTGCATAGTTAAGCCTCTCGTGTATCCGACCATAGCTCCAGCAAAAGGTATAGTGATTGGAGGGCCATAGCCTACTACAGAATAGTGCAGTAAGTGTGATAGGTACTATAGTACTCGATCGTGTTATGGACCTCTTGTTGTATGGTTTCAATGTGGGAAAGCAGGGCATGTGATCCGAAATTGCCCAGAGATGACTGAGAGTGCCCCACAAAAGGGCAAGGAGCCAGAGAGAGTTCCAGCTGTGTATTGACTACAGGTTGTTGAATAAGGCGATCATTAAAAATAAGTACCCCCTTTCACGTATCAATGACTTGTTATATTAGCTTTGGGAAGAGTAGGTCTTTTATAAGATAGATCTGAGATCTGGGTACCATTAGTTGAGAATTCGGGATGGAAATGTACCCAAGATAACTTTTCGTAATCGATATGGTCATTTTGAGTTTATGGTTATGCAATTCG
Source organism: Firmiana major (assembly GCA_033439115.1). Lineage (NCBI taxonomy): Eukaryota > Viridiplantae > Streptophyta > Magnoliopsida > Malvales > Malvaceae > Firmiana > Firmiana major. The sequence continues at coordinate 7,456,485 of CM065908.1, read as the reverse complement.
GGTTGACGAATGCTCCCGTAACTTTTACGTCATTGATGAATGAGGTGTTTCACCAGTATTTGGATAGGTTTGTTATCATGTTCATCGATGACATTCTGGTGTATTCGAGATCTAGAAAGGAGCATGAGCAGCACCTAAGGATAGTGCTTTAGACCCTCCGAGATAAGAAATTATACGCTAAACTCAGTAAGTGTGACTTTTGGTTAGAGCAGATCTCTTTTCTAGGTCATATTGTATCGAAAGATGGTGTGTCAGTGGACCCATCCAAGATTGAGGTAGTGGTTCAGTGGCAAAGACCCCAAACAGTCACGAAGATCAAAAGTTTTCTAGGTTTAGCTGGATATTATCGACGGTTTGTGGAGGGATTCTCGAGATTAGCTACTCCATTGACATGTCTCACGAGGAAGAATATTGAATTTTTGTGGGACGATAAATGTGAGAAGAGTTTTCAGGAGTTGAAGAAGAGATTAACCACAGCTTCGATTCTCACCATTCCTACCAGCTCAGGAGGTTTTTCTGTATACACAGATGCTTCGTACCAAAGACTAGGCTGTGTACTGATGCAGGATAGGAAGGTAGTCGCCTATGGATCTAGACAGCTGAAGGATCATGAGAGGAACTACCTGACCCACGATTTAGAGTTGACGGTCGTAGTATTTGCTTTGAAGATATGACGTCATTATCTATATGGTGAGAAATTTCGAGTATTTACTGACCATAAAAGCCTTAAGTATCTGTTCTCACTGAAGGACTTGAACATGAGATAGAGGAGGTGGTTTGAGCTTCTGAAGGACTGTGATTACGAGATCTTGTACCACCCGGGTAAGGCAAATGTAGTAGCTGATGCACTGAGTAGGAAGCATCTCTGGTTGGTATCGTATATGATGATCAGGGAACACGAGCTGTTGGAATAGTTCACGAACCTCAGTTTGGATGTGACCCCGCCTGATACTGATAGTGGCTTTATGGCAGCTAGCTACGGTTAGAACTGGATGTGGTAGATCGTATCTGGAAGGCTCAGCAGATTGATCAGCAGTGCAGTGATATTATCGGGCAGATATAGAAGGGTATAGAGACTGATTTTAAGTTAAGTTCAGATGGTTTGCTGAGATTCAGGGGTAAGATATGTGTTCCCAATGATCTAGAGATCAGGAGGTTGATTTTATTAGAGGCCCACTCAACAAAGTATACACTGCATCCGGGAAGTAACAAGATGTATTAGAACCTTCGAAGAGTGTATTGGTGGTCAAGGATGAAGAGAGATGTGGCAAAATATGTGGCAAAGTGTCTCGTTTGTCAGCAGATAGGGGTAGAGCATCAAAAGCTTGTAGGGCTATTACAACCTCTATCTATACCGACTTGGATATGAGAGCATGTCACTATGGACTTCGTGATGGGTTTACCCAGGACCTGTAGGAATCACGATGCAATTTGGGTGATAGTGGACATATTGACTAAGTCGTCACACTTCCTAGCTATGAGAGCCACCGATACTCTGAGTACTTTGGCGAAATTGTATCTATGCAAGATAGTGAGGTTGTATGGTATTCCAATGAGCATAGTGTAAGATAGGGATTCCCGTTTCACTTCTCACTTTTAGGAACACTTTCAGGAAGCGATGGGGACTCAACTGAGTTTTAGCACAGCGTTCCATCCTCAGACAGATGGTCAGTCAGAAAGGACTATATAGACCTTGGAGGACATGTTGAGAGCGTGTGCATTGGATTTTAGAGGCTCTTTGGATGATCATTTACCACTCGCAGAGTTCGTCTATAATAACAGTTATCATTCAAGTATCAGGATGACACTGTATGAGGCCTTCTATGGTCATAGATGTCGTTCCCTATTGGATGGGAAGAGGTCGGTGACTGACAGATATTTGCTCCCAATTTAGTGAGACAAGCCTCTGAAGATGTCCAATTGAATTGTGAAAGGCTACGGACAGCTCAGAGCAGACAAAAGAGTTATGCTGACAGGAGACGAAGACCATTGGAGTTTACAGTGGGTGAATCGATATTTTTACAAGTTTTTCCTTTCAGGGTATAACGAGGTTCGGAAAGAAAAGATAATTAAGTCCTCGTTACATAGGACCCTTTGAAATACTTGATAGAGTGAGAGATAAGGCCTATAGGCTAGCATTGCCACCTGAGCTAGCGGGCATTCATAACATCTTCCACATCTCTACGTTACGGAAGACCACTCGGATCTGACACATGTGATAAGATATGAGCCATTAAAGCTCAATGAGAGGATGTCATATGTTGAGAAGCCGGTTCAGATATTGGATAGGAAGGAGAAGGTGTTGAGATCGAAGATAATTCCCTTAGTGAAAGTTCTTTGGCAGCATCATACTGCGGAGGAAACTTCATGGGAATTAGAGAATTTAATGCAGGAGAAGTACCCAGAGTTATTCACCAACTGATTTGGTTCCAATTTGGAGGACCAAATTTTTTTATAGAGGGAGAATTGTGAAACCCCATATATGTATGACTTTGTTATATATTGCTGGAATAATAAGACAGATGATTTTGATCATATGTATATATATATATATATATATGAATGAGATTACAAAGAGAATGCATGGATACTCGTGAATACACGTAATGGCAAGTAAGGGCTAAAGTGGCCACAGACTAAACAAATGGAACTCAAACATCTAGACTGAATATAAGGACTTAAAACACAATTTGATAATGTAAAGAAACGTAAATTCTAAATACCTTTTATGATTCCAAGCAATACACACAAGTCACATTGTATGTGAATCATAAGAAATAAACCTTTCCATGCTCTAAGAGGGATTAAAATGCAAAATGAGTATTGAAGTAATGAAATATCAGTTTACCTTTGAAAAATCTAGGAAAAATACAGCAGGAATGCCCCATATGAAGGCTAGATCGATCTCTTATTCAAGGCAGATCGATCTTCTATTCAAGCAAATCGACTTCATATGATTCTGTAAGGAACAGATCGATCTCCATTTGATCCTGCCAGGAGCAGATCAATCTCCCCCCATGAGCAAATCGATATTCATTTGCTTCTGCTTAGGGCAGATCGATCTCTCTCTATAAGCAGATCGATCTCCAGTTGCCTAGCAAGGATCGATCCCTTTCCAAAGAGCAAATCGATCTCTCCCCATGAAACAGATCGATCTCCAGTTGTTTCTGCCTAGCAAAGATCGATCTCTCCCTAAGGAGCAGATCAATCTCTCTCTTACAAACTGAATATTTTGATAACTCAACCAAGGTGAGATCGATCTCTTACCCTAAGAGATCAATATCACCATCCTGCTCTATAAAAACCTGACGGCCAAACCTTCTTCTTCAGCAAATCAACACATTCCTCAATTTTTAACCAAAAAGACCAAGCTTTCTCACTCTAGAATACACCCCCTTTAAAAAGATTTGAGAAAAAATATATTAGAGCAAAGTTCTTCATTGTGAGGAGGAGAACAACATAGCTTGGAGCCAACATTCAACTTGTTGGATTGAATAAGCAAAGGAGTCTTCTTATTTAGGATAAGAGGAAAGTCAAGCTAGGTGAGTTTCCAATACACAACTCTAAGTATGTTTATTTGGATGTTGTTGTGAGTAAATTGGTGTATGAATTGTTGGTAGAAACTACTTAGAATATAATGAATCAAGCATGACCTAGAATGAGTTTAGTGTGTGAAAATGAGATATGGTGGATTTTAATGATAAATGGATTATACCAAGGTGTTAGTAATGTTATATGCATGGTTTTGAGATGGTTTTGTGAAATAAGTTTATGGAATAGGATGAGGTTATATAATGTGCATATAAGGTGTTTGCGAAAATGCATGAATGAATGGAAGAACTAAGGTTAGAGCAATGCAAACTAAGTGTTTGAATTGATAACTAAGGGAGTTTGTTAAACCAAATTGGACTAGGAATAGCGTAATGGGGGTTCAACCCCCATGCCATGGCCGATTGTAATTATAGGCTAAACTTGAATTCAATCGATTCGATAAGGTTGATGGACCTGGAATTCAGTTCAATGAATGATAACGAGCCTAAGAAGCTCAATGGGCCTAGGTGAAATGATAAGTGTAATTGAAATCAACTTAAGAAGATAATTAGGCTCAATAAGATATATTGGCTAGGATTAAGTCAGAATATGAGTTATTTGTAATTAACTCATGTGATAAATAAATGTTTGCAACTACCGAGGATATGTCTGGAGCAAATTGAGCCCAATCACGAAAAACAGGAAAGAATAAGGAGTTGCTTCACAAATAATTGAGGTAAGGAAATTTTGTTGGCTCTTAGAGATACCTATACGCGTTTTCGGGTGCATTACGATTTTTAAAATGTTTGAGAGTCATAATGTGAGATCTGAGAATTTTAGATATATTTGAATGATGTAATATGAACTTGAAGTGTAATTTATTGAGCTAAGTGAATTGTAGGAATGATAATTGGAGATTTATATGTTAAATGTTAAAATAAGTGTGAAGTTATGAGGACAGATCGATCTGGGAGAAGGAGAGATCGATCTGGTGAGTTAAAAATGACAAGGAAGGAGGAACTTGAGGAGCAGATCAATCTCCAATGGAAGAGGATCGATCTCCTTATGATTCTGTTTGAGAGAAGATCGATCTCATGAGGAAGAGATCGATCTCCAAATGATTCTGTTTGGGAAAAGATCGATCTCCTCAAGGAGTAGATCGATCTCATAAAGCCATAAAGAGATCAATCTCACCCCTCGACAGATCGATCTCCTAGGCACAAAATTGCCCAAATCGTCCCCAAAATTCAAATGCAGATCGATCTTATCAAGAGGCAGATCGATCTCCTGCCCTCAGCCTATATAAGGAACCCCTGTTTTTCTCCTGCAATCTCACTTTCTCTCTCTTCCAACCCCCATTTTTACCGAAACCTAGCTTTCTCACTCCTCCAAAGCACCCATTTCTGGCCAAATCAGAAGTTGTGGCAAGAAGGAAAGTTGTTCCTCATCAAAGGGAGAACAACATACTTGGAAATCAAAGGACGAATCGAATCGAGGCGTGGGTTGTGCGTCTCACAAGCTTTGGGTAATTTCTAAACCTCGATCTTGATATTTGAGATGATTTTGATGATAATGGTGGTTGTCATTGTGTTGAAATAGCTGAGAAATGATTAGGGATTGATGAAATTGCAATGTGGTTGGAGTGATAATGATATTTGGCAATTTAGGAATTTTGAGCTATAAATGGAGATTTAGACAATGTGGTGAATTAGCATAGATAATTGGCATGAGAAATGTAGAACGTTGAGATGTTGGGAATGAGAGTGTAGTTTGGGGTAGAGTTACGAGAATCGAGAGATTTGAGGTGTTATGAGCAATTATGCTCGATTTTGAGAATTAAGGTTGATGAGATAATTGAGTATTGATGTTTTAACATCGTTTGGACAGCTCGAGAGTTTCAGTGTGGAATGCGAGGCTAGTCCGTGATACGGGGGGAAACGATTGCACTATACGAGGTGCAAAGAGGTAAGGAAAATCTAAACCATTTGTGTATGTGATTTGTAAACTATTATAGCATGATTTGTGGTTTATAAAACAAGCATGTTGAGTGTTGTGTTGAGATATAATTGCACACGGTTTTTATAGCCGGTTGGAGCCCAATATTTTATGCGTTTATAAGCTGAGTGTGAAATTGCTTTATAAACCGTCGAATTTGTGTGAGTAATGAATTGGGCTCTATGTAAAGGCAATATCGAGATTTGAGAAATGTGTGCGTGCTTTGCCGGTTGGAACTCGATTTTATTATGTTTTGTGTTGAGTACAAAAAGATTTTCAAATGAGTTTAATAAGAGAAAAACCACTATGAGTTCTACGTGAAGGCAAACTAGTCTTATGTGATTAAGACTTAGGTGTGTAATTCTGAGTACACACTGGGCATTGCTCTGGTAGCATGTAAGCCCGATTCTTCTCCGTTCTGGTAACGTGAGAATAACCCATTCTATGGCTATGCCACGTATACTTGGTGGCCGTTGCCACGTGTGATACCCCATTTGGTGGCCGTTGCCACGTGAGAAACCCTATTGGTGGCCGTTGCCACGTGAAACCCCATTTGGTGGCCGTTGCCACGTGAGAAACCCCATTTGGTGGCCGTTGCCACGTGAGAAACCCTATTGGTGGCCGTTGCCACGTGATACCCCATTTGGTGGCCGTTGCCACGTGAGAAACCCTATTTGGTGGCCGTTGCCACGTGAGAACCCCTAATTAGTGGCCGTTGCCACGTGAAACCCTATCCTGTGGCTATGCCACGTGTGTTTAGTGGCTGTGCCACGTGTAAATTTAACTCAGTGGCTATGCCACATGTGCTTAGTGGTTGTGCCACGTGTGCTTAGTCGCTATGCCACGTGTGAATTTAAATCAGTGGCTATGCCACGTGTGTTTAGTGGTTGTGCCACGTGCATTACTATTTCAGTGATTTTATCATGTTCATTGAGAAAGCGTTTATCACATTATTTTCACATGCTTTGTTATTGCTCTAGACTGAGCCTTTTACTTCATGTTTTCACATGATTTGAGACATGAGAATGTCGTTTTGAGTACTTTCATGCTATGGTTTTCAAATGAGATTAATGAGTTTCACATACAAATAAATATTTTGTGATGTGCATTTTGGTTTATGAAATGAGTCCCTTACCCCCTTTACTGAGCGATTTAGAAGCTCACCCTGTTTTCTTTCCCCCCAGGTTTCTTCAAGTGAAAAGGGTTTTCCTGCGACGTACGGAGTAGTGGCTAGTGGAGGACTTGAGCTCGAGGCCATATATTGTATTTTGAGGTATCTTTTATCTTTTCATGTACCCAGACAATTTACTGTAATTGCAGACACTTGATGTATAACATTGTATGGGATGTATTAGGATTAATTAACTTGAGATGGATTAATGTATTTGATATGATATATAATTTCTAGTGATGAGATCCTGAGGTACGATAAATACGATAATGTATGACACTGCACAGGAATGCACCCTTAATTGTGAATTAATGAGTAAAAAGTTTTAAATTAGCCCTATTTTTCGCACTTCCGGGGCGTGACACATAAGAAGGGAAATAAATGTTTGAAGAGTAAAGGAAATTGGGATTTTTGCAAAAGTTCATGAAAAGCAAGAACATAAGGTTCTTGAGTCTTTTACTACTTTTTAGCATGTGAATTGGTAGGTTGGCTAGCTTTTAAATGGTTTTGCAACAAAATATCATGATGTGATTTAATAACCATCCTTTGCACACAAATGAGCCACCTTCATGAGTTTTATGGAAACAAGCGTGCAAGAGCGCTGCTCGCATGAGATTTGATATGTTTATAAATGCATTAGTGCTGGAGCAATGCTCGCACTAGAGTTTTATATGCATGAGTGCTGGAGCCTAGCTCGCACTAGTTTACACATAGATTTTGACATTGTGCTGGAGCGTTGCTCGCACTAGATGTCCAATATATACTTGTTTCATGCTAGATATTACTCGCACGTGATTTTATGATATGTTGGGAACCGTGTTAGGAGCTTCTGGTAGACTGTGTGTCACGCCGATTAAATATGCTCGCACGTGCATATTGAGATGTGGCAGGATATAATTTGATGATATAGATCCACGAAGTACGTTGTACCATGCATATAGCATGGAGTATGTTGTACCATGTATTGATATGATATATATATATATACCGTCTTCGGACGATGGATATTCTGCTTTGGACCGGCGGGTTAGACATGACCCACCTCCCGTGCGGAAGCAGATAGAGGTGATACTCCGCACACTAGGATCCATGTAGCCTGAGATCACAGAGGATATGGCCATAGTCCTAGTTATTTCCCTTATTATTATTATTTTCCTATCTCACATGTCTCTTGTTTTATGATAAATCCATATTTTTAAATCGTTTTGTGGGTCAGGACAGTCCAAGGGAGGGGCTGAATCTTGGTGAATTTTGTGATGATTTGTGTTGAGTAAGAAATGCTTTTAAGTGCACCTCGCATGATGATTTTCCATACTTTAATTACTACTTGTTGTGACGCCCCGGAAGCGCGGAAAACATGACAAATTTAAAACTTTTTTTTCACATCCATTCACAATTAAGGGTGCATTCATGTGCAATGTCATACATTATAATACATATCATACCTCAGGATCTCATCGTCTCATAATTATATGTCATACCATATACATTACTCAATTCAAGATTTATTAATCCTAATACATCCCATACATCATTGTACATCAAGTGTTTGTAAATACATCTTTAGTCTGGGTACATGAAATGATAAAATATATACCTCAATAATATATATATATATATAGCTTGGAGCTCAAGTCCTCCACTAGCCACTACTCCGTACGTCGCAGGGAAACTCTCTTCACTTGAAGAAATCTAGGATGAGAGAAAACAGGGTGAGCTTCTAAATCGCTCAGTAAGGGGGTAAGGGATTCATCAATAAGAAAATGATTTGCACAACACAATCATTTTATTTCATAGGTTAAACTCAGTGAAAAGCATAGCATGAATAATTAAAACATCATCTAAACTCGTTCACAAAACTCATGTAGAAACGTGATCATCAATGGCTTAACAGAAAACCATGGTCACAAGTAGTCACAAGCATGTGGAACAAACATGTATAAAACATGATGCGATAATGACTTTTCTCATAAAACGTGATGAAAATCACCACATTAGTAATGCACGTGGCGCAGCCACAAAACACAATCACATGTGTAAAATGATACTAGGCAAAGAAAACTCATATAAAACTCGTCACGGCATATCAACTCGTCTCACTCGCAAGGGTGTGAACTTTAAATGGAATAAAGCATGTGAGAATAGTTTTAAAGAATTGAAACGAAGGTTAACCTCTACACCGATCCTAACTATTCCCATTGGTTCATGAAGTTTTGTTGTATACAATGATGTTTTGCATTAAGGTTTGGGTTGTGTACTTATGCAAGACGATAAGGTCATAGTTTATTGCTCCCGACAGTTGAAAAGCCATAAGAACACGCAAGACCATAAGTTAGCTGCAATTGTGTTTTCTCTCAAGATTTGGCGCCACTACCTCTACGGTTAAACGTTTCAAATCTTCCTCATTCACAAGAGTCTGAAATATCTCTTTTCTCAAAACAAGTTGAATATGCGCCAACGCTAATTGATGGAATTGCTTAAGGACTATAACTATGAGATATTATATCATCTGGGAAAGGCAAAAGTAGTGGCTGATGCATTAAGCCAAAAAAGTTTTACAACAGTCTCGTTTATGATGGTTAAATATTAGAACTTGTTGGAACAGTTTGTAAGTTTGAATCTAACTGTGAAACCTTTGGTTGATGGTTGTTTGATGGCTAGTTTGAGGATCGAGCTAGATATTATCAATCAAATCAAGAAGGCACAAAAGGAGGATTCGAGGCTAGTTGAGATTGTCTATAGAAAATAAAAGAAGCCATGATTTTAATTCAGATTGTTAAAATACAAAGGCCGAATCTGTGTTCCTAATAATGATAGTCTAAAGAGATTCATTCTTGAAGAAGCTAACAACTCCAAGTATACCATCCAGGCAGTAATGTAACAATATCTATGTGGTGTGTACTATTGGGCTGGTATGAAAAAGGACATCACTGAGTTTAGACCAAGATGTCTAGTTTGTTAGAAAGTAAAGATCAAGCATAAAAAAGGTAAGTTTGCTTCAGCCTTTACCCATTTCGACTTAAAAATGAGAACACATCACTATGGATTTTGTTATGGATCTTTCGAGAACTAGAAGAAAGTATGATGCAATATGGGTTATTAGGATAGACTCACTAAGTCAGCTCACTTCCTAGCCATTAAGGCTATTGATTCCCTCAATACTTTAACTTGTATGTTTGAGAGATAGTTAGATTGCACAATGTCCCTATGAGCATCGTTTCATACAGAGATTTCTGATTTTCTTATTGTTTCTTAGAGAAGTTTCAGGAGGCTTTGGGGTCTCAAATAAACTTTAACACAGCTTTTCACCCTCAAAACGATGGTCAGTCCGAGAGAACTATTCAAACACTTGAGGACATGTCGAGAGCTTGTGTAAATGATTTTAAGGGCTCTTGGGATGATCGTTTATCGTTGGCTAAGTTCACTTACAGTAATAGGTACCATGCGAGTATCAGCAAGACACCTTATGAGACATTGTACGAACAGAGATAAAGATCTCTGATTAGTTGGGAAGAGGTTGGTAACAGAAAAATATTTGCTTTCGAGCTAGTTGAAAAAGCTTCAAATAATGTCAGAATCATATGTGATGGATCAAAGACAATTTAGAGCTGGTAAAAATCATATACTGATAATTAAAGGAGACACCTTGAGTTTAAAGTTAGTGATTTAGTATTTCAGAAGGTGTCCCTGTCCAAAGATGTTACAAGGTTTGGAAAGAAGAGCAAAATGAGCCCAAGATTTGTTGAGCAATTAAGATGCTTGAGAGGGTTGGTGATGTTGCATACCATTTAGACTTATCTCCTCAGTTGGTCTATGTACATAATGTGTTCTACATATCGATGTTGAGAAAATATCACCCAAATCCCTTTCATGTAGTCGAGTATAGAGCTTTTCGATATTAGAGATGATTTAACTTATGTAAACAGCCTATTAGGATTTTGGATCGAAAAGAAAAGGTTTTGAGATCCAAAACGATCTTGTTGGTTAAAGTATTATGGCAATACCATTCCAAAGAGGAAACAACTTGGGAATTAGAAAGTTTGATGAAAGAGAAGGATCCTCACCTCTTCTGATATGGTAGTATCCAATTTAAAGGACCAAATTCCTTAAGGTGAGAAGAATGTAACAATTATCAAATTTGTTATTACACGTAACTAGAATTATTGATAATTCTATTAATACGAATCAATTTCTTGAATTTTACACAGATTATGGAATGATGAGACTAAAGAACAATCTTGGTAGAATTTGGAGAAATTTTGAATTTAAAGGCAAAAAGGTGATTTTTGTAGCTCAATATTAAAATTATAGTATATGTGGGAATTCGGGATTTAATACCTTCAATTAATATTAAAAGTCACAAGTTCATGGATTAAAAAGGAAAAATAAGAATTTCACCTTATTAGTACTATGAATATTAGTGATCATTTTGTTTAAGGAAGCTTTTAAATGCTGAGATTGATCGAGAATCATGTAATTCAGAGGCTAACTATAAATTAGTAATGTTTAGATGTGAAGATTTTAAGGTTTCCTTAAACTATAGGTCCAACTAATTGGGAATCCTTAACGAAGGTGTCGTAACCAAGCTTAAAGTCTATAGCAAAATGAGTTTATTATATATTCTAAGAGTTGTGATAATTGAAACTGTTGTAACATTGTCTTGGTCTGTTGTGAAAACTACCAAATTCATGTAGCTTTCGGCTAGACATGGCAATTCGTGTTCACATAATGTAAAATTGTGTTAGTATCGTTTAAAACACAAAAATGTCATGTCCAAATTCATGTTGACACAAAAAACATAAAATCTTATTTTAATTTTTACCATTTTCATATATAATTTTTAATTAATTTTAACTCATATCACATTCATGTCATTTTTGTGTCGTATCTGAAATTGCTAGGTCTACTTTCAACCTTAGGCTTTTTAATGTCCAAATGCATGAAATTAAATACACGCACTTAGTCTAAATTACTTAGGATATGTAATGGTTACATGGAATACGCCTTAGACCTAGATAGTGTCACACCCTCGTGAGCTGGATGCGCGCGGGGCGCGCATGATTTGCGCGAGAGTGCGAGATATGCGCCCAGTGCGCGATGTGCGCGCGCACGATGCGGGATTGTGAGCAAGCTGGCACTCGGTGGCATCGAGCAGGCCTTAGATGGGGGCTTGACACAAGATGGCAGTTGGCTGCTGCCAAATCTGCGTGGGGCGGACTTCACGCTTGATAGGCATTGAAAGAGTTGACGAGCACTGAATGCGGATTGATACGCGTCGGCGGATTTTCAGGCGCGCATCAAGGCTCATTGATGGTCGGACATGATTATGGGAGATTGCAAGAATCCCGAGAGAATCCGTGAGAATCCGACGGATCCGTGCTGAGACAGTTGACTTGCCATATCTGGGGCAAGATCTCAGGAGGCAATCTGGTCGTGATCAGTGGGATTCAGTGCATTAATGCTTTCCTTTTCTGGCTGGGGGTGTCAGCCAGTGCTTGCCTATATAATGTTGGTTGAGAAAGGCAGTGAGACACAGACCTCCTTGTGTGAGTTGTTGTTGTGTCCCTGCAGCAAACCTATTTCCTTTGTAAATTGTGAATATAAAGGTTGGGGATTCCTGTAAGTGAGCGTTTCCTTGCGCATTGGCCCTATTGCTTGTGATTGTGTGCGAGTGGTGTGTTGGTTGGCTGACTAAGTGCGAGACTTAGTGCCATCACGAGGTGCGAAATGGCTTAGTCCGAAATAACCCCGTGACAGTTGGTATCAGAGCCCGTGTTTCGATGGTCGGAACGTTGAGCGAGAGAGTTGCCGTCCTAGAGGAGCTGATCGGTGCGCCTGCGCCAGACGCTACCTCACTGTCGGAGCAGGCTGCACTCCATTCGCAAGCCATTGCAGATCTTCAGCGAGCGATGAGTGACTTCCAAAGTGATCTCACCGATCGCGTCACTGACTTGATGGAGCAGATCCAGTCGTTGTCCGATCGAGTAGGTGACATTGACACGGATGTCAACTTGCTGAAGTTGGCCGTTGGTAACTCGCATCATGGCGGAAACAATGGGGAGAAACTGCCATCCAAACTGAAGGTGCCCGAGCCTAAGCAATTCCAAGGGAGTCGGAATGCTAAGGAACTCGAGAACTTCATTTGGGATATGGAGCAGTACTTCAAGGCTGCTCGAGTGGACGCGGATGAGCAGGTTTCCATCGCCAGCATGTATCTCGGTGGCGATGCGAAGCTTTGGTGGCGGACTCGGCTCGATGATGATGCGGGAAATGGGCGCACCCCAATCCAGACGTGGGATGCATTGAAGAAGGAGTTGAGGGATCAATTCCTTCCGATGAACACAGCGTGGCTAGCGAGGGAATCGTTGAAGAAACTGAAGCACACAGGAGCTGTGCGAGACTATGTCAAGGAGTTCAGCTCCTTGATGCTGGAAATCAACAACATGTCCGAGGAGGATCGAGTCTTCAATTTCTTATCAGGGCTACAGCCTTGGGCACAGGCTGAGTTGAGGCGACTGAAGGTGATGGACCTGCCTTCAGCCATTGCAGCAGCAAACAGCCTCAACGACTTTAAACATGGAGCTACCTTCTCCAACGCTGACAAGAGGAAGACTAGAACTGATGGGAAGCGAATCGAGAGACAAGGCAGGAAAGGTCAGTGGGATAAGAAGAGGGATGGTGAGCCATCAAAGCCAAAGGGGACGGATCCACCCCAAGGCAAGAAGACAGGGTGCTTCCTATGTGATGGACCTCACCGTGCGAGAGATTGTCCCCGAAGGGAAAGACTTTCAGCCTTGATCGCTAAGGAGGATTCGGAGTCAGAAGAGGAGAACCCTCGACTCAACCCGTTGCGGCTGCTGAATGCCATCACCGTAGACAAGCGGACTGTCTACAAGGGCCTGATGTATGTCCCAGTGTTGGTGAATGGTCGAGTGGCGCGCGCGATGTTGGATACTGGCGCGACCAACAATTTCATAGCGCAACGAGTAGTGAATCGGTTTGGACTAGTTTTGTCCAAGAGCTCTAGCAGAATCAAGGAAGTGAATTCTGGAGCTCAGCCAGTGCAAGGAGTCACGACTACAGTGCTGAGAGTTGGTGATTTGGAGAAGTCATGCTCTTTCATGGTCGTGCCCCTTGATGATTTCGAGATTATACTCGGAATGGAGTTCTTTGTAGAGGCAAAGGCCGCGCCTCTACCTAGCCATCATGGCTTATGGATTGGTGATGAAGGGCATCCGGGTTTTGTCCCAGCAGAATATGAGGGACGAGTGGCAGAGAAGCCATTGATGCAATCGGCTTCGCAACTCAAGTCAGGAGTAAAGCGTGGCGAGACCACTATGCTCGCAGCTCTGGTTGAGATCAAACCAGACCATGTTGTGGAGGTGCCTGACTGCATCGCGAATGTGCTCGAGGAATTTCGCGATGTGATGCCACCCGAATTGCCTAAGGAGTTGCCACCGCGGCGAAATATTGATCACCGGATCGAGTTGGAACCTGGAGCGAGACCACCAGCAAAGGCACCTTATCGGATGCCCCCACAGGAGTTGACAAAGTTGAGGAAACAGCTCAACGAGTTGCTGGAGGCTGGTCTTGTTCAGCCATCGAAGGCCCCATATGGTGCCCCTGTGCTCTTTCAAAAGAAGCAAGATGGGTCCCTTCGAATGTGCGTAGATTATCGGGCGTTGAACAAGGTTACGATAAGGAACAAGTATCCTATACCGAATGTAGCAGATTTGTTCGACAAGTTGACCAAGGCGGCCTATTTCACCAAGCTAGACTTGCGGTCAGGGTACTGGCAAGTCCGGATAGCCCCTGGGGACGAATCAAAGACGACCATGGTGACGAAATATGGATCGTTTGAGTTCTTGGTGATGCCTTTCGGTCTAACAAACGCCCCAGCTACATTCTGTAACCTCATGAACGACGTCCTATACGAGTTCTTGGATAACTTTGTTGTGGTGTACCTTGATGACATTGTGGTGTACAGTGAGACCCTTGAGGCACATGTGGAGCACCTTGGGAAGGTGTTCGCTAAACTACGGGAGCACTCACTATATGTCAAGAAGGAAAAATGTGAGTTTGGCATGCAGGAGATCTTGTTTCTCGGGCACAAGGTGAGTAAGGGAAAGATCCGCATGGATGAGAGAAAAATCCAGGCAATTGTGGAGTGGTCCTTCCCAAAGACGGTGTCAGAGTTGAGATCGTTTCTAGGCTTGGCTAATTACTACCGACGGTTCATCGCAGGATTTTCCAAATTGGTCAGTCCCCTCACAGATTTGTTAAAGAAGGGGAAACCATGGGAGTGGACAGTCCAGTGTGAAGAAGCCTTTGAGAAAGTCAAGGAGGCGGTGACCTCCGAGCCTGTGCTTAGACTGCCAGACTTCGAGAGCCCTTTTGAGGTACACACAGACGCCTCGGATAAGGCTATAGGGGGAGTGCTGATCCAAGAGGGCCACCCCATAGCCTATGAAAGTCGGAAGTTGAAGGAAGCGGAGCAGCGCTACTCGGCGCATGAGAAAGAGATGACTGCTGTGATTCATTGCCTGAGTGTTTGGAGGCACTACTTGTTGGGAACCAGGTTCACTGTGGTGACAGATAACGTTGCCAACACTTTCTTCAAAACATAGAAGAACCTGTCGGCCAAGCAGGCAAGGTGGCAGGAGTTTCTTGCTGAGTTTGACTTCACCTGGTTGCATCGTGCGGGACGAGAGAACCGGGTGGCTGACGCATTGAGTCGAAAGGAGGTGCAATCCTTTGTGGCTTCCTTGACCTTGGTCCAGTCCGATTTTGCCGAGCGGATAAAGTTGGCTGCTGAGGCTGATGTTGCCTACTGCAAGACCAGGCGACAAGTCTTAGATGGTGTTGTTCGGAAGTATTGGGTCGAAAATGATCTCCTCTATGCAAAGGGAGGTAGATTATATGTCCCTAAGGGCGGGGGATTGAGGCGCGAGTTGTTGAAAGAGACCCACGATCCGCAATGGGCAGGACATCCGGGTGTGGAAAGGATGTTTGCCTTAATATCGAGGAATTACTTCTGGCCAAAGATGTTGGAGGACATTGAGTTGTATGTCCGCACTTGTCTAGTGTGCCAACTAGACAAAACCGAGAAGAGGAAGCAGGCTGGGCTGCTTCAACCGCTGCCAATACCAGAGGGACCTTGGGAGTCTCTTTCTATGGATTTTATAATAGGCATGCCAGTGGTAGATGGAATGGGATCCATCTTGGTAGTGGTCGATCGATTCTCTAAGTATGCAGTTTTCATTGCAGCGCCTCAAGTTTGTACTGCAGAACTAGCCGCGGAGCTGATGTTCAAATACGTGGTGAAAGTATTTGGGCTCCCTAGAGACATTGTGAGCGATCGAGATGCTCGGTTCACTAGTAAATTCTGGACAGTGTTGTTCAAACTGCTTGGTTCAGAATTGAAGTTCTCCACCGCAAACCATCCGCAGACAGATGGCCAGACGGAGCGTGTGAATGCTTTGGTGGAGGAGTACTTGCGGCACTATGTGACTGCAAGTCAGCGAAATTGGGTAAGTTTACTTGATGTTGCCCAATTTTGCTACAATCTGCATAAGTCTTCTGCAACAGGATTGAGCCCATCGGAGCTAGCATTTGGGCGTCAACCCTTAACACCTGCCGAGATAGTCAAGCAGCAAACGCAAGGAAGCTGCCCAGCTGCATATAGATTTGCCCGTGATAAACAGGAGCTCATTGATCAAGCACGGGATAGCTTGGCTATGGCACAGCAGAAGATGAAGGAGTATGCAGATAGACATAGACGGCCCTTGGAGTTTCAAGAAGGGGACCTTGTGCTCTTGAAACTCACACCTCAGATATGGAAGAAGGTGACGGACAAGCGGTACCATAAGGGTCTTGTCCAAAAGTATGATGGGCCATTCAAGGTAGTCAAGCGAGTTGGGAATGTAGCCTATCGGCTTGAACTACCCGCGAGCATGAAGATCCATCCGACCTTCCATGTGAGCTTCCTCAAACCCTTTCATCAAGATGAGACACGTGAGCAAGGGAAGAGAGCTCCTCCAACTGTCCGGAAAGAGTTCCAAAAGAAGTTGAAGGAGATTCTCGCTCACAACACTCAGGGCGCGAGCAGCAAGAATAGGCGCACTGATTTTCTTGTTCGATGGGAAGATGGAAGTGAGTCATGGGAAAGGGATGTGACACTGTGGCAGTTTGAAGACCAGGTGCAGGCGTACTTGGAAACCCTCCCGACGAGGACGTCGGCTCCATCCGGTGGGGGAGAGTTTGTCACACCCTCGTGAGCTTGATGCGAGCGGGGCGCGCATGATTTGCGCGTAGCGTGCGAGATTTGCGCGCAGCGTGCGAGATATGCGCGCAGTGCGCGATGTGCGCACGCACGATGCGGGATTGTGCGTAAGCTGGCACTCGGTGGCATCGAGCAGGCCTTAGATGGGGGCTTGACACAAGATGGCAGTTGGCTGCTGCCAAATCTGCGTGGGGCGGACTTCACGCTTGATAGGCATTGAAAGAGTTGACGAGCACTGAATGCGGATTGATACGCGTCGGCGGATTTTCAGGCGCGCATCAAGGCTCATTGATGGTCGGACATGATTATGGGAGATTGCAAGAATCCCGGGAGAATCCGTGAGAATCCGGCAGGATCCGTGCTGAGATAGTTGACTTGCCATATCTGGGGCAAGATCTCAGGAGGCAATCTGGTCGTGATCAGTGGGATTCAGTGCATTAATGCTTTCCTTTTCTGGCTGGGGGTGTCAGCCAGTGCTTGCCTATATAATGTTGGTTGAGAAAGGCAGTGAGACACAGACCTCCTTGTGTGAGTTGTTGTTGTGTCCCTGCAGCAAACCTATTTCCTTTGTAAATTGTGAATATAAAGGTTGGGGATTCCTGTAAGTGAGCGTTTCCTTGCGCATTGGCCCTATTGCTTGTGATTGTGTGCGAGTGGTGTGTTGGTTGGCTGACTAAGTGCGAGACTTAGTGCCATCACGAGGTGCGGAAAGGCTTAGTCCGAAATAACCCCGTGACAGATAGCACCATGCCCAGTAACGACACTCGCGCACCTAAAGGCATTAAAATTTTAATTAATGGATTTTGAACTGCATACCTAATTAAATGTCCAGTAAAGGCTAGAAATTAAGTAAATAAAGGTTGGCTTCATGTAAAAGGCACACTTACACAAGTTGGAATTAGCGAAAGCAAATAATACATATCAACAGTTTGGAAAATTTTCTATGTTTTATATAAGCTATGTGTTAAGTGTTTAGTGAGTAAATGTGCGATGTGTTTGTATAGTGGAGCAGCAAGAATCTTGATGAGATTTTGGGCTGAGCTTGGAGGTATGTAGTTAAGCTAGCTTGGAGTACGGTTAAAGACTCTTATAAGCTGTAATTAGCTTCATATTGACCGTGTGTATATGATGCGAATTTGAATTGCACCTTTAGTGTTTGTACACTAGTATGCAATTGACTAAGGATGCCTAATTGACCACGGTTTAATTTTGAATGCATTATAGTTTACAGGATTTCTATCGTGAATCCTTGAGATACGTTTGAAAATGTTTGGACTGCTATTGAGTTACGAATAATTTGTACTCAATCAAAAAGGGAAAAGCTCATAGATGGCTTATTTTTCATCATACATAGTTTTGAAATGCACATTAGAAAAAAAAATGCATTCTTTGAAATTTTAATTGCATTGTTGAGTTATGATGATGCATATTTTTCAACTTGTATGCATAATCTATTTTGGAATGAAGCATTTGTCTTGCTTTTCTAAATAGTATGTTTGGAATTGGTACATTTTGGAAAAATTGGACCTTTGGATTGCTGATGTTTGAAAACCCATTTGAAAATATTCGATCATCTGGTGCAAAGAAACTGTTTTTGCAAGTTCGAAAGTTTAAATCGTTTGGTACTTAGATACCTCACAGATGTTAAAACCTTAGAGATTATCTGGTACTTAGAGTTCATGAGAGCAGTATGAATCCGCCTACTTAAAATATATCCCATTAGTAGTTAGGCATATCTAGCAAATGATGGACAAGTCTCGATTCCATCTGATCAATGGAATTGGGTAAAGTTTGGATCGATGGCCATAAGTAGAGCCCTCGCAAGGACAATTTGACTCACTAATTGCTACAATGAGAGTTTGTTAAAGTTTTTATATGATAACCGTAGGAATTGCCTAATCTCTGGTTTGAATTTGTTTTTGAAAAGTGTAAGATATGTCAGCTCAAGTTTGGAATAGTTTGGAAATATTCTAAACAAATTTATAAAGGAACTAACTGTTATGCCTTGGGCCAATGCGGTCTACAGGCAAGAGCCATTACTAGCATCCTAGCTGAAAAGTTTGACAATAGTTTGATATTTGAAAATTTGAAATGTTTGACATGTTTGAACTCTACACTATCGTTTACACTTATGATTTTGTTAAATTGTGCATGAGCTTTAGAAACTAGTTGATATTGGGATTTAGAATTGTTTGAAAAGTTTGAACTCTTCATGATTGTTTACATTTGTGATTTTGTTAAATTGTGCATGAGTTTTAGAAACGGTCTGATATTAGGATTTTGAAACTGTTTGGAAAGTTTGAACTCTGCACTACTGTTTCTGCTTGTGATTTTGCTAAACTGTGGAAGAGCTTAGAAACTGTCCGATATTGTGATTGGAAATTGTTGGGAAAGTTTGCACTCTGCACAATTATAAATGTTTGCAATCTAACCAAATGGTGTATGGCCTTTAGGTAATTGTTTTATTTTGGAATATTTGCATATTGTGCCATTGAGTCTCGCACGTTTGGGGGGTATGTGTGTTTGTATATTTATTTGATTAGCATTTTGGGCAGGAAAATAGTGAAGTTGTTTGGTAATATGCTGTTTCAGGTATACTTTCGGGACTTAACGTGACGAGGCATATTTATGCGTGTACCATGTTGTGTTTGATTAAGAAAAATCTGAACTTGATGTTAGCTTGAGATGTGACTTTCAATATGAAAATGTAGGATTGAGAAACCGTAGGCATTATGTTACCGAGTAAATGAGATATTGTAAAACAACCTTCCATGGAATACCCCTGTAGGCCCTAATATAATCTGTTGTGTTTGAAAGTGTGTAGGTATATCATAATCCTTCGATTTTAGTTAGTATATGCATTATGTCATACATCTGGTATGTTGCATATAGAAAATCAATATGAGCCTAAATATATGCTTATAATTGTAGCTTTCTGAGGATATGCGCTCACCCCCCTTAGATTGAGTTCGAGTATATTGTCCCGAGATTGACCTCAGATTTTGGCTGAGTCCACTGAGGCTATTTTGCTTTTGTTTTTGAGGTATACCATGTATAGACGTTTGACTGGGACCTATAATATCCATGTGTTATTAGTTAATAAATGATCTTGAGAAAAATGCAGAGGTATCTACACTGCATAACGAACTTTTAAGCAAATAAAAAAAATTATCCGCAAATTTCAGCTTTCAAAATCCGAAATGTGACCATTTATTTCTCAAAGTTATTGAAATCTAATTTTCTCCCTACAAATGTACAAAGTTCTTGCACGTCCGACACCTTCAAACAGTAGGGGTTCAATATCATCTTTGCTCAACCATAGCCTCGGCCTCATCTCATGGACCCCTGTTGGTCAATGAGAACACAATTGCTTCCTGCTCCCTTACCATGACCAGTCACTGTAAGATGGAGAGCTCTCATGATATGTTCTACTTTAGATAACCTCGATATGGTTTACAAAGGTTTTTACTCAATCACTAGGATGACAACCAAGGAAATTCAATTGGATCACAATTATGATACACGCTGCAAGCTTTTTATATGTTATTACTAAATGACAGCCCTGGTGTTAGAGACCACATGGTTTAATCCACCGACTGCTGTTGTCTAACCAGTAAACCACCTATTCTTTTTAATTCATTGGCATTGCCAAGAATCTCAACAAAAGTTGCCTACCTAAACTGTTAAATTAAAGAACAACAGTAAAATCTTAACTCTAACACGAGGAGCAATACAACTCCTATTGTAACAAGCACCTGCTATCAACAGCCACGAGTACATCCAATCAAAACAACTGATTAAGGCAGTCACTTTGCCTCGTCTGCTCCAGCACCACCATTCCCACCAGCTGTGCCGCCCTGCCCATCAGCACCAGCTTCAGAGCCCTCTTGCTTGTTTCCACCTTGTCCATCATATGGGCCTGAAGCTGGAGGGGGGCCACCACTACTGCCACCTCCAAGAGTAGCCTCAGCATGCATGGGATGCATGCCATTATCGGGTCCTCCAGGTCTAATTCCCATATGACCTTGCATGGCTTGTTGATGCTGCTGCTGTGGATCCTGCATTTGATGTGGGTTATTGAATTGCAATGGTACCTTTTGGGGGAAAATACCAGAGTGCTGTGCCATTGCAGCAGCCTGAGGATGTTGCATAATATATCCTCCAGGTTGCATAGCAGGATGTGGTGATATCTGCAGTTGTTAGTCAACATGTGAGCATGCAGTGCAACAACAGATAGACTAGATGGAAGCCATTTACCGTTTTACGCTCACCTGAGGAGGCAGGGTTGGCGTTGTTTGTGGTTGTGCATCTGCAATCGCAGCTAAGTACATCAAATTCTTTTGCAGCTGAGCTTGATACCTAAATCAACAAAATCTTATACGTATGCTGCCCAAATGTCACAAACGTAAGCATATCTACGTGTGTGAATGTGCAAACCCAACAAGCATACAGGAAGAAAAAAGACTGAGTAACTTTATGTGGATAAAATGAATTTGTAACAATTCAGCATTAGGATTCAAATATTTCCATTTTATCAATTTTTAAGCTCCATAGGGCAATAACCTCCTCTCTATCTTCTAAAATTCACCTCCTTGGAACAATTTTGATCCAAAAACCACTAAAGATCATTGACTAAACGAGTGAACAAGGAAGGGAAACCCCATTGAACTGCACTATCAGTGACACCATACCATACACTAATGATCAACAAACAATTTGCATCATAATACAATGAACTTGGTTTCGATCATGAATCCTTAATAGAACATTACGAAGAAAAACCAAAATAAAACAACTGAAATTTTTAGCTCTTGCAAAACAAAAGAATACAGGTTATCCCGTCTTCTCCAGATATTAAAATTTTGAACTATGCAGGGACCAAAAAAAGACAATTATACCATAAGACTCACTGTCACAAGCTATTCATATCCATGATGATAAATAATATGGTGATCATTTTCAAAGCCAATTAGAATAATGAGAACCAAGCACCGAATTAGTTCCTCAAATTGGAGTACCGATCATGACACCTGTATTTATGATTCAGTAATGCATCTAGCATTTAGACAAGCCACTTCCAACTTAAAGCAAACAAATTTAAACCTCATTAAAATGTTATCCTTAGAAGAGATTAGTTACAAGGTTCGATTCCCCCTTCCTCCCGTCCTCCCTTCCTCCCTTCCTCCCTTGTCCCTATGAACCAAAAACAAATGTTGCATGCACCAAGATAGATAAAAGCAAAGAGAAAATTATAAATTACTTACTGGGCACATTCAGCGAGTTTTCCAAGATTTTGATTGTCCAAAATTGCCAAAATCAACTTCTTGTTCTCATCAAGGTACTGCAATCAGAATGAAAAAGAAAAGGAACGCTCAGAAAAAAAAAAAAAAAAACATCCAGAACAACTTAATGCATTCAAGGGTCAAAGGGATAGTAGGATTTCAAGGGTATAGAATTAATTCAAAAATCCTTCTAATGCATTTGCTTCAATTGAACAAATGATAGCTATTAAGCTTCCACTTGGACAGCTTTCTGAAAGCAGCCTCACAGGCCCTTTATTTGCAACCATTATTCAAGGCTTCTCCTGCAATATCCATACCTTACTCTTGTTTGGAACCATGTAGACAGATTAACCAGTCATGTTACTCTAATTGAAAGCCATTTCCAAACAAGTTTATAAGAATTTTAAATGATTATAGGTATGCATATGTTCAAAAACCTATTTACAATCGGAAATAACAATGTGATTATAGATATGCAGACAGTAGTAAAATTTGAAACAGATCTATCAATTTTATTTTCATATTGTTGTGCATGATAAAAGAATAATAATAGTACGCCACGTGACGTACGAAGAATGCACCACGTGGCACACGAATAAAACATGTGAGAAATGATACAAACCCTGAGCAAGATAAAAAGGGCAAAAATGTAATTAGTGACAGAGTAAATCCCTATAAATAGGGGTCAGGTACGATTCATTTACCTAAGTCTCTATTTTCCCTACAGAAACTCTGCCAAATTCTGGGTCTGACTTAAGCATCGGAGTGCAAACGCAGGGAAAGCCCTGCGTCCCTCTGATCTTTATTTTTCTTGCAGAGATTTCGACAACACGTGGCAGGAAGGACGTCAGCAATTCATCATTGTTGTTTCAGGCAACAACAATTGGCGCCGACTGTGGGAAACAGAAGAAAAGCTTTTGACAGCGATGGTACAGATACGTTCAACAGCAATCAGAAGTGAAGAAAGTGAGGACATGGCGAGCTCCCTAATGGCGGACTTAGGTGATGGAGTTCAGACCGAGAGAGGGTCGGAGATGATGACGATTCCCGTAACTGAATTCGAAGCCATGCAGAAGCAGGGGGAAGAAACCGTCGAAGCCCTGCGAACTATGGTTGATTTGTTCAAAGGAGTTTTTCCGCAAGTGAACCTGCCGCAGACTATCCGAAATTTGGTAGGAGAAGGGCGAATTGCGCGAAATCCTGGCGCGCAAGACCCTCACGGCAGGGGAGCGCGAGACCCTGCTCGAGACTCTCGCGGCACGACTGCAGGAGACCCTCATGGCAGGGGAGCGCGAGACCCTGTGCAAGACTCTCGCGGCATGGCTGCTGGAGACCCTCGCAGCAGGGGTGTGAGAGACTCTCGCGGCATGGCTGCTGAAGACCCTCACTGCAAGGGTGCGCGAGACCCTCACGGCAGGGCTACAGGAGACCCTCGCGGCACTCTGGCGGCAAACCCTCGCGGCACTCTGGCGACAGACTCTCACGGCATCTTGCCGCAAGACCCTCAAGGCGTACCTGCATTGGACCCTCGCGGCATGACTGACCCTCACGGCATGCCTACATTGGACCCTCACGGCATGCGTGTATTGGACCCTCGCGGCATGCCTGCATTGGACCCTCACCGCATGCCTGCATTGGACCCTCGCGACATGCCCGCACCTGACTCTCGTGGCACGACTGCATTGGACCCTCACGGCATACCCGCATTGAACCCTCACGGCATGCTCAAGGCGGACTCTCACGACAGTGGAGCGCAAGACCCTCACGGCAGGGGTGCACGAAACTCTCACAGCATGGCCGCGCAAGGCCCCCCGTTTGCTTCTTGCGCCACATGGCGCGTTCTTCGCGCGCCACGTGGCGTACTCATAACGCAGGGATGCCGGCTTACGCGAGACCCTGCTGCGCGAGACCCTCATGACAACGGTACGCGAGATCCTCGAGGCATGGTCGCACGAGACCGTATGTGTGAAACTGAGGAAGATATGAGGCGTCAGGGTATGGGAGACCCTGTGCGTGAGGCCTCGGAAGGCTTGCAGCACCAAGTTACGGAAGATCCCATGCGCGAGACTCCAATGAACTGGAGACATCAGAGTGTCAAAAAACTACGGCGTCGTGGTACAAAGAATTCAACACGGGAGATTGTTGGTGGTCGGAGACGTCAAAGTACTAGAAACCTTGAGGGTCCGGCTCGAGTAGACTCTGGATATTTGGGCGTCGAAGATCCTTGGCCCCAGAACACAAACAGCCCACCAAACAACGGAATCAAAGATGTGGGAATGACAGGGTCTCATGTTGAGAGAGACTCGAAAATAGATCCAGCACGAAACCTTGAAACTGGAATGACAAACTTTCAATCTCAGACTCATCAAAACCGAACTCAAGGTAACAGGAAAGAAGCTATGGACTGCGGCCAAGCTGATGCATACGATGCTAAGAAAGTACAAAACAGACCTGTCTCCAAGGCACAAGTTGCCACTTATATAAAAAGAATTGTGGAGCGAATCTTAGAAGAGAAAAGGTTGGTTCAGACTGAAGAAAACCAGAGAAGGAAAATCCCATTCAGTACAACGATCATGGGAAAACCGCTGCCCCCAAAATTCAAAATGCCGCAGATGACGATGTATACGGGAAAAACTGATCCTTATGACCACATTCAGAACTATGAGTCATTGATGCTATTACATGGATGGGAGGATGAGATCATGAGTAGAGCATTCCCCTCAACTTTAACTGACCATGCACTAAAATGGTTTAATAGTTTGTCAGAGGGGTCTATTTCGTCTTTCAATCAATTAAGAAGCGAATTCCTGAAGGCCTTTGTGATAAAAAGCCAGAAAAAGAAGGAGGCCACCTATCTGCTTACCTTAAGGCAGGGGAGCAAGGAATCACTGAAAAGCTATGTGGATCGGTTCCGTAATGCTACTATTGAAATTCATGATCTACAAGTTGGAGTAGCTGTGACAGCTATGCTACAAGGGACAAGGTCTGAAAAGTTGCAAGAGTCGCTATCTTTAGATCAGCCAACGACGATCTCAGACTTGTTCTCTAGAGCAGATAAATATATCACTCAAGAAGAAGTGATGAAA
This sequence comes from Firmiana major, assembly GCA_033439115.1. NCBI lineage: Eukaryota > Viridiplantae > Streptophyta > Magnoliopsida > Malvales > Malvaceae > Firmiana > Firmiana major. The sequence continues at coordinate 7,431,138 of CM065908.1, read as the reverse complement.
AGGATACCGACGCTGAACTACATGTAAGGGAGTTCAAAGAAAAGAAACCCTTACCATCGTCGGGCTGCCTAAGCCATCACCAATGCCTTGAAAGAAGATGGAAAGGTCACAAGGCAAGAGGATAGCAAAAACGCGGAATATGAACCACTTGCAACTACACTGGCAGCGAGACTTTATGACATTTAATATTATTTTTTGTTAATTCAACTATGGGTTGAAATTTAATTTGTTGAACTATTATTTATGCCATATTGATATTTTATTGGCTGTTGAGATTCGCACATAATTGATAAATGACTGATCGCACCAGCTACACATGTGCAGGGGCTTGAAGCGAAAAATGCGCGAGGTAAGCCACGTACTCAAACCAAAGGGCTTGAAGCGAAAAGTGCGCGAGGTAAGCCACGAAGAAAATGTGCGAGGGCTTGAAGCGAAAAATGCGCGAGGTAAGCCACGCACTCAAGACAAAGGGCTTGAAGCGAAAAATGCACGAGGTAAGCCACACACTCAACCAACCAAAGGGCTTGAAGCGAAAAATGCGCGAGGTAAGCCACGAAGACAATGTGCAAGAGCTTGAAGCGAAAAGTGCGCGATGTAAGCTAAGCACAAACCAAAGGGCTTGAAGCGAAAAATGCGCGAGGTAAGCCATGAAAACAATGTGCGAGAGCTTGAAGCGAAAAATGCGCGAGGTAAGCTAAGCACTCAACCAAAGGGCTTGAAGCGAAAAATGCGCGAGTTAAGCCACGAAGACAATGTGCGAGAGCTTGAAGTGAAAAGTGCGCGATGTAAGCTAAGCACACAACCAAAGCGCTTGAAGCGAAAAATGCGCGAGGTAAGCCATGAAGAAAATGTGCGAGAACTTGAAGCGAAAAATGCGCGAGGTAAGCTAAGCACTCAACCAAGGGCTTGAAGCGAAAAATGCGCGATGTAAGCCATGAAGAAAATGTGCGAGAGCTTGAAGCGAAAAATGCGCGAGGTAAGCTAAGCACTCAACCAAAGGGCTTGAAGCGAAAAATGCGCGAGGTAAGCCACGAAGACAATGTGCGAGAGCTTGAAACGAAAAGTGCGCGATGTAAGCTAAGCACACAACCAAAGGGCTTGAAGCGAAAAATGCGCGAGGTAAGCCATGAAGAAAATGTGCGAGAGCTTGAAGCGAAAAATACGCGAGGTAATCTAAGCGCACTCAACCAAGGGCTTGAAGCGAAAAATGCGCAATGTAAGCCATGAAGAAAATGTGCGAGAGCTTGAAGCGAAAAATACGCGATGTAAGCCATGAAGACAATGTGCGAGAGCTTGAAGCGAAAAATGCGCAAGGTAAGCTAAGCACTCAACCAAAGGGCTTGAAGCGAAAAATGCGCGAGGTAAGCCACGAAGACAATGTGCGAGAGCTTGAAGCGAAAAGTGCGCGATGTAAGCTAAGCACACAACCAAAGGGCTTGAAGCGAAAAATGCGCGAGGTAAGCCATGAAGAAAATGTGCGAGAGCTTGAAGCGAAAAATGCGCAAGGTAAGCTAAGCACTCAACCAAGGGCTTGAAGCGAAAAATGCGCGATGTAAGCCATGAAAAAAATGTGCGAGAGCTTGAAACGAAAAATGCGCGATGTAAGCCACGAAGACAATGTGCGAGAGCTTGAAGCGAAAAATGCGCGATGTAAGCCATGAAAAAAAATGTGTGAATGTGCGAGAGCTTGAAGCGAAAAATGAGCGAGGTAAGTCATGCACCTTAACAAAGGGCTTGAAGTGAAAAATGCGCGAGGTAAGTCACGCACTCAAATAAGAGCTTGAGAATTATACAGCAAGAAAATTTGACTTCAGAATACAATGTAAGGACTTGATCTAAGGCTACAATGAGAACATATGTACTCTTCCGCAAGGTTATACCTAGCGAAAGAGTGGGGAGCAATTGTTGTGCATGATAAAAGAATAATAATAGTACGCCATGTGACGTACGAAGAATGCACCACGTGGCACACGAATAAAACATGTGAGAAATGATACAAACCCTGAGCAAGATAAAAAGGGCAAAAATGTAATTAGTGACAGAGTAAATCCCTATAAATAGGGGTCAGGTACGATTCATTAACCTAAGTCTCTATTTTCCCTACAGAAACTCTGCCAAATTCTGGGTCTGACTTAAGCATCGGAGTGCAAACGCAGGGAAAGCCCTGCGTCCCTCTGATCTTTATTTTTCTTGCAGAGATTTCAACAACACGTGGCAGGAAGGACGTCAGCAATTCATCATTGTTGTTTCAGGCAACAACATATATCAATATTCCAAATAAGGTATTTCGCATTAATGAATTAGAAGTTACATTACCTTTCCAGGAAAAAAAAATCAAATTCAATGTTCCCCATGGAGCCCAGCACAATAATAACAGCAAATCACCAGTTTAATAAAAAAAATTAGAAATAAATAAATAAATCCCATTCAGTGTAAGCATGTAAAAAAGGAAACACAGTTTAAGTAAAAAATTGACATAGAGATTACTTTATCCTGACGGTATAAGCCTTCAAGCTCCAAAAGCAAAGAAAAGCCAAGTAGAGGTGCACAACATAGATTGATTCTAAAAGATGTTAGAAGGCTTCCAAGAAATTGGTTTACACACTTCATAAAACACAGAAACTAAAAATAGAAACAAAAAATAATTCTAGAGATAAAACGGTGATAATCAAATTGACAAGGGTAATCAGACTGTTGATTCTCCCCAACATCAAGCACAATCACTCAACCAGCCAGATGTATCTCACCATTCAAGATGGTGAAAGTCTCTTGCCTTGGACAACAGATACTAAAATGACTGACAGAAAACAAATTTCAATAATCACACTGCATTTAACAAAAAGATTATTTAGATCCCCTAAAGTACCAACAACTTCCATTCATCTCTCTGTTTTATCCATCACTGTTATCATAACTTCTTAAAACCAACATCAACCTGGCATTCCCTTTACAATATCATTCTTCTACTCCAAATAACTATCAATACAGGCTAATAAATTGGCAAAAAAATCAAAACTCTTCCATCTCATACATTATGTTCATAAACATCCATAAAGAGGGCTTCTTCTATCTCATGTAAAGGAGGGTAAAAAAGAGAGGTTTCAGCCATAACAAAACTTACTATAAAAATTAAAAGTTCCAGGTCAGCATTTACCTCTCAATAACGGCACAACTTCAAACTACTAGCATTAAAAACGGTACATATGGACAATGACCATAAATAAAGAAAAATAAAAGGAAAAAAAAAGTTAATATAAATATAACCTTCTGAATCTGTTCTGTAGTGATATTAGTAGGTGGGAATGAAGGCATCACAGGAATCATTTGCGGTGGCTGCTGCATCTTGCGTTAGCTTTTACTTTACTCCAAGAAGAAACCCTAACACTAATCACTCTCAAGAATCCCCCCCCCCCCCAACCCACCAAAAAAAAAAATCGGAGGATTTTTTTTTATTTTTTCTATTTTCTTGAATTTTTCAAGTGGGTTTGTCTCAGACAGTGACGATGATTCTGGAATTGAAGTCAAGGGAAGTAAACATACTAAACTGACTGAAAAAAAGATGTACTCAACACTTTACCAAAAAAGAAATGTTTTTTTTTTTAAGAACAAAATTGGCTAAATTTGGACTTTACTGTTCTGGTGTCGACGCAAAACTCACGCGGAAGAGATTTTTAGTTGTCAGTTTCTTGGTGATTTGCACGGTTGCTAACGTCAGTTGGGATTTTTTTTTTTTTTTTGTGTTGGGCTTTTGATTCGCTTTGGCTTCGCATCCTTCGACCGACATGGATGTACTTTTCTTGGAACTGTTTATTGTTTTACGAGTTTGGAGATTTTTTTTTCCGAGCTCTTCCTTTTTCTTTTTATTAACTTGATTAATAATTCTAGTAAGAAAAAACTTTTATGCACATAAACTTCAAGGGATTATAAATCCAATCAAGATAAGTAATGATCATAATTGTATTGATTATTACTACTAACTTTAATAGCATGAAATAAATTGAAACCGTTTACATCATTGAAGCTGTTTATAACTTCAACGAAATAATAACATGCTGAGTTGTTCTGATCAATTTTAATCTTTGATTTAATTTTTCACGATCAAGTAGACAACTTTGTTAACAATTGAAGTCTCATTTATTAATAAAAAAATTAGGCTAAAATATATATATATAAAAAAAACCCTTCAACTTTATTATTTTATTCAAATAAGTTCTTAAACTTTTAATGTATTCAAATAAACTTTTAAATTTTAATAATTTGGATACTCAAATTAAAATTTAAGGACTTACTTAAATACATATATGAATGTAATAAAAGTATAAAGGTTTAATTAAATAAAGTGGTAAAGTTTAAGAGTTTTTTTAATATATTAGCCAACTTTTGTTTTATACTTAGATCAATTTTTTTAAGGGTGAGCAATTGATTGATTTTTCAAATGGGTTTTTAAATTTAACTTCATGCGTAAAAAATTCAATTATATCTAATATATTATATAATATTCAATTATTTATATTATATATAATATATTTAAAAAATGATCGTTTATTTCAATTAGTTCGATTCATAATTTTAAATTTCGACTTAATCGAATAAATTAATATAAAAAAATTGACTTAAACTTGAAATTGACTTAATTGAATCAAATTTCAATCTATTTAAATTAATTTGAATTGAATTTTACTCGCATGTTGTCACGACCCAAACTACCCAAAAATCAGAGTTAATTTTTCGCTTTTTGTTTATTTATTTACTTATTTCCTTATGTGTCCTCGAATCGTGACCAACACTCCACTAGTAATTGGGCTGTGCGTCAATGCCAGTCCCACCACACATTTACCATGTAACTTATTTCTTCTCCAGTCATTTATAATTGTTATATTATTTATACATCCCCTAAAGTTACTTACAAACATGTTACTGTGCTATGCTTATGTAGATACAATATGTACAAGTGTATATATACCTTATGTTGATGGGCAGCAGCGGATATCCGGAATGCAATACTGAGTCGTCGCAACTTCAACTGGAGATCATCTGTGGGAGAAAATGAAAGGGGTGAGCACATCAAGCTCAGTAAGGCAATCCTACGAACAAGTAGGTAACCATACTACCTACATGAACGTAGTGCCATGCATAAACCACCCTTTCTCCACACATTTTAAAACAATGATATGTATTATGATGCTATGTAAATCGAGTTTGCACGAAAAATTCAACATGCAATTATTTTAAATCATTTCTTTCTCTTTAAAAATTTCACAATGAAGTCAGGACTCGACCCCTCCTTCGGGTGATCCTGACTCACACAAAACCATGGAAATTGAGTTTCTCAAAAGCATCGATATCGAAAACATACGTATATATATACAAGATACGAGACTAGGCAATAACTGTATATCGGTAATAACCAGGACTGGCCAATATGTCCTCGTGAGTCCTCTAGCTTCACGGATCCCAGTGTGCGAGGTCTCACCCTGATCGGGAACTGCCCGGGAGGTGGGTCAATCCAACCCGTCAGTCTTATCCGATCTCACGCATCCGAAGATGCCGTATCCGAAGATACCCCGTATCACAAAGATACCGTATTACAAAGATACCCCGTATCACAAAGATACCGTATCCGAAGATACCCTGTATCACAAAGATACCGTATCCGAAGATACCCCACGGTACATCGTACTCCATGCTACTTGCACGGTACATCGTACTCCATGGACCCATATCACTCTAGGTACTCCAGCCCAAATGGCCTGCTTCCCACAGAGGTTTTCATAACTCAGTACTCGTTGCCATGTCTCAAAACGCACGTGCAAGCCTATTAAGTCGGTGACACACAGTCTACCTGATGCTCCAAGCACGGCTCATCGTATGTTCTCATAAAAATCGGTGCGAGCGATGCTCAGCACTCTCATCGAATCAAATAAACTTGGCAGAGCCCGCTTTACATCTCCACAAGGCCGCCAACCTCATCCCTCACTCTCACCCTACTTAAGAGGTCTATTGAGCCTGTTGGGCCTTTTGGCTGACTCCAAGGGCAGGCAGCGCTACTCCACAAATCCAGTAAAACTAGTGCGAGCTATGCTCAGCACTCTGTATATAAATCGTATGAAAATCTTATAAAGTCTGGTGCGAGTTAAACTTCCGCACCCTGTCATGAAGATCATGTAAAATCTGGTGCGAGTTAGACTCTAGCACCGTGTCACGCAAAAGTATGTGAAATCTGGTGCGAGTTATACTCTAGCACCTATGCATGTAAAACTCTAGTGCGAGCTCTCGCTCTAGCACTAATGCATGCATCACACAAATCAAGCATCGTGCGAGCTGAGCTCTAGCACGTCACATGTAAATAAAAACATGTAGGCGGCTCGGTTATTTCCAAATAATTTTCACAGAAATCACAACAATTAAGATATGCAATGCTATGCATTTTTCTTTAAAAGTGAGCCAGCCTACTCATGCATGCGTTGAAATACCTCCAGAACGAGCAGGAACCTCTTGTTCTTGCTCCTCCCAATTTTTCCTAAATTTTTTTAGATTTTACCCTTAACAAGGGTATTTTAGTAATTTTGCCCATACGGGGCACTAAAATTGTTCTTCGACCTCTAGACCCTCCAGATAATTTTTAAATGACTGCCAATGAATTTAAAATTGCGTACTGTTACCTCTAGCAGTCCGCAGAATTCCCTTACCTCGATTCTCGTCGAGTCTGACCTTTTTCTTTTCCAATGTAGTCCCGTCGCGCAGTCCGATATGCTTCCAATCCAATGCCCGGAACTGCGTATTAACATTCCTCAGGTCAGATAACATATAATTTAATTGTACTTAATCTTTTCTGGGCTTAATTTAAATCGCTGGGCCCATTTACCCTATTGGGCCCGATTGTACCTTAATGGGCCTTAATCGGCCTTAAGCCCGTTTACCACTTAATTTTCACTTTATCGAGGCCTATTGGGCTCATTGGACCCACCAATAATTTATTGGGCCTCGTTCTAGCTCTCGAATAGCTAACTCTAATATTTACGACAATTTAACTAATTTCCATAATTTAATTCAATTTATGCGTAAATTAAATCAATATCACGCATAACGAGATAATTGTCGTAAATAGGGGTCACTTACCCGAGATTCCATGCTAGTCCGCAAATCGAGGCTGTCTCGAGCCCTCGGTGGATGCCAATCGTCGAGCTACACAATTAATTACATTTTTCGGGTAAATTTCTAGTCGAAAATTAATTAAATAAAATATTTCGAAATTTAAATCGGTCAATTCAACCGCTTACCGACTTACCCGAAGCTCGATTGCATCACCGAATTTTCCCCAATTTTTTTCTCTTTTTCCTTTTCCCTTTTTCTCCCCTTTTTCTCCTCTTTTTGGCTGAACCGGTTCAGTCCGGTTCGGACCGGTTCAGACCGCCGGTTCACTCCGGTTCGACCGGTTCACCGCCGGTTCACCCCTTTTTCGGCCGGTTCTCCGCCGGCTTCCACCGCTAGTGGCTCCGTGAGGTTGTCCGCGTCTCAGATCTGCCCTCGGTTTGGGTTAAGCTCGTCGGAACGCCGCCGGTCCGACAGTTCTCCCTCGGCCGTCGGACCCATTTCCTTTCCTCCGCCGTTTTCGGCATTTTCCGGCCACTTCGACGGTTGTGGCTACCACCGATCGACTCGCCTTGGCCTCGGGGACATTCGGCTAGGGGTGGCCGAGCCTGAATCGCCGCTGATCGCCGGGAATCTCCTCTTCTCCCCTCGCGGCTGTCTCCTCCCGATCCGGCGGATTCCGGCGATTTCGTCGGCCAATACCGGTCTCAAAAGGACCGGCTCCTCCTCCTGGTCACATCGTTACCCGCCGATCGCCTGCAGCTGCCGTGGATCGTCGGCACCGACACCGTTTTCCCCGCGGGTTTCTCTCCCTCCGTTCGGCTTCCTCCGGCGTCGGTAAGCTGCACCGCCGGTACCATCGTGTTGGTCGGGCGTCGGGCTTCCTTTTCCGGTGGGCGGCCTGGGACAGGGATCGCCGGTGGTCGTTCGGCCTCTTCCCCCGACACAGCTTCCGTTTCTCTGCTTTTCTGTTTCTGTTTCTTTCTTTCTCTCTCCCCGACCCCCTTTTTTTTTTTGTTTCAATTACTTTTTTTTTATTTTATCAATTTTATTATTTTTATTTTTATTTATTTTAATTATTTTACTATTCATTAAAATATATTAAATACCCCAAAACATCTACAAAATTATTATTTTATTCTAATTTAACTAATTTAATTTTATTTAATTTATTTAATTTATTTTTAATCCTTTTTCGGGTATAATTTCTCCGTATTTTCGGGATATTGTCCCGGGTGACCTTTCGGCATATTTTTCGATTATTTTCGGGATTATTTTTCCAAACTAAAAGTCCCGATTAATCCCGATTAATTTTCATAAATTAATATCTTGATCAATTTAATCCGAAATAATTTTATTTCACTTTTATTGACCAAGATTTCTTAAATCCATATTTTTAATTAAATTCCCTTATCGAAATTATACCGGCTTTCGATCTTTTGACCATTTGGCCCTTACACGTGTTCGGGAATTAATTCAGTCAAACTTTCCTTCACGAACACTAATTCATTTCGTATTTTAATTAAATTCGGGTCTTACAACTCTCCCCCACTTAAGGAATTTGGTCCTCCAAATTAGAACCAATTCATATGAGTCCATATACAACTCCGGGTACATCGATCGTATCATACACTTAAATTCTTATGTGACCTTCTCCGGAGTGTATTACTATCAAAGGACTTTAATTAGGGAGATCATCTTAAACCTCAATACTTTCTCTTTCCTATTTAATGCCCGAATCAACTTCTTCAATATACTTATATTTTCATTATGCTGAACTGTTGGATCTCAAATCCTATCACCTATGCTGGATTCTGAATAGTATTCCTAAAGCATCAAAAGCTGAGACACATTGTGGGTGCCTGCTAATTCAAGCGGTAACACCAACCTACAGGTCTTATCTCCCACTTGTCCAATCTCTCAAAGATTCGATCCAGCGTATCTCAATTTACTTCTTCCAAAAGTTCGCTATGTCCTTACTCTCTTAGGACGAGTAACTTTCAACCATACTACTTCACCAAAGGTGAATTTCAATACTTGTCTATCTGCTCTGAGGTGTTCTTAATCTCTCATCCTTAACTAAACATCCTCAGAGACTTATTATCCAAGTCGAAAATAATTCTACTTGTCACCCACTTTTTCTTATCCAATTTGGGGAACAACCCCTACAACCATACACTGCCTCATATCTTGTTATCCCGATACTCAACTGCCAACTATCGTTATTGGCAACTTCAATTAGAAATCAACTGATCATTCCAGGAGCTTATAAAATCAATGGCACATGCTTTCATCGGATCCTCCAGAACTTATACAGTCCTCTCTGACTGACCATCTGTTTGAGGATGGAAAGCTGTGCTTAATACTCAGTCGGGTTCCCATAGCTTCCTGAAAAATATTCCCTGAAGTAAGAGGTGAAGCGGGAATCCCTATATGATACCATGCTCACTGGAACGCTACATAATGTTTCACAAACTGCCTTACACATCAATCCTCATGCACATTCTGAGTATCTGGGAAGTTCATAACTTGAAGGTGGGTGAACTTAGTCACTCTATCGACTATCATCCAAATAGTCTCCTGATTTATCCGGGTCCTCTAAAACCCATCACGACATTCATGGAGACTTGTTCTCATTTTTCGTGCCGTGTCAATATAGGTAGGTGCTGCAATAACTCTGCAGACTTTTAATACTCTACCTTATTCTGCTGACATACTAGGCACTTTTCCACAATCTCTACCATCTCTTTTCACATCTGACCACCAATACCCTTTTTAGGTATTTCGATATATTTCTTTACTTCCGTATGCACTGTATATCCCGAAGAGTGAGCTTCTGACAATATCACTATCTCATCAACTGTGGTCCTGGGGAGCACTCATACTGTCTCTGAACCTCTCTGTAAATCAAAATCATACTCTGTGAACTCTGTCACTGTACCCTTCTGAATCTGACCCATACCATCGACATCCTGCCGATCATCACGCTAAGCCTGGCAAGTCCGGGCACTCTCATCCGGTTCTAATCATCAGGCTAGCTGTCACACAATCACTGTCATCATCAGAAGGGATCACATCAATACTGAGGTCCACCACTGCTCTAGCAGCTCACGCTCCCTGACCATCATATGTAATACCATCCCGAGGCTATTTCTGCTCAAGGCATCAGTCACCACATTAGCCTTTCCTGGGTGGTACGATTTTCATAAATCAAATCTCTCAGAAGCTCTAACCCAATATTTATTCTCATATTCGCCTCTTTCTGTAAAAACAGATACTCGGGCTTTATGATCAGTGCATATCCGTAATTTCTCATCGTGTACCTAATAGTACCATATCCTCGGTACAAATACTGTTGCCAACTTTAAATCATGGGTCAGATTATTTCGTGATCAAGGAGTTGTCTGACTCCAAAATTGACTATCTTCCCATTATACATCAATACACAGCTCATCATAATTTTGAGGTATCCCTACTCACTGAGAACCTCTTGAGCTGTTGGGTATGGTGAAATTAATCACGGTGGTCAATTCATACTTCATCACGCCAAATTCACGTCACATCAATCATCTTATTTATTCATCTCATTCCAAGACCGCGTTTCTTAGTTAAATGTGTCAACAAAATAGACCATATTGAGAATCTCGCAACAATCCATTGTAAAAGAAATTTTCCAATCGTTGCTTATAAACCGCCCTAGACTTTAACTACACCCAACATATCATCGATAATGATGATTACAAATAGATCTAATCCTTGACTTATTTACGCATAAGCGTATAAGATCCTTCTCAACCGCTTACGTTTTTCAGGTACTAACCTGCGTCATTTTCTTTTCTTATCTTAACGGCTCTTATCAAATTTTACTACGTTAACCTTTATAATTTGTCGAATTTTAATGTTCTTATCGTCTTAGTAAGGTAACCTAATGCTAAAGGTATTTATTACGATGATCGATTTCCCGTTATAGATTATATATATATATATATATATATATATATCTAGACGCTGTCAAGTCTTCAGGCGGGGAGGTATTTTGAAATACCTTTATTAACCTTCAGACTTAACCACAACTACGTTATATCTCAGTCTCTGTGGTCACAATTTATATTCACTACTAATTGCTTAATCCCAATTACTTCGCATATTAAGGGTATTCCTTACCTAGCATATATCTCTTACTCCAATACATCTTATCTTAAAGATTATCTCCTTAGTGTATCAATTATAATGAAACTCTCGTCATTATTTATTTCGTGAGTACAATCCTTTACTCCTTTAATTTCAATTGTTGCACCCCTTTTTATTACTTAAAATCTCTATATCCATATTCCGTTAATTAATCCTCCTCTTTTGGGATACTCATTTATCAGAATTATCCCCAATGATGTAGGCATTCATGCCTTTTACTCACTTATAAGCGAATGAAGGCGGTATAAATAAATATGTGGCACCAGGATTAATGAACATATGTACTTCAGTATTCATAACAAGTGTGGTATCTTACACCACATCCATGAGACATCAATAGTGTCCTGGTCCGAGACATCCTCTCGCCTTCGTCCAACAGCCTACTTTCATTTTTCTTTTCGGCTACGGCTTCCCTTTTCATTGCAGCTATACCAACGAAATTTTTCTCTGTCTCTTTACCTTTCTGTGGGACGATCTCGCCCAACTCTGTGCAAATCAAATCGATGGTCCGTCTTTACCACACTTAACGGCCATTTCCACCAATACCGTATAGGTATAGACCCTCCTTTCGTGGTATCCACCACACATCTCACACTGCTTACAGTGCTCACACTGCTACACTACTTCGTAGCAGGTCGGGGTCCTCCAATCACAATGCCCACAAGAGTGCCCAAAATTAGATGCACTGGGGCCTTACCAATTATCTTACTCCATAACTCGTCAAATCTAATCTTTTACCAAATACCATATCAACATCTCTATCATTTCTCGATTTTCTTTTATGTCTCTATTTCAGCTCTTACTACCTTTCCCAATCTCAGAGGCGTGCAATTCATGTTTTTATTTACTCAACTGTAAATCTGCGCACTGCCTCGGTACCAGTAATATCTCACGGGCCAATCAGACTCTAACTGACAATCTGAGCCCTCCCATAAACTTTTAGACATCTCGACTGTCACTTGTTCATAGTGTCGAGGTAATATTTGCCCAGAATAAAATCGAGTTTCATACTCATAATTAAATCAAATCCTCTGGGTCAGAGTAAGGACTTTTATCCGAAATTTTCCTTTAAATAATGTCCGGGATGTTCTGTCACCGGAATACATCCATAAACAATTCTCATCTTAGCTCTGAATGTTTAACACTTAAGATGGGTCGAGCGGGTTTCCACCAATACTCCGCTGCGCCCTCTGATCTCATACATAATCTGAGCAATTGCTCCTCAAAATAATCTCCACACTCCGCTCCAATCTCGCGAAGCGTGTCTCAATACTGTCCGATCTCTCTGTCGGACTCTGTGAGGCATGCTCAACATTCGCCTCTATTTCAATCTCATACTGATTTTCATAGCCAAACTCAGCACGACTTAGCAGACTCAGGTCTATCTCTACGACCTCTGCCTCGTGCACTATCTCATCTAACGCGACTCATATTAAGCATTCCTGCATTCTCAACCATTTCTTAGTCAAGCCCATCTTGATATACACTATTGTATCTAACTAAGCACAGTAACACGGGGATGTAATTCCTAATTTCTGACACTGACACACATCAGACCAATCATGCTCTGATACCACCTTTATATGTCACGACCCAAACTACCCAAAAATCAGAGTTAATTTTTCACTTTTTGTTTATTTATTTACTTATTTCCTTATGTGTCCTCGAATCGTGACCAACACTCCACTAGTAATTGGGCTGTGCGTCAATGCCAGTCCCACCACACATTTACCATGTAACTTATTTCTTCTCCAGTCATTTATAATTGTTATATTATTTATACATCCCCTAAAGTTACTTACAAACATGTTACTGTGCTATGCTTATGTAGATACAATATGTACAAGTGTATATATACCTTATGTTGATGGGCAGCAGCGGATATCCGGAATGCAATACTGAGTCGTCGCAACTTCAACTGGAGATCATCTGTGGGAGAAAATGAAAGGGGTGAGCACATCAAGCTCAGTAAGGCAATCCTACGAACAAGTAGGTAACCATACTACCTACATGAACGTAGTGCCATGCATAAACCACCCTTTCTCCACACATTTTAAAACAATGATATGTATTATGATGCTATGTAAATCGAGTTTGCACGGAAAATTCAACATGCAATTATTTTAAATCATTTCTTTCTCTTTAAAAATTTCACAATGAAGTCAGGACTCGACCCCTCCTTCGGGTGATCCTGACTCACACAAAACCATGGAAATTGAGTTTCTCAAAAGCATCGATATCGAAAACATACGTATATATATACAAGATACGAGACTAGGCAATAACTGTATATCGGTAATAACCAGGACTGGCCAATATGTCCTCGTGAGTCCTCTAGCTTCACGGATCCCAGTGTGCGAGGTCTCACCCTGATCGGGAACTGCCCGGGAGGTGGGTCAATCCAACCCGTCAGTCTTATCCGATCTCACGCATCCGAAGATGCCGTATCCGAAGATACCCCGTATCACAAAGATACCGTATTACAAAGATACCCCGTATCACAAAGATACCGTATCCGAAGATACCCTATATCACAAAGATATCGTATCCGAAGATACCCCACGGTACATCGTACTCCATGCTACTTGCACGGTACATCGTACTCCATGGACCCATATCACTCTAGGTACTCCAGCCCAAATGGCCTGCTTCCCACAGAGGTTTTCATAACTCAATACTCGTTGCCATGTCTCAAAACGCACGTGCAAGCCTATTAAGTCGGTGACACACAGTCTACCTGATGCTCCAAGCACGGCTCATCGTATGTTCTCATAAAAATCGGTGCGAGCGATGCTCAGCACTCTCATCGAATCAAATAAACTTGGCAGAGCCCGCTTTACATCTCCACAAGGCCGCCAACCTCATCCCTCACTCTCACCCTACTTAAGAGGTCTATTGAGCCTGTTGGGCCTTTTGGCTGACTCCAAGGGCAGACAGCGCTACTCCACAAATCCAGTAAAACTAGTGCGAGCTATGCTCAGCACTCTGTATATAAATCGTATGAAAATCTTATAAAGTCTGGTGCGAGTTAAACTTCCGCACCCTGTCATGAAGATCATGTAAAATCTGGTGCGAGTTAGACTCTAGCACCGTGTCACGCAAAAGTATGTGAAATCTGGTGCGAGTTATACTCTAGCACCTATGCATGTAAAACTCTAGTGCGAGCTCTCGCTCTAGCACTAATGCATGCATCACACAAATCAAACATCGTGCGAGCTGAGCTCTAGCACGTCACATGTAAATAAAAACATGTAGGCGGCTCGGTTATTTCCAAATAATTTTCACAGAAATCACAACAATTAAGATATGCAATGCTATGTATTTTTCTTTAAAAGTGAGCCAGCCTACTCATGCATGCGTTGAAATACCTCCAGAACGAGCAGGAACCTCTTGTTCTTGCTCCTCCCAATTTTTCCTAAATTTTTTTAGATTTTACCCTTAACAAGGGTATTTTAGTAATTTTGCCCATACGGGGCACTAAAATTGTTCTTCGACCTCTAGACCCTCCAGATAATTTTTAAATGACTGCCAATGAATTTAAAATTAAGTACTGTTACCTCTAGCAGTCCGCAGAATTCCCTTACCTCGATTCTCGTCGAGTCTGACCTTTTTCTTTTCCAATGTAGTCCCGTCGCGCAGTCCGATATGCTTCCAATCCAATGCCCGGAACTGCGTATTAACATTCCTCAGGTCAGATAACATATAATTTAATTGTACTTAATCTTTTCTGGGCTTAATTTAAATCGCTGGGCCCATTTACCCCTATTGGGCCCGATTGTACCTTAATGGGCCTTAATCGGCCTTAAGCCCGTTTACCACTTAATTTTCACTTTATCGAGGCCTATTGGGCTCATTGGACCCACCAATAATTTATTGGGCCTCGTTCTAGCTCTCGAATAGCTAACTCTAATATTTACGACAATTTAACTAATTTCCATAATTTAATTCAATTTATGCGTAAATTAAATCAATATCACGCATAACGAGATAATTATCGTAAATAGGGGTCACTTACCCGAGATTCCATGCTAGTTCGCAAATCGAGGCTGTCTCGAACCCTCGGTGGATGCCAATCGTCGAGCTACACAATTAATTACATTTTTTGGGTAAATTTCTAGTCGGAAATTAATTAAATAAAATATTTCGAAATTTAAATCGGTCAATTCGACCGCTTACCGACTTACCCGAAGCTCGATTGCATCACCGAAATTTTCTCCAATTTTTTTCTCTTTTTCCTTTTCCCTTTTTCTCCCCTTTTTCTCCTCTTTTTGGCTGAACCGGTTCAGTCCGGTTCGGACCGGTTCAGACCGCCGGTTCACTCCGGTTTGGCCGGTTCACCGCCGGTTCACCCCTTTTTCGGCCGGTTCTCCGCCGGCTTCCACCGCCAGTGGCTCCGTGAGGTTGTCCGCGTCTCAGATCTGCCCTCGGTTTGGGTCAAGCTCGTCGGAACGCCGCCGGTCCGGTAGTTCTCCCTCGGCCGTCGGACCCATTTCCTTTCCTCCGCCGTTTCCGGTGTTTTTCGGCCACTTCGACGGTTGTGGCTACCACCGATCGACTCGCCTTGGCCTCGGGGACATTCGGCTATGGGTGGCCGAGCCTGAATCGCCGCCGATCGTCGGGAATCTCCTCTTCTCCCCTCGCGGCTGTCTCCTCCCGATCCGGCGGATTCCGGCGATTTCGTCGGCCAATACCGGTCTCAAAAGGATCGGCTCCTCCTCCTGGTCACATCGGTACCCGCTGATCGCCTCCAGCTGCCGTGGATCGCCGGCACCGACACCGTTTTCCCCGCGGATTTCTCTCCCTCCGTTCGGCTTCCTCCGGCGTCGGTAAGCTGCACCGCCGGTACCATCGTGTTCGTCGGGCGTCGGGCTTCCTTTTCTGGTGGGCGGCCTGGGACAGGGATCGCCGGTGGTCGTTCGGCCTCTTCCCCCTACACAGCTTCCGTTTCTCTGCTTTTCTGTTTCTGTTTCTTTCTTTCTCTCTCCCCGACCCCCTTTTTTTTGTTTCAATTACTTTTTTTTTATTTTATCAATTTTATTATTTTTATTTTTATTTATTTTAATTATTTTACTATTCATTAAAATATATTAAATACCCCAAAACATCTACAAAATTATTATTTTATTCTAATTTAATTAATTTAATTTTATTTAATTTATTTAATTTATTTTTAATCCTTTTTCGGGTATAATTTCTCCGTATTTTCGGGATATTGTCCCCGGTGACCTTTCGGCATATTTTTCGATTATTTTCGGGATTATTTTTCCGAACTAAAAATCCCGATTAATCCCGATTAATTTTCATAAATTAATATCTTGATCAATTTAATCCGAAATAATTTTATTTCACTTTTATTGACCAAGATTTCTTAAATCCATATTTTTAATTAAATTCCCTTATCGAAATTATACCGGCTTTCGGTCTTTTGACCATTTGGCCCTTACACGTGTTCGGGATTTAATTCAGTCAAACTTTCCTTCACGAACACTAATTCATTTCGTATTTTAATTAAATTTGGGTCTTACACATGTAATTTTTTTTGTTTGAAATAAGAGCTTAATTCAATACAAATTAAAGTTTAAGACTTTATTTAAATATAATAAAAGTATAAAGGCTTTATTTAAATAAAGTGATAAAACTTAAGGGCTTTTTTAATGTTTCAGCCATAAATATTACAGGTTTATTTGGATACTCAAATTAAAATTTAAGGGATTACTTGAATACAATTTAAAGTTTATCTAAATGTAATAAAAATATAAGGGTTTAATTAAATAAAGTGATAAAATTAAAGTGCTTTTGTAATATTTTAACCAAAAAAACTAGTAATAAACCTTGTTATATAAGGAAACTTAGCTACCTCAAGCTCAAAGCATAAATAAGTATTAAGATTCTTTTAATGAATGCTTTGAGAAATGTTTCAATAAAAAAATATATTGTTATAAATAATTTTTTTTTCACCTTATATCTTCATTTTCCTAGTAAGAAATGAACACAAAAAAAACTAGTAGAGCAATCTAAGGTGTTTACATAAGAATCAACCTCAATCAAACTTAATAAACTTAAAAATATTTAATAAATATTAAGATTTTAAAATTCAATGAAAACTAATCATCATCATAGCTTTTATTCCTATAGATTGGAGTAAGTTATATGAATCAATATATAAATTAAAGTTAAACTTTTAACATGAATTCTCCTCCTCCGCTCATTCTTATCCAAGGTCATGTGTTCTTCCAACTTTAGTGCTATTATATCTTTTTCGGATGACTTATTTCCATGTTTTTTCGATCTTCCTCTAACCTTGATCATTTTTTCAACATTCATAACCTCCACTCTCCTAATTAGAGCATTTATAGGTCTACATAGTACGTATCCAAACCAACGTAAACGATACCACTCCAACCTTTTTATAAATGTCTTCATTTCTCATTTTATCATTTCTTATATATTCGTACATCTACCGCAACATTCGTATTTCAACTACACTCATCTTTTGTGTATACAGTTTTTTAGTCACCCAACATTCACCAGTATATAGCAATGTTGGTCTAACAACTGTGTTATAAAATTTGCCTTTCAATTGTAAAGGAACTCATTTATTGGATAGCACACCTATAGTGCTTTTCTACTTACTCCATATAGTCTAAATCTTATGGATCACATTACCATCAATCTTTTCATTCATATATATTATCGACCCTAGTTATGAAAATGATCTTGTTTAGGTATCACTCCCCCATCTAACGTTACTATGTTCTAGTGACAACCAAGAATTTCTCACTCTTAGAAGATAATTTAACGTGATATTGAAAATATGTTAATTACTAAGAATTATTGAGGATTATGGAAGTGGTAAATTGAGAATTATAGGTAAATACATATTTGTGCTTATGTATTTAACTACAGCAATAGTGATGTATATAATATAGGTACTACTTATTTTCATTTTTTTTTTTTTTGTTCTCTATGAACAAGTCAACAAACTACATAAAATGACTCACTTGTGGCATATGAAAATAAAAAAACTTGAAGATGCGGCCACAATTGTGTTAACTGTGGATAAAGGGTTATTTATTCATGATACATTTCTTTATGTTGGCTTAGAAGAAATATCTCGAATTGCAAAGTATCTGGGAATAAAAGCTTCTAAAATATTAGTTTTTATGAGGTAATTAATTAGTCTTTCATAGAGTAAATATAATATTAATATATATATATATATCTTGTTATAAGTATTCCATGCAACTAATATATCTTATGAATTCTTCGTGCATATGATCATTCATAACGGGTTATATGTTCATGATACCTTTCTTTATGTTGGTTCAAAAGAAAAATCTCGTATTGTAGAGTATAAAGAGATAGGAGCTTTTAAAATATCAGTTTACATGAAGTAATTTATTAGTCTTTCATAGAGTAAAAATAACGTGTGTGTATATCACTACACAAAAACATGCTTTCAGCGACGAAATTTAGCGACAAAATTATTTTGTCGCTAAATTAAACCATTCGCGACGGATTTTGCGACGCATATCCGTCACAAATATTTAAAAATATATAACTTTTTATACCGATGGAATTAGCGACGAAATTCCGTCGGTAATTCCTGCCTAAATTTTTGGAATTTTTAGTTTATATTTAGTTCGCCGCTGAAACACTTCAGAGATGAAATTTCGTCGCAAAATAATTCTGTCGCTAAAATTGATTCAGCGACGAAATTTCGTCGCTGAATTTTTCATCAAAATTTTCGTCGTTGAAACTTTTCAGCGACGGAATTTCGTTGCTGAAACTTCCATCGTGGAAAATATTCAGCAACGGAATTTCGTCGCTTCCGTTGCTGAATTTTCCATCAAAATTTTCGTCGTTGAAACTTTTCAGCGACGGAATTCCGTTGCTGAAACTTCTGTTGTGAAAAATATTCAGCAACGAAATTTCGTCGCTGAAGTTTTTGCGAAATATTTCGTCGCTAAAAGATTTTAGCGACGGAATTCCGTAGCTGAAATATGACTTAGGTTTTCCGTCGCTAAAATATTCAGCTACGGAATTCCGTCGTTGCAGTTAGTCCGTCGCTGAATTATTTCTGCGACGTAATTCCGTCGCTGAAGTTTGAGGTAAATAATTTCGTCGCAGAATGATTTCAGCGACGGAATTTCGTCGCAAAAATTTTCGTCGCGAAAATCATTATGCGACGAAATTCCGTCGCTGAAATCATTCTGCGACGGAATTTCGTCGCAGAACAATTTCGTCGCAGAAAATATCAGAGACAGCGGATTTAATAAAATGGATTCAGCGACGAAATTT
This sequence comes from Firmiana major, assembly GCA_033439115.1. NCBI lineage: Eukaryota > Viridiplantae > Streptophyta > Magnoliopsida > Malvales > Malvaceae > Firmiana > Firmiana major. Next base: position 7,411,554 of record CM065908.1, on the reverse strand, counting down.
CGTCGCTGAATCCGTCGTTGAATAGATCTAAAACTTTGAAATTAACGAACCCCCCCTCTCGCAAGTCAGTCTTCCAGATCTGGGTTTCTCTTCCAAACCCAGCTTTCTCTTCCACCCTTTTTTGCCAAATCAGTCGCATTTCTCTGCAATCTCAGTCTTCCAGACCGAGATTCACCTAGCCCACCGCCCTCTTTCCCTTCCCCTTGCATTATTTCTCCCTTTGCACTGTTACCCGTTACCCCATTTCCTTAAAACCCGACGAAAATTTTGCCCAGATTCACCATCCAGCGACCCCGTATCCAGGCTCCCCGTAGTAGGGCTTACCTAGACGACACCCCCATTCCTCCCTTTCTGTCGTTGAGCGTGGGAGACGCTAGCTGGTAAGAATTCCTTGTTTGATACTTGTTTTTTGTCTGTTTTCTCTGTTCCTCCCTTTCGGTGTTGTTTTTTTTCTGCAAGTGAAGCACAAATAAAATGAAAAAACATTATTATAAACATAATAAATTGACAAACAAATTAATCTTTATATATAAGATAATTTTAATATACTTTACAGTTATTATAGTACCATTTTTAACCAATGCCATTGCAATAAGTTAGTTCAATTCTTAGCACTAGCACTGAGTGGGGGCATTTCAACTATGCAATTGAATAAGTAGCTGATCTTTTCTTTTTGACTTTACTGAAGAAACATGACACATTGCAACATCCATAGAACATTGACAGCACACACAGATCAATTTGTGGCTTACTCTTTTCTTCATAATTTTCTGTCATACAGGCGATTAGACATGACTTAAAGAGTGAGGAAAGTAGAGAGGGGAAGAGGTGGTAGAAAAGATCGGGGAATTGTCTTCCGTTATAATTTTTGAATACTAAATGTTCCATTATGTTGGAGAAACTTGAAAAAGTTTACTATAAATAAATTTTTTATTAATATACAAATAAATATTATATATAAAAAAATATTCAAATGTTTATTTTGGAGTGTGGAAATCTAAGCCTGGTCGATCCAAGAACTCTTTCGAGCCGGTAAATCTGAAATATCTTAATTTTCTCTAACACAAATTTCTTCAACATATCAGCAATGAATTTTTGGAAATCCAATGGGTTTCCGGTAACCTCAACTAATTTCGAAAGTTTATAAAAAAAAAAAATTATCTTGCACTGTTTTGTAATAGGCATTTTTTTTCTTATCTTTTTATTGATTTTCATTCTTATCTTTTGTTGGGATTTTTATCTTTCGAAGTTTACGTTAGGTTGAAGTGATTAGCAGGTTGATTGTTTCAGTTGACAATGCACTGTTTCTTTATGATCAGCTAATATACATTTTAGCCTCAAATTTGTTGGAATATACTTCTGCGGGATATATATATATATATTACAGTTGTTTTTGGTAGTTTATTTTCGATTATTTTGATTGTAAAAGCCTCAATGACACTTCCAGGTCATGTTGTGAGTCATTTGGCTGACAATTTCCATTCTAGTCTTCAGTAAATCCTTTTCTTTCGTTGGAACTGTAAGACCCCGTATATGTATAAGGGTAATGTGTGTAATTGGATCAAATAATATGAATGGACTTGTAATGTAAAGTATGATTGATGTAAGTCCATGGATTCAATGTATGTATGTGTAATATAAATTGTAACGTACATACAAGTTTCATTGAGTATGAATACGAAGAAATGAGTTCTAGCAAGTGATGGATGTGATTGAGACTCAAGATGAGTAGTGTGGTAAAATGGAATGGAGTTATGCTTCCATTTGGTTTTATGTAGCATACCTTTGAACATACAATGAATGCACACAAGTTTCAATGTGCATAAAGTATGAATGGATGCCATTTTCAAGTTATAAAGGTGGATGGATGAGAAAATGGCCATGGCAATAGATTAAGGATGTGTTGGTATGAGTTGTAGCAAAGAAACTGCAGGACATCTGGAAAACATGAGGTCCAGATCGATCTCATAGGATGAGAGATCGATCTGGAAGAGCCAGAATGCTCTTATTTGGGCGAAAGAATAGAGCAGATCGATCTCCAATGGAGCCAGATCGATCTCCCAAGCATTCTGTAGTGGAAAGATCGATCCCCAAGCACCCAGATCGATCTCCTTAGCTCTCTGTTTGGGACCAGATCGATCTCATGATTCGACAGATCGATCTCATGCTTCAACAGATCGATCTCATTGCTTCGACAGATCGATCTCAGGCTTAAAAATACCGTGGAAAAGAGGGATTTTAAGGGACCAGATCGATCTCCTCTTGGACCAGATCGATCTCCCCAAGCTATTTCTATATAAGGAGAGCTGAAAATCTGGAAATCTCGGAAAAACACTTAACTTTACAATCTCAAACCCAAAAACCTAACTTTCCCTCTCTAAAATCAGCCATTTTCAGTGAGATTTGGAGAGAGATCATTAGAGGCAAAGTTGTTCCTATCAAAGAGAAGAACAACATAGTGAGAGGGCATTTTCCCATTTTCGGAATTGAAGGAGTTAAGGGCATTACCATTTGGAGCAAGAAGAGAAATCATATTGGTAAGATTCTAACCCTCAAATCCAAATGCATTAGCTAATTAATTGATTTTGGAGTTGATTGATATGAGTATTGATGGATAAACTACCTAGGAATGTAGCGGAATTGGTGTGACCTAGAAATCTAAAATGGGTATAATGTGAGGATATGTGGGATTGAATGAGCCTATGATTTATGGCATGCTAAAGTTGTTATTGGGGTAATATTTATGATTTTAAACGGTTAAATGAGATTACATTGTGAGTTTGGAGGAATTGTGGAAATGAGTATGTATATGAGTGATAAATGCCATAGTGAGGGGATTCATGGAATATGAACACTATGAGCTTAATGTCGATTTAATATCGATTTTGAATAAGTTAATAGGCCTAAGAAGATCCATAGACTCGAGCTATGGGTAAAGTAATGAAACGAGGCCAAATAAGCTTTAATAGAGGCTATAGATTAAATTGACTATAGCAAGCACAAGGGTTGCAATATATGGATCGAATATAATGCGGGATACGATTTTGTGCAGTCCCGAAGAGTTCGTTGAAGACGAATCGAACCGTACGAGTAAGCAGCTTAAGGAAGTGGAATCACGCATCGCGATTCCAGGTAAGGGAATTTTGTGAGTATATAGAGGTAGCTGCTCGTACTTTGAACTTGTGGGTGAATATCGGGTGTTTTTATGAAATGCATGATTGCTCAAATAAATGTTGATGGTATTCGTGAATGATGATGAGTATATGCGTGGTTTTGGATTTGAAGTGGATTTTATGAAATGGGATAGCAAGGCTAATAATTGCATAAATGTAATGTTTTGATGCTTTTCAAAACGAATTGCTTGGTTTTAAGCAAGCTTGTAGATAGGTCGATTAGTATTGTATTGTTGTTGTGGAAAAGCATTTGTGAGTGCTAAACCCGAATTGTCGGGATTGATAAATTGTATATGAGCCGCCTATCACATTTGTATGACATAAATCGCGCTAGAGCCTCGCTCGCGCTGGATTTCTATGCTTTCACTTGTGTGAAACGTGCTTGAGCTTAGCTCTCGCTTTGAATTTGAATTGTGATGATGTTTATAAACCGTACTGGAGCTTACGCTCGTACGTGAATTTGAGTGGTTTTTCTTATGCATATAACTGTACTGGAGCTATGCTCGTACATGGTTTCTTCATATTTTATGCATAAATGCCGTACCAGAGCGTTGCTCGTACGAAGTGATTGGTTTGATGCATGAATTCGCGTTAGAGCGTAGCTCGCGCTGGTTTTCACACTGTGGTATGTATGAAGCCGTGGTGAGAGATACGGATTAACTCAGGGAACCCAACAGGCCTGACAGACCTCTTAGGTGGGGTGAGGGTGAGGGGCTAGGACCTGACATAATCCATCCAGGGAACCCAACAGGCCTGACAGACCTCTTAGGTGGGGTGAAGGTGAGGGGCTAGGACCTGGATCAGGGAACCCAACAGGGGCGAGCAAGGCCATGAGGGGCTAGGACCTGGTATTGCGGTTACTCCCACGCGCTCTTGAGAGTATAAAGGTTACACTTGGTATGGGGTAGATAAGACCTATGGCAGGCACCCCCAACCATGTTATGGGTCCGCGGAGTACGATGTACCGTGTATATCACATGGAGTATGATGTACCGCGTGGTGGTTACTTGATTTGAGAAAGTCTGGCGGAGAACTAACCCACCTTCGTGCCAGCATGATACCCCGCACACCGGAAATCCGTGTGGTCTGGGATGATATGTGACGATTGGCCAACGTAGTCACTTGAGATATAGTAACCTGTCTCCTTGCTAGATTTACTTACTACCACATGATTTTAAATCTCTAAGTGTGATTGTGATTGTTTAAGGTAGACCCGAAGGAGGGGTCGAGTCTCGTGGATTTGAATTGTGAAATGAAAATGAGGTTGTGATTGTGAATTGATGTGATGTGATTGTATGTGATGAGAAAGAGTTTTATGACGTGGGTTTAAAAAGGAGGTTTCTTAATGAATTTTCCTTTTTATGAATTTAAATGAGATCGAGCATGAGATGATTTATACATGATGTTTTACCATGTTTTATATGCCAATTTTACATGACTTTGATACATGATATATATGTATACTCATATGGCATAGTTTTATTCCTCATGCTCCTACCATAAATGATTGATGCATAACACTATCAGCATGTAGATAGAGTAGTTATCTACCATGCTTGCATTATTGCCTTACTGAGCGTGTGGTTGCTCATCCCACTCTATTTTTCCCCCTACAGAGCGTGCATAGTAGCCCAGTGAGGACTGAGGCGTATTATTTTGGACTCCGCTGCATCTCCATCTCTAAGAGGTATATACACAGTGATTCTTTTTGTATCTAAACAATGTAAAAGCACAGTATTCTTTTGAGTTGTACTTATGGGGGATGTAGATGTCAGTAAAACATGTATTCGTATAAATACACGATTAAATGCACATGTATGACATCGTTTTAAATTAATTGAGAATGAATGAGATGTGGTGATTATTATTGGCTCACAGCCCAACAGTGTGTGGTGAGTTTAGTTCACGACCGGGTAAGGTAACAGTAAAACGCGAAAAATTTTCAGTGATTTTCGGTTAAAGGGAATGGAATTGGGTCGTGACAGGAACTTTGCATATCAATGAACTAGAGTGGTTGTGATGGAGTTGTTGAGGGTATTAAAGAATGGGCTGACATCATCAGCGAACCCTTTTTCTGAATTAGGCAAACTCTTAAAGAAGCTTAAATTTATTAATAGCACACCATCCATTTAAGAGTAATTAACAATGTAATTATTCAACCTTTGTTTAGGTAAAATGAAAAAACAAAAACTTGAAGAAGGAAAACACCCACCTTGTCTAAATGAAAGGTTTTAATGTACATTGCCAGTTAAAGACAAGAAGAAAAAGAAAAAAAAATGGTTTTTTGCAAATAAAACCTTTCATTTGAAAAAAGGTACTGTCTAAATGAAAGGTTTTAATGTAATCTTTTTCGACTTGTAATCTTGTTATTGTTATTCTTATGAGAATTATAGTTATTTTATTTAATGTTATAAATTTAATTATAACATTATATGCAAGTTAAATTTAGTTATAGTTTATTTGAAGTTGTAGTTTATTTAATTGACTTTATAGTTTAAATTTGGAATATTTAATTGAATATGTAGTTTAAATTTAGATAATTTGAAGAATTTGAGTATTTGATCAATAAAAGAAAACTCTATGTATGCCTTAACAAAATCCATACTGTTATTTGTCTTTCATAGGAAGAGAAGTAACGTGCGTGCATGAAAGCAAGCAAAAAACCACTGAATTTGAAGCCATATTGAACTAGAAGCCAAGAGCAAATAAGTTCATTCTGAAGGTAAAATTATTATGATATCAAATTTTTCATTAATTATAACTAATAAATTTGTTATTTGTTGTTATTATTATTATTATTATTATTGTTGTTGGTGATTATTTGGTTTGGCGTAGGATAAATATGAACACGCTGGTGACATAATTTTACCTTCAGATTTCTGTGAAGCTATTAAAATAATGTGATAAGAGTCAAATTATTTTCATTTTGTTAATTGATTTATAATTATTTTAGCTAAATTTATGAATATAACTTTAATGATTTATTGTTCAAAAAAATTGGTTTTATGATATTGTGGTTGCTGATGTGATTGGAAAGCATGATTGTTAGTTGTGGATAACTAAGGTTGTTGAGATGATTTAATATGCATGAATTGTATTGATGATTTGGATTGCTATATAGTATTATTTGTAGGTTGGGTAGAGACAAATTACAGCCGTTATGCTGCCGAAATTTCTAAGAAAACTTAGGACTTTAAATAAAATACTCCACACATTCAGTTCCAATATTTAAACCTAAATATATGTATGTTTTAGATAATTTGATTTATTTTGTAATAAGGTCGAATTTATCCTTTTGAGTTATTTATTTTGTTATTGTAGATGTTAAACTTTGTTATATGCATGTTACAAATTAAATTGATTTTACTTAATTGAGAAAAATTATTTGGTGATAGAGTGTAATTGTTATTTTATTTTTTCAAATTTTATTTTCTGTGTGAAAAATGGATAAGGATAGATCTTGGATGTATTGTCGATTAGATGTAGATGGATTCATTAGAGATGAATTTTTGAATGGAGTTGAAGAGTTAATTACTTTTGCATTTTGTCATCCTGAGGTAGTTAGTGGAAATCGAATTAAATGTCCTTGTAGCAAATGTATGAATAAACAATTCTTGGAAGTCGATAAGGTGCGGAAACACCTTTATTACAAAGGTTTTGTTGTTGGGTATACCACTTGGCATAAACACGGAGAAATTGAAGAAGGACAGTCATCACGAAATATAAATGAAACAGTTGATCCACTATATGGGGTGAGACCTGAGGGATAAAATCCATATGTTAGAATGGTTACGGATGCTTTTCAAATGGATGATGACGTAATTGGTAATTCTGTGAACAATTCAAGAAGTGAGGAGCAACATCCAGATTCATCTGCTACATTCTTCTATTCTCTATTGAATGATGCAGAAGAACCACCATGGCCTGGTTGTTCAATGCACACAACATTATCGGCTGTTTCACAACTTTTGAACTGGAAGTCAGAGTTTAATATAAGTGAAGCATGCTTCAATCATTTGTTGGGGATTATGAAGCCTATGTTACCAGAAGATGATAATTTTCCACGAACCAACTATGAAATGAATAAGAAGCTAGAAAAATTTGGTCTTAGTTATGTTAAAATAGACGCATGCAAGAATAATTGTTTGTTGTTTCATAAAGAATATGCAGAGGAGGAATATTGTCAAATATGTGGTCATCCTCGATATAAACCTATCTCAACAGTTGGTGGACGAGGGAAAAAGATACCTTATAAGGTTTTACATTATTTGTCATTAATTCCGAGGTTGCAAAGGCTTTTTATGTCGTCAGTAACTGCTAAGTTTATGACATAGCATGTTGAAAGTCAAAATACTAATGGAGTGCTCAATCATCCTGTTGATGGGGAGGCATGGCAAAAATTCGATAGTATTCACCAATCGTTTGCTGCTGATCCTCGGAATGTAAGACTTGGTTTGTGTGCTGATGGATTTTGTCCTTATGGCCCAGCATCGAGATCATACTCTTGTTGGCCAGTCATGCTTGCTGTTTACAATTTACCTCCATGGATGTGCATGAAGCAACCATATTTGTTTCTCAATATGATAATTTCGGGAAGGAAAAGTCCATCACGTAACATTGATGTTTTCTTGAGACCTTTAATTGATGAGTTAAAGGTATTGTGGGAACATGGTGTTGAGACTTATGATGCTCACAGAAAACAACATTTAATGTTAAGGGCCGCATTGTTATGGACGATTAATGACTTCCCTGCTTATGGAATGTTGTCTGGGTGGAGCACCCATGGTCGATTATCTTGTCCTTATTGCATGGAACGTACAAAAGCCTTTAGGTTGCAGTATGGACAAAAGCCTTAATTTTTTGATTGTCATCGTCAATTTTTACCTCCTAATCATCCTTTCAGGAAGCAACGTGACAAATTTAGTAAAAGGGTAGATCATGATCCTCCAGTGCAGAGATTGTCAGGTGAAGAAGTATTGCAACAATTAGATGTCATCGACGATTTACCATACGGTACAAAATGTAGTCCACAAAAACCTCCAGGGTTTGGGGTATCACATAATTGGGTGAAGAAGAGTATATTCTGAGAATTGCCTTATTGGCATACCAATCTTATTCGACACAATTTGGATGTGATGCATATTGAGAAAAATGTTTTTGACAATTTGTTTAACACCCTGATGGATGTTAAGGGTAAAACTAAAGATAATATAAATACAAGAATGGATATGACCTTCATTTGCAAAAGAAAAGAATTAGAATTGGTCAACAGTGATGGAAAAACATTAAAGCCTAAAGCTTCATTCACTCTAAGCAAGGAGAAGCAAAAAAGACTATGTGCTTGGGTTAAAGAGTTAAGGCTTCCTGATGGGTTTGCATCTAATATAGCTCGGTGTGTTAATGTCGATGAATGCAAGTTCTACGGAATGAAATCTCATGACTGTCACATTTTTATGCAGTGCTTACTTCCTATAGCTATTCGTGATTTTGTCCCAAATCCAATTTGGGATGCAATCACAGAGCTATCTCATTTTTTCAGAGATGTATGCTCACCGAAAATACGTGTAGATCACATGCAAGTTTTGCAAAGGAACATTGTTCAAACCATTTGCAAATTAGAGAAGATCTCTCCCCCTTCCATTTTTGATTGTATGGAGCATCTTCCAATCCACTTGCCTTATGAGGCTATGGTGGGCGGTCCAGTGCAATATCGATGGATGTATCCTTTTGAGAGGTAATCACTTATAGTTAATCATTATTAAATGTTATACTAATATTTATCATCCCAAATATTCTATCTGCAAAAGTTAATAAAATTTTATTTCTTACAACCCTAAACTTCAGGTTTTTGCATCACTTAAAAAAGAAAATGAAAAATCCAGCTCATCCAGAAGGGTCGATATGTATGGCATACATAAGGGAGGAGATTGGAAGCTTTTGTGCCTTGTATTTTGAACCTGAAGTTCAAACAAGATTGACCCGTCCACCACGTAATGATGATGGAGGAGATGTCGATCCGATGGGACGTTTGTCCATTTTTAGACGTCCAGGTCGACCAATTGGACCGACAAAAAATAATGCTCGATACTTGGAGGAAGATGACTACAATGCTGCGTGTATATACGTGTTAATGAATTGTGAGGAAATAGTCCCCTATATTGAGTAAGTTATCTAAATCTAACCCATTATTTAATATAAAAATATATGGCTGATATAGTTGTTCTCTTATTTAGTTTCAAATGTCATTGTAGGTCATTTGATGATATGATTAAAAGAGATCATCCGAATATCAGCGATGCACAATTAGAGAAAGCACGTCATGATCATTTTCCAAAATGGCTTAAACAATTTGTAAGTACTATAAAAATAGAACAATCAGTAGTTTGAACTTAATTTTAATGCTAGGTTTCGTGGGGTTTCAGGTATTTGAACATGCCACTCAAACAGATCCACGTATTATTGAGATTTTTCATGGTCCTAGACGTATGATAAGGAGTTATCAAGGTTATTTTGTAAATGGTTTCAAGTTTCATACGTTGGATTATGGTCGTTCTCGAAAAACAATGAACAGTGGTGTATGTGTCAAAGGCAGCTGCTACAATGATTTTGATCGTGATTTTTATGGCATACTGACAGATATAATCGAATTAAAGTACTTTGGAAGTGGGAATAAAGTTGTGTTATTCAAGTGCCATTGGTTTGATACAGAACGAGGTCTTCATGTTGATCCCCGTCATGGTATTGTTGATATCAAGCATAAATCTACACTTGCCAGTAATGAACCTTTTATATTAGCTGAACAGAGCCAACAAGTGTACTGTAGTCCTTATCCTTCTACAAAAAAAGATCGTCGTCAGTGGTGGGCCGTATTCAAAACAAAGGCACGAAGTAGATTTAACCTTCGACGAAATGACGGTGGACAGATTCTAGATTTGAACGAAGGAGTTTACCAAGAAGTGGAAGTTTCGAACCCTAGAATAATTGCATATTCAGATGAACTGGACAACCCTACTGTTCATATTAGTGGCGAATATGAAGAAGTCAATCAATTTGCAACAGCAGCAGCAGAAGAAGAAGAAGAAGAAGAAGAAGAAGAAGAAGAAGAAGTGGAAGAAGAAGAAGAAGAGGAGGATGAAGTATGGAATGATAAAGCAGTTGGTAATGATAGAGAAGATGACAGTGATTAGAATAATGAATAGTAAGAATTAAACATTTGATCGTAAAATAAATATTATTGGACTAAATTTACTGATTTCTATACATAATTTTTTTTATCTGTATTGCAGATGAGAAGATTGAAAAAGTTAGCACAACGATCATATAGGTCTAAGTCTCCTATACCTGGATTGGAGTTTGACTATAATCTTGACTTTGACATTCAGCCTCAATCTCAGCTGTAAGACCCCGTATATGTATAAGGGTAATGGGTGTAATTAGATCAAATATGTGAATGGACTTGTAATGTAAAGTATGATTGATGTAAGTCCATGGATTCAATGTATGTATGTGTAATATAAATTGTAACGTACATACAAGTTTCATTGAGTATGAATACGGAGAAATGTGTTCTAGCAAGTGATGGATGTGATTGAGACTCAAGATGAGTAGTGTGGCAAAATGGAATGGAGTTATGCTTCCATTTGGTTTTATGTAGTATGCCTTTGAACATACAATGAATGCACACAAGTTTCAATGTGCATAAGGTATGAATGGATGCCATTTTCAAGTTATAAAGGTGGATGAATGAGAAAATGGCCATGGAAATAGATTAAGGATGTGTTGGTATGAGTTGCAGCAAAGAAACTGCAGGAAATCTGGAAAACATGAAGTCCAGATCGATCTCATAGGATGAGAGATCGATCTGGAAGAGCCAGAATGCTCTTATTTGGGCGAAAGAATAGAGCAGATCGATCTCCAAGGGAGACAGATCGATCTGCCAAGCATTCTGTAAGTGAAAAGATCGATCCTCAAGCACCCAGATCGATCTCCTTAGCTCTCTGTTTGGGACCAGATCGATCTCATGCTTCTACAGATCGATCTCATGATTCAACAGATCGATCTCATTGCTTCGACAGATCGATCTCAGGCTTAAAAATGCCGTGAAAAAGAGGGATTTTAAGGGACCAGATCGATCTCCTCTTGGACCAGATCGATCTCCTCAAGTCATTTCTATATAAGGAGAGCTGAAAAATCTGGAAATCTCGAAAAACACTTAACCATACAATTTCAACCCTAAAAACCCAACTTTCCCTCTCTAAAATCAGCCATTTTCAGTGGGATTTGGAGAGAGATCATTAGAGGCAAAGTTGTTCCTATCAAAGAGGAGAACAACATAGTGAGAGGGCATTTTCCTATTCTTGGAATTGAAAGAGTTAAGGGCATTACCATTTGGAGCAAGAAGAGAAATCATATTGGTAAGATTCTAACACTCTAATCCAAATGCATTAGCTATTTAATTGATTTTGGAGTTGATTGATATGAGTATTGATGGATAAACTACCTAGGAATGTAGGGGAATTAGTGTGACCTAGAAATCTAAAATGGGTGTAAAGTGAGGATATGTGGGATTGAATGAGTTTATAATTTATAGCATGCCAAAGTTGTTATTGGGATAATATTTATGATTTTAAACGGTTAAATGAGATTACATAGTGAGTTTGGAGGAATTGTGGAAATGGGTATGTATATAATTGATAAATGCCATAGTAAGGGGATTCATGGAATATGAACGCTATGAGCTTTATGTCGATTTGATATCGACTTTGAATAAGTTAATAGGCCTAAGAAGGTCCATAGACTCGAGCTATGGGTAAAGTAATGAAACGAGGCCAAATAAGCTTTAATAGAGGCTATAGATTAAATTGACTATAGCAAGCACAAGGGTTGCAATATATGGGTCGAATATAATGCGGGATACGATTTTGTGCAGTCCCGAAGAGTTCGTTGAAGGCGAACCGAATCGTACGAGTAAGCAGCTTAAGGAAGTGGAATCACGCATCGCGATTCCAGGTAAGGGAATTTTGTGAGTATATAGAGGTAGCTGCTCGTACTTTGAACTTGTGGGTGAATATTGGGTGTTGTATGAAATGCATGAATTGCTCAAATAAATGATGGATGGTATTCGTGAATGATGACGAGTATATGCGTGGTTTTGGATTTGAAGTGGATTTTATGAAATGGGATAGTAAGGCTAATAATTGCATAAATCTAATGTTTTGATGTTTTTCCAAAACGAATTGCTTGGTTTTAAGCAAGCTCGTAGATAGGACGGCTAGTATTATATGGTTGTTGTGGAAAAGCATTTGTGAGTGCTAAACTCGAATTGCCGGGATTGATGAATTGTATATGAGCCGCCTATCACACTTGTATAACATAAATCGCGCTAGAGCCTCGCTCGCGCTGGATTTCTATGTTTTCATTTGTATGAAACGTGCTGGAGCCTAGCTCGCACCTTGATTTGGAAACTATGATGATATCTATAAACCGTACTGGAGCTTCTGCTCGTACGTGGATTTTGAGTGGTTGTCTTATGAGTATAACCGTACTAGAGCTATGCTCGTACGCGCCTCTTTATGAGAAGATGCATGATGCATGAGTCGTGCTAGAGCTTTGCTCGCACAAGCTTGTACAATGGGATTCGTATAGGGTTGTGAAAGTGGGTAAGATCCTTAAGCCTTACATCCTTAAGCTAACATCCTTAAGCCCGAGGAGGTAGGAAGGCTCTGTTAGGCGGGGAGGCTCTGTTTGGTGGGGAGGCTCTCTTACGGTGGGATCCTTAAGCCGACATCCTTAAGCCCAAAGAGGCGGGGAGGCTCTGTTAGGCAGGGAGGCTCTCCTACATGGGTATGGTAAAGGTAAGATCCTTAAGCCCTACATCCTTAAGCTGACATCCTTAAGCCCGAAGAGGCAGGGAGGCTCTGTTAGGCGGGGAGGCTCTGTTCGGTGGGGAGGCTCTCTTACGGAAAGGACCCTTAAGCCCTACATCCTTAAGCTAACATCCTTAAGCCGAAGAGGCAGGGAGGCTCTGTTAGGCGGGAAGGCTCTGTTCGGCAGGGAGGCTCTCCTTCACGGAATATGGAAAACTCTTGGTATGGGGTAGATAAGACCTAGGAATGGCACCCCCGATCACGATATGAGTTGCGGAGTACGCTGTACCGTGTATATCACATGGAGTACGATGTACCGCATGATGGTTATGTGATGAGAAAGTCTGGCGAGGGATAATCCATCTTCGTGCCAGCATGATACCCCGCACACTGGGATGCGTGTGGTCTGGGATGATTTATGATGTGATGATTCACATAGGCACTTTTGATATAGTGACCTAGATTTATACACATGCGTGAATTGTGGAATGTAAATGTGGTTGTGATTGTGAGTTGATTTGGTGGTGTTATGTTGTTGGTTCAAAAGGAGGTTTCTAAATGAATTGCCCTTTTATGAATTTAAATGAGATTGAGCATGAGATGTTTTATACCTGATGTCTCTACCATGTTTTATATGCCAATGCACATGATTTGATACATGATATATATGTATATTCACATGACATAGTCTTATTCCTCATGCTCCTACTATAAACGATTTATGCATAACACTATCAGCATGTAGATAGAGTAGTTATCTACCATGCTTGCATTATTGCCTTACTGAGCGTGTGGTTGCTCATCCCACTCGATTTTCCCCCCTACAGAGCGTGCATAGTAGCCCAGTGAGGACTGAGGCGTATTATTTTGGACTCCGCTACATCTCCATCGCTAAGAGGTATATACACAGTGATTCTTTTTGTATCTAAACAATGTAAAAGCACAGTATTCTTTTGAGTTGTACTTATGGGGGATGTAGATGTCAGTAAAACATGTACTCGTATAAGTACACGATTAAATGCACATGTATGACATCGTTTTAATTAATTGAGAATGAATGAGATGTGGTGTTTATTATTGACTCACAGCCCAACAGTGTGTGGTGAGCTTAGTTCACGACTGGGTAAGGTAACAGTAAAACGCGAAAAATTTTCAGTGATTTTCGGTTAAAGAGAATGGAATTGGGTCGTGACAGAGATTGGTATCAGAGCTGTGTTGGCCTGAGGTGAGTCATTAATAAAATGTAGGAAAGTACATCCCCATAGTACTGTGCTTTTGTTTAGATATAACTGTGTATACTGTGATGGATTGAGCTTAATAAATTATTATAATACAGGGAGTTAGGCACTATGCCAATTACACGTAAAGGTAGAGGGGCGAGAGCACGTGCTAGAGGCCGTAGAGGTAGGCCTGAGAGCCGTGTGGAGCCACAGACTGAGCAGGCTCCACAGAACCCTGCTGAGAGAGCAGGTGATACTGAGGCTCGCTTCGCTAGATTAGAGAGGAGTATTGAGAGTCTGGTGGAGATAGTCACGCAGGCCTTGGGCGCCGGTGACAGACGAGGTCCCGCGGCACAGCCTACTACTGAACAGGCAGCTGCAGAGGCGGAGAGACCTCAGACTACTGAGACAGCTATAGTTACACCACCTCCAGCCCAAGATACAGATTCTCCTATCGCTCCACAGCAGAGCGGTAGTGATGTGGGTTATGACTGCGACCTGAGCAGGTTGCGAGAGTTTCAAGCGCTGAAACCCCCAGTGTTTAGAGGGGTAAAGGACCCAGTGATTACGGAGGATTGGGTGTATGAGATGGAGAAACTGTATAGGTTTTTTCGATGTACTTCAAGTGAGAAGGTTACCTTTGCCGTGTTTATGCTGAAAAGCGAGGCCGAGCATTGGTGGAGGTCCACCGAGGTTATTTTGAGGGCCAGACACTCTGAGATCTCATGGGAGATATTTCTAGAGGCCTTCAGGAGACAGTATATTCCAGCTACCGCACAGAGGAAATTGCGGATGGAATTTATGAATTTGGTTCAGGGGAACCGGACTGTGGACGAGTATGAGTCCAAGTTTATGTCATTGGGAAGATATGACCCTGACACGATGGGTAGTGAGACCCGGAAGATTCAGAAGTTCATGGATGGATTGAGATTGGCCATCCGGACTAAGCTGGCTCCCTTCGATATTGTGACTTATGAGGAGGCGGTACACAAGGCTCATTTATGTGAACAAGACTTTGAGCGAAATGCCTCCGAGCTTGGGAGAGTCAGTGTTAAAAAGGATAAGGATCGGAAGAGATCCGGGTTTGGAAGAGTGGTCAAGAGAGATGGCCATAGATTTTTCGAGAAGAGGCCAAAGATTGAGGAGGTGCGGGAGAGAGCTGCTAGACCTCCCGTATACCCAGCCTTGACTGCGCCGAGGGGCATGACTATTGGGGGACCACGACCTACTACTGATCAGTGTAGGAGATGTGGGAGATTCCATGGGAATAGGCCCCGTCCGATGACCCCTATGGTGTGTTTTAGATGCGAGAGACCAAGACATATGGCTAAGTATTGTCCCGAGAAGATGGAGATTGCCCCACAGAAGGGCAAGGAGCCTGAGGGAGCTCCAGTTGAGACAGCAGCCCCGAGGAGGAGGGCTACAGCTGAGGAAAAAGGGAAACAGGCTGCGGGTGTGAGCAGAGGAAGAGTACATGCACTGGATCAGGACACCACAGATGCTTCGACGGATGTGATAAAAGGTACCATCCGAATCTTTGATTTAGAAGCATTGGTATTATTTGATCCTGGTGCCACACATTCTTTCATATCACCTTCCTTTGCACATAAATTGTTGAAATATGTGAAACCAACATTGTTGGATAAAATGTTGATGATTTCCACACCCATGAATGATAGTCAATTGACTGAGCATGTATGTAGGGATTGTAAAGTAAAGATAGAGGGGAAGGAAATGATAGCCAATCTGATTTTATTAAATATGAATGATTTTGATGTAATTTTGGGAATGGATTGGTTGGCTACCAATCGTGTTGTGATGGATTGTCATGCCAAAACATTGATGTTTTCAGGATTAGACAATCTTATTGTAAATTTTGATGAAACAGAATGATATGAAAAACTTGTATACTTGTGGTAAATAAAGGAGTATGATTTTAAATGCATAATGCTTGAGAGATAAATCATTTATTTTGATAAATGTTGAATGTGGAGTGATGGGTTATGTTACTAACGATGGAGAGGATAATGTGAAGGGTTCATTGCCTATGTGGTCGATATGGATGAGGCCCACCCGGAATTGAAAGACATACCCGTAATTACGGACTACCCTGATGTCTTTCCGGATGAATTACCAGGACTACCACCTGAAAGGGAAATGGAATTTTGCATTGAGTTAGTGCCTGGTACAGAGCCGATATCGAAGCCACCCTATAGAATGGCTCCGATAGAGTTGGAAGAGCTGAAGAAACAACTGCAAGAGTTGTTGGAGAAGGGGTTTATTAGACCGAGTGTCTCACCTTGGGGAGCACCGATTCTATTTGTAAGGAAGAAGGATGGAAGCCTCCGACTGTGTATAGATTACCGGTTGTTGAATAAGGCCACCATTAAGAACAAGTACCCCCTTCCAAGAATCGATGATTTGTTGGATCAGCTCCAGGGAGCCGAAGTATTTTCTAAGATAGATCTGCGGTCAGGGTACCATCAGTTGAGGATCAGGAGTGGAGATGTACCCAAGACAGCATTTCGTACCCGTTATGGCCACTACGAGTTTTTGGTGATGCCATTCGGATTGACGAATGCTCCCGCAGCATTTATGGCATTGATGAATGATATATTCAAGCCATACCTGGACAAGTTTGTGATTGTTTTCATAGATGACATTTTGGTATATTCCAAGTCCAGGGAAGATCATGAGGAGCACTTGAGGATAGTTCTGCAGACCCTCCGAGAGAGAGAATTGTATGCCAAACTCAGCAAGTGTAACTTTTGGTTGGAACAGATCTCATTTCTGGGGCATGTTGTGTCTAAGGATGGGGTATCAGTGGATCCATCCAAGATAGAGGCAGTTGTGCAGTGGGAACAACCCAAGACAGTAACTGAGATCAGAAGTTTCCTGGGATTGGCAGGATATTATCGGAGATTTGTAGAGGGTTTCTCCAGACTAGCTGCTCCGTTAACATGCCTCACGCGTAAAGATGTTAAGTTTACATGGGATGAGGCATGTGAGAGGAGTTTTGAGGAGCTGAAGCGTCGATTGACGACTGCTCTAGTTCTCACCATTCCTACCAGCTCAGGAGGATTCTCGGTGTATACGGATGCATCACACCAGGGACTGGGCTGTGTGCTTATGCAGGATGGGAAGGTAGTTGCCTATGGATCTAGACAGTTGAAAGATCATGAGAGGAACTACCCGACACATGATTTAGAGTTGGCGACCGTAGTATTTGCTTTGAAAATATGGCGCCACTATCTCTATGGTGAGAAATTTCAGGTGTTCACAGATCATAAGAGCCTTAAGTACCTGTTCTTGCATAAAGAGCTGAATATGAGACAGAGAAGATAGCTCGAACTCCTGAAAGACTATGATTGTGAAATCATGTACCACCCGGGTAAGGCAAATGTAGTTGCCGATGCTTTGAGTAGAAAGAACCTTGGGTTGGTGTCTTATATGATGGTACGGGAACACGAATTGTTAGAACACTTTGCGAACCTCAGTTTGGATGTAACCCCACCTGGATCTGAGAGACTTGAGATCATGGCTAGTTTGAGACTAGAGCCAGAGTTGATTGGTCATATTCGGCAAGCCCAGCAGAGCGATCGACGGTGTATCGATTGGCTGAGGCAGATACAGATAGGTGTGGGTATTGATTTTGAGCAGAGTGCTGATGGCTTATTGAGGTTCAGAGGCAGAGTATGCGTTCCTAGGGATCCTGAGATCAGGAGAATGATTTTATCAGAGGCTCACTCATCGAAGTATACGATACATCCGGGAAGTACCAAGATGTATCAAAACCTTCGGAAGGTTTATTGGTGGTCTGGAATGAAGAGAGACATCGCTGAATATGTCGCTAAGTGTCTCATTTGTCAGCAAGTGAAGGTAGAGCATCAGAAGCCTGCAGGATTATTGCAGCCTCTACCGATACCGACATGAAAATGGGAGCATGTCACCATGGATTTTGTGATGGGGTTGCCTAGGACCCGTAGAGGTAATGATGCCATATGGGTTATTGTGGACCGGTTGACTAAGTCCGCCCATTTCTTGGCTATGAGAGCTATCGATACACTGAGTCAGTTGGCGAACTTGTATATCCGAGAGATAGTGCGGCTACACGGTGTACCAGTGAGCGTTGTTTCTGATAGGGATGCCCGCTTCACTTCCCATTTCTGGGAACACTTTCAGGAAGCGCTGGGGACCCGATTGAGTTTTAGCACCGCTTTTCATCCTCAGACAGATGGGCAGTCAGAGAAGACTATACAGACCCTCGAGGATATGTTGAGAGCGTGTGTGCTGGATTATAGAGGCTCCTGGGATGACCACCTGCAGTTAGCCGAGTTCGCTTATAATAATAGCTATCATGCTAGTATCGGGATGGCACCCTATGAGGCATTATACGGGCGTAGATGCCGTTCCCCCATTGGATGGGAAGAGGTTGGTGACAGACAGATTTTTGCTTCGGACTTAGTGCAGCAGGCATCTGAGGACGTCCAGTTGATATGTGAGAGATTACGGACAGCTCAGAGCCGACAAAAGAGTTATGCTGACAAGAGGCGAAGACCACTGGAGTTTGATGAGGGTGAGTCGGTGTTTCTGAGGGTATCACCATCGAAGGGTATTATGAGATTTGGTAAGAAGGGCAAGCTGAGCCCTATATATATCGGACCCTTCGAGATTTTAGAGAGAGTGGGAGAAAAGGCGTATAGATTGGCATTGCCACCGGACTTGGCGAATGTCCACAACGTCTTCCACGTCTCGATGCTTCGGAAGTATCACCCGGACCCGGCACACGTAATAAGATATGAGCCGTTGGAGCTCCATGAGAGTATGACGTATGTTGAGAAGCCGGTTCGGATACCGGATAGAAAAGAGAAAGTGTTACGGAATAAGACAATTCCCTTGGTGAAAGTGCTTTGGCAACACCACACGGCGGAAGAGGCCACGTGGGAATTGGAGAACTTGATACGGGAGAAGTACCCCCAACTATTTGAAAAGTGACTTGGTTCTAATTTGGAGGACCAAATTCCTTGAAGGAGGGGAGAATGTAAGACCCCGTATATGTATAAGGGTAATGGGTGTAATTGGATCAAATAATGTGAATGGACTTGTAATGTAAAGTATGATTGATGTAAGTCCATGGATTCAATGTATGTATGTGTAATATAAATTGTAACGTACATACAAGTTTCATTGAGTATGAATACGGAGAAATGTGTTCTAGCAAGTGATGGATGTGATTGAGACTCAAGATGAGTAGTGTGGTAAAATGGAATGGAGTTATGCTTCCATTTGGTTTTATGTAGTATGCCTTTGAACATACAATGAATGCACACAAGTTTCAATATGCATAAGGTATGAATGGATGCCATTTTCAAGTTATAAAGGTGGATGAATGAGAAAATGGCCATGGCAATAGATTAAGGATGTGTTGGTATGAGTTGCAGCAAAGAAACTGCAGGAAATCTGGAAAACATGAAGTCCAGATCGATCTCATAGGATGAGAGATCGATCTGGAAGAGCCAGAATGCTCTTATTTGGGCGAAAGAATAGAGCAGATCGATCTCCAAGGGAGACAGATCGATCTGCCAAGCATTTTGTAAGTGAAAAGATCGATCCTCAAGCACCCAGATCGATCTCCTTAGCTCTCTGTTTGGGACCAGATCGATCTCATGCTTCTACAGATCGATCTCATGATTCAACAGATCGATCTCATTGCTTCGACAGATCGATCTCAGGCTTAAAAATGTCGTGAAAAGGAGAGATTTTAAGGGACCAGATCGATCTCCTCTTGGACCAGATCGATCTCCTCAAGTCATTTCTATATAAGGAGAGCTGAAAAATCTGGAAATCTCGGAAAACACTTAACCATACAATTTCAACCCTAAAAACCCAACTTTCCCTCTCTAAAATCAGCCATTTTCAGTGGGATTTGGAGAGAGATCATTAGAGGCAAAGTTGTTCCTATCAAAGAGGAGAACAACATAGTGAGAGGGCATTTTCCTATTCTTGGAATTGAAAGAGTTAAGGGCATTACCATTTGGAGCAAGAAGAGAAATCATATTGGTAAGATTCTAACACTCTAATCCAAATGCATTAGCTATTTAATTGATTTTGGAGTTGATTGATATGAGTATTGATGGATAAACTACCTAGGAATGTAGGGGAATTGGTGTGACCTAGAAATCTAAAATGGGTGTAAAGTGAGGATATGTGGGATTGAATGAGTTTATAATTTATAGCATGCCAAAGTTGTTATTGGGATAATATTTATGATTTTAAACGGTTAAATGAGATTACATAGTGAGTTTGGAGGAATTGTGGAAATGGGTATGTATATAATTGATAAATGCCATAGTAAGGGGATTCATGGAATATGAACGCTATGAGCTTTATGTCGATTTGATATCGACTTTGAATAAGTTAATAGGCCTAAGAAGGTCCATAGACTCGAGCTATGGGTAAAATAATGAAACGAGGCCAAATAAGCTTTAATAGAGGCTATAGATTAAATTGACTATAGCAAGCACAAGGGTTGCAATATATGGGTCGAATATAATGCGGGATACGATTTTGTGCAGTCCCGAAGAGTTCGTTGAAGGCGAACCGAATCGTACGAGTAAGCAGCTTAAGGAAGTGGAATCACGCATCGCGATTCCAGGTAAGGGAATTTTGTGAGTATATAGAGGTAGCTGCTCGTACTTTGAACTTATGGGTGAATATTGGGTGTTGTATGAAATGCATGAATTGCTCAAATAAATGATGGATGGTATTCGTGAATGATGACGAGTATATGCGTGGTTTTGGATTTGAAGTGGATTTTATGAAATGGGATAGTAAGGCTAATAATTGCATAAATCTAATGTTTTGATGTTTTTCCAAAATGAATTGCTTGGTTTTAAGCAAGCTCGTAGATAGGACGGCTAGTATTATATGGTTGTTGTGGAAAAGCATTTGTGAGTGCTAAACCCGAATTGCCGGGATTAATGAATTGTATATGAGCCGCCTATCACACTTGTATAACATAAATCGCGCTAGAGCCTCGCTCGCCCTGGATTTCTATGTTTTCATTTGTATGAAACGTGCTGGAGCCTAGCTCGCACCTTGATTTGGAAACTATGATGATATCTATAAACCGTACTGGAGCTTCTGCTCGTACGTGGATTTTGAGTGGTTGTCTTATGAGTATAACCGTACTAGAGCTATGCTCGTACGCGCCTCTTTATGAGAAGATGCATGATGCATGAGTCGTGCTAGAGCTTTGCTCGCACAAGCTTGTATAATGGGATTCGTATAGGGTTGTGAAAGTGGGTAAGATCCTTAAGCCTTACATCCTTAAGCTAACATCCTTAAGCCCGAGGAGGTAGGGAGGCTCTGTTAGGCGGGGAGGCTCTGTTTGGTGGGGAGGCTCTCTTACGGTGGGATCCTTAAGCCGACATCCTTAAGCCCAAAGAGGCAGGGAGGCTCTGTTAGGCAGGGAGGCTCTCCTACATGGGTATGGTAAAGGTAAGATCCTTAAGCCCTACATCCTTAAGCTGACATCCTTAAGCCCGAAGAGGTAGGGAGGCTCTGTTAGGCGGGGAGGCTCTGCTCGGTGGGGAGGCTCTCTTACGGAAAGGACCCTTAAGCCCTACATCCTTAAGCTAACATCCTTAAGCCGAAGAGGCAGGGAGGCTCTGTTAGGCGGGAAGGCTCTGTTCGGCAGGGAGGATCTCCTTCATGGAATATGGAAAACTCTTGGTATGAGGTAGATAAGACCTAGGAATGGCACCCCCGATCACGATATGAGTTGCGGAGTACGCTGTACCGTGTATATCACATGGAGTACGATGTACCGCATGATGGTTATGTGATGAGAAAGTCTGGCGAGGGATAATCCATCTTCGTACCAGCATGATACCCCGCACACCGGGATGCGTGTGGTCTGGGATGATTTATGATGTGATGATTCACATAGGCACTTTTGATATAGTGACCTAGATTTATACACATGCGTGAATTGTGGAATGTAAATGTGGTTGTGATTGTAAGTTGATTTGGTGGTGTTATGTTGTTGGTTCAAAAGGAGGTTTCTAAATGAATTGCCCTTTTATGAATTTAAATGAGATTGAGCATGAGATGTTTTATACCTGATGTCTCTACCATGTTTTATATGCTAATGCACATGATTTGATACATGATATATATGTATATTCACATGACATAGTCTTATTCCTCATGCTCCTACTATAAACGATTTATGCATAACACTATCAGCATGTAGATAGAGTAGTTATCTACCATGCTTGCATTATTGCCTTACTGAGCGTGTGGTTGCTCATCCCACTCGATTTTCCCCCCTACAGAGCGTGCATAGTAGCCCAGTGAGGACTGAGGCGTATTATTTTGGACTCCGCTGCATCTCCATCGCTAAGAGGTATATACACAGTGATTCTTTTTGTATCTAAACAATGTAAAAGCACAGTATTCTTTTGAGTTGTACTTATGGGGGATGTAGATGTCAGTAAAATATGTACTCGTATAAGTACACGATTAAATGCACATGTATGACATCGTTTTAATTAATTGAGAATGAATGAGATGTGGTGTTTATTATTGACTCACAGCCCAACAGTGTGTGGTGAGCTTAGTTCACGACTCGGTAAGGTAACAGTAAAACGCGAAAAATTTTCAGTGATTTTCGGTTAAAGAGAATGGAATTGGGTCGTGACATCAGCAGCCTACTCAGTCTGATGCTCAGGCTCGTGATCGACCTTTAGCTCACCATCCAAATCAGCCTCGTTCTCGGCCTCTCGTGCAACAAACTCCATCTTCAAGTCGACCTAATCCAGCTCCTGATAATGATGATGATGATGACGATGATGATGCCATTCCAGCTCCTCTATCAGCGGTAGAACAACCATTACCCGGGCGAAGAATATCTACTGAGGAGGCAACACAAACTGCGGGTGGTAGTGGGAGTGGGAGTGGTGGTATTGGTCGAAAAAGAACGAGAGGCCCAAATCAGAGCCTTGAAACACCGCAAAATCCAGAGTATAGGTTATTCCTGACGCCACTTGGTAACAGGTATATTGCTTCTACTTTTGTTTTATTTTCATACAACTATGATATTAAATATGGTATAATATTTGGCGATATCTTCTTTTTTGTTTGGCAGTTCTTTTGAAGACTCGAAGGGTGTGAGGACTATATCCAATTTAATTAAACAACATTACTCGGAACCATGGCCAACATGGAAAAGGGTTCCAAATGAAGTGAAAGCACAGATGTGGAATAAATTTCAAGTACATTACTTTGAAGTAAATAACCTGATAATTGGTCATAAACGTATCGAAATGATAATTATCATTTATTTTTCTTTGCAGGAGAAGTTCAGGTGGTCTGATAACCAAACCAATAATGTCTATACAATTTGGGAGCACTTATGCAAGTCACGTTTTAGAGACTTGCTGCAGTTGGAGAGAAGACAAGCAATGCAATATTTTAATACGGATAAAATATATGACTGTAAAGGGTACAACAAGTCGAAGTGGATTTCAGTCCAAATATGGGATCAATTAGTTAAGAATGAATGGGGGACTGAAAGGTGGGAGGCGAAGTCAAAAAAAGGAAAACAGAATCGGTTGACGAAAAAAGAAGGAACGATAACAAAGCATACAAGTGGTTCTGTTTCTTTTCCGGTACATGAATATAAGATGGTAAGTCCAAATAATAAAATTATTTTTTAATTTACTATTGACTTTTATTTTAATGTAATTTTTATTCCTTACAAGAATTTCATATCTTTCTTATAAAATTGCATATCTTTTAATGTAGGCGAAACGTCTAGGTCGAGCACCGACATATAAAGAATTGTTTGATCGGACGCATAGACGTTTAGGTGGAGATGGTGATTATGTGGACAACAAGTCCAAATCTGTCAGTGTACGTAATGCATTCTATTGGCTTCTAATATGGTTTTATCGTTATTAAAGTTTACTGTTTATTATCCTTCTTCTAATTACATTGTAAGAAAAGTACGCTACTTCATTGACTCAGAAATACGGCGAGGATATAAGCACCCATCCTCCTTTTGATCGAGCTGCATGGTGTGAGGTAATTGGAGAGATGGAGAGTACGCATACACATACGTACGGATTTGGGACTAAGCCACATCGCCTTGATTTACAAATGGGCACAAACATTGCATCTGCCTCTGGTTCCACCCAATCTTCTTGCGCATCTCATTCAGCATATAGTCCTTTTCCTTATCCTACTTCTGGTGTGATGGGTACTCCTGACACAAATTCAAAGGTGCAGCAAGTGAAAGAGGACGTCAGAGTCATTTCAAACAAGATTGATAATCTGGAAGGAAAGTTGTCTGATTTTATGGATCAGATGATAAACTTGATGGTAAGGAATGCCAATAACACAGGAGCACCTGGACCTGGACCGTTTGGATCTGGAGGTCACCCTAATCAGTCAGAGTACACATTATGCTGTTATTTTGTTTTCTTATGAATTCTGGATGATATTTGTGATGATGATTTGATCGGACTGTATATGATGATGATTTTCAATTAATAGTTGATCTTAGTTTTGACATATAGTTGTGATATATATTTTATGTTTGTTTTTATCTGGATCTACAGGTCTGTTCCATTATTTTAGGTACACAAATTTAAGCAAAAAAAGTACTAAAAAATTTGGATGCTAAATTAGCTACGAAAATCCGTCGCTGAAGCCTATTAGCAACGAAAAATATATAGCTTTTTTAAATATATTATATTAGGTTTCAGTTACGAAATTCCGTCGCTAAATTTTCAAAATATAAATATAAATTACCGACAGACATCCGTCGCTGAAACATTTTAGCGACGAAAATTTAATTAAATCAAATAATAAAATTAGCGACAAAATTCCGTCGCTAAAATTTTTCAGCGACGGAATATATCAGCGATGAAATTTTCGTTGCTATTAGTGTTTCAGTGACGGATAGTATTAGCGACGGAATTCCGTCGCTGATAAATCTTACCAACAAAAATTTATCCGTCGCTGATTGGTTTTATCGACGGACTCTTAATTATTTCAAATACAAATATTACCGACAAAAATCCGTCGATGATTTAACTTAGCGACGAAAAAAATAGTGTCGGACTTTCGTCGCTAAAGGTTTTCAACGACGAAAATTATTTGCGACGAAATTATCGATGAAAATTTTTCCTCAGCGACGGAAAACTTTCAGCGACTTCAAATTTAGTGACAGAAAATTTCGTCGCAAATACTCATTTGCAACGGAATGCACAAATTAGCGACGAAAAATCCGTCGCTGTTGCCCCTTTTTCTTGTAGTGTATATATATATATATATATATATATATATATATATATATCTTATTATAAATGTTCCATGCAACTAATATATCTTATGAATTCTTCATGCATGTGATCATTTCCAATTTGCTTTACAATAAGTCAACCAAAAATGGTTAACCAATATGTTTGGTTGTGTTGATTCGGAACAATTGTACCTATCGTGGAGAGTTGTCTAAATATCTTAAGAATACAATGGTACTAGCAGTGAAAGGGCAATTATTTTTGTCTCCTTATAATCCCTAGGTAGTTTTTTATGACATTTTTACCATTGTTATCTGATTGTTTTAAATATATATTTTTTCTTTTACATAAATAAATTATGTAAGGCCATTGGGTATTGGTTGTCTTCGACCATGGATGATGTCGCAAAGCCTATGCAGCCATTTCTTAACACATTTAATGCATATATATACTCTACTTATATCTGTTGATATTTAATATAATATACATTAATTATATCTTCTTTCTGAGTTCCCTGAAGAGTCATGAAATCGAATTGAAAGAGAAAGGTATGTCTAAAAAGGGTCGTACAAAATAGCCAATGATCAAGGTATGGAGTTTCTAGGTAGCTTGTTTTCGATTTAGTCATGAAGTGGTTTAAACTAAATGAAAACTTCTTGACAAGTATATATGCGTATTTTGTAAGTCTCTCATCAATTGGGATCCCATAAATGTGGTTTTTATGTTCCTCGTTTTATAAAGGAATTAATAGAAGATCCCGAGCATATCCTTACTACATCAGATATCGTATGTACATGCTTTTTAAAAGTACATATACATGCATGATTATTCCAAACAAAAAAAATTTATAATAGATTACCTGTAGAATTAGTCTAACAAGGAAGGATATTGAAGAGACCCAGATGGTCTGAATATGTGTCCACATTTGCGACAAATCCTTAGGTCATAATTAAGATCTTTCATTTTCCAAAATCTATCAGGCATTCTCACTTCATTTAAAAAATTTCTTATTCCTCATTGGGTTTTAATCTACATTATGTATAGGAATTGAATGTGTCAAGCTTGAATGTAGTTGCGATGGCTATATCTGAGAATAAGAGCAATTACTATTCAAGCTCTTATAATAATAATAATAATAATAATAATAATAATAATAATAATCCATTTCTCCCGCCATTGATAGCTATTATATTGTTGTTTTTGCTAGTTTTAATGCTCAAAACTTCTAGGCTGATCCTTATGCCACATCTACAAATTTGTGAATGGTCTTTTTTAAGGTCATGATCGATGAATATTTTCTTATTTCTATTTGGACTTTGTTATGAACAAGAATTGAAAGTGTAAAGCTTGAACATTGCTATCATTCTTCCCTATTACTATTTCTAGGGGTTATTTTTTGCTATTTTTTCTTTAATTTTGTTAAATTTTACTTTATAATTTTGTTTAGTTTGTCTTTTGTATTTGTAGATTTGAAAAAGATTGTTTGTTCACTCTCTCATATGTTTCTTACACAAAATAAGGTTTTTTGTCTAAAAAACTCATCCCTTTTGTTTCCTCTGATCTATTCAAAACCACTTTGCATTAAAACCTATTTTTTAATCTCTCGTGTGATTTTTTCTTATAGTTTTAATTTTATTATTGATATTATAATTTTTATTTTTTTCTAGATTTGAATGGTTGCTAGGGTATATTTTTTTATAAATTTTAACTTTATTATTATTGTCATTATAATTGTTATTATTTCTAGATTTGAATGATTGTTTATTGTTCCCTAACAAAACATCTTAGCCTTTTCAATTTATGAGGTAACAATTTTTTTCTCTCTTTAGTTCCTTGGATTTTAGTTGTTTATGTGATTTTCCTTTGAGCTTAAGATTATTTTTATATACTTTTAATTAACTCAATCTTTTGAATCTATCAAGTTATATTTCTAAATTAAAATTAGGCTTTTTAGTTGTTACATGTTGATGATAAAGTGTAAAGGAGAACACATGTCTATTATTTTTGCAAATTCTATATATGTACTTAAAGCAGTTGACTGTTATGAAAATATGATATCTGATCAATTAATGCTATTGTTATTATTTGTTTAACGACATAAGGCTGATTAAATTTTATTTTGCAGGATGAGATATTGTTAAATGTCACGACCCGTGACATCCACTTCTATCCCTATGCGCTTATATTAAGTGGGAACTTTTTTTAAAAAAAAAGAACTAACTCTTGCTAGTATTTATTATTATTTCTTTAAGATTTTTTTTTGTAGTTTCGTATCCGATATAGATTTAAATCCTTTAAACTAATATGTGAAGGATTTTATTAAAGTTCTAAATTTTTTAAAAATTTCAGCAGCATAACAATTACAATTTGACTATACCCAACCTACAAACAAGACCAGATAGCAGCCCATATCCTCAAAACCATTCATGTAAATTAAATCATCTAAACAATTCTAACTATCCACAACTAACAACCATGTTTTTCAATCACATCAGCAATCACATCATATAAACCCAAGTAGCTATGTGTTAACAATAGCATAATCATTAAGGTTTTGAATTTATTTAACGAAATTTTAACTATATAATTCATAGGTCCTATCCTAGAAACAACACTCCAAAATCAACTAATACATCCCAAATGACTATTTTTAAACTCGTGCATATATACAAGTCTGAAAACAAAAACTTTACACTTGTTGTTGCGTATACCTTAGGACAAGGACAGTACTCTCAGCACGAGAAATCAATAACTCTGAGTGGTTCACCCACGAGCTAGTCTGAAATGTTTGAAAATAAAGGGGTGAGCAACCACACGCTCAGTAAGGAAAGTATACAACCAAAGCTAATAAAACACCGAGTAAGCGGTTATAAAAAAAAAAAATTCTCCGTTTAATAAAACATACACTTTGTAGAATAATGAACAAGCTTTTAATTTGGTCATTTAACATGCTTTTCAAATCTAAAGATTTCACAATGCTTACTCACAATCGAAAATTTATAAATCATCTGTGCAAAATCAAAGTACAAAAAACCTAAAAATCTGTAGCATGACATCTTTACAAAAATGAGTACAGTCAAGCAAACGCATATATGGGCTCAAAATAAATATTTGATACAAGTATGAGAGATGTGGCATAACCCTTAACTTGTCATGGAACTAGTTACATAATGTAAACACACCTATGGCCATAGTGACTATCGCCCTATCCTAAACTGATCAGATCTGGACTAGGGTACTGAAGACGGGATCAAGGTCTACAGTAGTAGGTAACTGGCACCGTAGGGAAATCATGCAGAACCTCCTACCGGTGCCACTTAGAAAATATCAATGTCACAAGGCATCTCTATGAAGCACTTGACACTGTAGGGCAATCACACAAAACCTCCTACCGGTGCTAGAGATGGCTCTCACTATAACGACCCAAATTTACGCACAATTTGGTTGGTCTACAAGTCGATATTATGTCAAAACAATACTCAGTTTGATTAATTTTTTCTTAGTAACAATTTAATCAAATATATTCACATTCCCCATACACATCTCGTATGCATTACTGTACTTATGAAAATTTTAGATACAAAAGAATTTCTTACAACTGGGTATACCTTCGATGCAAAAATATACTCTGCGAAATCATAACTGTGTGGAATGCCTTACTAACGGAAGCGATCCCAGCTACAGAGGGACTCTGTGAAGAAAACTAAAGGGGTGAACTCAACATTCTCAGTAAGAAAAACACGTGGCAGGTATCTATATACTTATGCCACAAATGAGTTTCTCGTAAAATATATTGAAAATTTTCAGTTCAGAAATGGAAATCAACAAATAGTATCTTCACATTTTACCGCACAGATTTCACAATTTCAAAACTTCAAGCAGTGAAATACACAGTTTCAAATCACAACACAATTCACATTTTCATTTTCAAAAATTTCAGATAGATGAGGCAAGACATTTCACACTATATCAGATATCAGAAGTGACTATTGGCCAATGTGGGTACTCCGGGCAATTCACGAGCCAGGTGTTTCAGGATGTCAGGTGCTGTGGGAGTGATCAACTACCCAAATGGCTCACATAGGACACTATTTTCTAATAACACAGTACATCATACACACATGCACAAATCATGGTACATCGTACTCCATGGACCTCAGCATCATTCACCATTCAATATAATTTTACTATTCATAATTTCATATAATTTCACTTTCGCCTTGTGTCACGACCAAAAAATCAGAGTAAATTTTTTGTTTTTCTTTCATACTTACATGTCCTCTGATCGTGACAACACTCCACTAACTGTTGGGCTGTGCGTCAATTCCAGTCCCACCATTCATTCTCCATACAACTCAATTCCTATTAAATGAAAGGTAAACACATGAGTTTTTCACTAATTCTTTCTCATTCATTTACAAGTGTTTACAGTGTCTATACATCCCCGAAAATTACTTACAAACATATTACTGTTCTATTCTTGTTCAGGTACCATATGTACAAGTGTATATATCTCAAAATGATGGGCAGTAGCGGTTATCAGGAATGCAGTACTCAGTCACCTCAAAGTCTACTGGAGGAAATCTGTGTAGGAAAATGAAAGGGGTGAGTACATCAAGCTCAGTAAGGTAATCCTACGAACACGTAGGTAACCATACAACCTACATGAACGTGGTGCCACACATAAAACCACCCTTTCTCCACACAATTTGAAAATATACGTTCACACATACCTATATGCCACACAATGAATGTCATGTAAAACCAGTTTACCTTACGCATGGGTTTAAATAGCATGGAAATAACGTCATGCAAGTTTCAGTTTAAATCTCAGTTTCATTCTCATCAAAATCACATCTCAGTCAGGATCCAACCCCTCCATCGGGTGATCAAGACTCACACAAAAGTCCACAAAACATGCTTCTCAAAACATCAATTTATAACATGCGAGACTAGGCAATATATATATATATATATATATCTCAGGCAAATAACCAGGACTATGGCCATATCCTCGTGATCCCAGGCTACACAGATCCTGTGTGCGGGGTATCACTACTATCGAGAATCGTCACGGGAAGTGGGTCAAATCTAACCCGTCGGTCCAACCCGATCACTCAACAATCACGTCCGTAAACGACATATCATCAATCATAGCACGGTACAGCGTACTCCATACGACAAGCATGGTACATCGTACTCCGTGGACCTACATCTTATATCAATAATTGTGCCTGTCTCAAAACGCACGTGTGAGCATATTTAATCGGCGTGACACACAATCTACCCAAAGCTCCAAGCACGGCTCATCGCATGTCTCAAATCAAAATGCACGTGCAAGCCTATTTAATCGGTGTAACACTCAGTATACCCGAAGCTCCAAGAACATCTGTAGTTCCATCATGAAAACTAGTACGAGCAATACTCTAGCACTCTATCAAAATCAAGGAAGTCTAGTGCAAGCTAAGCTCCAGCACTCTGTACGAAATCATGTGAAATCTGGTGCGAGCTATGCTCTAGCACCAATTGATGTAAGACTCTAGTGCGAGCCCCTGCTCCGGCACTAATGCATGCATCACACAAATCAAGACTCATGCGAGTTGAGCTCTAGCACGTCACATTTCCATAAAATCACGTAGGCGGCTCTGTTATCTCAAAACAATTTTCAAAAGAAATCACATTGTTGAAATTATGAGATGCTGTGAATTTTATTTAAAAGTTAGCCAGCCTACCCATGCATGTGTCAAACCACCTCAAAAACAGGCAAGAACCCCTTGTTCTTGTTTCTCGTAACTTTTTCTAAATTTAGAAATCTTACCGTTCACAGGGGTATTTTGGTCATTTACCCATCCGAGCACTAAAAATTTTTATCTGAAATCTAAACCCTTCAGACTGTTTAAGAGACTGCAAATGCAGTCGAAATTGTGTAAAACTACCTTTAAGAGTCCATAAAATTCCCTTACCTGGAATCTCTCTGCAAGCTTATCTTTTTTTCCACCAATACCTTATCGCTCGATCTGATGCTCTCGCAGTCAACTCTGCGGAGCTGCACATAACCAACTCTCGGGTTAATTACTGTGAGTTCAACTGTATTTCAATCTCACTGGGCTTTATTTACAGTATTGGGCCCATTTAATTCTTAATGGGCCTTACTCCATTTTAAGCCTGTTTTCCACTTATTAATTTCCTTCATCATAGTCTATTGGCTCATTGGGCCTATCAATACCCATTAGCCTTTGTTCCAAACTCTTTGGATAGTCCGTATATCATTTACGACAATTAATTGAAAAATCTAAATATAATTTATTTTATGCAAAAATTAATCTGAAATCCGCAAATAAATTTCAATTGCGCAATAATCATACTATTGTCGTAAATGAGCTTTACTTACCTAAAATTATGCGATGGTGCGTAAATCGGAGTTTGATCGGGCTCACGTACGCTATTTATCATCGAACTGCACAATTTTGTATTTAATTTTGGATTAATTTTTGATCAAATATAATTTTAAATAAATTTCTCGAAAATCAATTCAATCAATTTTGACCGCTTATCGACTTACCTGTAATTTGAGGTATCCCCGAGAACTTTCCTCTCATTTTTTCCCTTTTTTCCTTTTTCTTTTTCTTTTTCCTTTTTCTTTTCTTTTTCCTTTCCTTCCCTTTCCGGCTACGGTGCTGTTTTGATTCTCCTCACCGTCGTCGGCGTTCCTGACCGTTTCGTCGGCCGCTATCGGTACCAAAAGAAACGCCTCGGCTAGGGGGTCACTCGGCTGGGGTCGATCGGAGCTAAATCGCTATGGATCGTCGACAATAAGCTCTGTTTCCACTTGGTATTCTCTCTCTCGATTTGTCGAAATCCGGCGCCGTTATCGCGCGTGGTCGATACCTGCAGGCTCGCCCTGTAGTCCTCTCTCTTCTTTAACCCTCGTTTGGCCTCGTCGGTCGTCGATGCTTCGTCGGGCTTCTCGGACGCGCTAAGCTTCGGCTTCTCTGTTTTCTTTTGGTTTCTCTCTCTTCGAAACTAGATTTCAGTTTTCTTTTTTTTTAGTATTTTAATAAATTAAAATACATTAAAACCCAAAATATCTCAAAAAATCATATTTAATTCATTTAATCAATAAATGAATTTATCTTTCTTATTTCATCTTTTCGGTATATTTTTCAATATTTTCGAGATAATTTTTCGAGGTGAAATTTTCTATTAATTCCAATAAATTCATATATTGATTAAATTAGACTCGAAATTCAATATTTTCCTTGTTATTGATCAAGATTTCTCAATTCCATATTTTTTTATGAAATTTTTTTATCTAATTTATACCGGATTTTGGTCTTTTGACCGTTTTACCCTTGGACGTGTTCAAGACCAAATTGAACTGACTCTCCTTCTTGAACCCACTATCTTTCCTTATCTTAAGTCCTTATCTTCGGTCAGCATGCTTCCAATCCCTTTCTTTCGGCATGTGGCCATCTCGGCCCTTATTTTGCTATTACATACATTTGAGGTATCCCCGAGAACTTTCCTCTCATTTTTTCCCTTTTTTCCTTTTTCTTTTTCTTTTTCTTTTTCCTTTTTCTTTTCTTTTTCCTTTCCTTCCCTTTCCGGCTACGGTGCTGTTTTGATTCTCCTCACCGTCGTCGGCGTTCCTGACCGTTTCGTCGGCCGCTATCGGTACCAAAAGAAACGCCTCGGCTAGGGGGTCACTCGACTGGGGTCGATCGGAGCTAAATCGCTATGGATCGTCGACAATAAGCTCTGTTTCCACTTGGTATTCTCTCTCTCGATTTGTTGAAATCCGGCGCTGTTATCGCGCGTGGTCGATACCTGCAGGCTCGCCCTGTAGTCCTCTCTCTTCTTTAACCCTCGTTTGGCCTCGTCGGTCGTCGATGCTTCGTCGGGCTTCTCGGACGCGCCAAGCTTCGGCTTCTCTGTTTTCTTTTGGTTTCTCTCTCTTCGAAACTAGATTTCAGTTTTCTTTTTTTTTAGTATTTTAATAAATTAAAATACATTAAAACCCAAAATATCTCAAAAAAATCATATTTAATTCATTTAATCAATAAATGAATTTATCTTTCTTATTTCATCTTTTCGGTATATTTTTCAATATTTTCGAGATAATTTTTCGAGGTGAAATTTTCTATTAATTCCAATAAATTCATATATTGATTAAATTAGACTCGAAATTCAATATTTTCCTTGTTATTGATCAAGATTTCTCAATTCCATATTTTTTTATGAAATTTTTTTATCTAATTTATACCGGATTTTGGTCTTTTGACCGTTTTACCCTTGGATGTGTTCAAGACCAAATTGAACTGACTCTCCTTCTTGAACCCACTATCTTTCCTTATCTTAAGTCCTTATCTTCGGTCAGCATGCTTCCAATCCCTTTCTTTCGGCATGTGGCCATCTCGGCCCTTATTTTGCTATTACATACATTTCCATGCACATTCATCCATTTCTTTTGCAATTTAAATCAGTAAAAACTCTTCTTATGATTCATTAATATGTGAAAAATGTAATTCACATGAATCATAAGGAATATCATCCAAAACATCATCAAAAGTAGCACAAAAGTGGGGCTTACACCTTGTTACCTCAAATCACGTGCAAGTAGGTAGTGCAAGATCACACAACAATACATGCCTGACAGGCATGATTTTTACATCAAAACGCTTTAAATCACGTGCAAGCAGGTAGTGCAAGATCACACAGCAATACACGCCTGACTGGCATGGTTTTAACCTCAAATATTTTAATCTAAATTTCAACTCATGAAATAGAGTAAAAGGGGCTAATCTTGCCCTTTTTTACAGAACACGATTTTTCACAAATAATTTTAAAACTATTTAAATATTTATTTAAATAGGCTCGATAATGCTATACCAAAAATCAGGCTATTTTTACGGAGTTTTAAAACTTTTCCTTAAATTTCAAAACGTAAAATCGATCT
Source organism: Firmiana major (assembly GCA_033439115.1). NCBI lineage: Eukaryota > Viridiplantae > Streptophyta > Magnoliopsida > Malvales > Malvaceae > Firmiana > Firmiana major. The sequence continues at coordinate 7,377,030 of CM065908.1, read as the reverse complement.
AAGGTTTTCTATAATGCAAGCGACTGAAAATTTTTGTCATAAAGTTCGCAGTCTCAAATACCTAGAAAATATACGCAGATATTTTTAACAATTCACGAATATTTTTCTATAGTAGAAATGCAGCCTAAATTTATATCTATAAAGAATAAGAAAATACATGCAATTTATCTCTAGCAGCACACGAAATTTTCCTTACCTTGGTGTCTGCCCGCAATCCACAATACCTTTAGTGACTAGAGTCTGTGGGTCCGGTCTGCTCGGTCAATTTCTCTATAGCTCCTTCCTTCGGGTTTCTCGATTTTTGAAACATCTGTAGGTCCTTTTTTTCTCTTCCCGTATATATCCCATTTTTTTGTATATATATATCATATATATTTACTCTTTCTCCCCTTTTATTTTTATTTTTATTTTTTTGAATTCTTTTCTTCCTTCCTGCCAAATTTCTTCTTCTACTTCTCTTCTTCTTCACGGTTACCCGACAGCCCTGTTCTGCATCGTTTGCTTCATTCTTCACCGAGAGGCGTCGTGCCTCACTTCTCTTTCTTCTCATTCCCTTTCGTTCTTCCATCTTCCTCCTAATATCGGCCAGCTTCGACGTCCTCCTATTGCCACTGTTTCCAACACCTTCATCCGCCTTCGCTCACACCCGACAACCAGTTACCACTGCCCCTGTTTCGCCAACTACTTCAGCCCTCACTCTTTCAGCTTCTCCACCATTTTTAACCACCTTCTGCTTCATCCTTCTTCTCTACCGTTTTTACACCCTCCTCTTTCTAAGTTTTTTCGTCTCTTTTCTCATCTCTTTTACTTCCGTTTCAGAGGTTGAAGTCCCTCTATTTCAGCTTCGTGGGTCAGCCAGATCAACCTCCCACACCTGTTTAGCTCAATGGACCAGTCCCTCTGGCGTGCAGCTTTACCCCCGATTGCCTCAGCTCCTGCCGCGACCACGACTCGGTTTCAGGGATTAGCCATCTCGACTGCTGCTGCAACCTCTCGGTGGCAGCAGCTTAATCCTTCCTTTGCTGGCCCTGCTCTCCCCATCTTGCTCTTCACTGCTTCACCATCTACTGGTCATCTCTCACTCCTCTGTTTTGACTTATCTCCTCTTCTTATTCTCGATTTCCAGCTTCCAGCTGAAGCCCAGGCAATCCCAGCATCCATCACCCTCGCCAACTAAGGAATAGTAAAGCTTGTCTCTCCTTGTTGCAGTGTCGGCATAGTTGGGTTTCTATCGACCCACTGCAGTTTCCTTTCCTTCTGCCATCCCCTACTTATGTACCGAAAGCATATATATATATATATATATGTTGAACTAAACATATATATTTATATATATATATATATATATGTTTAGTTCAACAATACAGTAGTCTTCGATATTTACACACACACACATATATATATATAGGTGTACCAGGAGAAGGCCTTCATGTTCCTCTGTCGATTTCGCTGCTGCTCTATTTCATCTCAATCTACATGACATCATTCCCAATTCAGCTTTCAGTTCTTCCTTCACATCAGTTTTTGTTTGCTTATGTACACACACACACATATATATATATATGTGTGTGTGTACATAAGCAAACAAAAACTGATGTGAAGGAAGAACTGAAAGCTGAATTGGGAATGATGTCATGTAGATTGAGTGTGTGTGTGTACATAAGCAAACAAAAACTGATGTGAAGGAAGAACTGAAAGCTGAATTGGGAATGATGTCATGTAGATTGAGATGAAATAGAGCAGCAGCGAAATCGACAGAGGAACATGAAGGCCTTCTCCTGGTACACCTATATATATATATATATATATATATATGTGTGTGTGTAAATATCGAAGACTACTGTATTGTTGAACTAAACATATATATATATATATATAGTTTGTTTTTTTCCACCAAACCACTATAATTTTCCAGTTTCTCGGTACGGTCTGCCCAAATTTCTTCATTTCTTATTGTTTTTCTTGTTTCCCTCGTTTCCTTTAATCATCTCACTCCACTGCCTCCTTTCATTTCAACTTGCCCCAGCTGCTTTCCTGTCATTTTCCCTTTTCCTAGCTACTGCAAATGGTAGCAAACATAGAAGCTCGAGATTGGCTTCATTTTTGAAGCCAATCCACGACTCCTGTGTACTGAATTTGCATATGTATATTCATATGCTTGTATGTATTGTGATGTATACACATATGTTTATATTATAATATATATATATATACATATATATACTTAATTGGATAAATACATAAAACATTACACTTATATATATATGTACTTTATAGATTTTAACCATAATATATAAAATAATTTTAGTCTAATTTTTGTATTCATCTAGTACGGAGGGATTTACACATAGTATTTATCTCGTAAAATAAAATAAAAATTATATATATTTTTTATATCTCATTATTATTTATTTTTCGAATTAAATTATTTTAGTTAATTAAGGTCGTTTGTGTCTCTTGTAAAAATTAAATTTTAGATTAATTATCCACCAACTAAGCATGGATTTAATCCCAATTGATATGATTTAAAACCAAGTATCGAAAATTTCTTAGGGTTTACACTCACGTCTCATAAACTCGATGCCACCCAAGCACCCCTGTGAAGCACTTGGCACCGTACGGCAATCACACAGAACCTCCTACCGGTGCTAGAGATGGCTCTCATAGGACATGACTGCCACACAGGCATTTTCGGGGATCACTAACATTCTCAAAAAAACCAACCACCCCGACGGGTGTGCAGTATAACTACAAAATCATTTCAATTCAAAACCAAGGAAAGTAAACCTTTAACTTTAAAACGAGCAATATCATTTCAAACAGACAACCACCATTTGGTTTTGTGACAGTCCGGAAGCGCGAAAAATATGGCTAATTTAAAATTTTTCTTAAATCAAACTTCCTACTCAAGGTACATTCCTGTACAGTGTCAGCTAACCTCTTCAACCAATTATCCCAAGGATCATTAAACATCCACAATCTCTTAACCAATTAATATTATATCAAAAGAAGTCCACTTGTTATACACATACCATACTGATTACATCCCAACATCACTTAATTAGAAGTGTTTGTATTACATAATTGTCTGGGTTTTAAAATGAATTGAATTATACCTCTCGTGTGTATAAGCAATAGCCTAGGGAGAGTCTCGTCCACCAGCCTATGTCACGTACGCAGCAAGTACTATCACTCACTATAAGTTATCTATAGGGGGAGGAAAAAGAGAGGGTGAGCTTTCAACTTTGCTTAGTAAGGAGTGCATATGAGATTTCAGAATCATTATCAAAACATAGTGTAATAATGGCATAATTTCATATAATTTATAAACACGTGATTAAAATCACAATTCAGCAAAGCATCATTATCACATTTCACAAATACATCATTTCTTAAATAGTTATGGAGACTAGGCATAGTATAAAAGAATCATGAAAGCAATCATCACATCACGTCTTCCTTAACGAAGGCATCCTCAAAACGAGGGAAATCATCTCATATTACCAAAACGGAGGCATCTCACGCTACCAAAATGGAGGCATCTCACGCTACCAAAGCGGAGGCATCTCGCGTTACTAAAACAGAGGCATCTCACGTTACCAAAACAGAGGCATCTCTCGTTACCAAAACGGAGGCATGGTAAGACTCAGGCCTAGCAAAGCCTCGACGTCAACCGAAGTAGAGGCATCCACCGATGTGTAAGTTTCATGACAAGCCTTTTAGTCTCAAAAATCGCATGCCATTATTATGTAGAAAATAGTTTCGCCTTCACGTAGAGATCAAGATATTTTGCTTATAAATCTCTTTTAGATAAAAGATATATTTGTTCACAAGTAACTCAAATCACAAAATCGAGCTCAAATCGACAACATGCACTCAAGTGGTAAATCTCAAATCAAACACTTTTCTCAATAAGTATGCTCAATTGTAAACTCATTTTATGCTACCAAAGCATTTTCATCAGTAAGGAAATACATATGCATAAAAGGTTGCATTCCTTACCTCTTACACCTTGGGTGGTGCAATATTCCCGTTTTATGGACTAGCTCTGACTCACAAGTCAAATTCCCAAGCTATCCAAATAATGTCAAAACATCAATAATTGCTCATTATACCACTACTTCACACTTCTATTCATCCAAATCTAAAGTGAGGTCTTTCAGACCCTTATTGATTACTTCCTCTATTCTCTCGATTTTTCACTTATCTGGTTTATAAACCGAGTTCCTTCGGTATTAAATAAGCATCCAATAGCCTTAGTTTAATCCATTTATTCATGCGTTTTCTTAAAAACCCTAGATGCACATTTTCTCAACTCCATAAATTCCATTAGTTAATCACACCAAACCATCTCACAATCATGCATATAACATCACTATCACCATAGTACATTCATTCCATCATTAATTCAATCCATAGTTCACTTTCTCAAACTAAACCCATTTTTGACTATGATTAGTTTATCATATTCTAAGTAGTTCCAACTAACAATACCTACATCAATCAACTCCTAACAACATCTAAATAAACATACTTAGAGTTGGAGTAATGGAAACTCACCTAGCTTGACTTTTCTCTTACCCGAAATTGGAAGACCTCTTGCTCATTCAATCCTTCAAGTTAAATGTTGATTCCAATATATGTTGTTCTCCTCCTCACAATGAACAACTTTACTAAAATAGCCTTTTTCTCAAATCCTTTTGGAAAGGGTGGTATTTTAGAGTGAGAAACTAGGTTTTTCTTTGGTAAAATGGAGGGGTGGTTGATGTTTTAGGGAAGGAAGGCTTGAATGGTGGGGCTTTATATAGAATTCATATTATGAGATCGATCTCCAAGGGGTGGAGATTGATCTCCCCTTGCTTAAACTCCTCTAAAATTTTGACTATTGCAGGCAGGAGATCGATCTGCTCTTTGGGTGAGATCGATCTTGGCTAGGCAAAGGCTTATGGAGATCGATCTGCCATAGGGATAAGATCGATCTACTCCTGGCCGAGAAAAATTAAGATCATTCTCCCAGGGAAGGGATCGATCTCTTCCAGGCAGAGCCACTTTGAGATCGATCTTCTTGGGGAGGAGATCGATTTGCTATTCATCAGGGGATCGATCTGGCTTGAATAAAGGACCAATCTACTTGCTTAAAAACCTTGGTGTTTTCATTACAAAATTGCAAAATTGATCTTGTCACCATATGAGATCGATATGGCCTTCATCTGTAGGCTTCCTACTACAGTTTTTCCTATAATTTCAAGGAAATTATTACATTCAAATTGTTTCACTACTCATTTAACATTCTATCCATACTTAGCACTTAAAAACATCGATTTCTTGAGATTCATATGTAATGTAACTTGTCTGTACATTCCAAAATCATAAACATCACATAGAAATTTACAGGTTTTACAAGTTTAAAACATTGAATTTTTCCAAATCACATTCAAACATCCCATGCAACCACTTTGTAAACATCATACATAATGCGCAAAACGATAAAATCAGGTAGTAAGACGTTTGTACTCATATGGGTTTAACTATTTTTATTTGACACTAAAATCAGTAAAACTTATATTTATAACATCTTTTTGACTAAAGCTAGTAACTACGAACATGGTCTCAATATTGATGAAAATCAGGTAAAGTAGGTAATAAGTTTAAAAAAATCCCTAACTAAACTAACAACATATGGTTCCTAGTAAGATTTTAGCTTAACCTGAGGTATCCTACTAGCTACGAGCTATATAAATCTCTTACCACCAAAGCAACACGTACTATTTACCCTTCTCACCTTAGGCACGCATATATGTGCCTACGTCTCCTTTTCGCTCACCTTATCACTCGAAGAAATATTTGCTGCAAAATCTATGAATAACATTGATGTATCATCAACATCCATTTTCATTCGATTTAATATCAATTAACTCATTGTATTCACATAAGCAGCAAAATAAACATTACATCACTTATTAATCAAATTTCCTTCCTCAGAATGAAGTCTCCAAATTTCCTTAACCTCTAGATTTCTCCAAGCGTTCTTAAATCTGAATCGACGACTTATTAATACTTAGAATTATTTCAAAAATACTACCATACCATGTTTAAACTAAGTTTCTCTTTTTCAATCAGTTGAAGCTATTCGCTAATACCAAATGTCCAACCTTTCACTTATAATCCCTGCAAGCGATCTAGTTTACGCACTGTTTATATTATATTTTACTAGTTTATATTCTTAACCCCATTTTAGCATGATTTCCCAACTCTTACCTGCATGGCTGAACCCTTAATCTATACCCTAATTTATGTACATTAGATTTCTAATTATGAAATATTAAAATTTCATTGCTTATATTAAAATTTAATTATTTAAACTTAAATTCCCAAATTTAATAACCTTCTTTTCCATACTTTCCTAAATAGCAGAAACTAATCCTTATACTCATTTCATATTTTTTTTTGACAATAAATTAAATCTAGCTTGGCAACCAATAAATTCATTCGACATATATTCATAAGTTTTATCCAAATGTAGGTGTTTAATCCAATTATCAAAATCTCTAATTTTTGTCAAAGTACAAACCCTAGATTCTGCTTAATTTATTTAAACAGAAATTTATTCAAATTACTACACTAAATCTATTCATAAAATATTAATTTAACAATAATTTAGCTTAAGCTAGGCTTGCTCACCTAGCTTTTCTCATGAAATTCACAGGTCAAAGGGGTAAGTAAGAGCTAAAAATGGGTTTTTGGGTTTCCTGGGTTCAGGAAAAAGGGGAGGGGAGGCTGCCGATTTAGTAGAATCTCTGATGTCGGCGCGGTCATCAACGGTCACCGGTGAACACGGCAGAAAACCAAGGAAAGGGTCACGCGAGAGGAAAACGTAGGGGGTCTATGTTCAAGAGAGGGAAAGGGGAATTAGAGGGGTGTCGCCGGTTGCTGGGGGGGGCTTCGATTCGGTCACCGACAGCTTGGGGAAAGGGCAATAGGCGAAGGAGAGGAGAGGGGAGTCAAGATCGACGAAGGCAGAAGAAAAGCAAGAAACTGGGGGGGAGGGTCTGTTTCGCGCGAGAAGGGGGGTTTTGGTTTGGTGTCGCCGACGTGGTGAACGGCAGGGGGAAAGGGAAAGGGAAGAGAGAAAAAAAAAAGAGACAGGGGGGGAGAAGATTGAGGTCGCGTGACACTAAAGGGAGTGTCGCGCGATCCTTTCAGTTTTTTTCCAATTAATATTTTATTATTATTATTTATTTATTATTATCATATATTTATTTAATCATACCTAGATAAATATACCAATACATATACACTAATTTCAAATTTTGCTACTAAATTATAAAGTCCCTATATATTTTATTACTTGTATAAATTTTATTACAAAATTACAAAATTTTCCTCTTTAATTTATGTTTCATCTTTTTAATTATATGTTGTCTTATAATCACCATGATTAAATTATTTTAGCTTTTTGGTTTACCTATTTTATTTAAATTCCTATATTATATCTAATAACTTCCCTAAACTTAATTTAATTCCATGAATCTATTTATTATCTAGTTAATTTGTTTCATGGACATATTCCTACATAAGCATTTATGTAAACTAATATTTAGCTAAATATTTCATATATGCAAGTTAGCGATCTTACATTAAAGTTGTAAGAATGTTTATTTATTCATTATTCATATTATTCGATCTTTTGTTATTATTTCCATAAAATTTCTTCTGCTCTCATTGATTAAGTTTGAAATTTGAATTGTTGTTAAATATTTTGTTTTTTTATCTATAAACTCATGATCAAGTTGACGTTAGGATTAAAACTAAGTTTTTTTGTTATTGCCTGCCAATGATAAAGTATAAAGGAAATGCATGTCAATTACTTTTGTACATTCTACATAAGTAATCAAAAAAACATGATTTGATCAATTAATATTTGTTTAATAGTGGATGCATTTTTTTTTAGGTTGAAATATTGTTAAAGCTGTAAGAATATTTAGTTATTCATTATTCATATTATTCGAAATTTTGTTATTGTTTAAAAAGTGTTCCGCTCTAATTGATTAAATTTGAAATTAGATTATATTGAAGATTTTATTTTTTTATCTACAGATTCATAATCAGGTTGATATTTGAATTAAAACTAAGTTTTTTGGTTATTGCTTGTTGGTGATGAAATGTGAGGGAGAATACATATCTATTACTTTTGCACATTCTATATCTGTACTCAAAATAGTTAATTGTTATGAAAATCTTATATTTAATCAATTAATGATATTTTATCATTTTTTTAATGGCATATGTTAGATGAAATTTTATTTTTACTGATTGAGTAGTAATATTTATTTTTGAATGTTATAATTTGTGTATGAAATTAATTAATTGACAATAGACTACGATTTTTCAAATTTGATATAGCCATATATTTCATAAATCATTAACTATTTTTAAAAAAAAAATACAAAATGTAAATGGATTCTTGTAGAAAAAATTATTTAATTAAAAATGTCGCAATTAAACATTTGAAACATTAGCTATCCTTATAAAAAGACCATGGTTTTAAATTCAAAATTGTAGTTTAATTTATAGAATAATGGATTACGATTCTCTATTATCGTATTTGAAAACAGTAATTGTAGTCAAATATCATATATCAGACTACGTTGAAAAAAAACCATAATCTATGATACATGAGAAAATATTACATTAGAACATGCTACAATTGGAAAAATATAATCTTTTGTCATTAACTACGGTTTTTAAACGTAATCTATATGTAAGACCTATAAATTTCCATGTAATGTGTATGATTTTAGAATTTACAGAAAAGTTACATTACATATGAATCACGAGAAATGAATGTTTTTAAGCTCTAAGTGTGAATGAAATGTAAAATGAGTATAAAAGCAAATGAATGAGAGTTTAACTTTGGAAATCTGGGAAACCTACAGCTAGAATGCTGCATAACAGAGGGCAGATCGATCTCATTGCAATAGGAGATCGATCTCATAGCCTTGAATCGCAATGCTAGGACGTTCTGCAAAAGGGAGATCGATCCCTTACTTAAGCAAATCGATCTCAATTTACCTCGGCTTGGACAAGATCGATCTCCTCCCATAAAGCAGATCAATCTCTATTGGTCTCTAGATAGGTCAAATCGATCTTGTCTTAAGGCCAGATCGATCTCCAAAGCCTTCTGCCAGAACTAGATCAATCCTATCCCCTTGAGCAGATCGATCTCATCTATAGGCAGATCGATCTCCTGCCTGCAATTGTTGAAATTTGGAAGAATTTAAACAAGGAGAGATCGATCTCCACCCCTTAGAGATCGATCTCATAATGTGGAATCTATATAAAGCCCGACAATCTGTGCCTTCTTCCTCAAACATTCACAACTCTTCCATTTTACCAAAGAAAAATCTAGTTTCTCATTCTAGAATACCACCATTTCCAAAAGGATTTGAGAAAAAGGCTATTTGAACAAAGTTATTCAATGTGAGGAGGAGAACAACATATCTTGGAATCAACATGTAACTTGAAGGATTGAAGGAGTAAGAGGTTTTCCAATTTTGGGCAAGAGAAAAGTTAAGCTAGGTAAGATTCCATTACACCAACTCTAAGTGTGTTTATTTAGAGGTTGGTAGAAGTTGATTGGTGTATGTATTGTTGATTGGAACTACCTAGAATATGATGAACTAACCATAGTCAAAAATGGGTTTAGTGTGAAAAAATGAACAATAGTTGACTTAATGGTGAAATGATTATACTATAGTGGTGGTGATGTTGTATGTGTGATTATGAGATGATTTGGTGAAATTAGTTAATGGAATTTGATGGAGTTAAGAAAGTATACACCTAGGGTGTTTGAGAAAATACATGAATAGAGGTATGAAGTAGAGGTTTAATGAGCAATTATTGATGTTTTGACGTTATTTGGACAGCTCGAAAATTTTACTCCTGAGTCGGAGCTAGTCCCCGAAACGGGAACACTGCACCACCCAAGGTGCAAGAGGTAAGGGATGCAACCTTTTGTGCATACGTATTTCCTTACTGATGAAAATGCTTTGGTAGCATAAAATTAGTTTACAAATGAGCATACTTATTGAGAAAAGTGTTTGATTTGAGATTTATCACTTGAGTGCATATTTTGTCGGTTTGAGCTCGGTTTTGTGATTTGAGTTATTTATGAGCAAATATATCTTTTTATTTAAAAGATATTTATAAGCAAAATTATCATGAGCTCTACGTGAAGGCGAAACTATTTTCTACACAATAATGACATGTGATTTTTGAGACTAAAATGTTTGTCATGAAACTTACACTTCGATTGACGCTGAGACTTTGCTAGGCCCGAGTCTTACCATGCCTCCGTTTTGGTAACGTGAGATGTCTCCGTTTTGGTAACTTGAGATGCCCTCATTGAGGATGATATGATATTATGTGATGTGATGTGATGATTGCTTTCATGACGATTATACTATGCCTAGTCTCCATAATTATTTTGAGATATGATGTATTTGTGAAATGAGATAAAGATGTTTTCACGAACTGTGATTTTAATCACTTATTTATAATCATGTGAATTATGCCATTATTATACTTATGCTTAAATGATGATTTTTAAAGCTCATACACACTCCTTACTGAGCGAAGTTGAAAGCTCACCCCCTCATTTTCCTCCCCTCACAGATTACTTACAGTGAGCGCTGGTACCTGCGGCGTACGTGACATAGGCTGGTGGACGAGACTCTCCTCAGGCTATTGCTTGTACACGCGATAGGTATAATTCAATTCATTTTTTATCCAGACAGTTGTGTAATGCAAACACTTGTATTTAAGTAATATTGGGATGTAATCAGATTGGTATTAGTAAATGCATGGAGAAGTATACTTCTTTTGATGTTAGGATATTTGATTAAGTGGATGTTGAGAGATCCTTGGGATATTGATTGATGAGATAGAAATAAATTAATTGACACTGTACAGGAATACAACCCGAGTAAGAAGTTAATTTAAGAAAAAAATTAAATTAGCCATATTTTCTGCGCTTTTGGACTGTCACAGATTTGGTGGTATCAGAACAAAGGTTGCCTAGTACTGTTAGTATCGATTAAGTGGAAATAGATTACATCCCAAGTGTCTGTAATTGTCTGGTTATGGATTGAATTTAACGGTTAAAATTATAACTGATGTTTAATGTATACGCGCAGGTACGTAAAAGATAAGATATGAGGAGAAAACAAGGCCGTCCCCGGAGGCAGGCACAACCACTTGAACCACATTCGGAGAGTCCTAACTCTCGAATTAATCAGTTGGAGCAGGATGTACGGCAGGGGTTTGAATAGATGGCAGCGCTATTTGCGCAACATTTCGGGGCTAATGGCTCAGCTACCACGCCTACCCTGGTTCCTACACCACCACAGGATCCACCCCCACCTCCTATACAGACTGACCTAGTGCCACCCGTCATTCAACCTCCAGCACAAATCAGGCCCGATGATGGAGGTAAGGGCCGGTTGAAGGATTTTCTTAAGATGAACTTACCGGTATTTAAAGGGGTGAAGGGTGCAGCAGAGGCGGAGGAGTGGTTGACCGAGATGAGGATAATCTTTGACTTTATGGGATGCACTGATGCGGAGAGGGTTACTATGGGTACCTACATGATTAAGGAAAAAGCACAGTGTTGGTGGAATACCGCCCAGAATATATTGATCGCCATCTATCTAGTGATCAGCTGGGAGACTTTTAGAACCCAGTATATCCCTCGCGCTGCCCAGAGGAAGATGCAAGCAAAATTTTTGAATCTAGTACAGGGTAACATGACAGTCGATGAATATGAGAACTGGTTCACTGCTTTGTTGAGATATGATCCAGAGATTGTCAAGGATGAGGAGCGTCGAACAGAGCGGTTTGTTTATGGGCTAAGACCAGTCATTCGAGATAGGTTGATGGGGCTTTGCATTACGGAGTTTAATGATGCTTGGAGATGGGCACAAGAAGTTGAGAAGGGACTAGAGTTGATACAGTCCCAGTCTGAATCCCGAGTGATAACGAGGGATAAAGGTAAGAGACCTACAGCTTCCTACACTGACTTCAAGAGGGGTTCTTTTAAGAGACATATGGTCGAGGGACCTAAAGGGAGAGTTGATAGGCCCAGAGTTCCTCCCATTACTATGGAGTCCCCTTGAGGTGCCAGACCCGACACTAAGATCTGCAGAGACTGTGGTCGACCGCATGAGCGTACTTGTTTTTGGATACTACGAGGATGTTTCAGGTGAAGGCTATGGATCATTGGGTGAAGGATTGCTCGCAGCCACAGAGACCACATCCTCAAGAGCCTCCTCGACAACAGTCGCAGAGAGTGATCCCCCAGAGACGGGCCACGACTGCTGATAAGGAAAAGAAACCTATCACTGAGGGGCGTGTATTTGCTTTGGATAAGGAGACTGCAAACACTTCATCCGAGGCTATACGAGGTATACTTCTTATCTATAATCATGAGGCTCATGTGTTTTTTGACCCAGGGTCCACACATTCTTTTATTTTTGTAAACTTTGCATGTAAGTTGAATTTAGAGCCTAAACTCCTAACTCATATTTTACATATAAGTACACTCATGCGTGAATCGTAGAGGACTGATATGGTTTGTAAAAAGTGTGAGATTAAGGTCAGAGATAAAGTGATCCTAGCAGATCTAACTTTATTAAATATGTGTGGTTTTGATGTGATTCTAGGGATGGATTGGTTAACGGCCAATCACATGAGTCTAGACTGCTACACTAAAATTGTAACTTTTTCCCTACTTGAAAAAATCAGTGTACGTTTGACTGTTAAGGAATGAAAATGTATGAGGATTTTTGTGAGAAATCTTATTGATGCAAATATGATTTCTTGAAAACACTGATTAGATTATTGATGTAAAGGTTACATCGCACTCATCTCTGAAATCAGTTGGGAACCTCCGAGGATAGAGGACATACTGATAGTATGTGAGTTTTCGGATGTGTTTCTAGATGAGTTACCGGGTTTACCACCAGAGAGAGAGCTGAAATTCACTATCGATTTAGTGCCAGATACCCAACCAATCTCTAAACCTCCCTATAGGATGGCATTGGTTGAATTGGATGAGTTAAAGAAATAGTTACAAGAGCTACTTGATCAGGGTTTCATTAGACCCAGTGTGTCACCATGGGGAGCTTCGATTTTGTTTGTGAGGAAGAATGATGGTAGCCTCAGATTGTGTAAAGACTACAGACTACTGAATAAGGCTATGGTGAAGAACAAATACCCCCTACCGAGGATAAACGATTTATTTGATCAGTTGAGAGGGGCTTCTGTCTTTTCCAAGATTGACTTAAGATCGAGCTATCACCAGCTAAGAATCAAGAAAGAGGATATTCCAAAAACAACCTTCAGAACTAGGTATGGCCACTACGAATTTTTAGTGATGCCCTTTGGTTTGACGAATGCCCATGTTGCTTTCATGAATTTGATGAATGAGGTATTTCGAGACTATCTAGATCAGTTTGTAATAGTCTTCATTGATGATATCCTTATATATTCTAAGTACCAAGAGGAACACGCACAACATTTGAGGATTGTACTTCAGATACTCCGAGATAAGCAATTTATAGAAAGCTCAGCAAAAGTGAGTTTTGGCTGGATCGGATAGCTTTCCTTAGTTAATTGTATCTAAGGACGAGGTATCAGTTGATCCCTCCAAGGTAGAAGCTGTACTTAATTGGGAGAGATCGAGGACAGTTAAAGAAATTCAGAGTTTTTGGGAACTTACAGGATATTATAGAAAGTGTATTAAGGGCTTCTCCAAGATTGCAGCTCATCTGACCAAGCTTACACGCAATGACATTCCGTTTATATGGTCAGATCAGTGTGAGCAAGTTTCCAAGAGCTTAAAAGGAGATTGATTACAACACTCATTTTAACGATTCTGAGTGGATTTGGAGGCTTCACAGTGTACAGTGATGCTTCCCATCTGGGTTTGGTGTGCGTACTCATGCAGCACGGACGAGTAGTCACTTATGGGTCATGCCAACTGAAGGACCATGAGCGTAACTACCTAACGCATGATTTGGAGTTAGCCGCAGTTGTGTTTGCACTGAAGATATGGCAGCATTACCTGTATGGGAAAAGGTTTCAGATCTTCACTGACCATAAGAGTCTGCAGTATATCTTTGACCAAAATGAGCTTAATATGAGACAAAGACGATGGATGGATCTCCTTAAGGACTATGACTGTGAGATTTTATATCATCCAGGGAAGACGAATGTAGTTGCGGATGCCCTGAGCAGAAAGAGCATGGTTTCTATTATGATGATTAGGGAATGAGATCTATTGGAACAGATCGATGGACTCAGGATAAGAGTTGAGGAAGCAGAGGTCGAATTTATGGCTAGCATACAGATAGAGCTCAGTATTTTGGATCAGATTAGAACTGGACAGAGAAGTGATCAGAAGCTACTAGATTTGGTTAGCCAAGCTGAGAACACCTTGCAGTCAAATTTTACGGTCAGTGATGATGGATTGTTGAGGTTTAATGGTCGTATTTGTGTCCTAAGCAATGATACCTTGAAGCAACAAATTTTGAGGGAGTCTCATTGTTCCCGTAACACCATGCACCCAGGTAGTACCAAGATGTATGAGGATCTGCGTAAGGTGTACTGGTGGAGTGGTATGAAACGGGAAGTGACAGGATTTGTGGCCAAGTGTTTGACATATCAACAGGTAAAAGCTGAGCATCAAAAGCCCAGAGGATTACTTAAGTCCTTACCAGTGCCTAAGTGGAAATGAGAGCATATCACCATGGACTTTATCATGATATTACCGAGGACCCGAAAAGGTCATGATGTAAGACCCTTAAATTCATATGTAATACTTTTAATTTTTGGTAAACTTCCATTTAATTATGTAAGGTGTATATGGATTGTGAAATGAATACACGCAAGTTTTAAAGTGTATAGTGAGTGTAAGAAGGATATTTTCATGAGTGGAATGTAAATATATTGAGTTTTGAGTGGTGTGGTAAAATGGAATGAAGTTGCATGAGTTGCATAAATCTTTGTACCTCCATTTGGTTTTGTATTGTATACCCTTGGTTATACAATGAATGCATACAAGTTTTAATGTGTATAAAGTATGAATAGATGTCATTTTTAAGCCTTAAAGGTGGTTGGATGAGAAAATGACTATGGCAGCAAATTAAAGAGGGTTTTTTGTGTAAGTTACTGTAGAAAACTGCAGCAAAATCTGAAAAATATGAATTACAGATCGATCTCATTGAAGGAAAGATCGATCTGAAAGAGCCAAAAATGCTCTTATTCGAGCAATGGAACAAGGTCAGATCGATCTCCAATAGGGCCAGATCGATCTGTTAAACATTTTATGTAGAATGAATCGATCTCGGAAGGGCTAGATCGATCTTTAAATGCTACTGACTTAGAGAGATCAATCTCCTTAAGCTACTGCCTGGAACAGATCGATCTCATGCTTGGGAGCATATCGATCTCATTATGTTTGAAAAGTCAATTTCGAGAGGAAAAATGTAGGGCAGATCGATCTCATAAAGACAATTCTATAAATATTGGGTTCAGCACTTCAGTTTTTCACGAGAGAAACTATTCCATTCAAGAGCAAAAGTGTAACCAAACTCTTCAACACTAGGAAACTTTAGTTTGCAACCAGTTTTGAGTGAGATTTTGTTGAGTAAAGTTGTTCTTGGTAAAGAGGAGAACAACATACTTGGAAAAAAGAGATTTGAAATCAAGGATTCCAAGAGTAAGGAGGATTTGTACAAATTTGGTGAAAAAGGAAGGAAATCTCAGTTAGGTAAGATTTAATGCACCAAGTTGATATATGTTAAACTAGGTGTATTGATGAGTTTATTGGTATATGTATGAATTGTTGGAAATGAGAGGATCATGAAAAATAAGCATGACCTAGCTATTGGTGTGAAAATGAGAAAATGATGAGGAAATGGTGTTGGCATGAATTTAATAGTGGAATATGCATGTATGGGAGATTTTAAGTTAATCTTGTGAAATGCATAAATTGAAAATAAGGAGTAATGAATATAGCTATAAGGAAAATATGGTATAATACCATAATGGGAGAAAACCAAGAAATTGATGTATTGAGTTGAGATTATGCAAGTAAAATGAGTATAATACGATATACTAACGTAGATACGTATAACAGCTTCGAAAAATCACATTGGAAGATGATCGGACTGCGATAGTGTGCAGCACAAAGGAAGAGAGGTCACTTGACGTGATCCGAGATAAGGGAATTTCGTGAGTAGCTAGAGATGGCTCCACGTATTTTTTAATAGCATTTTGATATTATATGCTATATGAATTCCCATGAATAAACATGATGTTGTGATAGAAATCAAAGAGGATAAGTGTGTTTTATCCACAAATAGGGTGAAAATACCTTAGAAGCATGTTGTGACTAAGATTCATGATTTTGCATGAAAGAATGACAATTGTTTTCATGTATATGTGAAACCATGCACATTTGAGTGCTTATTTAATTTGAATTGGGTGAATTATGATTTGAATAGCCATCTATCAAGTTTTGTGTGAAAACCATAAGTGCTAGAGATTACTCGCATTATATTTTGAGATATGCATCACATAGTACTTGAGTTATACTCGTACTAGATTTTAATGCGATTTATACACGTTAGAGTACTGGGAGCATTACTCGTACTCAGATTGTGATTGATGTATTATAAAGTATTGGGAGCTATGCTCATACTCAGTTTACATGATAGAGTACTGGGAGCTTAGCTCGTACTCAATTTTCATATATTACACATTATAGATTATTGGGAGCTTTGCTCATACTCGTCTTTTCACTTGACATAGTGTTGGGAGCATTGCTCACACTAGAGTTGTGATATGGTCGTGTTGGGAGTTTTACCCCCACGTACCAATTTTGAAAATAACATGAAACAGCCTTGTTGGGAGCCTGTGCTGATTGTGTGTAGCACCGATATATATATATATATGCTCACACGTGAAATATTTTGAGATAAGGCAGAGGGCTATCAAAATAACCCATAGGTGTGAGGACTAAGACTCATGGCGAGCATCTTAACTATGAGGTAGACCTGTAGTATGTGGACTAAGACTCATGGCGAGCATCCCGACTATGAGGTATATCCAAGGTGTAAGAACTAAGACTCATGACGAGCATCCTACCTTGAGATAGGGTCCATGGAGTACTGTGTACCATGTTTGTCACATGGAGTACGTTGTACTGTGAGTACACGATGAGAATGAGTTGTGAGCTGACGGCTAGGATTTGACCCACCTCTCGTTACAGCAATTGTGAGACCCCGCACACCGAGTACTGTGTAGCCTGGGATCACGAAAAATGAGTTATGATCATACACTCGAAACATGTAGTCGCCTATCTCGATTTTATTTTCATGCTATGTGAATCAATATTTCTTAATTGAATTATCACATGGATTTATGGTATGAACATGTGAGTTTGTGAATTGTGAAAAGGGTAACCCGAGGGATGGGTGAGGCCCAGATTTCCATGTTTTAAAAACATGATGAATGCCATATGATTTTGATTTAAATGAATGGCATGATAAATATGAGATTTATGAATTTACATGAGAAATGTAGTATTTATGCATATAATGCTGAGGTTGTTAAACCAGCATATTACAAGTTTTGTAACTGATGTTTTGTATCTATATATATATATTGCATAAAACTTTGAGAGAGATGCATGTTTTAAATACAATTAGGTAAGGAAAAGATTTCAAGGCATAAGCATTGTATTTTGTAGATAGTGCGGTTATCTACTTGCTTGCCTGATTTCCTTACTGAGCTGTGAACTCACCCCTTATTATTTCCCTCTTTTCAGAGCATCCACAGTAGGTGGACACGGCTGAGGATTGATATTCCCTGATCCGCTGTATAACCATCTTGTAAGAGTTATACACATTTGACATTTTGTACTGAACAATGTATAAACACAGTTATGTAATAATTGTATGGTCGGGATGTATATGTACAGATAAATATACAAATGTACAAGAGTTTATATTATAGAAAAGATTATTAAATTTTATGTATGTGTGAATGAATATGAATGGGTGACTAATATTGAATCACAGCCCAACAAAATAGTGTGGAGAGATGACAGAAGGAAAGGTAAATAAATTACGAACAATTTGTGGTGTTTTTGGTAGGTCGCATGTGGGAGAAGGGCGGGAAAGAATGGTATCTGAGCAGTGTTGGTCTGATGTGAATCAATATTAGTAATTAGGAAAAATACACATCCCTATAGTATTGTGCTTTGTTCAGGTACAATTGTTTATACGAGATGGATATCATACTAATTAATGATTATAAATGCAAGGATTTTAGCCATTATGGTTAATACTCGTCGTGGTAGAGGGGCTAGAGATAGGGCTCGAGACCGTAGAGGTAGGCCAAAGACCCAAGATAAGACTATTGGTCCTATTGAGGTACCAGAGAGTATTGAGGCACGTTTCGAGAGACTATAACGTCGCCTAGAGACCATAGTGGAGATACTGGCACAGACAATGCCAGGAGGACAGGGACAGGATGCAGAGACTGTGCCTAGAGAGGCAACTGCACCTGATACACCTACACCCACGCCAGTTCAGGATATGTGGTCATAGGTCACTGCACGATAGGGCGGTAATGTTTTGGGGTATGGTTGTGATTTAGACAAACTCCGACAATTTCAGAAACTTGGACCTCCAACTTTTCGTGGGATTAAGGACCCAATTTTGGCGGAGGAGTGGATAGGAGAGATGGAGAAGTTGTACGGATTCTTTGAGTGTACGAGTTCAGAGATGGTCTCATTTGCTGCGTTCCTATTGAAGGGGATGGCAGAGCATTGGTGGAAGTCCACCTGACCCATATTGAGAGCCCGACATACAGAGATTAGTTTGGAGATATTTCTGGATGCCTTCAGGAGGCAGTTTGTTCCTATAAGACCCTTAAATTCATATGTAATACCCTTACTTTTGTAAACTTCCATTTAAGCATGTAAGGTGTATATGGATTGTGAAATAAATACACACAAGTTTCAATGTATATAAAGTATGAATGGATGTCATTTTCAAGCCTTAAAGGTGATTGAGTGAGAAAGTGACTATGATAGTAAAATGTATGAAGTTTGGTGTAAGTTACTACAGTAAAATATGAAAAATATGAAAATGAGATCGATCTTCTCCAAGTCAGTCGCTTAAGGAAATTGATCTGGCCCTCTTAGGATCGATTCCTTCTTCACAGAATGCTTAGCAGATCGATCTGGCCTCATTGGAGATCGATCTGCCCATGTTCCATTGCTCAAACAAGAGCATTTTTTGCTCTTCCAGATCGATCTCTCATCCTATAATGCACCAAGTTGATATATGTTAAACTAGGTGTATTAATGAGTTTATTGGTATATGTATGAATTGTTGGAAATGAGAGGATCATGAAAAATAAGCATGACCTAGCTATTGGTGTGAAAATGAGAAAATGATGAGGAAATGGTGTTGGCATGAATTTAATAGTGGAATATGCATGTATGGGAGATTTTAAGTTACTCTTGTGAAATGCATAAATTGAAAATAAAGAGTAATGAATATAGCTATAAGGAAAATATGGTATAATACCATAATGGGAGAAAATCATGAAATCAATGTATTGAGTTGAGATTATGCAAGTAAAACGAGTATAATACAATATACTAACGTAGATACGTATAACAGCTTCGAAAAATCACATTGGAAGATGATTGGACTGCGAGAGTGTGCAGCACCAAGGAAGAGAGGTCACTTGACGTGATCCAAGGTAAGGGAATTTCATGAGTAGCTAGAGATGGCTCCACGTATTTTTTAATAGCATTTTGATATTATATGCTATATGAATTTCCATGAATAGGCATGATTTTGTGATAGAAATCAAAGAAAATAAGTGTGTTTTATCCACAAATAGGGTGAAAATTCCTTAGAAGCATGTTGTGACTAAGATTCATGATTTTGCATGATAGAATGGCAATTGTTTTCATGTATATGTGAAACCATACACATTTGAGTGCTTATTTGATTTGAATTGGGTGAATTATGATTTGAATAGCCATCTATCAGGTTTTGTGTGAAAACCATAAGTGCTAGAGATTACTCGCACTATATTTTAAGATATGCATCACATAGTACTTGAGTTATACTCGTAATAGATTTTAATTCGATTTATGCATGTTAGAGTACTGGGAGCATTGCTCGTACTCATATTGTGATTGATGCATTATAGAGTATTGGGAGCTATACTCATACTCAGTTTACATGATAAAGTACTAGGAGCTTAGCTCGTACTCAGTTTTCATATATTACACATTATAGAGTATTAGGAGCTTTGTTCATACTCGTGTTTTCACTTGACATAGTGTTGGGAGCATTGCTCACACTAGAGTTGTGATATTGTGATATGGTCGTGTTGGGAGTTTTACTCGCACGTACCAATTTTGAAAAGAACATGAAACTGTCGTGTTGGGAGCCTGTGCTGACTGTGTGCCACATCGATATATATATATATATATATATATATATATATATATATATATATATATATATATATATATATGCTCACACGTGAAATATTTTGAGATAAGGCAGAGGGCTATCAAAATAACCCATAAGTGTGAGGACTAAGACTCATGGCAAACATCCTAACTATGAGGTAGACCCGTAGTATGTGGACTAAGACTCATGGAGAGCATCCCGACTATGAGGTATATCCAAGGTGTGAGGACTAAGACTCATGGCAAGCATCCTACCTTGAGATAGGGTCCATGGAGTACTGTGTATCATGTATGTCACATGGAGTACGTTGTACCGTGAGTGCACGATGAGAGTGAGTTATGAGCTAACGGCTAGGATTTGACCTACCTCTCGTCACAGCAATTATGAGACCTGCACACCGAGTACTGTGTAGCCTGGGATCACGAAAAAATGAGTTATGATCATACACTCGGAACATGCAGTCGCCTATCTCAGTTTTCTTTTCGTGCTATGTGAATCAATATTTCTTGATTGAATTATCACATGGATTTATGGTATGAACATGTGAGTTTGTGAATTGTGAAAAGGGTAACCCGAGGGATGGGTGAGGCCCAGATTTCCATGTTTTGAAAACATGATGAATGCCATATGATTTTGATTTAAATGAATGACATGATAAATATGAGATTTATGAATTTACATGAGAAATGCAGTATTTATGTATATAATGCTGAGGTTGTTAAACCAGCATATTACCAGTTTTGTAACTGATGTTTTGTATCTATATATATATATATATATATATATATTGCATAAAACTTTGAGAGAGATGCATGCTTTAGATACAATTGGGTAAGGAAAAGATTTCAAGGCATAAACATTGTATTTTGTAGATAGTGCGGTTATCTACTTGCTTGTCTAATTTCCTTACTGAGCGGTAAGCTCACCCCCTTATTATTTCCCTCTTTTCAGAGCATCCACAGTAGGTGGACACGACTGAGGACTAATATTCCCTGATCCGCTGCATAACCATCTTGTAAGAGGTATACACATTTGATATTTTGTACTGAATAATGTATAAGCACAGTTATGTAATAATCGTACAGTCGGGATGTATATGTACAAATAAATGTACTAATGTATAAGAGTTTATATTATAGAAAAGAATATTAAATTTTATGTATGTGTGAATGAATGTGAATGGGTGACTAATATCGAATCACAGCCCAACAAAATAGTGTGGAGAGATGACAGAAGGAAAGGTAAATAAATTGCAAAAAATTTGTGGTGTTTTTGGTAGGTCGCGTGTGGGAGAATGGCATGAAACATGATGCAATTTGGATGATAGTCGACAGATTAACTAAGAGTGTCCACTTCCTGGCCATCAAGAGTACGAATACCTTGAGTGCCTTAGCTGAGCTATATGTTAGAGAGATAGCTAAACAGCTTGGGGCCCCAGTGAGTATAACATCTAATAGAGATTTCAGGTTTACCTCCAGATTTTGGACTCATTTTTAGGAAGCAATGGGATCTTGGTTGAATTTTAGTATCGCCTATCATCCTAGATTGATGGTCAGTCCGAACGAACTATACAGACCTTGAAAGATATATTGTGGACATGTAAGATGGACTTTAAGGGATCATGGGATGATCACCTACCCCTTGCTAAGTTTGCATACAACAATAACTATCATGCGAGTATTGGTATGACACCTTATGAGGCTTCGTATGGTAGGAGGTGTAGATCCCTCATAGCTTGGGAAGAAATGGGTGACAGAAAGGTAATTGCTTCCGACCTCGTTGAGCAGGCAGTTCAAAATGTAAAAATTATTTGTGATAGATTACGGGCTACTCAAAACCAACAGAAGAGTTACGCGGATATGCATAGACGACCACTTGAGTTTCAAACTGGAGATTTTATGTTCCTTAAAGTGTCTCCAAGTAAAGGTATCATGCGCTTTGGGAAGAAGAGGAAGTTGAGTCCCCGTTTTATTGGTCCGTTTAAGGTATTAGAGAGAGTGGGAGATGTCGCCTACTGGTTAGCCTTGCCTCCACAGCTTTTCGCGATTCATAATGTCTTCCACGTCTCGATGTTGAGGAAATATAATCTAGATCCCTCTCATGTCATCGAGTATGAAGCATTAGACATCCAGGGAGACATGAGCTATGTAGAAGAACCTATTTGGATCCTCGACAAGAAAGAAAGGGTATTTCGGACAAAGATAATTCCATTGGTGAAGGTTCTCTGGAAGCACCACTCAACAAAAAAGACGATTTGGGAACTGGAGAACCTGATGCGAGAGAAGTACCCCCGACTGTTTAAAGAGTGATTTGGTTCAAATTTGAAAGACCAAATTTCTTTAAGGAGGAGAGGAATATAAGACTTGTAAATTCTCATGTAATGTGTGTGATTTTAGAATGTACAGACAAGTTACATTACATATGAATCACAATAAATGAATGTTTTTAAGCTCTAAGTGTGAATGAAATGTAAAATGAGTATAGAAGCAAATGAATGAGAGTTTAACTTTGGAAATCTAAGAAAACTGTAGCTGGAATGCTGCAGAACACAGGGCAGATCGATCTCATTGCAAGGGGAGATCATCTCATAGCCTTGAATCGCAATGCCAGGACATTCTACAAGAGGGAGATCGATCCCTCACTCAAGTAGATCGATCTCAATTTGTCTTGGCTTGGAGAAGATCGATCTCCTCCCATAAGGCAGATCGATCTCTATTGGTCTCTGGATAGGCCAAATCGATCTCCTATTAAGCCCAGATCGATCTCCAAAACCTTCTGCCTGAACCAAATCGATCCTATCCCCTTGAGCAGATCGATCTCATCTATAAGCAGATCGATCTCCAGCCTACAATTGTCAAAATTTAGAGGAATTTAAGCAAGGGGAGATCGATCTCCACCCTTTGGAGATTGATCTCATATGTGGAATCTATATAAAGCCCGACAATTTGTGCCTTCTTCCTCGGACATTCACAACTCTTCCATTTTACCAAAATAAAACCTAGTTTCTCACTCTAGAAAATCAATTTTTCCAAAAGGATTTGAGAAAAAGGTTATTTGAGCAAAGTTGTTCATTGTGAGGAGGAGAACAACATATCTTGGAATCAACATTTAACTTGAAGGATTGAAGGAGCAAGAGGTTTTCCAATTTCGGGTAAGAGAAAAGTCAAGCTAGATAAGATTCCATTACACCAACTCTAAGTGTGTTTATTTAGAGGTTGGTAGGAGTTGATTGGTGTATGTATTGTTGATTGGAACTACCTAGAATATGATGAACTAACCATAGTCAAAATGGGGTTTAGTGTGAGAAAATGAACTATAGTTGACTTAATGGTGAAATGATTATACTATAGTGGTGGTGATGTGGTATGTGTGATTATGAGATGATTTGGTGAAATTAGTTAATGGAATTTGATGGAGTTAAGAAAGTATACACTTAGGGTGTTTGAGAAAATACATGAATAAAGGTATGAAGTAGAGGTTTAATGAGCAATTATTGATGTTTTGACGTTATTTGGACAACTCGAGAATTTTACTCGTGAGTCGGAGCTAGTCCGTGAAACAGGAATACTGCACCATCCAAGGTGCAAGAGGTAAGGGATGCAACTTTTTGTGCATACGTATTTCCTTATCGATGAAAATGCTTTGGTAGCATAAAATGAGTTTACAAATGAACATACTTATTGAGAAAAGTGTTTGATTTAAGATTTATCACTTGAGTGCATGTTTTGCTGGTTTAAGTTATTTATGAGCAATTTTTTTTATTTAAAAGTGATTTATAAGCAAAACTATTATGAGTTTTACGTTAAGGCGAAACTATTTTCTACATAATAATGGCATGTGATTTTTGAGACTAAAAGGCTTGTCATAAAACTTACACTTCGGTTGACGCCAAGGCTTTGCTAGGCCCGGGTCTTACCATACATCCGTTTTGGTAATGTGAGATGCCTCCGTTTTGGTAACGTGAGATGCCCTCATTGAGGATGATATGATATGATGTGATGTGATGATTGCTTTCATGACGATTATACTATGCCTAGTCTCCATAATTATTTTGAGATATGACGTATTTGTGAAATGAGATAAAGATGTTTTGACGAACTGTAATTTTAATCACGTATTTATAATCATGTGAATTATGTCATTATTATACTTATACTTAAATGATGATTTTTAAAGCTCATACGCACTCTTTACTAAGCGAAGTTGAAAGCTCACCCCTTCATTTTCCTCCCCTCGCAGATTACTTACAGTGAGCACTGGTACCTGTGGCGTACGTGATATAGGCTAGTGGACGAGACTCTCCGCAGGCTATTGCTTGTACACGCGAGAGGTATAATTCAATTCATTTTGTATCCAGACAGTTGTGTAATGCAAACACTTGTATTTGAGTAATATTTGGATGTAATCATATTGATATTAGTAAATGAATGGAGAAGTAGACTTCTTTTGATGTTAGGATATTTGATTAAGTGGATGTTGAGATATCCTTGTGATATTGATTGATGAGATAGAAATAAATTAACTGACACTGGACAAGAATGCAACACGAGTAAGAAGTTAATCTAAGAAAAAATTTAAATTAGCCCTATTTTCCGCACTTCCCAGCTATCACACTATAAACTTTTTTCTAGTAATGTTTATTCATATGTCTATTCGATTAACTAAAAAGGGTATTCAAATCTTTGATATTATTTTTGGTTCTCTTAATCGAGCCTAAAATATGTATTCTAGTATCTATACGAAGGTATTTGAATTCTCTAGATAATTTTCATTCTTGGGAGCGGTGTAAATATGTTCATACAAGCTGTATGTATAGAAAACAAAACATATACATAGCCTTTTATGGTGATATTCATGTGTGTATTCAATTGACTAAAAATGGTATTTCAATCTTTGATATAATTTTTTATTCTCTTAATTGAGTTTTATCAAAATAGATCTTCGAATCCCTATATGAAGGCATTGGAATTCTCTATATAGTTTTCATTCTTGGAAGAGACATAAATATGTTTACATATGAATTACATATAAAAATCAACAAACATATATGCATTTTTATATCTTTCTTCATACAGGTATTTGAATAGCTGGAATTCGAATTTTCATTATTATTTTCGCTTCTCTTAAGAAAGTTTTGTCAAAATAGGTATTCGAATATCTATCTGAAGGTATCTGAATACTCTGAATTATTTTCAATCTTGGAAAAGGCATATCTTAATCCAAAATGTACATATATGAACAAAAAAAAAGTATATATTAGTTTATAGCTTTCACAAAAAATTATTCAATTGGCTCTTTGTAGGTATTCGAATAGCTAATATCTTCTCACGCCAAGTTTTTGCAATTTGTTTTCATGTGTTCAAATTCATACTTTCAGGTATTCGAAATCCTTGTGTTTAGTTTTTTTGAACTGAAGAAGTGTAAATATCTTAATTCAAAGTGTACATATAGAATTCAAAAAAAGTACATATTCTTAATAACTTTTTTCTTAGAATTTTTTGATCATTCATCTAGGCTAGATCCTCCATTTTTTTTTAGGTTTTTACATTTTTTTCTTTGATGCACATAATAGTTAGAATAGAAAAAGTAAAATGTAAATAAAGAATTCTTGGATGCATAAGCCAAACAATGAGAAAGGCAAAAAAAAAAAAAGAACAAATGATGGGGATTGGTTTTCTGTTCAAGGGTTAAATGATCATTCCAAATTTTCTATTTCTTTGCTACAAATTTTCAAAGTTTTCATTTCTTTTTCGGTGGTTATAACACACGTTATTAATTGTTAAATATTATTGTTCCCGGACATGTTTTTGAAGATTTCCCATTTTTCTCGTGACCATCAGTAAATAAAGCTCACAGGAAATCCGAAGAAGCAAAACTACAAAATCAACCAAAAATACAGAAGCGGTAGAAAATAAATGAAGCATTAAAAATAAATATTCCATCATCTTCCTAATCAACCTTACTGCTCTAGCCTCCCGAGAAGAGCATATTTAGGCCTTCTTCAGTTCTCAATCCATCAGGAACCCTGACCACAATATCCTGGAGCACGAGCTCATTAACACACGACATGCTCGCATGAATGACCTGAAACTCCAGATCACTAAGGACACCCATTAACCTAGCACCTGGATGGTTGAAGCATTAAAAAAAAATATTCCATCATCTTCCTAATCAACCTCACTGCTCTAGCCTCCCGAGAAGAGTAGATTTGAGGCCTTCTTCAGTTCTCAAGCCATCAGGAACCCTGACCACAATATCCTGGAGCATGAGCTCGTTAACACACGACATGCTCGCATGAATGACCTGAAACTCCAGATCACGAAGGACACCCATTAACCTAGCACCTGGATAGTTCACATTTTCTGATTGAATCCTAATCATTGCATCAATTCCCATAATCTTGATATCAAGTTCAAGGCTACCGGACCCTGCAGTTCCAGAGGATGAATCGCTAGGCCTGGTAGCCTGATCCACGGAAGTGGTAGTGCTTTGGTTATCCATTGCATCCACCATTTCCACCTTCACTTTCTTACACTCTCTCTGAAGCTGTGACTCCAGTTCTTCAATTTTTGCCTTTTGCTCATTAATGTATGAGACAGCGTCAGATAAGAGTGATGCTTTGTCCATGCGCGACACGTTCGGGACTACGGCTCGGAGCGCGTAGAACCTGTGGTTCAGCTTCTCACGGCGTTGCCTTTCAGCTTCCACGTGGTTCAACGGTGTCTCTCGTCCGAGCCCAGGTTTTCTTCCACGTTTCCTTGGAATTGGGGTTCTTTTCTCTATATTATTCATGACAAGTAATGGACAATCAGAATCCGAATGCTCTGAGTCCACATAAGAAGATTGCCCAGGTTTTGTGGAATCTTTCTTGGATTGGTTGTTGGTGTTTTCTTGCTTGGTTTTATTATCGGGGCTTGCATCTTCTTCTTGGACACCTGCAATTATGCCGATGTCAGCAAAAGAAATGTTTCTATCAAGGAACTGGATAGGACCCGGGATCAGATTTGGATTTGGACTCGATAGTTTTGGTACCGGACTAATGAGATCGGACCCGAATAGGGATTTCACGTGCTGGACTAAACCCCAATTTTCCCTTATCATTTCTGAGGATCCTAGTTCAAGAACGCCGCAAGAAGTTGGTATACAAACCAGCGTTTCAATGCCATGCATTTGTGCTTCTCTAGCTCTATCACAATTGTAAAATTGTAACTCACGAGCACCAGTTAACCAAACCAAAGAGCCAGTACTGAGAGCCTCGCCTGGAATACCGTCTCCAGCAGAGAAAGTTCGAGTCAATGACATCACGTAGAACCATTCAGCATCAGCGATATCATTGCCGTCGATCATCGACATATCGATGTCATTGTTATCTCCAATGAGGGCCTGGATTCCTTTCATCAGCTTTCTTCGTTCATTGTTTAAGTTCTGAATGTTGGAAGTATTGGCACTTAATTTCGGAGACGTATCATCGGTGCCTTGAAAATGACCACCTGCCCAAGCCAAGAACAGACGACCGTGGTCATCGTTTGATGTCTGCCAAAATATTGCATATGCCCACAAATCTTGCTGGCTTTGGATTAAAAATTGGAGCCTCTGCTGGAGAGTTGAAGGTGGAGTTTCCTGAGAAAAGAAGACAAGGGAAGAAGATGTAGATGGAGAGATTATTAGCTCTTCCATGGTTGTCAAGAAGAACGTGAAGACTGGAGTGGCAAGAGATGTTAGAAAAGGGTGAGAAAGGAGGAGGGAATCTAAAAAGCTGAGAGCAGGAGAGTTTTTTTTTTCATCTTTTTTGTTCTTTACGAAGAGAGCAAAAAATTAAAAATTTTAAAATAAATGGTCGGAGAAAGTTGAGTTATTTGCTTTTTTGGCGCCTGTAAATATACAGAGAGACTGAGGCAGGAAGCCAGAGAAAGTAGCCAAAAATAATAAAAGTAGAGGAGAAAATTTAGATTAGAAAGAAATGGGATTGAAAGCTTTTTATAGCGAGCAGTAATGAGAGGACTGGAAAAAAAAAAAAATGGGGGAGGAGGGAGCGGAGTTTGTAAGGCCAGAGACTTACTAGTTTGGTGTAGATGAGGACAAAGTGTCCTAATTGGCGTATTATGTATGTCACTGTTGAGCACCACTAGCACGTGTATTGATGGCGAGTGGCCCTGTGTCTACTTATAGGTGTGGGGGTCCTCCTCACTGCTTTACTCGAATAAATTCCGTTTTTTTACCTCCTAATCATTATCTTAGCCTCCAGATTTGAATCCGTCGATAATACTCTTTCATAATTAAATATGATACGACAATACTGCTGTATAAATATAATACAAATAAAAAATAAAAAATATTAATTAAAATCAGATAAAATTATATATTTATATATATAAATTATAAATCAAATTTTATATTTTGTTATGAGCATGAATTTTAATATAATTTTTATGTTTTTACTATATAAATATAATTTTATATGATAAAATATAAATTATCATATTTGATTATATACAAATATTGTTTTATAAATTAAATTTAAAATTCAAGTCTTTCATCAATACTCAAAACAATTAATTTTTTTAAAAGACCAAATCGATATAAAAATATGTCTTTAATGAATTAATTTTGAAGTACATGTATAAATTGACTTAAAGATGCTTAATTGTAAAAACAAAAACAAAAAATTCAATATTGTATATTTATACATAAAAATTTATAAAGCTAACTTAGGTCGTGCCAATACTAGGCATTTGTCGATTTAAAAATTGACATTTAAAATTTTTTACTTGCTTCATTAGTTTATATGTGGCGATATATTGTTTGAGAAAATCATTCAACTAAATTATTACTATTAATTTTAAATATTAGATGAGATACAATATAAATTATGTGACTTATTAAAAGTTTATTTCTTAAAATTACGTTTTTGAAAAGTTTTTTTTCCTAATTAGTACTATCTTTTGAGAGTTTTATTTGCCGGTATATTAAGAAGATAGATTGACAACAAAATATAAATAATGAAATTTTTTGTTAGTATTTAATTAGTTACAAAAATAATTTACACCATCAACATAAGGCAACACAAATATTATTAATAAAAATATAAAATTATTATTTAATATATTATCGGTTATATAAAATATGATATATATATATATATGTATATATTATCATTTTAATCTTATTTATGAAGTAAAAAAATTTCATTGACAATATATTGGAAAATATTTCTAACTTGAAGCCATCAAATTTTTTCGTGATTTAGACAAAATATTAAATTTAGTAAATGAGTTAAGATTAACAAATAAGGATAGATAAAAAATTAGGCCAACTTCAAACTTATCGTTTAAAACTTATGTCTGGCTTGCCTACCCCAATAGTTATACCTCTTTATAAATTTTTTTATAATTTTATTAATTTGATATTTTATTCTATTATAAAGTTGTATTTTGTAGGTTTTTTTTAAAAAAAAAAATTGAAGATATGGCGAGTAAAGAAGTTATTAGGAATTATGTTAATGCATTTTTTTTAATTACTTTAGATTTTTATGTGAAATTTAATATGAATTTTGTTATTTTTTCGATTTTGATTTAGATTTTCATGCTTTTATAATTTTTAGTAATAATTTATTTAAACTAATTGCATTATAATACTTATTAATTTATATGTTTTTTAGATTATATATTATTTTTTAAAATGACAATATTTAATAGATTTAGGAGAGTCCAAATTTTTTTTGTGTAAAAATTGGTTTGGATAAAAAATTGAATTCTAAAAATTAGAACAAACCGAACTTAAACTTGCTTGTTTGTAATGTTTTAATATATATCATATCTAAATTCGATCTAACCCACCTTATTAAACAGTTTAGATGAAATTTTTACCATCAGTTGGCTTTTTGCTCCTTAGACAGCCCTACATTGTCACACTTATGTGAGTAGTTGCATCTGTATCTATCCACAAAGTGTGATTTGGTACTAAAGCCAAATAAATTTTAGAACAAACAAAGTTGAGAAGTTTACCCCTTTTGGCAAGTCATTTTGTATACTTGAAACAATCATTCTTTACATGTCCATCTTTACCGGTAGAAGAAATAAGTGATCACCTTATCCTGTTTCTGCTGCCCCTTAGACTGTGAAGTTTTAGTGTTTGTAGTGTCTTTTCCTATATTGATCCTTTTCCCTTTTCTTGATGGTAACATCATCATTGGAAAAAAAATGCTAAGTAAGCATTTTATATCTTATCTTGTTTCAATCTCTCTTCCTCTTGCACACACTGAGCAATGAGCTCGTTAAGAGTCCATTTCTCCTTTTGAGTGTTATAACTTATCATAAAAGAACTGAATTGTGCAGGAAGAGATATCAAGACCAGATGCATGAGTATGTCTTCAGACAACTCTAACTTTAGTGCCCTTAATTTTGTAACAAGATTAGACATTTCCATAATATACTCCCTTATGTTTCCTTTGCCATTATACCACATTGAAACAAGCCAAGTTAGAATAGTGCTTGTTTCGACTTTTTCATTTGCAATGAATCTGTCTACAATCTGATTTAGGAAACTATTAGCATTTTTTTCCTCAGGTATTGCGCCCCTGATGACAGCCGGAATTGAGTGCTTCATTATCATTAGACTCATGCGATTTGAACGCTCCCATTTTTCATAAAATGTCCTTTCCGTAACTGAATTATTATTAGTAGAGGCGGGAGGTTGTTCTGACCTAATCGCATAGTTTATATTCATACACTCAAGTACAATGGTTGCATGCTCCTTCCATTTCTCAAATTTAATGCCGTTAAGCACTGAAATGTTATTCAAATTGACAAATATGGAAGAAACATTCACTGTAAGCAGAAAACAATAATAATAAGCTCACAGTTAAATAATTTTGGGCTATATAAGATACCAAACATAATATTGACATTTAGTCTTTGGACAGAAATATCAATTTATAAGCGGTACTCTTAAATTTTATTAGTAAATATTGATAACCAAATTCTGCCAACAATACGCCTTTCTTTGGACCGACAGATTGCATGCATGAAAAAAAAAATTTATCACATATTTATTACCTTTTGTGTTAATAATTCGGTAAAAAAATAATCTTCCTTTGAACCGATTATTTTCGCATAAATTAAAAAAACATTGTCATATAAATTCCTTAATGATAACCTTATTTTCCAAAATAAATAAATTAATATAAAAGATGTCACTTTGGTGGTATTTTATATCAATTTAATTTATTTTAAAATTTTATTTTTTATAAAATATACACATGTTTGTAGGTGATAGTACATAAATTTATTGACAATTTCAAGGAAAATACATATTGCTAATCAACTTAGAACATCATAAAACATATCACCATGAAACAAAACAATAATAATCATATGCATAGCATACAACTTTAATTCAAATAATATAAAATATTAAATAATAAAAATTTAACAATTTTTAAAATTTTCAAAAAAAATCACTAAAAATTATAAAATCAAATTTTATTCAAAACTGTAGAAAAACGGTGGCTGTTTGGCCACTAGATGGCGGCGCGTGGGGTCAACCCGACCCGGTTGGATTCATAACAAACATGTTTCGGGTCTGTTCTTCAATTTTTCGATTTTTAAACTACCTTTTAGACTTATTTTCACCAAATTAGCTTTACATAATTGAAATTAAATGTGTATTCTACAATACCTATGCAAAAAACAGATGAAAACATCAAAAAATTGGGACAAATCAAATTAACAAGAATCAAACAATTCCACAATTAAAACTCAATCTTTATGTTTTTGGTTTTCTTTCAACCAAAACGAAAATTTATTTTAATTCTTAATGATTAAACATAAATTGGCTCTTGAAACCACTTGTAAGAAAATTTAATTACATAATATCTACACTCAAGATCTTATGTTTGATCATTAAGAAAATTAGAATATAGAAATGCATATAGATCCAATGGAATTGATTGATTGAGGTTAGCGCACGTCTAATTTTTTACTTTATGAGAGAAAACCGTAATTCACTCATTGATGAGATATGAGAATGAGGAACTTAACATTTAGACTGAGGATCATAACCTATTTATAACTATAATATACTTTAATATATTTTGGCTCATTATTAAAATAAAATAAAATATTAGGTCTCTACACATTGTAAAACTTATACTAATTGAGATACTCTAAAATCTAATAAATTTATTTGATCACTTTTAAGTAAACTAAACAAATTAGATAACATGTAATATACAATAAATTAATATATATATATATATATACTCACATAAATAATTTTCCAACAACATTCACATCAGAAAATCAACAACCTTTCATAACTAAGTCTTCCTCAAGCTTCTTTACATCTCCTATCCCACCTAGATTAACAAGCCTCCGCAAAGGTTTGGTTATGTCCACCTCTACTTTGATCATCAAGTACGTTCCTCAGCCTGGCTGAGTGGAAAACTTATCAACCCCTTGGGTAGCTCTAATCTTGTTTTCGGTTCTCTATGCCACTCCTGTTTATCATCTTCAACGGTAGCCCATGCACTCTAATCCAGAAATTGGTTTTCTTGAATTCATATTCTACTAGCGTTAGATTTCCATCATGATCCCGAAACAGAGTTAGATTTTATCAAAAGACCATGGGGGACCCCTCCTTAATTCTTTTTTATCTTTGACTGATGCAAAGTTGAATAAGAAAAGATTATCTTCAAGCACTTTGACCGATACTTCCCTCGTTGGTCTCCATACCAACACGTACTATTCCTAGAATTGCCTCTTTGTTAAAAAGGCATTTTGTTAGCAGTTTTGCCATCAATCATTTCTATCCCTCTAAATCATCAGTCTCCTTTAAGCTTTTAGTCTCTACACTTTCTCTTTCTTTATTTGTTAACGTGAGATGACTCCATATTCCTTCTAAATCATCATTCATTCTTTCTTTCGCAAACACTAAGCTCTCCTACAATCACAAAACCGATACTATTCGAAAGACCGCTACCAAATAAATCTTAAGGATGAAAAACCTTGCACTTTAGGCAATACTTAAAACTCCCTCCTACGAAAACCTAGGTTCAAAGGAGACTATATATTTTTTTTCAATTTCAATTTCTTTCAATATCATATGTTTACTCACAATTTCTCTTGGTTTCATTTAATATTCATAATTTGTGTAATTTTAACTATTTTAAATGGCAAGTTATTGTGAAGGTTCATCATTTTTTTTAATAAAAGAAATTCAAAAACCTTAAAAAAATTTGTAAATTGTATTAAATTTTCTTACTATTATTAATCAATATTATAATTAAAATCATAACCGATAAAAATTATTTAAAATAATAAGTTTAGAAATCAAATAAATAAGGATGTTTTCTATCAATTGAATTTGCTTATAAATATATCATATGTTATCTAATTGTTTGTGTAATATTTCTTTTTAGTCAAAGATTGAAAACCTTTCACTCTATCAAATGAAATTACAAATTTTAAAGTAAATATATAAATAAAAACTCTTTTTTGTTAATTAAATAAAAATAAATGAATAAATAGATTGTACAAGAACCGATCTGATTCCGTCCAAAACCTTATTCCTGGTTCCATGAACCAAATCGGTTCTACTTAATCCATTGTGGAACCGAAATCAGAATCGATCCGATGACGAATCCGGCCGGTTCTCCTAACTAAACAATTTGATCGAATATTTATCAACAGAATGCCCCAAGCTTTTTGATATACGGCATTATTACCTGGGCAATAATAAAACCGGGAGGCCTCCTGGTTTTATTATGAGGATTCCTGTCTGGTGCAAAAGCATACTGGGTAGCTCATGTAATCATGAGAGACAAGAATTTGTCAGCTTGATAACAGCTGCAAAATCATTATGAGTGTTCCAAGTTCAGACAATGAGGTTCTTTGGGTTATTTTTTTCAAAAAAGTTTAAATGATGTCCGTGGAAAAGATAACCAGCAGATCAAATGCCTATTCCCCACATCCAACCTGGTAAATTTTTCGATTTTCCTATTTACAGGCTCCAGCAATATTCCAAGTATTTCGACAGAACATAGATGTGAACAGTGAACACTAATAATCATCAACAAACTAATTAAACCGGCTTTTCTTCTTGGGCGTACAATATTGATGACAATGCTTTGAATTATATAACTGTACAGTCGTCTTTCTTGTGTTGTCAACTGATAAATACAAGAGATTTTTAAGCCAATTGCGTGCAAATGTGATATGCCTTGCATTTAGCAACTTGATGTACCTATCAGTTGCTATTCTCCAAGATTCTCAGGATCACATAACTGAAGCCAAGCTCCGAATCCGTATATTGTGGTTTAGCTGAGCCATCTAACTTCACTTACAACCTTCAAATTACAAGCCATCACCTAAAAAAAAAAGACTAATATTTACATTCTGAGCTTTTGAGTCATTGATGTTAGGAGGATGCATTATTTGTTTTAAAAACAGAGTTGTTTTGAATTTTTTTTCTTAAATTAAAAAAAAGGACCCCACTGAAGGTTCTCAAGAATGAAAATGAAAGAAGTTTAAATGTGCTTTGTTTTTGTATATATGGAGAGTGACTGCTAGAGGCCCAGGCTTGATTTTAAGGAACACAAGTTGCCGGTGTCTGCTCTCAGATAGAAACTTCGATCCTAGCAATTCAACAACTTCGCATACAGATTAGCGGCCTTTACCATATACATCATTTTGTTCCAGACAGCTCACATGCCCATCCTCAAAATATTTATAGGCCAATTATACAAATGGACTGCTCATCTTTTTTATTTTTTATTTTTGACACTGTCGTATTTGAGGTGTGATATAGCTTGCCTCTCGGTTCATTGGTTGCTGCCATGCCAAAAAATTCCCAATGACGTTCGGATCCATACGATTTTCAAGCGAAAAAAAAATATATAAAATGATGATTATTTTGAGTTAATATATATTTTTATGCAAATGATCATATAATGCAATTACGTTATTAATAATAAATTATTTATCATCATGATTATTAATGAATTTATTGAATAAATATTTCTCATTTAATTATCTCATCTAATATAAAATAAATTATTCATTTTTTTAACAATTTAATTATATGACATGATTTAAATATATATTAACATGTGTTGCTGTCACTATCAATGATTACGTGTTGCTGACGTCTCTACCTAGATCTTCGTGCCATGTTCTTTGGAATATTCTGCAAAGAAAGAAATGATCAGAGGGACGAATGAGTTATTCTCTGCGTTTTCACTCCGATACTTAAGTCAGAGAGTAATTTTTTCAGAGTTTCAGTAAGAAAATAGTTATTTGCCTCCAAGAATTATACATGTTCTCTATTTATAGGGAATTTTCTCATTTTGTAATTACGCCTTTGTCCTCTTTTATCCAAATGCCTTATTATGCCCGAGCCCGATCCCTCTCGGATATATCACATGTCTTCATATCATTGGCTAAAATAATATCCGAATTACTATTTATAACAATTGCTCCCCACTCTTTTGTGAATCAATTACGGATAAGCGAAAGAGTACATGTATAAAAAATTATCATTATTAAATTATTATCATTATTATTTTTATTATTTTTTTCGCGGCCGTCACGTTGCGATTGGCGCGGTGCACGGTACATATATATTGAAGCGGGAATGCAGCTTCGTTTCATTTCAAGCAAGATTTCTGTTTTAGGTGCGGTAACCCATAGGTATTCACGGCAATCTGCATTTGGCGGCATTCCATCACTTTTACGGCAATCTGCACTAGGCGACATTCAGTCACCTTCACGTCAAGCTTACTAGGCGGCATTCACTTATTCTTCGCGGCAAACTTTACTTGACAGCTTTTTATTGACCTTCGCGGCAAGCTTTAACCTTAGCGGCAAGCTACGCATCGCGGCAAGCTTTTACCCTTCGCGGCAATATACACATCGCGGCAAACTACCTTCGCGACAAGCTTTTACCTTTCGGCGTTCACTTATCTTCTCGACTAGCTACCGTCACGGCAAACTACCTTCGCGGCAAACAACCTTCACGACAAACTACCTTCGCGGCAAGCTCTAATGGCTAAACGAGGTACCAGCAAATAACTAAATCTGGGCTCTCCTTCTAGACTTAGGGAATCTGACATTGAGTCTGTTCGTAATAATTTTCCTTTGCCCGAGGATTATTTCTATAGACTTCCTACTGATAGGGAAAGCTCCCCTCAAGCAGTCAATAGCGGCGTTCCCGTTCACTTGGCTTCGCTAGAGTTCGGACTCTGTTTTCCCTTACCTGATTTTGGAGTTGCTTTTCTTCAGCATTTTAGCATAGTTTCCGCTCAATTTCATCTAAATGGATGGGCGTAGGTGGTCGGGTTTTCAATCATATGCCATAGATGCGGTGTAACGCCTACCGTTCCCTTGTTTAGTTCCTTTTTTCAAGTCCGTAGTGTTTCGAACTCGACCAGCTTTAGTATTCATAGGGTTGCCAGGGTAGGACAAAGTAGCAAGTTTTTTGGAAAACTACCATCTAAGTTACATAATTACGCGTCAGATTGAGTTATTGTTGAGTTTCTGTCATCTTTAAACATTCCCACTCATTGGTGTCTTCACGATCCCCTTAACATTTGTCGCCCTTCGGACTTAAGACATTTCTATAGCTCTTTAATCTCCCAGTTACAAGTAGATGATGGGAGTACGTTGTCATCTTTACTAACTTCGAAAAACATAACTGCTGCTGGCTGGGGGCGCCTTTCCATTGTTCCTATTTCTGCGCCTACACCCGTCTTGCCTCCTACTTTAGTGGAAAAGGGTCAAGGTGTGAGGAACCCTTCTGGGTCCTCTGAAGGAAATTCTGAGGAGAATTTGGAATGGGATCAAGGGGAGGCTTTTGGAAGCCCTTTTCTAGATTTTTCTTCCGATGAAAGTTTGGCTAACATTCACTCTCTTAATGCTTATCTTAATTCGGGTGATTTCACATTACATTCACATGTACACATAATTGTTCATTTTTTAAGTGGTCGTTCTGATTCTTTTTGGTTTCTTTTCTTTCAGGAACAAGCACACTTGGAAGAGCTTTTACTCAACGAGACGAATCAGAGAGTGCTCCTAAAGCCGTTCGCCCACAAAAGTGAAGGCGTCTACAAGTTTTCGGACAAGTTAGGGAAACTTCTTCTCGAGTTCGAGCCCGAGATGACAGGTCAAGATCCCCTCCTACAATTTCTTCTCCACATCATAAAGGAACGGGTTCTCGAACTCAGGGCAAAGGCAAGCAACCTGCAGTAGAAGCTCCTGAACTTGATCCTAAGTTAGAGGACATCACCAGAGGAACAGGGCAGAATGCAATCTTACTCGTCCCTCTTATACTGATCGACGATTATTGCATATTGAATCGATCCTGCAAAATGCTCCAGTGCTTCCATCAATAGCGGAGCTGAACTCCTCCCGATATCAAATACATGGTGGGGCAGTTGTTCGAGGCCAAAGCTTTATTGTTTATCCTGGTGTGAATAACAATGACTCAATCCATGATCCAGAAGTAGCATCTCGCCTGGGCTGGTCAACCATTCTTCCTCGGGACGAGGCAGAGTTATTCAAAAATTTCACTGCTTCTGATGATCGGTCTGATTATTTGGTCATGCAGGTATTCTTCTATCTCTTTTATTGTTTTCTTCTTCGTTAATTTTATCTTGATGTTTGCTGATAATTTCAGGCTACTCAACAAGTGATTGCCAACAATGCGTGGCATAGAGCCTATCGATCTCAAGCTGATGTTAAACTTGCCCGATTGAGAGCTGAGAGGGCTGTATGGCATAATGAAAGGAACCAATATATAAGGCTCCCTGAACGTGCTGACAGATTGAAGAAGGAAAAGGAAGAATTGAATATGGAGCTTTTCCGCCTTAAAAGAGAGCAGGCTGCCACCAGTGAAGAGTTGAGTTCTTTCAAGTCTGATTATGACGTTGTTCTTACTCAACTTCAAGATCTTCAAACTAATTTTAGCAAGCTGGAAGAGGAAAATTTGAAGTTGCGTCAAGAAGCTCAGTATTCCAACGTTAACCTAGAGGTGCGCGACCAAATTCGTTCCGAGGCTGTTAGAATATCGTCTGTCGCAAGATTGTTATGACAAGAAAGTTTTGTTCTCTACTGCTTTCGTGAAATATGGCTTTTATATGGCGCGCTCTTGGTTGGAGAAAGAGAGATCTGGCGAATCCTGCTCTGAATTACAATGGTCCAAGTGAGTGGAACAATATACAAATGAATTCTTGGACTGGACTGACTATGAGCCTAACGGTGAAGACTTCGCTACATACATGAAGAAGGGTGCTCACGACAATCTTTCTAATCTTTCGGGTCCTTGGGAGCCTCGCCGACCGGAGGGAGTAATTGATGCACTAGAAGATTTGGATGATGAATATCTTGATTCTCCCAGTGGAGGTGTTTCCCTGGTTGCAAAGGAGTAGATTTTAGGCGTGCTTTTATCTTTCATATTTGTTGTTGCCTCTTTTGTTTATATATACATACATATATATATATGTACATGAAGCATGGTTTGTTATTAGAATTCATATATTTATGGTTTGTTATTGGAATTCATGTCGCGCCTTTTTTACTTTAAGCATTTTTCACTACTTTTAATAGATCACTTTGCATCTCTTCGATTCGAGAGCGTGGCTTACCTCGCGCATTTTTCGCTTCAAGCCGTGATACCATTTTTTATGGCTTACCTCGCGCATTTTTCGCTTCAAGCCCTTCATTTCTGGAGTGCATGGCTTACCTCGCGCATTTTTTGCTTCAAGCCCTTGCATTATGTTTGATGGCTTATCTCGCCCCTTCATTTGTGGAGTGCGTGGCTTACCTCGCGCATTTTTCGCTTCAAGCCCTTACACTATGTTTTATGGCTTACCTCGCTCATTTTTCGCTTCAAGCCCTTCATTTGTGGAGTGCGTGGCTTACCTCGCGCATTTT
The DNA here is from genome assembly GCA_033439115.1 of Firmiana major. Classification (NCBI taxonomy): domain Eukaryota; kingdom Viridiplantae; phylum Streptophyta; class Magnoliopsida; order Malvales; family Malvaceae; genus Firmiana; species Firmiana major. The sequence goes on along the minus strand of CM065908.1, from coordinate 7,337,537 downwards.
TCGCTTCAAGCCCTTGCACTATGTTTTATGGCTTACCTCGCGCATTTTTCGCTTCAAGCCCTTCATTTGTGGAGTGCGTGGCTTACCTCGCGCATTTTTCGCTTCAAGCCCTTGCATTATGTTTTAGGGCTTACCTCGCACATTTTTCGCTTCAAGCCTTTCATTATATATATAGTTAAGACAGTTAAAAAGAAAAATATTGATAAGCAACGTAATATAGTCATTTATGAAATAACAGATTGTTTTCCTGCGAACAATAAATTATAAAGAAAACTAAATAGTTAATCAATAAGAGATTGTCACTGCAAATAAGGCTCTAGATGGTTAGCGTTCCATGTTTTCGACATCTCCTTGCCCTATAGATTCTCCAGAATACATGTGCTGGGTCCAATCATCTTCCTGACTCTGTATGGCCCTTCCCAGTTTGCTCTGAATTTGCCATCCTCTCTCTGAGCGTTGGTGATGATTGTTTTTCGCAATACTAAATCTCCTTCCTGGAGAAGTCTGTCCTTTACCCTCGAGTTCTAATAACGAGCCACCCTTTGTTGGTAAGCTGCAAGTCGTATAGTTGCTAAATCTCGCTATTCATCAAATAAGTCCAGATTCTCCCTGAGGCCTTGAGAGTTCTCTTCATGTTCATAAGGAATTATTCTTGGAGAAACTGCCTTTATCTCAACTGGAATTAGTGCTTCTGTCCCATACACCAAACTGAATGGTGTCTCCCCCGTCAATACCTGACTTGTAGTTCTATACGCCCATAAGATGCTGGGAAGTTCATCCACCTAAGCTCCCTTTGCCTTGTTAAGATGAGTCTTAAGGCCATACAGTATGGTTCTGTTGCTGACTTCAGCTTGACCATTGGCTTACGGGTATGATACTGATGAGATCTTCAGCTGAACTCCAAGTCCTTCACAAAATTTTTGAAAGCATCACAGTCGAACTGTTTTCCATGATCAGCATTCAAAATCCTCGGAATCCCAAAGCGGCAGATTATGTCTTTCCATACCACTGCCTCGACCTTCCTTTCCGTGATTGACGCTAGCGGCTCAGTTTCTATCCACTTAGTGAAATAATCTGTAGCTACTAACAAGTATTTTCTCTGCCCCGTGGCCATCGAAAAAGGCCCCAGTATATCCAATCCCCACTGAGCAAATGGTGTCAGTTGAAAGATGCTTTGGAGTGCTGTTACTGGTGCAACCGTTAAGGGAGCGAACCTTTGACATTTATCACACTTTTGTACCTTGTCAGCTACATCCTGCTTTAGCGTTGGCTAGTAAAACCCTGCTCTAAGTATTTTTACTGCTAAGGCTCTAGCTCCTAGGTGCTCTCCACATATTCCTTCATGAACCTCAGCTAAGGTGTAATTCGCTTGCTCTGGACCAAGGCATTTCAATAGTGGCATGGTGAACCCTTTCTTGTAAAGCTCCTCATTCATTAAAGCAAATCTTGCACTTTGGATCCTGATCTTTCAAGCAGCTTCTTTACCTTCTGGGAGAATTCCTTCCACCAGGTATCGTTTGATCGAGGTCCTCCAATCTTCGCCAACTTCGATCTCTAGTACATCATCCTCATCTATACTAGGCCTCTCCAACCTCTCTACCTTTACTAATCTTCCAGTTGTTTCTTTAGAAGACGCCAACTTCGACAGAGCATCAGCCTGATTATTTTCTAATCGGTTAATTTGGGTAAACTGGTATTTTATCAAATGATTGGGCTAAAGTCTGGACCTTCTGCAGATACGGAACAAGGGAGGATTCTCGAATTTCAAATTATCCATTAAATTGATTGACTACCAGCTGAGAATCACTATGAGCCAACAAGTTTTTCACCTGGAGCTCTTTTGCCAACTTCATACCCCCGATTAGAGTTTCATATTCAGCCGAATTATTGGAACAGAGTGTAAGACCCGAATTTAATTAAAATACGGAAATTAAATAAGAAAAGATGGGGAATGTATGAAGAAAGTCGGGTTAAATTAATCTCGAACACGTGTAAGGGTAAAATGGTCAAAAGACCAAAGGTCGGTATAATTTCGATAAGGAAATTTAATTAAAAATATGGATTTGAGAAATCTTGGTCAATAAAGATGAAATAAATTTATTTTGGGTTAAATTGATCAAGATATTAATTTATTGGAATTAATCGGGATTTTTAGTACTAAAAAATAATCTCGAAAATAATCGAAAAATATACCGAAAAGTAACCCGGGACAATATCCCGAAAATACGGAGAAATTATACCCGAAAAAGAGGTTAAAATTTAATAAATAAATTAAATAAAAATTAAATTAATTAAATAAGAATAAAATAATAATTTTAAGAGATATTTTGGGTATTTATAGTATTTTAAGGAATAGTATAATAATTAAAATAAATAATAATAATAAAAATAATTAATAAAAGAAATGAAAAAAAAAGGGGAGAATTCGCGAAAATCGCGAAACAAAGAGGAAACGGAAACGGAAGCAGGACCGAGCCCCTGCCGGCGGCCAGGCGACCAGGCGAGGCCGGCGAAGGCAAGCCCGACGAGGGTCGACCCACTACCGGCCCCATGGAGGCCCGAACGGTGGCGATAGGCGACGGACAGAGCAGAAAACCGAGACCGAGGGGGGAGAAGAAAAATCCGGTGGCCGGCGCCGATTTAGGCCCGACCACCGACAGCAGAAGGTAGCCCACGCAGAGACCGGCTGAACGGTGGCTGGATCGACCTCCGAAACCGGCGGACGGCACCGGAAACAGCAAGAGAGGAAAGTGGGTACCGACGGAGGAGGAGAACGGTCGGACCGACGACTTTTCGGCTGCCTTGGGCGAAGCCGAGCCCAGATCTGAGATGCGGACGACCCAGCGGAGCGATTGGCGGTGGAAGCTGGCGGAGAACCGGCCGACAAGGTGGTGAATCGACGGTGAACCGGCCAAACCGGGGTGAACCGGCGGTCTGAACCGGTCCGAACCGGACTGAACCGGTTCAGCCAAAAAGAGAGGAAAAAAGGAGAAAAAAGGGAAAAAGAAAAAGAGGAAAAATTGAGAAAAATTTTTGTGGTGCAATCGAGTTTCGGGTAAGTCGATAAGCGGTCAAATTGACCCGATTTAAATTTGGAATATTTTATTTAATTAATTATCGACTGAAAGTTTACCCGAAAAATATATTTAATTGTGTAGCTCGACGATTGGCATCCACCGAGGGCTCGAGACAGCCTCGATTTACGTACTAGCATGAAATCTCGGGTAAGTGATCCCTATTTACGATAATTACCTCGTTATGCGTGATATTGATTTAATTTCCGCATAAATTGAATTAAATTATGAAAATTTAGATAATTGTCGTAAATAGTGAATTTAGCTATTTGAGAGTTAGAACGAGGCCCAATAAATTGTTGGAGGGCCCAATGAGCCCAATAGGCCTCGATAAAGTGAAAATTAAGTGGAAAACGGGCTTAAGGCCGATTAAGGCCCATTAAGGTACAATCGGGCCCAATAGGGGTAAATGGGCCCAACGATTTAAATTAAGCCCAGAAAGTATTAAATACAATTAAATTGTATAATATCTGACCTAAGAAATATTAATACGCAGTTCCGAGCATTTGATTGGGAGCATATCGGACTGCGCGAGGAGACAACAGTGGAAAAGAAAAGGTCAGACTCGAAAGGAAAATAAGGTAAGGGAATTCTACGGACTGCTAGAGGTAACTTTACGCAATTTTAAGTTCATTTGCAGTCTTTAAAAATTACTTGAAGGGTCTAGAGGTTAATTAATAATTTTAGTGCCCCGAATGGATAAATTACCAAAATACCCTTGTTAAGGGTAAAGTTTACAAAGTTAGGAAAAATTGGGAGGAGCAAGAACAAAAGGTTTCTGCTCATTCTGGAGGTGTTTTGATGCATGCATGAGTAGGCTGGCTCACCTTGAAAGAAAATGCACAGCATTGCATACTTTCAACGTGATATTGTTTTGAAAACTGTTTTGAGGAAATAGAGCCGCCTACGTGTTTTTATTGACATGTGACGTGCTAGAGCTCAGCTCGCACGATGTTGTCGATTTGTGTGATGCACGCATTAGTGCTAGAGCGAGAGCTCGCACTAGAGTTTTACATGCATAGGTGCTAGAGTACAACTCGCGCCAGATTTCATATGCTTTTTCGAGACAGGGTGCTAAAGTTTAACTCGCACCAGATTTTATAAGATTTTTATGTGATTTATATACAGAGTGCTGAGCTTAGCTCGCACTAGTTTTACCGGATTTGTGGAGTAGCGCTGTCTGCCCTTGGAGTCAGCCAAAAGGCCCAACAGGCTCAAGAGACCTCTTAGGTGGGGTGAGAGTGAGGGATGAGGTTGGCGGCCTTGTGGGGATGTAAAGCGGGCTCTGCCAGTTTTATTTGAGTTGATGAGAGTGCTGAGCATCGCTCGCACTGATTTTATGAGAACATGCGATGAGCCGTGCTTGGAGCATCGGGTAGACTGTGTGTCACCGATTTAATAGGCTCGCACGTGCGTTTTGAGACATGGCAATGAGTATTGAGAAACAAAACCTCTCTGTGGGAAGCAGGCAATTGGGCTGGAGTACCTAGAGTGATATGGGTCCATGGAGTACGATGTACCGTGCAAGTAGCATGGAGTATGATGTACCGTGGGGTATCTTCGGATACGGTATCTTTGTGATACGGGGTATCTTTGTGATACGGTATCTTTGTGATACGGGGTATCTTCGGATACGGCATCTTCGGATGCGTGAGATCGGATAAGACTGACGGGTTGGATTGACCCACCTCCCGAGCGGTTCCCGATCAGGGTGAGACCTCGCACACTGGGATCCGTGAAGCTAGAGGGACTCACGAGGACATATATTGGCCAGTCCTGGTTATTACCGATATACAGTTATTGCCTAGTCTCGTATCTTGTGTATATATATACATACGTTTTCGGATATCGATGTTTTCGAGAAACTGGATTTTTCATGATTTTGTGTGAGTCAGGATCACCCGAAGGAGGGGTCGAGTCCTGACTTTATTGTGAAATTTTTAAAGAGAAAGAAATGATTTAAAATAATTGCATGTTGAATTTTTCGTGCAAACTCGATTTTACATAGCATCATAATTCACATCATTTGTTTTAAAATGTGTGGAGAAAGGGTGGTTTATGCACGGCATCACGTTCATGTAGGTAGTATGGTTACCTACTTGTTCGTAGGATTGCCTTATTGAGCTTGATGTGCTCACCCCTTTCATTTTCTCCCACAGATAATCTCCAGTTGAAGTTGAGGCGACTCAGTACTGCATTCCGGATATCCGCTGCTGCCCATCAACATAAGGTATATACACTTGTACATATTGTATCTACATAAGCATAGCACAGTAACATGTTTGTAAGTGTCTCTAGGGGATGTATAAATATTGTAGACAATTTATAAATGACTGGAGAAGAAATAAGTACTATGGTAAATGTATGGTGGGACTGGCATTGACGTACAGCCCAATTATTAGTGGAGTGTTGGTCACGATTCGAGGACAGGTAAGAATTTAAGTAAATAATAAAACGCGAAAAATTAACTCTGATTTTTGGGTAGTTTGGGTCGTGACACAGAGGAAATTGAAGCGTAGAGAATATTCAAGCATTTCTCCTTCCAGCGACTCTAACATAATACCTTCTCCACTTCCTTGATGGTTGGATGCTCCATCTACAAATAACTTCTACCATGCTATCTCCTGTTCCGTTGAGTCTTCCCGACAAGTACATTCAACTATAAAATCTGCCAATGCTTGTGTCTTGATGGCTTGACGAGGCTGAAAGTTGATGTCATACTCACTGAGCTCCACTGCCCATTTCACCAATCGTCCTGAATGTTCAGGCTTTTGTAGTATTTGTCTCAGAGGTTGATCTGTCAGTACCACTATGGAATGTGCTTGGAAATAAGGACGCAACTTTCTCCCAGCAGTGATAAGTGCCAAGGCCACTTTCTCAACTTGTGGATATCGTGTTTCAGCACCTAAGAGTACTTTGCTCACATAATAAATCGGTTTATCTCTATCGGCAGTCTTTCTCAAAAGCACTGCGCTCACTGCATTATCTTCTATACCCAGATACACAAACAATTGCTATCCAATCAAGGGTCTCGAGAGCAATGGGAGCGCTCTCAAATACTCCTTTAATTCCTCAAAGGCTCTCTGACATTCTTCGATCCACTGAAAATTCTTCCCACCACGGAGTGTTTTGAAAAAGGGTAAGCTTCTCTCCGCTGATTTCGACAAAAAATGATTCAGAGCAGCTACTCTCCCCGTTAATCTTTGCACTTTTTTGAGGGTCACTGGGGGTCACATATCTAAAATTGCTTGGACCTTTTCAGGATTAGCCTCAATCCCTCGACTAGTTATTATGAAGCCCAAGAATTTTTCGGATTGAACCCCGAAAGAACACTTATTGGGGTTAAGCTTCATGTCATACTTCCTTAATACTGCCAAGACCTTGGATAGTCTCGAGGCATGGGACTCCCCTTCTTTACTCTTTACAATCATGTCGTCTACATAAGCTTCCATGGTGTCTCCAAGCAAATCCCTGAATATTTTGTTCACCATCCGTTGATATGTAGCCCCTGCATTTTTAAGCCAAACGGCATTACTCTGTAACAATATGTGCCCTTGTCTGTAATAAAAGATGTTTTTTCTTCATCTGTCGGATGCATTGAGATCTGATGATAACCAGAAAAGGTGTCCAAGAAGCTAAGTAACTCGTACGCAGTAATCTCATCCACCAATTTGTCGATTCGAGGCAGTGGGTATGAGTCTTTTGGGCAAGCCTTATTTAGATCAGTAAAATCTACGCACATTCTCCATTTTCCATTAGCTTTCTTCACCATTACCACATTTGACAACCAATCTGGATACAGAACTTCTCGAATAAAATCGGCTTTAAGCAGTTTTTCAATCTCTTCCTCTATTACTTGCTGCCTTTCTAGGGCAAAGTTTCTTTTCTTTTGCTTGATAGGTTTGGTGTCAGGCAGCACATTGAGCTCATGACATATCACTGTGGGATCAATCTCAGGCATGTCAGTAGGGGTCCATGGGAAAATATCAACATTGTCCTTCAAACATCTCATCAACTCTTCCTTAGCCTCAGGTTTCAATTGGCTTCCAATGTACAATTTCTTGTTCTCATCTTCAGCTACCAACGTAATTTCCTCCAATTCTTCCACGGGCTTGGCTTGGGCGATTCAGTTATGGTAAGGGTTTCCTTTCTTTGCATACCCTTACATGAAGTGGATGCCACATTGCATGTCCTTGCCTTCCTTTGATCTCCCTTTATTTGTCCTGTTCCTTTCGGCGTGGAAAACTTCATTAGCAAGTATCAAGGGGAAAGCACAACCCTCATATCGTTCAACAGTGGTCTTCCAAAGATGATGTTGTAGGCCAAGGAAGTTTATCTCACCACCATGAATAGAACTTACCTTGTTACACATCTAGGACTCTCTTCCAATGTAACAGGCAATTCAATGGATCTGGCTACCTTTACCTTCTCGCCAGCAAATCCAAAGAGCGGAGTAGTTACTGGTTTAAGCCGATCTTCACCCAAATTCATTCATTCGAAAAAATTCCAATAGATAAGATTTACTGAACTCCCATTATCTACCAGAATCCGGCTCACCGAGTGCTTAGCCACTACTGGCGATATGACCATAGGGTCATCATGGGGAATAATTACATCCCCTTGATCGGTTGGCGTGAACATAATTGCCTCTTCATTCTTGTCAACTTTCATAACAGAACGAATCTGGTATGCATGTCTAGCGTAAGTCTTTCTCGAGGTCGATGAATCACCCGCTCTTCCTTCTCCTCTAGAGATCACATTAATGGCAGCTCTGGTAGGTTCATTGTCAACCTCCTGATTCCTGTGCTCTCTTGGTCTCACTTCATTTCTTCTTTCTTCATTTCTTCTTACATTCCCCCTATTATCAAAGCGCCTATCTCGCCATCTATGATCTTCCTATCCTGGAGGAAGGTTCTGATTCCGCAAGAAATGATCTAATCTCCCCTCCCTGGCCAGTTTTTCTAGTTGGTTCATTAGATCTCGGCATTTCTCAGTCGAGTGGCCATAAGCTGCATGAAAACTACAATAGGACCTCAAGTCTCGTCCTAAGTTCCCTTTAACTTTTCTAGGGAATTGAATCATTCTTGTCCTCTCTATTGCTGCCAATATTGAAGCTCGTGACTCAGTGAAGGGTGTATAGGCAGAGTATTTTAGCTTGGGGGCTTTACTCAGCTTCTCCGACCTTCCCATACTTTTGTCATTGGGCTCTCTCTCCCATTTCCTTTCCTCTCTAGCATCTTTTGTCAGGATTGTCTTCATTACTTCTTCCTGAGCAATGTATTTGTTTGCACTAGAAAACAAATCTGATACCGTTGTTGGCTGATCCAGAGATAATGACTCTTGTAGCTTCTCAAACCTCGTTCCCTGCAACATAGCGGTCACTGCTACTCCAACTTGTAAATCCCGAATCTCCAGTGTGGCATCACGAAATCGGTCAATATAACTCTTAAGTGACTCTCTATTTCCTTGTTTCAATGTCAACAGATAAGTAACATCTTTCCTCTTTTGACTGTTCATCATGAAGGCACGTAGGAATTCAGTCCTTAATTGATCAAAAGATGAAATAGACCCCTCAGGCAAACTTTTGAACCACTTTTGAGCATAACCGGTTAAGGTTAGGGAGAATACATTGCACATAATTTCATCCTCCCATCCGTGCAACAACATCAGTGACTAATAGTTTTGAATATGGTCATAAGGGTCGGTTCTTCCCGTATATGCTGTTATCTGAGGCATTTTAAACTTCGGGGGTAATGATTTTCTCATGATAACGGCACTGAATGGAATCCTCCTCCGCTGATTCTCTTCGACTGGAACCAACCTCTTTTCTTCCAGAATGCGTTCCACCATTTTCTTCATGTTGGTAGCGTCTTGTGCGACTGAATCAGTTCGATTATAATTTACCGTTGCAGTTTCAGGATTCCAAGTTGGATCCATCTCCGATCTTCTTCTCTCGGGTGGGGATCCCGCCACTCCGACCTCTTTCTCATCTAAGTAGTTAGAGTCTACATCTGCAGGACTTTCAAGATTCACCATATTCTGACGTCTCCAACCTTCATTAACTTCTCGTACTGAATCCCTCATTCTATGACGCTTTGGTCCCTCCACACCTTAATGTCCTCCACTTTGGCGTTTCACTCTTCCTGCAGCTTCCTACATAAGGTTTATTGCAGCCTCATATAACAAATCTCCCGCGGCTACTTCGACAGGGTCTTGCGTGGGGTTGACTGTACCTCTTGCGCCATGAATGTCATGCGGGATGCCACCAAGGTTCGACATTCCCCGGGGGCTTTACGTCATGCTACCCAGGTCTCCCTATTCGTGAGTCTCTCCAGTGCCGGAAAAGTCGGCAAGGCCGGGGTGGTCTCCACTGTCAGGAATAGATCACGGCACTGCGCGATTCTCCCTTATGCAAGGAATGTCTCGCGGCATGGTTGCCGTATTCTCTACTCCGTGAAGGTTTCGCGGCATGGGTGCCGCATGCTCCAATCCGGGAAGGGTTTGCGGCATGGGTGCCGCATGCTCCAATCCGAGAAGAGTTCGTGGCATGGGTGCCGCATGCTCCATTTCGAGAAGGCTTCGCGACATGGGTGCCGCATGTTCCATTCCGAGAAGGCTTCGCGGCATGGGTGCCGCATGTTCCGATTCGTGAATGCTTCGCGACATGGGTGCCGCACATTCCAGGCCGGGAAAGCTTCACGACATTGGTGCCGCATTCTCCACTCCATGAACGTTTCGCAGCATGCCCTCAGCATCTATTGAATTCTGCCTTTCTCCTACCAAATGTTGGACGGATGACGGTAAATTCACATGCGGGAAGACACCTTTGAATAGGTCTACCATTGTCCGCAGAGCTTGGATAGTCTCTTCTCCTTGTTTTCGCATTGCTTCGAATTCTGTGATGAGAATCGACATCATATTAGCTTCGCTCTGCACCCTCGCGGCTCCTCCGCCACCCGTCATGGGAGAACTTTCCATGTCTTCACTATCCTCGTGTCTGACTACTGCCGAACGGGTCTGTACCATCGTGTCAGAATGACTTTTTGCTCAGTTTCCCATAGACGGCGCCAATTGTTGCTGTCACTATCAACGATTACGTGTTGCTGACGTCTCTGCCTCGATCTTCATGTCATGTTCTTTGGAATATTCTGCAAAAAAAGAAATGATCAGAGGGATGCAGGGGTTGTTCCCTGCGTTTTCACTCCGATGCTTAAGTCAGAGAGTATTTTTTTCATAGTTTCAGTAGGAAAATAGTTATCTGCCTCCAAGAATCATACGTGTTCTCTGTTTATAGGGAATTTCCTCATTTTGTAATTACGCCTTTGTCCTCTTTTATCCAAATGCCTTATTATGCCCGAGCCCAATCCCTTTCGGATATACCACGTGTCTTCATATCATTGGCTAAAATAATATCCGAATTACTATTTATAACAACATGAAATAATCATTTCATGAAACCATTTTTCAATATTAAAATACTATTATGAAACACATATAAATATACCTTGTATATCTAAGTACTGGTCCAACAATTATCGATATTCTAAATCCTAATGTAATTGTTGGAATTAATTAAGTGCCTAGATATATTCTCCAAGTTTTCATATATGCCATGTGTTTGTCAGTGTAATGATCCATCTCCATAATATTTAACAAATAAGTCAAAAGCTTAGGGCTCTTGGACTTGGAGCCTTACATCTTAATATTTATTTATAAATGATAGTTGGGCATCTTAGATTTATAAAGTTGGTTAAATATTTTTTATTTTTTATTTTTATTTTCAAATTTTATTTATTTATTTGAGTTTCAAAAATGTATAAAATTGCTAAAAGTTGTCTAATAAACATAAGGATAAAGGGTTAAAAAAGGCCTCGAGAAAAAAAATAATTTAGAAATTGAGGCTTATGTCGTTTTGGCAATCAATTGAATTCTTACATTTCAATTTCCAGTCAATTGAGTCCTTACATTTCAATTTTCACTCAATTGAATCTCACATTTCAACTTTTCACTCAATTAAAACCTTACGTTTCAAGTTTTAATCACGGTTTTTATTAGGAAAAATCGAGAAAGAACCTAATTGAGTGAAAATTGAAATATAAAGACTCAATTGATTATAAATAAAACACAGGGCCTTAATTGTTAAACAATTTTTTTCTTGAGAGTTTTTTTTACCTTTTTGCCTAAACATAACTTATCAGAAACTAAAAGCAACAAATATAACTTGTCTGAAGTTAAAAGTGATGTCTAACAAACATAACATGTCTGAAATGGTATTTTTGAACTACATATATTTATTTATAAGTGTTGTTTGGTCATTATAAATATCCATACTTTCGACTTAATGATTATTCTAAAGTTTCATATATGTATTTGAGAGAGTTTGAGAGATTTTGTTGTATCCTATTTTTCAATTCTCAAGGAAAGTGATTAAACATTTACGCCTCATAATTTATTATTTTCTTTTTTCTGTTTCTCTGTTTTTTAACAATCTTAAGAATTTAAAAATTCATTTAGAGTTTTTTATATGGCACTTCATTTGAATACAAGTCTCACGTTCCTAATCAAGAAGCAAGTAAATTGGATCATTTTGACGATATTAACTATATGAGATGAAAGGATAAGATTTTCCTACTATCAGCATTAAGAATATCTTATGTGCTTGATCTGTGTCTGCCACCACTTCCAGAATCAAAGGAAGATGAGTATGAATATGTGAAAAAGGAAAGACGAAATCGTAAATAAAATGTACTTATCTAGCGCAGTCACATCCTCAACTCTCTCACTAATCGACTTAATGATTTGTATTAGAACATGTCATCTCCAAAAGAAATTTGGGTTATATTGAAAAAAAACACAAAGATGAAAAGAGAGGTAGAGACAAGTTTCTTACTATGAAATATTTTGAATTCAAATTGAATGATGGTACACCTGTTATGGATCTAATGCACGAGTTGCAAGTACTGGTTTCGAGATTGGTAGAAATAGAGATACAATGTTCCTAATTCACTTAAGTCGAGGCTATTTTGTCTAAGCTTCCTCCATGTTGCAATAAGTATTGGAAGTAGGTATTGCAATCGTATTAGATTATAATCATCATGCAGTTTCAAACTCATTTCTAGATTGAGGCTGAAAATTATGCAAGAGATGCTATTTTGACATAACCAAAAGTTCACTTTGTGAGTAACAATTTAGGCAAATTTAATCAGAAAAAACTCAAAACTCAAAAAAAAAAAAAAAAGGCCATGCATTCAAGAAATCTTGCTCCAAGAAGAATCTATTTTGTTATCATTATGGCAAGAAAGGCCATTTTATTAAAGATTGTTGATTCAGAAATGCATTCAATAATTTTGCTTCAGGTTCCAAAGAAGAAACCAACAATAAAACAAATATACTTAAGAAAGATTTCAAGGAATTGGTTGCAATGGTTTTTAACATGCAAATAGAAAAAGTGATTGAATTAAATATTGCAAATACTCCCAAGTCAATGGATTGGTGACTGGGTTTCGTAGCAACAATTCATGTTTGCAACAACAAAGCTCAATTCAAGTCCTATAATAAATTAAAGGAATCAGATGATGTGCTCATGGGAAACAACATTACTACCAAAGTATTAGGCAAGGGAACAATCAAGTTCAAATTCACTTTAGGACATAAAACTAACCCTGCTTAATGCTTTCCATGTTTATGAAATTAGGAAGAATTTACTCTCTATGAACTTATTATGTACGAAAGGCTTGAGGGTTGCTATAGAGTTATATAAGGCCATTATATCAAAGAATGATGTCATTGTGTGGAAAAAGTTACTCTTGTGATGGAATGTTTAAATTAAGTATAATGAAATAAATATTACTTTTGCCTATATTGTTAACTATTCTTCTCCATGACATGGTAGACTAGCACATGCTAATTATGAATCTATAAAGTATATATAGAAGCATAGTTATATAATTTGTCAAAATGATTTCAATAATAGATGTGAAATTTGTGTTGAAGCAAAGATGACCATAAAAGTCTTTTCTAAAAAGTGAAAAAAATATAGAATTACTAGAATTAGTATATTTTGATATTTGTGAATTAAATGGTCATCTTTCAAGTAGAGGAAAGAGATATTTCAACATTTTCTTTGATGTTGTTCTAGTTACACGTATCAATATTTTATGAGAAACTAATGATGAGGCTTTTGACAAGTTTAAAAATATAAATCTATTAGGAAAAATCAAAAAGAGAAGAGAATTCAAACTCTTCGTAAGTATTTTTCTAATGATTTCTCATTATTTTGTGAAGAACATGGCATCAGATATCAAAGAATGATCTCTTATGCATCACAACAAAATGGATTGGCAAAGAAGAAAGAATAGACCATCTATTGCGTTATTAATTGGACATCATTAAATGCAAACTTGCCATTTAATCTTTAGGAAGAGGCATTACTTACTACAAATCATGTCATCAATAGAATTTCATTCAAGAAGACAAGAGTTTCTCCTTATGAGACTTGGAATAATGATAAGAAACCAAGCTTGAATTATTTCAAAGTGTGGGGGATCTTAACTTTTACAAAGTGCCAGACAATTAAATAATGAAATTAGGACTTACAACCTTGCAGAGTGTATTTGTTAGATATGTATAAAAACTCTAAGGCCAATAGGTCACTAGACTTAGAATCTAATGTTAGATATGCACAAAAACTCCAAGGCCTATAGGTTTATAGACTTAGAATATAATGTTATAGTTGAATTAATACATGCTTAGTTCTTTGAAAATAATTTCATAAACGATACTCTAAATAATGGTTATATTTCAACTCTAAGTTCTGTTATTAGATAGAAAAAAAAGCATGTGATGATTCAATTGAACTAAGAAAAAGCACTAGAATAAAGAAATAAAAATCTCTTAACCTAGTTTTATTTCTTCACAATTTATTATCTTTTTAGTTGAAGAAAATGGAGAAAAGGTGAATCAAAAAATACTTGTAGTACTCAATGTGGAAGTTGACCCTTAAACTTTTAAGGAAGCAATGTTCTTTAGAGATATGGATTTCTAGAAAAATCTATAAATGATGAAATCGATTTAATAATGTCAAATAATATATGGGCCTTAGTCGATTTACCCCCTAGTTCAAAACCAATAAGTTGTAAATAGGCATTTAGAAGGAAATATAACACAAATGGTTTTGTACAAACCTTTATGGCATGTTTAGTAGCCAAAGGTCTTACTTAAAATGAAGGAATATATTATTTTGACACATATGCACTTATTGTAAGAATAGCTTCCATTCCAGTTCTATTAGCTTTGGCCTCATATGTACATCAAAAGGACGTTAAGACAACATTCTTGAATGGTGACTTAAGTGAGAAAGTCTATATAGAGCAGTCGAAAGGCTTTGTACTTCTTGAAAATAAAAAGAAAGTATGCAAACCGGTTAAGTCACTATATGCCTTAAATTAATCTCCCAAGAAACAACATAAGAAATTTAATGCATAAATTTTACCAAATCATTTTAAGCAAAAAAGGTGCAGACAAATACATCTATTCACAATTCACTATGGATTATGGAGTAATAATATGTCTTTACATTGATGCATGTTGATATTTGGTACCAACATATTTGGTGTAAATGAAACCAAAAGGTATCTATCTTCAATCTTTAAAATGAATGATTTAGATGAAGTAGATACAATTTTGGGAACTAGAGAGACATAACGATGATTTTTCACTTAACTAGTCACATTACATAAAAAGGATGTTAAATAAATTCCAACATCTTAATATAAAGGAAGTTATCATACCATACAATCCAAATATGATATAATAGATTTGGTCAAATTATTACTCAATAGGATTATGCAAGTGCAATTGAGAGTTTAATATATGCGATGCATTACACTAGGAAAGATATAGTTTTTGTTGTATGCAAATTAAAAGGAAATACAAGCGAACCAAGTAATGAATATTGGAAAGCCATTAGAAATTTTTTTTGCTATTTGAAGAAAACAAAAGACTTTGTTTGTTTTACACATATTATTTGGTTGTTTTAGAAGGCTATACAGATGCATCTCACATTCCACCATGGAATATGAGTTTATTGCTTTGGCATTAACAAGCAAGACAACATAGTAAATTAAGGAATATGTTATTTGATATAAAATTGTGGGCACTAGCTACTGTATACACAAATTTTCGCGCCTAGAAAATTAGAACACGAATTAGTGACAAAATTTAATATTTTTATTTATGTGTGAGTACAAGTATCTATTTTGAATTCTTTACAAAAAGAATGATCCTCTGATTTGGTCTCCTGATTTCACTTGTCGAGGGCATGACGCTTAATCCCAACGGAGTGGAAAGAGTGATTGTTGAGAGAAACGACCAAAGGGCTTGTTGTTCCTCTTGAACTTGCAGTGGCGTGGCTGATCGTTGAGAGAACGGTCTGTGATTTGTTGTCCTCTTGTAGATTTGCTGACAGCTTTGTTGAAGAAAAGACTTGACTGAAGAGAAGGCTTGATCGGAGAACGACCGATATTCTACAGGCTTTCAATTCTCTGAGGAGGCTGAGACTTCTCTTCTCTGTGTGCTATGCTCTTCTTCAGTGCTTTCTGTCTGCTTCTTCTGAGTGTTCTCCCCTCTGGAAGAGCTCTTTATTTATAATGCTTGATGGTAGAGAGTTCTAAAGGGACTCGATCACTCTAGGATTTATCTCTAATTAATTTAATTTAATTAGAGATAATACAATTGGTTAATAATTTTTATTTATCACCAATTTATTAGAAATTATTAATTAATTAAATATTTAATTTAATCAACTAATAATATTAATTAATTATTTTTTTAATGCCTACAAATGCCCCCACTTCAAGATAATGGCATGCGTATGCTAGGCATGAAGTATGTACGGAACTTGAAGTCTATCAATTTCAATAGCATGCTAGCTATGACAAAATTCCTTGAATTTATATATATATATATATATAGCACAATTTTTTTTTTGTACTTAATATATATATATATATATATTGAATTTTGTGTTTATTTTCAACACAAAATGAACTAAAGAAATAAATTACAATTAAATCTCTTTAGTCAAAGTTCGACTTAAATTCTTCTGTCAAACTATATATATTGATTGACAATCATAAACTTCTTTTCATAAATTCCAAGCAGCTCGGATCTTCTTCCATCGGATCTTTTCCGCAGAAGTGTCGAATCCGATCATTAGGTATGAGTCTTCTTTTTTTTATATATATATTTATTTTGTGAATGTATGCTCGTACACCCCTATGATAAATCATCTGTATGTCGATGTTTGAATTATTGTTATGTGGCCATCTGTACTGCTATTTTGCATGCTTGAATTTTGCTGCTTCTTTCCCTATTTTATGGGGTACTGCACCTCGCTTCTTCGCATGTCTCTGACAGCCGTTGTCCACGCTTCTGCTTTGCTTTCGGGATTCTGTTTTGCTTCGTCATCACGACTGACCTGCAGCTCCTTGTCTCATCATCTTCATCACGACTGCTAGCTTTCTATCACAGCAGATAGTTCTCTGCCTCATCATCTTCATCACAACTGCTAGCTTTCTATCACAGCAGCTAGTTCTCTGTCTCATCATCTTCATTAGCAGCAACTCATCAAAGGCTTTAAAGATATCAATACTAGGTTGATGAATAGTGCAGACAAATGTTCTTCCAGTGTTCACCGTGTTTCTGACAGTCCTCATGACAATTGCTGCTGCTCTGGCGTCAAGGCCAGATGTTGGTTCGTCCATGAAAATGATCGAGGGATTAGCAACAAGCTCTACCGCAATTGTCAACCTCTTTCTTTGCTCTGTTGATAACTTCGTGACTCCTGGCAGCCCCACTATGCCATCTTTGAGATTGTCTAATTCTACCAATTCTATCACTTCATCCACAAAAATCATCTTTTCCTCATTGCTGACTTCTTTTGGAAGCCGAAGGAAAGCTGAGTAAATTAAGGATTCTCTGACAGTTACTTGGGGTGAGTGAATATCATTTTGTTCACAGTATCCAAAAATTCTTACAAAGGTTTCTTACTTCTTGGGGAATCCAGAAATTCTGATATCACCCTCGATATATCCACCTGTCTTCCTTCTAGCTAAAACATCCATCAATGTTATCTTTCCTACTCCACTGACCCTCATCAGTGTACTCAACACCCTAGGCCTAAATGTACTTGTTACTCCTTGAAGCAGTTGTAACTTGTCCTCTGAAATGCCTTGTGCCTTCATTTCAGGTGGCATATCAACATAGTAATTGACATTATCAAAGGACATTGCTAGAGGAGTGAAGGGAAGAACCATTCCTCTTCTGGGAGCAATACCATTGGCTGCGTTAAGAGAATAATCATTCCTGCTCATTCCATCGGGATTGGTCCGACTGCTCATTCTTCGGATTGCCATCTTTGAATTGTTTGAATCCAAAGAAGATAGGGATCGTGAGAATGAATCTTTGCTTGATTTTGGTCTCCTTAACCTTGGTTCCTTAGAACCCTCATGGTTTGCCTCCAGCTCTTCTGCTGTTTCCTCTGAAATTACGGCCTGTGGTTTTCCAAAGGGGTTTAGGTACATGAGTGCAAAGGTGAAGAGAATGTTGAAGAGAACCGTAAACCCTAAAAGAGCACCTGCACCAATCTAATACCAGTTTCTATCATTGGGAACATCGAAGTTTCTGAGCACTTGTACCCCCAATCTCATGACATTGTCTGAAGCCAGTTTGTTCATTCATCTTAGAGAAAATATTTCGTTCACAGTAAATGCATTGAAACCATAAGTCAGAGGTGAAATCTAGTAACCCCACTCCTACCATTTTGGAATTTGACCTTTAGGGATGATGAATCCTCCCAGCAAGAAGATAAGCAGAAGAGTGAGAGCCCCACCAGTGTTAGCTATGATCATTGTTCTGCATATTCCAGTAATAAGCCTAAAGAGCCTAGCTACCATTTGTTGTATTAAAAACACCAGCAGAAAGTTCTTGAAAAACCTGCTGGCCTCAGGTGTAAATCCCATAGTGTAATATGTTATAACCATCCAAACAATTGATTCCAAAATAGATATTAGAACCCGGAGAAGGAAAGTGGGCAAAGTGAAAGTCCAGACAAGGTGGTGTATACACAAATTTTCGACTATGTTTTGAGTTGATAAGAATGGTTGCCTAACTGAGTTTTAAGCGATCAAGAATCCTGGGCACGTCGAGGTTGCTGTGATAGCTGCGTCATTTTTTTAATATATTTTTTTTATTTTTTTATTTTTTTAAAGTTATTTGATCCTTTTTTCTTACCTTTTTTTTTTGTAGTCATGGACGAATTTCCTTCGTATCGTCTTCCAAGACCATCTATTGTCAAGCATTGCCAAGATAAAGTTAGGGGTAAACCATTTTTTTCAAAAACTCAAGAGGAGTATAAAGGTCGTCTACATGATTTTCTACTTATTCGAGACAAGTCCTATGAGGATATAAGGAAAGCTACTAAGTGTTTAATTCACACTCCAGCTATTGGTAGTAATGCAAATAATTGGGATTCTGAATTGGCAACTCTCTACCATTTGGATATCTGGACTTCTGAAGAGGTCGATGAGGTATTTTCTTGCAATTCTCATGCTGCTCAAAAGGGTGCCTTTAAGACAGTGTTGAAGTTGTAAGATAGTCACCATGAAGAGAGCGTCAAATACACTGCCCTCACCAGTTTGGGCCATCGTATTTGTAGACGCGAAGTTTCTTAGCATGGCTTTCAACCACGTGGAGAATTTGTTCATCCTCTTGGATATTAGGAATGGTTAGAGCTTATTTTGAGTGAGCACAAACAGATTTTAGAGCAAGCGGGCGTCTATGAATCGATCTTCGCTTCGCTGTTTGTTTATGACCAAGGTCGAAATATGATTCATGCCTTGTGCGAAGCTTGGTGTCCAACCACCAATACATTTTTATCTTCTCGTGGGGAGATTTTCATTTCACTGTGGGATTTAAAGATTTTAGGATGCCTTCCTATTATTGGAGAGTTTTACGACGAGATTGCCCCCAGCTTAGAAGAAATAACTGGTCTCGATGAATCTTCATGTCCTATTCTTTTGGTCAGTTGTCGATACATTTTTCTTGCATATCACCTCATCAGGGTGCAGGAGGATCATGGGGCTTCGAAAAGCAATGGAGTTTCTACTTTTGCTTGTGTGAGATTTTGGTTTCGAGGAAAAAGCAAATACAATGATCCTTATGATTCGATCACGATCAAAGGCAAGAAAAATTCTCTATATACTCCCGATGGTCGTTTCAGACACCGCCTTCGTACTAGAAAGGAAAATGAAGTTTTCCTTGATCTAGGTGTTCTTGACATTGATAGAGATGAAGTGTTCTTAGCCGCGTTCTTATCAGTCTGGTTATGCTCTTTTATTCTTTCGAGTACCCGTGGTGATGTCATTCGGCCTGAGACTTTCAAAGTGGCTTCTTTCATAGCAAAAGGTACACGATTTAGTCTTGCTATTCTTGTCTTGGAAAGCACATACAATGTACTGAATCAAATTGCTACTTGCGTTGATGGTCCTGGTCAATGCAATGTTGCTCTTCCTTGGCATTTTGTGCATGCGTGGATGGCATCTTACCTTGGGACTCATCCTGGATCGAATAAAGCACCAAGAAGACCTAAAATGTGCAAGTACGGGGGATCTTTTGGTCACAGATCTTACGGTGAGGTCAAAAGTCAAGAAATCATTCAACAATTGCTTAGCATAGATTAGCAAGCCACTAGCATATTTGACACTTGTAAGACTAAACTCTTAGACACTCATGGGAACCGACTTAAGCTCGACGATATTGAATACTTGGTTAGCCTTCGATCTTTATTTTTGACTTTACGAAGAGGTAATTTTCACTTGGTAGAATCATATAGTCCTCATCGCTTTGCAAGGCAATTTGGATACTGTTAAGATGTTCTGGGATCTTTGACAACTGCTATTAGAACTGCCAGTTTGAGAGGGTTGTTGCGCTATTGGCGATGTAGCGTGTTGAGAGGTCTAAGCTGTGAAGTGACTATCCTTAAATGGAGTAGAACAAATGAAAACTTGTTTGTTATAAGAAAATTCTTTATATGGTGGCAAGGTCAAATAGGAGATTATTATCGCACTAGTATACCCATCTTGAAAGATAGCACAAGTACTAATTTCAGACTTGTTTCCTCTAGCTCTTGTAAAGAAAGATTATCGAAACAAGTACAGCCTTTGATTGAGACTACTGACTTTGAGGCAGAAGATATTGATAATGTTACCATGACGCATCACCTTGACATGAGGCAATTTGAACAAAGCAAAGGTTCTTTAACCCTTGTCGTGGATGGGAGAGAGGCTCTCGATGTCGGAGATGAACAACCTCGTCAGTGTGATGATTGTAGTGATAAACCAGTGGAACCTATTGGAAGTGATCATGATAGTGATAGATGCAATCCTAGAACGCTTGGGAGAGATGTGAAATCTTCTTTGAAAAGAAAAACGATGGTTTCCCTTAAGATCTCAAATTAAGTAACAAGGGTTGATTCCCCTAAGAAATCTTGTCATGGCAGGCTTCGTTTTTCCTTAAAGAGGAGATGTCTTGAAACTGATCGCGGGGAGTCTGAGAAAAGGACTCCGATTGCACAGGAAGGAGTTACTGATTCGACCGGTAATGATGTGATTCCTCCTACAGAGATGTTAAAGAAAGAGAAAAAGAAAAACACTGTTAACCAGGTCAAAAATATTATGCCCGATTATGAGCCTTCAAAAAGTGAGGAATCTATAAGTGATGCAGGTAAAGTTCGAAACCAAGTGAAACAGTTGTCTGCAAAATTAGGCTCCACATCTTCAGCCAAGGGTAGCTCTAAATCTGTTTCAATTAACTCATCAACTAAGAGAGCTCGAGGTGACAACACAGTTGGGAATAAACCTCCTAATCAGGATCCGTCCCAGTTGCCAATCAATCGCTCTCTTGAACGAGATACTATTTCCATTTCGACTTATCATCCTAGCAAGTATTCTTCCAAGATTTTTGAAAAAGCGATTAAAGGGATCGGAGATGATTTCTTACTTCGACTTAGAGATGCCTCTTTTTCTCAAGTTCGTAAGCTTTATGAAGATGCTTCCACTGTTTATTCAGGCATTGAAAGTTTGCATGGTGATTCGACTTCCTTAAAAAAGATTGTTGATTCCTATGTTGCGGAGGTGAAGGTATTGTTGTGTCTCGAGAAAGAACTTGATGGTTGTCTTTCTAAAAAAAACTTTAGAAGGGAAGAAGGCTGAAGTAACCAAACAGTTGGAATGCGCTAAGTCTTAATTAACGTTGAAGCAACAACATTATGAAGCACAAACCACAAAGCTTCAGGCTTTGCAAGATGAACGTGCTGCACTAGAAGAGAAGTTGCATTTAATTCGAAAAGAGAAATTGAAGGCGAAGACTGATTTGGATGCTTGAGGTGTTGAAGTAAGCAAGGCCAATGATGAAATTGCTTCTTTTGAAAAGCTCATGATTGAATTAAAGGCTACGATTTCCATTGCTGATGAAGATATGGAGAACATTGAAGAGATTAGGAGAGCATTGCAGACTCATCGAGACTCTTTGGTTGACAGTTCGAGCAGCACGTCCTAGATATTGCTTGAGCATTTTATTTTATTTTATTTTTGTAATAGACATTTTCAGCATTTCAGTAATGTCATATAGGACTTTAATCATTATAATGATTTTTTTTATTTGGTGTGACTGAACTTAGGATGGAGGGATTTCCTAAGCTACCTACGTACCTTCTAAGAGAAGGATCAAGTTATTACGTAGTTCATTGATTTATTTATTTATTTTGTTATTTTGCCTTAATTTTTGCCTAGACCGCCCCAATGGAGTTTTCAATCTAGCAAGTTTTGTCTTAACTTTTGCCTAGACTGCCCCAATGGGGTTTTCAATCTAGCGGGCTCTTTTTTTCCTTAATTTTTGCCTAGACTGCCTCAATAGGGTTTTCAATCTAGCAGGCTTTTTTTTTGATGTTGTGCATAGAAATTGGAGCTTTCACGCATAATAGCATTAAAATATTTCCTATTGATAGGGCCGACTCGCAATCCTTCACTGTCGACTATCTTGTAAGCATTGTTTGTATAAACTTCTTGCATAACATAAGGTTCATCCCACTTAGAAGTAAACTTATCACCATGATGATGATGGAAGTTAATTGGCCTGCACATAGCGAGCACTAACTTATCACCAGGATGATGATGAAGTTAATTGGCCAGCGAGCACTAAATCTCTTACTTGAAAGGAACGTGGATGGACTTTCTTATTAAAAGCTTTAGAGAGGCGTGCTTGATAACATTCAAGATGTTGTTGTGCTTGCAAACATCTTTCATCCAATGTTTCAAGTTCTTGAAGGCGCAATTAGGCATTGCTTTCTTGTGTTAAGCCTTCTTGGATAGCAATTCTTAAGGTAGGAATTTGACATTCCAACGGAAGAATCGCTTCGACACCATAAACAAGGGCGCATGGAGTAGCTTGCGTGGGTGTTCGATATGTAGCGCGATACGCCCAGAGTGCTTCTCTGATTCTTTCATGCCAATCTCTTTTACTTTTCGCAACAACTTTCTTTAACAAATTACAAAGTGTCTTGTTGAATGCTTCTGCGAGGCCATTTGCTGGGGCATTATACATGGAAGAATTGTATTGTTTGAAATTAAATTTCTCGCACAACCTATCCATGAGGTTATTGTAGAATTGTTTGCCATTATCAGTGATGATGTACTGCGGAACTCCATAGCGATAGATGATCTGCACGTGAATGAATTCTACTACTTGTTCTTTCTTGACCTCTCTGAAAGGTAATGCTTCTGCCCATTTAGAGAAATAATCTGTTGTAGCCAGAATGTATAAGTGTCCTCGTGAAGACTTAGGCAATGGTCTTACAAGATCAAGACCCCATCCATCGAAAGGCCACGATGCAGCTATGGGATGAAGAGGCTCTGGTGTCTGATGTATGTAATTGGCATGGAATTGGCATGGTTGATATTTCTTTGCAAAATCTATAGCATTTTGCACCATTGTAGGCCAATAATACCCCTTTCTCTTGATCTTATAATGCATCACCGGCCCAGATTGATGTGCGCCACAAATTCCAGAATGAACCTCTTTTAACACTTGTTTGGCTTTCTCACTTCCTAGGCAACGTAAGAATTACCCATCAAATGGCCTACGATACAAGGTATGTTTATAATAGATGAACCTTGTTGCTCTACATCGTACTTCAGACTTATGACGTAAATCATTCGAAAGTTTGTCATGCTGAAGATAATCAATAATAGGCTGTCGCCAATCTTCAACTTCAATTGTGCATACCGATATCGCACTGACTTCTTCTTGAACTATGCCTTGTAGAGGCACTATCCACCTGCAACATATTAGAATATTCAACTTTTCATCATCATTGATGGCCAAAGTTGTTACCAAGTTAGCCAAAGCATCTGCCTGTCGATTTTCACCTCTTAGGATATGCTTTAACGTTATGTAATCAAACTTATCCATCAACTGTTTAGCATATTTGAAATATGAAATCAAATCTTCTTTCTTGACTTCATATTCTGCCAAGAGTTGTTGTATTATCAGCTTAGAGTCTCCATACACTTCAATGTCTTTAATCCCCATCTCAAGTGCCATTTCTAAGCCTAAAATAAGTGCTTGATAGTCAGCAAAATTATTAGAGCATAATTCGCTCAAGACAAAAGAATATGGCAAGATATGATTGTAAGGGGTAACGAGAATTGCCCCCGCTCCTGCTCCATTTTGTCTTGAAGCACCGTCAAAGAATAACCTCCAGCTTAGCTTCAAGTCGATAAAGAGGACTTCTTCATCAGGTAAATCATCTGACAATTTTCAATCAGACGGGATAGGATGATCTGCTAAAAAATCTGCCAAGGCCTGGCCCTTCACCACCTTTTGGGAAACATAAACAATGTCATATTGTTAAAGGATTACGGCCCACTTTGCTAGTCTCCAAGAAAGAATTGGTCTGGACAAAATATATTTCACAGGATCTGTTCGTGCTATTAAATAGACTGTGTATGCTTGCATGTAGTGTCTTAGTTTATCAACGGTGAAGAACGAAGCAAGACACATTTTCTCAATAGGGGAGTAGTTAAATTCTGCCCCTACAAGTGTTCGACTTAAATAGTATAAAGCCCTTTGTTTCTTTTGCTCATCTTCTTGTGCAAGTAATGCCCTCAAGGACTTGTTCTGTGCAACAATATAAAGGATTAATGGCTTTCCATGAATTAGTGCTCCCAAAACTGGAGGATTAAGCAAGTATCTCTTAATCGCATTAAAAGCATTGCTACAGGATTCATCCCACGCGAATCGTGCGTCCTTCTTCATTAGTCGACTGAATGGTTGGCATCTTCCAGCTAGGTTTGAAATAAACCTTCAAATGTATGCCAATTTACCCTGAAGACTTCGGAGCTCTTTTAAGTTCTTAGGCTCTGGCATATTCTGGATAGCGTCTATCTAGGACTGATCTATTTCAATGCCTCGGTGTCTTACGATAAAACCAAAGAACTTCCCAGATGTCACACCAAAGGCACATTTCAACGGGTTCATCTTCAGTTGGTACTTCCTCAGCCTATCAAACACTGAACGAAGATCTTCTAAATGGTCGTTTCTTCTTTTTGACTTGACCATAAGATCATCAACATAACATTCTACTATTTTATGCAGTAAGTCATCAAAAATTCTCTGCATAGCACGTTGATAAGTTGCACCAGCAATTTTCAAACCAAAAGGCATTACTTTATAGCAATAAATTCCCTTAGGTGTTCGAAATGCGGTTAGCTCTTCATCTTTTGGCACCATTCAAATTTGATTATAACCAAATGATCCATCCATGAATGACAAAGCCTCATGCCCCGTAGTAGCATCAACCATTATTTCGGTGATGGGTAGTGGAAAATCATCTTTTGGACATGCATTGTTTAGATCTCGAAAGTCGACACAGATGCGAAGTTGTTCATTCTTCTTTTTGACTGGCACTATATTAGCTATCCAAGATGGATATTTCACTTCACGTATGAATCCCACATCAATTAACTTATTGACTTCAGCTTCTATGAGCGGGATAAGGTCAGGTCTATAACGCCTTTGAGGCTATTTAATTAGCTTTACTCCCTTTCAAACAACCAAGTTATGAACTGTAACTTTCAGATCAAGTCCGAGCATCTCTTTATATGTCCAAGCGAAGACGTCTTTGTATTATAACAATAGTGCGACATACTTTTCTTTTTCTTCTGAGCTAAGGAGTGCACTCAAAAATATAGGGCGTGGTGCATCCGAAGTACCAAGATTTTCCTCTTCAAGCCTGTTGACAGTTGATTGCCCCCATCTTCTAAAGTAGCGGGAGCTTCTTCTTCTTCGATTTCGGATGGCTCTTCAGACTCATCTTCTGATGATTCATTATCGGCACTTTCTTGGATGGTTACATGATATGTTGAATAAACTTTTGTCTCATCTTCTTTGAGATGTACAGATGAACTGGTGTCCACAACAGTATGACGTCGCACTTTCAATGGCCCTTCTGCAGAGATTTCAAGCTCTAAACGCCTCTTCATGCGAGATGGAATCGAGCTTCGGATTTCCTTATCATCTTTCCATTCAGTGCAGTTTTGACTCTCTTCTTGATGCACTTCACTGTTTGAAGCGTTTAATCTATCAAAAACTGAATTGCATCTTCTGGATGCTTGATGTAACTCAGGGCAGGGGACATTAAGTCTATCAAACACTGAAATAAGAGTTGCTGACATTCCCAAATGATCAAATACTGATACACGAGTAGTGTTTTGAGAAGGATGAGTTGAAGAAGTTTTTGGTTCATCACATTCTTCAGTAACCTGCACTGAAATATGTTGAGTACTGATCGATTTATTCTTCTTGCCAACATGAATTCATACCAGTTTTTGGGATTCACATCCTAATCCATCTTTTGGAAAAGATTTCCCATCCGACTTGTTTATCAGCTTTTTATGAGTTTCAATGATCCCTTGCAACTTTACAGTCGTCTTCCCATCATGCAACTCATTCATGGATGATGACTTGGAAAAGTCAAACCCAGCTTTAGCTACAGTTTATAAGCCTTTGGATCATAATTTTTAACAGTACGACCTTGAGGTAAAATTTCATGTTCTATTGCGCCTTGGGACGGTTGAACGAACCCTTTCAATGGCTTCTTGGCTTGACTATGAGCCATGTTAGTTAGAGGCAATGTACAAGCATCCTTCAACAATTTTATGTCTTATTTTATCTTGTCAGGAGAACACTTTGCTTGATTAAATTCTGAGCATTCCAAGAATGATGATTGACCTTTCTTGCGACGAGCCTTTGGAATATAACGAAGAACTTGAGTTTCTTTTGCCTCGCTGGGTGAAGATTTGAATGGGTCGTCCTTTACAATATCTTTCAATGTAAGCTTAGGAATACCCTCAAGGGATGCATTTAAAGGCTCTTTCATCACAGTAGTTTCTATTTTCTTTTTACCCTTAATTTCAATTTTTTTGGTGCTTGGCATTTGAGCTAGTAAAACTTCTTTTATATCACAGTTCTCTGAGTAGAACTTTGCATCAGCATAGTGAGACTCGACCTCATTGAATGGTTTTAAATCAGCATCAATCTTTCTCGGTCCGTCTCGATAAAACTTTAAGCATTGATGTAGTGTAGAAGGTACAACACCATTTGCATGAATCCAAGGTCGCCCAAGCAACAACTTATATGTAGTTCTAGCGTCGATGACATGGAAGATTGTACTTGATGTTAATTCACCGATCGCAACATCCACTCGTATTATTCCCAAAGCACGTTGCTCCATTTGATTGAAACCTTGGATCAAAAGTTGACTTTTTCACAATTCATTAATTGTTATGCCAAGTTCCTCCATTGTTGCTTTGGGCATGATATTAACTGCAGACCCATTATCGACCAACATGTGATTCACCCTTTGATCTCGGATGTATCCATAAACATAAAGTGGCCGATTGTGTGGTTTTGATCCTAACAATAGATCTTCATCTGTGAATGCAAGAGTTGTCAAGCAGTAATCACAAAAACTATCATCTGAAGCAGGTTTCGTGGGAGCTGGAAGATGTGCAGCGTAAATTTCTGAGTTTTCCAAAGCATGCGCAATCGCGTCACGTGTTGCCTTTGGATACTGCAACAGCTCGTAGATGGTAAGATGAGAAGAGATCCCTTTCAAGATCTTAAGGTATTCTTTCCAAACTATTCTTGTGCTATCACCTTGAGCCTTAATAGCCTTTGAGCTTTCTCCCTCTGACTCCTCTTTAAACGAAACCATATGAATACCAACACTCATTTACTCTTCCCTAAGAAAACCTTTAGGAAAGAATTCTTCTAGTGTTATTTGTTTTTGAGGCTTTTGCCTCAAGACTTCTTGATTTAAAAAATTTTGGAATTGGGGATGCTTCATAGCTTTCTTCTGTCCCCAACGTGGATGTGAGTTATTTATTTGCTGAATTCCCTTTTGAAAAGGAAGGTTTACGGATCGGACATATCGCTTTCGCGATTTTCGTCGCGTTACCAATGTCCATTGTTCTTCATCATCCGCTGTAGATTCAACATCTTCAAAAGAGCTAGTAATTGAGCTTGTTACCACAACTGGCAGGGCAACAGGTTTCAAGCAGCCAAATTGTATCAGTTGATACGTTATACCTTTTATAGGCAAAGAAGTGAAAGTAGCATGATTTGACTCTACTATGTCGTCCATATCAAGTTCAATCTTGCGCTCATTCACTAGCTTCATTATCAAATCTTTCAGGTCAAAACATTTTTCAGTGGGGTGACCAATGATGCTATGATACTTACAATACTTTGGATCGGTAACTTTTCCCTTTTCTCCTGGCTTTTTGGACTCTGGAAGTTCAATCAACTTCTGGTTCAGGAGTTGATCCATCATGTCAGGCACATCTAAATCAGGGAAAGGATATTTCTTTGCTTCTCTTTCTTCAAAGCTCATGCGTTGTTTATTTCTCATTTGAGGCCGCCTGATATTTTTCTCAACTTTCTTAGTGCCTCTGGAGGAAAATTTTAAAGGTTTAGTCTCAACGTACAAAGACTCCTTAGCAGTGCTCTTTAAGGGCTTCTCAACCTTCTTGAAATCCTTCTTGTCTCTCCTAGGATCAAGAATCGAAGAACTTTTGTTACCAGAATGAGCAATACTCAATTCCATGTTATGAGCACGAGTGGCCAATTCTTCGAAAGTATGCGGCTTTATCCCTTGGAGAATGTAAAGAAGTTCCCAATGCATACATTGGATGCACATCTCAACAGCAGAAATTTTAGAGAGCTTATCTTTGCAATCAAGACTTAACGCTCTCCATCTATTGATGTAGTCGACGACTGGTTCACCCTTCCTTTGTTTGGTATTAGTTAGCTCTGTCATACTCACTGTGCGATGAGTACTAAAGAAACGATTGAGAAATTCCCTCTCAAGTTGTTCCCAACTATCAATGGACTCAGATTCCAAGTCAATATACTATTCAAAGGCATTTCCTTTCAGGGACCTTACAAACTGTTTAACCAGAAGATCTCCATATGTGCCTGCATTGTTACATGTTTCCACGAAATGGGCCACATGTTGACGTGGATTTCCTTTCCCATCGAACTGCTGGAACTTAGAAGGTTGATAATTTGTTGGCATCCTTAAATCATCAATTCTCCTCGTGTACGGTTTAATGTATGCATAATAGGACTTAGATGACGATCCACCATACTAAGCCTTGATGGTATTCACAATCATCTCTTGTAGTTGTTGAACAAACAAAGACCCAACTGATATTGACGATGATCCGTTTACTTCGAGATTTTCAGCATCATGAACTGCTTTCAGTTTCCTAGCGGCTTCAGTAGTTGGTTTGTTTGGTACTAGTTATCATTGGATTCTTCATCGTGTGAGCTTCCAGTTGACTCTTCAACATCGCAATTTCAACATCCTTTTCTTCTACTATCTTGTGCAAAGTTGACATCATCCTCTCCATTTCAGTGATCCTTTCCTCTAGGGTAGTCGCATTAGTAACCATCACAGACATAGTTTGGAGAGTAGACGTTGATTGATCTGTTGGTAGTTAAGAAGCAGATTTTCTTCTTGCCAAAAGATCCATCGAGATGACAGGTTGATGAGCAGCATTGTTGGTTGACCCAATTAAATCTTGACCTTGTGTTGCAAGATACCGTACTCTAGCACAAATCATCGGTCCAATGTAACCAGGTTGCACAGTCGCAGGAGGATTGAATTTATGACTTGGTGCAACAGTCTTTGGAGCCATAGATCTGAGCAATCGGTTGATCTTGATTGATAATAGAGAGCGAGATGAGAGGTAGAGATGTCCCACTGGGTGTGTCAGAAATTTGTATACACAAATTTTCGCGTCTAGAAAATTAGAACACGAATTAGTGATAAAATTCAATATTTTTATTTATGTGTGAGTACAAGTCTCTGTTTTAAATTCTTTACAAAAAGAATGATCTTTTGATTCGGTCTCCTGATTACACTTGTCGAGGGCGTGACGCTTAATCCCGACGGAGTGGAAAGAGTGATTGTTGAGAGAAACGACCAAAGGGCTTGTTGTTCCTCTTGAACTTGCAGTGGCGTGACTGATCGTTGAGAGAACTGTTTGTGACTTGTTATCCTCTTGTAGATTTGCTGACGGCTTTGTTGAAGAAAAGACTTGACTGAATAGAAGGCTTGATCGGAGAACGGTCGATATTCTGCAGGCTTTCAATTCTCTGAGGAGGCTGAGACTTCTCTTCTCTGTGTGCTATGCTCTTCTTCAGTGCTTTCTGTCTGCTTCTTCTGAGTGTTCGCCCATCTGGAAGAGCTCTCTATTTATAATGCTTGATGGTAGAGAGTTCTAAAGGGACTCGATCACTCTAGGATTTATCTCTAATTAATTTAATTTAATTAGAGATAATACAATTGGTTAATAATTTTTATTTATCACTAATTTATTAGAAATTATTAATTAATTAAATATTTAATTTAATTAGCTAATAATATTAATTAATTATTTTTTTAATGCCTACAGCCACCATTTGCAACCACCGTGATAGTGAAGCTACAATGCCTAGAACATATAATAATATTTATAGTGAAAAATCTAGACATAGCAACCTTATACATAATTATTTTAGGGAGTTGATCACTAATAGGGTTATAACCATAGTATATGTAAAATCTGTAGACAATTTAGTTAACCCTTTCACCAAAGTATTAGTAAGAAATGTGATAAAGAAAATGTAAATAGGTATGAGATTTAAATCCACTAATTAGACATCTATAATGAGAACCTAACTTTAGTTTAGTACGCTCTAAACTAAAAATTCAATGGGTAACAATAAGTTATTGAATATGTCTGTTTAGCAATTGATTCTCATTCCTAAACCACTTGGTCAAATTTTGTTTATTGCGATAGTTGAAGGATGAGTTTTACTCTTAATGAAGTTGTAACAAAATTTTTATAGCAATAGGGACATAAAAGAACTCCACTTAAGTAATTATAAAAATGATGTTACTTCAAACAAGACTTTAATGGATTTTCTTATAAGATGATCACGGTTACCAAGATGAGCACATGGCCTAATAGTGTTGCAAGGGTAACAAACCTCTTGAAATAGGCAAAGTAGTCCTTATGTGTGTTATATATAGCACTAGGAGTAATGGTTCAATCGCGAACACCATTAATTTCGTGAGATATTAAAATACAAACACTATAAGAAGATTTAAATCGAGAGAGGTGCCTTCTTTAAGCATATTATTTGTCGTGTGAAACTGTGAATTAAGCAAATATTTCGAACTAGTAGGGAATGTTAAATAGTTTGAAATGTAAAATTTGGAATATTAAGAATCCCACATTGAGAAAGAAAAAAGACAACATCCTTTAAGTATGAGTGCCATAATATTTAATAAATTAGTAAAAAGTTTTGGACTTTGGGCTATTGGCTTGGACTAAGAATCTTGCATCTTTATATTCATCCATAAAAGGCACTTAGACATTTGGAGCTTCTGAATTTGGCTAAATTTTTTTTTAATTTTTGAATTTTATTTATTTATTTATTTGAATTTTAAAAATAAATAAGTAATTAAATAAAATTGCTAAAAGTTATATTTATTATACATAACTTATCCGAAGCTAAAAGGTTATCTAAAACTAAAAGTTATGTCTAATTAACATAATTGTTGGAGTTAAAATCGATGTTCAAGAAACATAACTTATTTGAAGTGGTGTTTTTGGGCAAGACATGTCAACTCAAAAATGTTGTTTGGCCATTATAAATATCCAGACTTCTATATTTAATGAATATTCTAAAGTTTTATATGTATGTTAGATTGTGTTTCTCTGTTTTGCAACAATGATAATATAATAGTGACTATAAACCTTGATTTTTCTTTTGTTTTGATAGAAATGGATATATATATATATATATATATATATATATATATATATATATATATATATATATATATATAGTTAAAGGGTCAAAAAAACCATCGAGAAAAAATGGTTTAATAATTGAGCCCTTATGTTTTATTCACAATCAATTAAGTCCTTATATTTCAATTTTTACTCAATTGAGCCCTTTTATGAATGAAAATTATTACGTCTGCACATGATTTTCGTTACATGTGGCCAAAAATATAACGGTTTTCATTACAAAAAGAGTTCAGTTGAGTGAAAATTAAAATATAAGGGCTCGATTGATTGTGAAAAAATGATAAGGGCTCAACTGCTAAACTTTTTTTCTCAGGGGCTTTTTTAACCCTTTTTGTGTGTGTGTGTGTGTATATATATATATATATATATATATATATATATATATATATATATATAGAGAGAGAGAGAGAGAGAGAGAGAGAGAGGGAGAAAGAGAGAGAAGAGCAATAAAGAAAGGAGATCCACTTACTTCAGTATAAAACAAATTGTTTTACACATTTTTTATAACTTCGAGTAGGATTAATAATTTTTAAACCAACCATTAAATTAACAACCTACCTATATATATATTTTACACATAATTTTTTTTGTCAATCTGATATTCCTATCATTTTAATTCAGAATAGAGTTTATTTTCAATATATATCAACGATTGAATATTATTATGAAGAAAATAGTTGGATATCTTCGATTAACTTAAAATTTGGTGTGCATGATCTACGTGAATTGAACATAAAATTCAACAGTCAACTTAAAAAATATAAATCACATAAAAAATATGAAATATGTGTAAAGCTAAATTAATTTTACATTAATGTAAGTGGATTCCTCTTTAAATATATACACACACAGTGTATGTCTATATACATATATATTTGTGGAGTTGATTTCACTAAAAAGCCAACCGTTATGGTGATCTAAAACGATATCTCGAATTTTTTAGGCTTAACAGTCAAATATACCTTCAAACTTTTGCACGAAATGGACATAAGCCCTTAACATTTTATTTTATTATAAAAGTCCACAAACTTTTATTCTTCTATAAATAGACCCCGAACCTTTCAAAATAATGCAAGTAAACTCAAATCTGTTAAATGATATTAACTTTCATTTGTACACAGCTAACGTAGATAGTTTTGTTGGTTGTAGCGTAGCATGTCACATGTTCAGTACAAAAGGAAGTTAATTTCATTTGATAGATTTGAACTTAATTGCATTATTTTGAAAAGTTTTGGGTTTATATGGTAAAATAAAAAGTTCAGTACTTATATTTATTTTGTGCAAAAGGTTGAGAATATTTAACTATTAAGCCAATCTCTTAATATCTTGACATGTTTCACGTCAAAGGGATATATCTAGTAAGAAAATATGTATTTTATAGAAGAATTCCATTAACAACTTTTAATGTAAGTCTTTTAATGTCATGACAAAAAGACCACTCTACTTTTATAACTCTTCTTCCTCTTTCTTTCTAAAACCTAGAAAATGGTGATTGGCCGCCCACGACCACTTGTCAGTGCCAAAAAACTCCAAAAAGTTATCTAGAAATTCTTATTGTTCTTCTCTTTCTGATTCTTGCACAACTATTACCAAAAATACTCATATTTTCCTCGATTTAGCTTTTAAAATGGATATATCTTTTTGTCATGACATTAAAAAAAAAAGACTTATGTTATGAGTTAAGAAAAATAGGTTTTTAATAGGTTGCTAATAGATTTTATTAATTGAAGGCAATAGTGGCATAGCCACCTTGGTTGACCCGACTTAAATCTTGAAAATATATAATATATGCATGTAATTAGTATAAAAATTCAGTAAATTTCTTACATTAACACCACTAAAATTTGTTGAGAAAGAGGTTGTAGAATAAATTTGTATTTGATAACGGTCATACTGGAGTCAATTGGTTCAAGTACTAGACTTGGCCTGAAGATGTGAAGGGCCCACTCAGAGCAGAAGAATCGAAGAGGGACATGCCACATGCCACTACTTGATTGGGCCACTGATCGATGGCGTTGCATGCACCTCTACGACAGACCCTGCCATAGAGGTCCTAGGCTAACACGTGGCTATCACCTAGGGCTTCTGCAGGGTTTATGGCAGACCCTATCGAAGGTCGAGAAAGACCTTTCTGTTTGCTGCAGCGGACCCTACCATAGAGCCCTGAGATTAAACTGGTAGTCTCCCAATGGCTCTTGTAAGGTTTGCCACAGACTGAGAGACCCCCTAACTGGACGTCTTGGCGAGAGAGTACTTTCCAGCTAGAAGGCCCATCCATAGAGGTCGAGATGCGAGCCTGGACCCAAGGGATGCACTTGCTTGGATTTGATCGAATAAAGCCCGCGTATATGAAGAGAACATCTGATCTAGGGTTACAATGGAGAAGATTGGCCCACTTACCTCTATAAACGGTATGTTAATCCTCTCTAAACTCAACTAATCTCTATTTTACTTATTGAGACTGTTAAAACTATTTTTTGACCTAAGTATCAGAGTGCGCGCGCAGGGGCAGAGCATTGTGTCTCTCCGATCTATTGTTTTGCAAAGCTCTTGGTACACATGGATACGAAGATCGGGATTCTTGTTTTCTACTAAATTTATTGTTGTCAACAAGTAATAACAATCTTTATTTTATATTCATTTTAATTTGAAAAATCTAACATTTTTTTATTACGAGTATAAGTTTAACTCCTGAGTTCAAAAAAAATTTAGCATGTATTTCAATTGATTTTTTATTAATTATGCTTTTAGTTTTATTTTAATTTTAATTTATTTCTTATTAACAGTTTCCCTTCACTTTGTTGTCCCACTTTTAATTTATAGTTTTTCTTTTAATTATCAATGTATTAATTATTAAATTTGAGTTTGATCCGATTTATAAACCTATAATATAAGTTTTGATTCAATTTATAAATGATAGGTTTATTATACTTTATTTATAATTATTTTATACGTTATCGATTATTTGATACAAAGAAACAAAAAAAATATTATATCATCCATATTTTTTAATATTTTTATTAGCTCGCCAAAGAAATGGAAAAAAATATGTAATACCGATAACATAATGATTTAGATAAATTTTTATTATAAATAAATTGAAAAATATTTAGTTTTGTAAAATTACATTAAATTGTATTTAATTTTATTAATATTATATTAAATAAGAAAATATTATATAAAAATATAATATTATGTGTCTCTATATACATTTTTTGATCTTAGTACCAGAAGCTAATAAAATTTTCACCGAAATATATAAACCTCAGATAACGATATCATATCATTGGTACTTATCATAAAATATGGCTCCACAAGTTGTGCTGCCAAGTTATATTTAGGCATGTGATGTATTATAATGATGATGTTACATGCATCACATCAAAAAATAAAAAAATATTAGAAAAATGGGTAAACATTTATCACATCAAAACTACCCGAGATCATGCAATATGAATGAGCCACTTGTATCGCATATGTATGATAGCATTATATATAAGATGACAAGCATTAATGTCTCTTTCATCTTAAAACATATTTAAACTAGAATCAAATCGTTGTCAAAAAAAATAAAAACTAGAATCAAATCAACCCTAACCTAAACCTACTTAGCTAGCTAGGCCTTAATTTAATATTGCATTAAAAAATCAGATTTGATGGAGAAATTAACAAAAGTCATTAATCCAAAGGCAAATATACAACGGGAATTGATGAGGCTCGATGATGCGTTTGAAAACATTTTTAACAAGGCTACAACAAGGTGGTGGTTTTTTTTTTCTTTTTTTTTTTTTTTCAATACTTCCAAGTCAATTTACGTCCTAGGAGTGCACTGTTCACGTTAACATAATATATTCAAAAAAATTTAATTTTTTTAATTTTGATTCTAAAATTTAAAATTTAAATTTAATTTATAAAATATCATATATTTATTAATAAATTCAACCCTTAAATTTAGGTCCATAGTTATTTGAGGATTAATAGAAGATTAGTTAACTTTATGCTTGACTAGAAGCATCGTTATAATTAGACATTGTTATATTGGGCAGTGAAACCAATCACATCCAAATTACAATATCACGAAAAGGGAAGCAAAACAACGCATTCGGGAAAGTCGAATAACGTGGCTGCATGTTAATTAGCCGTAAATTCAGGCATGCCCGAAGGCCGCAGCCGCTAAATCCAGCAGCCTCGTGACCCTCGCATGGAAAAACATTATAAGATTAAAATCTACCCGCATGAGTACACCATGCACGCGTGCAGATATGAAAGTTAATCAAAGTGATGAATTGACATAGAGAAAAGATGGAAGTAGAAAGTAAAATTTTACTTGGATTTGTCGCTTCAAAATTAGGTAGCGTGGAATTAATGGGTAAAATTTATAATTTTTTAAAATAAATTTTATTAAGATTATAATTCGATTTTAGTTTATTAATTTTGAAAATCATTACTTTACTCTCAAAATCAAAAATAATTTTAACATATATTAATTAATTACTAAATTTGAATCAACAGTATCATATTTTTAAATATCAACAATAAATTATACTACAATTTATTACTTATATATATTATTTTATGAGAGAGGTATTATGGATATTAAATGAGGGTACATATGTTTAAATTAATATATTTTTAATAATAAAATAATAAAATAATTTTTTTTACTATTAAATTGATAATTTTGAATAAAAATATCTCATTTTTTAAATTAATCAATTAGTTTTAAATTAAAACTAAAACTGAATCTATAAATCATTCTCTCTTAGCCTCACGATTTTATTGTGCGAGGACATAGCATAGTATGCATAGTTTGATTGTGAGAGATCGATGAATGTTGAGGTTGTCCATCCATCCCCGTACGTCATATCTTTTTTTTGCAAGTTGGCAGAAGGGGCAGCTGTTATTGCTGAAGCTCTTAGTGTTTCTCCCTGAATTCAGCATCAACATCTAACCAATGACCACAAATTTCTCACATGTGGCAAATGTGGATATAACAGAAGATCAATATATTGCAGTCCTAATCAAGGAAATAAATATTCCAAATAATTATTAGCATTTTGAAAAGTATGCTAGAGTAATGATTTTGCATGATATATAATATATATTAGCTCTTTGTCTGATTTGGATCGATGGAGATAAGCTTAATGAGAATGCCACTTCGAAACTTCCTTGAAAATAGATTTGCCATTTTTCTAAAGGTTCAAAACTGAAATTTTTGCACCAGTACCTTTTTTTTTTTCCTTCTTCTTCTTTATATGTTCATTCTCTTATAACTTGCAGGATAACATAAAATAATGGTTTTTGCATATAATTATATGTTCATTCTTCTATTTTTTTTCTATTTTTTTTCGTTTTCTGTTTATGATAGGAATTCATTTTGAATGATTTTTGTGAACACACAAGAGGTTCCGTATTGCTTTGCCGATATATCCATCAATCAAATCAATCAATTATTATAGACAATAAATGGCCAGATCTCTAAAGTTCTGCCCCCCCCTCTCAGACAGGAGGTACTATAACGTTTGGCGTTAGCTTGTTGATATGATTCAGCACGAGACATTTTTGCATGTGTCAGTAATTTTGCGTCCAAGCTCATGAAATTATTACTCTTTTTGCCTCCCAAATTTTTTTAAATGTAAATCCAAAATTCATCAGCCTAATTAATAAAGGGAAGTTTTGGAATCGAAATTAACATACGGTATGTGAAAAATTTTATTTTTAATTTTTAATTTTAATATAATATTTTTAATTATTATTTTTTCATTTATTTTATCATTATTATCATAATTAAATTTAAATGCAATACTATTTGATACTAATCTCACTTTTATTATTTTTTTCAATCTCAATAAAATCAATCACACTATTAACTCAAATTAGTTTTAAAACAAAATATTTAGACAAAAGTGTTAAAAAAGCTCTCGAAAAAAAAAAAATTAACAATTAAATCTTTATATTTTTTTTTACAATTAATTGAGTTTTATATTCAATTTTCACTCAATTGAATCATTTACATAACGAATTCTGTTATATTTTTTGTCACATGTAATAAAAATCATATATGAACGTTACAGTTTTCATTTATAAAAAAATTTAATTGAGTGAAAATTAAAGTAAAAAGTCAATTGTTGAGAAAAAAACATAATAACTTAATTATTAAACTTTTTTATTAGGGCTTTTTCTCCTCTTTAACCAAATATATATAAAATTGATTTCATTGCTCCATCTAATCACCATATATAATTTAACTAATAAACGCTTGTAATGAAAGGTTATGAGCCACAAAGTAGATTATGAAGCTGTGAATATTAGATGAGGTTTCGTCGGATGTTACTTTCAAATTCCTTTCTCTGCATTCAGCAAATTAATATGAAAAGTACTTATTTATTGACGTATAAACCAAATTATTGCCTTCAAATTTATTTTTTCTTTTAATTTGATAAAGATGTCGGTGGTGAAAGCCTTGTCATACCATAAACATATATATATCGAAAATTAACGCATCACGACGTAAGTTTCGAAAAAAAATCTTTCAACGTACATCATGCCATCAAACAAATTATTTATTAGTTAAAGCTCATACAACAATTGTTTTTTTCCCGCCGAGACAATTTCATTTATAATGAAAATTACAATTGATAAATCCTCGCATTACAGGGTCCAATAACAAAAAAATTTACGGTGCAGAACAAAAAATCATCAAGATGGTAGGTCCCATCCTTAAACCTATTACTTGTATACTGGTGCAGAAATAATTAGCTACTACAGATACATCTAGAAGTAGTACTTTCGCAAACGGGCCACGGCATTGTACTATCCCAAACATAACATAATCACGAAAATGCCAAATCGATGGGGTATTATATGAGTACGATTGCGAGCATGGAGAGAAATATCAAAGCTTCTTTTATGGTGTTGAAGTGCTTGGAAATTAATGTTATTGAACTAATAATTAATTAGCAAACTCTTAAATAGATCAGCGGTCGGTTCAATGTATGTAAATCAAATCACAAATTCTAATAAATATCCTATTAATTTTTCAATATCTTCAAAGTTATCCAAATGAAAACTTTCTTCAAATGATTTTTTTTTTATTTGCAAATGCAAGCTATTACAACAACAAATCATGCATTTTATCTGTAGACAAAATCACAAGCTAAGCGTGTATATATCTTACTTTTTCTATTAACTTTTACAAATTAAATGTAGCAGCAATATCATAATATTAACTATATTTTATATAAAGATACCATAATATATATTTTTTAGCTCACTTACCATTACATGTTATGAAAATAACTAGAATTCAAGTTTCTTATAATTATATGCTGTTCTCTGTTCTGCAGCTTCGCTTCAATTATATAACTGTATGGAGCAAGAGGGAGCGAGGAAACAAAAATGGAACCCCCATGTTCATGAATGATGTTGCAAGGAAAGAGGGCGAATCCCCTCCGCCCTGCCCCCCTTTCACTTCCTTCCCAACGTTGCGTCATTAATTGCAATAAATCCAATGGGAATGCGTCACTTTAATTGCAATTCACCGTGTCAACGTCACTTCATTTTCTTGAGGCTAACCTAATTCACAATCATTTTCTAACCGCGAGATATTATACCTACATCCACATCGTTCACTTTACGCCCCACCCTTTTTTTTTCTCTCCGGAGTTGTCCTTGTCATGTTGTCTGGGTTAGTAAACTTAATCATTCGACATTAAAACTTTTAGAAATAATCGTGAATTATTTTAAGGTGTAATTAGTAACTTAATTATATCAATACGCAAAATCTTTTTTACCCTTAAAAACTTTAGGTTCGAGGGTATAATTATATAAGAGAAAAAATTTAAAAATTAAAAAATTAATACTACTATCATGCCCATCTTAAATGATATCAATTTAATTTTAAATTATCTTAAGTTTGTCTCTAAAAATTTTATTTCTACTATTTTATATCTTTTTACATGTAGGAAAACTTAAACAGATAACATATTAAAGATCTCATGTTCAATTATTAAGAAAATTAATACAGAAATATACATGGATTCATTGAAATTGATTGATTGAAGTTAACGGTTTTTCACGTCTAAAATTTTCTTTATAAAAGAAAACTTAACTCACTTACTAATGGATATGAGAATGAGAATAACATATGTTTATACGGGAGATCATAACTTATTTATACTTTTTTGTTATTCTTTCTTAATTAATTGTTTCTGATTCACCGGCTCTTATCTCTTTTGATTGAGCCAAAAAAAAATCAAGATTACAAAGTTATTTAGAATTTTCTAGTCTTAATTTTTTTAATCTTTCTCGCATATTTCAAAAATATTCAAAATTTGAAGTTAGAAGTAATCAAAGAACATCACCGAGTTGTAATATATTCTATTTTATTTTGGTCCATCATTAAAATAAAATAAAATATTGAGTCTCTACACATTACTAAACCCATAACAAATGAGACGCTTTAAAGTCCAATAACTCAAACCTTATATGATCACTTTTAAATTGACTAAACAAATTAGATAGTCTATAATGTACAATTGATTGATATATGTAGGCTCACTTAAAGAATTTCTTAACAATCTCCCATTTTGGCCTCATATGTTACTTGATAATTATACATTTTAAAAATAACTTTATGAGCTCAATTTTGTTACCTTCACATAGAAACATCTCTAAACAGTTTGGTCCATCAATTATATCAACATAGGATCAAAGCGATATTCGTTACATATATTTCGTAACTAGACCCACAATAATCTCGTATATTAATATAATCAACAACATAAATCAAGTATGAATGTGTTGCATAGAAATTACATGTAACGTGATCCTTTAACATACATATTTTCAATTAGTCCTACTTCATTACTTAAAGAATTAAACAACATATTTTCAAAATTTTATGCATAACTACAACTAAAAGAATATAACTTTCCTTAAGAGTTTTCAGTAATAACAACATTACTTAAGTTTGATTAGAAAAATATCTTAATAACAAATTAACGTCAACAAACAAACTCCCACTATGCAAGCATATCATCAATATGAACCACACTCATATGAGCTACATGTTCATGAAACACCTTAACAGATCCGTAATCATGGAGCTTGTATTGATATTTTTAATGGATATTTTTGAAGACTCTGAACTCTCTCTCCTTGGCAACAGAAAACGTAACGTCAATATGCTTAGACTTAAACGAGTTTATATTATTCTTAGAATATAACTCAACATCTTTATTATCATAATTAATCTTTAATGGTCTCTCAATGCCATCAACAATGTATAGCCTAGTGTTAAAATTTCGCAGCCATATTGCTTAGTTCGATCCCTCATAATAAAATATAAATTCTACCTCTATGGTAAAAGAAGTAATGAGTGTCTGCTTTACACTCTTCTATAAGACAAATCCTCTAACTAATATGAAAATATAGCCAGAAGTGAATCTTTTGCTATCAGGCAACCAAAAAAATTGCAGTCTGAATACCCAACGATCTCTACATGATCAAACCTCCAATACGTGAGCATGTAATCTTTAGTTTTCAGTGGATATTGTACAACCCTCTTCACTACTTTTTGATGATCCATTTCAAGGTTACTTAAATATCTGCTATGAATAGTATAAACTTGAACATACATGAGATTCTCTATTGCTGAAGCATAAGAAATCTTTTACATCTCTTTCTTTTTAATTACATTTTTTAGGCATTGAAGCAAACTAAATTTATCTCCTTTAGTAATGAGTTTGTCTAATGATGCATAATTCTTTGTGTCAAATTTACTGAGCTCCTTATCGATAAGGCATTTTGTGATAAGCCAAGTATACCACGAGAATGATCTCTATGGATCTATATGCCCAACACAAAAGATGTATCCCAAGATCTTTCATTTCAAAATTATTTGATAAAATCTCTTGGTTTCATGCAATAAGCATATATTACTGCTTGTTAGCAG
Source organism: Firmiana major (assembly GCA_033439115.1). Classification (NCBI taxonomy): domain Eukaryota; kingdom Viridiplantae; phylum Streptophyta; class Magnoliopsida; order Malvales; family Malvaceae; genus Firmiana; species Firmiana major. Next base: position 7,296,024 of record CM065908.1, on the reverse strand, counting down.
AATATTATCGACATACAACACTAGAAGAATAAACTTGCTCCCACTGATCTTGTGATAAATATATTGATCAGCAGTGTTCTCCTTAAAACCTAATGAGGTAATCACTTGATAAAATTTTTGATTTGAGGGGATGCTTACTTTAAACTATAAATGGATTTCTTTAATTTGCATACCAGATGTTTTGATGTATCCGACACGAAATTTTCTAGTTGTACCATGTAAATTATCTCTTTAATGTCACCATTGAAAAACGCTATCATTACATCTATCTGATGTAATTCTAAATTATAATGAGCTACAACTGCCATAATGATTCTAAAAGAGTTTTTCAATGAAACCGGACAGAAAGTCTCGTTATAATCAATGCCTTTATTTTGACTGAAACTTTTGACGACTAGATGTACTTTATATCTTTCGACATTGCCTTTTGAATCTCATTTGGTTTTGAAATCTATTTACAACCAATCATTTTCGCTTCTTAAGGCAATACGATATGATCCCAAACACCGTTGTCCTTCATTGATTTCACCTTATCTTTCATGGCCTCTATCCATTTCTACGAGTGAACACTTTGTTTGGATTGACTGAAAGATATTAGATCATCTTCCAATCCTATATCAAACTCACGTTATTAGAGATACACGATATAATTATCTAGAATCGCTGATTTCTTTTCCTTAGAGGATCTCTTTAATGACACTTTCAATTGAGGTTGTTGTTACTCCCCCAATTGAATAGTAACAGGTTCTTCAATATGAGTAGAAGATAACTCAGAAGTATCTTGATAATCTCGATTTGCATCTTGAATAATGTCAGACATAATTGTCTGATCATTTTTAGTTGCAACTATAGGAATAGTAACATGTTTTTCTTTAAAGACAATGTTCTTAGATTTGTTAGGAATGTTACAATTTTTGATAATCAGGTCCTGCGAGAAACTATGCTTGGAAACCAAAATGTTAATTTAAACCGAGAATAGAAAAATAAGAGCAATATACAATTTGTGAGAGAATTACTCACACCTTTATTGAATGAAACATATGATGACTTATATAGTCATACAGTCATAGTTTTAAAAGATTTTCCTGAGAAATAGATCACTTTGAGGAATAGATCACTATCATTAGACTCTTAAATAAATCAAAATACTATTAGACTCCTAAAAAATTGAAATTATTCAAATAACAGTTAAAGCAAATATCTTTACATCCCAAGCAGCAGGCAAAGAGCAAGTGATCAACAAAAAACAAAGAAAACAACGATGAAATAGTGAATGAACACAAGGAACCCAAAATAAGAAATCCCGAGAAAGAACTTTGCTCTGTCACAAAGCAAGGCTTCTTCTCTTTTTTAAACCTAAACTATACAGAAAAGTGACAATCTAATCTACTGCCTAAAACTAAGGAAAGCATTTAAAGAAAGACATGTAAAAGGGTGAAGAGTGAGTTGCTGTCACTAAGCTCTCCCTTCCCAAATTTTTTCTTTCCTGCAGCCGCCCCTTTTTTTAGCAAGGGATTTTCTTTAGGTTTCTCTCCCTTTGGGCTTTTGCATCTGGGAGATTTCATGGGTTGATTCACGTGGAAAGGGTTCTTTTTTTCTTAAGTATTTTGCATGAAACATGGCCTAAGTTTTAAATGAGTCTTGCATGGTGATGTAGTGGGTTTTGGGATAATTCTTGGTTTAGAATTTTTATTTGACGGATTAAAGGAAAAGTTATGGAAGGGTTTAAGGTTTGAGTACAAATAAGGTTTAAGAATAGAATTAAAATATAAACATCAATCATTTTCTTTAATTTGTACTATTTTTCTTATTTTTTAAATTTTTCTCTAAATTTCTCACACATGATGAAAAATCTAATAAATGAGGAAGAGATTAAATAAAAATTTCTAAATTAAATTACAATTCATGTAATAAAGTACACAAAAATATAATATTTTTGAGACTTATCAAGCATGCATGTTTCATGAAAGAAAAATATCTAAAAAATATGTAAATGATATCCTAAAATCACCAAACATTTAGTAACCCTAAACAATTATGTAAATGACCTAATGGAACTCTAACACACCCTAAAATGTATATACAATATGATCAAATAGCAAACAAAAGTGAACCTGGACAGTGTACATGAAAATGACGCCTAACATGAGCGAGAAATGCTTAATGGCCTTAAAAATGCATGATAACCTATTTTAAAATTTTTCTAATAATTATATGACCTAAATACAATCTAATATGACCTAAATATATTCCAAAATGATGCAACACAATGACCAAATAAATGCAAATAGCCCCTAAAAATTGATCTGGAAAAACTATATTTTAATACAATTAACCCTAAAAACATGCAATAAACCTATCCGAAATGAATTTTTAAAAATCCTTAAAAATTAGATGACCTAGCTAAGACATTAAAGTACCTAACGGAAGCTCACAATGACTCAAAAACAGAACAAAAAAATTTTCCTAAGCAACGCCTAAACGGTGCTCAAATATGGAATGAAATGCACGGTAATTGATTATGTAAAAGCTATAAAGCTTATACTAATCTTATCCTAAAAATTCTCAAATAAAGTATGATCTAAATATATCTGTAAACTACCAAATACCATTAAACCAAACCCAAAACAATAGCCTTAAATTAGCTGAAACTGACGCTACAGCAGTAGCACTAACTCATCATCACGTGAATGCACTAAGTGAGCCTAATATTAGCTAAAACAATTCTTAAGACCTATACTACATAATTACTACTTGAAACCATGAGGAATAACATGAAAATACTGCTGGCCATTAGGAGAATAAAAAGGACATAACCTGGACGTAAACCTTAGGCTGGCAGCAGCACACTTAAACCACAAAGTCTCAATGAAACACCATTGAAACCGATTGCCTTTAATTTTTTTTTTAGTAAAAACTTTTTAAAAATTTAGATAAAAGTTCTTAAACACTAAAATCAAATCAAAACAGTAACCTTAAAACTAAAACTGAAAAAAAAAAAAAAAGAAGCAAAGAAACAAATGTGGACCAAGCTCAAGAACAAGAGATTTGGAGGTCGTTTTGCAACCTCTTATGCTCTCATCCTCATAAAACTCAACCACAATAAAAAAGATAAGAAAAAGAAGATGGAAAAGGTGATTAAAATGCTGGAAATAAGAAAGAATATCAAAGGTTATAGAAGAAAATAGAAACTTGCATTAAAGTAGCTAGTATTGAAGATTAAAGTTGCAAAACAAAGGAAAACAACATAAAAGAAACCTAAAAGTAAAGTGGCAGCCAACCTCTACACCTCTTTCATATTTTGCTTATAAGGTCACTTAAATGACGGGTATAGGGGGTAATTCCTATCTTAAATGAATTGGCAATAATTGGCCACTAGTTTTCACATCTTTGGCTCTCCAAATAAGATGTTTCCATATCATCAAAGTCTCTAAATAGCCATGGTCTTCTTTTAGCACCTTCCTTTGTCTTCTTGTCCACATAAGCATGCAAAGTAGCAATGGCATGTGTCCTTCATGTGTTGGCTAAGATATCCTTTGTTTTTATCCTTCAAGAATGAATAAAAAATGAACACCTGACATCCTAGATGTCAAGGGAAGAGAGAGATGATGACTCATGCTATAGGACGAAATTTCACCTCTCTCTTGTCTTCAAGTGGTCTAGTCTTCTTTCTAGCTCATTTTCAATAAATTTTATATCGAAATGACTGAAAATTATCTAAAATTTATTTATCTACAAAACATGAGAAATTTAATTAATATGAGAAGATAATAATAAAATAATAAGAGGATTAATTAAATAATGAAGGAAATAAGCACAAAATAACTTTACTTTCATAGAGTCATCTTTATGTTGACTTGTAAGTATGCGTGTTTACCACTCAATTGGAATATGAACTTGAGTAGCTACTGTGAGACCCCGTATAGGTTTAACTTTGTATATAAATGTAAATAAATTCATAAGTATGGTGATATATTTGTAATGTGAAGCATATGGAATATAAGTCCATAGGTTTAATGTACACACACATGTAATAAGAGTTGTGATTGTACTTACAAGTTGTATTATGTATGAATACGAAGATATGGACTTAAACATGTGAAGAATGTAAGTAGAATGGAATATGAGTAGTGTGGTAAAATGGAAGGACGATTGCATAAGTTGTGCACTTCCATTTGGTTTATATGAAGTACCTTTGGTTATACAAAGATTCCACATAAGTTTTAATAAGTATAAAGTATGAATGGATGCCATTTTCAAGTCTCAAAGAGGATTGGATAGGAAAATGATCATGGCAACAAAATGTATGAAGATTAGTATGTGTTGCTGCAGAGAAACTGCAGAAAATTTGAAAATATGAAGGCCAGATCGATCTCATAGGATGAGAGATCGACCTGAAAGAGCCAAAATGCCTTTATTTTGGGCTATGGAACAGGACAGATCGATCTCCAATGAAGCCAAATCGATCTCCTAAACATTCTGTAAAGAGAAAATCGATTTCAAGGCAAATAGATAGATTTCCTTAGCTCTCGGGTTGGGAGCAGATCAATCTCCCCTAAGATCAGATTTATCTTCTAAACCTTCTTTAAAATGCAGATCGATCTTCCCCAAGACCAGATCGATCTCATTAACCTTCTGTTTGAAAGCAGATCGATCTCAAGCCTCGACAGATCGATCTTCTGCCTTCAAATGTCGTGAAAAAAAAAAGAGATTTTAAGAGGACCAGATCGATCTCCACCTAAGGCAGATCGATCTCATCAAACTTAATTTATAAATAGGAGCAGTTGGATCTGCATTTTCTGAGACAAAACAAATCCTTTCCATTTCTAACCTAAAAATCTAGTTTCTCACTCCTAAATCCACACATTTCTAGTAAGATTTGAAGGGAAGTTATTAGAGGTAAAGTTGTTCACATCAAAGAGTAGAATAGCATAGCTTGGAGGCATTTTCCCCATAGGTAGGATTCAAGGAGCAAAGTGCATTTTCATTTGGAGCAAAGAGGAAAACAAGCTAGGTGAGTTTCTAACGAAACAACTCAAGCACATTGTTTAGATATTGATTTTGGAGTTGATGGATATGCATAGGAATGATAGAAACTACCTAGAGTATAATGAATCCACCATGACTTAGAAAATGGTCTAGTGTGAGAAAGTGGAATGTGTTGAGATTAATGATGAATGGGATATCTTGAGAGGATAGTAGTGTTATGAGTATGATTTTAAGATGTTGTTAGTGAATAAATTGTGAGATTTACCAAAAAAGGGGTAAAATGTGGATTAAGGCATTTGTAAATGCATAAATGAATTATATTGACTAGTGAAGTCAAAATGTGAGTTAACAACATTAACTCAAGTGATTTGGATGAATAAATCGTAGCTCCCGATGATACACTGGAGCAAGGTGAGCCGAGAGCGCAAGAAACTAAGAGGAAAAGAGAGTCGCACTCAAGTAAATTGAGGTAAGGAAATTTTGTGGACTCTTAGAGATATCTGTGCGCAATTTGGGTGCTTAAATGCTTTGCTAGAATGCATGATATATTAGGAAATGATATTGGGTGATTGAAGGGTAAAAAGTTGGGTGTTTGAGAAATGTGCATGAAAATAAAAGCATAATGCTTTGGAAAATAATGTTTTATTGCTTTTTAGCAAATGATTGGTAGGTTGGCTAACATTTGAAATGAATTGTAAAAGAAATGAGTTGTTTTGGTTTGTTAACCATACTTTGCAAAGAATTATGCCACCTACATTGTTTCGTGAGAATGAAAGTGTGCTAGAGTATGACTCGCACGAAATTTGATGTGTTTTATATGCATGAGTGCTAGAGCTTAGCTCGAACTAGTTTTCACATGGATTTCATACTGGTTTTGGCATGGTGCTTGGAGCTTAGCTCGCACTAGATGCCCACCTTATTTGTTGTCGTGCTTGGAGCTTCGGGTAGACTTGGTGTCACGCTGATTAAATAGGCTCGCACGTGCATTTTGAGAATTTGACATGATTGATTAGCTATGTTAGGAGCTTCGGGTAGGCAAGAGGTCGTACCGATTAAATAGGTTCACACGTGCATTTTTGAGATGTGACGTGATATGATGTGTTGATGTGGGTCCACAGAGTATGTTGTACCGTGCAGGTAGCATGGAGTACGTTGTACCATGTTGAGATTTTGATATGCCGTCTTCAAACGAGATCTGCTATGGACCGACGGGTTAGATTTGACCCACCTCCCATGCGGAAGTAGATAGTGTTGATATCCCACACACCTGATCCGTGTAGCCGGTATCATAGGATATGACCATAGTCCTAGAGGTTATTTCCCCTATTGAATTGCCTATCTCACATGTCTATTACTTTGAGAATAAATTCATGTTTGAAATAATTTGTGGGTCAGGACAGTCCGAGGGAGGGGCTGAGACTTGACAAGTGTTGGATTGTTTTGTTAATGGTTTTCGTAAAGTGCACTGATGCATGATGATTAATGCCATTCTTTATTGTGAAAAATGCATGATGATTTATGTCATGCTTTGAATTGAATTGTGCACTGGATTTTAATAGCATGAATGCTTTACATACCATTAACACAAGCATGAACTCATATTTTGAGAAATGATGAAAAATATACTTTGAGCATGGCATCACGATCACGTAGATAGTGCAGTATCTACCTGTTCGCATGATTGTCTTACTGAGCGTGTGGTTTTCTCACCCCCTTATTTTCCCCCTCTCTACAGAGTGTTAAGTATAGATTGAGCGTGACTGGAGGCGTTCCTTTTTGGTATACGCTGCATCCCATTGCATAAGGTATACACACTGATGAGTTTTTTGTATCTAAACTAGACATAGCACAGTAGCATTTTGTATGTAACTATTAGGGATGTAAAGTAATTGTAAACACATGTAAACAACACTCTGATTTAATTATAAAAGTGTTTACCTCATTTTAAAAAGGAAATTAAATTGGTATGGTGGAATAAGATAGACATTGACACACAACCCAACTGTTGAGAGTGTGGTTGTTCACGATCGAAGAAGGATGATTAATAAATGATGCATGAAAATGCGAAAAAATTGTACGTATTTTGGTAAGTTGATGGTTGTGATAGAAGTTGGTATCAGAGCTTTGAGTTGGTCTGACGTGTGTCATGTCTGAAATACTTAATAAGTTGAAAAATTATATCCCCATGTTACTGTGCTTGTTTAGATACAAATTGTGTGTGTGTCGATGGGTTGATTAAGAATTTGATGTGAATGTAGGGAATTGAACAATTATGCCTAATACCAGTCGCGGTAGAGGGGCAAGGGCGCAAGTTAGAGGTCGTAGAGGTAGGCTTGGAGGTTGCGTTAAGCTAGAAACACATGAGGCTTAGGAAGAGATTGAGGTGGAGGCTGAGGTTGAGCATGCTCCACAGGGTCCAGAGGAGAGACCCGAGAGTACTGAGGCTTGCTTCGCGAGGATTGAGCGGAGCATTAAGATGATCTTAGAGTTGGTCACTCAATCGTTACTTGGAGTTGGGGGCAGACAAAGTCCCGCCACACAAGGTGATGCCGAGCAGGCGGCAGTACCTGAGGCATGGGCACGACCAGCCCAGAGACCTCAGACGATAGAGACACCTACACCCCCACCTGCACAGGATATGCCTACACCTGTTGCTACACCACATGCCAATAGAGGCTAGGGTTATGGTTGTGACTTGGATAGACTGCGGTAGTTCCAGAAGTTGAGAGTGTCATCTTTCAGTGGAGTGAAGGACCCTGTGGCTGCGGAGGATTGGATAAATGAGATCGAGAAGTTGTATGGGTTCTTCGAGTGCACTACTACCGAGATAGTAATGTTTGCCACTTTTATGCTGAAAGGGTCAGCAGAACATTGGTGGAAATCCACCAGGCATATTTTGAGAGTCCGACATACTGAGATCAGCTGGGATGTGTTTTTTGAAACTTTTCAGAGACAGTATGTACCGGATACCACACAGCGAAAGATGAAAATGACATTTTTGAGACTGACCCAAGGGAGCAGGATTGTGGATGAGTACGAGACGACCTTTATCTCCCTAGGCAGATATGATCCCAACACCAAGAGTAATAAGGTTGAGAAGATCCAAAAATTTATGGATGGATTGAGACCGACAATCAGGTCCAAACTAGTTCCCCTGGATATACTGACCTACGAAAATGCAGTGCGCGGGGCGTAATTGTGCGAACAAGATGTTGATAGGATTACCTAAGAGTTTGAAAAGGTTGGTAAGATGAGGGACAGAGAGAAGAAGAGACCAATGATAGATAGAGGCTTCAGTTATAAGGGAAGCAAGAGGTTTACTAGGAAGAGGTCTAGAATTGATGAGATCCGAGAGAAAACAGTTAATACTTTCATGTATTCGACTATTGCTCCAGCTAAGGGAATTATGATTGGAGGGCCACAGCCTACGATAGAGCAGTGCAGTAAGTGTGGTAGGTACCATGGTATTCGACCATGCTATGGACATCCTGCAGTATGCTTTAGATGTGGAAAATTAGGGCACATGATTAGGGATTGCCCAAAGATGACAGAGAGAGCCCCACAGAAGGACAAGGAGCCAAAGAGAGCTCCAGTTGGGACAACTGCTCCAAGAAGGAGGGCTACAACTGAGGAAAAGGGGAAGCAAGCAGTGGGTGTGAGCAGAGGACGAGTGCATGCACTGGACCAGGACTCTGCGGACCAATCTTCGGATGTGGTTAAAGGTATCATCCAAATCTTTGATTTAGAAGCATTTGTATTGTTTGATCCTGGTGCCACGCACTCCTTTATTTCGCCATCCTTTGTATGTAAATTGTTGAAGCATGTAAAACTTACACTGCTAGATAAAATGTTGATGATATCTACCCCTATGAACAATAATCAGTTGATTGAGCATGTATATAGAAATTGTAAGATGAGGATAAGAGGTAAAGAAATGGCAGCCGATTTGATCTTATTAAATATGAGTGATTTTGATGTAATCCTAGGTATAGATTAGCTGGCTACAAATCATGTTATCATGGATTGTCGTACTAGAACCTTGATGTTTCAAGATTAGACAATCTTATTGTAAATTTTGATGAGAAGAAATGAAATGACATGATCTTTATAAATGACAAGAGCATGATTTTAATGCATAATATTTAAGAGATTGATCTTGTTTATAAATTATATGTGTGTATGCGATGATTGTGTTACTAATGGTGGGACGAATATTGTGAAGGGTTCATTGCTTATGTGATTGAGACGGATAAGGCACGTCCAGAGTTGATAGACATTCCAGTGGTTAGGGAATTTTCATATGTCTTCTCGGATGAATTACCAAGGTTACCTCCAGATAGGGAGATGAAATTTGGTATAGATTTGGCACTTGGTACAGAGCCGATATCCAAGCCATCGTACAGAATGGCTCAAGTTGAGTTGGAAGAATTAAGGAAACAATTACAAGAGTTGCTGGAGAAGGGGTTCATCAGGCTGAGTGTCTCACCTTGGGGAGCACCGATTCTGTTTGTAAGGAAGAAGGATGGAAGCTTTCGACTGTGTATAGATTACCGGTTGTTGAATAAGGCCACCATCAAGAATAAGTATCCCCTTCCACTCACCAATGACTTGTTGGACCAACTTAAGGGAGCGCAGGTCTTTTTTAAGATAGATCCGAGGTCTAGGTATCATCAGTTGAAGATATGAAGTGGAGATATACCCAAGACAGCTTTTCGCACTCGGTATGGACATTATGAGTTTATGGTTATGCCATTTGGGTTGGCGAATGCTCCCGCAGCTTTTATGTCATTGATGAATGAGGTATTTCACCAGTATTTGGATCAGTATGTTATTGTGTTTATTGATGATATACTAGTGTACTCAAGATCTGGAGAGGAGCATGAAAAACATCTAAGGATAGTGTTGTAGACCCTCAGAGAGAAGTTGTATGCTAAACTTAGTAAGTGTGACTTTTGGTTGGAACAAATATCTTTTTTGGGTCACATAGTATTGAAGGATGGAGTATCAGTGGATCCATCAAAGATTGAGGCAATGACAGAGTGGCAGAGACCCCAGACAATGACAGAGATCAGAAGTTTCCTGGGTTTAGCAGGGTATATCGAATATTTGTAGAGGGATTTTCGAGGTTAACTGCTCTTTTGACATATCTCACAAGGAAGAATGTGGAGTATGTGTGGGACGATAAGTGAGGAAAGTTTTCAGGAGTTGAAGCACCGTTTGACTACAGCTCTGATACTCACCATTCCTACCAGCTCAGGAGGTTTTTCGATGTATGCAGATGCTTCACACCAAGGACTGGGCTGTGTATTGATGCAGGACGAGAAGGTAGTTGCATATAGATCAAGACAGTTGAAGGATCATGAGAGGAACTACCCGACCCATGATTTAGAGTTGACGGCTGTGGTATTTGCATTGAAAATATGATGCCACTATCTCTATGGTGAGAGATTTCAGATTTACACAGATCATAAGAGCCTTAAGTACCTATTCTCACAAAAAGAGTTGAACATGAGACAGAGGAGATGGCTCGAGCTGCTAAAGGATTATGATTGTGAAATCCTATACCACCCGGGTAAAGCAAATTTGGTTGTTGATGCACTGAGTAGGAAACATCTCGGGATGGTATCATTATGATGGTCAGGGAACACGAGCTGTTAGAACAGTTCACGAATCTCAGTTTGGTTATGACCTCGCCTGACGCTGATAGTGGATTTATGATAACTAGCCTGCAGTTGGAACCGGATCTGGTAGATCGAATCCGACAGGCTCAGCGAGTTGATCAACAGTGCAGTGATATTATCGGGCAGATACAAAGGGCTATAGAGACGGACTTTGAGTTGAGTTCAGATGGATTGTTGAGGTTCAGAGGTAGGATATGTGTTCATGATGATGCAGAGATCAGAAGGTTGATCTTGACAGAGGCTCACTCAACGAGGTATACAATACATCCGGGGAGTACTAAGATGTATCAAAACCTGCGAAAAGTTTATTGGTGGCCTGGGATGAAAAAGCACATTGCTAAATATGTTGCTAAGTGTCTCGTTTGTCAGCAGGTGAAGGTAGAGAATCAGAAGCCTGTAGGGTTATTGCAGTCTCTACCGATATCGACTTGGAAGTGGGAGCATGTCACCATAGATTTTTTGATGGGATTGTCGAGGACCCGTAGAGGTCATGATACCATATGGGTGAATGTGGATCGGTTGACGAAATCAGCCCATTTTCTAGCTATGAGAGCTACCGATACTTTGAGCCAGTTAGCGAACTTGTATGTGCGCGAGATAGTGAGGCTACATGGAATTCTAGTGAGCGTTGTTTCTGATAGGGATGCCCGCTTCACTTCCTATTTCTGAGAACGTTCTCAGGAAGCGATGGGGACCCAGTTGAGTTTTAGCATCGCGTTTCATCCTCAAACAGATGGTTAGTCAGAGAGGACTATACAGACCGTGGAGGATATGTTGAGAGCGTGTACATTGGATTTTAGAGGCTCTTGGGATGACCATTTGCCACTCATAGAGTTCACCTATAATAACAGTTTTCATGCGAGTATCAGAATGGCACCGTATGAGGCATTGTATGAGTGCAGATGTCATTCCCTTATAGGATGGGAAGAGGTTGGTGACCGACAGATCTTTGCTCCTGACTTAGTGCAGCAAGCATCTAAGGACATTCAATTGATAAGTGAGAGATTGCGGACAGCTCAGAGCAGACAAAAGAGTTATGCTGACAATAGACGGAGACCACTAGAGTTTGATGTGGGTGAGTCAGTGCTTTTGAAAGTTTCTCCTTCGAAGGGAATTATGAGATTCGGGAAGAAGGGAAAGTTGATATTGCAGTATATAAGGCTGTTGAGTTAATGTATTTTGAAAAGACAAAACAAGTTAATTCAATAATGTTAAGATGATATACAAACATGTTTAGAGGTGATTAGTACCAGAACTTAGAGTTCTGCTGATGAGAGATCGACCTGGGGTATGAGAGATCGATCTCCTGGGCTTTTACTTGATGAGAGATCGATCTCATGAAGTAAGAGATCGATCTGCCTAGCCTTAAAACGTTGTAAAGGGATTAAGGTAAAATAAGATCGATCTGCAAGGGTTAAGAGATCGATCTGGCTAAAGCTAGAGTTGAGAGATCGATCTGGTCTAGGAAGAGATCGATCTCCCTTAAGAGCTTAAGACTATAGATCGATCTGAGAGATCGATCCACACTCAAAGTCAGAGAACTTATGAGATCGATCTGGTAAGGAAGAGATCGATCTTCTCAAAGTCAGAGAGCTAAAGAGATCGATCTGTGTTGTTGAGAGATCGATCTCCTCTCTACGAGATTGCATGGAAGATCGATCTGGAGATCGATCTTGCCTCAAACAGAGAGACTAGGAGATCGATCTGCCTATTCGACAGATCGATCTGCCTCATTATTTTCAAACTAACAGATCGATCTGCTAACCTATGAGATCGATCTCCTTGTGTATTTGTGCTTCAATCTTGCAGGATTTATAACTAAGAGATCGATCTGGCCAAGAAGGCAGATCGATCTGGCACTCAACTGGAGGTACCCAACGGCTAGTTTCTGCAAAACACAACGGGAAGAATAGCATTTAATGCTCCAACTACCAATCCTTCAGTATTTAACCAAGCATTGAAGACAAAGAGAACAGAGACACTATTGCTGCATATTCCAAACATTCTCAAGCTTTAATTCTTTCATTCTTTGTGTCCCTATTGCTCATTCATTGAGAATCATTGTAAAAGCTTAAGTGCAAAAAGCTACATTTGTCCTACCACTTTAAAGCATTATATTGTATTCAGTCTTATCTTAAAAGAGAAGAGGATTGTTCCTCAGTGAGAGTAAATTGTAAGAGGCTGAATACTTTTTCTGTATTGCTAAGGGTAGAGAGGTTATTCCTTAACCTGCAAAAAGGAACTGTGTAAGCTCTATTGATAGAGAGAAAGAAAACACTTGACAAGAAGGTCAAGGAGAGAGGACGTAGGCAAGAGTTTGGCCGAACCTCTATAAACGATTGTGTTTGTTTCTCTCTTCCCTACTCTGCATTAAATTATTATACTGCACTATATTGCTCATTATCATTTGTGATTAAATTGTGATTAATTTTTAATTTGCCATAATTGTTAGAAAACCGATTCACCCCCCTCTCGGTAGAGCCAACAATTGGTATCAGAGCTAGGACTCTTTAATCACATAGGAACAACTTCCTAAGAGTTAGAAAACGATCAAATGGCTCTTAACAATGTAGCAACTAGTTTGATAGGAGAGGGGCACTCCACGGTTAGACCTCCCATGTTCAATGGTGAACATTATTCATATTGGAGGACTAGGATGATGCTATTCATTCAAGCAAATGACTATGAAGTATGGAGAATTATAGTTAAGGGACCTCAAATCCCTACAAAAAAAATAGAGGGAAGAGATATCCCCAAAGAAGAAGATGAATGGGATTCTAATGACATTAAATGTGCACAGCTAAATGCTAAAGCTATGCACACATTATTTTGTGCTTTAGGTCCTAATGAATATAATAGAGTCTCCGGGTGTGATAATGCCAAGCAAATATGGGATAAATTGGCAATAACTCATGAGGGTACAACCCAAGTGAAGGAGATAAAAGTAGGTATGCTCACACATGATTATGAGCTTTTTAGGATGAAGGAAGGAGAATCGATTAGTGATATGTTCACTAGATTTACAGACGTGATTAATGGACTAAAATCCTTAGGAAAAATATATTCTAACATTGAAATGGTAAAGAAAATTTTAAATAGCTTACCTAAATCATGGGAAGCTAAAGTGACGGCAATTGAGGAATCTAAGGATCCTCACACATTGTGTCTAGATGAACTGATAGGATCTTTGCTCACTTATGAGATGAAACTTAAAAGAAATGAAGAGCCACCCAAGAAAGTGGGTGTTGCTCTAAAATCCACTGCTCAAGAGGAGATTAAAAATGAGAGTGGGAGTGAGGAGGATATTGAGATGGCAATGTTTGCCAAAAGATTCAACAAATTCATGAGAATGAAAGCTAGTAGTAATAATAGGAGAAACAATAGGAAAGAACAAGAGGAAGTAGGTAGAAAAGACTCTATTGTGTGTTATGAATGTAAAAAACCTGGACACATAAAATTTAACTGCCCTCTTCTCAAAAGATCTAATGATAGGTTTCATAAAAAGAAGGCAATGGTAGCAACATGGAGTGACAGTGACTGCTCCGATGATGAATCAAATGAGGACATTGCCAACCTATGCTTCATGGCTATTGATGATGATCAAAAGGTAACATCTAATCTCAATGAATACTCTTTTGATGAATTGCAAGATGCATTTGATAAACTTACATTAGAGTATGAATGTATGAGCATGAAGTATAAAAAGTTAATATCTAAATTAAAAAGGGAAAATGAGATAATGTTAAAAGATAAATTGGAATATGAGAAGAAACTAGAGATTTCAAATCTAGAAATTTGTGACCTTAAGGAGAAAAATAGCAACCTACATAACTCCTTTAATAGATTTCACATGGGGCAACAAAAGCTAGATAGCATGTTGGAAACCCAAAGGGCATTTTTTGACAAAAATGGCTTAGGGTATAATGCACAAAGTAGGGAGACCCATCTTAAGAGTTTTATTGCTAGAAAGAGCATGAATAAACCTGCAATTACTTGTTCATATTGTAATAAGAAGGGACATAAGTCACATTATTGCAATATAAAGATGAGGAATCTTAAAGGAAAAATTGTAAAAAGGATATGGATTCCAAAAGAGGTAATTCATTCCAAGGACTGCAATGCATTAGCAAAATGGATCCCAATGGGATCAAAAATTACATTTACTAACCTCCAAGGACCCAAGAGAATTTGGGTACCTAAGACTTGAGTTTGATTTTGTGTAGGTGATTGAGCATAGCCACAAAGCTAAAACAAAAGAAGCTTGGTACTTAGATAGTGGATGCTCAAGGCACATGACGGGTGATAAAAGCCATTTCAATTCCTTCAAATCGAAAATTGGTGGAGAAGTCACTTTTGGGGACAACTCCAAAGGCCAAGTGGAAGGGAGTGGCTCAATAGGTAATGATCATTTCTCTTTAGAAAAAGTATTACTTGTTAGGGGTTTAAAGCATAACTTACTAAGCATTAGTCAACTTTGTGACAAAGGTTACAAAGTAATTTTTGATTGTATGAAGTGTAATGTTATAGATCCTAAGTCAAATAAAATTCTCCTTCTAGGTCATAGGCAAGGTAACATATATATAGTCTACCTTAATGAACTCAAAAATGAAAACATATGCTTAATGGTAGACAACAAAAAGGAATCTTGGTTATGGCATAGAAGACTAGGTCATGCTAGCATGCATGTGCTATCCAAATTAGCTAGAAAGGATCTAGTTATAGGCTTACCCAAAATATCCTTTGATCATGAAGAAATATGTGAAGCTTGTGTTAAAGGAAAACACAAGAGAACAACTTTTAAGCCTAAGAATAGTGTATCCACCACTAGGCCTCTCCAATTATTGCATTTAGACTTATTTGGACCAACTAGAACCACTAGCCTAGGTGGGAAACACTATGGATTTGTAATAGTTGATGATTACACTAGGTACACTTGGGTGTTCTTTTTTAGAGTAAAAAATGAAGCCTTAGAGAAATTCATAACTTACTCAAAGGTGACTCAAAATGAAAAAGGATATAGAATAACAAGCATTAGAAGTGATCATGGCAAAGAATTTGAAAATATAGGATTTGATGAGTATTGCAATGATCAAGGAATTAGCCATAATTTTTCAGCTCCTAGGACACCACAACAAAATGGTGTAGTTGAGAGAAGAAATAGAACTTTGGAAGAGATGGCTAGGACCATGTTATGTGAAAATAACTTGCCAAAGTATTTTTGGGCTGAAGCTATAAACACATCATGTTATATAATTAATAGAGCTATGATAAGACCCATGCTAAAGAAAACTCCTTATGAGCTCTACAAAGGCAAGAAGCCTAACATTAGTTACTTCCATCCTTTTGGCTGCAAATGCTTTGTTCTAAATAATGGAAAAGATAATTTAAGAAAATTTGATGCCAAGAGTGATGAGGGAATATTTCTAGGATATTCATTGAATTCAAAGGCCTATAGAATATATAACAAAAGGACATTAATGGTTGAAGAGTCTATTCATGTTGTATTTGATGAATCAAATAATATATCTAAAGATTCAACCAATGATGAAAATGTTGGAATATTTGATGAAGGCTTAGAAGATGACTTTCTAGAAAAGCTTGACTTGAATAAAGGAAATGAAGAAGAAATGGAGTTTTTAGAAAGAGAACCTAGAGCACCAAGAGAGTTAGGATATGTAAAAGATTGTGAAATAGTAGGAGATCCAACTCTTGGAGTTAGAACTAGATCATCCCTAAGGAATATGTGCCAATATATAGCCTTTGTATCTCAAATTGAGCCTAGGAATGTCAATGAAGCTTTAGAAGACAATAATTGGTTCCTAGCAATGCAAGAAGAATTAAATCAATTTGAGAGAAGCAAAGTATGGAAACTAGTTCCTAGGCCTAGTGATCACTCAATAATTGGTACTAAATGGATATTCAAGAACAAAATGGATGAAAATAGTGTGATCACAAGGAATAAGGCTAGGCTAGTTGCTCAAGGCTATAGACAAGAGGAAGGCATAGACTATGATGAAACATATGCACCGGTAGCTAGATTAGAGGCAATAAGAATGTTACTTGCCTTTGCATGTTATAAAAACTTCAAGTTATATCAAATGGATGTAAAGAGTGCATTCTTAAATGGTTTTATTAATGAAGAAATATATGTTAAGCAACCTCCCGGATTTGAAAATCATGAATTTCCTGAACATGTTTTTAAATTATCTAAGGCACTTTATGGGTTAAAACAAGCTCCTAGAGCTTGGTATGAAAGGTTGTCAAAATTCTTAATAGACAAGGGATTTTCAAGAGGAAAAGTGGATACCACCTTATTCATTAAGAATAAAAATAAGGATTTATTAGTTGTACAAGTGTATGTAGATGATATTATTTTTGGTTCAACTAATGAGTCTTTATGCCAAGAGTTTGCTAAGATCATGCAAGGAGAATTTGAGATGAGCATGATGGGAGAACTCACATTCTTCTTGGGACTTCAAGTGAAGCAAACAAAAGATGGAACCTTTATCAATCAAGCAAAGTATACTAAGGAATTGCTCAAGCGATTTGGAATGGACAAATGCAAACCTCAAGCAACTCCAATGGGCACCAACATCAAGCTTGATAAGGATGAAAGTGGTAAGTGTGTAGACACTAAACTTTATAGGTCTATGATTGGCTCATTGCTTTATTTAACTGCAAGTAGACCAGATATTTTGTTTAGTGTATGCCTTTGTGCTAGATTTCAATCCTCTCCTAAGGAATCACATCTATTGGCAACTAAGAGAATCTTTAGATACCTCAAAGACACTCCCTCACTAGGACTTTGGTACCCCAAGGACTCTACTTTTTCCCTTCATGCATTTTCAGATGCTGATTTTGGAGGCTGCAAAATAGATAGGAAAAGTACTTCAGGTACTTGCCAATTCTTAGGAAATAGGTTAATTTCTTGGTTCTCCAAGAAGCAAAACAGTGTAGCTCAGTCCACAACTGAAGCTGAGTATATAGCAGCTGGTAGTTGTAGTGCTCAAGTGTTGTGGATTTAACAACAAATGAGAGATTATGGTATTGACATGAAACAAGTGTCTATTAAATGTGATAATACCAGTGCCATTAATCTGTCTAAGAATCCTATTCAACACTCCAGAACCAAGCACATAGAAATTAGACATCACTTCCTTAGAGACCATGTACAAAAAGGGGATATAATTTTAGAGTACATTGACACTCTACATCAAATAGCTGATATATTCACCAAACCCCTTGATAGAGATAGGTTTTGTATCCTTAGAGGTGAATTAGGACTCATGGATATGCCTTAGGACTTTTGTGTTTCAAAAATCTTGGTTCCAAATTGATTTTAAATGAGTTTTTGCAAAGATTTTCTAGCAATGAGGATGAGAGATCGATCTCCTTGCAATATAGATCGATCTCCATACCTCCAACAAGCCTAAATCATCAAGGTTAAGCTAAGCAGATCGATCTTCTAACCATAAGATCGATCTCCTTACGTCTCTGTTTAAAGGCAGATCGATCTGTCCACAAGACAGATCGATCTCTTCAAGCTTCCGCATTCTACAGATCGATCTTTGCATTTGGCAGATCGATTTGCCTAAGCCTCTGTTAAACGACAGATCGATCTGTGTGTAACAGATCGATCTCCTTAAGCCTCTGTTTGCGACCAGATCGATCTGGCCTTACGACAGATCGATCTCTATTGGATTCTGGAAATGACAGATCGATCTGTCGCCTCGACAGATCGATCTCCTGTGCCCTGGAGTATAAATACCCGCGTAAAATTCCCAAATTTCCCAAACCCAATCTTTAAAATTCCCAAATTTCCCTCGCATTTCTTCCTTTGATTCGCGACCAGATCGATCTTTGTACGGTCCTCCTTGCGTCTCGGTGTCCAATTTCGGTATTGTAACCAACATTCCTTACTGATTTTCAAAATATTTCTTCAATTTGTGTTTTTTTAATTCTAGGTCAAACCTAGGTACTGTTTCATTGCTTTTCTCGTTGTTGAATCCATTTAGTGCCTCTTTAGAATCTAGAATCATGCCTAGGAAGTCAGTAGCAAACAAACCTCCTAGAACCACTGAGGCAGGTTCCTCATCACAACCTATTCCTCCACCTCCTGTCGCTTCCTTCAATCGGTGTTTTAAAACACCAGCAAAAAGAAAGCGATATGAGGAATATTTTTCAACCATGCCAATCAAGCATTGGCGCACTATCGACTTTTCGTTCCTCAATCGCATAGAGTTTCCCTATTTGTCAAAATTTGAGGAGTTTGGTTGGATGAACTTCTTGAAAATCAACACTCCTGTCCCTCCAAATCTCGTTCGCGCATTCTTTTCCAATGCCGAACTCGTTTATGACCCCGATGACACCTGCAAAATCCTTGCCTTCAAAACCTACGTCATGGGTCAATCCATTATAATTGACTCTGAAGTTCTAGCCAAAGTGTTTGATATACGTGATGAAGGCTTAACAAATGAGGATGAGGAAGTCTCCTTAGAGTTTGATCTCCCTGGGGACAAGGCGAGTGACCTGCCGATGCATCCTCGGTTACTCCACCTCATAATCTCTTGGAACCTCCACCCTTTCGGTACTCGTCATTCTACCGTTAGGCGTTTAGATCGCTTTTGGCTCCATCACATTCACACCACAAGCCAAAAACCTAACCTCCCTCACTTTATATACGAAGATTGGCTGAAGATTATGCGTGGACAAGCTACCACAATAGTTTTTCCACAACCAGTGGCTTATCTTCTCCACCGCCTTAGTATCAACTGCAGCGGCGAAACTGGCGAACTCCCCTCTCCCAAGAGCGTGCTTAACATAGGGACCCTCCATCATATGGGGTACTACAAAGACTTCCGGGGAGAGTGGACGAAAAAGAGGGATCAGTAACCTGCAGAGGCTATGGAGGAGGACCCCACTGCTGAGCCAGTGCATCCACCTGCAGCACCAGCTCCAGAACCATCGGCTCCGCCCACTGCACCAACATCGTCTCCTGCTGACTTGGAGATGCTCTTGATGATGATGAATGACCTCAGTCAGCAGATAAATGACGGCTTTGCCACTCAGCGGCGTATGATCGAGAACTTAACCCAAAGAGTGGATAAGATTCAAGAAGCTCAAGAGGCGATGTTCGATGAGGTCCAAGTCACACGCACGCACGTTGAGCATCTTTTGGATCGTGATCCTCCCTCATCTTAGGCCATAGGTGTTTGTTGTAGTTTAGTTTCATCATGGTTGATCTTTAATGTTACTTGCACTACATTTGCTTGAATGAACTGTGATTTGACTGGATATTGGGTGAGTTAATGACAATGTTGATTTTGAAATGCCATGAATCTTCTATTTTGTGTGTGATTGATATGACAAAAAGGGGGAGAAGAAACATGTGTTGTGGTTGTGTTAAATGTTTTAAAAGAATGATTTAATTGAGGGGGAGTTAAGATTTAACTGAGGGGGAGTTAAGTCATTAACAAAGTCAAAAGCTCACAAAAAGGGGGAGTTTTGCAAATTCACTAAACATGTTTAATTGATGAGTTTTGTCATATCAAAAAGGGGGAGATTGTTGAGTTAATGTATTTTGAAATGACAAAACAAGTTAATTCAATAATGTTAAGATGATATACAAACATGTTTAGAGGTGATTAGTACCAGAACTTAGAGTTCTGCTGATGAGAGATCGACCTGGGGTATGAGAGATCGATCTCCTGGGCTTTTACTTGATGAGAGATCGATCTCATGAAGTAAGAGATTGATCTGCCTAGCCTTAAAACGTTGTAAAGGGATTAAGGTAAAATAAGATCGATCTGCAAGGGTTAAGAGATCGATCTGGCTAAAGCTAGAGTTGAGAGATCGATCTGGTCTAGGAAGAGATCGATCTCCCTTAAGAGCTTAAGACTATAGATCGATCTGAGAGATCGATCCACACTCAAATTCAGAGAACTTATGAGATCGATCTGGTAAGGAAGAGATCGATCTTCTCAAAGTTAGAGAGCTAAAGAGATCGATCTGTGTTGTTGAGAGATCGATCTCCTCTCTACGAGATTGCATGGAAGATCGATCTGGAGATCGATCTTGCCTCAAACAGAGAGACTAGGAGATCGATCTGCCTATTCGACAGATCGATCTGCCTCATTATTTTCAAACTAACAGATCGATCTGCTAACCTATGAGATCGATCTCCTTGTGTATTTGTGCTTCAATCTTGCAGGATTTATAACTAAGAGATCGATCTGGCCAAGAAGGCAGATCGATCTGGCACTCAACTGGAGGTACCCAACGGCTAGTTTCTGCAAAACACAATGGGAAGAATAGCATTTAATGCTCCAACTACCAATCCTTCAGTATTTAACCAAGCATTGAAGACAAAGAGAACAGAGACACTATTGCTGCATATTCCAAACATTCTCAAGCTTTAATTCTTTCATTCTTTGTGTCCCTATTGCTCATTCATTGAGAATCATTGTAAAAGCTTAAGTGCAAAAAGCTACATTTGTCCTACCACTTTAAAGCATTATATTGTATTCAGTCTTATCTTAAAAGAGAAGAGGATTGTTCCTCAGTGAGAGTAAATTGTAAGAGGCTGAATACTTTTTCTGTATTGCTAAGGGTAGAGAGGTTATTCCTTAACCTGCAAAAAGGAACTGTGTAAGCTCTATTGATAGAGAGAAAGAAAACACTTGACAAGAAGGTCAAGGAGAGAGGACGTAGGCAAGAGTTTGGCCGAACCTCTATAAACGATTGTGTTTGTTTCTCTCTTCCCTACTCTGCATTAAATTATTATACTGCACTATATTGCTCATTATCATTTGTGATTAAATTATGATTAATTTTTAATTTGCCATAATTGTTAGAAAACCGATTCACCCCCTCTCGGTAGAGCCAACAAAGGCCATTTGAAATACTTGATAAGGTGGGAGATAAAGCTTATAGATTGGCATTGCCACCAGAGTTGGCAAGTGTGCATAACGTCTTCCACGTATCCATGTTAAGGAAGTATCACCCGGACCCAGCGCACGTGATAAGATATGAGCCATTGGAGCTCAATGAGGGTATGACATATGTTGAGAAGTCGGTTCAGATATTGGATAGAAAAGAGAAAGTGTTGAGGACAAAGTGTAAGGACCAGGGCCTACCCTCATCCCTCACTCTCACCCCACTTAAGAGGTCTTTTGAGCCTGTTGGGCCTTTTGGATCTGGTTTCCTGCCTCACTCACCCGTATTGTCCACTTTGGGCCGAAGCCCGCACGGCTTTGTTTCATTCGGGGTCATCCTTGCTTAAGGGCCTTTTCCCCTCAGAACGCGTCCCCAGAGATTTAAACTAGGGACAACACCCTTTGTTTGTCCCTAGTTCGAATCTCTGGGGACGCGTTCTGAGGGGAAAAGGCCCTTAAGCAAGGATGACCCTGAATGAAACAAAGTCGTGCGGGCTTCGACCCAAAGCAGATAATACGGGTGAGTGAGGCAGGAAACCAGATCCAAAAGGCCCAACATGCTCAAAAGACCTCTTAAGTGGGGTGAGAGTGAGGGATGAGGGTAGGCCCTGGTCCTTACAATAAAATGCACGTTTTATTGTGAGGTCCGCTTTACATCCCCACAAGGCCGTCCCCACAAGGCCACCACAGGATCTACATTGGTTTCCCTGGGTTCCCTGGGCTGACTCCAAGGGCAGACAGCGCTACACTCATCAACTCCATGTATTGTCCGCTTCGGGCCGAAGCCCGCACGGCTTTGTTTCATATGGGGAAACTCCCCACTTAAGAGGTCTTTTGAGCCTGTTGGGCCTTTTGGATCTGGTTTTCTGCCTCACTCACCCGTATTGTCCGCTTTGGGCGAGCTCAATGGTACCAGCAGAGACGAACAAAGGGTGTTGTCCCTAGTTCGAATCTCTAGGGACGCATTCTGAGGGGAAAAGGCCCTTAAGCAAGGATAACCCCGAATGAAACAAAACCGTGCGGGCTTCGGACCAAAGCGGACAATACGGGTGAGTGAGGCAGGAAACCAGATCCAAAAGGCCCAACAGGCTCAAAAGACCTCTTAAGTGGGGTGAGAGTGAGGGATGAGGGTAGGCCCTGGTCCTTACAATAAAATGCGCGTTTTATTGTAAGGACCAGGGCCTACCCTCATCCCTCACTCTCACCCCACTTAAGAGGTCTTTTGAGCCTGTTGGGCCTTTTCGATCGGGTTTCCTGCCTCACTCACCCGTATTGTCCGCTTTGGGCCGAAGCCCGCACGGCTTTGTTTCATTCGGGGTCATCCTTGCTTAAGGGCCTTTTCCCCTCAGAACGCTTCCCCAGAGATTCGAACTAGGGACAACACCCTTTGTTCATCTCTGCTGGTACCATTAAGCTCACGAGCTCAATGGTACCAGCAGAGACGAACAAAGGGTGTTGTCCCTAGTTCGAATCTCTGAGGACGCGTTCTGAGGGGAAAAGGCCCTTAAGCAAGGATGACCCCGAATGAAAAAAAGTCGTGCGGGCTTCTGCCCAAAGCAGACAATACGGGTGAGTGAGGCAGGAAACCAGATCCAAAAGGCCCAACAGGCTCAAAAGACCTCTTAAGTGGGGTGAGAGTGAGGGATGAGGGTAGGCCCTGGTCCTTACACAAAGACAATTCCCTTGGTGAAAGTTCTTTGGCAACATCACACGGTGAAAGAGGCCACATGGGAATTGGAGAGTTTAATGCTGGAGAAGTATCTCGAGTTATTCAGAGAATGATTGGTTCCAATTTGGAGGACCAAATTGTCTAAGTTTGGGAGAATGTGAGACCCCGTATAGGTTTAACCTTGTATATAAATGTAAATGAATTCATAAGTATGGTGATATAGTTGTAATGTGAAGCATATGGAATGTAAGTCCATAGGTTTAATGTACACACATATGTAATAAGAGTTGTGATTGTACGTACAAGTTGTATTATGTATGAATACGAAGATATGGACTTCAACATGTGAAGAATGTGAGTAGAATGGAATATGAGTAGTGTGGTAAAATGGAAGGAAGATTGCATAAGTTGTGCACTTCCATTGATACGAGCTAAGCCCACTATAAGTGACCTAGACGTTCTATCCGTAAGTGCACGGGTCATACAAGTAATAATGAGATTTGAGTCCCGGATTATCGTCCCACAAAGAAGTGATTAGCCTAATTAACTACCGGTTAATCTTACCCTAAGTATATCCTAGCAAATTATGAATTGCTGATAGGTGATCTACATGGCTAACAATGCTGAAAATAATAAAAACTATAAAATAAAGAAAATTAAACAGAGCTAAAATTACATACAGAGCTTCAAGGAATAAAAAAAACAACCTACAAAAAAAATTAAAACAGCTAAAATTAATTAACTAAAATGCAATTGTTAAACTAGAATGCAAATATGAATATAAAGAACAAATTAGTTAAACTAAAGTGAAACAAACTTAAAATAAAATATGCATGTAATTAAACTACTTAATAAAAATGCAAATTAAACTAACTTAAAATTTAATGAAATAAAATCCTAGAAAAATTAAGAAAATAACTATAAGTCTAAATGTCTAAAATATTAATTCTAAATTAATCCTAACTATATCTAATTCCTAACTTAACAATAAAATCTAACTAATGCATGAGAAATAATATTTTTGGATTTTTCAATTTAAAATGAAAACTTAAAAATACATAAAATGATTCAATCTCTAATTTAATTTTAAATGCAACACTTAACACTAAAATAAAAATTAACTAATGACATAATTACATCTAAATTCTGAACTAGTCAAGCAATTGAACTATAACTAGTCATGCAAATTAATTTAAAATTCTAACTTCTTAAGCTAACTCATGAAATTGAAATTAATCTATCTAAATTGCATGAAAATGAGTTATATAACTAAAATACAATGGCCAAACAAGGCCTTAATCGACTTGTGCAATCTACCAACTGCCCCGACTGTGTACTGCACTCGGCAGATGGTGCATGTCCATTCCTGCTTTGCACCAGTCCTGCTCTGCTCCACTACATGTCCTCGGCATACTCTAGCTTCGATCTGCACAGCCCAGCCCACACGCCACCTCCTGCCTTGCTTCTATCATCAGCAAGCCATGCTCTAACATGCCAGCCCCACGTTTGTCTTCCTGCATATGTTGCTAGCTCCTGCTCTCGGTCACCATTATCCCTTGTTCTACTGTCTCTGCAATCATCTTTGCACCAGTAGTCCAGCAATGCCCCTAGCTGAATGCTGCCACACTCAACACATCCCGCAATGCCAATTACACCGAGAGATGTCCAACGAAAGGAAGCAGCGGCAACAACATGAAATTCCTGCGATAGCCATGTCTTGGTTCTGGTTCACCTTCAACTAATCTGAAATAGTGCAGAACACACAAAGAAAACATAAGCAGAAGTTAGCCTTTGAAATTTAAAGTAATAAACAAATAACAAAAATTGTAAATTAACTAAAACCGAGAACTAGAGATAGGAAATGAAATGAACAGTAAAGAGAATAATGAAATAGGGGAGAACAGAGGAAAGCTCCTGCTTTACTCTCGGGTTGCTGCTGTAGTATTGCTCAGCTGCTGTCTCTGCAACCCAGCCCGCATCTCTCCCAAACTAGTGTTAGCTTCAGTTGCACCCAACGTCCCTTGCTGGTCCTGTACACGTCCATGCACAGCTCTATGCTACTCCATGCTTCTAGTCCCAACTCCAGCGAGAAATAATTTAACTCGGTTCAAATACTTATGACAACAAAATACTTATCAAGCAGAATCTAAAAGCACATCCTAAAGAATAACTATCGACAGTTCAAAAAAATATAATTTTTGGAAATGGTGAACAGTAGAATAAATGGGAGCAATAGTGTGTAGCACGAGCATGTGAACGAGCTATGCAAGGGGACTTGGCTCCTGCACCCAATATCTTCCTCTTCGTTCACACCCGATCCATGGTACATAAGGTAGAAAGGAAAATAAAAAACGAAACAGAGAATGAAACTACTATTAATCGGAAACAAGGATTGTCATTCGAAAAAGCTTAAATGTGTGAAATCTAAAGAGAAACGAAACTTGCAAAGCTTAAAAATGGTGGCTGCAAATAAAACATAAAAAGCTTTTCATAAAAGATAACAAATGAAAATTAACATGAACAGTAGAATAGAAAATGGTTTTCGGGAAAAGCTTTTAAAAACAAGAAAAAAATAAACTAAACTATTCTACCTATGCTACTCTAACTAGTTCTACACTAAAACTACTTTCTTTTCTTCAATTGCTATCATGCTTTATATATACACACATTTAGGGGTACAATGATAATTTTTCATCCTAAACGAGTTGGCTTTGTTTGGCCACTTGTCTTCATTTTATTTGCTGCAGAGTAGATATTTCCACGTCATCCATCTTCTAGTACACTTAGCTGTGCGATGTGGTCCGGCGGGTGTCTTTCAGAGGGTTGGCACGGTATCCGTCGATCTTATCATTTCGAAGTGAATAAAATATTAACGCCCGGTATCCCACGTGTCTAGACGACTGGTGACTCGGTCTGCAAATTGAAAGTGGTTCAGTCTCCTTTAGCCCATTTTCAGCCCATTTTTGACTGAAACGACTGAGTGTCATCTGGAATTATTTACCTGCACATTACAGAATTTTAATTAAATAAAGGGGATAATTAACAAAATAAATTGGGGATTTAAATAATTAATTAAGAAATTAAGCACAAATAATTCTATTTTCATAGAATTATCAGACCCCCAAACTTGAGCTTTTGCTTGTCCTCAAGTAAAAACAAAATTCATACAGGAATGACAAGTACCAACATAATAATTTTTTCAATATTATCCTCAAAGAAAAAATACAGACTATGATCTCAAATATTCATAATTACAAGTCCAACATTCAGAATCATTCAATCATAAGTCCTAACCCAAATTGGACTCCTCGTGTGTGTGTGAAAATGTCAAAGCCACTACTCAGTACATTACCCGGATCAGATTATGCAAACACAGTGAATGCAAAGTCAATGACAAGTGATCATTCCCATAAGTTTGCTTTTCACTTGTCTCTCCACTAATGTCGTCACGCTTAACCAAAGATTAATAGGACTTCATTAAGCTTGTAATGTAAGGTTGGGGCTAAGGTATGATAAAGTCGAATTAGGTTTAATTACCCCTTAACATGCATTACTTCTAGGATCTTCAATGTAAGAGCTCAAATTTATTTCCCCCAAATTTATTTATTTCACTAAACTTCTTATTCTATTTTTGTATTTTTCATCTTTCTTCTTTTCTTCTTCTTTTTCTTTCTTTTTCATTTTTTTTTATATATATACTCCTTCACTATCACTTGATACCTATATGTATATAGCTCACAATATATCCTAATGACTTTTCATGCTTTCGAGGCAAGGGATATGAACAAACTATTTAAGCTAAGAAAAAAAATAAGCAGGTGTATTTATAGAGATAAGCTTATTTGTCCCAAATGGGTGACTAGGGGTGAAATATGTACAAGGATGGCTAGAAAGGCTCAAACGATCCAGAGATGGCCTAAATCATCTCCCTAATTAAGTGTGATCTAATATTTCACCTCGAGACTAGATCAAACAAATTCTAGAATATGATGCACCAAATCAATTGAACAAATGCAATCCTATGTACACATAAGCTTTCTCTAAATAAATATATCGATTCATGACATGACATGTGCATAAGATGAGGCAATCACAATCAGAATCAAGACAAAATCAATAATTCAACTTCATGATTTTCCTATAATCATGCTTCTCAGTCAATCAAAGTCAGACTAAATCAAGAGGTCATACCATCGAAATATGGGAAAACTACATGCTAAGCACTAAATCATCTCAAAATCAAACAATTTAAGCTCATATTTTTGAAAAAAATTTAAAAATTCTTTCTCAGATTTTCAAAAAAAAATTGAAATTTTTTTCAATTTTTTCCAAAATTGCTCAAGTGATATCCCCTCCCCCAAACTTAAAGTGCACAGTGCCCTCGGTGTGCAGATAATATAAGAATTTAATCTCAAGAACATAGTACTCCCCTATCTGATGATGATGAACAATCGAAGCTTGATTGAAAACATAATATAGAAGCAATCTGCAAAATAAACAAAGAAAGAAACAACGAAAAAGAAAAAGAAAAAGAAAAAAGAACTATATACAAAGTGAAAAGAAAAATTAAGCCACTTCAAATGCAGCTAAATAAAACAACACTCAGCAGCAGGGCAAAGAGTACGAGGGTCAGCCCAAGTGGTGACAGAGTGTTGACAGTTAAATCCTCCTGAGCTCTATCTACTTCCTTCTTTCTCTCAGATTTCTTATGTTCAAACATTTTATCTTCCTTAACCTCCATCTTAAAACACTCTTGAGAGTCATCAGGGAGCTTTAAAGGTTTGAAAACATTAAATTTCACTTCCTGATCCTGAATTCTCATTGTTAACTCCCCGTTTTATACATCAATTAAAGTTCTACCAGTTGCTAGGAAAGGTCTGCCTAGTATAATGGGGACTCCCCTGTCTTATTCCATGTCCAACACGATAAAATCTGCAAGGAAAATAAATTTGTCCACCATTACCAGTACGTCCTCAATGACCCATTTCGGATATTTAATGGATCGATCAGCTAGCTCTGGGTTACTGTGGTGGGCCTGACATCCCCTATTCCTAATTTTTGGTAAATAGACCAGGACATCAGATTGATACTGGCTCTTAAATCACACAGGGCTCTACCAAAGAATAGATTTCCAATTGTGTAGGGTATGATAAAACTTACGGGATCTTTGAGCTTGGGGGGTAATTTCTTCTGGATAATTGCACTACATTCCTCAGTTAAGGCTACCGTCTCATAATCTTCTAATCTTCTTTTCCTAGAGAGGATGTCCTTCAAAAACTTCACATAACTTGACATTTGCTCTAAAGCATTTGCGAAAGGAATGTTGATGTGAAGTTTCTTAAAAACCTCAAGAAATTTAGTAGATTGTTGGTCAAGCTTTTGATTTTGAAACCTCTGAAGAAAAGGTACTGGTGGTCTAACTGGAAGGGATGTAGTGGTAACATGTATAACATCAGAGGACTTTGAAGGCTGTGAAGTAGAAGAAGGTATAGATGAAGAAGCGCCTAACTTTGTTTCCTTTGCAGCCCAGTCCTGATGTTCCTGCTCTTTCTAAGCTGCTTCGTTAGAACCTATGGGTTCTTCAACTATAGGTTGTTCAGGTCTGAACTTAACTTGTGGTTCATCTAGCTCTCTATCACTCCTAAGGGTGATGGCTTTCACATGTTCTTTACCCTCCCTCTGCCTAACAGGATTGGCTTCGGTGTTACTAGGAAGGGTCCCTTGAGGACACTGGCTAAGAGCATTTGCTATTTGTCCAAC
Organism: Firmiana major; assembly: GCA_033439115.1. NCBI lineage: Eukaryota > Viridiplantae > Streptophyta > Magnoliopsida > Malvales > Malvaceae > Firmiana > Firmiana major. Next base: position 7,266,991 of record CM065908.1, on the reverse strand, counting down.
CTGACCTTCTAAGTTCTTAATTGAGGTAGCTTGATTTTTCAGAATCGTTGTGAACATTTCCTCAAGCGAGGGCTTTTTCTCAGCTGCTAGTACATGTAAATGTTGTGGCTGCATAGGTTATGGTGGTGGTGGTGGTTGATGGAAGTGAGGTGGATGATGCTGAAATTGAGGTGGGGATGGTTGATGAGGCGGATGATATGGAAATTGCGGCTGTGGTGGTACATGAACCGGTGGAGCTTAAAAACCAGGGGGTTCTACAGGTCTAGAATTAGAAGATTGCCCTTGGTTTTGGCTCCAGAAAAAGTTAGGATAGTTCCTCCACCCTAGGTTGTAGGTGTTTGACAAGGGGTTGTTCTGTTGCTTTTGAGGTGGAGCAACATACTGAACCGATTCTAAGTTAAGCGGACACCTATCTACAGAGTGTATACTACTACACAGCTCGCAGGAAAGAAAAGGACTTTGGACAGAATAAACAGGATTAGGACTGGTGGAAGGATTATACTGGATATTGAGCGACTCTACCTTTTCGTAAGGTTAGCTATTTGAGAGGTTAAGGTAGACAGCGTGTCGAGCTCATAGATACCCATCGACTTCTTGGGCAGTTGCCTCTCCGAGGACCATAGATAATTGTTAGTAGCCATCTTGTCTAACAACTCGTAAGCTTCCTCTTCTGTCTTGCACATTAAAGCTATACCCGCAGCAGCGTCAACGATGGTCCTATTTTGTCTTGTAAGTCCGTTGTAGAATGTTTAGACTTGCAGCCATAAAGGTAGGCCATGATGAGGGCACTTCCTAAGAAGCTCCTTATATCGTTCCCATGCTTCGTAAAGAGATTCAAAATCAAATTGGGCAAAGGAAGATATGTCACTACGGAGTTTAGCCATTTTAAAGGGAGAGAAAAACTTAGCTAAAAATTGATGAGCTAACTCGTCCCAAGTAGAAATGGATCCTGGAGATAAGGAGGTTAACCAGTGTCGCGCCCTATCCCTAAGTGAGAAGGGGAATAATCTAAGCCTAAACGCATCATCAGATAATCCATTGTGCTTGAAGGTGTTGCACAAGTCCAAGAATTGCCCTAGGTGAGCATGTGGGTCGTCATGCGGAAACCCACTGAACTGTAGCGAGGTTTGGATCATTTGAAGGATTGTAGGCTTAATTTTGTAATTGTTCGTAGGGACAGCTGGTGGCCTAATGCTGGTATAATATCCTCCAATTGTCAGTATTGCGTAATCTCTAACGGTCCTAATTTCTCTATTTTCTGCCATGATGTTTTACAGCGGAGCTATTAATTTCCTAGAATTCTTTCAAATTTTCCTAAGAGTTCGTTCAATTTCAAGAACTAGATGAAAGCAACCAAAACTCTTGGCTCTACGCATGCAAACATCAAAAGTCCTTAAATTTTTTTTAAGTTTTTAAATTTTTCAATTTTTTTGAGAGAAAATTAACTAATCTATATTAAAGCTCTAAATATTTACAACCTAAATATTTACAAGTTAGAATTACACCTAAGCATAATTTCACCAATATTAATTACTGGCTAATTATCTTCCCCGACAACAGCGCCAAAAACTTGATATGAGCTAAGCCCACTATAAGTGACCTAGACGTTCTATCCGTAAGTGCACGGGTCATACAAGTAATAATGGGATTTGAGTCCCGGATTATCGTCCCACAGAGAAGTGATTAGCCTAATTAACTACCGGTTAATCTTACCCTAAGTATATCCTAGAAAATTATGAATTGCTGATGAGTGATCTACATGCCTAACAATACTGAAAATAATAAAAACTATAAAATAAAAAAAATTAAACAGAGCTAAAATTACTTACAGAGCTCCAAGGAATAAAAAAACAATAACCTACAAAAAAATTAAAATAGTTAAAATTAATTAACTAAAATGCAATTAAACTAGAATGCAAATATGAAAATAAAGAACAAATTAATTAAACTAAAGTTAAACAAACTTAAATAAAATATGCATGTAAATAAACTACTTAATAAAAATCCAAAATAAACTAACTTAAAATTTAATGAAATAAAATCCTAGAAAAATTAAGAAAATAACTATAAGTCTAAATGTCTACAATATTCATTCTAAATTAATCCTAACTATATCTAATTACTAGCTTAACAATAAAATCTAACTAATGCATGAGAAATAGTATTTTTGGATTTTTCAATTTAAAATGAAAACTTAAAAATACATAAAATGATTCAATCTCTAATTTAATTTTAAATGCAACACTTAACACTAAAATAAAAATTGACTAATGACATAATTACATCTAAATTCTGAACTAATCAAGCAATTAAACTATAACTAGTCATGCAAATTAATTTAAAATTCTAACTTCTTAAGCTAACCCATGAAATTGAAATTAATCTATCTAAATTGCATGAAAATGAGTTATATAACTAAAATGCAATGGCCAAACAAGGCCATAATCGACTTGTGCAATCTACCAACTGCCCCGACTGTGTACTACAATCAGCAGATGGTGCATGTCCATTCCTACTCTGCACTAATCCTGTTCTGCTCCACTACACGTCCTCGGCATGCTCCAGCTTCGATCTGCACAGCCCAGCCCACACGCCACTTCCTGCCTTGCTTCTATCATCAGCAAGCCATGCTCCAACATGTCGTCCCCACGTTTGTCTTCCTGCATATGTTGCCAGCTCCTGCTCTCGGTCACCATCATCCCTTGTTCTACTATCTCTACAATCATCTTTGCACCAGCAGTCCAACAATGCCCCTAGCCGAATGCTGCCACACTCAACACATCCCGCAATGCCAATTACACCGAGAGATGTCCAACCAAAGGAAGCAGCGGTAACAAAATGAAATTCCTGCGATAGCCATGTCTCGGTTCTGGTTTGCCTTTAACTAATCTGAAATAATGCATAACACACAAAGAAAACATAAGCAGAAGTTAGCCTTTGTAATTTAAAGCAATAAACAAACAATAGAAATTGTAAATTAACTAAAACCGAGAACTAGAGATAGGAAAGGAAATGAACAGTAAAGAGAATAATGAAACATGAGAGAACAGAGGAAAGCTCCTGCTGCTGCTGTAGCTTTGCTCTCGGACTGCTTAGCTGCTATCCTTGCAACCCAGCCCGCGTCTCTCCCCAGCTAGTGTCGACTTCAACTGCACCCAACGTCCCTTGCTGGTCCTGCACACATCCATGGACAGCTCTATGCTACTCCACGCTTCTGGTCCCAGCTCCAGCGAGAAATAATTTAACTCGGTTCAAATACTTATGCCAACAAAATACTTATCAAGCAGAATCTAAAAGCACATCCTAAAGAATAACTATCGACAGTTCAAAAAAGTAGAATTTCTGGAAATGGTGAACAGTAGAATAAATGGGAGCAGTAGCGTGTAGCACGAGCATGTGAACGAGCTATGCAAGGGGACTTGGCTCCTGCACCCAATATCTTCCTCTTCGTTCACACTCGATCCATGGTACATAAGGTAGAAAGGAAAATAAAAAACGAAACAGGGAATGAAACTACTATTAATCAGAAACAAGGATTGTCATTCCAAAAAGCTTAAATGTGTGAAATCTAAAGAGAAACGAAACTTGCAAAGCTTAAAAATGGTGGCTACAAATAAAACATAAGAAGCTTTTCATTAAAGATAACAAATGAAAATTAACATGAACAGTAGAATAGAAAATGGTTTTCGGGAAAAGCTTCTAAAAACAAGAAAAAAATAAACTAAACTATTCTACCTATGCTACTCTAACTAGTTCTACACTAAAACTACTTTGTTTTCTCCAATTGCTATCATGCTTTATTTATACACACACTTAGGGGTACAATAGTAATTTTGCATCCTAGATGAGTTGGCATTGTTTGGCCACTTTCTTCATTTTATTTGCTGCAGAGTAGATATTTCCACATCATCCGTCTTCTAGTACACTTAGCTGTGCGATGTGGCTCGACGAGTGTCTTTCAGAGGGTTGGAACGGTGTCCGTCGATCTTATCGTTTCGGGGCGAATAAAATATTAATACCTGGCATCCCACGTGTCCAGATGACTGGTGACTCGATCTGTAAATTGGAAGTGGTCCAGTCTCCTTTAGCCCATTTTCAGCCCATTTTTTACTGAAATGACTGAGTTTCATCTGGATTTAATTTACCTGCACATTACAAAATTTTAATTAAATAAAGGAGATAATTAACAAAATAAATTGGGGATTTAAATAATTAATTAGGAAACTAAGCACAAATAATTCTATTTTCATAGAATTATCAGTTTATATCAAGTACCTTTGGTTATAAAAAGATTCCACACAAGTTTTAATAAGTATAAAGCATGAATGGATGCCATTTTCAAGTCTCAAAGAGGATTGGATAGAAAAATGATCATGGCAACAGAATGTATGAAGATTAGTATGTGTTACTGCAGAGAAACTTCAGAAAATCTAGAAATATGAAGGTCAGATCTATCTAATAGGATGATAGATCGATCTGGAAGAGCCAAAATGCCTTTATTTTGGGCTATGGAACAGGACAGATTGATCTCCAATGAAGCCAGATCGATCTCCTTAGCATTCTGTAAAGAGAAGATCAATTTTAAGGCAAACAGATTGATTTCCTTAGCTCTCGAGTTGGGAGCAGATCAATCTCCCCTAAGATCAATTTTAAGGCAAACAGATCGATTTCCTTAGCTCTCGAGTTGGGAGCTGATCGATCTCCCCTAAGATCAGATCGATCTTCTAAACCTTCTATAAAATGCAGATCGATCTTCCCCAAGACCAGATCGATCTCCTTAACCTTCTGTTTGAAAGCAAATCGATCTCAAGCCTCAACAAATTGATCTCCTGCCTTCAACTGTCATGAAAAAAAGGGATTTTAAGAGGACCAGATTGATCTCCACCCAAGACAGATCGATCTCATCAAGCTGAATCTATAAATAGGAGCAGTTGGATCTGCATTTTTTGAGACAAAACAAATCCTTTCCATTTCTAACCTAAAAATCTAGTTTCTCACTCCTGAATCCACACATTTCTAGTAAGATATGAAGGGAAGCTATTAGAGGCAAAGTTGTTCATATCAAAGAGTAGAACAACATAGCTTTGAGGCATTTTCCCCATAGGTGGGATTCAAGGAGCAAAGTGCATTTTCATTTGGAGCAAAGAGGAAAACAAGCTAGGTGAGTTTCTAATGAAACAACTCAAGCACATTGTTTAGATAGTGATTTCAGAGTTAATGGGTATGCATAGGAATGATAGAAACTACCTAGAGTAGAATGAATCCACCATGACCTAGAAAATGGTCTAGTGTGAGAAAGTGAAATGTGTTGAGATTAATGTTGAATGAGATATCTTGAGGGGATAGTAGTGTTATGAGTATGATTTTAAGATGTTGTTAGTGGATAAATTGTGAGGTTTACCAAAAAGAGGTAAAATGTGGATTAAGGCATTTGTAATGCATGGATGAATTATATTGACTAGTGAAGTCAAAATGTGAGTTAACAACATTAACTCAAGTGATTTGGAAGAATAAATCACATCTCCCGAGGATACATCGGAGCAAGGCGAGCCAAGAGAGCAAGAAGCTAAGAGGAGAAGAGAATCGCACTCAAGTAAATTGAGGTAAGGGAATTCTGTGGACTCTTAGAGATATCTGTGCGTAATTTGGGCGCTTAAATGTTTTGCTAGAATGCATGAGATATTAGGAAATGATATTGGGTGATTGAACGATAAAAAGTTTGGTGTTTGAGAAATGTGCATGAAAATAAAAGCATAATGCTTTGGAAAATAATGTTTGTTGGCTCTACCGAGAGGGGGGTGAATCGGTTTTCTAACTCTTAGTGGCAATTTAAACTCGTTTGAACTTAATTAACAAATAATGAATAAGCAATATAATGTAATGAAACAAATTAAAACAAGATAAGGAAGAGAATATCAAACACAGTGGTTTATAGAGGTTCGGCCAATCTCTTGCCTACGTCCTTTCTCCTTGACCTTCTTGTCAAGAGCTTTCTTTCTCACTTTCACTGAAAGTTACACACTCCCTTTTTCAGGTTAAGGAATAACCTCTCTACCCTTCTTAAACAAAGATGTATTCACCCTTTTACAAAGTTTATCTCACTGAGGAACAATCCTCTTCTCTCTCAAAGATAGGATGAATACAATATCAAGCTTTTAATGTGGGTATGACAAATACAGCTTTTGCACACAAGCTTATACAACAAACTCAATAAATGAGGATTGAAGACAAATGGAATGAAAGAATTAAACTCTTGAGAATATACAGAATGTGCAGCAATGGTGTCTATATTCTCAGTGTCTTCAATGCTTGATTATATACTGAAGGATTGGTAGTTGGAGCATTTAATGTTGTTTTTCCCGTTGAGATTTTTGTAGAAATAGCCGTTGGGTACCTCTAGTAGAATGCCAGATCGATCTGCCATCTTGACCAGATCGATCTTTTAGTTATAGTTCCTGCAAGAACAAGGCAAAATGAAGCAAAGAGATCGATCTCATATATGAGCAGATCGATCTCACAATTTGAAAATGTTAGAGAAGATCAATCTGTTGAATAGGAAGATCGATCTTCCAATCTCTCTGTTTGAGGCAGGATCGATCTATAGATCGATCTACCAGGTATTCTCGTAGCGAGGAGATCAATCTCTTATCAACCCAGATTAATCTCCTTAGCTCTCTGACTTTGAGGAGATCGATTTGTTCCTATACCAGATCGATCTCATGAACTCTCTGTTTGCGTACAGATCGATCTACTGCCTTTACCTTTTGTTTTAGGGGAGATCGATCTCTTCCTATAACAGATCGATCTCATCAACATCCTGTATTTAGACAGATCGATCTTATAACCCTTATAGATCGATCTCAGCTTCCTCAATACCTTTGTACTGGTTCAAACCTTAGCAAATCGATCTCATATCCTCATGAGATCGATCTCATCCTAGAAAACCCAGGAGATCGATCTCTCATCTCTAGGAACTTAATTTCTGGTACTGATAACTTCTAAACATGTTTTTATATCATCTTTATATTATTGAATTTACTTGTTTTGTCATTTCAAAATATATTAACTCAACAATCTCCCCTTTTTTGATATGACAAAACCTATTCAATAAACATGTTTAGTTACCTATTTGCATTGTGCACAAACTCCGCCTTTTTGTAAGCTCCCCCTTACTTTTGGCTTTTGACCTTTTAACTTTCTTAGCTCCCCCTCATTTTAATCATTCCTTTAAACCTTTAGACATGTTTCTTTAACGTATTTGAAGCCATTTAAATATGTTTTAAACAACTCATGTTCTCTTTAACAGTCTTCTCCCCCTTTTTTTCGTATCAATGGCAAGAAGGATATCAAGGCAGTTAATTTTCTCAACAACTTGTCATGGCATTTCAAACTTATAACACATTATAAATCATTATAATTAACATCCCAACAACTATCATTTCATAAAAAGACTCATTCAAGCAAATGTCATTTCATAAAAACAAGGAGTAAACATGAAAACTAACTAAACTTTTCTTAATATTCATGTCTTACGGCGGAGGAGGAAATCGATCCAAAAGTTCCTCAAAGTGAGTACGAGTGACCTGCAGATCATCAAACATCGCCTGCTGTGTGGCATGAAGGTTTGCAAAACCTTCATCTATCTTCCGGTTCAGCTCCATGATCATCGTCACAATCGACTCCATGTCAGCAGGTGATGGGGCAGACGCAGTGGGCTGAGCAGTTGAAGAAGATAGACCCTCAGTAGGTGCAGTAGGTGGATCCATGGGCTCATCTGATGGGTCTTATTCCATGGCTGCCTCAGGCTGCTGTCCTTGTTTCTTCTTCCAATCTCCTCAAAAGTCCTTGTAATACCCCATGTGATGAAGTGTCCCAATGTTTAAGACGCTCTTTGGGGAGGGCACTTCACCCGTTTCACAGCTACAGTCGACTCCAAGTCGTTGTAGAAGATACGCCAATGGTTGCGAAAAAAACTATCGTGGTGGCTTGGCCGCGTACGATCTTCAACCAATCTTCATAGATGAAATGGATAAGATTGGATTTTTGACTTGTGGAGTGGATGTGGTAGAGCCAGAAGCGATCTAACCTCCTAACTGTGGAATGACGGGTACCGAATGGATGGAGATTCCATGAGATAATAAGGTGGAGTAACCTTGCGTGCATCGGTAGGTCACTCCCCTTATCCCCGGGAAGATCGAATTCTAAAGGGACTTCACTTTCTTCCTCGGTCAATCCCTCATCCCTTATCTCAAATACTCGGGCTAGAGTGGTTGTATTTATTGACAAGGTTTTAGACATGACAAATGTTTTAAAACCAAGGATTTTGCAGGTATCATCAGGATCGTAGATGAGTTCGGTATTAGAAAAGAATGCCCTGATAATGTTTGGGGGTACGGGGGTATTGATTTTGAGGAAAGGAATCCACCCAAATTCTTCGAATTTGGATAGATAAGGAAAATCAATACGGTTGAGGAATGAAAAATCAATGGTTTGCCAATGTTTAATTGGCATTGTTGAAAAATACTCTTCATATCGCTTCCTTTTTGCAGGTGTTTGAAAACACCTGTTAAAGGTAGTGCCTGAAGAGGGAGGGTTTGATTGAGAGGAGGACCCTTGATCTACACTCGGTCTAGGAGGTTTTTGACCTACTCTCTCAAGTCTTGGCATATTTCTAGACACTGGATACAATCTTAAAACTAGTTCTCTAAAAACCTACCCAATGGAATAGTGTAAAAATTACCCTAATTGAGATTACAACAAAAAATAGATAAATTTGTGAAGAAAAATTTAGCAATGTAGGTTACTAGACCAAGAATGATGAAAATATTAGGCAAATTTCTTACCGAAGATCGATCTAGGAGGGAGAATCGAGGGCTGAGGTGCGACAGGGGTTAGGGATTTGAAGATTTGGGTTTTTCGAATTTTGGGGATTTTGAACAGTTTTTATAGTCCAGGACACAGGAGATCGATCTGTCGAGGCGACAGATCGTTCTGTCATTTCCAGAAACTTGAAGAGATCGATTTGTTGTACTAAGAGATTGATCCTCAGATTACAGAATCTTAATGAGATCGATCTGTCATGGGCCCAGATCGATCTGTTGTTTGACAGAGGCTTAAGAAGATCGATCTGCCAAATGCATAGATCGATCTGCTGCTTAACAGAGGCTTAAGGAGATCGATATTATAGGTAAGAAGATCGATTTGCCTTGCTTAACCTTTATGCTTTAGGCTTATTTGAAGTATGGAGATCGATCTATATAGATAGGAGATCGATCTCTCATACTTTTTGCCCAGAAAAATCATTGATAAACTCTTTTAAAAACAACTTGAAATCAAGGTTTTGAAGCATATACATCTTAAGGAACATTCATGAGTCCTAATTCACCTCTAAGGACACAAAACCTATCTCTATCAAGAGGTTTGGTGAATATATCAGCTATTTGATGTAAAGTGTCAATATACTCTAGAATTATATCTCCCTTTTGAACATGGTCTCTAAGGAAATGGTGTCTAATCTCAATGTTCTTAGTTCTAGAGTGTTGAATAGGATTTTTAGATAGATTGATGGCACTGGTATTATCACATTTAATAGAGACTTGTTTCATGTCAATACCATAGTCTTTCATTTGTTGTTTAATCCACAACACTTGAGCACTACAACTACCTGCTGCTATGTATTCAACTTCAGTTGTGGACTGAGCCACACAATTTTGTTTCTTAGAGAACCAAGAGATTAATCTATTCCCTAAGAATTGACAAGTACTTGAAGTACTTTTCCTATCTATTTTGCATCCCCCAAAGTCTGCATCCGAAAATGCATGAAGTGTAAAAGTGGAGTCCTTAGGGTACCAAAGTCCTAGAGAGGGAGTGTCCTTAAGGTATCTAAAGATCCTTTTAGTTGCTAATAAGTGTGATTCCCTAGGAGAGGATTGAAATCTAGCACAAAGGCATACACTAAATAAAATATCTGGTCTACTTGCAGTTAAATAGAGCAATGAACCAATCATAGACCTATAGAGTTTAGTGTCTACACACTTACCACTTTCATCTTTATTAAGCTTGATGTTGGTGCCCATTGGAGTTGCTTGAGGTTTGCAATTGTCCATTCCAAATCCCTTGAACAAATCCTTAGTATACTTTGCTTGATTGATGAAGGTTCCTTCCTTTGTTTGCTTCACTTGAAGTCCCAAGAAGAAAGTGAGCTCTCCCATCATGCTCATTTCAAATTCACCTTGCATGATCTTAGCAAACTCTTGGCATAAAGATTCATTAGTTGATCCAAAAATAATATCATCTACATACACTTGAACAACTAGTAAATCTTTATTTTTATTTTTGATAAATAAAGTGGTATCTACTTTTCCTCTTGAGAATCCTTTTTCTAGTAAGAATTTTGACAACCTTTCATACCATGCTCTAGGAGCTTGTTTCAAACCATAGAGTGCCTTAGATAGTTTGAAAACATGTTCAGGAAATTCATGATTTTCAAAGCTGGGAGGTTGTTCAACATACACTTCTTCATTAATGAAACCATTCAAGAATGCACTCTTTACATCCATTTGATATAACTTGAAGTTTTTATAGCATGCAAAGGCAAGTAACATTCTAATAGCTTCTAATCTAGCTACCGGTGCATAAGTTTCATCATACTCTATTCCTTCTTCTTGTCTATAACCTTGTGCAACTAACCTAGCCTTGTTTCTTATGATCACACTATTTTCATCCATTTTTTTTCTTGAATATCCATTTAGTTCCAATTATAGAGTGATCACTAGGCCTAGGAACTAGTTTCCACACCTTGCTTCTCTCAAATTAATTTAATTCTTCTTGCATTGCTAAGAACCAATTATTGTCATCTAAGGCTTCATTGACATTTTTAGGTTCTATTTGAGACACAAAGGCTATATATTGACACATATTCCTTAAAGATGATCTAGTTCTAACTCCAAGGGTTAGATCTCCTACTATTTCACAGTCTTTTACATATCCTAATTCTCTTGGTGCTCTAGACTCTCTTTCTAATATCTCTATTTCTTCTTCATCTTCTTTATTTAAGTCAAGTTTTTCTAATAAATCTTCTTCTAAGTTTGGAATTTCCTCCAAGTTTTCATCACATATTCCAACATCCTCATCATTGGTTGAATCTTTAGATAAATCATTTGACTCATCAAATATTACATGAATTGATTCTTCAACCATCAATGTTCTTTTGTTATTTACCCTATAAGCCTTTGAATTTAAGGAATATCCTAGAAAGATTCCCTCATCACTCTTGGCATCAAATTTTCCTAAATTATCTTTCTCATTATTTAAGACGAAACATTTGTAGCCAAAAGGATGGAAGTAGCTAATGTTAGGCTTCTTACCTTTGTAAAGCTCATAAGGAGTTTTCTTTAGCATGGGTCTAATCATAGCTCTATTAATGATATAGCAAGATGTGTTTATAGCTTCAGCCCAAAAATATTTTGGTAAATTATTCTCACACAACATGGTTCTAGCCATTTCTTCCAATGTTCTATTTCTTCTCTCAACTACTCCATTTTGTTGTGGTGTCCTAGGGGCTGAAAAATTATGGCTAATTCCTTAATCATTGCGATACTCATCAAATCCTATATTTTCAAACTCCTTGCCATGATCACTTCTAATACTAGTTATTGTATATCCTTTTTCATTTTGAGTCACTTTTGTATAAGCTATGAACTTTTCTAAAGCTTCATTTTTCACTCTCAAAAAGAACACCCAAGTGAACCTAGTGTAATCATCAACTATTACAAATCCATAGTGTTTCCCACCAAGGCTTGTTGTTCTAGTTGGTCCAAATAAATCTAGGTGGAGTAATTGAAGAGGCCTAGTGGTGATACACTCTTCTTAGGCTTAAATGTTGTCCTTTTATGTTTTCCTTTAACACAGGCTTCACATATTTTTTCATAGTCAAAGGACAACTTGGGTAATCCTATAACTAGATCCTTTCTAGCTAACTTAGATAACACATGCATGCTAGCATGACCTAGTCTTCTATGCCATAACCAAGATTCTTTTTCATTGTCTACCATTAGGCATATGTTTTCATTTTTGAGTTCATTAAGATAGACAATGTATATATTACCTTGCCTATGGCCTAGGAAAAGAACTTTATTTGACTTAGGATCTAGAACATGACATTTCATGCAATCAAAAATTACTTCGTAACCTTTGTCACAAAGTTGACTTATGCTTAGTAAATTATGCTTTAGACCCCTAACAAGCAATACTTTTTCTAATGAAAAATAGTCATTACCTATTGAGCCACTTCCTTCAACTTGGCCTTTGGAGTTGTCCCCAAATGTGACTTCTCCACCAACCTTTGATTTAAATGAGTTGAAGTGGCTTCTCTCACCCGTCATGTGCCTTGAGCATCCACTGTCCAAGTACCAAGCTTCCTTTGTTTTATCTTTGTGGCAATGCTCAATCACCTACAATTAAAATTCAAACTCATATCTTATGTACCCAAATTCTCTTGGGTCCTTTGAGGTTAGTGAATGCAATTCTTGATCCCTTTGGGATCCATTTTACCAATGCATTAAGATCTTTTGAGTTAATTACTTCTTTTGGAACCCACAATCTTTTTACTATTTTTCCTTTAAGAGTGGTCATCTTCATATTGCAATTATGTGATGCATGTCCCTTTCTATTACAATATGAACAAGTAGTTGAAGGTTTATTCATGCTCTTTCTAGCAATGAAGCTTTTGAGATGAGTCTCTCTACTTTTTGCATTATATCCTAACCCATTTTTATCAAAGAATGCCCTTTGAGTTTCTAGCATGTTATCTAACTTTTGTTGACCCATATAGAACCTATTAAAAGAATTATGTAAGTTGTTATTTTTTCTTTTAGGTCACAAATTTCAAGATTTGTAATTTCTAATTTCTTTTCACATTCTAATTTGTCCTCTAGTATTAACTCATTTTCTTTCTTCAATTTACAGATTATCTTCTTATATTTCATACTCATGCATTCATATTCCAATGCAAGATCATCAAAGGCATCTTGCAATTCATCAAAAGAGTATTCATTGAGGTTTGAAGTTACCTTTTCATCCTCAATAGCCATGAAGCACAAGTTGGCAATGTCCTCATTTGAATCATCATCGGAGCAGTCACTGTCGCTCCATGTAGCCACCATTGCCTTCTTTTTGTGGAACCTATCATTGGACCTTTTAAGAAGAGGGAAGTTAAACTTAATATGTCCTGATTTTTTACATTCATAACACACAATTGTATCTTTTCTTCCTACCTCTTCTTGATCTCTCTTGTGGTTTCTCCTATTCTTACCACTAGCTCTCATTCTCATAAACTTTTTAAATCTTTTGGCAAACATTGTCATCTCAAGATCTTCTTCACTACCACTCTCATTTTTATTTTCCTCTTGAGTAGTAGATTTTAGAGCAACTCCCACTTTCTTGGGTGGCTCTTCATTTCTTCTCAATTTCATCTCATAAGTGAGTAGTGATCCTATTAATTCATCTAGTGACAATGTGTGAGGGTCCTTGGATTCCTCAATTGCAGTCACTTTAGCTTCCCATGATTTAGGTAGACTATTTAATATTTTCTTGACCATTTCTATATTAGAGTATGTTTTTCCTAATGATTTTAATCCATTAATTACATCAGTGAATCTAGTGAATATATCACTGATTGACTCTCCATCTTTCATCCTAAATAGCTCATAGTCATGTGTGAGTATTCCTACCTTAGTCTCCTTTACTTGGGTTGTACCTTCATGAGTTATTGCCAATTTGTCCCAAATTTGTTTGGCATTGTCACAACCGGAGACTCTATTGTATTCATTTGGCCCTAAAGCACAAAAAAAGGGTGTGCATGGCCTTAGCATTTAGCTGAGCACATTTAACATCATTTGAATCCCATTCATCTTCTTCTTTAGGGATATCTCTTCCCTCTATTCTTTTTGTAGGGATTTGAGGTCCTTTAGTGATAATCCTCCATACTTCATAATCATTTGCTTGAATGAATAACATCATCCTAGTCTTCTAATAAGCATAATGTTCCCCATTGAACATAGGAGGCCTAACCGTAGAATGCCCCTCTCCTACTAAGCTAGTTGCTACATTGTTGTGAGCCATTAGATCGTTTCTAACTCTTAGGAAGTTATTCCTATGTGATCAAAGAGTCCTAGCTCTGATACCAATTGTTGGCTCTACCGAGAGGGGGGTGAATCGGTTTTCTAACTCTTAGTGGCAATTTAAATTCTTTTGAACTTAATTAACAAATAATGAATAAGCAATATAATGTAATGAAACAAATTAAAACAAGATAAGGAAGAGAATATCAAACACAGTGATTTATAGAGGTTCGGCCAATCTCTTGCCCACGTCCTCTCTCCTTGACCTTCTTGTCAAGAGCTTTCTTTCTCACTTTCACTGAAAGTTACACACTCCCTTTTTCAGGTTAAGGAATAACCTCTCTACCCTTCTTAAACAAAGATGTTTTCACCCTTTTACAAAGTTTATCTCACTGAGGAACAATCCTCTTCTCTCTCAAAGATAGGATGAATACAATATCAAGCTTTTAATGTGGGTATGACAAATACAGCTTTTGCACACAAGCTTATACAACAAACTCAATAAATGAGGATTGAAGACAAATGGAATGAAAGAATTAAACTCTTGAGAATATACAGAATGTGCAGCAATGGTGTTTATATTCTCAGTGTCTTCAATGCTTGATTATATACTGAAGGATTGGTAGTTAGAGTATTTAATGATGTTTTTTTCGTTGAGATTTTTGCAGAAATTGCCGTTGGGTACCTCCAGTAGAATGCCAGATCGATCTGCCATCTTGACCAGATCGATCTCTTATTTATAGTTCCTACAAGAACAAGGCAAAATGAAGCAAGGAGATCGATCTCATATATGAGCAGATCGATCTCACAATTTAAAAATGTTAGAGAAGATCGATCTGTCGAATAGGAAGATCGATTTTCCAATCTCTCTGTTTGAGGCAGGATCGATCTATAGATCGATCTGCCAGGTATTCTCGTAGCGAGGAGATCGATCTCTTATCAACCCAGATCGATCTCCTTAGCTCTCTGACTTTGAGGAGATTGATCTCTTCCTATACCAGATCGATCTCATGAACTCTCTGTTTGCGTACAGATCGATCTGTAAGATCGATCTACTGCCTTTACCTTTTGTTTTAGGGGAGATCGATCTCTTCTTATAACAGATGATCTCATCAACATCCTGTATTTAGATAGATCGATCTTATAACCCTTATAGATCGATTCAGCTTCCTCAATACCTTTGTACTGGTTCAAACCTTAGCAGATCGATCTCATATCCTCATGAGATCGATCTCTCATCCTAGAAAACCCAGGAGATCGATCTCTCATATCACCAGATCGATCTCTCATCTCCAGGAACTTAATTTCTGGTACTAATAACTTCTAAACATGTTTTTATATCATCTTTATATTATTGAATTTACTTGTTTTGTCATTTCAAAATATATTAACTCAACAATGTTTTATTGCTTTTTAGCAAAGGATTGGTAGGTTAGCTAACATTTGAAATGAATTGCAAAAAAAATGAGTTGTTTTGGTTTGTTAACCATACTTTGCAAAGAATTATGCCACCTATATTGTTTTCATGAGAATGAAAGTGTGATATAGTATGACTCGCACGAGATTTGATGTGTTTTATACGCATGAGTGCTGGAGCTTAGCTCGCACTAGTTTTCACATGGATTTTATACTGGTTTTGGCATGGTGCTTAGAGCTTAGCTCACACTATATGCCCACCTTATTTGTTGTCATGCTTGGAGTTTCGGGTAGACTTGGTGTCACGCCGATTAAATAGGCTCGCACATGCATTTTGAGAATTTGACATGATTGATTAGCCGTGTTAGGAGCTTCGGGTAGGCAAGAGGTCGTACCGATTAAATAGGCTCACACGTGTATTTTTGAGATGTGACTTGATATGATGTGTTGATGTGGGTCCACAGAGTACGCTGTACTGTGCAAGTAGCATAGAGTACATTGTACCGTGTTAAGATTGTGATATGCCGTCTTCGGATGAGATCTCCTATGGACTGACGGGTTGGATTTGACCCACCTCCCGTGCGAAAGCAGATAGTGGTGATATCCCGCACACCTGATCCGTGTAGCAGGTATCACAGGATATGACCATAGTCCTAGAGGTTATTTCCCCTATTGAATTGCCTATCTCAGATGTCTATTGCTTTGAGAATAAATCCATGTTTGAAATGATTTGTAGGTCAGGATAGTCCGAGGGAGGGGCTGAGACCTGACAAGTGTTGGATTATTTTGATAATGATTTTTTTAAAGTGCACTGATGCATGATGCTTAATGCCATGATTTATTATGAAAAATGCATGATGATTTATGACATGCTTTGAATTGAATTGTGCACTGGATTTTAGTAGCATGAATGCTTTACATACCATTAACACAAGCATGAACTCATATTTTGAGAAATGATGAAAAATATACTTTGAGCATGGCATCACGATCACGTAGATAGTGCAGTATCTACCTGTTCGCATGATTGTCTTACTGAGCGTATGGTTTGTTCACCCCCCTTATTTTTCCCATCTCTACAGAGTGTTGAGTATAGATTGAGCGTGACTGGAGGCGTTCCCTTTTGGTATCCTTTGCATCCCATCGCATAAGGTATACACACTGATGAGATTTTTGTATCTAAACTAGACATAGCACAGTAGCATTTTGTATGTAACTATTGGGGATGTAAAGCAATTGTAAACTCATGTAAACAGCACTCTGATTTAATTATACAAGTGTTTACCTTATTTTTAAAAGGAAATTAAATTGGTATGGTGGAATGAGATAGATATTGACACACAGCCCAACTGTTGAGAGTGTGGTTGTTCACGGTCGAGGAAGGATGATCAATAAATGATGCATGAAATGTGAAAAATTTGTACGTATTTTGGTAAGTTGAGGGTCATGACAGCTACACTGTGAGAATTTTGAGTATAGGGCAGAGTAAACCTTGGTGGGTATATTGGTTCACTATTGAGTTCTTGAGATCTATTCTCTTCCCTTGGAAGAGAGGTTTCAACCATTGCTTTGCCCTTAGTCATGGCCCTCATAAGCTGCATTATTTCATCGATCTCTTTTCCCACTTCCTCTTGAATTCTTACCACTTGTTCTTTCATCTCCTCCTACATCCTCTCCATTCTTTTTATTCTTGCACATTGTTCATTTTTCATTGTTTTAGTTCGCAAGCGAGTGACATTCGAGTGGTGAGCAAAATGACTTACAACTTTAGATTTTGGACCTTAATTAACACAATTTTTCTCTTAGAATGAATGTATGTATGATTGACTGCATTAACAAAATATCCAATAGTAAAAAAATCTTAATTAATGCAAAGTGCAATAACGACAAAAGCGTTGTTTATTTTGGAAAATATGAGGAAAGTAAAAGATTTATTTCTTCATATGTCTTAATCTTAAGTTATCTGTACCTAAAATTAGAATTCTTGTTTGAACTATTTTTGGCTATAGGTTCCTTAGGGAAGATGGTGTTTTTGTGGAATGTGTTGAGAAAGTTCTAGGTATTTGATGAACAGTTGAATGAGCCTTGTATAAACTGAGTTTTTGGTGTTTAAATGGATAGAAAAGGGTTGTGGGATGGGAATTGGAATTGTTCTCAATTGCTGATTGTTGAATCCCCTTTTTCTGATTTGATAGTGTTCATTTATATGTTAAAATGGTGTTGTGATGAGGTTCTAAGATTGAATTCAAAATCAGATTAAAACAATTCCAATGAACTTGATTTGATTTTTATTTTTATTTTTTAATTTTATCATAAATTTATCTAAAAATTTGACCTAATCATCATCATCATCATCATCATCATCATCATCATCATCATCATCATCAGAGCCTTTATCCTACTATTGAGGTAGGCTATATGAACCAATATATGAATTTACACCAAGTCGCCAGCATAAATTTTCCTTCTCCACTCATTCATATCTAATGCAATGTGTTCTTCCAAATCCTCGTTTTGTCATATCTTTCCAGATTACTTATTTTCAAGTCTTTTCGGTCTTTTCCTTGCCTTAATCCTTTTTACATCATTCATAGCCTCCACTCTTCTCACTAGAGCGTCTATAGGTCTACGTTATATATGCCCAAATCAACGTAAACGACTTTCATTTATCTTATCTCCGACAGGTGCCATCCAACCTTTTTACGAATGTCCTCATTTCTCATTCTATTTTTTCTCGTATATCCACACATCCATCGCAGTATTCGCATTTCTGTTACACTCATCTTTTGTATATGCAAATCTTTAGTTGCCCAATATTCACTAACATAGACTAATGTTGATCTAACAACTATCCTGTAAAACTTACCTTTCAATCCTCTAGGAATTTCTTTGTCACATAACAAACCTGTAAAGTTTCTCCACTTGCTCCAATCATCCTGTATCTTACGGGTCACATTACCATTAATCTCTCCATCTATCTATACGATCGACCTCAAATATCTAAAATGATCTTATTTAGGGATCGCCACCTCATCTAGCATCATTATGTTTATATCTTCCTCTTTGTCTAAACCAAATTTACACTCTATGTATTCTGTTTTTGCTCTGCTTAGTCTGAATCCTCTTGACTCTAATGTTTTTCTCCACAATTCTAACTTGGTATTAACTTCCAATCTAGTCCCAGCACACTGGACAATATCATTTGTAAACAACATACACCAAGGTACATTGTCCTAGATAGATTTTGTCAGCTCGTTCATTACTATAACGAACAAAAATGGACTTAAAGTCGACCCTTGATGTAGCCCTATTATGATAAGGAATTCACTTATTTACCCTCCAGACATCCTCACACGTGTCTTCCCATCTCCATACTTATTCTTAATTATTTCAATATATTTCACGTGGATTCTTTTTTTCATTAAAAATTATCATAACACCTCCTTAGGCATTTTATCATATGTTTTCTCCAAGTTTGTAAAAATTATATGAACATCTTTCCCTTATACTCGAGAATGCTCCACAAGTTACCTAAACAAGTGTATTGCTTCCATAGATGATCGGCTAGGCATAAAATCAAACTGATTCTCGGATATCTCTATAGTCTTTCTTAATCTTCGCTCTATTACTATTTTCCATAATTTCATAAATTTGACCTAATCCTAATTATATTTATGATTTATTCAACTTTATTTGACAGATAAAATTATTTGAAATTTAAATGGATTATCCCTAAAATATGTTTGTTGATTATCTTCTTTTTTATTTTTTATTTTTTGAACTTTATCTTTATTTAACCAAAAATGAAATTAATAATAATAAATAAAGTAACAGGAATTTGGACAAGCCCGAACAAAATATGTTGTCTACAAGTATATATAGGTTCTCCTTTGTTGTCTAACCTTCTTTCTAGATCCAACTATATCTACATACTACGTGCAAATTTTCTTTTGGCTTCCACCATGAATCCTTGTAGCTCCTTTTTATTGGTTCTTTTGATGTTGTTTATGAATTTTCATATCTAGGACTAACAACCTATGTTGTGTGGTAACACTCTCACATGGGATATCCTTGCAATCTATGCTTATCCCTTATCCTAATCAAAAAGAAATTCCTTATCCTAGTCAAAAAGAAATCTATCTAACTTGTCTCAATCCACTCTTAAAGGTTATAAGATAAGATTCTCTCTTCATAAACAAGGTTAGATCATAGGATAAAGCAAAATCAAGGATAACATCCCTAACATTGTTTCTTATATTGTAGCTAAAACCTCGATGTATGCTCTTAAAACCCTTTCTACTAGCGCCTACATGATCATCAAGGTCACTATCAATAAAAAGGTTTTCTCTTATAGGAACTTCTTGTACTACCTTGTCTAAATCCTCTCAAAACTATCATTTACTAACCTTATCAAGTACTATCTATGGTGCATATGTGCTAATAACATTTAAAACCTCTCGTCCCAGCATTAGCTTAACCAAATTAATCATATCCTATTGTCTCTTAACCTGCACAACATTCTCTTGATATTCTTTGTCTATTATGATACCTACACCATTTCAATCTTTATCTTTCCTTATGTACCAAAGCTTATACTGCCAATGTACTATCTCCCTAACCTTCTTCCCATCTCATTTAGTATTATGGAGGCATAAGATGTTAACCGTCCTCCTGCACATAACCTCACAAATCTCCTCTAACTTATAACTAAGTATAACTATATTCCAAGATCCTAACTTAAGCTTATGGTTCTAGACTAACTTCTTTCCCTACCCCCATCCATTATGATGTGGAAACCTTTACCTATTTAACACCACATCCAGGCGTCGATGTGGTTATATTGCTTCTGCGACAATCTGGCAATTTTTGCATACTTTTCACTACACACGAACTTCGATGTAGCACTTCGCAAGGTAAGGATGTCCAAACGAAGTTCATATAATGATTCATCTCATAAAAAAAATAAAAAAAAATTCAAATATTATAAAAGAATAAAAGGAAAAAAAAGAATGAAGAGCAATAGAAGTGCTATGTGGACATTCTCATTGTTTTAATATTTGAATTTTTATATTTGGGTTAAATTTTCAATTAATTCGATAAAACCGAATTAATTGAAAATCAAAATTCTTCAAAATCATTTTCAATAATTATCGAAATTAATTAGGTGGCCCACCGATTAACCAAATTAAATCAATTTGTATGTTTCAACTAAAACAAACACTCTTACCTGTTGAAAAAAAAAATGTCCTAGCCATTGAATAAATAAATAAATAAAAGGTGAAAAAAATAACCTATATTAAAAAAATTTTAAAAAAAAGAGAAAAAAAAAAGAAAACACAGAAAGGGAGAGAAAGGGGGTGCTACATGGGTTAAAGTATTTTCGATAATCGATCGAAATTAATTTGATCACATATTGATTAACCAAATTAAATTAATTTAGTCAGTTAATTTGATTAAAATCGAAATATGAATACTTTTGCCCACTAAAAAATTTAACAAAATGCACCTAGCCATTGAAAAAAAAATAAAATATGAAAAAATAATAAAAAATTAAGAAAAAAAAGGAAAGGTAAAAAAACAAAAAATTAAAAAGAAAGAAAAGAAAAGAGGGAGAGGAGGGGTACCGTGCGAACAGCCCCAAAGCTCTCCTCTTTTTTTTTTTTTTTTCAAAAGTACGCATGGATGTCTTATTCAGTCCTTCGATTTATAAAAATAAGTGCATATATTTTTGGTAAAGAATTCATATGATCTTTTAATTTAGATGTTTTATGTTATGAGTTCGTTTTTTATATATTTTTAATTCAACAGAGAAGATTAGATAATCGTCACGTGTCTTGTATTTTTAATTAATTTTTTAATTTTATTTTAAATAATATGTATCACATCATTAATTTTATTAGTGAAATTTAAACATATATTATATAATTTAGAATAATATGTATAAAATAACTTTACTTATATTATAATATAGAAATTTGGAAAGAAAATCCAAATTGTATATGTTATCACTCAATTACAACGATAACGAATTGTTGACGTTTTCGTCTTGATTTTTGTGTCACTGCTATCGAAAACTCTGTAAGAGAAAAAATAATCAGAAGGATGCTGGAGTTTTTCCCTGCGTAAATACTCTGATCCTTAAGTCAGAAAGATAATTTGATCGAGTTTCTGTAAACAAAATAGAGATTTAGTTTCATAAATCATACATGACCCATATTTATATGGATTAATTTCACATTTAATTACGTAGTTATCCATTAATTAAATATTTTTTACTGTTTTACTACTTGTACAGAATCAAAAATATTTAAAGACAAAATTGTCCAAATAATATAATTTATGTCTCCCGCAATACTATTTTCAAGACGGTAGATTCGGTCTCCCACATATTTTCTTCGTGCGCCATATAATGCACTTTTATTATTTTTTTATTTTATTTTATTATTCTTTTTATAATGTACAACAATATATAATTTATATTGACTTGGACTAGGCGAAACATTATGATATTGAAATTGCTAGTGCATGTTTACTGGCTTATTGACCAAATTTCATTCAAATTTAGTAATTATAACCATAAATGCGTATGATAAAATTTTACGGCCATGGTTAATCAGAAAATATAAGGTATGTCCATATCTAGGCTATAAATACTATGACTTTTAACTATGAGCAATAATTTAAAATATGTTATTACCAATTACTCAAGTGTAGGACCAACAGTCACTGTTGGTGCATCCAATTAGATTAACGTTTGCTTTCTAAATTTAATTTCTAAAATTATAAAATAACTATTCAATCAAAATAGTGGATGACAAAAGGTTAGTTGTTAATTTGACATTAGATGAAGCCTCATTATCCCTCCACCAATTCGCATCGTCAGTTGCTGCTGCAATATCTCTCCTTTTTTTTTTTTTTTTGGTTTTCAGGCAATCTCTTTTCTTTTTTAATAAAAATATAGTGTAACCTAGCTAATCCAAATAAAATCACTTCCCAACTGTTGGGGACACCCACTTATCCTATTTAATATGAACAGAATTTAGCTTTCAAGAAACCAGATTTCTTTATTTATTTATTTATTTTTCCGCTTCCTCTTGTTGGATGGAGAACAGTGAATAAAAGAACCATTGCAAACACTTCGGAATTTTAGGCACATTTTGTTTAAGTTGGTTAACCATCTTTTCAGCCCAAGCCAAAAAAACTTGAAAAGAATCGTTCTGTTCTAATCCAGGAAAAGCCCATTGCCCTAGGAGGTTTTGCTCTGCTTCACCTTCGGGGCTGTAAGTAACAATGTTATTCTATAAATCAATAAACTAGAAAATTTTATTTATATTTCTTTTATTTCTAGATTAAGGCTGAATTCGGCTCAAAGATTAAAAACCAAATGCAGCAGAATAAAAAATCTCATCTTGCTGAATTTATAATTTTGCTCCTTTTCAAATTTTAATATAATATTTTTAATAATGATGTCATCTCTCATTTTACTACTATTATTATAATTGAATCAAAACCAATTTTACAGTAATAATTGTTTTTAATCACATCAAAACCAATTTCACAATAATAATTGTTTTTAATCACATCAAAACTAATCGCACCATCCATCTAATCCCACTCTAAGATAGGCATACATGATGTCTCAACAATTTATCATTCTTTCACGCTTTGGCTTCTGTCAAATTTCAAGCACTATTATTTCACATCATAAAGCTAGTACAAGGAGACCTCAGAGGTGTTTCTCCCAGAAATCACTAATCTATACTATCAGTGCCTCCAAACAAATCCTAGAAACTATAAACTTTAATCAAATACTAAGAACTATACCATTTTAAGGCATACACAACCAGCAATCACCTCTATGATCAACAAGTATTATATAAACAGTTCGGGATGTCGCAAAGACCTATCACGCCGAAGCTTCTCCACCTCCAGTATTTACATTTGCAAGATTTCGCGTCTTCTTAGCAGACTTGCTCAACTGAAATACAGGATGCCTGCATAGCTGCCGTCTTACACTTAGCCAGTCCCTGTTATCAAATCCACCTCAACATTCATTTTCAACATCCCCCAATTCACACACATTTGGCGTGCTGTTACCCAAAATGGACTCCAATTCCTCTTCTTCATCATTCTTCCAAACTGAAATACAGGATGCCTGCATAGCCGCCTTCTTAAACTTAGCCGGTCCCTGTTATCATATCCACCTCTACATTCATTTTCAACAATCCCCAATTCACACACATTTGGCGTGCTGTTACCTGAAATGGACTCCAATTCCTCTTCTCCATCATTCTTCCAGAAGCCCCATAGTTTCTCTTCGGGGCCATATTCCAGACTACTCAGTGTGGCAGCCCTCAAGAACTTAGCAGAGGCAGGTTCCTTAGATGTACATGCATCCACAGCTTGCTCACAGGATACCCCACTGTTTATGGTTGCAGAAGGGATGTCCTTGGCAGCAGACTCCTCCTCCCTTTCGCAAATTGTCTTTAAGATCAGTGTTTTGAGAAAGTTCATTACTTGCACGGCATGAATCAATGCTGTCAAAGGATCAGCCATCTGCAAGAGATAGGATCTCAATTAGATTTTGACTAAACTAGTGTGTAAACAACTCACAAGTAGGTTGTAACAAAAACAGTTAATGTTGCAAAAGTTCAAGGTTCAACAACCCAGAAAAAAAGAGATGAAAAGGGAGAAATCATTTATCATGGATCCTTCCCAGTCCTAACTCTGTCCACCTGCAATTGTAAAACAATAGTTGATAGAAGTGATCTGAGTGGCGCTCAACTCTGTTTGCATTAAAAGCCAATCATACTTGAGCAATAAATTCCTAAAAAATCATGTCACTATTACGTATTACCCCAATGAAGGGGATCATAGTGTGCACCCCCAGGTCCACATGTTTATCTCCTCAAATCCTAAACTGGGCTGTTGTGAAACACAAAAGCGAACTCACCCCACCGAGCCTCTCTCTCCCCAAAACTATAATTTCTTCAAGTTTTAGGGTGGATGCACCATTAGCCAGCAAGACGCCTAACATTTATCAGACTGGTGAGAGTGAGACAAACATACAAGATCATTAAGTAAAAAACCTGAGTCATGTTTGGTGCAAAAACCATCGCAATGTTGCAGGCATTCATTTTGTTATATTTCTCATGCTGCACAACATCTGCCATCAAATTGATAGCCCAATCAAGTAGAGCAGCTTCTGTTGAAGGAAGTAACTTCACAAGTTCAGTGCAGTCATCTTCCGTGTTGCAGTGCATCACCTGCTCTGGTGTGAGGGAATCAAGTACTCCACTAGGAAGTTCCCTAAGCCATGCCTACAAAGCATTTCAAGTACAGCCACCAATTGAGAAAGACTAGTACAACTCTCATGCATGAAAACAAAATGTAGGAAGTGAGTTTATTATGATTTGAAAAACTCATGAATGAGTTACTAGTCATTAATATCAAAGGATGTGGGTTGCATGGATTTGTAAGGCACAAATTCAACTCTCTCAAAGGTTTCAAAGCCAGGCATGCTTCTACAATCTTGTTTTTCTGTTAAATCTAATACTTGACTCATGCTTTCCAACAAATGAACAACAAAAATTCCAAAATTTTCAACTCAATCAAAAATAAAATCACAACTCATATTTGAAGATTCCCTGATCTATAAGCTTACACATACTGAACATAGTTCAATTTTGAATTGGGAAGATAGTATGTGTACTTGGCTGAATGCAAAAGAAAAAAAAAATTCTATAAGAATATTTAGAACTAAGTCTAGTCAAACATTTAGAAACTCCATGAATAAGAGAAAATCACATAAACGTAAGAGAAACTGCAAAATCAATATTGGAAACAAAACCTAGGCAATCTATAGTATGTGTACCTTGATCAAGCCTGCCAAACAATGGACATCAATTCCGTGTGGTACTACACCATTGTTTAACTTCTCTCGCACATGCTCTTCTTGACTATTCTCAGCATTAATCCAGAATATTCCTTCCACCTTCAATCAACACAATCAAGGATGGTCAAATCCTTAAACATTAGAATACTATTAGTCATTAATCCAAAGCATAGGCTTGGACCTACCTTAAGGCCTCCTCCTGCAAACAAACGCTTCTGCATCATAAGAAGAATTGTTGGCACACTGTTTCCTCAGTCATCATAAAAACACTGCATTGACTTGGCAGAAACTCCAAAAATGCTAGCACTGGACAGTGTAAAAGACGCATCTTGCATGTTTAATATAATGAAAAGAAATATGACATAAGGATAGAAAATCATGCAAGAAAAAAAAATACATCATAAATTCCCAAAAATAGTTTCTAGCAGATTACACATACAATAGAGTGTCTCTGATTTTCCTTTTTTAAAACAAAGGAAATGCCACTAGCAATGATCTCTGCTCAAGAAGATGATTGCATGATTAAAAGAAAAATCATGAATATCAAGCTATAATCAGGAGAGAACGGCCAATATCCGGCTACACTATGCAACTTTATCCATACCACATTGGACAACCACCTATTATCCACAAAAAAGAGCTAATCTTCAAAACCTCCACACGCAGTACATAGCAATTAATAATTTGATCTGTTAGATCACAAGCACCAAAATTAGAATAACTCAACAAGATCTTCTACGGATCCAAGCCAGCCACTACCCCAGCAAATAATCCTTTTGATCCAGGTAATGAGATAGGCCAAGGCTTACACATGTCAGAACAATCCAAAACCAGGAGCCACATTAAAGGATCATTTTAATCAAAATTGATTACCACTAACATTAACTCTGTGACTATTACGTATTAATAATGAAAGATGCAGACTACAAAATACATCCTAATGCGTGAAAGCACTATCCTCTGATTTCAATCCTAATCAAAGCCTCAAATTTGCTGAAAAGGCAACCATAGAAACTTTTATTGCAGAACGATAACAACTTCCCCAGCGAACATAGCAAAAGTAGTTGGCAAGTCTCTTTCTTGTACAGCTTTAACCAAAGTCATCCATTAACCAAAATCTCACACCCAAAAACACACTTTTTGACAAACAAGAGAAGGATCAATTAAGTCAGACATAATAATAATCAAACATGAAATTCCACCTTCAAGAACAGGTGAAATTAAGAAAAATTAATAATTCTTTTGCCAATTAATGTCATATACGTAAAAGCAATGGTGAAAAGATCATTAATTTAATGTTAAAACAATACATTTCCTTCCATTCAAGACGTTATATTTGTTCATAAAAATAAAAACCACACTTTTAAAGATAACACTAGAAGATCCAGAAGTCAAATTCAAAACATTTAACTTGCTTAATTAACCTGAGAAAACTTCCCACAAATTGAACAGAGTTGAAGGATCAAACCTGGCACTGGGAACCTTTCTGGGAACATCAGTCTCGAGCTCCGTAGGCAAGCCCAGGAAACCATTAAAGCGGTCGAAAGTCACGTGAGAGACGTGTCTGACTTCAGTTGGCGAGCTAATATCCATGGATGACACGCCCTCAGTATCTACGCTGCCGTGATCAGCGACTTCCTTAACAGCGCCGCCAAAATATCCAGAAAGGTTAGTTGGTTGTTGTCTTCCGACGTTGAATTACTGTTTCGCCCCTGACTACCACCAAATCTCGAAGTCGAGCTTAAAAACGGCGTCCTAGCAATGGGGTTTTCATCAGAGTCATCTTCAAACTCTTCCTCTTCTTCGTCCCTGGCTTCAGCGTTGTTGGTTTTGGTACGGAGGAAGAATGGACTCGGAGGAGCACGGTTGAACTCAGTGAGTCCGACGAGTCCGCAAGATTGGGATCGAAACAACCCGGTCATCTTCCTCTTTCTCTCTCTTTATTTTATTATTATTAATTAAAAAGAGAAGGGACTTAGGAGACAGAGAAGAGAGGAACATATAATAAATATAATAATAAAGAAAAATGAAGAACTTTAGGAGGTTGCGAAAGTAATGGCGCAAGAATATAAGAAAGAGTTTATTTGGTTGAAAAGAAAACGAGGGAGAAAGTGGAGATTCTGGATATGGTAAGGGAGTCGACAGGGACATTGGGGTTCCTTTTTGTTGTTAGGTCCCGTTTGGTATCATGGGTTTACGGGAGCAACTTATCAATATTTTTTAATAGAGTTCAAGCTAAATAAGTTTTTCTGGATTATTGGGGATTGAATGAGTATTCTAATACCGAAATACCAAGCGTCGATGCTATTACGCATCAAGATAGACAGTTAAATGATTAGTAGCGTCATATTATTCAACATCAACCTTCAACTGTTTATTGGTGTCATTTAGTAATTGCATTCTGTATTGGTGTTGTTTTAACTTTGATTTGTTTTCGTAGTGGTTAGTGTAATTGTTTTGATGGTCTTGTAATTTGAATTCTCATATGGATTTTAGGGTTTAATATGACAATGTGCTAGACAATATATATATGTATATTGTTAGTTAAATTATATGTGAACTCGTTATGTTAAATTACTTTTTTTTTAAATTTTGATTAATCACAAAATAAAAGGATTCTCCCAACAACAATATGCAATGGTGGCCATTGTCATAGCTTTATGTCTAAAGCTTTTAAACATTATTAACTTGGTCAATGTTTCTCTTCAAGATTGTGGTGTTTTGTTATTGAATATGAGAAAACGTAAAAGGGGAGTGATACTAGTTATGAGAGACATGTCATTAGGCAGTTGAATTTTAGAAGGATGATGTTTGATTCTGATTTGACATGTGTTAAAAACATTAGAATGGACATGCATTGCTTCTATAAACTATGTAATATGCTTCAAACTATTGGTAGACTTGCACCAACAAAAAACATGAATGTTGAAGAAATGGTTGCTATATTCTTGTATATCATTTCTCATCATGCGAAAAATAGGGTTATTAAGTGAGAATTCATTAGGAGTGGCGAGACTGTCAGTAGGCAATTTACTACGATATTACATTCGGTACTCAGGCTGCATTCGATATTGTTAAAGAAGCCAGAGCATGTTCATGAGAATTCTAATGACCTTAGATGGAAATGGTTTAAGGTAATGCATCAATTTGTAATAGTTTTTACGTTCATTTAGAGAAATGTATGAATGAAACTAATCGATGAAATGTTTGTGTCAATTCTCTATTGGAAACAATAGAACTGTTTAGGTGCATAGATGGGACTTATATTAAAGTTAATGCATTAGAGGTTGATAAGCCTAGATACAGGACAAGAAAGAATGAAATTGCCACAAATGTCTTCGGGATCTGTTCACAAGATATGCAGTTCATATATATCTTACCTGGATGGAAAGGTTTTGCCGCAGACTCTAGGGTTCTTCGAGATGCAATATCTAGAACGGATGGGTTGAAAGTGCCTAAAGGTATGAAATCATTATAAGCAGATCAATATTTCTTTCTTATCGGAAGGGTTGACCTAAGATTTAAAATTTTTTGTTTACCATAGGTTTTTATTACTTGTGTGATGCTAGGTATACTCATGGAGAAGGATTTTTAACTCCATATCGAGGTCAAAGGTATCATTTAAGAGATTGGAGACAGAATCACACCCCTCGATCAAAAGAAGAATTGTTTAATTTTAGACACCCAAGTGCCAGAAATGTTATCGAGAGATGTTTTGGGTTACTAAAGATGAGATGGGCAATCCTTTGAGAGAGGTCGTGGTATCCAGTGAAAACAAAAGTTAGAATAATTTCTGCATGTGCTTTGTTACACAACCATATAAGGAGAGAGATGTCAGTTGATCCACTTGAGGCTGAATTAACAGAGGGAGTTGTTGAATCCAATTAACATGCTGACACCATCGCATTCATCGAGTCTTCTCCTGAATGGACAAATTGGAGAAACAACTTAGCACAAGAGATGTGGAATGAATGACTTGCTTCTAGGAACCGAAATTAATCTATGTCGTATTGTGTTGTTTGTTTCAATTTGAACAACCTAAATGTGTTTGATTTGTGCGATTTATCATAAATGTTTGTACTTGTTTATGATATTTCTTTGCATTCAAACTACTTAAACTAGACATTTGTAACAATTGTTTATTTCAATGTATTATTTCAATGTCTTATTTTAATGTACATTTTCTTCCAACTATTTAATTACGAGAGATGTCAGTTGATCCACTTGAGGCTGAATTAACAGAGGGAGTTGTTGAATCCAATCAAGATGCTGACACCATCGCATTCATCGAGTCTTCTCCTGAATGGACAAATTGGAGAGACAACTTAGCACAAGAGATGTGGAATGAATGACTTGCTTCTAGGAACCGGAATTAATCTATGTTGTATTGTGTTGTTTGTTTCAATTTGAACAACCTAAATGTGTTTGATTTGTGCGATTTATCATAAATGTTTGTACTTGTTTCTGATATTTCTTTGTATTCAAACTACTTAAACTAGACATTTGTAACAGTTGTTTATTTCAATGTATTATTTCAATGTCTTATTTTAATGTACATTTTCTTCCAACTATTTAATTGCTTCCAACAATTTGTTTGTCTAGTTTGCTTCTATAACAGGTTGATGGAGGGTGATTCATCCCAACGTGCTGCAAACAGAAGGTCCACTCACCAGTGGACATCAACTGAAGATGCCATCTTAATTGATTGTTGTATTGAGTTTGTCAACCAGGGTGGCTGGAGTAAAGACAATGGCACATTCAAGGCTGGATACTTGATGCAACTTGAGAAATGGATGGCCGAAAAAATCTCGAATTATGAAATCAAAGGTAACCCTCACATCAACTCTAGGATGAGAACGCTCAAGTCACAATATAGAGATGTTGCAGATATGTTAGGTAATGCTGCATCTGGATTTGGGTGGGATGAAGAGAAAAAGTGTATAACATGTGAGCTTGATGTTTGGAATGGTTGGTTAAAGGTATTATACATTATAACTTATTCTACTTCATATATATTTCTGATATAATATTGTTTAATTAAAGAATGTGCCTGATTTTGAATTTAATTACAGGGTCATCCCGGAGCAGCGGGACTACGAAACAAGTCTTTCCCTCACTTTGAGAAGTTGGCTCTCATTTTTGGCAAGGATAGGGCAACTGGTTTGACAGCAGAAACTCCTAGAGAAGCTGTTGATCATATCGAAACTGCAAATGCAAATGCCGAAATCGGGCTTGAGGACATGAATCTTGAAGCTGATGTTGGTGACAATGATGCCTTCACACCATTCAGTGATCCATCCATTGGTACTCAAAGACGTTTAGTTTGCAATACTGACAATGTCACTCGTAATATAAACAAGAAAAGGAAATCTGGAGATCATGGTATGGAGGCAGTTGCAGATGCTTTAGTCCAGATTATGAATGACCTTCATAGCATATGTGAGAAAGCAAGTGAACAAGTTGGTAAGTTGATTGATTGCTTCAAATTTATGGCTGATGATGCTGCTAAAAGGATGAGGGTGATGGATTTAATTTCAAAGTTGAAGAATGATGTAGAAGGACTGACAGAAAATGATATAGTTGAGATTACAGAAATCATCCTCAGTAGCCCAACCAAGGTTGACATTTTCTTCTCATGTTCTTATGAAAGGAGAATGCTTTATGTGAAGAAGTATCTTCGTCAACTTCGTGCTGCATCTGAGATATAGGAGTTTGAGCTTTGGATGGTTGACTTAGATGTTTATGATTTATTGTAACTTGGATTATTATAACGTATTTTGGATTATTATGCATAAGGATATGGTAGTGGGACTTCGTTGGATTATTATGACTTTGATGGATGATTATGGGTAGGTATGAATTATTATGTATGAGGATATTCTAGTCGGACATATTATATTTTATGACTTGCTGAATGGCATGACGTTATGAATTATATATGAAAATATCTTATTAGGACTTGTATGAATTATTATGATTTTTATGAATGTTTATACGGTATTATTATGTATGAAAAATATTTTACATGGATTTATATGAAGTATTATAACTTTCATGGATGTTATACGTAGTATGTTGATGTCATGATAGTTGAAAATTTACAATTGATACATTAAAATTTCGAATTACATTAATAATATATGAATTATTAATATTAGACTCTATAAAATTAAAATTAATAATAATACATGACAATTTAAAATTACAAATGATAAGTAATATTAATAATACAACTTTTATTTTAATTAATTTTCATTGAAAAATTGTTTTTATACTCAGGGGTATTTTTAGAATTTGTCACTACTTTCCCAGCAAAGTAACTGTATACCAAACACTGCGAAGTTACTTTCCCTGCAATTTAAACAGAATTTTACATTGTCATACCAAACACTGCAAAGTTACTTTCCCTGCAATCACATTCCCTGCAATCACCTTTCCTGTAATCACTTTCCCTGCAATTACTTTCCTTGCAAGTTACCAAACACCACTTAATGTTTTCGACTGTAAATTTGGGGGAACGAAGAGGAGGGAAGTGAAAAACGAAAAAGGAACAGTTGGAGTGGGTGTGGGGGACGGCTCATGAGTGTAAAGTGTACAGAGAGGAAAGGAAGTCGACAGAAGAGGACACTATTACTGGACTCCCGACATTCGACAACCAACTAGAGCTAGCAAAAGTTGGCCCGAGCCCGAAAACCCGCCCGAGCCCGCCTGAGACCGAACCCGAGACCGGACCGAATTGACCAAAAAGTCAAAGGCCCGAACCCGAGAAAAGCCCGACCCGAAAAAGCCCGAACCCGATAAAGCCCGAGCCCGAAAAAGCTCGAGCTCGAAAAAACCCGAACCCGACATAACCCGAGCCCGATACGATCCGAACCCGAAACCGGCCCGATCCGAAACCTGAGAAAGCCAGAAATTTATAACCCAAAAAACTCAAATTATAATTATATAATTATTATATTAAAAAAAATAAATAAATAATAATACACTTTTTCTAATTAAAATTTATAAAATTTTAAAACAATCATTATTTATTTATTACATAATTATATCAATAATTTATTATCAACAAAATAAATATTAAATATTTACATTCAATTATTAAATAAAATTATTTTAAAACACAATATAATATTCAATATCAAATAATTTTCAATATTATGCTTATTATATTTGTAATAATAAATAATAAATAATAAATATATTATTAAATATAACATTTGATTTTATTATAAAAACAATTATTATATTATTTTATTATATTTATTTCATATTAAAATTTTAATTTTAATACAATAATAAATTAAATATATATATAAATCATTATATAATTGTAACATTTATTTAAATTTGATATTTCATATAAAACATTGAATACATTATTAACAATATTAGAATTTAAATTCTGACTCATATAACTCGTAAATGGAAAAATAGTAATTTTTTTTAAAATGGTGATTATGCTAAAAATAAGAATTGAAAGTTGAAAGAGGGGATCATACCCTTTTAAAGGTTGTAATAACTTTTTCACTGCAAAAAAAGATTCAGACTCAACTATGACATGTTTGCATCCAAATTCTTATGCCATTAACAAGTCAATGATTGTTATGTTCTAAATTAGTCAAATATAGTAAAAAACAAATCAACAAAGAAAACATCAAACACTTAAAGTTATGACATGTAACATTACAAGAACAACAAAATAGAAAACATACAATCATTCTCATACACAGTCACCTAATCATGGAGAAACTAATCCCTAGTCATACATCGCATGATGAACAAAACAGGAAAATACGATTATTCCATTCAACGCTAACGACTTGATGAATAACATACTCGAAAAGATTATAAATGCAGGAAGCAACCAAACTCTCCAAGAGCGACACTGTCTTCAAATAAGATTAATGAGGCAATGATCAATCATAATTACTCTTAATAAATAAATTTAATTTTTTAACAATATAAATAGTAAGAAATAAAATATCAACATACATTGCAATTAGAACTCTTCATCCTCCTCCATAAACCAATTAGTTCAATTTAATCTAACTTTCCTTCCAAATCTCATTGTTTCATCTTCTTCATCTAATAAAATATATAAAAATAATCATATAAGAATTTAAATAATAAAAAATTAATAAAATAATAATGACACTAAAATCTTACCATCTTTATCTATATCATATCCATACAGCCAATTACGAGTGATAATCAAAATTTCTGCATTATGTATTGTGAGACAATTTCTCCATTTGTTGATAACTCTACCACCCATACTAAATGTTGATTCAGATGCAACTGTGGTAATTGAAATACTCAATATATCCTTAGCCATAAGTGAAAGTACAGGGTATCGAAATTGATTTTTCTTCCAATAATCAAGAACATCAATTTGAATCTCATAATCTTCTCTTGGTTCATTCAAATATACATTTAACTCTGATCTATATAAAAGAGATCCAAAATTGAAGTTTCTAAATCCCTACAATAACAAAATAAGTTCATATATGAAATTATAATAACAAATGTAAATTAAAACTCAAAAAAGAATTACTTAATATAAAAAATTATAATTTAATAAGTTATTAAAGCAATTTATATTAAACTTTTGAACAAAAAATTTATATAAATATGTTATCAAATTAACAATAAATATTTATATGTTTCAAATTTTATTTCTAGCTAGGAAATTTAAGTTTTTGCCATTTCTTGTTTTTTGTATAAATTTTATTACTAAATTATATAATTTGTTTTCCTCTTTAATTCATATTTCATCATTTTAATTATATTTTATCTTATAATCACTATGATTAAATTATATCATCTTTTTGGTTTACCTATTTTATTTAAACTCCTATACTATATTTAATAATTTTTCCAAACTTAAACTAAGTGCATCTATCAATTGAGAATTTAGCTACAATTATAGAACTTTAATTAGGTATAATTTAAACGAATTGATAATAATTAATTAGGTATAATTTTGTTAAGCATATATGATTATTTATTTATTTGCCTACCTTATCGGTTCATATCTATACCAGTCCACTAAAATAATATCAGTAGATATTTTTTCTTGTGCATTATGCAACGTGGCGATCAAGACAAACATGTATCATTACTTGATTGTGCAAAAATGATTATTTTAAGTTAATTTTTTTATTTAAATTATGTAACTAATTTATTAAAAATTAATAATTTGTTATACTTATATATGATAACTAATTAGTAAATATTTATTTTAATAATTATTTTGATAATAAATAATTAATTTTTTAACCATGTTATTATATAATATGATGATTCTATTTGAAAATTATTAAATTAATTATATATATACATTAACGAGCAATATTCATTTTATTACATTTTATACAATAATTTAATAATTTATCATGAAATCATATCCTTTCTTTTCTTATTCTTTGAAAGCCTATCAATAATTTCAATTATTTTATAGATAGATTATATTTGTAATCCAGTTAGATTTTTTATACTCTTCAATTTTTCTTGGCCAAAGTCAAAGAAATAAGCAAAACATTCATTTAGAAAAGAAGTGAAGAATATAACATTTAGAAGTTGAAGGAAATCTGTAAAACTAAAAACAAACTAACAGAGGAAATAAAAAAATATTATGAAACTTTTATTAATATAATTTTAGTGACTTCTGTTTAAAATTTAAAAATTTATTATTTTAATCATAATTATCTACTTTAATTTCATAATTATTTATATTATGTTTTTTTTTAAGCTCACAAAGTTTTTTTTATATAAATATATTTTTTTAGTGTATTATATCAACTACAAAATATCACTCATATGGTAGTGTATAATTGTATATGATATAATTATATCAAATATTAAAAATATATAATTTTTTTAATTTAATATTCTAAATTTTTAATGAGACATTTGATTAATTAATGTAAACGATTATATTTAATGCAATAATATTAATTATGATTTATGTACAAATAAAAAACAAATTAGAAATAAAATAGAGCTAATTAATTGACCATTTATTCATATTAAGCAATTTTTTGGTAAATGATAATATTAATTGGTACTTTTCTTCCTATAATATCTATATGTAATATTTTCTTTTGCATTTAATGAATATAATTATATCTACTATTTTATAGTAAATATTGTAGGAAATTAAAAAAGAGTAAATTATTTTTGTCAAATAATAAATATTAAAATATAGAAATTTGTTTTTATATAAATATTTATTAAAATATAAAATCATATAAAAATTAAATTAATTATCACATTCAAATTTTTTTAAAAAAAAATTATAACTAATAAAATTTCAAAATATTTCAAGTCGGCCCGCTAAACCCGCCCGATTAGAACTGGGACTGAACCCGAAAAAGCCCGAACCCGAAGAAGCTCGAACCCGAAAAAATCCGAACCCGAAAAAACTCGAACCCGAAAAAATTCGAACCCAAAAAAAATTCAAACCGAACCCGTCCGAATCCGCCCGTTTGCCACCTCTACAACCAACTACCAAGCCCCAAG
The DNA here is from genome assembly GCA_033439115.1 of Firmiana major. NCBI lineage: Eukaryota > Viridiplantae > Streptophyta > Magnoliopsida > Malvales > Malvaceae > Firmiana > Firmiana major. The sequence continues at coordinate 7,231,039 of CM065908.1, read as the reverse complement.
GGGGCTACATGAAAGTGCAGCGGGCGGGGTTAATATCGTCCATGTCTAGTAAACTACGCTTTTTTTTTTCGGAGATTTTGACTTAGCAATCTGTAGTAGTTTTCAAATTTTGTGGTTTCAAATTTAAATTTGATAAATACAAAATTAAGTTTAATTTATTATTATTAATATTATTATTTATATTTATAATTTTATCTAATATAATATATTGATTACTATTATAATTTAAACAAAAATTTATTACTAAAAATATGAATTTTTATTTATTTATTTATTTATCAATTTCAATGTAGTGAAAGAAGAAGTGCAGGTTTTTGTACATTTTTTAACTATAATGAAGCATAGCATTTTCACTGGCATCATCAGTGGCAAGAACAAGGGTGTTGTCCCGAGTTCGAACCATTGAGGACGCGTTCTGAGGGGAAGCAGGCCATGTGGGTTGGAGTACCCGAATGAAACAAAGCCGTGAGGTCCAATGGGCCAAAGCGGACAATACGTGGATGTTGTGGAGTAGCGCTGTCTGCCCTTGGAGTTATCCAACAGGCCCAAAAATCTGCCAGTGAGGTAGTGAGGGTGAGGATAGCGGCCTTGTGGGGATGTAAAGCGGGCTCTGACAATTAAAACGCGTTGGCTCATTGGCATCATCAGTGGCAAGAACAAGGGTGTTGTCCCGAGTTCGAACCACTGAGGACGCGTTCTGAGGGGAAGCTAGCCATGTGGGCTGGAGTACCCGAATGAAACAAAGCCCTGTGGGCTTCGGCCCAAAGCGGACAATACGTGGATGTTGTGGAGTAGCGCTGTCTGCCCTTGGAGTTATCCAAGAGGCCCAAAAGTCTACCAGTGAGGTAGTGAGGGTGAGGATAGCGGCCTTGTGGGGATGTAAAGCGGGCTCTGACATATTACACCTAAAACTAAAAGATAAAATAGTTGAATCAAATTTCTCATGCCATTATTTAGAAGCTTGTTTAAGACCATAAAAAGATTTAACAATCTTGCAAACTTTGTGTCCATTACCGGAAAGAAAAAAATCCTTCAAGTTATTCCATATATACTTCTTCATTTAAACCACCATTTAAAAATGTAGTTTCAAGATCCATTTATTAAACATGCAACTTATATATAGAAGCTAGAGTAAAAAGAATTCTAATTGACGTTATTCTAGCTATTGGAGCACGTGACGCCCAGAAACGCTAAAAATAGGAAAATTTTAAAACTTTTTACTTATCAAATCACAATTAAGGGTGCATTCCTGTGCAGTGTCATACATCATCATACATATCATGCCTCAGGATCTCATCATTAAATAGTATATATCATATCATATACATTACTCAATTTCAAGTTAATTAATCCTAATATATCCCCTACAATGTTGTACATCAAGTGTCTGAAATTACAATAATTGTCTGGGTACATGAAAAGATAAATTATACCTCAAAATACAATATATGGCTTGGAGCTCCTCCACTAGCCACTACTTCGTACGTTGCAGCGAAACCCTTTCCACTTGAAGAAATCTGGGGGGGGGGGGGGGAAGAAAACAGGGTGAGCTTCTAAATCACTCAGTAAAGGGGTAAGGGTTTTGTTAATAAGAAAATGATTTGTACAACACAATCATTTTGCTTTTGTGGGAGAAACCCAATAAACTCAATGAAAAACGTAGCATGAATCATTAAATCGTCATCTCAATTCTCATGTAGAAAACATGATACTCAATCGCTTAACACAAAACCATGATCACAAGTAATTACAAGCATGTGGAACAAGCATATATAAAACATGATACGATAATGGCTTTCCTTATAAATCGTGATGAAAATCACCTCATTAGTAATGCACGTGGCGCAGCCACAAAACACAATCACATGTGTAAAACAAGACTAGGCAAATAAAACTCATATTAAAACTCGTCATGGCACATCAAAACGATTGAACTCGTCCCTTAGGCGGACATCCCCAATAGAGGGATCTCGTCGACAATAGAACACCCATGATCATGGTTTACTGTAGATTTGATCAGAGTCGTACAACAGACGATCTTACATGCTAATAAGTAAGGCCCGATCTTACATGCTATCAAAGCAATGCCACCCAGTGCTGCCGCAGAGCAGGGGTCATCTCACGTTACTAGAACAGAGGATATCAGACTTACATGCTACCAGAGCAAGGCCCGGACTTACATGCTACTAGAGCAAGGCCCGATGTGTATTCAACATGACACGCCAAAGTCTCAATAATAGCCATTATCAAATAAAATCGTTTTGCCTTCACGTAGCGCTCATAATGGTTTTCTCATAAAAACACATCTCAAAATCGTTTTGTACTCAACACAAAACATGTTAAAACCGAGCTCAAACCGACAAAACAACGCACACATTTTTCAAATCTCAATATGCCTTAAAGTAGAGCCCAAATCACATTTTCTTTTCTAACCTCAAAACGGTTGTAAAACAGTTTCACAATTAGTTTACAACTCAATAAAAATTGGGCCCCAACCGGCTATAAAATCTGTGCAACAACTCATAAAAAACATGCTTGTTTTCTCAAATCACTTTTCATGCTACAATATCATCACAAACACATACACAAATAGGTTTGAGCTTTCCCTTACCTCGTTGCACCTTGTATAATGCAATCGTTCCCCCGTATCACGGACTAGCCTCGCATTCCTCTTTGGAACCCCCGGACTGTCCAAACGATGTTAAAACATCAATAATTCATCTTAATTATATCTCCGAGCACATATTTGCTCATATTCTCGTTAAATATTCAAACAACCTAATTCTCACAATTCTATCACAATTCACATTCTCCTCTACTACATCTTCAATTCTACATTCCTCATACCATATACCATGATAAATTCAACTCATTATCTCAATTACAATTTATAGTAAAAAATCCCAAATTACCACAAATTGCATAATGTTATCTCTACTCCAACAAAATCATAGTTTCATCAATCTCTAACCATCTCCTAGCTATTTAATCATAATGCCTACAACCATAATCACAAAAAATCACTTTAAAATCCAAGATCGAAGTTTATAAATTTACCCAACTTGTGGAGCGCTCAACTCTTACCTCGATTCAATCCGTGTTTTGATTTCCAAGTATGTTGTTCTCCTTTGAATGAGGAACAACTTTCCTTCTTGCTACAACCTTCGATTTGGATGAAAATAGGGATTTTGGAAGAGAGAGAAAGTTAGGGCTTGACTGAAATGGAGGTTTGGAAGAGAGAGAAAAGATGAAATGCAGGAAAACATAGGGGTCCCTTTATAAATGGAAGGTAAGAGATCGATCTGGTCCTTGATGAGATTGATCTGCATTTGAATTTGGTGACGTTTTGGGGCAATTTTATGCCTAGAAGATGGATCTGTCGTGGGGTGAGATTGATCTCTTAATGGCTTTATGAGATCGATCTGCTCCTTGAGAAGATTGATATTCTGTTTACAGAATATTTCATGAGATCAATCTGCTCCTTGAGGAGATCAATCTGCCCCTTACAAAATGCTTCATGAGATCGATTTCTTCCTCATGAGATCGATCTCTTCATTACAAAATCATAAGGAGATCGATCCTCTTCTATTGGAGATCAATCTGCTCGCTTGAATTCCTCATTCCTTGTCATTTTGGCCTACCAGATCGATCCTCTCTTCTCCTAGATCGATCTGGCCTCATAGTTTCACACTTTGGTTATACACTTAACATAAAATTTCCATATATAATTTCCATAATTCACTCTATTGATTATTTCTCATTCATCACTTAAGAAATTTCATTCCGTAATACCTCAATATATGAATACATTACATTTAGCTCAATCAATTACACTTCATGTTCTCATTACATAATTTAGATATGTATAAAATTCTCAGATCTCACATCCTCCCTACCTTAAAAGGAATTTGGCCCTTCAAATTCAACTCGACTCATCAAACAGATGGGGGTACTTCTCCTTCATGATACTCTCAAATTCCAACGTTGCTTCTTTCATTGAGTGATGTTTCCATAAAACCTTCACTAATGGGATGCTCTTGGTTCTAAGTACTTTCTCTTTCCTATCAAGGATCCGTACGGGTTCTTCAGTGTAGCTCATGTCCTCTTGTATGTCCATTTCTTCATTCTCTATGACATGAGAAGGGTCCAGTTGGTACTTTCTCACCGTAGACACATGGAAAACGTTGTGTATTTTGGACATCTGTGGGGGTAATGCCAATCTATAGGCTACCTCTCCCACTCTCTCAAGAATCTCGAATGGTCCTATGTATCGAGGACTCAATTTCCCTTTCTTTCCAAACCTCATGATACCCTTACTTGGTGATATCTTCATAAATACTGCATCACCAATATCAAACTCAAGTGGCCGTCTACGCAAATCCGTGTAGCTTTTTTTTTCCACTCTGTGCAGCCCGTAATCTCTCACATATGAGTTTCACACTCTGTACCGCTTGCTCAACAAGCTCAGAAGCATTTATCTTTCTGTCACCCACTTCTTCTCAAGCTACAGGGGATCTATACCTCCTACCATATAGAGCCTCAAAAGGTGCCATTCCAATACTCGCATGATAGCTATTATTATACGCAAAGTCTACTAGGGGCAGGTGATCATCCCATGATCCCTTAAAATCCATCATACACACCTTCAACATATCCTCCAAGGTCTGAATAGTCCTCTCTAACTGACCATCTGTCTGAGGATGATAGGCGGTACTAAAACTCAATCGAGATCCCATGGACTCCTGAAATTGGGTCCAAAATCTGGAAGTAAATCGAGAATCTCTGTCAGAAGTAATACTCACTAGAGCCCCATGTAATCTAGCTATCTCGCTGACATATAACTCAGCTAAGACATCCATAGTATCTGTGCCATTGATGGCAAGGAAGTGGGTACTTTTCGTCAGTCTATCCACTATAACCCATATAGCGTCACGACCTCTTCGGGTCCTCGAAAAATCCCATAATAAAGTCCATGGTGACATGCTCCCATTTCCATGTAGGTACAGGTAACGGCTTCCGATGCTCAGCTTTCACTTGCTAGCATACTAAACATCTGGCCACATATTCTGCCACGTCTCGTTTCATACCACTCCACCAATACACCTTTCTCAAATCTCGATATATCTTAGTACTACTTGGGTGCATGGTGTATCGCAAGTAGTGGGACTCTCTCAATATCTGTCTCTTTAGGGTATCATCATCCGGTACACAAATCCATCCTCTGAATCTCAACAATCTATCCTCACTGATTGTGAGATCTGATTACGAAGTCTGCTCAGCTTGGCTAACCATATCGATCAACCTTTGATCATTACGCTGCCCAGTTCTAATTTGATCTATGATCCTGAGCTCTATTCATAGGCTAGCCAAAAATCCAGTCTCTACCTCTTTAACTCTGATCCAGAGTTCGACGAACTGCTCTAATAAATCCCATTCCCTGAACATCATAGTAGATATCATACTCTTCCTGCTCAAGGCATCAGCAACTACGTTCGCCTTACCCGGATGATATAAAATCTCGCAGTCATAATCTTTAAGGAGTTCCATCCATCTCCTTTGTCTCATATTTAACTCTTTCTGATAAAAAAGATATCTCAAACTCTTATGATCAGTGAAGATCTGGAATCTTTCCCCATATAGATAGTGTCGCCAGATCTTCAAGGCAAATACCACAGCGGCTAACTCCAAACCATGCGTGGGGTAATTTCGTTCATGGTCTTTCAACTGTTGCGATCCATAGGCAACTCCTCTACCATGTTGCATGAGTACACACCCCAATCCTTGATGGGAAGCATCGCTATACACAGAAAATTCTCCTGATCCCTCCGAGATAGTCAACACAGGTGCCGCTATTAATCTCCTCTTTAACTCTTGAAAATTGAGCTCACATTGGTCAGTCCATATGAACGAAGTCTCCTTGCGCGTGAGCTTGGTCAAAGGAGCGGCAATCCTGGAAAATCCCTCCATAAATCTTCTGTAGTACACTGCCAAACCAAGGAAACTTCGTACCTCTGTAATTGTCCTTGGTCTTTCCCAATTAAGCATAGCCTCTACTTTACTTGGATCCACTGATACTTCTTCCGCTGAAACTATATGACCAAGGAATGCTATGCGATCTAGCCAAAACTCACACTTACAAAGCTTTCCATATAATTACTTATCTCGGAGTATCTGAAGTACTACCCACAAATGTTGTGCATACTCTTCATATGACCGAGAGTACACTAGGATATCATCAATAAAGACTATCACAAACTTATCTAAATAGTCTCTGAACACTTCGTTCATTAACCTCATAAAGGTTGCAGGGGCGTTCGTTAATCTAAAGGGCATCACTGAAAATTCATAATGGCCATACCTTGTCCTGAAGGCCGTCTTCGGAATATCTTCCTCTTTAATCCTCAACTGGTGATAGCCTGATCTTAAATCAATCTTAGAGAAGACTGAGGCCCCTCTCAGCTGATCAAGTAGATCATCAATCCTCGACAATGGATATTTATTCTTCACCGTGGCTTTATTCAACAGTCGGTAGTCTATGCACAATCTGAGACTACCATCCTTTTTCCTCACGAATAACACTGACGCTCCCCATGGTGAGACACTGAGTCTAATAAACCCTTGATTCAATAACTCTTGTAATTGTTTCTTCAGTTCCTTAAGTTCCACTAATGCCATCTTATATGAAGGTCTAGAGATAGGCTGAGTATCTGGTACCAAATCAATGGTAAACTCCAGCTCTCTCTCTGGTGGTAAACCTGGCAACTCATTTGGGAAGACATCCGAAAATTCACACACCACAGGCATATCCTCAATCCTTGGATATTCCCGATCATCATCTGAGATGAATGTTTCATAACCTTCACATGAACGATCAAATTTATTATTCTCAAGAGATAATCATCATATATCTTAAATTGCTTACACAAAAATTTCACATTTTTATTTCCTCAATATCTCAAACGTACACTGTAAGGTTCAGGTAGGGAGAAAGTCACAATCTTAGTGTAGCAGTCTAAACTCACTCGATTGGTTGCCAGCCAATCCATTCCCAAAATTACATCAAACTCATGCATATTTAGCATCATTAGATCTACTAACATCACTCTATCTCCCACCTTTATTTCACACCCTCTACAGATCAAATCAGTTCTCTGGGATTCACGCATAGGGGTATTTACATGTAGTATATACTCTAGAGGTTCAAACTTCAAGTTTAATCTACATGCAAAATGCTCATAAATAAACGAGTGTATGGATCTTGGATCAATCAACACATGAGTCTTATGATTATAGACAGAGAGTGTACCTCTTATAGTTTCTTCTGAAGTGTCTGTTGTTTCCTTATCCAGAGCAAACACACGTCCCACTGTAACGGGCTTCTTTCCTTTCTCTGCAGCAGTAGCCCGTCTTTGAGGATTTACTCTCTGAGACTGTTGTCTATGGGGCTCCGGAGCATGTGGTCTCTGAGGTTGAGGGCAGTTTTTCACTCAGTGTCTCATGTCTCCACATCTGAAACATCCGTGGGTCAGCCCAATACAACTTCCCTCATGCGATCGGCCACAATTTCTGCAAACTTTTATCTCAGGCCTGACATCTCGAGGGGTCTCTCTAATGATGGGATCAACTCGGGTCTCTCAAATCTGCCCTTTTGTACCTCAATCCTTCCTCTTCTGAAGGAACCTCTCTAAACATCTGCCTGAAAAATCGCTGGCCTCTTGCCCTTATCCCAAGTCACTGCACTGAACTCATTCTAGGATTGTACAATTTCGATTCCCCTCTCAATCTCTTGTGCTCGTCTCAGAGCATCTCTAAACTCAGTAATACATAGCCCTATCAATCGATCTCTGATGATGGGCTTCAATCCATACACAAACCTCTCTATGCTGAGCTCTTCATTTTTGAATATCTCTGGATCATATCTCAATAAAGCGGTAAATCGGCTCTCGTAATCATCCACTGACATATCGCCCTGTACCAGATTCAGAAACTCTGTCTGCTTCCTTCTCTGAGCAGCTCATGGTACATATTGGGCTCTAAAAGTTGTCTAAAACTTTTCCCAGCTAATTACATCCTGGCTGGACATCAGAATACCCTGGGTAGTACCCCATAAATCTCGAGCTTTGCCTTTCAATATATAGGCGCTCATACTAACCCTCTCAGTATCAATGCATCCCAAATAGTCAAATATGACTCTTAACTCAGTTAGCCACTCTTCAACCTCAGCGGGATCCTTTTTCCCTTTGAACGCGGGTGGATTCATTTTCAAAAAGTCCTTCAGTAGGACCATACTTCTGTCGTCAGGCTGAGTGACTGGAGGCACTAGGTCCATCTGTACTAGGGGCACATGAGGTCCTTGTAGTGGTGTTTTAGTAGTACCCGAGGTATTAACTCCAAAAGGTTACGCGAATAGCGTTGCCATTTGCTCAAAACCTTACCTCACATCGGTCTCAATCCGATTAAATCGAGAGTTAAGACTCTCTTGTTATGGGACAGGTGGCGGAGGTAGCTCTGCTTGCCTCCTCAAACGACCTCGTCGTCCACTCATTCTCAATCTCAACTCATTTCCTATGCGTACATATCAACTTGATTGAAATCTCAATCTTCAATTTCAGTTTATAACCAGACTTATACAGACACTTGAGATGTATTCTAATTCACTTGATCGACACTGAAAGTACTAAACACCCTAAGCTCTGATACCAAGAAAACTCTGTGACGCCCTGGAAACACGAAAAATAGGGCAAATTTAAAACTTTTTACTCATCAAATCACAATTAAGGGTGCATTCCTGTGCAATGTCATACATCATCATACATATCATGCCTCAAGATCTCATCATTAAATAATATATATCATATCATATACATTACTCAATTCCAAGTTAATTAATCCTAATACATCCTCTATAATGTTGTACATCAAGTGTCTGTAATTACAATAATTGTCTGGGTATATGAAAAGATAAATTATATCTCAAAATACAATATATGACCTGGAGCTCAAGTCCTCCACTAGCCACTACTCCATACGTCGCAAGGAAACCCTTTTCACTTGAAGAAATCTGGGGGGGGGGAATAGGGTGAGCTTCTAAATCGCTCAGTAAAGGGGTAAGGGTTTTGTTAATAAGAAAATGATTTGCACAGTACAATCATTTTGCTTTTGTGGGAGAAACCCAATAAACTCAATGAAAAACGTAGCATGAATCATTAAATCGTCATCTCAATTCTTATGTAGAAAACGTGATACTCAATCGCCATGATCACAAGTAATTACAAGCATGTGGAACAAGCATATATAAAACATGATGCGATAATGGCTTTCCTCATAAATAGTGATGAAAATTACGTCATTAGTAATGCATGTGGCGCAGCCACAAAACACAATTACATGTGTAAAACGAGACTAGGTAAATAAAACTCATATTAAAACTCGTCATGGCACATCAAAACGATTGAACTCATCCCCTAGGCGGACATCCCCAATCGAGGGATCTCGTCGACAATAGAACACCCATGATCATCGTTCGCTATAGACTTGATCAGAGTCGTATAATAAATGGTCTTACATGCTAATAAGCAAGGCCTGGTCGTACATGCTATCAAAGCAATGCCACCCAACGTTGCCACGGAGTGGGGGTCATCTCACGTTACCAGAACGGAGGATATCAGACTTACATGCTACTAAAGCAAGGCCCGAACTTACATGCTACCAGAGCAAGGCCCGATGTGAATTCAACATGACACGCCAAAGTCTCAGTAATAGCCATTATTAAATAAAACTGTTTTGCTTTCACGTAGCGCTTAAATGGTTTTCTCATAAAAACACATCTCAAAATCGTTTTGTACTCAACACAAAACATGTTAAAACCGAGCTCAAACCGACAAAACAACACACACATTTATCAAATCTCAATACGCCTTAACGTAGAGCCCAAATCACATTTTCTCTTCTAACCTCAAAATGGTTATAAAATAGTTTCACAATTAGTTTACAACTCAATAAAAATTGGGTCCCAACCGGCTATAAAATCGTGTGCAACAACTCATAAAAACATGTTTGTTTTCTCAAATCACTTTTCATGCTACAACATCATCATAAACACATACACAAATGGGTTTGAGTTTTCCTTTACCTCGTTGCACCTCGTATAGTGCAATTGTTCCCCCGTATCACAGACTAATCTCGTATTCCTCTCTGGAACTCTCGGGCTGTCCAAACGATGTTAAAACATCAATAATTCATCTCAATTATATCTCCGAGCACATATTTGCTCATATTCTCATTAAATATTCAAACAACCTAATTCCCATAATTCTATCACAATTCACATTCTCCTCTACTACATCTTCAATTCTACATTCATCATACCATATTCCATGTTAAATTCAATTCATTGTTTCAATTCCAATTTATAGTCAAAAATCCCAAATTACCATAAATTGCATAATGTTATCTCTACTCCAACAAAATCATAGTTTCATCAATCTCTAACCATCTCCTAGCTATTTCATCATAATGCCTACAACCATAATCACCAAAAATCACTTTAAAATCTAAGATCGTAGTTTAGAAATTTACCCAACTTGTGGAGTGCTCAACTCTTACCTCGATTCAATCTGTCTTTCAATTTTCAAGTATGTTGTTCTCCTTTGGATGAGGAATAACTTTCCTTCTTGCTACAACCTTCGATTTGGACGAAAATGGGGACTTTGGAAGAGAGAGAAAGCTAGGGCTCGACTAAAATGGAGGTTTGGAAGAGAGAGAAAAGATGAAATGCAAGAAAAAACATGGGTCCTTTTATAAACGGAAGGTAGGAGATCGATCTGGTCCTTGATGAGATCGACTGCATTTGAATTTGGGGACATTTTGGGACAATTTTATGCCTAGGAGATGGATAAGTCGTGGGGTGAGATCGATCTCTTAATGGCTTTATGAGATCGATCTGCTCCTTGAGGAGATCGATCTCCTGTTTACAGAATGCTTCATGAGATTGATCTGCTCCTTGAGGAGATCGATCTGCTCCTTACAAAATGCTTCATGAGATCGATTTCTTCCTCATGAGATCGATCTCTTCATTACAAAATCATAAGGAGATCGATCCTCTTCCATTGGAGATCGATCTGCTAGCTTGAATTCCTCATTCCTTGTCACTTTCGCCTACCAGATCGATCCTCTCTTCTCTTAGATCGATCTGGCCTCATAGTTTTACACTTTGGTTATACACTTAACATAAAATTTCCATATATAATTTCCATAATTCACTCCATTGATTATTTCTCATTCATCACTTAAGAAATTTCATTCCATAATAGCTCAATATATGAATACATTACATTTAGCTCAATCAATTACACTTCATGTTCTCATTACATAATTTAGATATGTATAAAATTCTCATATCTCATAGAGCATAAGTATCAAAATAATCTAAAGGCTTTCTTTTGAGTAAAACCTTTAACAACTAATCTTGCTTTGAAGGTTTGTATAGTACCATCAAAATTATACTTTCTTGAAAACTCACTTTATTTTTAATGGGTTTTGATCTTGAAGGTAAATCCACTAAAGTCCAAGTATTATTAGACATTATTAAGTCCATTTCATCATTTACATCTTCTTTCCAAAAAGTTGACTCTCTTGAAGCCAAGACTTCATTCAACGTTTTGGGTTCACCCTCAATGTTTAATAATAACTTCATTTTCTTTAAAATGTTGTTTCTACTAGTTTCAACTAAAAAGGTAATTTGATCAAGAGAAACAAAATCTGAATCAATATTTTTTTTTTTACTTTTCTTGTCCTCAAACTTCTTCTTAGTTCAGATGGTTCACTTATTTCTTTTCTTTTAACAAAAGAATCATAGCAACATATGTATTTTGATCTTTTACATTTTTTGGTTCATGCATATTTTAATTTTTCAAAAAAATTCAACATGTATAGATTCTAAAATTACATTAGATTTTAAATCTAATATTCTATATGCCTTTGACTTTTGTGCATAACCAACAAAAACATATTTAATTCCTCTTAAACCTAATTTAAACCTTTGAGAATTAGGAACTCTATAAAAAGCAACTGTGACAACCCATTTTACTTGCACTTTTACTAGTTGGGCTACGAGTCGATATCAGATCAGAAACAATAAATATGAGTACTAGATTTCATTTTTTTGGTGACAAATTTAAACAAAATTAGTCATCATAATTGTTCTTTCATGTTCACATTTCCCCAAACACATTTCTCCATACATTGCTGTACTTGCAAAATATAGATACAATATAAATGTTTATGTCGGGTATACCTTTAGTGCTGAAGAGTCCCTCGTTGACACATGGCTGTGCAAATTTATTCGACTTACAAACACTCCCAGCTATTGACGAGGCTTTGTGGAGTAAAGTAAGGGGTGAGCTCAACATGCTCAGTAAGAAAAATCAAGCGGCAGGTAGATAAATACACTATCTACAAAATACGGGTTTAAAGTAACATCATACAGTTCAGTATAGTGCAGTGAAAATTACCATTTTCTCACAGTATCGGTATCACAAAATTACCATTTTCTCACAGTATCGATATCACAGCAAACATTACTGCTAAATATCATTTAACTCAAATGTAGTAAAATAAAACTCATTTCATATCAGAAATTCACTTTCATCAAATTCAGTTCAGATAAATCAAATAAGTGAGGCATGGCAGAATATTCATCATTAATAATCAATCAATAGGACAATTGCTAATGTCAGTGACTTCAGGCAATCACGGGCCAGGTGTGCCGGTATGTCAAGTGCCGTGGGAGTGGCAGCTACCTAATCGGCTTACTCATTTCTCTATTTCTCAATAATATTGTACATCGTACTCAAGTGCACACAGCATGATACATCGTACTCCATGGACCGGGCATCATTCTCAATTCACATTTCCATATAATTTCATTGTCAGTCACACGGTACATCGTACTCACGTGCACACAGCAGGTACATCGTACTCCATGAACCTCGGCATCATTCACATTTCTATATAATTTCCATCGCCTTCTTCGCCTCTAATCACATGCGAGTAGGTACGTACAAGATCACACAATAATACACGTCTGACAGGCACGATTTATCAAAACATTTTAAAATCACGTGCGAGCAGGTCAATGCAAGATCACACAGCAATACACGATGGCTGACATGGTTTTACTTCATGACTTAGATCAAAATCCAATGTGAGTTGGACCGTGTGACACAGTCTGCACGCACTCAAGCACGTCTGGTTAGTGCGAGTCAGGCTGTGTGACACACAGTCAGCATGTGCTCAAGCACATCTCGTTAGTGCAAGTTGGTCCGTGTGATATAGTCAGCACGTGCTCCAGCACATCTCATTTAAAATTTTTCATAAATGGTACACGTGCCTTAAAATACATATAAAATTCCATTTGTTTTACGAAACAGTTCAAAATACGATGTCTAACACAGTTTTAACTTCAAAAACAATTAAATCTCATTTTAGCATATAAAATAGATTAAAAGGGGTTGGCCCTCCCCTTTTCAGCCAAAAATTCATAAAATATAGTCTCGGGTACAAATCCGTAATTTTAGTTTTTTTTGTGATAATTTAAAAAAAACTCTAATATTTATTTAAATACACTAAATAGGGCTATTTCTAAAAATCGGGGTAATTCGAGGTTCCATAAAACTTATTTCTAAATTTCGGGGAGTAAAATTTGCATAGGGATTTTCTACGTTCAGCGTATCAAAATTTCGTCCTAAGGTTCGTAGTCTCCAAATGCACAGTAAATATACGAAATATAATTTCGACAGTTCTTAGGTAATTTTTTTTCTACAGCATAAATAAATATATATTTCCTAAATTCATATCTACCAAAAATCATCGAAAAATACGTGCATTCATCTCTAATAGCACAACCCAATTTTCCTTACGGTAAAATATTTTCTAAATTCATATATACAAAAATCATCAGAAAATATGTGCATTCATCTCTATAGCACATTGTAATTTTCCTTATAGTAAAATATTTTCTAAAATCATATCTACAAAAATCATCGAAAAATACGTGCATTTATGTCTAATAGCACAACCCAATTTTCCTTATTGTAAAATATTTTCTAAAATTATATCTACAAAACTCATCGAAAAATACATGCTTTTATCTCTAATAGCACAACTCAATTTTCTTTAACTCGGTGTCTGCACGTAGTCCTAAATGTCTTACGTCTGGAGTCGATGGGTCCGACCCTCTCGGTATATTTTCCTCCCTGGAACTCTTTTTTTTTTCTTTTCAGATTTTTCCCAATTTAAAATTTTTGTGCCTCTCTTTTTATCTCCAAATATATTTTTATAAATAACAATATTTTTCCTCTCTTTTTCTCTTCTTCTTCTTTTTTTCTTCCTTCTTCTCGGTCTGAATTTGGCGCGAAGGCGTCAAATTCTCCTTCCTTTCCTTTCTTCTTTTCCTTCTCCTTCTTCTTCCCTTCTCGGCTTTCTTCACCTCCTCGAAAACTCCATTCTCATCACCACCGGTCTGATCCGACCACCAGCACCATGATCATCACCTTTGTTCCTTGCTCCGACCACCATCATCATCATCATCATCGTCACCTCCCGTAACCTCGGTTCTCCTTAGCTCTCTCTCTGTTTCACTCCAACCAATCTCTCCCCCTTGACATCTTCATCCTCTCCCTTTTTCTGGTACCACCATCTCCGGCATTGGGTCTCGGCCATCACCACCTCCACCATCAACCGAATGTATCTGTCTTCCTCTGTTTCTCCCTCTTTTCACTGTTCCTCTCGGTCCATCCTTCCCTCTCTCAATTTCTCTTTCCTGAGTCCCTCTCGGTCACTTCCTCACGGTACCATCATCATCTTCATCACCATCATCATCTTCACTACCCTCATCTTCACCATCACCATCATCAATTCCCTTTACCTGAAGCTCTGCCTTCCCCTGTTTTTACCCTTGGTTTGTTGCTCCCTCACTCTCAATCTCCCCCTCTCTCATTTTCGGGTGTTGTGTATATATATATATATATATATATATATATATATATATATATATGTACAGGTGGGCAGAGTCTGGTCGTGCAGGGACATGGGGCTGGGTGCAGCAGGGCGCATTTGTCGGGTGGCAGGACGTGACACAGAGCTTGCAGGAGGTCTGGCAGCTGAGCTGCACTGTGCAGGCTGGCAGACCTGGGGCGCGGATGAGTGCAGCTGGTGTAGGGCGTTGGCACGACTCTGGTGCGGCTTGGGGTGCAGGGGATCTGGCAGGCAGAGGCTCGGGCATGATGCAGAGGGCAGGCTAGTTTCACAGGGATGCAGGGGCTTAGGCGCGCCCTCTGGGTGCAAGCATACTGTGCAGGGACGTGACTGGGGTGTCGGTCTAGTGCTTGGGGTTCTAAGCTGGGTGCGCTGAGGTTCTGGCTCAGCAGGGCAGTAGGCGCGTAGGGCACTGGGGTGCACACGGTCAGGCGCCAGCGCAGGGATGCTGCAGTGGCAGGGGTGCGCGCGAGAGAGGGGGGTTGGGTGCAGGAGGCCACCCCTCGAAAACACACCGTTTTGCCATTTTTCTATATATATATATATATTTTCTATTTGTTTATATTAGTAAAATTATATATTTATAGAATCAAAACATGTATATACTTTGATATATATATATATATATATATATATATATATATATAATATACATTTATATAAAATCCAAGATACATTTGTACTCATATACATTTGTATATGTACATTATATAATCAACATAAATTTATAAATGTATCTATACTTATTTTTATAATTAAAATATATTTTATTTATATATATATACACATTTATTTATACATTTTTATATTCAAAATAAATATATATATATAAATACATACATGTATAGACATATCCAGAATAAATATATACTTGAGAAATCAAAATATTTATATATATATATATATAATACAGTTATGTATACATGTATTTACTCACAACAAATTTATATATCCCTTTATAAAATTAAACTAAATGTATAAAAATAAAATCAAAATATATAACTTATATTTACATCAATATATATATATATATATATATATATATATATATACATACACTTATATACATTTATATAATCAAAATAATTGTATATCTATATATACATGCTTCTTATCTTTTTATTTTTATTATTATTGTTATTTTTAGTTTAATTTCAAAAATCGAATAAAATTACCGACCTATCTTAATCTCGTCATTCCTGACAGGATTAATTTAATTATACGATGGCAAGGTAAATTAGATCAAATTAGATTAGTGCTCGTTTCAATTCCAAAAATTTCGGGGGTTTACATCCTCCCCACCTTAGAAAATTTGATCCCCAAATTTAAGAGGACGTCAATTGTCAAACAATAGCGGATATTTCTTTCGTATTAAGCTTTCTAATTCCCACGTGGCCTCTTCCGACGTGTGATACTGCCACATAACCTTAACCAAGGGAATCGTCTTAGATCGTAATGTTTTTTTTTTCATTCTTGTCCAAAATCCAAATCGATTTCTCCACGTACGTCATGCCCTCCTTCAATTCTATTGGCTCGTATTTGATTACGTGTGTGGGATCCGGGTAATATGCACGAAGCATCGGAACATGAAAAACTTTATGGATATTTGACAAATCTGGTAGTAACGTCAATCTGTAAGTTTTAAACCCTACACGATCTAAGATCTCGAAAGGTCTAATATAATGGGGACTCAGCTTCCCTTTCTCCCCGAATACTCCTATGTTTGGAACAGTTCTCTCCGATTGTCCATCAGTTTAAGGATGGAACGCCCTGCTAAAATTCAGTTGGGTTCCCATGACTTCTTGAAAATACACTAGTACGCTGTGTAGCCTTACAACTTCCCGTTCATACAACTCCGCTAGCGCACTCAAGGTATCCATAGCCTTTATGGCTAAGAAATAAGCGTTCTTCGTCAATCTATCTACTACTACCTAAATTGCGTCATGGTTCCTACACGTTCGTGGCAATTCCATGATAAAGTCCATCGTGATGTGTTCTCATTTCCAGGTCGATATCGGTAGAGGTTGTAACAAACTTGCGGGGTTCTAATGCTCTACCTTAATCTGCTGACATACAAGATATCAGCCACGAATTTGGCCACATCCTTCTTCATCCCTGACCACCAATACACCTTTCGCAAGTTCTGATACATCCTATTACTTCCCGGGTGTAAGGTATATCTCGAAGAGTGAACTTCTGATAGTATCCGTTTCCTTAATTCTGCATCATCGAGGATACAAATCCTACCTTTGAATTTTAGTAAACCATCGAGACTTACTTCAAAATATGTCACAATGCCTAACTGGATTTGGCTAGCCACGTCTACACAACACTTATCCTCACGTTGGGCCTATCGAATTCTGTCAATCGGATCCAGTTCCAATCTCAGGCTAGTTACCACGATATAAATCTCATTATTAGCAGGGAACCACCTCCAGTTGAGGTTCACTAAATATTTCAATAACTCATGTCTCTAACTTATGTATAGGATGTCCTCCCGAAATCACTCCTGCTCAAAGCACTAACCCTAGACATGATTTTTTTCTTGTATTATACGGCCTTTGTGAAATCTAATATCTAAGTGTTCATGATTAGTCGAATTCCATAATTCTTCTCTGCACCAGAAATGGTATGCTGACTTTAAAAATTAGTATTACGAGTACTAATTTTAATTTATGGGTTTTGGGTACTTTGAGACGCTGCCAAGTCTCTCAGGCTGAGAGGTATTTTGAAATGCTCGTATTAGTCATCAGAACTAATTATGGGTGTAGGGGTTCAAGGTTCAGTCCCTATATAGAGTATGATACCATAATTTATCGCAATTCCATAATTATCCTTTAGTCTCCATTCATTCATCGTTCACCTTGCTCGATCCGAATCATTTTACATTCCTAAAAATATTCATACATTGTGTACATCTCTCATTCCAATTATAATCCTGTATCTAGAATTTATCACACTTCAAAACTTGTTTTCACTACATACATCAATTATGACAAAACATTTTCCTTATTCTAATTAAGTCTCACATTCGAAACACAAGCATATACAATTTACAATCCTTAGATTCGATTCATATTCCAAAGTCTCATTATACCTCAAACTTCGACTCATCTTAACAGTCTTGGGTCTTTCCCACTGTTCTACAATCTCTGTCTTGGGAAAATCCAATTAACTCCCATTCTTGAGACATCGTAACCCATAAAACTCTGAAACTCCTTAACAATTAATGTTCGAATACTCCAAAAGTGGATCACTTAGTCTGATAATTCCCCTTATCATATAAATTTTATAATCCTTATAATTACTTATTCCATTCTTCAAATCAATTGAAGTCATTCAAAATGGGGGTTTGAATACTTAGTTTGGTATCAAGTACTAAATCACCTCAAAACTTCATCCTTTTTATCTAGAAGTAACTTTGATGGATCATCCGAACATGTATCGAAAAACTCTCTATCTACCGGGGTGTCCCTTTAATCTGAACACGCCATATCTTTATCAATCATGTAAGCATTGTAACCTTTAAGTTCCATTTATACAGTTCATTTTGTAGTTCTTTCTTCCAGTTACAAAGACTATTCTTTATTAGATCTCTCTTCTATCACTCTCTTTATTTTTCCCTTTTCTTGGTAACCTCGAAGATATACATTTTCGTATCATCACAGTTGCGCTTTGTTCATTGCTTCCTCAAAATAACGTTAAATGGAGCTTCCCTAGCTCGTTTGGGGGTTCCAATCACAACTCCACGTACCAAATTATACTTCTCAAAAACCATGAATTTAGTTTCATATTCATTCTCGAACTTATTACCTTATGTCTGATCCGATCTTTTCATCTATGATTGCAATTGTTCTTTATCCAGGATGTGTTGCCATTTAAGGACATCCAAGAATGTATCCCATATGACCCTCTAATAACTGGTTCTTAGAATAAATCGGGGCAAACTTCCACTAAGGTTTGGCTTCCTATTTTAATATCGACACTGCGGGAACTACCTTCCTTTTAATGGTGCCCCTTAAAGTCAATATAATCTCTCCGATTTCTTTAGCACACAAGCTGCAAAAACAACTTTCTCGGTAGAGTTACTTCCAGAATCCTAGAGTTTCTCATTTATCCAATTCTTTCGAAGTCACTGAATTCCTAACCTTACAGATGAAAAACAGAGGCTCAAACTTTTGAAATTGCCCCAGTCTAGTATGTTCACAGTCATATCCTACGAATCCATATAGGTTTTTCGATTCATTTACTCCAGCTTTCCATTATAATTGACTCCAGTGTTTAATAGTGTACTATTTTTCGTAATTGTCTTAATCTTTCACTATGTCACAACTCAATCATTATCATCATTATCACCATATTGTGCTACTAACATTTAGTCGAACAATGTCATCACTGTTTCATATCTGCTCAAATCTTATATAGCGGACTTCAAAAATTTTAGTTAAACTAACATGGTGTACATTTAGTTGAGGGTTTATTAAATCTCTCGGGCCTATTTCTATGGCCTCGAGAAAAATAGTTCCTTTTCGTCAACTAATATGGCTGTAATACCAACCAGCCATAACTATCAGTTTTTCTACATTCGATGACTCAATTTTTAATAAAAGATAGTCAGGAATACCCGTTTGTATCTAAGCAATGTACAGTAATGTTGAGGATGCGAGCTTTCTAAATTTTCTCTTACTAATAATATCGACTCGTATTAGGTCAACCTTGCTCTGATACCATTTCTATGATGACTCATTTTACTCGCACTTTTACTGGTTGGGCTACGAGTCAATATCAGATCAGAAATAATAAATACGAGTACTAGATTTCATTTTTTGTTGACAAATTTAAACAAAATTAGTCATCATAATTGTTCCTTCATGTTCACATTTCCCCAAACACATTTCTCTATACATTACTGTACTTGCAAAATATAGGTATAATATAAATGTCTACATCGGGTATACCTTTAGTACTGAAGAATCCTTCGTTGACACGTGTGACACCCCGAAAGCGCAAAAAACAGGATAAATTTAAAATATTTCTAGCTCGATACACATATCTAGGTGTATTTTTGTGCAGTGTCATGCATCATCATATTTATATGTTATAAAACTTTAACCTCAGGATCTAATCATCCAATTTACATATCACACCATATACATTTCTCTGTTCTGAATTAATAAATCCTAATACATCTTATACATCATTGTTCATCAAGTGTCTATAAATACAACATTAGTCTGGGTACATGAAATGTTAAATATACCTCAAAGTACAATATATGACCTGGAGCCTAAGCCCTCCACTAGCCACTACTCCGTACGTCACAGAAAAACTCTCTTCACTTGAAGAAATTTGGGGGGAAATAAAACAGGGTGAGCTTCTAAACCGCTCAGTAAGAGGGTAAGGGATTCATTAACAAAATAATGATTTGTACAACATAATCATTTTATCTCGTAGTTGAAACTCAATAAAAGTGTAGCATGAAAACAGTAAAACATCATTATCATCTCATTTCTCTAAAATCATGTAAAAACATGAGAGTACATGACTCATGTACAAATCACAGTCACAAGCATGTGGAAATCAGGATGCAGTAATGGCTTTTCTCGTAAAAATGTGATAAAAATCACTTCAATAGTAATGCACGTGGCGCAGCCACCAAATACAATCTCATGTGTAAAACAAGACTAGGTAAATAAAACTCAAATAAAATATTCGTCATGGCACATCAATATAATTCTCCTCTAGGTGTGAATCCTAGGCATCCTCCAAAAAGGGAACGTCGACAATATGGTCGTGTACATGGTATATTGGACTTACTGTCACGACTCAAAAATCAGAGTAAATTTTTCGTTTTTCTTTCATACTTACCTGTCCTCTGATCGTGACCACACTCCACTAACAATTGGGCTGTACGTCAATGCCAGTCTCACCATTCATTCACCATATAACTTAATTCCTTATTAAAGGAAAGGTAAACACATGAGTTTTTCACTAATTCTTTCTCATTCATTTACAAGTGTTTACAGTGTCTATACATCCCCGAAAGTTACTTACAAACATATTACTGTGCTATTCTTATTTAGATACAATATGTACAAGTGTATATACCTCAAGTGATGGGCAACAACGAATATCAAGAATGCAGTACTCAGTCGCCTCAAAGTCTACTAGAAGAAATCTGTGTGAGAAAATGAAAGAGGTGAGCATAACAAGCTCAGTAAGGCAATCCTACGAACAAGTAGGTAACCATACTACCTACATGAACGCGGTGCCATGCATAAACCACCCTTTCTCTACATAATTTCAAAACAGATGCTACAATTCATGATGTCATGTAAAACAAGTTCACATATGGATTTCAAAGAGCATGAAAAACTCAACATATTTAAATCATTTCATTCTCGTTAAAATTTCACAACATAGCCAAGACTTAACCCCTCCTTCGGGTGTTCCTAACTCACATAAAATCATGAACTCAAATGCTTTTCAAAGCAATAGTAACATGCGACACAATAAATGTCCTGTAAAACCAGTTTACATCACGCATGGGTTTAAATAACATGAAAATAACGTCAAGCAAGTTCAATTTGAAACCTAGTTTCATTCTCATCAAATCACATCTCAGTCAGGATCAACCCCTCCCTCGGGTGATCCAGACTCTCACAAAAGTACACAAAACATGTTTCTCAAAACATCAATTTATAACATATGAGATTAGGCAATATATATATATCTCAGGTAAATAACCAGGAGTATGGCCATATACTCATGATCTCACTGCTACACGGATCCTATGTGTGGGGTATCACCACTATCGGGAACCACCCCGGGAGGTGGGTCAGTCTATCCCATCGGTCCTATTCGATATCTCGCATCCGAAGATGCCACTCGCATATGAAGATGCCACATAATCAATTCCAGCACGGTATAGCGTACTCCATGCTACTTGCACGGTACAACGTACTCCGTGGACCCATATCTCATATCCACAATCGTGCCTGTCTTAAAACGCACGTGCGAGCATATTTAATCGACGTGACACACAGTCTACCCGACACTCCAAGCACGGCTCATCGCATGTCTCATAAAATCAGTGCGAGCGATACTCCAGCACTCTCATAAAATCAAGAAAAATTTCGTGCGAGCCAAGTTCCAGCATGCATTTCATAAAATCTCATAAGATCTAGTGCGAGCTAAGCTCAGCACTCTGTCAAAATCATGTAAAACTAGTGCGAGCTAGGCTCCAGCACTCTGTCATAAAAATCAAGTGAAAATCTGGTGCGAGTTAGACTCCAGCGCCCTATCACGAAAATCATATAAAAATCTGGTGCGAGTTAAACTCCAGCACCCTGTCATGAAAATCATATGAAAATCTGGTGCGAGTTAGACTCCAGCACCAATACATGTAAAACTTTAGTGCGAGCTCTTGCTCCAGTACTAATGCATGCATCACAAAAATCAAAACTCGTGTGAGCTGAGCTCTAGCACGTCACACTTTCATAAAATCACGTAGGGGGCTCTGTTATCTCAAAATAATTTTCACAAGAAATCACATTATTTAAAATATGCAATGCTGTGCATTTTTATTTAAAAGATAGCCAGCCTACCCATGCACGTGTCAAAACACCTAAAAAATAAGCAGGAACCTCTTGTTCTTGCTTCTCCCAACTTTTCTTAATTTTTGAAATTTTATGTCACGACCCAAACTACCCAAAAATCAGAGTTAATTTTTCGCTTTTTATTATTTTCTTACTTACATTCTTACATGTCCTCGAATCGTGACCAACACTCCACTAATAATTGGGCTGTGCGTCAATGCCAGTCCCACCATTCAATTACCATCTAACTTATTTATTCTCCAGTCATTTATAATTGTTTATATTATTTATACATCCCCTAAAGTTACTTACAAACATGTTACTGTGCTATGCTTATGTAGATACAATATGTACAAGTGTATATATACCTTATGTTGATGGGCAGCAGCGGATATCTGGAATGCAGCACTGAGTCGTCGCGACTTCAACTGGAGATTATCTGTGGGAGAAAATGAAAGGGGTGAGCACATCAAGCTCAGTAAGGCAATCCTACGAACAAGTAGGTAACCATACTACCTACATGAACGTGGTGCCATGCATAAACCACCCTTTCTCCACACATTTTAAAACAATGATATGCGTTATGATGTTATGTAAAACACATTTGCACGGAAAATCAACATGCAATTATTACAAATCATTTCTTTCTCAATTAAAATTTTCATAATGAAGTCAGGACTCGACCCCTCCTTCGGCTGATCCTGACTCACACAAAACCATGGAAATTGAGTTTCTCAAAAGCATCGATATCGAAAACATACGTATATATATACAAGATACAAGACTAGGCAATACTGTATATCGGTAATAACCAGGACTGGCCAATATGTCCTCGTGAGTCCCTCTAGCTTCACGGATCCCAGTGTGTAAGGTCTCACCCTGATCGAGAACTGCTCGGGAGGTGGGTCAATCCAACCCGTCAGTCTTATCCGATCTCACGCATCCGAAGATGCCGTATCCGAAGATACCCCGTATCACAAAGATACCGTATCACAAAGATACCCCGTATCACAAAGATACCGTATCCGAAGATACCCTGTATCACAAAGATACCGTATCCGAAGATACCCCACGGTACATCGTACTCCATGCTACTTGCACGGTACATCGTACTCCATGGACCCATATCACTCTAGGTACTCCAGCCCAAATGGCCTGCTTCCCACAGAGGTTTTCATAACTCAATACTCGTTGTCATGTCTCAAAACGCACGTGCGAGCCTATTAAATCGGTGACACACAGTCTACCCGATGCTCCAAGCACGGCTCATCGTATGTTCTCATAAAAATCAGTGCGAGCGATGCTCAGCACTCATCAAATCAAGTAAACTTGGCAGAGCCCGCTTTACATCTCCACAAGGCCGCCAACCTCATCCCTCACTCTCACCCTACTTAAGAGGTCTTTTGAGCCTGTTGGGCCTTTTGGCTGACTCCAAGGGCAGACAGCGCTACTCCACAAATCCAGTAAAACTAGTGCGAGCTATGCTCAGCACTCTGTATATAAATTGTATGAGAATCTTATAAAATCTGGTGCGAGTTAGACTCTAGCACCGTGTCACGCAAAAGCATGTGAAATCTGGTGCGAGTTATACTCTAGCACCTATGCATGTAAAACTCTAGTGCGAGCTCTCGCTCTAGCACTAATGCATGCATCACACAAATCAAACATCGTGCGAGCTGAGCTCTAGCACGTCACATGTAAATAAAAACATGTAGGCGGCTCGGTTATTTCCAAATAGTTTTCACAGAAATCACAACAATTAAGATATGCAATGCTATGCATTTTTCTTTAAAAGTGAGCCAGCCTACTCATGCATGCGTTGAAATACCTCCAGAACGAGCAGGAACCTCTTGTCCTTGCTCCTCCCAATTTTTCCTAAATTTTTAGATTCTACCCTTAACAAGGGTATTTTAGTAATTTTGCCCATTCGGGGCACTAAAATTGTTCTTCGCCCTCTAGACCCTTCAGTTAATTTTAAAGGACTGCGTATGAATTTAAAATTGCGTAAAGTTACCTCTAGCAGTCCGCAGAATTCCCTTACCTTATTTTCCTGTCGAGTCTGACCTTTTCTTTCCCAATGTTGTCTCGTCGCGCAGTCCGTTATGCTCCCAATCAAATGCCCGGAACTGCGTATTAATATTCCTCAGGTCAGATATTATGCAATTTAATCGTATTTAATCTTTTCTGGGCTTAATTTAAATCGTTGGGCCCATTTACTCCTATTGGGCTCGATTGTACCTTAATGGGCCTTAATCGGCCTTAAGCCCGTTTACCACTTAATTTTCACTTTATCGAGGCCTATTGGGCTCATTGGGCCCACCAATAATTTATCGGACCTCGTTCTAATTCTTGAATAGCTAAATCGATTATTTACGACAATTTATCTAAATTTCCATAATTCAATTCAATTTATGCGGAAATTAAATCAATATCACGCATAACGAGGTAATTGTCGTAAATAGGGGTACTTACACGAGATTCCATGCTAGTCCGTAACTCGAGGCTGTCTCGAGCCCTCGGTGGATGCCAATCGTCGAGCTACACAATTAATTACATTTTTGGGTAAACTTTTCGATCGAAATTTAATTAAATAAAATATTCCAAATTTAAATCGGGTCAATTTGACCGCTTATCGACTTACCCGAAGCTCGATGGCATCACCGAAATTTTCCCCAATTTTTTTCTCTTTTTCCTTTTCCCTTTTTCTCCCCTTTTTCTCCTCTTTTTGGCTGAACCGGTTCAGTCCGGTTCGGACCGTCGATTTTCTCCGGTTCGATCGGTTCACCGCCGGTTTACCCCTTTTCCGGCCGGTTCTCCGCCGACTTCCACCGCCAATCGCTTCGTTGGGTCGTCCGCATCACGAATCTGGCCTCGGTTTGGGTTAAGATCGCCGGAACGCCGCCGGTCCGGCTCTTCTCCCTCGGCGTCGGAACCCATTTTCTTTCTCTTCGTCGTCGCCGGCGTTTCCCGCTGTTTTGTTGGCTGAGACCGGTGCAGAAATGATCGCTGTCACCTGGGCTTTCTGAATCGGGCCTCGACTGGGGTCGAATCGCCGCCGTTCGCCGCCGATCGAAGCATTCTTCCCGCGGCTGCCACCTCTCGATCCGGCGGATTCCGGCGGTTTCGTCGGCCAATACCTGTCTCAAATGGACCGGCTCCTCCTCCTGATCACACCGGTACCCGCCGTTCGCCCCCAGCTGCTGTGGATCGCCGGTACCGACTCCGTTTTTCCCGCGGTCTTCTCCTCCTCCGTTCGGCTTCCTCCGGCGTCGGTAGGCTGCACCGCCGGTACCATTGAGATCATCGGCCTCCCCTCTTTCTTTTTCGGCCCTTGGCCGGGCCGTTGGCCGCCGGACAGCTCGTCGGGCTTCTTCGGTCAATTGCCTCCGTTTTTCTTCCGTTTCTTTCTCTCTCCCCGACTATTCTCTCTCTTTTTTTTTTATCATTATTATTTAACAATTTATTTTATTCATTAAAATACACTAAAAATACCCAAATATCCCTTAAAATTATTATTTTATTCTAATTTAATTAATTTAATTTTTATTTAATTTATTTATTATATTTTAACCCCTTTTTCGGGTATAAGTTCTCCGTATTTTCGGGATATTGTCCCGGGTGACTTTTTGGTATATTTTTCGATTATTTTCGGGATTATTTTTTTTTTCGAACTAAAAATTTCAATTAATCCCGATTAATTCCAATAAATTAATATCTTGATCAATTTAACCCAAAATAAATTTATTTCACTTTTATTGACCAAGATTTCTTAAATCCATTATTTTTAATTAAATTTCTTTATCGAAATTATACCGGCTTTCGGTCTTTTGACCATTTTGCTCTTACACGTGTTCGGGATTAATTTAACCCGACCTTCCTTCATACATCCCCCATCTTTTCTTATTTAATTTTCGTATTTTAATTAAATTCGGGTCTTACATTTTACCATTCACAGGCGTATTTTGGTCATTTGTCCATCCGGGCACCCAAAATTCTTATTTTAAATCTAGACCCTTCAGACAATTTTAGGGAATGTAAATGATGTCGAAATTGCGTAAAGTTACCTCTAGCAGTCCGTAAAATTCCCTTACCTGGAATCACGCGTAAGCTTATCCCGTCTCGCCAATACCAGATCTCTCAATCCAAATTCGCTCCAACCAAGTCTACAGCGCTGCATATAACCACGTATTTGGGTCAATTCTAATATATTTATCAGTATTTAACTCTTACTGATCGAATCTAAAGTATTGAGCCCGTTTTACTTTATTGGGCCCGATTGCACCTTAATGGGCCTCGACCCATTTTCAGCCTGTTTCCACTTATTAAATCCCTTCTTCAAGTTTATTGGGCTCATTTAACTTACCAATACTCATTGGGCTTCGTTCCAAACTCATTGGATAGCCCGTATATCATTTACGATAATTACGTTAAAAGTTCGAATACAATGCATTTTATACAGAATTAATCCGTAAACTCCGTAAAATAATCTTAACTTTGCATTAAGGACTCCAATCATCGTAATTAAAGTGTACTTACCTAATACTATGTGGGGTACGAAAATTGGAGCTCAATTGGCTCTCATTCGGGCTCTGTCGTAAAACTGCACAATTAGCTTAATCCGGGTTAATTTCCATTAAATAAAATATTAAATTTATTTTTGAAATTTACCCGTAGGTCAATCTTGACCCTCGATCAACTTACCCGAATCTCGAGTCGTCCCCGATAATTTTTCTTTCCTTTTCCCCTTTCTTTTTTTCCCTTTCCTTCCTTTTCCTTCACCTTTCCTCTCGGCCAAAACGGTGCCGTTTTCGGAGTCCTCATCGACGCCGGCGTTTCCTGCCTTTTCGTCGGCCACTACGGGTACCAAAAGAACTGGCTCTTCCTCTCGATCACACCGGTGCCCACCGATCACGCCCAACTACCGTGGATCGTCAAAATCGAGCCTGTTTTCCCCTCGATTTTTCGTTTGTCGATTCGCCGGAATCAGCCGTCGTCGGCGCACGTCACCAATGCCAGAGTGTTCGTCGGTCTGTCCAATCTCTTCTCCGATCCTCGCCTGGTCTTGTCAGTGGCTCGGGTCGTCTTCCTCAGGTTTCAGCTTCGGTTTCACTTTCTCTCTCCTCACGATTTCCATATTTTTGTTTCTTTTTTTTTATTATTATTGTTATTATTATAATTATTTATAATTTACTTTATTAATATTATAATCATTAAAATACTCTTAAAAATCCCAAAATATCTAATAAATTATATATTTTATTAATAATTAATTAATTAATTTTATTTAATTAATTTATTTTATTTTAACTCTTTTTTCGGTATATTTTCTCATTATTTTCGGGATATTGTCCCGAGTGAATTTTCAGTAAATCTAAATAATTCCAGATCTTGATCAATTGGATTCAAAATTTGATAATTTCCTCATTATTGATCAAGATATCCTAAATCCTTATTTTTAATTAAAAATTTCTTATCGTATTTATTCCGAATTTTGATCTTTTGATCGTTTTACCCCGCACTTGTTCGGAACCAATTTAGGCCGACTTTCCTTCTTGAACCTACTATAGTTTCTTATTTAAAATTTGTATCTCTGTCTGGACAATTCAAATCTCATAAATTTAATTTGAAATTCCTCAACTGTTTGTTTTCAAATTTTACGTACATTCGACTACTTCATTCATATTTATATGATCAAAATCATCCGTCTTATGATTCCATTAACATATAACAATATTCATACAATGTGTGAATCATAAGGAAATACAATAAAAATCAGGTCTTACATAATCTCCCCCACTTAAGAAATTTGGTCCTCCAAATTAGAACCAAGTTAGTATGTAAATCACTCCTGATACTTCACACATATCATACTCTTACTCTCCAGCTCCTATTTAAATTCCTCCGAAGTGTAATACTACCGCAGGACTTTTATTTAGGGAGATCATCTTAAACCTCAACACATTCTCCTTCCTGTTTAATACTTGAATCTCATTATACTTTTAGAAAGAGAAACTTCCAAACACACTGATTCACACTCGATGAATCCTCACGATCCCCATCTTTTGTCACAATAGCTTTTCTATCTGTTCTGAGGTGTTCTTATTCTCTCACAATTAGCTGAACACCCTCAGAGGCTTATTATACTAGATCGGGAGCACTTTTTATCTGTCACCCACTTCTCTCTATCCATTCAGAAAAGCAACCCTTACGGCCAAATAATGCTTCACACAATGTCATATCGATACTCAAGTGATAACTATCGCTGTGGGCAATTTAGCTAATAAAAATGATCATTCCAGGAGCTTCTAACATCAATTGCACACGTTCTCATCATATCCTCCAGAACCCGTACAGTCCTCTCTGACTGACCATCTGTCTGAGGATGGAACATTGTGCTCACACTCAACTGGGTTCCCATGGCTTCCTGAAACATGTTCCCAGAAGTGGGAAGTGAAGCGAGAATCCCTATCTGATACAATGCTCCCTGGAATGCTACCTATTGTTCCACAATCTTCTTACTTCTATAAATCTGCTCACGCACTCAAAGTATCTATGGCTTTCATAACCAAAAAGTGGGTAGACTCAATCAATCTATCGACCATCACTCAAATTGCCATGTGATTCCTACGGTCCTCTGTAACCTATCACACAATCCATGGTAACCTGTTCCCACTTTCATGTCAGAATTGGTAGAGGCTGTAATAATCCTGCAGTCTTCTAGTGCTCTACCTTAATCTACTGACATACGAGACACTTCGCCACAACTCTCTAATATCTCTCTCATGCCTGACCACCAATACCCTTTTTTGAAAATTTTGATATATTTTATTACTTTTCGGATGCACTATATATCCCTAAGAGTGAGCTTCTGACAATAACACTATCTCATCAACTGTGGTCATGGGGAGCACTTATACTATCTCTGAACCTCAGTAAGCCATCATCACTCATTGTGAACTCTGTCACTGTACCCTTTTGAATCTGACCCATAGTGTCGACACCCTACCGATCATCACACTAATCCTGTCAAATTCAATCACTCAAATCCGGTTCTAATCTCAGGCTAGCTGTCACACAATCACTGTCATCATCAGAAGGGATCACATCACTACTGAGGCTCATAACTGCTCTAGCAGCTCATGCTCCCCAACCATCATCTGTGATACCATCCCGAGGCTCTTTCTGCTCAAGGCATCAACCATTACATTAGCCTTTCCTAGGTGGTATAATTTCCACAATCATAATCCTTCAAAAGCTCTAACCCTATATGTTATCTCATATTCTACTCATTTATGTGAAAACAGATACTCGGAACTTTTATGATCGGTGCATACCTGAAATTTCTCACCATAAAAGTAGTGGCGCCATACCCTCAGTGCATTACTACGACTACCAACTTTAAATCATGGGCCGGATAGTCCTTTCATGGTAACTGTCTGGATCCATACGTGACTATCATCTCATTTTGCTTCAACACACAGCTCAATCTTGGTTTCAAGACATCCATATTCAACACACAGCTCAATCTTGGTTTCAAGACATCCATATACCCTGAGAAACCTCTTAATTTGTTGGGGATGGTGAGAATAAATGTGGTGGTCAGTTCATACTTCAATACACCAAAACTCTTGTCACGTCTATCATCCCATTCAAATACAACTTTTTCTAAGTTAAAAGTGTTAACAAAGTAGTCCATTTCGAGAACTCTCAACAAATCATCTTTAAAAACAATTTCAAATTGTTGCTTATGATTTTTCATGGACTTTAAATACACCCAAAATATCATCAATAAGGATGATAACAAATCGGTCCAGGTAAAGTTTAAATACCTTATTCATCAATGCCCTAACGAGTACAAAGAATTCTCTTGGGCACATCCATATTCCACTAAATATTTCAATCACCCATATCCTTGACCTATGTACGCATAAACGTATAATGTCATTTCGAAATCGCTTCTGTTCAAGATACTAACCCACATTATTTACTTTTTCTTATATTAACGGCCTTTATAAAATTTTTAATTTTTAAACCTTCATGATTAATCGAATTCTATATTTCTTTATCGTACAAGTAAAGGTACCCTTATTTTAAATGTATATATTAAGACTGTCGATTTCAATTTATAGGTTATGTATACTTTTAGATGCTGTCAAGTCTTCAGGCGGGGAGGTATTTTGAAATACCTTTATTAACCCTCAAACTTGACCACATGAACTGGTTATGGATATATCCACCCCTTATCCTTGGTCGCAATTCATATCTACTACATATCGCTTAATCCAAATTACTTCACATATCAGAGATATTCTTACCTTGCATACGCCTCTTATTCCAATATATCCTGTATTCAGGATCTATCTTCTTAAAGCTTATCTCATTTCGTATATCAACTATAACAAAACTCTCTCATTACTTGTTAAAACTTGCTGTACACTTTTCTAGGGGGAAACATCACTCTTTTAGAATAGCAATTTCAACAGCATAGTTTGCAACAAATTAATTTATTCCCCATATTA
Organism: Firmiana major; assembly: GCA_033439115.1. Classification (NCBI taxonomy): domain Eukaryota; kingdom Viridiplantae; phylum Streptophyta; class Magnoliopsida; order Malvales; family Malvaceae; genus Firmiana; species Firmiana major. Next base: position 7,199,886 of record CM065908.1, on the reverse strand, counting down.
CATCAAAACACTCATATTTCATTGAATGAGATTGGTCTGCATGTTCCTTTCCCCCACTTTCAACTTACAATCTCTATCGACATATCCAATTAGCAGACTATCCTTCATTGGAGTGCTAACTATCAGCATTTCGCCTAACGATATAGGCTTCACATATTTCACTACTTATATGCAAATGACGACAATATGAATAAATGTGTAGTACCAGGATCAATTAAAATAATTGTTTCAATATTAACAATCAAAATGGTACCTTGCACCACATCAAATAAAGCATCAATAGTGTCCTAGTCCAAGGCATACACTGGCCCTCATTCAACCGCCTATTTCTGTGGTAACTACCACACATCCAACACTGCCCATTAGTAGGTCGGGGTCCTCCAATCATAATATCCATGTAAGTGCTGAAACTGGATACACTAGGGCTTACCAATCATCTTACCCCATGACTCGATAGCTCTAAATCTCTTACCAAATGGTCTCTTTCCTACTTTGACATCTCTATCATGCACTATACTCTTTCTGTCTCTATTACGGCCCGTACTACCTTTCCCAATCTTAGAGGCGTACAACACATAATCTTATTCACACAACCGTAGTCTGCGCATTGCCTCGACATAGGTAGTGATATCGAACTGGGCCAATTGGACTCTGATCTACGGTCTGTGTCCTTCCATGAACTTTCGGACCTTTCGACTCTCACTGTTCATAATTTCAGATTATACTTGCCTAGGGATGTAAATTGAGATTCATACTGGTCGATTGACATGTTCCTCTGGGTTAGAGTAAGAAACTCTATCCGTAAATTCCTCTGAATAATGTCTGAAATATACTGTCTCTATGCATCTCAAATTATCTCTCATATCAGTCCTGGATGTCTAACTCTTAAAATGGGTCAAATAGATTTCTACCAATGCTCCGCCTCACCTTCTAACATAAACGTATTTAAAAGTCACTTTCTCGGTCGACATACACCGAAAGAATCAATACAACTTCGCTATCTCATTCACCCAGTCCTCAGTAACTATTGGCTTCTTTACTTCGCTAAATACCGGAGGGGTGTGAGAATCTCTATAGTTTGAGGCATCTGTTCAGGCTTTACCCTGCCTATCCTCAACTACCTGCATAGACTGAGTAAACAACTCCAAAATATTTTCTACACTTCACTCCATCCTCATGAAACGTGTCTCAATACTGTCTGGTCTCTTTATTGGACCCTATGGAGTATACTTGTAAGACCCGAATTTAATTAAAATACGAAATGAATGAGTATTCGTGAAGGAAAGTCGGGTTAAATTAATCCCGAACACGTGCAAGGGTAAAATGGTCAAAAGATCGAAAGTCGGTATAAATTCGAGAAGAAAAATTTAATTTAAAATAATGGATTGAGGAATCTTAGTCAATAAAAGCGAAATAAATTTATTCTGGATTAAATTGATTAAGATATCAATTTATGGAAATTAATCGGGATTAATCAAAATTTTTAGTTCGGAAAAATAATCTCGAAAATAATCGAAAAATATACTGAAAAGTCATTCGGGACAATATCCCGAAAATACGGAGAAATTATACCCGAAAAAGGGTTAAAATATAATAAATAAATTAAATAAAATTAGATTAATTAATTTAGAATAAAATAATAATTTTTGGTAGATATTTGGGTATTTTTAATGTATTTTAATGATTAAAATCTAATATAAATAAACAAATAAAAATAAATTAATTAATAAGTTAAAAAAAAGAATCAGAATCAGAAACGAAAATCGCGAAAATGGAACCCGAAACCGACAGCCAAAAATCGAGGAAGGTCGACGTGCCACCGGCGATCGACGACCCCCGACGAAGTGCCGAGAAGGAAGAGGAGAGGTCGACGAGCTTCAGGACACCGGAGACTCGTCGTAAGGAGGTCGGAGGACGCCGAAAAATGGAGGAGAAGGCAGCGGGAAAGAAATGGTCACCGGCGGCGAACGACGGCGATTCGGGCGGAACTAAGGCCCGATTCTGAAAGCCCAGGCGACGGTGGTTCTTTCTGCACCAGTAGCAACCGATGAAACGGCGGGAATCACCGGCGACGACGAAGAGAAAGAAATGGGTTCCAACGACCGAGGGAGAAGAGTCAGACCGACGACGTTCTGGCGACCTCGACCCAAACCAAGGGTAGATTCGTGCTGCGGACAACCTTGCGGAGCCACTGGCAGTGGAAGTCGGCGAAGAACCGATCGAAAAGGTGGTGAACCAGGGTGAACCGACGGTCCGAACTGGTCTGAACAGGACTGAACCGGTTCAGCCAAGAAAGAAGGGAAAAAAAGGAGAAAAAGGGAAAAAGAAAAAGAGGAAAAATTGGAGAAAAATCCCAACGATGCAATCGAGCTACGGGTAAGTCAGTAGTAGTCGAAATTGACCCGATTTAAATTTTGGAGTATTTAATTTAATTAATTTTGGACTGAAAACTTACCCGAAAAATTGTGGAATTGTGTAGCTCGACAATTGGCATCCCACGAGAGCTCGAGACAGCCTCGATTTGCATACTAGCATGGAATCTCGGGTAAGTAATCATTATTTACGATAATTTACATCGTTATGCGTGATATGAATTTAAATTCCACATAAATTGAATTAGATTTTGAAAATTTAGATAAATTGTCGTAAATAATAAATTGGGCTATTCGAGAGTTAGAACGAGGCCCAATAAATTGTTGGTGGGCCCAATGAGCCCAATAGGCCTCGATAATGTGAAAATTAAGTGGAAAACGGGCTTAAGGCCGATTAAGGCCCATTAAGGTGCAATCGGGCCCAATAGGGGTAAATGGGCCCAATGATTTAAATTAAGCCCAGAAAATAGGAAATACAATTAAGTTGTATAATATCTGATATGAGGAATATTTATACGTAGTTTCGGAGGTTTGATTGGGAGCATATCGGACTGCGCGACGAGACAACAGTGGAAAAGGAAAGGTCAAACTCGACAGGAAAATAAGGTAAGGAAATTCTACGGACTGCTAGAGGTAAACTTTACGAAATTTCAAGTTCATATGCAGTCTTTAAAAATTATCTGAAGGGTCTAGAGGTCAAATAATAATTTTAGTGCCCCGAATGGGCAAATTACCAAAATACCATTGTTAAGGGTAAAATTTACAAATTTAGGAAAAATTGGGAGGAGCAAGAACAAGAGATTTTTGCTCGTTCTGGGGACATTTTAATGCATGCATGAGTAGGCTGGCTAACCTTGAAAGAAAATGCACAGCATTGCATACTTTCAACGATATAATTGTTTTGAAAACTGTTTTGAGGAAACAGAGCCGCCTACGTGTTTTTATTGACATGTGACGTGCTAGAGCTCAGCTCGCACGATATTTTGATTTGTGTGATGCATGCATTAGTGCTGGAGCGAGAGCTCGCACTAGAGTTTTACATGCATAGGTGCTGGAGTCCAACTCGCACCAGATTTGTATACATATATATATGATTTTCGTGACAGGGTGCTAGAGTCTAACTCGCACCATATTTTTATGTGATTTTTGAGACAGGGTGTTGGAGCTTCGCTCGCACCAGCTTTTCATATGGTTTGCATACAGAGTGCTAGAGCTTAGCTCGCACTAGTTTTACTTGATTTGATGAGAGTGCTGAGCATTGCTCACACTGATTTTATGAGAACATGCGATGAGCCGTGCTTGGAGCATCGGGTAGGCTGTGTGTCACCGATTAAATAGGCTCGCACGTGCGTTTTGAGACATGGCAATACGGTTTAATGTTAAAACAACCTGATGAGCCCGAAAGAGGGATAAGGGTTGGAGGTCCAGCTGATGAGCCCGAAAGAGGGATAAGGCTGGGGGTCCACGGAGTACGATGTACCGTACAAGTAGCATGGAGTACGATGTACCGTGTGGTATCTTTGTGATACGTTGTATCTTTGTGATACGTTGGCATCTTCGGATGCATGGGATCGGATAAGACCGACGAGATGGAGTGACCCACCTCCCGGACGGTTCTCGATCATGGTGAGAACCCGCACACTAGGATCCGTGTAGCTGAGGAACTCCCAAGGACACATATGGCCATAGTCCTGGTTATTTCCGATATACAGATGTTGCCTAGTCTCGCATGTCGACGATTTTGATGAGATCAAACTGGGTTTTAAATTAAATGTGCATGATGCTATTTCCATGCTTTTTAAACCCATGTGTGATGTAAACCGATTTTCATGGTTTTGTGTGAGTCAGGATCACCCGAAGGAGGGGTCGAGTCTTGACTTTATTGTGAAATTTTTAAACGAGAAAGAAATGATTTGAAATAATTGCATGTTGAATTTTTCGTGCAAACTTGATTTACATAACATCATAACTCATATCATCTGTTTTAAAATGTGTGGAGAAAGGGTGGTTTATGCATGGCACCACGTTCATGTAGGTAGTATGGTTACCTACTTGTTCGTAGGATTGCCTTACTGAGCTTGATGTGCTCACCCCTTTCATTTTCTCCCACAGCTAATCTCCAGTTGAAGTTGAGGCGACTCAGTACTGCATTCCGGATATCTGCTGCTGCCCATCATCTAAGGTATATATACTTGTATAAATTGTATCTAAATAAGCATAGCACAGTAACATGTTTGTAAGTAACTTTAGGGGATGTATAAATATGGTAAATACTTATAAATGACTGGAGAAGAAATAAGTTAGATGGTAATTGAATGGTGGGACTGGCATTGACGCAAGCCCAATTATTAGTGGAGTGTGGTCACGATTCGAGGACAGGTAAGAATTTAAGTAAATAAACAAAACGCAAAAAATTAACTCTGATTTTTGGGTAGTTTGGGTCGTGACAATACTCAACATCAGTCTCGACCTCAACCTCCTCATGGGTCTCATGGGTTGACTCAGCACGACTAGCAGGCTCAGGCCTACCTCTACGGCCTTTGCCTCGTGCTTGACCTCATCTACCGCGTCTAGTAACAGGCATAATGCCTATATTACTGCATTCATAACCATTTCTTAGTTAAAACCCATATCAATATACACGATTATATCTAACCAAGCACAGTAACATGGGGATATAATTTCCTAATTACTGACACTGACGCATATCAGACCAATTTCACTCTGATACCACCATTTGTCATGACCCAAAAATCAGAGCAAATTTTTTGTTTTTCTTTCATACTTACCTGTCTTCTGATCGTGACCACACTCCACTAACAATTGGGCTGTGCGTCAATGCCAGTCCTACCATTCATTCACCATATAACTTAATTTCTTATTAAAGGAAAGGTAAACACATGAGTTTTTCACTAATTCTTTCTCAGTCATTTACAAGTGTTTACAGTGTCTATACATCCCTGAAAGTTACTTACAAACACATTACTGTGCTATTCTTATTTAGATACAATATGTACAAGTGTATATACCTCAAGTGATGGGTAGCAGCGAATATCAGGAATGCAGTACTCAGTCTCCTCAAAGTCTACTAGAAGAAATCTGTGTGAGAAAATGAAAGGGGTGAGCACATCAAGCTCAGTAAGGCAATCCTATGAACAAGTAGGTAACCATACTACCTGCATGAACGTGGTGCCATGCATAAACCACCATTTCTCCACATAATTTCAAAACAAATGCTACAATTCATGATGTCATGTAAAACAAGTTCACATATGGATTTCAAAGAGCATGAAAAACTCAACATGCAAATCCATTTAAATCATTTCATTCTCGTTAAAATTTTACAACACAGCCAGGACTTAACCCCTCCCTCAGGTGTTCCTGACTCACACAAAATCATGAACTCAACTGCTTTTCAAAGCAATAGTAACATGTGACACAATGAATGTCCTGTAAAACTAGTTTACTTCACGTGTGGGTTTAAATAACATGGAAATAACGTCATGCAAGTTGAATTTAAAACCCAGTTTCATTCTCATCAAATCGCATCTCAGTCAGGATCTAACCCCTCCCTCGATTGATCCAGACTTACACAAAAGTACACAAAACATGTTTCTCAAAACATCAATTTATAACATGCGAGACTAGGCAATATATATATCTCAGGTAAATAACCAGGAGTATGGACATATACTCGTGATCCACTACTACACGGATCCTGTGTGCGGGGTCTCACCACTATCGGGAACCACCCCGAGAGGTGGGTCAGTCTATCCCGTCGGCCCTGTCCGATATCTCACATCTGAAGATGCCACTCGCATCCGAAGATGCCACATAATCAATTTCAGCATGGTACAATGTACTCCATGCTACTTGCACGGTACAACGTACTCCATGGACCCATATCTCATATCCATAATCGTGCCTGTCTCAAAACACACGTCCGAGCATATTTAATCGGCGTGACACACAGTCTACCCGACACTCCAAGCGCGGCTCATCGCATGTCTCATAAAATCAGTGTGAGCGATGCTCCAGCACTATCATAAAATCAAGAAAAATCTCGTGCGAGCCAAGCTCTAGCACGCGTTTCATAAAATCTAATAACATCTAGTGCGAGCTAAGCTCCAGCACTTTGTCAAAATCATGTAAAACTAGTACGAGCTAGGCTCCAGCACTCTGTCATAAAAATCAAGTGAAAATCTGGTGCGAGTTAGACTCCAGCACCTTGTCATGAAAATCATTAAATATCTGGTGCGAGTTAAACTCCAACACCCTGTCACAAAAATCATTTGAAAATATGGTGCGAGTTAGACTCCAGCACCAATACATGTAAAACTCTAGTGCGAGATCTTACTCCAGCACTAATGCATGCATCACACAAATCAAAACTCGTGTGACCTGAGCTCTAGCACGTCACACTTTAATAAAATCATGTAGGGGGCTCTGTTATCTCAAAACAATTTCCACAAGAAATCACATTGTTTAAAATATGCAATGCTGTGTATTTTTATTTAAAAGATAGCCAGCCTACCCATGCACGTGTCAAAACACCTCAAAAACAAGCAGGAACCTCTTGTTCTTGCTCTTCCTAACTTTTCCTAATTTTTGAAATTTTACCCTTCACAGGGGTATTTTGGTCATTTGCCCATCTGGGCACCCAAAATTCTTATTTTAATTCTAGACCCTTCAGACAATTTTAGGGAATGTAAATGATGTCGAAATTACGTAAAGTTACCTCTAGCAGTCCGTAAAATTCCCTTACCTGGAATCACGTGCAAGTTTATTTCGTCTCGCCAATACCAGGTCTCTCAGTCCAAATTCACTCCAACCAAGTCTGCGGAGCTGTATATAATCACGTATTTGGGTCAATTCTAATATATTTATCAATATTTCACTCTTACTAATCGAATCTAAAGTACTGGGCCCATTTTACTTTATTGGGCCCGATTACACCTTAATGGGCCTCGACCCATTTTCAGCCCGTTTCCACCTATTAAATCTCTTCTTCGAGTTTATTGGGCTCATTTGGCTTACCAATACTCATCGGGCTTCGTTCCAAACTCATTGGATAACCCGTATATCATTTAGGATAATTACGTTAAAAGTTCAAATACAATGCATTTTATGCAGAATTAATCCGTAAACTCCGTAAAATAATCTTAACTCTGCATTAAGGACTCAAATTATCGTAATTAAAGTGTACTTACCCAATTCTATGCGGGGTACAAAAATTGGAGCTCAATCGGCTCTCGTTCAGTCTCTGTCGTAGAACTACACAATTAGGTTAATTCGGATTAATTTCCATTAAATAAAATATTAAATTTATTTTTGAAATTTACCCATAGGTCAATCTCGACCCTCGATTAACTTACCCGAATCTCGAGTCGTCCCTGGTTATTTTTCTTTCCTTTTCCCCTTTCTTTTTTTTCCTTTCCTTCCTTTTTTCCTTCCCTTTTCCTCTCGGCTAAAACGGTGCCGTTTTCAGAGTCCTCACCGTCACCGGCGTTTCCAACCGTTTCGTCTGCTGCTACCGGTACCAAAAGAACGACTCTTCCTCCCGATCACGCTGGTGCCCACCAATCACGCCCAGCTGCCGTGGATCGCCAGAATCGAGCCGTTTTCCCCTCGATTTTTCGTTCATCGATTCGCTGGAATCAACCGTCGTCAGCGCGCGTCATCGATGCCAGAGTGTTCGTCGGCCTGTCCTCTCTCTTCTCCGGCCTTGTCTGGTCTTGCCGATCGCCGGTGGTCGTCGGTGGCTCGGGTCGTCTTCCCCGGGTTTCAGCTTCGGTTTCACTTTCTCTCTCCTCGCGATTTCCAGATTTTCATTTCTTTATTATTATTATTATTATTATTATTATTTATAATTTACTTTTTTAATATTATAATCATTAAAATACTCTTAAAAATCCCAAAATATCTAATAAATTATATATTTTATTATTAATTAATTAATTTAATTAATTTATTTTATTTTAACCATTTTTTGGTATATTTTCTTCGTATTTTTGGGATATTGTCTTGAGTGAATTTTCGTAAATCTAAATAATTTCAGATCTTGATCAATTGGACTCGAAATTTGATAATTTCCTTATTATTGATCAAGATATCCTAAATCCTTATTTTTAATTAAAATTTTCTTATCGTATTTATACCGGATTTCGATCTTTTGACCGTTTTACCCCTGCACTTGTTCGGAACCAATTTAGGCCGACTTTCCTTCTTGAACCCACTATAATTTCTCACTTAAAATTTGTATCTCTGTCCAGACAATTCAAATCTCATAAATTTACTTTGAAATTCCTTAATTGCCCGTTTTCGAATTTTATGTACATTCAACTACTTCATTCATATTTATACGATCAAAATCATCTGTCTTATGATTCCATTAACATATAACAATATCCATACAATGTGTGAATCATAAGGATATACAATAAAAATTGGGTCTTACACTGACGCGTTACTAGAACAAGGCCCGACCTTACATGCTACCAGAGCAAAGCCTCTTCTCATGCACACTATTGGTTTTACATGCTACCAAAGTAAGGCCCAAACTTACATGTTACCAAAGCAAGGCCCAAACTTACATGTTACCAAAGCAAGGCCTCCAAGCGCTACCAGAGAGGGGGAAAATATCGGACTTACATGCTACAAGAGTAATGCCCGGACTTACATCCTACCACAATAAGGCCACCCAGCGCTACCAGAGCGGCGCTCATCTCACGTTACCAGAACGAAGGCATCTCTCGTTACCAAAACGGAGGAATATCAGACTTACATGCTACCAGAGCAATGCCCGGTCTTACATGCTACCAGAGAAAGGCCCGATGTGTATTCAACATGACACGCTTAAGTCTCAGTAATAGCCATTATCATATAAAACCGTTTTGCCTTCACGTAGCGCTCATAATGGTTTTTCTCATAAAACTCATCTCAAAATTGTTTTGTACTCAACACAAAACATGTCAAAACTGATCTCAAACCGACAAAACCATGCACACATTTCTCAAATCTCAGTACGCCTTAACGTAGAGCCCAAATCACTTTTCACTTTTTAAACTCAAAACAGTTGTAAAACAATTTCATATTTAGTTTACAACTCATAAAAATTGAGCCCCAACCGGCTATAAAACCATGTACAATACTCATTCCTGACTCATAAAAACATGTTTATTTTTCTCAAATCACATTTCATGCTATAATATCATCACAAAATCGCATACATAAATGAGTTTAAGTTTCCCTTACCTCGTTGCACCTCGTATAGTACAATCGTTCTCCCAAACGACGAACTAGCCTTGCATTCCTCTCTGGAACTCTCGAGCTGTCTAAACAATGCTAAAACATTAATAATTTATCTCAATCACATCATCGAGCACATATTTGCTCATATTATCCTTAAATACTACAAACCTCATTTTTTCTCATATTCCTATCATAATCCACATTCTTATCCACTACATTTCAAATCCTACATTTTTCATGCATAATATCCATGCCAAAATCACCTCATTCCCTCAATTCCAATTTATAGCCAAAATCCCAAAATTTAACACAAATTGTATAATATCATCATCACTTCAACAAAATCACAATTTCATCAACCCTAATAATTTCCTAGCTATTTTATCATAGCACCCACAGTCACAATCACTAAAATCACCTCAATATCAAAGATTAAAGCTTAGAAATTTACCCAAAACTTATGGAGAACTCTATTCACACCTCGATTTAATTCGTCCTTCGATTTTTAAGTATGTTGTTCTCCTTTGGATGAGGAATAACTTTCCTTCTTGCCTCTGCCTAAGATTTGGATGAAAATGGGTGTTTTGGAGGAGAGAGAAAGCTAGGGTTGCGAAAATAGCGATTTGGGAGAGAGGGAGATCGATTTCCAAAAAAATAAAGGGGTCTTTATATAGGCGAAAGGTAGGAGATCGATCTGGTCCTTGATGAGATCAATCTCTCTTTGAATTTGGGAACATTTTGGGGTAATTTTATGCCTAGGAGATCGATCTGTCATGGGGTGAGATTGATCTCATAATTTCTTCATGAGATCGATTTGCTCCTTGAGGAGATCGATCTTCTGTTTACAGAATACTTCATGAGATCGATATGCTCCTTGAGGAGATTGATCTTCTCTTTACAGAAACATTTAGAGATCGATCTGCTTGCCTATGAGATCGATCTGTCTATCAGTTCTTGCACATTTCCTGCATTCTGGAGCCATGAGATCGATCCTCATCCTTGGAGATCGATCTGGCCTTTACAGATTGCACTGCTGCTATATCAATTTATAGAAAAATCAATGTAAAACTTTCCAAAATATACCACATAGTCCATATTTCAATCCATACATATTCAAGACTTAAAAACCTCATCTTCTTATACTTCATTATATATAAAACTTGCGTGTACATTAACATATCATAATTAGATACACCAAATTACAATTCTCATAACTGGGGTATACAAAATTCTTAGTTCTCACATCCTCCCCACCTTTAAAGAATTTGGTCCTCCAAATTCAACTCAACTCGTCAAACAGATGGGGGCACTTCTCCTTTATGAGACTCTCCAATTCCCAAGTGGCCTCTTCCATTGAGTGATGTTTCCATAAAACTTTCACTAATGGGATGCTTTTGGTTCAAGTACCTTCTCTTTTCTATCGAGAATTCAGATAGGTTCCTCAGTGTAGCTCATGTCCTCTTGTATGTCTATCTCTTCATACTTTATGACATGAGAAGGTTTCGGGTGGTACTTTCTCAACATAGATACATGAAAGACGTTATGTATTCTGGACATCTGTGGGGGTAATGCCAACCTGTAGGCTACTTCTCCCACTCTCTCAAGAATCTCGAATAGTCTGATGTATCGAGGACTCAACTTCCCTTTCTTTCCAGATATCATAATACCCTTACTCGGTGATATCTTCAGAAATACTGCATCACCAACATCAAACTCGAGTGGCCATCTACGCACATCCGGGTAGCTTTTCTATCTAATCTATGCGGCCTGTAATCTCTCACATATAAGTTTCACACTCTGTATAGTCTGTTCAACAAGTTCGGGAGGATTTATATTTCTGTCACCCACTTTTTCCCACGTTACAGGGGATCTACACTCCTACCATATAGAGCCTCAAAATGTGCCATTCAAATACTCGCATGATAGCTATTATTATACGCAAACTCTACTAGGGGTAGGCGATCATCCCATGATCCTTTAAAATCCATCGTACATGCCCTCAACGTATCCTCCAGGGTCTGAATAGTCCTCTCTGACTGACCATCTGTCTGAGGGTGATAGGCAGTACTAAAGCTCAATTGAGATCCCATGGACTCCTGAAACTGGGTCCAAAAATCTAGAAGTAAATCAGGAATCTCTGTCAGAAGTAATACTCACTGGATCCCCATGTCATCTAGCTATCTCGCTGACATATAACTCAGCTAAGGCATCCACAGCATCAGTGCTCTTGATGGTAGGAAAGTGGGCACTTTTCGTCAGTCTATCCACTATGACCCATATCGCATCATGACCCCTTCAAGTCCTCGGTAAACCCATAATAAAGTCCATGGTGACATGCTCCCATTTCCATGTAGGCACAAGTAAAGGCTGCAATAATCCTCCGGGCTTCCGATGCTCAGCTTTCACTTGCTAACACACTAAACATCTAGCCATAAAATCTGCCACGTCTCACTTCATACCACTCCACCAATATACCTTTCTCAAATCTCGGTACATTTTAGTACTCCCTGGGTGGATGGTGTATCGCGAGCAGTGAGATTCTCTCAATATCTGTCTCTTCAGGGTATCATCGTCTGGTACACAAATTCATCCTCTGAATCTCAACAATCCATCCTCACTGACTATGAGATCCGACTACAAAGTTTGCTCGGCTTGGTTAACAATATCGATCAACCTCTGATCATCACGCTGCCCAGTTCTAATCCGATCCATGATCCTAGGCTCTATTCGTAGGCTAGCGAAAAATCCAGTTTCTACCTCTTTAACTCTGATCCGAAGTTCGGTGAACTGCTCTAATAAATCCCATTCCTTGACCATTATAGAAGATATCATACTCTTCCTGCTCAGGGCATCAGCAACTATGTTCGCCTTTTTCGGATGGTACAGAATCTCGTAGTCATAATCCTTATGGAGTTCCATCCATCTCCTTTGTCTCATGTTTAACTCTTTTTGATCAAACAGATACCTCAAACTCTTATGGTCAGTGAAGATCTGAAATCTTTCCCCATATAAGTAGTACCGCCAGATCTTTAAGGCAAACACCACAGCAGCTAACTCCAAATCATACGTGGGATAATTTCGCTCATGATCTTTCAATTGTCGCGATCCATAGGCGACCACTCTTCCATGCTGCATGAGCACACACCCTAATCCTTGATGGGAAGCATTACTATATACTGAAAATCCACCTGATCCCTCGAGGATAATCAACACAGGTGCTGCTGTTAATCTCTTTAATTCCTAAAAATTGAGCTCACATTGATCAGTCCATATTAACAGAGCCTCCTTACACGAGAGCTTGGTCAAAGGAGTGGCAATCTTGGAAAATCCCTCAACAAATCTTCTGTAATACCTTGCCAAACCAAGAAAACTTCGTACCTATGTAACTGTCCTCGATCTTTCCCAATTAAGCACAGCCTCCACTTTAGTTGGATCAACTGATACTCCTTCCTCTGAAACTATATGACCAAGAAAAGCTATCCGATCTAACCAAAACTCACACTTATTAAGCTTTCCATATAATTGCTTATCTTGGAGTATCTGAAGTACTAACCACAATTGCTATGCATGCTCCTCATAAGACCGAGAGTACACTAAGATATCATCAATAAAGACTATCACAAACTGATCTAGATAGTGTCTGAACACTTCATTCATTAACCTCATAAAGCCTGTAGGAGCATTCGTCAATCCAAAGGGCATCACTAGAAATTCATAATGGCCATACCTCGTCTTGAAGGCCGTCTTCGAAATATCTTCTTCCTTAATCCTCAATTGGTGATAGTCCGATCTTAAATCAATCTTAGAGAAGACTGAGGCCCTTCTCAGCTGATCAAATAGGTCATCAATCCTGGGCAATGGGTATTTATTCTTCACCGTGGCTTTATTCAACAGTCGGTAGTCTATGCAAAATCTGAGACTACCATCCTTCTTCCTTACGAATAACACTGGTGCTCCCCACGGTGAGACACTAAGTCTAATAAATCCTTGATCCAATAACTCTTGTAGTTGTTTCTTCAATTCCTCAAGTTCCACTAATGCCATCCTATATGGAGGTCTAAAGATAGGTTGAGTATCTGGTACCAAATCTATGATAAACTCTAGCTCTCTCTCTGGTGGTAAACCTGACAACTCATCTGGGAAGACATTCAAAAATTCACATACCATAGTTATATCCTCAATCCTCGGATGTTCCCAATTATCATCTGAGATGAGTGTTTCATAACCTTTACATGAACAATCATATTTAGTACTCTCAAAAGCAACACTAAAATTTCAATTTGCTTACAAAAATTTCACACATTTATTTCCTCAATATTTCAAACGTACACTGTAAGGTTCAGGTAAGGAGAAAGTTACAATCTTAGTGTAGCAATCTAAACTTAATCGATTGGTTTCCAGCCAATCCATTCCCAAAATTACATCAAATCCATGTATATTTAGCATCATTAGATATGGTAACATCACTCTATCTCCCACCTTTATTTCACACCCTCTACAGATTAAATCAGTTATCTAGGACTCACGCATAGAGGTATTTACATGTAATACATACTTTAGAGGTTCAAACTTCAAATTTAATCTACATGCAAAATGCTCAGAAATAAACGAATGCATGGACCCTGGATCAATCAACACATGAGCCTTATGATTACAGACAGATAGTGTACCTCTTATAGTTTCTACTGAAGTGTCTACTGTTTCCTTGTCCAAGGCAAACACACGTTCCACTGTAACAGGCTTCATTCCTTTCTCTGCAGCAGTGGCCCGTCTCAGGGGATTCACTCTTTGAGGCTGCTGTCTAGTAGGCTCCGGAGTATGTGGTCTCTGAGGTTGGGGGCAGTCTTTTACTCTGTGACCCATGTCTCCACATCTAAAACATCCATGGATCAACCCATACAACTTCCCTCATCCAATCGGCCACAATTTTTGTAAACTCTTATCTTAGGCATGACATTTCGAGGGGTCTCCCTGATGATAGGATAAGCTTTGGGTCTCTCCAATATGCCCTTTTGTACGTCAATCCTTCCTCTTCTGAAAGAACCTCTTCGAACATCTGCATGGGAAATTGCCAGCCTCTTGCCTTTATCCTGAGTCACTGCACTGAACTCATTCTGGGATTGTACAATTTTGATTCCCCTCTCAATCTCGTGTGCTCGTCTCAGAGTATCTCCAAACTCAGTAATACACAGCCCTATCAATCGATCTCTGACGATGGGCTTCAATCCATACATAAATCTCTTTGTGCAGAGCTCTTCATTTTTTAAGGTCTCTAGATCATATCTCAATAGAGCAGTAAATTGGCTCTCGTAATCATCCACAGACATATCGCTCTGTACCAGATTCAAAAACTCTGCCAGCTTCCTTTTTTGAGCAGCTCGTGGTACATATTGGGCTCTAAAGGCTGTCTGAAACTCGTCCCAACTAATCACATCCTGGCTGGACATCAGAATACCCTGGGTAGTACCCCACCAATCTCGAGCTCTCCCTTTCAACGTATAAGTGCCCATACTGACCCTCTCATATCAGTGCATCCCAAATAGTCAAATATAACTCTTAACTCAGTCAGCCACTCCTCAGCCTCTGCGGGATCCTTTTTCTTTTTTAATACGAGTGGATTCATTTTCAAAAAGTCCTTCAGTCGGACCATACTTCTGTCATCAGGTTGAGTGACGGGAGGCACCATGTCCATCTGTACTAGGGGCACGGGAGGTCCTTGTGATGGTGTAGGAGTAGTACCCGAGGTATTAACTCGAAAATGTTACGTGAATAGCGCTCCCATTTGATCAAAATTTTACCACACATCATGCTCAATCCGGTTAAATTGAGAGTTAGGACTCTCCAGTTATGGGGTAGGTGGCGGAGGGGGCTCTGCCTGCCTCCTCGAACGACCTCATCGTCCACTCATTCTCAATCTCAATACGTTTCCTGCACGTACACATCAAATTCGATTGAAATCTCAATCCTCAATTTCAGTACATGGCTAGACTTATACAGATACTTGGGATCTATTCTATTTCACTTGATTGACACTAACAGTATTAACACCCTAAGCTCTGATACCAAGAAAACTCTGTAACGCCCCTGAATCGCGGAAAACACGACAAATTTAAAATTTTTCTAGCTCGATACACATATCTAGGTGCATTCCTGTGCAGTGTCATGCATCATCATATATATATGTTATATAACTTTAACCTCAAGATCTCATCATCCAATTTACATATCACACCATATACATTCCTCAGTTCCGGATTAATAAATCCTAATACATCCCATACATCATTGTTCATCAAGTGTCTATAAATACAATATTAGTATGGGTACATGAAATGTTAAATATACCTCAAAGTACAATATATGACTTGGAGCTTAAGCCCTCCACTAGCCACTACTCTGTACGTCGCAAGAAAACTCTCTTCACTTAAAGAAATCTAAGGGGAGATAAAACAGAATGAGCTTCTAAATCACTCAGTAAGGGGGTAAGGGATTCATTAACAAAATAATGATTTGCACAACATAATCATTTTATCTCATAGTTGAAACTCAATAAAAGAGTAGCATGAAAACAGTAAAACATCATTATCATCTCATTTCTCTAAAATCATGTCAAAACATGAGAGTACATGACTCATGTACAAATCTCAGTCGCAAGCATGTGGAAATCAGGATGTGATAATGGCTTTTCTCGTAAAAACGTGATAAAAATCACCTCAATAGTAATACACGTGGCACAGCCACCAAACACAATCTCATGTGTAAAACGAGACTAGGCAAATAAAACTCAGATAAAATATTCGTCATGACACATCAATATAATTTCACCGATATTAATTATTGGCTAATTATCTTCCCCGGCAACAGCGCCAAAATCTTGGTAGCGACTACGCCCACTCTAAGTGACCTAGACGTGTATTCGCAAGTGCACAGGTCGTGCAAGTAATAATGAGATTTGAGTCTCAGATTATCGCCTTACAGAGAAGTTGAATTGCCTAATTAAGTATCGGTTAATCTTACCCTAAGTATATCCTAGCAAATTATGAATTTTTAATGGGTGATCTACAAGGCTAGAACTAAAAGAACTGAAAACAATAAAAATTATAAACTAAAGGAAATAAAACAGAGCAAAAATTACTTACAAATGCTCCTAGCAACTAAAAGTAATAACCTACATAAGATAATTAAAACAGTTAAAATTAATTAATGCAATTAAACTAGAATGCAAATATGAAAATAAAGAAACAAATTAATTAAACTAAAATTAAACCATTCTAGAATAAAATATGCATGTAATTAAACTAATTACTAAAAATGCAAATTAAACTAACCTAAAGTCTAATGAAATAAAATCCTATTAACTTAAAGAAATTTCTAAATGTAACTAATAATTAACTACCTATAAAATGGCTCTAAATTAACTATAATTCTAACTAATTACTAACTTAATAAAATAAGAAAACAACAATCTAAATAATGCATGAGAAATATTTTTGGATTTTTTAATTTAAAATGAAAACTTAAAACATGCATAAAATGATTTTGGTCGAATTTAATTCTAAATGCAACTCATAAATTCTATAGTCCTAAAATCAACTATTAACATAATTAAACTAAAAAAAAATAAATTAACCAACAAAGATACTATAACTAACCTACAATTTAATTTAACACCTTACCTAAGCTACAACTAATAAAAGGATCAAAACAATTAAACCAATTAATATAAAAAAATGAAATATTAAATTTGTAAGGTTCATGAGCAGCCAAACGTGGCCTAACCAAATGTCCAACTATGTGGTCCCAACTGTGCACTGGTATTGTGCACGTTTCTTCTCAAGGTGCTGCTTTCAAGCTTTGTCCAGGTACTGTCCTCGGCCTGTACCACTACACGTCCTCGGCCTGCCCAACTAGCGTACATCTTCCTCTGCTCCTCTGATGGCTGCAGCAGAATGCGCACGCAGCAGCAGCTCGTCTGTTTAGTACCCAGTTGAAGCAGACAATGAAGCTCAGCAGCACACGTCCTTCCCCTGTCTGGCTAGCGTCTGCTTCAGCTGCTTCCTATCTGCTGTGCCTCCAGAGCACCAAACAGCAGCACCAACTATGTCCTGCACATCGAAAATTAACTAAAACAAAAATGCAGCAACCAAAACTTCAGAGTAGTGGAATGAAAAGTTTAACAAAACTAAGGTGAACAATAGCTTGAGCATGGGATAGAGTAATGAAGGAAGTTAGTTCTATCCTGCCATGTATTTAGCCACCAACTAGCAAACAACGTCTTCCACCCACTGCTGCCGTGCTCAGCAAACACAACTACATTTGGATTCAGCAACAATGCAGGACAACAACTAGCTTATATGAACAGTAAAACTAATTTAAAGCAGAGCCGAACAGAGACATGAATTTAAGCAATATTAACACTATGAATAACTATAAAATGCTAAGGAACTAAAAGCAACGAACACATGTAACAGAAAATGAAGCTCGATCCCCTTGCCACCATACTGAATCCACGGAGCTAAACGGCACAGTTATGAAGTGAAACAAATGGAAAATTTAAAAATTTAAGGAGATGAAAATGCACAGGACACTGGTGAAGAACAAGTTCTCCTTTGAAAATACTTACTAACAATCTTAACACCACTTGAAAACATAAAGTAACATGCTTTAAAATAGAAAAATAAAATGTTGAAATAGGGATCAAGAATATGGCCACTGTCACCAGCCAAACTTTCTTACTTCCTCTGATCCAACAATCAGTGAATCAAGAAAATAAACAGTTAAAAGATGCAAAATCAAGAGCTCAAAAAAATGAAAACTCTAGTGCCGAATCAACCACCTAAGAGCTAAACTTGCAAAATCGAGAATCTAAACATGGTGAATAGGAGTTACGTGAAATGCTAAAAAAAAAATAATAATAACAATAAATCTTTTCGTAAAATAAATTAATTAGAAGTTGACATGAACAGTAACTATGGAAAATAAAATGGAGGCTAAAAATAAACTAATCGGGAAAACTAAAGAAAAACTAAGGGAAGAATTTAATCTAAAAACAATTCTAAAACTACTCCTAAATTACTCTACCCTAAAAACTACTCTTACCTAAATTCTACACACCTTCAATTTACTCATCATGTTCTATTTATGCACAAACATAGAGGTACAATGGTAATTTTTCATCCTAGATGAGTTGGCATTGTTTGGCTACTTTCTTCATTTGATTTGCTGCAGAGTAGATATTTCCATGTCATTCGTCTTCTAATACACTTGGCTGTGCGATGTGGCCCGACGTGTGTCTTCCAGAAGGTTGGCACGGTGTCCGTCGATCTTATCGGTTCGGAGCGAATAAAATAGTAACACTCGATATCCCACGTGTCTAGACGACTGGTGACTCGGTCTGCAAATTGAAAGTGGTCCAGTCTCCTTTAGCCCGTTTTCAGCCCATTTTTGACTGAAACGACTGATTTTCATTCGAATTTAATTTACCTGCACATCAAAGAATTTTAATTAAATACAAGGGATAATTAATAAAATAATATGAGGATCTAAACAATTAATTAAGCAATTAAGCACAAATAATTCTATTAAAAATAGAATTATCACACTCTAAACTTGAGCTTTTACTTGTCCTCAAGCAAAACAAATGTAGGAATGACAAGTACCAACATAATAATTTCCTCAATATTATCCTCAAAGATAAAGTACCAACTATGATCTCAAAGACACAATTACAAGTCTAACACTTAGAATCATCCCATCATAAGTCCTGACCCAAATTGGACTCCTCGTGTGTGTGTGAAAATGTCAAAGCCACTTCACAGTACATTACCTGGATTAGATTATGCAAACAAAGTGAATACGAAGTCAATGACATGTGATCATTCCCATAAGTTTGCTCTTCAGTTCTCTCTCTACTAATGTAGTCACACTTAATCAAAGATCAATAGGACTTCATTAAGCTTGTAATGTAAGGTTGGGGCTAAGGTATGATAAAGTCAATTTAGGTTTAATTACCCCTTAACATGCATTACTTCTAGGATCTTTAATGTAGGAGCTCAAATTATTTCCCCCAAACTTATTTATTTTGCTAGACATTTCATTCTATTTTTGTATTTTTTCTTCTTTCTTCTTTTTTTTCATCACTTTTTTTCATTTTCATTTTTTTTAAGTTTTTTTTTCCGATCTTTCACTATCACCTAATCCCCATATGTACATAGCTCGAGATATATCCTAGTGAATTTACACCTTTCGGGGTAAGGGATAGGAAAAGAGTATTTAAGCTAAGGAAAATTATGCAGGTGTATTTACAAAGAAAAGCTTATTTGGCCAAGATGGGTGACTAGCGGTAAAATATGTACAAGGATGGCTAGAAAGGCTCAAACGATCCAAAGATAGCCTACATCATCTCCTTAATTAAGTGTGATCTAATATTTTACCTCGAGATCAGATCAAACAAATTCTAGAATATGATGCACAAAATCAACTGAACAAATGCAATCTTAGGTCCACATAAGCTTTCTCTAAATAAATATACAGATTTATGACATGGCATGTGCATAAGATGAGGAAATCACAATCAGAATCAAGACAAATTCAAGAATTCAACTTCATGATTTTCCTATAATCATGCTTCTTAGTCAATCAAAGTCAGACTAAATCATAGGGTCATATCATTGGAATATGGGAAAACTATATGCTAAATACTAAATCATCCTAAAATCAAACAGTATAAGCTTAGATTTTAAAAAAAAAAAAATTCAATTTTGCCAAAATTTTTCAAAAATGCTAAAGTGATATCTCTACCCCAAACTAAAAGTGCACAGTGTCCTCAGTGTACAGATAATAGAAATATTGAAATTCAAGAACAAAGTACTCCCCTATCTGATGATGACTAATTACTAACTTAATAAAATAAGAAAACAACAATCTAAATAATGCATGAGAAATATTTTTGGATTTTTTAATTTAAAATGAAAACTTAAAACATGCATAAAATGATTTTGTTCTAATTTAATTCTAAATGCAACTTATAAATTCTATACTAACATTAAGTCCTAAAATCAACTATTAACATAATTAAACTAAAAAATTAAATTAACCAACAAAGATTCTATAACTAACCTACAATTTAATTTAACACCTTACCTAAGCTACAACTAATAAAAAGATCAAAACAATTAAACCAATTAATATAAAAACATGAAATATTAAATTTGTACGGTTCATGCGCAGCCAAAGGTGGCCTTAACCAAATGTCCAACTATGTGGTCCCAACTGTGCACTGGTACTGTGCACATTTCTTCTTAAGGTGCTGCTTTCAAGCTTTGTCCAGGTACTGCTTTCAAGATTTGTCCAAGTACTATCCTCGGCCTGTACCACTACACGTCCTCGGCCTGCCTAGTTGCGTACATCTTCCTCTGCTCCTCTGATGGCTGCAGCAGAATGCGCACGCAACAGCAGCTCGTTTGTCTAGTATGCAACTGAAAAAGACAATGAAGCTCTGCAGTACACGTCCTTCCCATGTCCGGCTAGCGTCTGCATCAACTGCTTCCTATCTGCTGTGCCTCCAATACACTAAACAATGGCACCAACTATGTCCTGTACATAAAAAATTAACTGAAACAAAGCAACCAAAACTTCAGTGTAGTGGAATGAAATGTTTAATAAAACTAAGGTGAACAATAGCTTGAGCTCGGGATAGAGTAATAAAGGAAGTTAGTTATATCCTGCCATGTATTCAGCCACCAACCAGCAAACAACGTCTTCCCCCCACTGCTGTCGTGCTCAGCAAACACAACTACATTTGGATTCGGCAACAATGTAGGACAACAACTACCTCATATGAACAGTAAAACTAACTTAAAGCAGAGCCAAACAGAGACATGATTTAAGAAATATTAACACTATGAATAACTATAAAATGCTAAGGAACTAAAAGCAACGAACACATGTAATAGAAAATGAAGCTCGATCCCCTTGCCACCATATTGAATCCACGGAGCTACAGAGCACATTTATGAAATGAAACAAATGGAAAATGTAAAAAATTAAGGAGATGAAAATGCACAAGACACTAGTGAAGAACAAGTTCTGCTTTGAAAATACTTAATAACAATCTTTACACCACTTGAAAACATAAAGTAACATGCTTTAAAATAGAAAAATAAAATGTTGAAACAGGGATCAAGAATATGGCCACTGTTACCAGCTAAACTTTCTTACTTCCTTTGATCCAACAATCAGTGAATCAAGAAAATAAACAGTTAAAAGATGCAAAATCGAGAGCTCAAAAAAAATTAAAACTCTAGTGCCGAATCAACCACCCAAAAGATAAACTTGCAAAATCGAGAATCTAAACATGGTGAATAGGAGTTACGTGAAATGCTAAAAAAAATTAGAACAATGAAGCTTTTTGTAAAATAAATCAATTAGAAGTTGATATGAACAGTAACTATGGAAAATAAAATGGAGGCTAAAAATAAACTAATCGAGAAAACTAAAGAAAAACTAAGGGAAGAATTTAATCTAAAAGCTATTCTAAAACTACTCCTAAATTACTCTACCCTAAAAACTACTCCTACCCTAAATTCTACACATCTTCAATTTG
The DNA here is from genome assembly GCA_033439115.1 of Firmiana major. Lineage (NCBI taxonomy): Eukaryota > Viridiplantae > Streptophyta > Magnoliopsida > Malvales > Malvaceae > Firmiana > Firmiana major. Next base: position 7,177,659 of record CM065908.1, on the reverse strand, counting down.
CTCATCATGTTCTATTTATACACAAATATAGGGGTACAATGGTAATTTTTCATCCTAGATGAGTTGGCATTGTTTGGCCACTTGTCTTCATTTGATTTGCTGCAGAGTAGATATTTTCACGTCACTTGTCTTCTAGTACACTTGGCTGTGTGATATGGCCCGACGTGTGTCTTCCAAAAGGTTGGCACGGTGTCCGTCGATCTTATTGGTTCGGAGCGAATAAAATACTAACATCGGTATCCCATGTGTCCAAACGACTGGTGACTCGATCTGCAAATTGGAAGTGGTCAAGTATCCTTTAGCTCATTTTTAGTCCATTTTTGACTGAAACGACTGAGTTTCATCCGGATTTAATTTACCTGCACATCAAAGAATTTTAATTAAATACATGAGATAATTAATAAAATAATATAGGGATTTAAATAATTAATTAAGCAAATAAGCACAAATAATTCTATTAAAAATATAATTATCACACCCCCAAACTTGAGCTTTTGCTTGTCCTCAAGCAAAACAAATGTTGGAATGACAAGTACCAACATAATAATTTCCCCAATATTATCCTCAAAGACAAAATACCAACTATGATCTCAAAGACTCACAATTACAAGTTCAACACTTAGAATCATCCCATCATAAGTCCTAACCCAAATTGAACTCCTCGTGTGTGTGTGTGAAAATGTCAAAGCCACTTCACAGTACATTACCTGGATCAGATTATGCAAACACAGTGAATGCAAAGTTAATGACATGTGATCATTCCCATAAGTTTGCTCTTCACTTCTCTTTCCACTAATGTAGTCACACTTAATCAAAGATCAATAGGACTTCATTATGATTGTAATGTAAGGTTGGGGTTAAGGTATGATAAAGTCGATTTAGGTTTAATTACCCCTTAACATGCATTACTTCTAGGATCTTTAATGTAAGAGCTCAAATTATTTCCCCCAAACTTATTTATTTTGCTAGACATTTTATTCTATTTTTGTATTTTTCTTCTTTCTTCTTTTTTTTTTTTCATCACTTTTTTTCATTTTCATTTTTTAAATTTTTTTTTCAAACTTTCACTATCACCTAATCCCCATATGTACATAGCTCGAGATATATCCTAGTGAATTTACACCTTTCGGGGTAAGGGATAGGAAAAAAATATTTAAGCTAAGGAAAATTATGCAGGTGTATTTACAGAGAAAAACTTATTTGGTCCAGATGGGTGACTAGGGTTAAAATATGTACAAGGATGGCTAGAAAGGCTCAAACGATCCAAAGATGGCCTACATTATCTCCTTAATTAAGTGTGATCTAATATTTCACCTCGAGATCAGATCAAACAAATTCTAGAATATGATGCACAAAATCAACTGAACAAATGCAATCTTAGGTCCACATAAGCTTTCTCTAAATAAATATACAGATTCATGACATGACATGTGTATAAGATGAGGAAATCACAATCAGAATCAAGACAAATTCAAGAATTCAACTTCATGCTTTTCCTATAATCATGCTTCTTAGTCAATCAAAGTCAGACTAAATCATAGGGTCATATCATCGAAATATGGGAAAACTATATGCTAAATACTAAATCATCCTAAAATCAAACAGTGTAAGCTCAGATTTTCAAAAATCATTTTTCAATTTTGCCCAAAATTTTCAAAAATGCTTAAGTGATATCCTTACCCCCAAACTTAAAGTGCACAGTGTCCTCAGTGTGCAGATAATAGAAACATTGAAGTTCAAGAACAAAGTACTCCCCTATCTGATGATGATGACGAATAACCGAAGCTTGATTGAAAGCGTAATACTAGAAAAGCAATCTGTAAAATAAACAAAGAAAGAAACAATGAAAAAGAAAAAGAAAAAGAACTATACAAAAAGTGAAAAGAAAAACATAACCACTTCAAATGCAGCTAAAGAAAATGACACTCAGTAGCATGGCGAAGAGTAGGAGGGTCAGCTAAAGTGGTGACAAAATGTTGATAGTTAAATCCTTCTTAGCTCTATCTACTTCCATCCTTCTTTTTGTGGCTGAGGACGACATGAAACAGGGGGAGCCATGTGTGCTAGAAAATGATGACTGTTGGTGTTGATTGGGCGACCACTTTGGGTGCACAATACAGTGGTTGGTGTTGGGGCATTATAGTGACAAAACGTGGTGGTTAAGATGGCTGAGACATGGGGATGATGCTAGTGGTGTCGGGATCAAAGGAAGCAGTGGAGATAATGGCGTTGCCAAGAGGTATTGGGGAGCAGGGGAGGCTCCTTGTTGGGTAATAGTAGCTACGGTGGAAGGTTAAACCGGGGTTGATGGTGAAGATGATGATGTCGATGGTGATGATGTCAGGATCGAGTTTGGAGATGGTGGTGTCTGAAAGAAGAGATGATGAAGTTGCTGAAGAAGCGAAGAGTTGGTGAGAATGATAAATAATTTTAACAACAAAAGGAAAGAAAGAGAGAGGTAAAATATATTTGTATATTCTAATATATATATATATATATATATATATATATGAGAAAAAATAAAAATGAAAATGAAAATGAAAAATGATGAAATGAAGAAAAAAGAGACAAGTGTACGGAGAATTTGGAAACCCGGGAAAAAGGGGTTCCGGTGGAAATAAATTGAGTGGACCGGAGCCACTAACTTCAGTCACTAAGGCATCGAGGACTACAGACAGTCATTGAGGTAAGAAAAATTTCGTGTGTTGCTAGAGATAAATTGCACATATTTTTCTGATGCTTTGTAGATATAAATTTAGGCTGTATTGCTACTATAGAAAAATATTCGTAAATTGTTAAAAATATCTACATATATTTTTTGAGTATTTGAGACTGCGAATTTTAGGATAGAAATTTTTTGTTACCTGAATTATAGAAAACCTTAGGCCGATTTTACGCTTTAGAATTTAAAGAAGAGTTTTAAAACTCCATAAAACGGCCTGATTTTCGGAATAGTATTATTTAGCCTATTTAAATAGCTATTGAGTAATTTTAAAATTTCTTGTGAAAAATCTAAAAATTTTGAAATTATACTGAAAATTCGTATTTTGTGAAAAAGGGCAAGACCAGCCCTTTTTACTCTATTTTATGAGCTGAATCGAGATTAAAGTATTTGAGGTTAAAACCGTGCCAATCAGGCGTGTATTGCTGTGTGATCTTGCACTACCTGTTTGCACGTGATTTAAAGTGTTTTGATGTTAAAATTGTTCCTGTCAGGCGTGTCTTGCTGTGTGATCTTGCACTACTTGCTTGCACATGATTTGAGGCAAATAGGCGACAGTGAAATTATATGAAATTGTGAATGGTGAAATTATACTGAATGGTGAATGATGCCGAGGTCCATGGAGTAGATGTACCATGTTGTGTGCATGTGTGTACGATGTACTATGTTACTAGGAAATAGTGTACTGTGTGAGCCGTTTGGGTAGCTGACCACTACCACGCCACCTGACATCCCGACACACCTGGCCCGTGAATTGCCCGGAGTCACCGACATTGGCCAATAGTCACTTCTGATATCTGATGTATTATGAAATGCCTTGCCTCGTCTATTTAAATTACTGAAATGAAAATGAGAATTGTGTTGAGATTTGAACTGTGTGTTTCTCTGCTTGAATTTCGAAATTGTGAAATCGTTACGAAGACACTATTTGTGGATTTCCATTTCTGATTTTATTGAATTGAAAATATATAGTATATTTTATGAGAAACTTATTTGGGGCATAGATATATAGGTAGTGTATTTATCTACCAGCCACGTGTTTTTCTTACTGAGAATGTTGAACTCACCCCATTACTTTCCTCCACAGAGTCCCTATCCAGCTGGGATCGCTTCCGTTTGTAAGGTATTCCGCATAGTTATGATTTCGCGGAGCATATTTTTGCATCGAAGGTATACCTAGGTTTAAAGAAGTTCTATTGTCTCTAAAATTTTTTGTAAGTATAGTAATGCAATACAAGATGTGTTTGAGGAATGTGAACATATTTTATTCAAATTTGTTAATAAGAAAGAAAATTAATCAGACTGAGTACTATTCTAACCAATATCGACTTATAGCCCAATCGAAATACCTGAAAATTCAGGCCGTTATAGAAGTGGTATCAGATCAAGGTTGGCCTGATACGAGTCGATATTAAAAGTGACAAAGACTTAGAAAGTTCACATCCCCAGCATTACTGTATATTATTTAGATATAAACGAGTATACCTTGCTGTGTTTTAATGAGACATTGTGTCATTGAATGATAAAAAAACTGATAGATATGGTTGGTAGGTATTATAGCTATACTAATGGATGAAAATGATCCGTTCCTCGAGGCCATAGAGGTAGGCCCGAGAGGTGTAGTGAACCCTCGTCTTAGTGTACACCTCATAGTTTCAATCAAAATTTTTGGAGTCCGCTTCATAAAAATTTGAGCAGGACATGGAAACAATGATGATATTGTCGAGTCAAGTGATAGTGGCCCTGTGACAGTAATAATGATAATGATTAAGGTATGATTGTGAGAAAGACTGAGAAAATTTCGGTAGAATGTACCATATTATATATACTAGAAGCAATAATCCAATTGTAATGGAAAACTGGAAAATTAAATTGGAAAACTTCCATGGACTCTTAGAGTATGACTGCAAACTTAATAGACTGGGCGTAATTTCAGGAGTTTAAGTCTTTGTTTTTTAGTAAGGTTAAAAATTTAGCAATTCGGAAGGTTGGATGAATGAGATAGAAAAGCTTGCTGATTTTAGAAGTAACTCTACCGAGAAAGTTGTTTTTGCAACTTTTGTGTTAAAAAATTGGAGATGCTACATGGATTTTAAGAGTACGCTACTATAAAGAAAGTAGCCTTTATAGCATCAGTATAGAAATGAAAAGTCAAGCTCGGAGGAAAAATCCCCGATTTAATCTGAGAGCCAACATTAGAGAAATACATGAGATATGTTTCTAGAGGCTTTTAGGCGGTAACACATTATGGATGAAGCATATTGGAAATTATAGCTGAAATGATTGAATTGGACATAAGAAAACAAGTCCGAGAATGAATATGAAATTAAATAGATTTGGAAGGAGTATAATCCGGATAAGTAGAGATGTGAAACTGAGAAACTCCAGGAAACTCGTTGGAGGTATTAAGATCCTCAATTGAGCTAAATTAGCTCTATTGGATGTTATTTTGAGGAAGCAGTGTGTAAGGCATAACTTTGATGATATGAAATGTATATTTCAAGGTTACTAAGAAAATGAAAAGGTAAAGAGAGTGACAAAAAAGAGATGTACTAAGGAAGTAGTAAGAGTGATAGAGTAAAGTCACTGAAAAGATGAATTACAGAATTAAAAGTATAAGTGAAGGTCACACTGCTTACATGATTGATAAAGTTAGAGCGTGTTCGGAGTACAAAGACACCCCAATATACATAGAATTTTCCAACACATATTCCGATGATCTATCAGAATTACCACTAAATTGAAATTTGAAGTTTGAAAAATTTAGCAGTAATATCGAATTAATTATTCAGATCACTATACTGAATGGCTTTGATTCAATTAGAAATGCTGAAAAAGCAATTACAATGACTATATGGAGAGGGGATTATCAGACCGAGTGATTCACTTTGGAGTGTATTGGCGTTAAATTTAAGGAGATCCAGAGTCTTTTGGGTCACGTTGTATTAAGAATGGGTGTCAATTGGATTCCCCAAACGAGGATTATAAATCAGTGGGAAAAACCTAAAACTGTTAAGAGGATTCAGAGTGTTTAGATATAAAGAGACTTTGGAATATGAGTTACTTATCGAATCTAAGGATTGTAAATTGTATATGCTTATGTTTCGAATGCGAGACTTAATTGGAATAAGGTAAGAGTTTTGTTATAATTGATAAACAAAATGAGACAAGCGTTGAAGTGTGATAAATTTTGAATGTAAGTCATATTGGAATAAGAGGTGTATACAAGGTAAGAATATCTTTGATATGTGAAGTGATTTAGATTAAATGATATGAACTGAAAATGAATTGAGACTAAAGATAAATGAGAATATCGATAAATTTTGGTATCCTACCTCTTATTGGGACTGAACCTTGAACCCTTATATCCATAACCAGTTTACGTGGTCAAGTCTGATGGCTAATAAAGGTATTTCAAAATACCTCCCAGCCTGAGAGGCTTGATAGAGTCTAGAAGTACCTAATCCTTAACCCATAAACTAAAATTGACAATTGTAATATTTGTATTTGAAGTCAGGATACCATTACTTGTGCGGTGAAAAATTATGAAATTCTATTGATCAGCAAGGTTTATGTATTAAATTTTATAAAAAAAACTATCAAACCCAAGAAAAAGGGAGTGGCTAGGGTTAGTGCCTTGAGCAGAAGTGATTTCGAGATGGCGTTATGTATATTGGTCAAGGACATGACTTATTGAAATATTTAGTGAACCTCAACTGGATGTGGTTCCTTTCTGATATTGACAATTATTTCATGGTAGCAAGCCTGAGAGTGGAAAACTGGACTTGATTGATCGAATCGAGTAGGCTTAGCGTATTGATAGACATTGTATTGATGTAGCTAATCAGACCCAGATGGGTGCTGCTGTCACGACCCAAAACTACCCAAAAATCAGAGTAAATTTTTCGCGTTTTATTAATTTCATACTTCCCTCGGATCGTGACCAACCCTAACCAATAATTGGGCTGTATGTCAGTGCCCATGTCATTTCCATACATTTACAATTAGTGCACAATTAAATTTAAATATAAGTTCATATATTCTGCACTAAACTTCTTCCATTTCATTACATATTTATACCCACTCTATACATCCCAGTGTCATACAAAATATAATACGGTGCTCATGTTATTTAGATACAAGAAACATATATAACGTGTATATACCTAAAAAAGATAGGCAGCAGCGGACAGCTAGAATGCCGTACCCAATCGCCTCCCAATCTACTGGAAGTAATCTGTGTGGGAAAATGAAAGGGGTGAGCACATCAAGCTTACTAAGGCAATTCTACGAACAAGTAGATAACAATACAACCTACATGAACGTAGTGCCATGCATAAACCACCCCTTCTCCACACATTTCCAAAACAGATGCTATGTTATGATGTCATGTAAAATAACTCACATGTAATCCCAAAAAGCATGAAAACTTAACATGCATATCCTTTAAATCATTAATTTCTCGTTAAAATTTCATAATAAGGTCAGGACTCAACCCTTCCCTCGGGTAGCCCTGACTCACACAAAATCCATAAAATTGTATTTCTCGAAAACATCAATATCCGAAAACATAAATATACGAGATACGAGACTAGGCAATATCTGTATATCGGTAATAACCAGGACTATGTCCATGTGTCCTCGGGAGTCCCTCTGCTACACGGATCCTAGTGTGCGGGGTCCCACTACGATCGGGAACCGCCCGGGAGGTGGGTCACTCCATCCCGTCGGTCTTATCCGACCCTACGCATCCGTAGATGCCACACGTATCCGAAGATACCACGCATCCGAAGATGCCACACGTATCCGAAGATACCACGCATCCGAAGATGCCACACGTATCCGAAGATACCACGCATCCGAAGATGCCACACGGTATGGCGTACTCCATGCTACTTGCACGGTACAACGTACTTCGTGGACCCATATCATATCTGCATACTCATGCCATGTCTCCAAACGCCCGTGCGAGCCTATTTAACCGGTGTGACACACAGTCACCCGCCGCTCTAAGCACGGCTCATCATATGATCTCAGAAAAATAGTGCGAGCGGTGCTCCAGCACTCTCATAAATTCAAGTAAAACTAGTGCTAGCTAAGCTCTAGCACTCTGTCACGAAAATCATATATATAAAAATATGGTGCGAGTTCGACTCCGGCACCGTGTCATGAAAATCATGTAAAACTCTAGTGCGAGCTCTCGCTCTAGCACTAATGTAAGCATTGCACAAATCAAAACTCGTGCGAGCTGAGCTCTAGCACGTCACATTTATGAAAAGTCACGTAGGCGACTACATTTCTCAAATCGATTTCAACGAAAATCAACCTTTGTTGAAAATATGAAATGTTGTGCAATTTCATTTAAAAGTTAGCCGGCCTACTCATGCATGTACCAAAATACTTCAAAAATTAGCAGGAACCCTTTGTTCATGCTCCTTAAACTTTTTCCTAAAATTTGAAGTTTTACCCTTGACGAGGGTATTTTGGTAATTTGCCCATTCGGGGCCCTAAAATTTTTACCTCAAATCTAGACCCTTCGAACAATTTAAAAGACTGTAAATGGCGTCGAAAATTCGTAAAGCTATCTCTAGCAGTTCGTAAAATTCCCTTACCTGGAATCGTGCGCAGACTTAACCTGTCTCGATGATACTGAATCTCTCAGCCCAAATGTGCGCCAACCAAATGTACGTAACTGCATATAACCACACAGTTAAGGTCAATTCAATTATCTTGATCAGTATATTGTAGTTACTGACCAACTTTAAAGTGTTGGGCCCTATCTACCTTATTGGGTCTCGGCCCATTTTCAGCCCTTTTATATTTATTAGTTCCCTTCTTCGGGTATATCGGGCTTATGCATCTTACCAATAATTATCAGGCTTCGTTCCAAACTCATTGGATAGCCCGTATACCATTTATGGCAATTACATTACAATTCCGAAAAATATTCCTTTCTATACGAAATTAATCCATAATTCTGTAAAATAATCAAAGCTCTATATTAAAGAACTCATATTGCCGAAATTAAAATGTACTTACCCGATATGATGCGGGGTACGAAAGTCAGAGCTCAATCGGCTCTCGTTCGGTCTCTGCCGTAAAGCTGCACAGTTAGGTAAATCCGGGTTACTTTCCATTAAAATAATATTAAATAAATTTTCAGAATTTACCCATAGGTCAATCTCGACCCTCGATCAACTTACCCGAATCTCGAGTCGTCCCCGGTAAATTTTCTTTCCTTTTCCCTTTTTTTTTTCCTTTCTTTTCTTTTCTTTTCCTCTTTTCTTCCTTTTCCCTCCTTTTCCTTCCCTTTCCTTTCGGCCAAACGGTGCCGTTTCTGCCACTTTGCCGTCGTCGACGTTTCCGGCGGTCTTGCCGGCCAATACCGGTCTCAAAAGAACCGGCTCCTCCCCCTGAACGCGTCGGTGGCTTCCGTTCAAGCCCAGTCACGGTGGTTAGCCGGGAATTGGCCCGTTTCTCCTCAGCTTTTCCTTCGCTCCGATCGACGTCCTCCGGCCACTACACAACGCGTTTTCGGTGCCCTGAAGATCGCCTACCTCTCCTCTTTCACCTCGGCTGCTCGTCGTCGGTCAAGGATCGCCGGTGCTCCTTCGGTGGTCTCGGGTTCCTTACGGTTTCCTTCGGGTTTTCTGTTTCGGGTTTATCCTGATTTTTTTTTGTTTTCAGATTCCTCTTTTTTATTTTTATTATTATTATTATTATTATTATTATTATTATTATTTATAATTTATTTTATTATTATACTATTCATTAAAATACTCTACAATATTCCAAAATATCTACAACTTGTATTATTTTATTCTAATTTAATTTATTTAATTTAATTTAATTTATTAAATATATTTTTCTCCAATTTTCGATATTATTCCTTCGTATTTTCGTGATATTGCACCGGGTAACTTTTCAGTATTTTTAAACATTTCGAATCTTGATCAATTGACTCAAAATTGTATAATTTCCTCATTATCGATCAAGATATCTTACATCCTTATTTTTAGTTAAAATTTTCTTATCGCATTAATACCAGATTTTGGTATTTTTGACCATTTTACCCCTGCTCTTGTTTCGGAATCAATTTAACCTGACTTTCCTTCATACATCCCCCATCTTTTCTTATTTTAATTTCGTATTTTCGGTTAACTTCATTTTGATCATTTTCGTTTGACCTGTGGCCAATTCGGCTCGTATTTAATTACTTCCGGCGTTCACCAATATTCCATTTTATTCTTCTTTACAATTTAATTCAGTCAATGCTCTTCTTATGATTCAATGAATATATGGAAGTGTACATCACATGAATCATAAGGAATATGCAACAAATACATACAAAGTGGGTCTTACATAATCTCCCCCACTAAAAGAATTTGGTCCTCCAAATCGGAACCAAATTAGTCTTTGAACAACTCCGGGTAATTCTCTTTCATCCGACTCTCTAACTCCCAAGTCGCTTCCTCCGGAGTGTGATGCTGCCATAGTACTTTCACCAGAGGAATCGTCTTCGATCTCAATACCTTCTCCCTCCTATCCACAATCTGAGTCAGTCTCTCAACATAGGACATACCCTCACTGAGCTCCAGTGGCTCGTATCTGATCACATACGATGGATCCGACTGATACTTCCGAAGCATGGAGACGTGGAAGACATTATGGACATTTGCTAGCTCTGGTGGCAACGCTAGCCTGTAAGCTCGATCTCCCACTCTCTCGAGTATCTCAAAAGGTCCTATGAAGCGAGGGCTCAGCTTCCCTCTCTTCTCGAATCTCGTAATACCCTTGGAAGGAGAAACTTTCAAAAATACTGACTCCCCTGCTGTAAACTCCAACGGTCTACGTCTTCTATCAGCATAACTTTTCTGTCGACTCTGAGCTGTCCTCAACCTCTCACAAATCAACTGGACATCCTCAGAGGCCTGACGTATCAAATCGGGAGCGAATATCTGCCTGTCACCAACCTCCTCCCATCCTACAGGAGATCGACATCTACGGCCATACAAGGCCTCATATGGTGCCATCCCGATACTCGAATGATAACTATTATTGTAGGTGAACTCCGCGAGTGGTAAGAGATCATCCCAGGAGCCTCTAAAATCAAGTACACATGCTCTCAACATATCCTCGAGGGTCTGTATAGTCCTCTCTGATTGCCCATCTGTCTGAGGATGGAAAGCTGTACTGAATCTTAACTGGGTCCCCATAGCTTCCTGAAAGTGTTCCCAGAAACGGGAAGTGAAGCAGGAATCCCTATCCGACACAATACTCACTGGGATACCATGCAGTCTCACAATCTCGCGTACATATAGCTCCGCCAATCTACTCAGAGTATCAGTGACTCTCATCGCTAGGAAATGTGCCAACTTCGTCAATCTGTCGACTATCACCAATATGGCATCATTCCCTCTACGAGTCCTCGGTAAGCCTATCACAAAGTCCATGGTGACATGCTCCCATTTCCAAGTCGGTATAGGTAGAGGCTGCAATAACCTTGCAGGCTTCTGATGCTCTACCTTCACCTGCTGACAGACGAGACATCTCGCAACAAACTCTGCTATATCTCTCTTCATTCCCGACCACCAGTACACTTTTCAAAGATTCTGATACATCTTCGTACTACCCGGATGTAAGGTATACCTCGACGAATGAGCCTCTGTCAAGATCAACCTCCTGATCTCAGGATCCTCGGGAACACATATCTTGTCTCGGAACCTTAGTAATCCATCCGAACTCAACTCAAACTCAGTCTCAATACCCCTCTGCATCTGCCTAACTATCTCAATACACTGTTGATCATCACGCTGAACCTGTCGAATCCGATCCATCAAATTCGGCTCCAATCGCAGGCTAGCAACCATATAACTACTATCAGCATCAGGCGGGGTCACATCCAAACTGAGGCTCGTAAACTGCTCTAATAACTCGTGCTCCCGTACCATCATATAAGTAACCAACCCGAGATGCTTCCTACTCAACGCGTCAGCCACTACATTCGCCTTACCCGGGTGGTATAAGATCTCACAGTCGTAATCCTTCAGAAGCTCAAGCCACCTTTTCTGTCTCATGTTCAATTCCTTTTGCGAGAACAGATACTTGAGGCTTTTGTGATCGGTAAATAGCTGAAATTTCTCACCATACAGATAGTGGCGCCATATCTTCAATGCAAACACTACTGCCGCCAACTCTAAGTCGTGGGTCGGGTAGTTCCTCTCATGATCCTTTAGCTGTCTGGATCTATAAGCGACTACCTTTCCGTCCTGCATCAATACACAGCCCAGTCCTTGGTAAGAAGCATCTGTATAAACAGAAAAACCTCCTGAGCTGGTAGAAATGGTGAGAATTGGAGCAGAGGTCAATCGACGCTTCAGCTCCTGAAAACTTTCCTCACATCTGTCGTCCCACTCAAATGCAACACTCTTCCGAGTGAGACGTGTCAATGAAGTAGCCAATCTCGAAAACCCCTCCATAAACCGTCTATAATATCTAGCTAAACCCAGAAAACTCCTAATCTCCGTAACTGTCAGAGGCCTCTGCCACTGTACTACTGCCTCAATCTTGGATGGGTCCACTGATACACCATCCCTCGACATAATATGTCCCAAAAAGGAGATCTGTTCAAGCCAAAAGTCACATTTACTGAGTTTAGCATACAACCGTTTCTCACGGAGGGTTTGCAATATAATCCTCAGGTGTTGCTCATGCTCCTCTCTGGACCACGAATAAACCAAGATGTCATCGATGAAGATAATCACAAATTGATCTAGATAAGGCCGAAGTACTTCATTCATCAATGACATAAAAGCTGCAGGAGCGTTCGTCAACCCGAATGGCATATCCATAAACTCAAAGTGATCATAACAGGTGCGAAAAGCTATCTTGGGTACATCTCCATCCCGAACTCTTAACTGATGGTACCCAGATCTCAGATCAATCTTAGAAAAGACCTGTGCTCCCCGTAGCTGATCCAGTAAATTATCAATCCTCGGAAGGGGATACTTATTCTTGATGGTAGCCTTGTTCAACAATCGATAGTTGATACATAATAGTAGGCTTCCATCCTTCTTCCTCACAAACAGAACCGGTGCTCCCCACGGTGACACACTCGGTCTGATGAACCCTTTCTCTAATAGTTCCTGTAACTATTTCCTCAGCTCCTCTAACTCAACTGGAGCTATCCTGTACGGCGGTCTAGATATCGACTCTGTACCGGGTGTCATATCAATACTGAACTCTATCTCTCTCACTGGCGGTAACCCTGGTAACTCATCCGGAAAGACATCTGAAAATTCTCTGACTACTGGAATGTCTGTCAATTCCGGACGTGCCACAACCGTATCTACCATGTACGTAATATAACCTTCACAACATTATCCACCAAATTAGTACGTCATTCATTCATACTCTTATAAAATTCTCATTCTCATTTACTTCAAGGAAATTGCACAATACATTTTTTTGGAGTATGAAACGTGATTGTCCTGGCAAAACAATCTAAAACAGCTCGATGAGCAGCCAACCAATCCATTCCTAGGATTACATCAAAATCTCTCATATGCATCAAGATTAGATTGGTTGTCATCACTCTACCACCTAATTTCAGCTCACAATCCCTCAATACATACTCCACTAATTGGCTAGTGTTCATAGGTGTCATTATAGATAGCTTTCTACTCAGAGGGGTAGGCTTCACATAATTACACAATTTAAATGCAAACAAAGGCGATGCAAATGAATGCGTAGAACCAGGATCTATTAACACATATGCTTCTAAATCATGGATCAGAATAGTACCTTTCACTACATCTGATGACCGATCTGTTGTATCCTAGTCAAGAGCATGCACTCGCCCTGTACCAACCGCTTGCTTCCCCTTCTCTGCCGCTGTCGCTTTCCTCCACGACGCAGATGTATCACCAGAAGCCCTTTCTGAACCCTTGCCCTTCTGAGGGGCACTCTCAACTATCTCGGGACAATCTCTGCTCACATGCCCGGGCTTCTCGTATCTATAGCATACCACTGTAAGACCAAAGCAGGGTCTATCACCGTGATATCTACCACACCTGCCGCATCTCTCAGTCATAGGTCGTAGCCAACCTATCACAATACCTTTTTGTGGAGCAGAAGAAATGGCCGGATAAATTGGAGGTCTAGCTGACCTCTCTCGAATCTCCTCTATCCTCGGCCTCTTCCCAATCAATTGTCTGCCCCCTCTATAACCAGACCCTCTATCTCCCACTGGTCTCTTCCCCTCTCTATGTCTGCTGCCAGTCTTCCCGAACTCTGAGGCAGTCCTCTCAAAATCCTGCTCAATCAACTGCGCCCTACTTACTGCTTCCTCGTAAGTCGGAATAGCCAAAGGGACCAATATAGATCTGATCGCTGGCCTCAATCCATCAATGAATCTCTGGACCTTCTTAGTCTCACTACCTATAGTGTCCGGATCATATCTGCCCAGGGAGATAAACCTCATCTCATACTCGTCTACCGATCGACTCCCCTGGGTCAAGTTTAAAAACTCAGATTGCAGCTTCCGCTGCACTGTATCTGGGACGTACTGCCTCCGAAAGGCCTCCAAAAAGATCTCCCAGCTAATCACGGTATGTCTAGCTCTGAGAATCTGTCTGGTGGGCTTCCACCACTGCTCCGTCGATCCACTAAACATAAAAATCGCGAATACCACCATCTCCATAGGGGTACACTCGAAGAACCCGTATAGCTTCTCCATCTCGCTCAACCAATCCTCAACTACCACTGGGTCCTTCACCCCGCTAAATGCCGGTGGTCTGAACTTCTGGAACTGTCGCAGTCTGTCCATATCACAACTGTAACCCCAATCCCTAATACTCTGGTGTGGGGCGACAGGAGAATCCATGTCCTAGACCGGTGGGGGTGTAGGAGTCTCTGTATCCTAAATTGGCTGAGTAGGCGTATTAGGAGTAGCTGCCTGTCCACCTCTAACTCCCTGTACTGACTGCGAAACTAACTCCATAAGCATCTCGAGGCTCCGCTCTATCCTAGCGAAATGTGCCTCAATCGCCTCAGCAGATTTCTCTGTAGTATCCCTCTCTGCAGTACCCTGCTCTATATTATCTCTCTCTGTAGGACCCTGTGGGGCATGCTCCACCCCGGTCTCTACCTCAGCCTCCTCCTGAGTCTCATGAGGTAACTCGGCACGTCTATCAGTTGCAGGCCTACCTCTACGGCCTCTGCCTCGTGCCCGACCTCCTCTACCGCAACGAGTAACAGGCATCTTGCCTATAGTCCTGCATTCACAACCATTTCTTAATTAGAACCCATCTCAATATACACGATTATATCTAACCAAGCACAATAACACAGGGATGTAATTCCTAGTTATTGACACTGACATACATCAGACCAATTTCGCTCTGATACCACCTTTATTGTCACGACCCAAAACTACCCAAAAATTAGAGTAAATTTTTCGCGTTTTATTAATTTCATACTTCCCTCGGATCGTGACCAACCCTAACCAATAATTGGGCTGTATGTCAGTGCCCATGTCATTTCCATACATTTACAATTAGTGTACAATTAAATTTAAATATAAGTTCATATATTCTGCACTAAACTTCTTCCATTTCATTACATATTTATACCCACTCTATACATCCCAGTGTCATACAAAAAATAATATGGTGCTCATGTTATTTAGATACAAGAAACATATATAATGTGTATATACCTCAAAAAGATAGGCAGCAGCGGACAGCTAGAATGCCGTACCCAATCGCCTCCCAATCTACTGGAAGAAATCTGTGTGAGAAAATGAAAGGGGTGAGCACATCAAGCTCAGTAAGGCAATTCTACGAACAAGTAGATAACAATACAACCTACATGAACGTAGTGCCATGCATAAACCACCCCTTCTCCACACATTTCCAAAACAGATGCTATGTTATGATGTCATGTAAAATAACTCACATGTAATCCCAAAAAGCATGAAAACTTAACATGCATATCCTTTAAATAATTTATTTCTCGTTAAAATTTCATAATAAGGTCAGGACTCAACCCTTCCCTCGGGTAGCCCTGACTCACACAAAATCTATAAAATTGTATTTCTCGAAAACATCAATATCTGAAAACATAAATATACGAGATACGAGACTAGGCAATATCTGTAAATTGGTAATAACCAGGACTATGGCCATGTGTCCTCGGGAGTCCCTCTGCTACACGGATCCTAGTGTGCGGGGTCTTACTACGATCGAAAACCGCCCGGGAGGTGGGTCACTCCATCCCGTCGGTCTTATCCGACCCTACGCATCCGTAGATGCCACACGTATTCGAAGATACCACGCATCCGAAGATGCCACACGTATCCGAAGATACCACGCATCCGAAGATGCCATACGGTACAACGTACTCCATGCTACTTGCACGGTACAACGTACTTCGTGGACCCATATCATATCTGCATACTCATGCCATATCTCCAAACGCCCGTACGAGCCTATTTAATCGGTGTGACACACAGTTACCCGTCGCTCCAAGCACGGCTCATCGTATGATCTCAGAAAAATAGTACGAGCGGTGCTCCAGCACTCTCATAAAATCAAGTAAAACTAGTGCGAGCTAAGCTCTAGCACTCTGTCACGAAAATCATATATATAAAAATATGGTGCGAGTTAGACTCCGGCACCGTGTCATGAAAATCATGTAAAACTCTAGTGCGAGCTCTCGCCCCAGCACTAATGTAAGCATTGCACAAATCAAAACTCGTGCGAGCTAAGCTCTAACACGTCACATTTCTGAAAAAGTCACATAGGCGGCTACATTTCTCAAATCGATTTCAACGAAAATCAACCTTTGTTGAAAATATGAAATGCTGTGCAATTTCATTTAAAAGTTAGCCGGCCTACTCATGTATCACCAAAATACTTCAAAAATTAGCAGGAACCCTTTGTTCTTGCTCCTTACACTTTTTCCTAAAATTTAAAGTTTTACCCTTGATGAGGTTGGTAATTTGCCCATTCGGGGCCCTAAAATTTTTACCTCAAATCTAGACCCTTCGGACAATTTAAAAGATTGTAAATGGCGTCAAAAATTCGTAAAGCTATCTCTAGCAGTTCGTAAAATTCCCTTACCTGGAATAGCGCGCAGACTTAACCTGTCTCGATGATACTGAATCTCTCAACCCAAATGCGTGCCAATCAAATGTATGTAACTGCATATAACCACACAGTTGAGGTCAATTCAATTATCTTAATCAGTATATTGTAGTTACTGACCAACTTTAAAGTGTTGGGCCCTATCTACCTTATTGGGTCTCGGCCCATTTTCAGCCCTTTTATATTTATTAGTTCCCTTCTTCAGGTATATCGGGCTTATGCAGCTTACCAATAATTATCGGGTTTCGTTCCAAACTCATTGGATAGCCCGTATACAATTTATGGCAATTACATTACAATTCCGAAAAATATTCCTTTCTATACGAAATTAATCCATAATTTCGTAAAATAATCAAAGCTCTATATTAAAGAACTCATATTGCCGAAATTAAAATGTACTTACCCGATACGATGCGGGGTACGAAAGTCAGAGCTCAATCGGCTCTCGTTTGGTCTCTGCCGTAAAGCTGCACAGTTAGGTAAATCCGGGTTAATTTCCATTAAAATAATATTAAATAAATTTTTGAAATTTACCCGTGGGTCAATCTCGACCCTCTATCAACTTACCCGAATCTCGAGTCATCCCTGGTAAATTTTCTTTCCTTTTCCCTTTTTTTTTCCTTTGTTTTCTTTTATTTTCCTCTTTTCTTCCTTTTCCCTCCTTTTCCTTCCCTTTCCTTTCGGCCAAACGGTGCCGTTTCTGCCACTTTGCCATCGCTTGCATTTTCAGCGGTCTTGCCGGCCAATACCGATCTCAAAAGAATCGGCTCCTCCCCCTGAACGTGTCGGTGGCTTTCGTTCAAGCCCAGTCACGGTGGTTAGCCGGGAATCGACCCGTTTCTCCTCGGCTTTTCCTTCGCTCCGATCGAAGTCCTCCGACCACTACACGGCGCGTTTCCGGTGCCCTGAAGATCACCGACCTCTCCTCTTTCACCGCGGCTGCTTGTCGGCGGTCAAGGATCGTCGGTGCTCCTTCGGTGGTCTCGGGTTCCTCACGGTTTCCTTCGGGTTTTCTGTTTTGGGTTTATCCCGATTTTTTTTTGTTTTCAGATTCTTGTTTTATTATTATTATTATTATACTATTCATTAAAATACTTTACAATATTCCAAAATATCTACAACTTGTATTATTTTATTCTAATTTAATTTATTTAATTTAATTTAATTTATTAAATACATTTTTCTCTAACTTTCGATATTATTCCTTCGTATTTTCGTGATATTGCTCCGGGTAACTTTTCGGTATTTTTAAAAATTTTGAATCTTGATCAATTGACTCAAAATTGTATAATTTCCTCATTATCGATCAAGATATCTTACATCCTTATTTTTAATTAAAATTTTCTTATCGTATTAATACCGGATTTCGGTATTTTTGACCATTTTACCCCTGCTCTTGTTTCGGAATCAATTTAACCTGACTTTCATTCATACATCCCTCATCTTTTCTTATTTTAATTTCGTATTTTTGGTTAACTTCATTTTGATCATTTTCGTTTGACCTGTGGCCAATTCGGCTCGTATTTAATTACTTTCGGTGTTCACCGATATTCCATTTTATTCTTCTTTACAATTTAATTCAATCAATGCTCTTCTTATGATTCAATGAATATATGGAAGTGTACATCACATGAATCATAAGGAATATAGCAACAAATACATACAAAGTGGGTCTTACAGCTGCAACTAGCTTGAGTATTGGTACTGATAATTTATTGAGATTTAAAAATAGAATGGTATACCCAATGATCTGTAGTAAAGGAATTAATGTTGTCTGAGGCCCATTTATAGAGATATAACTGAGAGTGTGACTTAATGCCGCTCATCGATTGGATGGAAGAAGTGGGTAAATGGGAGATAATTGCTCCCAATTTGGTTAAGCAAGATTCGACGAAAGTATAATTAAATTATGGGAAAACCCAAGACAGATTAAAGCAGGCAAAAGAGAGTATACTGACTAAAGACGAAGACCCTTGAAAGTTTCAGCAGGAGATTCAGGGCTTTTAGAAGTTTCACCTTCCAAGGGCATAATGAGGTTTGGGAAGAAAGGGAGAATAAGTCCTCACTATATTGGACCTTTTGAGATCTTAGATCGAGTGGGAGACAAGCTTATAGATTGGCGTTACCGTCGAAATTATCAAGTATCCACAATGTCTTCCACGTTTTGATGTTACGCAAGTATCATCTGGAACCGACACATATGATTAAGTATGAACCATTGGAATTGAAAGAGGATATGACATATGTGAAGAAACCAACCTAGATCTTGAACAGGAAGGAAAAAAGGCATTTCGATCCAAGACAAATTATTTGGTTAAAGTTTTGTGGCAGTATCACACTTCGGAGGAGGCCACATGGGAAGTGGAGAGCTTGATGCGAGAGAAGTACCCGCATTTGTTTAATGATTAAAGTACTCCTAAATTTGGGGATCAAATTTCCCAAAGTGGGGAGAATGTAAATACCGTAAATTTTCTATACACGGTCTTCAGTTGTATTAAATGGAATTAAGTATGCTTAATTTAGAGTAAACAATTTAAATTCATATGTTGAATTTTAGTGTGAGAGACTTGAATGAAGTCAGTCGACTAAAATACTTTAAAACGAAAATTTGATAATTATGTAGTATATATATATATAATTATTAAATTAATTAATAACAATAAAAATAATAGAATAATAGAATAATATATATATATATATATAATAATAACAAATAATCTTTTATCTAAATTGGTGGAAAAGTTTCCACCAAAACACTGAAACACTCATACCATACCTTGTACACCTGCATCCATCTGCACACACACATCCAACACCCTACGCCTCTTGCCAACCTACTCTCGTTTTCCTTACCTTCACATCATTAGTCGGCTTGCCATGTCCTTGTTTTGTGTCTACCGAAATAAAATCAAGGGACGGGCTGGCTGAAGAACAAGAGAAAAAATAGGAAACAGAGTAGCAAAAGGCTGTACATTTGCAAGTAATAGCAACCGGGAGCTGCTGCAAACCCATCGCAACGCAAAAGCAAGAAGCTATTGACAGCTTCTCTTTGCAAGGACCAGGAAAAGGAGAGAAGTGGTAATGAGACACTGAACAGAGGATCGAAGCAGGAACCGAGAGAATAGGACGCCCTGGTAGCAGGTAGAAGCCAAACCTAAAAAATCGTATCCGAGAGCTTGAGGAAACCCGAGAAACAGAGAAAGGAGACGATGACTGAGGACATGAAGGAGGAAACAGGGGCACCAAAAGCGTAGATGATTGGCGAGCATCACAGTTGATGTTGGTGCTGTTGGAGGCTCTTGGTAGGGATGAGTAGAAGGGCTGCTCAAGGTACTACTGGCCAATACGAACAGGAGCCCCAACGTTGGTTGAGGTAAAAAATAGAGGCTTCTTTTTGTGGCTGAAGACGACTTGATACAGGTGGAGCTAGGAAGGCCAGAAAATGATGACTGTTGGTGTTGATTGGGCGACCACTTTAGGTGCGCAAAACAGTGGCTGGTGCTGGGGCATTATAGTGATAGAACGTGGTGGTGAAAATTGCTAAGACAAAGGGATGATGCTGGTGGTGTCGGATCAAAGGAAGCTGTGGAGATGATGATGTTACCGAGAGGTATTTGGGAGCAGGGGAGGCTCCTTGTCGGGCAACAGTACCCACGGTGGTAGGCTAAACAGGGGTTGATGGTGAAGATGATGATGGCGATGGTAATGATGCCGGGACCGAGTCTGGAAGAAGAAGAAGAAGAAGAAGAAGAAGAAGAAGAAGAAGAAGAAGAAGAAGAAGAAGAAGAAAGAGTTGGTGGGAAGGAAAAATAATTTAAAAAAAAAGGAAAGAAAGAGAGAGGTAATATATATATATATGTATATTCTAATATATATATATTAGAGAAAAAAATGAAAATGAAAAAGAAAAATGATGAAATGAAGAAAAGGAGACAAGTGTACAGAGAATTTGGAAACCCGAAAAAAAGGGGTTCTGGTGGAAATAAATCAAGTGAACTAGACCCACTGACTTCAGTCACTAAGGCACCGAGGACTACGAACAGTTATCGAGGTAAAGAAAAATTTCATGTGCTGCTAGAGAAAAATTGCACGTAATTTTCTGATACTTTGTAGATTTAAATTTAGGTTGTATTTCTACTGTAGAAAATATTCGTGAATTGTTAAAAATATCTGCGTATATTTTTTGAGTATTTGAGACTGCGAATTTTAAGACGAAAATTTTTAGTCACCTGAATTATAGAAAACCTTTGGCTGATTTTACACTTTAGAATTTAAGGAAGAGTTTTAAAACTCCGTAAAATGGCATGATTTTTGGAATAGTATTATTTAGCCTATTTAAATAGCTATTGAGTAATTTTAAAATTTCTTGTGAAAAATCTAAAAATTTCAAAATTATACTGAAAATTCGTATTTTGTGAAAAAAGGCAAGTCCAGCCCCTTTTACTCTATTTTTGAGTTGAATCGTGATTAAAGTATTTGAGGTTAAAACTGTACCAGTCAAGCGTGTATTGCTGTGTGATCTTGCACTACCTGCTTGCACGTGATTTAAAGTGTTTTGATGTTAAATCGTGCCTGTCAAGCGTGTATTGCTGTGTGATCTTGCACTACCTACTTGCACGTGATTTAAGGTAAATAGGCGATAGTGAAATTATATGAAATTATGAATAGTGAAATCATACTGAATGGTGAATGATGCTGAGGTCCATGGAGTACGATGTACAATGCTGTGTGCATATGTGTACGATGTACCGTGTTACTAGGAAATAGTGTACTGTGTGAGCCGTTTGGGTAGCTGACCATTACCACGGCACCTGACATCCCGACACACCTGGCCCGTGAATTGCCCAAAGTCACAGACATTGGCCAATAGTCACTTCTAATATCTGATATATTGTGAAATGCCTTGCCTCATCTATTTAAATTACTAAAATGAAAATGAGAATTGTGTTGAGATTTAAACTGTGTGTTTCTTTGCTAGAATTTTGAAATTGTGAAATCATTATAGTAAACTTTGAAGACTCTATTTGTGGATTTCCATTTCTAATTTTATTGAACTGAAAATATACAATATATTTTATGAGAAACTTATTTGTGGCATAAGTATATAGGTAGTGTATTTATCTACCTACCACGTGTTTTTCTTACTGAGCATGTTGACCTTACCCCCTTACTTTCCTCCACAGAGTCCCTCTGCAGCTGGGTTCACTTCCGTTAGTAAGGTATTCCGCACAGTTATTGTGAGAACTGTAAATTTTATGAGATTTGCTAAGTGAGAATTGTAAATTGGTGAATGTAATTATGATATATTGATGTACGTACAAGTTTCATTATGTTTGAATATGAAGAAATGGACTTTTTTATGTGATGAATGTGGGTGGAATGAAAAATGAGTAGTGTGATAAAATGGAATGAAGTTGCATGAGTTGCATAAATCTTTGTACTTCCATTTAGTTTGGTATTGTATACCTTTGGTTTTACAATGAATGTACACAAGTTTTAATGTGTATAAAGTATGAATGGATGTCATTTTCAAGTCTTAAAGGTGGTTGGATGAAAAAATGACTATGGAAGCAAATTAAGGATGCTTTGTATGAGTTACTACAAAAAACTGTAGCGAAATCTGGAAAATATGAATGCCAGATCGATCTCATTGAAGGAAAGATCAATTTGGAAGAGCCGAAAATGCTTTTATTTGAGCAATGAAATAAGGCAGATCGATCTCTAATGGGGCCAAATTGATTTGCTAAGCATTCTGTAAATGAAGAGATCGATCCTTAATGCAAGTAGATTGATTTCCTTAGCTCTCGGGTTGGAGCAGATCGATCTCCTCCCTTAGCCAGATCGATCTCCTTAACTCTCAGCCTGGATGAGATCGATCCTTAATTCAATGCCAGATCGATCTCCTCTTAGAAGAACAGATCGATCTTCACCTCGACCAGATCGATCTTGTAGTTGTTAATGGAGCAGATGGGGCAGTTGAAATGAAGCAGAGATCGATCTCCTCCAATACCAAATCGATCTCATAAGCCCTGTCTATATAAGGAATACGAGATTTTGCCTGGAAATCGAGCCCTCTCACCTCCAAAACCTTAACCTTCACCATTTTCACCCAAACCAAGCTTTCTCTCTCTAAGATTCACCCTATTCTAGACAAAATTAGACAAAAGGGCAAGAGACAAAGTTGTTCCTCTTAGTAAGGAGAACAACATACTAGAAAATCAAAGGTAGGCTTGAGCAAAAGGAAGAGACAAGCGTTCTACAACTTGGTCAAGAGAGGACAAGCTAGGTAAGCTCACAAGATCCTTGGTTTAAGCATTAGCATTGGTTATATTTGTGAATAAATGCACATACCCATATATTTGATTAGAGATATCTAAGTTATGAGGGAAAACAAACAATGAGTATAGATGAAAAATGAGATGTGGGTATCTTGTGATGGTTATGAGTTTTGAGATAATGTTGAGTCAAAATGAGTAAGAGAAAGAGATGTAAATTAAAAATGATGTATATTGATGGGTTAATGATGTGTGTGGACAGCTCGAGAATTCTATGTGGGAAACGAGGCTAGCCGAGAACCCGAGGATATTGTACCACTCAGGTACAAGAGGTAAGGGAAATAAACCATTTGTACTTGTGAGTTTTCTAATGAATGAAAACATTTTAAGAGCATGAAAAAGGGTTTGATGAAAGAGCATGTTTTATGAGATGATTTGATGTGTTGATAAATGTGCAAGTGTTTTACCGGTTTGAGCTCGATTTTTGATGTGATTTGTGTAATTGTGAACACATATGGTTTATAACCAAAAAGAGTTTTTGTGATAACCACCATGAGCTTTACGTGAAGGGAAAACGATTTATATACAATAATGGCATGCTTTTACTGTGTGAGTGTTTTGCCGGTTTGAGCTAGATTTTGATGAGTTTCGTGTAAATGTGAATACGATGTGTTATAACCGAAATGGGTTTTGTGATAACCACTAAGAGCTCTACATGAAGGCAAAAAGATTTTTACTGAGACTATGGCTTGTCATGAGATGCACATCGGGCTTTGCTCTGGTAGCATGCAAGGTCGAGTCGTGCTCTAGTAATATGTAAGATCGACGCCTCTGTTCTGGTAACTTGAGATGACCCTGCTTTGATAGCGATGAGTGGCTTTGCTTTGATAGCATGTAAGGCTAGGCCGTTCTTTTATAGCATGTAAGACCGATGGTTGTACGACTCTGATCAAGTCTACAGCGAATCATGGCCATGTATGTGTATTATTGTCGAGAAATCCCTTAATTAGGGATGTCCGCCTAGGGGACAAATTCAATCATTGTGATGTGCCTATGACGATGAGTTTTATCTGAGTTTTATAAATGCCTAGTCTCGATTTATTTGATGATGATGTGATTTTACAACTGCGATTTATATCACGCATTGAGATTTGACGTAATGTGACTTGTGATTTTTATCACGTGAAGTATGTTGAATGCCATTGTTTACACAGTTATTTCTATAATGATTTGCATGCTCATTATTTCCATCATATTGTGTTTGTGATGATGATTTTTATAACTTCCCTTATCCTCCTTACTGAGCGTTTTGAGAGCTCACCCTTTTTCCTCCCCCCTCCAGATTACTTGAAGTAAATGAGATAGAGTCTGCCGTGTACGTGATATTGGCTGGTGGACAAAATCTCCCCAGGCTATCGCTTGTACACGCATAAGGTATAATTCAGTTCATTTTGTATCCAGATAATGGTGTAATACAGACATTTGTGATGAGTATTTTGGGATTTAATTAAGTTGGTAGGAAAGAAATGATGTGAGACTTATGGGTTGATTCTTTTTGGAATATTATGTATTTAATTTCATTAAATATGAGTTGTATGATCTTGGGGATTAATGTTGGTTTATAAACAATAATGATTTAAAGATACTGCACAGGAATACACCCACGGTTGGTGGATTTTATCTTAAGAAAAATTTTAAATTTGCCCTATTTTTAGAGCTTTCGGGCTGTCAGAGTTATGATTTCGCGGAACATATTTCTGCATCGAAGGTATACCCAGGTTTAAAGAAGTTTTGTTGTATCTAAAATTTTCTGTAAGTACAGTAATGCAATACAAGATGTGTCTGGGGAATGTGAACATATTTTATTTAAATTTGTTACTAAGAAAGAAAATTAATCAGATCAAGTACTATTCTAACCTAATATCAACTTGTAGCCTAACCGAAATACCCGAAAATTTGGGTCATTACATGGTACACATTAACAAGAGTAAGCTTCTATTCACATGTGAAATTAAGTATAACATTCCCTTTCTGTAAGACTCGATTTTTATCGTAAGAGCAAAGGCAATGAATAAAAAAATTTCGATGCATTTAAAAAATGCAAAGGATTGAAATGGAATTTTCGAACACGTTGAAGGGCAAAACAATCAAAAGATAGAAACTTGGTATAAATTCGACAAGAAAATTTAATTAAAAATATGAGATTGAGAAATCTTGATCAATAACGAAGAAATAATTAAATTTCGGGTTAAATTGATCAAGATATGAATTTACTGGAATTATTCAAAATTTTCACTCGGGACAATATCTCGAAAATACGGAGAAAATACATCGAAAAATGGTTAAAATATAATAAATAAATTAATTTAAATAAAATATAATTTTTTTTATATTTTTGGGATTTTTAGAATATAATAATAAATAAAATAATAATAAACTAAAATTTAAATAAATAATTAAAAAAAGATTGAAAACAGAATCGTGAGTCGCCATTCTGTAAACAGAAAGGAAGCCTCAAGGAAACCAGCCCCGTCGACCTCACCTACCGGACGCCATCGGAAAGCCGACCTGGCGAGCCAGCCGAGCCCACTGGCACTGACAGCTGAGGAGAAATGGCGGCTGACGATAAGGAAAGGAAACCGAGAGAACCCGAGGGAGAAAAAGGAAATCGACGAAAATCGAGGCCGATCTAGCCCCAACCAACCATAGCCGAGGGTTCCCTAGGCGCAAGCGACGCGATCGGTGGTGACCATGGCCGACGAAATTGACGGACAGTGCAGGAAACGGCGAGGAAAGAGAAATGGCACCGACGACGAGGGGAGAAGAGTCAGACCGACCACTTTTTGGCCACCTCGGACGAAACCGACCCCAGATCCCTGCATCGGATGATTTCGCCGAGCTGCTGGCGGCGAAAGCCGACGGAGAACCGACCGGCGAGGCCATGAACCAGTCGAACCGAACTGAACCGGTTGGACCAAATCGGTTTGAACTGGGTTGAACCGGACCGAATCAGTTCAGCCAAGAAAGAGAGAAAAAAGTGATAAAAAGAGAAAAAAAGGAAAAAGGGGAAGAATTTTTATGGATACACCGGACTTTGGGTAAGTCGATACGAGGTCAAAAGTGACCGATTTGATTTCTGAGAAATTTATTTAAATTATAATTGATAAAAAATTAACCCGAAATTAAATATAAAATTGTGCAGTTCGATGATAAATCGTATATGTGAGACGATCAAACTTCGATTTGCGTACCATCACATAATTTCGGGTAAGTGAAGCTCATTTATGACAATTTATGTAATTATTCGCGTATTAAAGATTTATTTTACGAATTTCGGATTTAATTCCGCAATTAGTGAATTATATTGGGATTTTTGAATTAATTGTCGTAAATGATATATGGGCTATCCAAAGAGTTTGGAACGAAGCCCAATGGGTATTGAGAGCCCAATAGGCCTCGATGATGTGAATAGTAAGTGGAAATGGGCTGAAAATGGGTCAAGGCCCATTAAGATGAAATCGGACCCAATAAAGTAAAACGAGCCCAATGATTTAAATTAAGCCCAGTAAAAGTGAAATATGAATAATTATGCTTGGATTTAACCCGATAAATGATTATCTGCAGCTCCGGAGTACATATTAGGAGCTAAACGGATCAGGTGATTGGTAGAGTTGAAAAAGGTCAAACCGTACAGAAAAATGAGGTAAGGGAATTTTGTAAGCACTTAGAGATATCTGTGCATATTTTTGGGGTTATTTACATTACGTAGAATTTCATAAGATATCCAGAAATAGAATAATAATTTTTACAAAAATCTAGGTATATGTGAAAATTATAATTTTACCCCTATTTAGGAAATTTTCAGAAAGGGTAGTAAGGCTATGAAATTGCATGATTTTCATGTTTTTGATATTCCTATGATTATATTGCTTTAATTTAAGTAAATTATGGATAAGCTGGCGGTTTATTTCATGTTTTTACATGAAAGGGCACGAATTAGGTGCTAGTTGTGATTTTTTATTTGTTTTAGTGAAATTGAGCAGCTTATCATGTTTTTATGAGTTTTAAATCGTACGTGGATTTTACTTGGATTTATGTATCTGTACTAGATCATTTCTCGTACGTGAATTTAAATTGGATTTATAATTATTTTTAAGTCGTACTGGAGCGTTGCTCGTACGCCGATTTCATTGATTTTTATGAAACCGTGCTGAAGCTTCGCTCGCACGAGGGTTTTTTTGATATCATGAATATACATGGAGCTGTGCTGGAGCTTCACTCGCATAGGAATTTTATGACATGCATATGACTGTGCTGGAGCCTCCTGTAGACTGTGTGTCACAATGAGAAGATATGCTAGCACGTGTAGATTGAGACATGGGTTGGTTATCGACATGGTTTGGAATGGGATATGACCTATGGCAGGCATCCCCAGACTGTGATTTGGGTTCATTGAGTACGTTGTACCGTGTATGTCACACGGAGTACGTTGTACCATGTAGTCATGACTATTGTATTCACGTTACTTGATATTCTGGCGGGTAGGATTTGACCCACCTCCCGTTGCAGTTGTGATACCCTGCACACCGGGATCCGTGTAGCTTGGGATCACAGGAACATAGTCCTTGATTGTTTACATACAGTAACCTGCATGTCTCACATGATATATATTTGATTGGTCTTGTTAGACCAGGGTAGACACGAGGGAGGGGTCGAGCCCCGATTTGTGACGATTTTCATGAAATGTGGTATTAATGAGAAATTGATGGGTTTTTATGAGGATATTAATGATTTTAAAGATGTGTTGAATCCCTCTGGGATTGTTTTTGAAGAGTTTTACTGTACCGAGCATGAGAGGTTTTACATGAGATGTTTTTCATGTTTTACATGCCGATTCATGTTTTATGATATATGATATACTCATACATGGCATGGTTTTAATTGCCTCATGCTCGAGATATAAATGTTTTACATGTCATGCCTTTACCAGCATGTAGATAGTGTACTTATCTACCTACTTGCATTATTGTCTTACTGAGCAAGTTACGTTCACCCCTTCATTTTTCACCCTATAGGGTACATTCAGTAGAAGAGAGTAACAGTAGTCTTGCATTTTGGTTATCCGCTGCTTCCTATCAAGACCAGGTATACACATTTGTATAATTTTGTATCTGAACATATGAAGGCACAGTACTGTATACAGATGTAATATTAGGGATGTATTTAGTTAAAATAAATTGATATGTAAATGAAATATGGAAAATAGATGTTAAGGTAAGTAACATGACAGGAGGGACTAACATCGACTCATAGCCCAACTGTTAGTAGTGAAACTGTTCACGACGGGTAAGGAAATGAAAAAGCAAAAAATTTATAGGGGTTTTTAGGAAAAATGGGTCGTGACAGAGGTGGTATCAGAGCTGAGTTGGTCTGATATGAGTAGGTGTTAGTGGTTAAGTAAATTTACATCCCCATGTACTATGCATTGTTTAGATACAATTGTGTATATCAAGGTGGAAGTGCAGCTAAGAATTTAGTTTCGAATGCAAGAATATAGTTTTTATAACTGATAGCCGCTATGGTAGAGGGACGAGTACACATGCTCGAGGCCGTAGAGATAGGCCTGAGAGTCGAATGAGTCATCACATGAGACTCAAGATAAGAATGAGGTAGAGGCTGATGTTGAGTATACTCCACAGGGTCCTATAAAGAGACTAAACATATTGAGACACGCTCCAAGAGGATGGACTGGAGTGTAGAAAATATTTTGGAGTTGTTTACTTAATCTATGTAGGTAGTTAAGGATAGGCAGGGTAAAAGCCTAAACAGATGCCTCAGACTATAGAGATTCCCACACCCCTCCGGTATTTAGCGAAGTAAAGAAACCAATAGTTACTGAGGACTGGATGAATGAGATAGCGAAGTTGTATGGATTCTTTCGGTGTATGTCGACTGAGAAAGTGACTTTTAAATACGTTTATGTTGGAAGGCGAGGCGGAGCATTGGTAGAAATCCGCTCGACCCATTTTAAGAGTTAGACATCCAGGACTGACATGAGAGATAATTCTGGATGCATTCCGAGTAAAGTATATCTCTAATACTGCTCAGAGGAAGTTACAGATGAATTTATGAGATTAGTTCAGGGAAACCAAGTCTATTGACGAGTATGAAACTCAATTTATATCTCTGGGCAGGTATGAACTCGAAATTATGGGCAGTGAGAAGCGGAAAGCCCAAAAGTACATGAAAGGGCTCAGATTGTCAATTAGAGTCTGATTGGCCCCGTCAGATATCACTACTTATGTCGAGGCAGTGCACAGAATACAGTTGCGTGAATAAGATCATGTGTTGCACGCCTCTAAGATTGGGAAAGGTAGTAAGGGCCGAAATAGAGATAGAAGAGAATAGAGAATGACAGAGATGTCAGAGCGGGAAAGAGACCTGTTGGTAAGAGATTAGAGTTGATGAGTCACCAGGTAAGATGATTGGTAAGGCCCTAGTGTATCCAATTTCAGCACTTTTGACGGATATTGTGATTGGAGGACCCTGACCTGCTCCGTAGCAGTGTAAGCAGTGTAGGATGTGTGGTAGATACCACGGAAGTAGGGCCTACACCTACACTTTATTTACTCAAATAGGCGTTAAGTGTGGTAAGACGGGCCAATTATTTAATGATTGCTCAAAGTTGGGTGTGACTGCCCCACAGAAGGGAAGAGACAGAGAAAACCCTGTTGGTATCTCTGCACCGAAAAGGGGAAAGTAGGTTGTTGGACGATGGCGAGTGTATGCCTTGGACCGGGAGACTACTGATGTTTCATATGATGTGGTGAAAGATACCACACTGGTTATGAATAAAGATGTAATTATGTTACTTGATTCTGGTACACACATTTGTTCATACCGCCTTCATTTGTATGTAAGTTAGTGAAAGACATGAATGCCTACACCTTTGGGTAAAAGATTGATAGTTCGTACCCCAATGAAGGAAGATTAACTAACGGAATAATTATAAAGAGATTATAAGTCAAAACTGGGGGAAGAAGTATAAGTCAGCCGATTTTATTCAATGGAATATGAATAATTTGAAGTAATATTTGAGAATAAATTGGTCGGCTGCAAACTATGCTGTTCAGATTTAGTGATATGTTTACCCCTAAAAAGTATACTGTAAGTGTTGACAAGTAATAAAAAAAAGGGTGTAGCGATTGAAATTAAAGGAGTAAATGATTGTACTCACGGAATGAGTAATGATAGAGTTTGTTATAAGTGATATATGAAAGGAGATAAGATTTGAGATGTGATAGATCACGATTACAAGATCTATTGGAATAAGAGGCGTATGCAAGGTACGAATATCTTTGATATGTAAAATAATTTGGATTAAGCGATATGTAGTAGATATGGATTGCGACCAAGGATAAGGGGGGATATATCCATAACCAGTCCATGTGGTCAAGTCTGAGGGTTAATAAAAGTATTTCAAAATACCTCCCCGCCTGAAGACTTGACAGCATCTAAAAGTATACACAACCTATAAATTGAAATCAAAATTCGTAATATATACATTTAAAATTAGGGTACCTTTACTTGTACGATAAAGAAATATAGAATTCGATTAATCATGAAGGTTTAAAAAATTAAAATTTTATATAAGCCGTTAATATAAGAAAAAGGAAATGACGCGAGTTAGTATCTTGAACGGAAGCGATTTCGAAATGACATTATACGTTTATGCGTACATAGGTTAAGGATTTGGGTGGTTGAAATATTTAGTGGAACTCAACTACGATGAGGTCTTTAAATTTTACTTGAACCGATTTGTTATCATCCGTATTGATGATATTTTGGGTGTATTTAAAGTCCAGGGAAAATTATAAGTAACAATTGGAATTTTTTTTTATAGATGATTTGTTGAGAGTTCTAGAAATGGACTACTTTGTTGACACGTTTAACTTAGAAAAGTTATATTTGAATGGGATGATAGAAGTGACAAGAGTTTTGGTGTATTGACGTATGAACTGACCACTGCATTTATTCTCACCGTACCCAACAGATTAAGAGGTTTCTCAGGGTATATGGATGTCTTGAAAACTAAGATTAGGCTGTGTGTTGAAGCAAAATGAGATGATAGTCACGTATGGATCCAGACAGTTCAAGGACCATGAAAGGACTATCCGGCCCATGATTTAAAGTTGGTAGTCATAGTAATGCACTGAGGGTATGGCGCCACTACTTTTACGATGAGAAATTTCAGGTATGCACTGATCATAAAAGTCTCGAGTATCTGTTTTCACACAAGCGTCGGATACGAGAACAAAGAGGGTTAGAGCTTCTGAGGGATTATGATTGTGGAAATTGTACCACTCAGGAAAGGCTAATGTGATGGCTAATGCCTTGAGCAGAAAGAACCTCGGGATGGTATTACATATGATGGTCAGGGAGCGTGAGCTGCTAGAGCAGTTGTAAGCCTCAGTAGTGATGTGATCCCCTCTGACAATGACAGTGATTGTGTGACAGCTAGCCTGAGATTAGAACTGGATATGAGTGACCGGATTTGACAGGCTTAGCGTGATGATCGGCATGGTGTCGATAGTGTGAGTCAGATTCGGATGGGTACAGTGACAGAGTTCACAGAGAGTGATGATGGCTTACTGAGGTTCAGAGACAGTATAAGTGCTCCCCAGGACTACAGTGATGAGATAGTTATTGTCAGAAGCTCACTCTTTGGGATATACAGTGTATCCGAGAAGTATTAAATATATCAAAATCTTAAAAAAGGGTATTGGTGGTCAGATATAAAAAAAAAAAGGACATGGTAGAGTTGTGAAAAAGTGTCTCGTATGTCAGCAGATTAAGGTAGAGCAAAAGAAGTTGCAGGGTTATTGCAGTTTCTACCTATATTGACACGAAAATGGGAACAAGTTACCATGAATTTCGTGATGGGTTACAGAGGACCCGGATGAATCACGAGGCTATCTGGGTGATAGTCGATAGATTGACTAAGTCTACCTACCTTCTGGTTAGGAAATCCCCAGATACTCTGAGTGTGGACAGATTTATGTGTATGGAAAATTGTGGAATATTTTGTAGCGTTCCAGTGAGCATGGTATCAGATAGGAATTTTCGCTTCACTTCCCAGTTCTGGGAACTTTTTCAGGAAGTTATGGGAACCCGACTGAGTGTTAGCATAGCTTTCCATCTTCAGACAGATGGTCAGTCAGAGAGGACTGTACAGGTTCTGGAGGATATGATCAGAGTGTGTGCCATTGATTTGATAAGCTCCTAGGATGATCAGTTGTTACTAATCGAATTCGCCAATAATGACAATTATCACTTGAGTATCGGGATGACTTTATATATGAGGCATTGTATGGTCGTAGGGGTTGTTCCGGATTTGGATAAGAAGAAGTGGGTGACAGATAGAAAATTTTTCCCGAATTGGTAAAACAAACCTCTGAGGATGTTCAGTTGATTTGTGAGAGATTAAAAACACCTCAGAGCAGATAGAAAAGCTATGCTGATAAGAAACAGAAACCATTGGAATTCACCGAGGGCGAATCAGTATTGTCGAAAATTACTTGTCCTAAGGACATAACGAGATTCAGAAAGAAGGCAAATTGAGTTTCGTTAGATTGAATCCTTTGAGATTGGACAAAGTGGGAGATAAGGCCTGTAGGTTGGCGTTACCACTTAAATTAGCAGGCATCCACAATGTGTCCCATCTTTTGATGCTTCAGAAATACTATATGGACCCGGTATATGTGATTGGATATGAGCTCCAACAACTAAGCTCAATGAAAGTAAAACATATGTTGAAAAATCGATCCGGGTATTAGATGGAAGGAGAAAGTGTTGAGGTTTAAGATGATCTCCCTAGTCAAGTATGTTGGTAGTATTACACTCCAAAAAAAGTCACTTGAGAATGACAGTATATGATACGATAGACGTACCCGAAGTTGTTTATGGATCCATTTGATTTGGTTCTAATTTGGAGGACCAAATTTCTTAAGTGGGGGAGATTATGTAAGACCCGATTTTTATCGTAAGAGCAAAGGGAATGAATAAAAATTTTCGAATGCATTTAAAAATGCAAAGGATTGAAATGGAATTTTTGAACACGTTGAAGGGCAAA
Source organism: Firmiana major (assembly GCA_033439115.1). NCBI lineage: Eukaryota > Viridiplantae > Streptophyta > Magnoliopsida > Malvales > Malvaceae > Firmiana > Firmiana major. The sequence continues at coordinate 7,144,383 of CM065908.1, read as the reverse complement.
ACGATCAAAAGATCGAAAGCCGTTATAAATTCAACAAGAAAATTTAATTAAAAATATGGGATTGAGAAATCTTGATCAATAACGAAGAAATAATTAAATTTTGGGTTAAATTGATCAAGATATGAATTTACTGGAATTATTCAGAATTTTCACTCAGGACAATATCCCGAAAATACGGAGAAAATAAATCGAAAAATGGTTAAAATATATTAAATTAATTAATTTAAATAAAATATAAATTTTTTTGATATTTTTGGGATTTTTAGAATATAATAACGAATAAAATAATAATAAACTAAATTTTAAATAAATAATTAAAAAAAGATTGAAAACAGAATCGCGAGTCACGAATCTATAAACAGAAAGGAAGCCCCGAGGAAACCAGCCCCGTCGGCCTCACCCATCAGACACCACCAGAAAGCCGACCAGGTGAACCAGCCGAGCCCGCCGGCACCGACAGTTGAGGAGAAACAACGGCCGGCGATGAGGAAAGGAAACCAAGAGAACCCGAGGGAGAAAAAGAAAATTGGCGGCAACCGGCGCTGCTCTAGCCCCAACTGACCATAGTCGAGGGTTCCCCAGGCGCAAGCGACGCTATTGGTGGTGGCCACGGTCGGCGAAACCGACAGACGGCGCAGGAAACGACGAGGAAAGAGAAAGGGCACCGACGACGAGGGGAGAAGAGTCGGACCGGCTACTTTTCTGCCACCTCAGACGAAACCGACTCCAGATCCGTGCATCAGACGATTTCGCGGAGCTACTGGTGGTGGAAGCCAACGGAGAACCGGCCGGCGAGGCCCTGAACCAGTCGAACCGGACTGAACCGGCTGGACTGAACCGGTCTGAACCGGGTTGAACCAGACCGAACAGGTTTAGCCAAGAAAGAGAGAAAAAAGGGAGAAAAAGAGAAAAGGAAAAAGGGGAACAATTTTTGGGGATACACCGGACTTCGGGTAAGTCGATACGAGGTCAAAAGTGATCGATTTGATTTTCGAGAAATTTATTTAAATTATAATTGATCAAAAATTAACTCGAAATTAAATATAAAATTGTGCAGTTCGATGATAAATCGTATACATGAGACGATCGAACTTCGATTTGCATACCATCACATAATTTCTGGTAAGTAAAGGTCATTTATGACAATTTATGTAATTATTCGCGTATTAAAGATTTATTTTACGAATTTCAGATTTAATTTCGCAATTAGTGAATTATATTGAGATTTTTGAATTAATTATCGTAAATGATATACGGGCTATCCAAAGAGTTTGGAACGAAGCCCAATGGGTATTGAGAGCTCAATAGGCCTCGATGATGTGAATAGTAAGTGGAAACGGGCTGGAAATGGGTCGAGGCCCATTAAGATGAAATCGGACCCAATAAAGTAAAATGGGCCCAATGATTTAGATTAAGCCCAGTAAAAGTGAAATATGAATAATTATACTTGGATTTAACCCGATAAATGATTATCTGCAGCTCCGGAGTACATATTGAAAGCTGAACGGATCAGGTGATCGGTAGAGTTGAAAAAGGTCAGACCGTACAGAAAAATGAGGTAAGGGATTTTTGTAAGCGCTTAGAGATATCTTAGCATATTTTTGGGGTTATTTACATTACGTAGAATTTCATAAGGTATCTAGAAATAGAATAGTAATTTTTATGAAAATCGAGGTATATGTAAAAATTACGATATTGCCCCTAGTTAGGAAATTTTCAAAAAGGGTAGTAAGGCTATGAAATTGCATGATTTTCATATTTTTGATATTCCTATGATTATATTGCTTTAATTTAAGAAAATTATGGATAGGTTGGCGGTTTATTTCATGTTTTTACATGAAAGGGCACGAATTAGGTGCCAGTTGTGATTTTTGATTTGTTTTAGTGAAATTGAGCAACCTATCATGTTTTTATGAGTTTTAAATCGTACGTGGATTTTAGTTGGTTTTATGCATCCGTACTAGAGCATTTCTCATACGTGAATTTAAATTGGATTTATAATTATTTTTAAGTCGTACTGGAGCGTTGCTCGTACGCAGATTTCATTGATTTTTATGAAATCGTGCTGGAGCTTCGCTCGCACGAGGGTTTTTCTGATATCATGAATATGCATGGAGCCATGCTGAACTTTCGCTCACATAAAAATATGACCATGCTAGAGCCTCCTGTAGACTGTGTGTCACAGTGAGAAGATATGCTAGCACGTGTAGATTGAGACATGGGTTAGTTATCGACATGGTTTGGAGTGGGTAAGACCTATGGTAGGCATCCCCAGACTGTGATATTGGGTTCATGGAGTACGGTGTACCGTGTATGTGGCACGGAGTACGCTGTACCATGTAGTCATGACTATTGTATTCACGTTACTTGATATTATGACGGGTAGGATTTGACCCACCTCCCGTTGCAGTTGTGATACCCCGCACACCGATATCCGTGTAGCCTAGGATCACAGGGACATAGTCCTCGATTGTTTCCATACTACCTGCATGTCTCACATGATATATATTTGATTGGTCTTGTTAGACCAGGGTAGACCCGAGGGAGGGGTCGAGCCCCGATTTGTGATGATTTTCATGAAATGTGGTATTAATGAGAAATTGATGGGTTTTTATGAGGATATTAATGATTTTAAAGATGTGTTGAATCCCTCTGGGATTGGTTTTGAAGAGTCTTACTGTACCGAGCATGAGAGGTTTTACATGAGATGTTTTCATGTTTTACATGCCGATTCATGTTTTACGATATATGATATACTCATACATGGCATGGTTTTAATTGCCTCATGCTCGAGATATAAATGTTTTACATGTCATACCTTTACCAGCATGTAGATAGTGTAGTTATCTACCTGTTTGCATTATTGCCTTACTGTGCAAGTTGTGCTCACCCTTTCATTTTCCACCCTACAAGGTACATTCAGTAGAAGAGAGTAACAATAGTCTTGCATTTTGGTTATTCGCTGCTTCCTATCAAGACCAGGTATACACATTCGTATAATTTTGTATTTGAACATATAAAGGCACAGTATTGTACATGGATGTAAAATTGGGGATGTATTTAGTTAAAATAAATTAATATGTAAATGAAATATGGAAAATAGATGTTAAGGTAAGTAACATGACAGGAGGGACTAACATCGACTCATAACCCAACTGTTAGTAGTGAAACTGTTCACGACGAGTAAAAAAATAAAAAAACAAAAAATTTGTAGGGGTTTTGAGGAAAAATGGGTCGTGACAGAGGTGATATCAGAGCTGAGTTGATCTAATATGAGTAGGTGTTAGTGGTTAAGTAAATTTACATCCCCATGTACTATGCATTGTTTATATACAATTGTGTATATCAAGGTGGAAGTGCAGCTAAGAATTTAGTTTTGAATGCAAGAATATAGCTTTTATAACTGATAGCCGCTATGGTAGAGGGGTGAGTACACATGCTCGAGGCCGTAGAGATAGGCCTGAGAGTCAAATGAGTCATCACATGAGACTCAAGATGAGAGTGAGGTTGAGGCTGATGTTGAGCATACTCCACAGGGTCCTATAAAGAGACCAAACATATTGAGACACGCTCCAAGAGGATGAAGTGGAGTGTAGAAAATATTTTGAAGTTGTTTACTCAATTTATGCGGGTAGTTGAGGATAGGCAGGGTAAAGCCTAAACAGATGCCTCAAACTATAGAGATTCCCACACCCCTCAGGTATTTAGAGAAGTAAAGAAACCAATAGTTACTGAGGATTGGGTGAATGAGATAGCGAAGTTGTATGGATTCTTTCGGTATATGTCGACTGACAAAGTGACTTTTAAATATGCTTATGTTTGAGGGAAAGACGGAGTATTGGTAGAAATCTACTCGATCCATTTTAAGAGTTAAACATCCAGGACTGACATGGAAGATAATTCTGGATGCATTCCAACTAAAGTATATCCCTAATACTACTCAGAGGAAGTTACAGATGAATTTATGAGATTATTTTAGGGAAACCAAATCTATTGACGAGTATGAAACTCAATTTATAACCCTAGGCAGGTATGAACACGACATTATGGGCAGTGAGAGGTGAAAAGCCCAAAAGTACATGGAAGGGCTCAGATTGTCAATTAGAGTCTGATTGGCCCCGTTAGATACCACTACCTATGTCGAGGTAGTGCACAGAATACAGTTCCGTGAATAAAATCATGTGTTATACACCTCTGAGATTGGGAAAGGTAGTAAGGGCCGAAATAGAGACAGAAGAGAATAGAGAATGACAGAGATGTCAGAGCGGGAAAGAGACCAGTTGGTAAGAGATTAGAGTTGATGAGTCACTGGGTAAGATGATTGGTAAGGCCCCAATGTATCCAATTTCAGTACTTTTGATGGATATTGTGATTGAAGGACCCCGACCTGCTCCGTAGCAGTGTAAGATGTGTAGGATGTGTGGTAGATACCACGGAATTAGGGCTTATACCTACACTTTATTTACTAAAATAGGCGTTAAGTGTGGTAAGATGGGTCAATTATTTAATGATTGCTCAGAGTTGGGTGTGACTGCCTCACAGAAGGGCAAAGAGACAAAGAAAACCCTGTTGGTATCTCTGCACCGAAAAGGGGAAAGTAGGTTGTTGGACGAGGGCAAGTGTATGCCTTGGACCAGGACACTACTGATGTTTCATATGATGTGGTGAAAGATACCACACTGGTTATGAATAAAGACGTAATTATGTTACTTGATTTTGGTACTACACATTTATTCATACCGCCTTCATTTGTATGTAAGTTAGTAAAAGACATGAATGCCTACACCCTTGGGTACAAGACTGATGGTTCGTACCCCAATGAAGGAAGGTTAACTAACGGAATAATTATGAAGAGATTATAAGTCAAAAACGGGGGAAGAAGTATAAGTCAGCCGATTTTATTCAATGGAATATGAATAATTTAAAGTAATATTTGAGAATAAATTGGTCGACTGCAAACTATGCTATTCAGATTTCTATCCTAAGATAGTGATATGTTTACCCCAGGAAAGTATACTGTAAGTGTTGACAAGTAATAAAAAGGGGTGTAGCGATTGAAATTAAAGGAGTAAATGATTGTACTCACGGAATGAGTAATGACAGAGTTTGTTATAAGTGACATACGAAAGGAGATAAGCTTTGAGAAGTGATAGATCCTGAATACAAGATCTATTGGAATAAGAGGCGTATGCAAGGTACGAATATTTTTTATATGTAAAATAATTTGGATTAAGCGATATGTAGTAGATATGGATTGCGACCAAGGATAAGGGATGGATATATCCATAACCAGTCCATGTGGTCAAGTCTGATGGTTAATAAAGGTATTTTAAAATACATCCCCACCTGAAGACTTGACAGCGTCTAAAAGTATACACAACCTATAAATTGAAATCGACAGTCGTAATATATACATTTAAAATTAGGGTACCTTTACTTGTACGATAAAGAAATATAGAATTCAATTAATCATGAAGGTTTAAAAAATTAAAATTTTATATAAGCCGTTAATATAAGAAAAAGGAAATGACGTGGGTTAGTATCTTGAACGGAAGCGATTTCGAAATGACATTATACGTTTATGCGTACATAGGTTAAGGATTTGGGTGGTTGAAATATTTAGTGGAACTCAACTACGATGAGGTATTTAAACTTTACCTGGACCGATTTGTTATCATCCTTATTGATTATATTTTGGGTGTATTTAAAGTCCAGGGAAAATTATAAGCAACAATTGGAAATTTTTTTTTATAGATGATTTGTTTAGAGTTCTAGAGATGGACTACTTTGTTGACACATTTAACTTAGAAAAAGTTGTATTTTAATGGGATGATAGACGTGACAAGAGTTTTGGTGTACTGAAGTATGAACTGACCACCGCATTTATTCTCACCATACCCAACAGATTAAGAGGTTTCTCAGGGTATATGGATGTTTTGAAAACTAAGATTGGGCTGTGTGTTGAAGCAAAATGAGATGATAGTCACGTATGGATCCAGACAGTTCAAGGACCTTGAAAGAACTATCCGGACCATGATTTAAAGTTGGTAGCCGTAGTAATGCACTGAGGGTATGGCGCCACTACTTTTTCCACGGACCTGCTTGAGATGGAAGCTGATGAAGAACCAGCTGGCAAAGCTCCGAACGGCGAAGAAGAAAACCAGATCGGATTGAACCGGGCTGAACCGGACCGAACCGTTTCAGCCAGAAAAGAAGAAAAAGAAAAAAAGAAAAGAAAAGAAAGAAGAAAAAGGGAAAAAAAGAAGAAAAATGGGAGAAAAATTTCAATGATGCAATCGAGCTACGGGTAAACCGGTAAGCGGTCGAAATTGACCAAGTTAAATTTCGGAATATTTAAGTTGATTAATATTCAATTGAAAATTGACTTGAAAAAATATGTAATTGTGTAGCTCGACAATTGACGTCAAACGAGAGCTCGAGTCAACCTTGATTTGTGTACTATCATGGAATCTCGGGTAAGTAACTCTTATTTATGACAATTTGCATAGTTATGCTTGTTAGAAATTTACCGTATAAATTACAAATTAATTTTGTATAAAATGAATTAAATTTTGGAATTAGAGATAAATTGTTGTAAATAATTATTTGAGCTATCCAAGAGTTTAAAATGAGGCCCAATAAATACTGATGGGCCCAATAAGCCCAATAGACCTCGATAATGTGAATAGTAAGTAGAAAATGGGCTTAAGGTCGATTACGGCCCATTAAGGTGCAATCAGGCCCAAGATTATAAACGAGCCCAATACTTTGAATTGAGCTCAGAAATGATGAAATAAAGTTAATTGAATGATTTCTGACCCGATAAATAATTATACGCAGCTCCAGAGATTTGATTGGGAGCAAATCGGACTGTATGACGAGACATCAGTGAAAATATTAGACTGTATAGAAAAATGAGGTAAGGGAATTTTGCGAGTAGCTAGAGGTAGCTACGCGTATTTTAATAGCTTTTGTATACACTGAAAATGTATAAAGGTCCTAGAAATGGATTAAAAATTATAAGGACTCGGGATAGGTAAAAGACTATTTTACCCTTATTGAGGGAAATTCACCTAAGGATGGTGAAAGCATGACATGCATGAAATGCATGATTTGAGGAATTTTTGTGACTTTTTAGCAAAGTAAATTGGTAGATTGGCTAGTATTTGCATAAATTTCACATGATAACACTACGTGAGTGTTATTTAAATTTAAATGAAATTTCTTTAGAAAAAGGGCCAACTATCAACTTTATATGGAAATAGATGGTGTTAGAGCCTTGCTCACACTATATCTAAGTTTGTGAGTGTGCATAATGGTGCTGGAGTGGTTGCTCGCACCGATTTATGTGACATGATATGCATAAAAAGGGTGCTGGAGCGATAGCTTGCACTAGTTTTAATAAATTGACATGCATGAGAGGTGCTAGAGCTTAGCTCGGACGAGTTTTGAACTGTGTGACGCATGCTATAGTGCCGGAGCAGGGGCTTGCACTAGAGTTTTACATGCATGGGTGCTGGAGCCTAGCTTGCACCAGATTTTGACAGGGTGCTGGAGTCTAACTCGCACCAGATTTTCACTTGATTTTTATGACACAGTATTGGAGCCTAGCTCGCACTAGTTTTACATGATTTTGACAGAGTGTTGGAGCTTGCTTGCGCTAGATCTTATGAGATTTTATGAAACGCGTGCAGGAGCTTTGCTCGCATGAGATTTTCCCTGATTTTATGAGAGTGCTGGAGCATCGCTCGCACTGATTTTATTAGACATGCGATGAGCCGTGCTAGGAGCGTCGGGTAGACTGTGTGTCACGCCGATTAAATATGCTCCCACGTGTGTTTTGAGACAGGAATGATTATTGATATGAGATGTGGGTCCACAGAATATGTTGTACCGTGTAAGTAGCATGGAGTACGTTATACCGTGCTGAGATTGATTGTGTGGCATCTTCGGATGCGAGTGGCATCTTTGGATGGGAGTGATCGGGCAGACCCGATGGGATGGACTGACCCATCTCTCGGGGCTGTTCCCGATAGTGGTGAGACCCCGTACACAGGATCCGTGTAGCAGAGGGATCACGAGGATATGGCCATAGTCCTGCTTATTTACTAAAGATATATATATATTGCCTAGTCTCGTATGTTACTATCTGATGTTTTGAAAGCTTGAGAATGCGTGGATTTTGTGGAGTTTGGACCACCCAAGGGAGGGGTTGGGTCCTGACTGATGATATTGGTTTTGTTGTGAATAAATGGAATTTTGAATGTTTTCGAAAATGCTTGTAAATAAATGATTTTATGTAGATCAGGATCACCCGAGGGAGGGGTTGAGTCCTGATGAGTGTGATGGATGTGGATTCATGGAATGAATTAAAATGTTTTCTATGGTTTTGTGGAAACTCAACATGATGTATTTTCCATGCTTGTTTATAATTCATGAAATGAAATGTTTTAGCATGAGGAGGTTATCCATGCTTTAATTGCAAATGCATGATTTTGATTTTATTCATGCATTGTATGATTTTACATGAGATGTCATTAAGGCATGAGTTGCATGATTTTCATAAGCACGAACATCATTTATAAACTATGACATTGATGTGTGCATGATTTTGTGCATGAGCCTTAAACGAAAACAAATGGATTTAAGGGCATGGCATTATGAGCATGTATAGTGGTGCTATCTACTTACTTGCATAATTTCCTTACTGAGCGTGTGGTTACTCACCCCCTTATTTTCTCCGCTTTTCAGAGCACTCGCAGTAGATAGTGAGCGACTGATGACTTGCATTCTTGGTATCCGTTGTTTCCCATCATCTAGGAAAGGTATACACACTTGTATGGTTTTTTGTATCTAAATATGTAAATGCACAATACTGTAAACGTATATGACGTCGGGGATGTAAAGTTATGTAAATGAAATTGTGAATGTAACATGGAAATGTAATGGTAAGTAGTGTGTGGGGACTAACACTGAATCATAGCCCAACTATTGGTAGGATGGTCACGATGAGAGGAAGGTAAAAATTAAATATGAAAGAAAAATGAAAAATTTACTCTGATTTTTGGGTCGTGACAAATGGTGGTAGCAGAGCTAAGTTGGCCTGATATGAGTCGGTGTTAGCGGTTAAGGAAGTTTACATTCCCATGTACTGTGCTTTGCTTAGATACAATTGTGTATATCGAGATGGAATTGCAGCTATGAATTTGGTTTTGAATGTAAGAATCTAATTATTATAACTAATAATCACTATGGTAGAGGGGCGAGAGTACATGTGCTCGAGACTCAGGATGAGATTGATGTGGAGGCTGGTATTCAATATGCCCCACAGAGTCTGACAGAGAGATCGGACAGTATTGAGACACGCTTCGTGAGGTTAGAGCGGAGTGTGGAGAATATTTTGGTACTTATTTGCTTAGAGTATGCATCGAATTTGAGGGCGAGTCGGAGCATTGGTGGAAGTTCGCTCGACCCTTTTTAAGAGTTAGACATCCAGAGTTGACATGAGAGATAATTCTGGATGTATTCCGGTGGCAGCATATCCCAGACACTACTTAAAGAAAATTATAGATAAAATTCTTTACTCGACCCAGAGGAACTGGTTGATTGACGAGTATGAAACTCAGTTTATATTCCTGGGCTGGTATGACCCCGACACTATGAACAATGAGAGTCAAAATGTTCGAAAGTTCATGGAAGGGTTCAGACCGTTAATTAGAGTCTGATTGGCCTCGTTAGATTTCACTACCTAGGCTGAGGTAGTGCGCAGACTACAGTTGTGTGAATAAGATTAAAAGTTGCACACCTCTAGGATTGGAAAAGTTAGTAAGGGTCGAAATAGAGACAGAAATGGAATAGTGGATGATAGAGATGTCAGAGCGAGAAAGAGATCATTTGGTAAGAGAATTAGAGCTGTCGAGACAAGGGGTATTGTGATTGGAGGACCCCGACTTGCTACTGAGCAGGGTTGGATATGTGGTAGTTACCACGAAAATAAGATGTTGGACGAGAGCGAGTGTAAGCCTTGGACCAGGACACTATTGATGTTTCATTTGTTGTCGTGGAGGGTACCACCTTGATTGTGAATAATGAAGCAACTATGTTAATTGATCCTGGTGTCATGCATTTATTCATACTGCCCTTATTTGCATATAAGTTAGTGAAAGACATGAATGCCTACCCCTTTGGGCACAATGCTTGTAGTTAGTACCCCAATGAAAGAGAGTTAAATAACGGAATAATTATGAAGAGATTTTAAGTCAAAAACGGGGGAAGAAGTATAAGTCAGCCTATTTTATTCGATGGAATATGAATACTTTTGAAGTAATATTTGAGAATAAATTGGTCAGCTGCAAACTATGTTGTTCAGATTTCTATCATAAGATAGTGATATGGTTACCCCTGAAAAGTATACTGTAAGTTTTGATAAGTAATGAAAGGGGTGTAGCAATTGAAATTAAATGAGTAAATGGTTATACTCACAGAATGAGTAATGATGGGAATGTTTTCTCGTTTGTGTGGTTGGTATGGATAAGGCACATCCGGAGTTAACAGATATCCTTATGGTCAGGGAGTTTCCTGATATCTTTCCGGATAAACTACCAAGGTTGCCACCCGTTAAAGGAATGGAGTTTTGTATTGATTTGGTATCTGGTACGGAGCCGATATCCTAACCACGGTATAAAATGGTATCAGTGGAACTAGAAGGACTAAAGAAGCAATTATAGGAGTGATTGGATAAAAGTTCATCAGATCTTTTTTAGAGATCGATTTGAAGTCTAGGTAACATCCATTAAGAATTCGGAATGTGAATGTGCCCAAAATGATTTTCATAACCGTTAGGGCATTGATGAACAAGGTATTTAAACTTTACCTAGACTAATTTGTGGTCATCCTTAGCGATGATATTTTGATGTATTCGAAGTCTAGGGAAGAGCATGAGCAGCAACTGAAACTATTTTACAGATGAATTGTTGAGAGTTTCTCGAAATAGGCTGCTCAGTTGACATTTCTCGTTCAGAAAAAGATTGCATATGAGTGGGATGATAAGTATAAAAGTAGCTTCGGTGAGTTTTGGTGTATCAAAGTATGAACTGACCACCGAAATTATTTTCACCATACCTAATAGCTCAAAAGGTTTCTCAGTGTATATGGATACCTCAAAATAATGAGTGGGCTATATATTGATGCAAAATGAGAAGATAGTCGATTATGGATCCAGACAACTCAAGGATCACAAAAGAAACTATCCGACCCATGATTTAAAGTTGGCAGCAGTAGTGTTTGCACTAAGTATATGGCACTACTATATACACGGTGAGAAATTTCGGGTATGCACTGATAATAAAAGCCCCGAGTATCTGTTTTCACAGAAAGAGTAGAATATGAGATAACATAGAAGGTTAGAGTTTCTGAAGGATTATGATTGTGGAAATTATACCACCCAGGAAAGGCTAATGTAATGGTTGATGCCTTGAGAAGAAAGAGCCTGAAGATGGTATCACAGATGATGGTCAGGGAGCGTGAGCTGCTAGAGCAATTGTGAGCGTCAGTAGTGATGTGATCCCTTCTGATGATGATAGTGATTGATTGTGTGACAGCTAGCCTGAGATTAGAACCGGATTTGAGTGATCGAATTTGACAGGCTTAGCGTGATGATCGGCAGGGTGTCGATAGTATGGGTCAAATTCAGATGGGTACAGTGACAGAGTTCACAGTGAATAATGATGGCTTACTGAGGTTTAAAGACAATATAAGTGCTCCCCAAGACCACAGTTGATGAGATAGTGTTATTGTCCAAAGCTCACTCTTCGGGATATACTGTGCATCCGGGAAGTAATAAATATATCGAAATCTCTGAAAAGGGCATTGGTGGTTAGATATGAAAAGAGACATTGTAGAGATTGTGGAGAAGTGTCTCGTATGTCAGCAGATTAAGGTAAACCAATAGAAGTTTGCAGGGTTATTATAGCCTCTACCTATATCGACATAGAAATGGGAGCAAGTTACCATGGATATCGTGATGGGTTATAGAGGACTGCAGGAATCACGAAGCTATCTGGGTGATAGTCGATAGATTAACTAGGTCTACCCACCTTCTGGCTATGGAAATCCCCAGATACTCGGAATGTGTAGGCGGATTTATGTGTACGAAAAATTGTAAAACATTATGTAGCGTCTCGGGGAGCATGATATCAAATAGGGATTTTCGCTTCACTTCCCACTTTTGGGAACATTTTTCAAGAAGCTATGGGAACTCGATTGAGTATTAGCGCAGCTTTTCGTCCTCAAACAGATGGTCAATCAGAGGGGACTGTATAGATGCTGGAGGATATGATGAGAGCATGTGCCATTAATTTTATAATCTCTTGGGATAATCAGTTGTTACTAATTGAATTCGCCAATAGCGACAGTTATCACTTGAGTATCGGGATAACATTATATGAGGCATTATATGGTCGTAGGAATTGTTCCCCGACTTGGATAGGAAGAAGTGGGTGTCAGATAGAGAATTGCTCCTGAATTTGTATAATAAGTCTTTGAACGTGTTCAGACAATTATGAGTGATGGAGAATACCTCAGAGCAGACGAAAAAGTTATGCTGACAAGAGATGGAGACTGTTGAAGCTCAAAGAGAGTAGGTCGTATGTTGAAAAATCAATTCAGACATTAAATAGGAAAGAGAAAGTGTTGAGGTTTAAGACGATCTCCCTAGTCAAAGTCCTTTGGTAGTATTATACTTCGAAAAAAGTCACATGAGAATTAAAAAGTATGATGCAATAGACGTACCCAGAGTTGTTTATGGACCCATTTGAATTGGTTCTAATTTGGAGGACCAAATTTCTTAAATGGGGGAGATTATGTAAGACCCGAATTTTTATCATATTTCCTTATGATTCATGTGATGTATACATGGTTATATGTAAATTGAATCATAAGAGGATTTCTACGTAAATGAAAAATGCAAAAGGAATGAATGAAATTCTCAAATGCATTTAAATACCAAATAGAGATTTAAATGGCCACATATTAAACGAATGAGATTCGGACCATTCGGATTGGAGATAAGAATTTAAAACACAAAACGAGAAAGGGTTCGTGAAGGGAAGTTGTGTTGATTTGGTCTCGAACACGTTAAAGGGTAAAACAGTCAAAAGACCCAAAATTCGATGTAAATTCAGTAAGAAATTTACACTATAAACATGGATTCAGAAAATCTTGATCAATAAAGGAGAAATAATTAAATTTCAGGTTAAATTGATTAAGATATGAATTTATTGGAATAAATGAAAATTTTCACCTCGAAAAATTATCCCGAAAATATTGAAAAAATACACCGAAAAGATAAAATCAGACAGATAAATACATTAAATGATTAAATGAATAAAATATAATATTTTTGGGATATTTTAGCAAAAATATTATATTTTATTCAATTAAAATAATAATAATAATAATAAATAATAAAATAATAAAAAATAAAAGTTAAAAAAAAAACAAACAGAATTGCGATTTCGCGATTCTGTAAAAGAAACAAAGGAAAGAAACAAAAGGCAAGTCGAGGGCCTCCCTTCTGCCTCCTCCGAATGGAGCCACCGACGCGAAGACCCAGGCGAGTGGTTGAAGGGAGAGGCAGCCGAGCCTTGCCGGCACTGGTAGACGAAGAAGGAACGGCGACCAGCGAGAGAAAGAGAGAGAAAGTAAGAGAAACCGAGAGGAGAAGAGAGAAATGGAGGAGAGAGAGAGACGATCAGAGGTCTGAGGAAGGGGGAACGCCTCGCCACCGACCAGAAGATATGACCAACGACACCGATCCAGGTGCAAATCGGTGAGAAACGATGCTGATAGGGAGAGAAAGAAATGGGTAGCGACGCCGGAGGGAGAAGAGGCCGGACCGACCACTTTTAGACCAATCCTAGCCAAACCGAGACCAGATCTATGCATCGGACAGTGCAACGGACCTGCTTGAGATGGAAGCCGGTGAAGAACCAGCCGGCGAAGCTCCGAATGGCGAAGAAGAAAACTAGACCAGATTGAACCGGGCTGAACCGGACCGAACCGATTCAGCCAGAAAAGAAGAAAAAGAAAAAAAAGAAAAGAAAGAAGAAAAAGGGAAAAAAAGATGAAAAATGGGAGAAAAATTTCAGTGATGCAATTGAGTTATGGGTAAACCGGTAAGCAGTCGAAATTTACCAAGTTAAATTTCGGAATATTTAAATTGATTAATATTCGACTGAAAATTGACTTGAAAAAATATGTAATTGTATAGATCGATAATTGACATCAAACGAGAGCTTGAGTCAGCCTCGATTTGTGTACTATCATGGAATCTCGGGTAAGTAACACTTATTTACGACAATTTGCATAGTTATGCGTGTTAAAAATTTATCGTATAAATTACGGATTAATTTCGTATAAAATGAATTAAATTTTGGAATTAGAGATAAATTGTCGTAAATAATTATTTGAGCTATCCAAGAGTTTAAAATGATGCCCAATAAATACTGATAGGCCCAATAAGCCCAGTAGGCCTCGATAATGTGAATAGTAAGTGAAAAATAGGCTTAAGGTCGATTAAGGCCCATTAAAGTGCAATCAGGCCCAAGATTGTAAACGAGCCCAATACTTTGAATTAAGCTCACAAATGATGAAATAAAGTTAATTGAATGATTTCTGACCCGATAAATACTTATACGCAGCTCCGGAGATTTGATTGGGAGCAAATCGGACTGTGTGACGAGACTGTATAGAAAAAGAAGGTAAGGGAATTTTACGAGTAGCTGAGGTAGCTACGCGTATTTTAATAGCTTTTGTATACACTGAAAATGTATAAAGGTCCTAGAAATGGATTAAAAATTATAAGGACTCGAGATAGGTAAAAGACTATTTTACCCTTATTGAAGGAAATTCACCTAAGGATGGTGAAAGCATGACATGCATGAAATGCATGATTTGAGGAATTGCCTGACTTTTTAGCAAAGTAAATTGGTAGATTGGCCAGTATTTGCATAAATTTCATAAGATAACACTACGTAAGTGTTATTTAGATTTAAATGAAATTTCTTTGGAAAAAGAGCCAACTATCAAGTTTATATGGAAATAGATGGTGTTAGAGCCTTGCTCGCACTATATCTGAGTTTGTGAGTGTGCATAATGGTGCTGGAGCGGTTGCTCGCACCGATTTGTGTGACATGATATGCATAAAAAGGGTGCTGGAGTGATAGCTCGCATTAGTTTTAATGAATTGACTTGCATGAGAGGTGCTAGAGCTGAGCTCGCATGAGTTTTGAACTGTGTGACGCATGCATTAGTGCAGGAGCAAGGGCTTGCTCTAGAGTTTTACATGCATGGGTGCTAGAACCTAGCTCGCACCAGATTTTCACATGATTTTCATGACAGGGTGCTGGAGTCTAACTCGCACCAGATTTTCACTTGATTTTTATGACAGAGTGCTGGAGCCTAGCTCGCACTAGTTTTACATGATTTTGACAGAGTGCTGGAGCTTAGCTCGCACTAGATCTTATGAGATTTTATGAAACGCTTGCTGGAGCTTTGCTCGCATGAGGTTTTCCCTGATTTTATGAGAGTGCTGGAGCATCACTCGCATTGATTTTATTAGACATGCGATGAGCCGTACTAAGAGCGTCGGGTAAACTGTGTGTCACGCCAATTAAATATGCTCGCACGTGCGTTTTGAGACAGGCACGATTATTGATATGAGATGTGGGTCCACGAAATACGTTGTATCGTGTAAGTAACATGGAGTACGTTATACCGTACTGGGATTGATTATGTGGCATCTTCGGATGCGAGTGATCGGGCAGGCCCAACGGGATGGACTGACCCACCTCTCGGGGCTATTCCCGATAGTGGTGAGACCCCGCACACAGGATTCGTGTAGCAGAGGGATCACAAGGATATGGCCATAGTCCTGCTTATTTTCCTGAGATATATATATATAAATATTGCCTAGTCTCGCATGTTACTATCTCATGTTTTGAAAGCTTGAGAATGCATGGATTTTGTGTGAGTTTGGACTACCCGAGGGAAGGGTTGGATCCTGACTGATGATATTGGTTTTGTTGTGAATAAATGGAACTTTCAATGTTTTCGAAAATGCTTGTAAATAAATGATTTTATGTGGATCAGGATCACCCGAGGGAGGGGTTGAGTCCTGATGAGTGTGATGGATGTGGATTCATGAAATGAATTAAAATGTTTTCTATGGTTTTGTGGAAACTCAGCATGATGTATTTTCCATGCTTGTTTATAATTCATGAAATAAAATGTTTTAGCATGAGGAGGTTATCAATACTTTAATTGCAAATGCATGATTTTGATTTAATTCATGCGTTGTATGATTTTACATGAGATGCCATTGAGGCATGAGTTGCATGATTTCCATAAGCACAAACATCATTTATAAACTATGGCATTGATGTGTGCATGATTTCATGCATGAGCTTTAAACGAAAACAAATGGATTTAAGGGCATGACATTATGAACATGTAGATAGTGGAGCTATCTACTTACTTGCATAATTGCCTTACTAAGCGTGTGGTTACTCACTCCTCTTATTTTTCCCTATTTTCAGAGCACTCACAGTAGATACTGAGCAACTGATGACTTGCATTCTTGGTATCTGCTGTTTCCCATCATCGAGGAAAGGTATACACACTTGTATGATTTTTTATATCTAAATATGTAAATGCACAGTATTGTAAACGTATATGACGTCGGGGATGTAAGGTTATGTAAATGAAATTGTGAATGTAACATGGAAATGGAATGGTAAATAGTGTGAGGGGACTAACACCGAATCATAGCCCAACTGTTGGTAGGATGGTCACGATGAGAGGAAGGTAAGAATTAAATATGAAAGAAAAACGAAAAATTTACTCTGATTTTTGGGGCGTGACAGCGAAACCCTAGTTTCTTCCTCTTGAAGCTCTTCAACTACAGTCCATAACAAAATAACCTTTAAATACCTTATTATAGCATAAAACTATAAACCTCTTTAAGATTAAACTTAAATCTTCAACTCACCTTAAGGATTTAAAACTTCTCTCTCTATGATTTGACCATTAAGATCTTCTCTTCTGAGCTTCAAATTGAGCTATAATAGTAAATAGGCTAAAATAAGAGTGCGGTTAAGGTTTTGGGGTTATTCCTATTTTTCTTCTCCCCTTCCTTTTCTCTTTCTCTCTCTTTCTTCCCTTTTTTCTTTTTTTTTTCCTTCCTTGGATCGAGATTTCAAAGTGGGAGAGAGAAAATTAGGTTTGTAGGGGTTTAAATGGATTAAACTTTCCTTTCCTATCCATATCGGGAGCAGGTAAGCTGCTTAAGACACAAAGGGATTGATCTATTGAAGGAGAAGATCATTCCCTCCTTCATAAAATGACCTTATTTTCGAGGGTTTAAGCTAGGGGATTAATCTTTTCTCTTAAGGGATCAGTGCCTTTCTTCTAAAATGCAAAGTTCTACAGTTTCTTGGCATTAGGATTGATCACTTAAGGGAAGAGATCAATCCCTCATACCAGAATTGCACTTTTCTGTCGATTTTTACCTCGAATCCATACCAAAATCATACTAGGCTACTCTCCAAAGCTTTTAACCCTTGTAACACATCAAACACATCAATATACACTTGTTTACGTTGGTTTCTCATCATATTTAATTCATTACATTAGTTTTCCTTTATTTCGCCTCTTAGAACCTCATATTACTCATCTATGCACACAATATACCAAAAGGAACACTTAACTTTCATAAACATGATCTTATTCATTATTACACTGAATTTATCTTTATACAAGTCTTACATAATCCAATAAATACATTATTCATACAATTATTAAGAAAATGATGGGTTTTACATCCTCCCCACCTTAGGAAATTTGGTGCTCCAAATTCATCTAAGCTTAATCGAATAAGTCATGATGCGTCTCCTTCATTAGACTCTCCAATTCTAATGTGGTTCTTTTACAAAATGGTACTGCCATAACACCTTTACTAAAGGAATGCTCTTTGATTGAAGTACCTTCTCCTTTCGATCCAGAATTCAAATTGGCTTTTCCATATAGCTCATGTCTTCTTTAATCTCTAACAGTGCATACTCTATGACATTAGAAAGGTCTAGATGGTACTTAATCATCTAGATGTGGATGATACTATACACTCCAGACAACTGTCATGGTAAGGCTAATCTATAGGCTACATCTCCAACTCTCTCAAGTACCTCAAATGGACCAATAAATCAAGGAATTAGCTTCATTTTCTTTCCAAATCGTAGATGCTTTTACTAGAGGATACATTCAAAAACACTGAATCACTAACCTGAAACTTAAGGTGCCTCTTACAAACATTAGTGTAGCTCTTCTTCATATTCTGAATAGTTCGTAGCCTTTCACAAATGATCTTGATACCCTCAAAAGCTTACTCAACTAACTTAGGAGCTAATATCTTCGTTTCACCCACTTTTTTCGAAGCTATCGGGGATCAACATCTCTTCTCATACAGGGCCTCAAAAGGCGTCATTCCAATGCTGACATGGAAATTGTTATTATAGGCAACTCTGCTAACAACAACAGGTCATCCCATAAACCTTGAAAATCCATAGTACATGCTCTTAACATATCCTCAAAGGTTTAAATTATCCCCTCGGACTGACCGTCGGTTTGAGGATGGAAAGTTGTACAAAAATTCAACTTAGATGCCATTATTTCTTGAAAATGTTCTCAAAACTCGAGAATCCTTATCGAAAATGATGCTCGTAGGAATGCCATGCAATTGGATTATTTTCTTCATATAAAAATTAGTCAAAGAGTTCTAAGAGTTCGTTACCTTGATAGCTAGGAAGTAAGCTGACTTTGTTAATCTGTCTACTATCATTCAGATGGCATAATGTCCTTTCTTAGTCTAAGAATGGCTTATGATGAAATCTACGGTGATATGATCCTATTTTCATGTAGGTATTAGCAAAGGTTGAAGTAACCCTATC
The DNA here is from genome assembly GCA_033439115.1 of Firmiana major. Lineage (NCBI taxonomy): Eukaryota > Viridiplantae > Streptophyta > Magnoliopsida > Malvales > Malvaceae > Firmiana > Firmiana major. The sequence goes on along the minus strand of CM065908.1, from coordinate 7,125,382 downwards.
AGTTTCTGATGGTCAATCTTCACTTGCCGACACACTAAACACCTTACAACATAATCAGCAATGTCCATCTTCATCCCTACCCATTTATACACATGGCATAAATCATGGTACATTTTGTTATTATCGAGTGCAAAATGAATTGAGAACTGTGTGCCTCTTTCAGTATCAATTGTTTCCAATCTTTATCATTATTCAGAACACAAATCCTACCTTTAAATTGTAGCAAACCATCACCACTGACTTCATACCTTAATTGTGAATCTTAACCTAGTTGACCAGCAATTTCAATTAACTCTTGATCATCTCTCTGTGCCACCCTTATTTGATCCATCAAACTTGGCTCTATCCGAAGACTTGCTAGCCAACAGCTCTTAGTAGGTTCTACACTAATCCTGAGCCCAACAAACTGCTATAGGAGATCTCGCTTATTGACCATCATATAGGATACCATCCCCTTTCGGCTTAAAGCATTCGTTACTAGATTCATTTTCCCAGGACAGTAAAAAATCACCTAGTCATAATCCTTTAAAAGTTTCATCCACCGTCATTGCCTCATGTTGAGCTCTTTTTGATCAAACAAATACTTCAAGCTCTTGTGGTTAGTGTAGATTTGGAACTTCTTACCATAAATGTAATGCCGCCAAATCTTGAGAGCAAAAATCTTTGCAGCCAATTCCAAATCATGCGTCAAATAGTTCTTTTCATAATCCTTTAGCTGGTGAAAACCATAAGCAACTACCTTCTCATTTTGCATCAATACACAACCCAGACCTAGTAAGAAAGCATCACTATAAATAGTGAAACCTTCTGATCCACTAGGACTGGTTAAGATCGATGCCGAAGTCAACCTCTTTTTCAATTCTTAAAAACTTTCCTCACATTTGTCCTACCATTCAAACTTAACATCCTTGCATGTGAGACAAGTCAATTGTGTGGCTATCTTGGAGAAACCTTCCACAAAATGCCTATAATAGCCTATCAGCCTTAAGTAACTCCTTATCTCTATTACACTTTTCGACCTTTCCCATCCTATTACTACCTTAACCTTGGATGTATCCACTGACACCTTATCCTTAGACACAATGTCGCCAAAAAATGCCATATGCACTAACCAAAACTTACATTTACTTAACTTAGCATACAGTCATTTCTCTCAAAGGGTCTACAATACTATCTTTAGTTATCGCTTATGTTCTTCCCAGGACTTGGTGTATACCAAGATATCTTCAATAAAGACGATGACAAATTGGTCCAAGTAGAGTTTAAACACTTCATTCATCAAACCTATAAATGTTATCGGTGCATTTATTAGGCCAAACAACATCACCCAAAATTCAAAATGACTATAACGAGTCTTAAAGGCAATCTTTAGGATATCGAACTCCTTTATCTTTAACTGATGATACCTTAAAATTAAATTAATCGTTGAGAACACCGATGCACCCTGAAGCTGATCAAAAAGGTCATCGATCCTAGGCAGTGGGTACTCGTTCTTTACTGTAGCCTTATTCAATTGCCTATAGTCGATGTACAACCTCAATCCACCATGCTTCTTTCGTACAATTAGAATGGGAGCACCCTAAGGGGAGATGTTCAGACAAGTAAATCCCTTGTCTAACAAATCTCGAAGCTACTTTTTTAACTCTTCCAATTCAACCAATGCCATAAGATAGAGAGGCTTAGATATGAGCTAAGTATCTAGGGCCAAATCTATAGCGAACTCTAGTTCTCTATCGGGTGGCAACCATGGCAATTCCTTTGGGAATACATTCAAAAAATCCCTGACCATAATAATATCCTTGAGTTTCGGGTGTACCCTTTCTGAATCTTCCACATATGCAACAAATCCTTCACATTAACCAAAATCTTATTAAACTTACAAAACATATAAACAATTTAATTTCATTTTTTATTAGCAAAATATACATCATATCTGTCGAGTAGAGAAAAGGTTACAGTCTTATAGTGACAGTCTAAATTAACACAATTGGTAGCTAACCAATTCATGCCCAAAATAATATCAAAGTCTTATATACTAAGCAAAATTAGATCTACTACCATACCTATATCTTTCACTCTGATCTTACAGTTTTATACTGTAAGTCTGTCATTTAGCTTTCTTATATAGAGGTACATATATGGGCAATACCTAACCCAAAGGCTCAGGCTCTATAAGCAACTTACTAATGAATGATGGGGATACAAAGGAATACTAGAGCCAAGATCAAACAGTACATGTGCTTCAATACCAAATATAGGCAGCTTACCCTTAATAACTTTGGTGGAAGCCTTAGCTGACCCTTTATCTAATGCAAAGACTCATCCTTAGGTCATGGGCTTCTTACTCTTCTCTATTACTGTGGCCCTCTCGGTGGAGCAGGTCTCTCAGGCTACTTTTGGGCATCCATCAATATGGGGCAATCCTTAATCATATACCCATCTGCCCACAGTTGAAGCAACCTCCTGTAAGCAAATGCCATTCTCAGGTGCCATGGTACTTGTCTGTGTGGTGGTAAATGAAGTCACAGTCTTGCCAGCCTTAGTTTGAGGCTCATCAAACTTTCACCTCTTGAACTGTCCTAATCGGGTGTCCTCATGCTTCTTACCCTTATCCTTGCCTTTACTTGGGACCCGTACTCGAGTTATGTGACTTCCAACCCTTGCTCAACTATTTAGGCTCTCCTGAGGGCTTAATCAAATGTGGCTAGATCGAAGGCAAGTAGTCTATCCATGGTTGTCAGTGTCAACCCTGATAAAAACCTCTCAGTCTTAGGAGTAGAACTTTGGAGTAGAGGTTCTCAAAAGATCATATCCCTCAACTGGGATAAATATATTATTAAAACAATCCAAACCAATAAATAACGGGTACTTTAATCAATATTATTATATAATATTAGTTAAGTAATTAACTAATTATAACACGTTCCGTTATTAATTAAGGGAATTGACTGTCTACTATATAAATAAGATCTACTACATCATATTCTATATAGGATCAACTTGTTATCCTGATGGATTTAAGGAAAAAGTTTTTTTCTCTTTTACTGTGTATTTACAGAGCTCTACTGGAATGAGCAATAATTCAAACCTTGACAGAATGGGAAGTAACCCATTAGATCACAGATCTGTGGAGTCTAAAAGAGTATTATTGCGGCTCTAAAGAGATAATACAATAGATGCAAAAATTAATTTTTTTTTTTTATGTTAAGTAGTTTGAAATGTTAAGTTTGAAATTAAGTTTAATTTGCCAAAAGTTATGTTTGATAAATATTAAATAGACATATTTTGTTAGAAAGTTATGTCTACTAAGTTATGTCTTGTAGACATAACTAATCCGAATAACCATAATTAGTTCAAAAGTGATGTCTAAAATATATAACTTATTAGAAGAGGTATCTTTAAGGTAAAAGTGATGACTTTTTTGAAAAGGTATTTTTGGACAAGACATGTCTATTAAAAGTTGTAAGACCCACTTTTGGTGATGTATTTCATATGATCATATGATGTAATACATTTTTATATGTTAAATTGAATCATAAGAAGAGATTTTAGATTGAATGAAGTTGCAAAGAGAGTGAATGAATGAACATCCATGAATCCATGTAAAGGTTAAATAAGGGCTGAAGTGGCCACAAACTAAACAAATGGAATTTAAAACTCTTTAGGCTGAAAATAAGGATTTAAAACATGAAATGATAATGCATGGACTGTGAATTCTGTGTATCCTTTCTGATTTAAAGAAGTACACACAAGTTCCATAACATGAAAATCATAAGAAATGAACCTTTCCATGCTCTAAGTGTGAATAGATAGCAAAATAACTAGTGAAGCAATCAAATACAAGTTTCCCTTTGAAAATTTTAGAAAATTTACAATAGAAAGCCTGCAGATGAAAGCCAGATCAATCTCTTATTCAAAGCAAATCGGTCCCTTGTTCAAGTAGAACAATTTCGAGTGATTCTGCCAAAAGAAAATCGATCTCCCCAATGAGTAGATCGATCTCCCCCATGAGCAGATTGATCTGCATTTGCTTTTATCTAGTAGAGATCGATCCCTTCTTAAGTGCATATCGATCTCCATTTGATCCTGTCAAGGGCAATCAATCTCTCCCCATGAGTAGATCGATCTCCAGTTGTTTCTGTCTAGCAAAGATCGATCTCTTCCCAAAGAGCAGACCGATCTCTTCCTTACAAGCCTGAATATTTCGATGGTTCAAACCAAGAGAAGATCGATCTCTCCCTTATAAAACTGAATATTTCGATAGTTCAGAACCAAAAGACGATAACCCTAGGAGATTGATCTCACCACCCCTGCTCTATAAAAACCCGATAGCCAAAGCTCTTTCTTCAACAAATCAACACATTCCACCATTTTTACCCAAAAGACCAAGTTTTCTCACTCTAGAATACACCCCCTTCCAAAAAGATTTGAGAAAAAGCTATTAGAGTAAAGTTGTTCATTGTGAGGAGGAGAACAACATAGCTTAGAGCCAACATTCAACTTATTGGATTGAAGGAGCAAAGGAATCTTCTTATTTGAGACAAAAGGAAAGTCAAGCTAGGTGAGTTTTCAATACACCAACTCTAAGTATGTTTATCTAGATGTTATTGTGAGTAGATTGGTGTATGAATTGTTGGTTGAAACTACCTAGAATAGGATGAATCAAGCATGACCTAGAATGCGTTTAGTGTAAGAAAATGAGATATGGTGGATTTAATGATTAATGGATTATACTAAGGTGTTAATAGTGTTATGGGTATGATTTTAAGATGATTTTGTGAAAAAGTTTATGGAATAGGATGAGGTTATATAATGAGCATATAAGGTGTTTGTGAAAATGCATGAATGAATGGAAGAACTAAGGTTAGAACAATGTAAACCAAGTGCTTGATTAGATAACTAAGAGAGTTTGCTAAACTAAAGTGGACTAAGAATGAAGTGATGGATGATTAATCACCATGCCATGACCGAATGTGTTATAGGCCAAGCTTGAATTCAATTGACTCGACGAGATTGATGGACCTAGAATTCAGTCCAACAAGTGATAACGAGCCTAAGGAACTCAATGGGGCTAGATGAAATGATAAATGTAATTGAAATCAACTTAAGAAGAGAATTAGGCTCAATAAGATATGTTAACTAGGATCGATTCAGATTATGAGTTATTTGTAATTAACTCATGTGATAAATGAATGTTTGCAGCTCCCGAGGATATATCTGGAGTAAATTGAGCCGATCACAAAAAGCGGGAAAGGAAGAAGGAGTTGCTTCTCAGAGAATTGAGGTAAGGAAATTGTGTTGGCCCCTAGAAGTATCTGCACGCATTTTCGGGTGCATTATGGTTTTCTAGAATGTTTGCGGGTCATAGGAAAAGAAATAGATGTTTGAACGGCAAAGAAATTGGGATTTTTGTAAAAGTTTATGAAAAGTAAGAACTTGATGTTCTTAGGTCTTTTTACTGCTTTTTAGTATGTGAAATGGTAGGCTGGCTAACTTTTAAATGATTTACAAGAAAATAGTTGATTTGGTTTTAATAACCTTTCTTTGCACACAAATGAGACACCTACAAGAGTTTTGTGGAAATAAAGCGTGCTAGAACGTTGCTCTCACGAGATTTGACATGTTTACACATGCATTAGTGCTGGAGCGATGCTCGTACTAGAGCTTTATATGCATGAGTGCTGGAGCTTAGCTCGCACTAGTTTTCACATGGATTTTATGACATTGTGTTGGAGCTTAGCTCGCACTAGTTTTCACATGGATTTTTGACATTGTGCTGGAACGTTACTCGCATTAGATGTCCACTATGTATTTGTTGTCGTACTAGAGATTACTCGCATGAGATTTTTTGACATGTTGGGAGTCATGCTATGTCATGACCCAAAACTACCCAAAAATCAGAGTAAAGTTTTCGCGTTTTGTTATTTTCTTTCATGCTTACATGTTCTCTGATCGTGACCACACTCCACTAACAATTGGGCTGTGTGTTAATGCCAGTCCCACCATTCATTTACCATAGTACTTATTTCTTCTCCAGTCATTTATAATTGTTTACAATATTTATACATCCCCTAAAGTTACTTACAAACATGTTACTGTGCTATGCTTATTTAGATACAATATGTACAAGTGTGTATACCTTAAATGATGGGCAGCAGCGGATATCCGGAATGCAGTATTGAGTCGCCTCAACTTCAACTGAAAATTATCTGTGTGAGAAAATGAAAGGGGTGAGCACATCAAGCTCAGTAAGGCAATCCTACGAACAAGTAGGTAACCATACTACCTACATGAATGTGGTGCCATGCATAAACCACCCTTTCTCCATACATTTTAAAACAGATGATATGAGTTATGATGTTATGTAAATACATTCGCATGGCAAAATTCAACATGCCATTATTTCAAATCATTTCTTTCTCATTTAAAATGTCACAACAAGGCCAGGACTCAACCCATCCCTCGGGTGGTCCTGACTCACATAAAACCATAAAAATCGATTTACATTCACACATGAGTTTGAAAAGCATGGAAATAATCATCATGCACGTTTGATTTTAAAAAACCCAGTTTTAATCTCATCAAAGTCGTCAACATGCGAGACCAGGCAACATCTGTATATCGGTAATAACCAGGACTATGGCCATTTGTCCTCGGGAGTTCCTCTGCTACACGGATCCTAGTGTACGGGTTCTCACCATGATCAGGAACCGTCCGGGAGGTGGGTCAATCCATCTCGTCGGTCTTATCCGATCCCATGCATCAGAAGATGCCGCATCCGAAGATGCCGTATCCGAAGATACCACACGGTACATCGTACTCCATGCTACTTGCACGGTACATCGTACTCTGTGGACCCATATCATGTCTCTATACTCATGTCATGTCTCAAAACGCACGTGCGAGCCTATTTAATCGATGACACACAGTCTACCCGCTGCTCCAAGCACGGCTTATCGTATGTTCTCATAAAATCAGTGCGAGCGATGCTCAGCACTCTCATCAAATTAGGTAAAACTAGTGCGAGCTAAGCTCTAGCACTCTGTATGCAAACCATGTGAAAATCTGGTGCGAGTTAGACTCTAGCACCGTGTCACGAAAATCATATACAAAGAATCTGGTGCGAGTTGGACTCCAGCACCCATGCATGTAAAACTCTAGTGCGAGCTCTCGCTCTAGCACTAATGCATGCATCACACAAATCAAAACATCGTGCGAGCTAAGCTCCAGCACGTCACATGTCAACAAAAACACGTAGGCGGCTCTGTTTCCTCAAAACAGTTTTCAAAACAATTATATCGTTGAAAGTATGCAATGCTGTGCATTTTCTTTCAAGGTTAGCCAGCCTACTCATGCATGCATTAAAATGTCTCCAGAATGAGCAGAAACCTCTTGTTCTTGCTCCTCCCAATTTTTTTTTAAATTTGTAAATTTTACCCTTAATAAGGGTATTTTGGTAATTTGCCCATTCGGGGCACTAAAATTATTATTTGACCTCTAGACCCTTCAGATAATTTTTAAAGGACTGTAAATGAACTTAAAATTTCGTAAAGTTACCTTTAGCAGTCCGCAGAATTCCCTTACCTTATTTTCTTATCGAGTCTGACCTATCTTCTGATGTCACGTCGCGCAGTCCGATCTGCTCCCAATCCAATGTCCGGAATTGCGCATAAATATTCCTCAGGTCAGATATTATACAACTTAATTGTATTTAATACTTTATGGGCTTAATTTAAATCATTGGGCCCATTTATCCCTATTGGACCCGATTGCACCTTAATGGGCCTTAATCGGCCTTAAGCCCGTTTTCCACTTAATTTTTACATTATCGAGGCCTATTGGGCTCATTGGGCCCACTAACAATTCCTTAGGCCTCATTCTAACTCTCGAATAGCTAAATTTATTATTTACGACAATTTATCTAAATTTCCAAAATTTAATTCAATTTATGCAGAATTTAAATTCATATCACGCATAACGATGTAAATTGTCGTAAATAAGGGTTACTTACCCGAGATTCCATACAAGTACGTAAATCTAGGCTGTCTCGAGCTCTCGTTGGATGCCAATTGTCGAGCTGCACAATTTCATAAATTTTCGGGTAAATTTTCGATCAAAAATTAATTAAATTGAATACTCCGAAATTTAAATCGAGTCAATTTCGACCACTACTGACTTACCCGTAGCTCGATTACATTGTCGGGATTTTTCCTCAATTTTTCCACTTTTTCTTTTTCCCTTTTTTCTCTTTTTTTCCTCTCTTTCTTGGCTGAACCGGTTCGGTCCGGTTCAGACCCGGTTCAGACCGTCGGTTCACTCCGGTTCACTCCTGTTCGCTCCGGTTCAGGGCCTTCCCTACCGGTTCTCCGCCGGCTTCCACCGCCAGTGGCTCCGCTGGGTCGTCCGCATCTCAGATCTGGGGTCGGTTTCGGTCGAGGTCGCCAGAAAGTCGCCGGTCCAACTATTCTCTCTCGGCCGTCGAAACCCATTTCTCTTTTCGCCATTTTCGACGTGGTCCGGCAGCTTCGCCGGTCGTGGACGCCATCAATCGGCTCACCGACGCCTAAGGAACATTCGGCTGTGGTCGGTCGGGCCTGAATCGACGCAGATCGCCGACGATTCCTCTTTTCTTCCTCGGTTTCGATCTTTCCTCGGTTTCACCGTCGTTTGCCGCCGTCGATGCTTCCACGGTGCCGGTGGTGGCTCGGCCCTCGTCGGGCTTCCCTTCCTCGGCCTCCGTCTGCCATCGATCGCCGGCGAGAGGCTCGGCCTCATGCTTCGTTTTTCGTTTTTGCTTCTCCCTCTCTCTCCCCGATTCGTTTTCTTATTTTTTTTCATTTATTAATTTATTTTTATATATTTATTTATTTATTTTATTAATATTTTAAATCATTAAAATACTATTATTTTGTCAAAATATCCTAAAAAAATTATTAATTTATTCAATTAATCTCTAATTGAATTTATCAGTATTATTTTGACTTTTCGATATATTTTTCGATTATTTTCGGGATTATTTTTCGACTTAAAAATCTCGATTAATCCCGATTAATTTCAATAAATCGATATCTTGATCAATTTAACCCAGAATAAATTTATTTCACCTTTATTGACCAAGATTTCTCAATCCATTATTTTTAATTAAATTTTTCTCATCGAATTTATACCGGCTTTCGATCTTTTGACCATTTTACCCTTGCACGTGTTCGAGATTAATTTAACCCGACTTCCTTTCACGAACACTCACTCACTTCGCATTTTAAATCCTTATTTCCAATCCGAATCCCATTCAGTTAAATTTTGACCATTTTCATCCCTCATAAAAATTTACGATTTAATTTCGGGTCTTACATGCTAGGAGATTCGGGTAGACTGTGTGTCACACCGATTAAATAGGTTCACACGTGCATATCGAGATGTGGCGTGATATGATGTGATGATATGGGTCCACGGAGTACGTTATACTTTGCATATAGTATGGAGTACGTTGTACCATGTATGGATATATATATATACCATCTTCGGACGAAGGTTTGATTTGCTATGGATCGGTGGGTTGGACGTGACCCATCTCCTATGCGGAAGCAGATAGAGATGATACCCCACACACTAGGATCTGTGTAGCTCGGGATCACAGAGGATATGGCCATAGTCCTAGTTATTTCCCTTATTATTTGCTTATATCACATGTCACTTGTTTTATGATGAATCCATGTTTTAAAATTGTTTTGTGGGTCAGGAAAGTCCAAAGGAGGGGCTGAATCTTGACGAATGGTGAATTTTATGGTGATTTGTGTTAAGTAAGAAAAGCTTTTAAGTGCACCTCATATGATGATTTTTCATGCTTTAATTACTACTTGTAAATGATGATTTTCCATGCTTTGTTTAAGAATTGTGCACTAATTTAAATAGTATGAATTGTTTTACATATCATGAACACGTGCATGAATTTATGGATTTGAGTGTGACAAATAATTCTGTGGTTTTATGCATGGCATCATGATCATGTAGATTGTACAGTTATCTACCTGCTCGCATGATTGTCTTATTGAGCGCGTGATTTGCTCACCCCCTTATTTTTCCCCCCTCTATAGAGTACTTACAGTTAGATAGAGAGCGACTGGGGATTGGATTTTGGTGTCTGCTGCATCCCATCACACAAGGTATACACATTGTATAGTTTTTGTATCTAGACATGTTAAAGCACAGTAATATCTTTGTATGTAATTTTTTGGGATTTAAAGAATTGTAAACATATGTAAACAACAACTCTAATTTAGAAATACAAGTGTTTACGTTTATATGAATTGTAAATTGAAATAATTTGATTGGATGAGATTGACACTGATACTCAGCCCAACTGTTGGTGGTGTAGCTATTCACGATCAAGTAAAGTAAAGGTAAAGAACAAACAATAAGAAATGGATTAAATAATAAACGAAAAATGAAAAATTTGTAGTGGAGTTTCGATAGATTGAGGGTCGTGACAAAAGTGTCCCTTGAACACTATAAATATTCAAACTTATGTGCTTAATTCTATTCAAAATTTTATACCTATTTTGAGAGAGTTTGTAAGATTCTGTTATATCCTGTGGGATTTTTGAATCCTTAAGCAAAGTGACTAAAGGTCATGCCTCAATCATTTCTTCTTCTATGTTCTATCTCTTATATTTTTCCTAACAATCTTAAGGATTCAAAAATAAATTATCGATGCTTCCTTTAAACACAAGTTTTAAGATCCTAATTAAAAGGCAATCAAGTTGAATCGTTTTGATAGCACTAACTGCATGAAATGGAAGGACAAGATGACTTTCCTACTGATAACATTGAAGGTATTGTATGTGTTTGATCCTAATCTATTACTACTACCATCACCAAATGAAAATGAGTCAAAAGATGTGAAAAAAAGGATTGAAGCGTAAAGAAAATGAACTTATTTGTCGCGATCACATCCTCAATTCTCTTCTTAATCGACTATATGATCTGTACTAGAATATGTCAACTCCAAAAGATATTTAGGCTGCATTGGAGAGAGAAATACAGAGATAAAAAAAATGGAGATTAGCATAAATGAAGATAAATGTTCCTGACTCACTCCAAGTGGGGCTATTCTATCCAAACTTCCTCCTTCTTGGAATGAGTATAGGAAAAAAGTGTTGCATTTAAATGAAATTATAATCAAAGAGTAGTTTCAAACTCATCTCCGAATTAAGGCTGAAGTGTAAAGAATATGAAATGAATCTTTCTCACCAAATAAGAAGGTTAATGACTTTTCATCGAATTACCAGATAAATTGCTTTTACTTCTTGAGTTCTATTCATGATTGCTTATATTTTTTTATTGTTGCATATTTATTTTGGATTATGTGGTAACAACTATGCGTAATTATTTTATAGAATCAATTTCTATCTTCAATAACTTATATATATATATTCTTCCATCATCATGAAAAGATTTCAAGAGAACCATTTGTATAAAATTGAAAAGAATCCCTTGAAAAGCTTGTTTGTAATTTCTAATAAGAAATATAGTACCACAAGAAACATAAGAAAATGTTAAAATATAAAATGGAAGAAGAATAATCCCACAAATCCAAAAAGAAAAACTTTATTCTAATGCATGCCCATGAGATTAAAATAAGTAAAAGGTGTATGTTTTTATTATGAAAAATGAAGTTACTAAAGAATGATATTGCTTCTTCTTAAAGAAGGAAAATGTACCAATGGCAACAAATTTAACTTGTTGCAATAATATTTAAGTTGAAAAGCATAAATAAGTAAGGCACGATGGATGAAGACTAATTAGTAAAAACTAGAGTTTGTATAAAAAAATATTCTAAACAAGATAATGAAGGAAATATGACATATATGAAATATTGAAACCAAAAGTAAAGTTTTATAAGTTGAAAATTTATTGATTGCTTGATAAGTTTGGTTTCTAAACAATAATAAATTATCTTGTTTGAAATTGGAATATAAGGAAAGGATTATTTATACGAGGACATGTTAAAATTTATTTTGTAATAAATGATCTTTGATTAAGATAAATTGTTTAAGCATGTTCTTGATAAAAAAAAATATGCTTGATATGAATAAATTAGATCAATTATGAATGCGATCATAAGCATATATTAAGAAATTCATATTTTAAAATGAGCTATAAATAGAAATTCATAAATTAGATCAATTATGAATGCGATCAAGCAATTTTGGGAATTTGAGCTATAAATAGAAATTTAGACAATGTGGTGAATTAGCATAGATAATTGGCATGAGAAATATAGAACGTTGAGATGTTAGGAATGAGAGTGTAGTTTGGGGTAGAGTTACGAGAATCGAGAGATTTGAGGTGTTATGAGCAATTATGCTCGATTTTGAGAATTGAGGTTGATGAGATAATTGAGTATTGATGTTTTAACATCGTTTGGACAGCTCGGGAGTTCCAGAGTGGAATGCGAGGCTAGTCCGTGATACGGGAGAAACGATTGCACTATACGAGGTGCAAAGAGGTAAGGGAAATCTAAACCATTTTTGTATGTGATTTGTAAACTATTATAGCATGATTTGTGGTTTATAAAACAAGCATGTTGAGTGTTGTGTTGAGATATAATTGCACACGGTTTTAATAGCCGGTTGGAGCCCATTATTTTATGCGTTTATAAGCTGAGTGTGAAATTGCTTAATAAACCGTCGAATTTGTGTGAGTAATGAATTGGGCTCTACGTTAAGGCAATATCGAGATTTGAGAAATGTATGCGTGCTTTGCCGATTAGAACTCGGTTTTATTATGTTTTGTGTTGAGTACAAAACGGTTTTCAAATGAGTTTAATAAGAGAAAAACCACTATGAGTTCTACGTGAAGACAAACTAGTCTTATGTGATTAAGACTTAGGTGTGTAATTTTGAGTACACACCGGGCATTGCTATGGTAGCATGTAAGCCCGATTCTTCTCCGTTCTGGTAACGTGAGAATAACTCATTCTGTGGCTATGCCACATATATTTGGTGGCCGTTGCCACGTGAGAACCCCATTTGGTGGCCGTTGCCATGTGAGAAACCCCATTTGGTGGCCGTTGCCACCTGAGAACCCCATTTGGTGGCCGTTGCCACGTGAGAAACCCTAATTGGTGGCCGTTGCCATGTGAAACCCTATCCTGTGGCTGTGCCACGTGTAAATTTAACTCAGTGGCTATGCCACGTGTGTTTAGTGGCTATGCCACGTGTGAATTTAAATCAGTGGCTATGCCACGTGTGTTTAGTGGCTGCGCCACGTGCATTACTATTTCAGTGATTTTATCACGTTCATTGCGAAAGCGTTTATCGCATTATTTTCACATGCTTTGTTATTGCTCTAGACTGAGCCTTTTTACTTCATGTTTTCACATGATTTGAGACATGAGAATGTCGTTTTGAGTACTTTCATGCTATGGCTTTCAAATGAGATTAATGAGTTTCACATACAAATAAATATTTTGTGATGTGCATTTTGGTTTATGAAATGAGTCCCTTACCCCCTTTACTGAGCGATTTAGAAGCTCACCCTGTTTTCTTTCCCCCCAGATTTCTTCAAGTAAAAAGGGTTTTCCTGCGACGTACGGAGTAGTGGCTAGTGGAGGACTTGAGCTCCAGGCCATATATTGTATTCTGAGGTATCTTTTATTTTTTCATGTATCCAGACAATTACTGTAATTGCAGACACTTGATGTACAACATTGTACGGGATGTATTAGGATTAATTAACTTGGAATTAAGTAATATATATGATACAATATATACTATATTATGATGAGATCCTGAGGCATGATAATTATGATGATGTATGACACTGCACAGGAATGCACCCTTAATTGTGAATTAATGAGTAAAAAGTTTTAAATTAGCCCTATTTTTCGCACTTCCGGGGCGTGACAGAGTTTTCTTGGTATCAGAGCTTAGGTTGTCTAGTACTGTTAGTGTCGGATAAGTGAAATAGAATACATCCCAAGTGTCTGTAATAGTCTGGTCATGAACTGAAATTGAGGATTGAGATTTCAATCGATTTTGATATGTACGCGCAGGAGACGAGTTAAGATAGAGAATGAGTGGACGATGAGGTCGTTCGAGGAGGCAGGCAGAGTCCCCTCCGCCACCTGTCCCACAACCAGAGAGTCCTAACTCTCATTTTAATCGGATTGAGACCGATGTGAGGCAAGGTTTTGAGCAGATGGCAGCTTTATTCGAGCAACACTTTGGAGTTAATGCCTCGGGTACTACTCTTACACCACCACAAGGACCTCCCATACCCCCAATACCTCCCGTCACTCAGCTTGATGATAGAAGTATGGTCCGACTGAAGGATTTTTTGAAGATGAATCCACCCGTGTTTAGGGGAAAGAAGGATCCTACAGAGGCTGAGGAGTGGCTGACGGAGCTGAGAATTATATTTGATTATCTGGGGTGCACCGATGTTGAGAGGGTCAGTATGAGTATCTATATGTTGAAAGGGAGAGCTCGAGATTGGTGGGGTACTACCCAGGGTATTCTGATGTCCCGTCAGGATGTGATTGGTTGGGAAGAGTTCCAGACAGTCTTTAGGACCCAATATGTACCACGAGCCGCCCAGAGAAAGAAACAGGCCGAGTTTTTGAGTTTGGTACAAGGTGACATGTCTGTGGATGACTATGAGAGCCAATTCACAGCGCTATTGAGATATGACCTAGAGACCTTTAAGAGTGAAGAGCTCCGTACAGAGAAGTTTGTGTATGGGTTGAAGCCCGTCATCAGAGATAGATTGATAGGACTATGTATTACTGAGTTTGGAGATGCTCTGAGACGAGCACAAGAGATTGAAAGAGGAATTGAAATGGTACAATCCCAGAATGAGCTCAGAGCGGTGAATAGAGATAAGGGCAAGAGGCCAGCGATTTTCCAAACAGAGGCTCGGAGAGGTTCCTTCAGAAGAGGAAGGATTGAGGTACAGAAGGGCAGATTAGAGAGACCCAGAGGGTACCCTAACATTAGAGAGACCCCTCGAGATGTCAGGCCAGAGACAAGGTTTTGCAGAAATTGTGGCCGAATGCATGAGGAAAGTTATACTGGGTCGATCCATGGATGTTTTAGATGTGGAGACATGGGTCACATGGTGAAGGATTGCCTCAACCTCAGAAACCACATGTATTGGAGCCCACTAGACAACAGCCTCAGAGAGTGAATCCCCCGAGACGGGCCACTGCTGCAGAGAAAGGAAAGGGACCTGTTACCCAGGGACGTGTGTTTGCCCTAGATAAGGAGACTGCTGACACTTCTGCAGAAACTATAAGAGGTACACTCTCTGTCTGTAATCATAAGGCTCATGTGTTGATTGATTCAGGATCCACGCATTCGTTTATTTCTGAGCACTTTGCATGTAGATTAAACTTGAAGTTTGAACCTCTAGAATATATACTACATGTAAATACCCCTATGTGTGAATCCCAGAGAACTGAGTTAATCTGTAAAGGATGTGAAATAGAGGTGGGAGATAGAGGGATGTTAGCAGATCTAATCATGTTGAATATACATGGGTTCGATGTAATTTTGAGAATGGATTGGTTGGCAGCCAATCGAGTGAGCTTAGATTGCTACACTAAGGTTGTAACTTTCTCCCTACCTGAACCTTACAATGTACGATTGAGATGTTGAGGAAATGAATATGTGGAATTCTAGTAAGTAATTTGAGAATTTTAATATTATTTTAGAGAATATTAAATATGATTGTTCATGTGAAGGTTATGAGACACTCATCTCAGACAATGAGCGGGAACATCCGAGGATTGAGGATATACCTGTGGTTTGCGAATTTTTGGATGTTTTCCCAGATGAACTGCCAGGTTTACCACCAGAGAGAGAGCTGGAGTTTACCATTGATTTGGTACCAGACACTCAGCCGATCTCTAAACCTCCCTACAGGATGGCATTAGTGAAACTTGAGGAATTGAAGAAACAACTACAGGAGTTATTGGATCAAGCGTTCATTAGGCCCAGCGTTTCACCGTGGGGAGCACCGATTTTATTTGTCAAGAAGAAGGATGGTAGTCTCAGATTATGCGTAGACTATCGGCTGTTGAATAAAGCCACGGTGAAGAATAAATACCCATTGCCCAGGATTGATGATATACTTGATCAGCTGAGAGGGGCATCAGTCTTTTCTAAGATTGATTTGAGATCGGGCTATCACCAATTGAGGATCAAGGAAGAAGATATTCCAAAGACGGCCTTCAGGAGGAGGTATGGCCATTACGAATTTCTGGTGATGTCCTTTGGATTGACGAACGCCCCTGCAGCATTTATGAGATTGATGAACGAGGTGTTCAGAGACTATCTGGATAAATTTGTGATAGTCTTTATTGATGATATCCTGGTGTACTCTCAGTCGTATGAGGAGCATGCACAGCATTTGGGGTTAGTACTTCAGATACTCCGAGATAAGCAATTATATGGAAAGCTTAGTAAGTGTGAGTTTTGGCTGAACCAGATAGCTTTCCTTGGTCATATAGTCTCAGAGGAAGGAGTATCAGTGGACCCAAGTAAGGTGGAGGCTGTGCTTAATTGGGAGAGACCGAGGACAGTTACTGATGTACGAAGCTTCCTTGGTTTGGCAGGGTATTACAGAAGATTTGTGGAAGGATTTTCCCGGATTGCCGCCCCTTTGACTAAGCTCACGCGCAAAGAGACTCCATTTATATGGACTGATCAATGTGAGCTCAGTTTTCAGGAATTAAAGAGGAGGTTGACAGCGGCACCTGTGTTAACTATTCCTGAGGGATCAGGAGGATTTTCGGTGTATAGTGATGCATCTCATCAAGGATTGGGGTGTGTACTGATGCAGCATGGAAGAGTGGTCGCATATGGATCGCGACAGCTGAAAGACCATGAGTGGAATTACCCAACGCATGATTTGGAGTTAGCCGCTGTGGTATTTGCTTTGAAGATCTGGCGACACTACTTATATGGGGAAAGATTCCAGATCTTCACTGATCACAAGAGTTTGAGATATCTCTTTGATCAGAAAGAGTTAAACATGAGACAAAGGAGATGGATGGAACTCCTTAAGGATTATGACTGCGAGATTCTATATCATCCGGGCAAGGTGAATGTGGTTGCTGATGCCCTGAGCAGGAAGAGTATGATATCTGCTATGATGATCAGGGAATGGGATTTACTAGAGCAGTTTACCGAACTTCGGATCAGAGTTAAAGAGATAGAGACTGGATTTGTGGCTAGCTTACGAATAGAGCCCAGGATCATGGATCAGATTAGAACTGGGCAGCGCAGTGATCAGAGATTGATAGACATGGTTAGCCAAGCCGAGCAGAGTTCACAGTCGGATCTCACCATCAGTGAGGATGGATTATTGAGATTCAGAGGACGGATTTGTGTACCAGACGATGATACCATGAAGAGACAGATACTGAGAGAATCCCACTGCTCGCGATACACCATGCACCCAGGGAGTACTAAGATGTGCCGAGACTTGAGAAAGGTGTATTGGTGGAGTGGTATGAAGCGAGACGTGGCAGAGTATGTGGCCAGGTGATTAGTATGCCAGCAAGTGAAAGCTGAGCATCGGAATCCCGGAGGACTACTACAGCCCTTACCCGTACCTACATGGAAATGGGAGCATGTCACTATGGACTTTATTATGGGTTTACCGAGGACCCGAAGAGGTCATGACGCTATATAGGTTATAGTGGATAGATTGACCAAGAGTGCCTACTTCCTTGCCATCAAGAGCACAGATACTGTGGATGCCTTAGCTGAGCTGTATGTCAGCGAGATAGATAGATTACATGGGGCTCCAGTGAATATTACTTCTGATAGAGATTCCCGATTTACTTCTAGATTTTGGACCCAGTTTCAGGAGTCCATGGGATCTCGATTGAGTTTCAGTACCGCCTATCATCCTCAAACAGATGGTCAGTCAGAGAGGACTATTCAGACCCTGGAGGATATGTTGAGGGCGTGTACGATGGATTTTAAGGGATCATGGGATGATCACCTGCCCCTAGCAGAGTTTGCATACAATAACTGCTATCATGCGAGTATTGGAATGGCACCTTTTGAGGCTCTATATGGTAGGAGGTGTAGATCCCCTGTAGCTTGGGAAGAAGTCGGTGACAGAAAGATAAATGCTCCCGAGCTTGTTGAGCAAGCCGTACAGAGTGTGAAACTCATATGTGAAAGGTTACGGGCTGCACAAAGTAGACAGAAAAGCTACGCGGATGTGCGTAAACGGCCACTCGAGTTTGAGGTTGGTGATGCAGTATTTCTGAAAATATCACCGAGTAAGGGTATCATGCGATTTGGGAAGAAAGGGAAATTGAGTCCTCGATACATAGGACCATTCGAGATTCTTGAGAGAGTGGGAGAGGTAGCTTACAGATTAGCATTACCCCCACAGATGTCCGAAATACACAATGTTTTTCATGTGTCTATGTTGAGGAAGTACCACCCTGACCCTTCTCATGTCATAGAGTATGACGAGATGGACATTCAAGAGGATATGAGCTACACTGAGGAACCCGTCCTGATTCTCGATAGAAGAGAGAAGGTACTGAGAACTAAGAGCATCCCATTAGTGAAAGTTTTGTGGAAACATCACTCAATGGAAGAGGCAATGTGGGAACTAGAGAATCTCATGGAGGAGA
This sequence comes from Firmiana major, assembly GCA_033439115.1. Classification (NCBI taxonomy): domain Eukaryota; kingdom Viridiplantae; phylum Streptophyta; class Magnoliopsida; order Malvales; family Malvaceae; genus Firmiana; species Firmiana major. The sequence continues at coordinate 7,106,718 of CM065908.1, read as the reverse complement.
AATACCCCCATCTATTTGACTAGTTGAGTTGAATTTGGAGGACCAAATTCTTTTTAAGGTGGGGAGGATGTGAGATCTGAGAATTTTAGATATATTTGAATGATGTAATATGAACTTGAAGTGTAATTTATTGAGCTAAGTGAATTGGGGAATGATAATTGGAGATTTATATGTTAAGTGTTTAAAATAAGTATGAAGTATGAGGACAGATCGATCTGGGAGAAGGAGAGATCGATCTAGTGAGTTAAAAATGACAAGGAAGGAGGAATTTGAGGAGCAGATCGATCTCCAATGGAAGAGGATCGATCTCCTTATGATTCTGTTTGAGAGAAGATCGATCTCATGAGGCAGAGATCGATCTCCAAATGATTCTGTTTGGGAGAAGATCGATCTCCTCAAGGAGCAGATCGATCTCATAAAGCCATAAAGAGATCGATCTCACCCCTCGACAGATCGATCTCCTAGGCATAAATTGCCCCAAATCGTCCCAAAAATTCAAATGCAGATCGATCTCATCAAGAGGCAGATCGATCTCCTACCCTCAGCCTATATAAGGAACCCCTGTTTTTCTCCTGCAATCTCACTTTCTCTCTCTTCCAACCCCCATTTTTACCGAAACCTAGCTTTCTCACTCATCCAAAACACCCATTTTTGGCAAATCAGAAGTTGTGGCAAGAAGGAAAGTTGTTCCTCATCAAAGGGAGAACAACATACTTGGAAATCGAAGGACGAATCGAATCGAGGCATGGGTTGTGCGTCTCACAAGCTTTGGGTAATTTCTAAACCTCGATCTTGATATTTGAGATGATTTTGATGATAATGGTGGTTGTCATTATGTTGAAATAGCTGAGAAATGATTAGGGATTGATGAAATTGCAATGTGGTCGAAGTGACAATGATATTTAGCAATTTTGGGATTTTGAGCTATAAATAGAAATTTAGACAATGTGGTGAATTAGCATAGATAATTGGCATGAGAAATATAGAACATTGAGATGTTGGGAATGAGAGTGTAGTTTGGGGTAGAGTTACGAGAATCGAGAGATTTGAGGTGTTATGAGCAATTATGCTCGATTTTGAGAATTGAGGTTGATGAGATAATTATGTATTGATGTTTTAACATCGTTTGGACAGCTCGGGAGTTCCAGAGTGGAATGCGAGGCTAGTCCGTGATACGGGGGAAACGATTGCACTATACGAGGTGCAAAGAGGTAAGGGAAATCTAAACCATTTGTGTATGTGATTTGTAAACTATTATAGCATGATTTGTGGTTTATAAAACAAGCATGTTGAGTGTTGTGTTGAGATATAATTGCACACGGTTTTTATAGCCGGTTGGAGCCCATTATTTTATGCGTTTATAAGCTGAGTGTGAAATTGCTTAATAAACCGTCAAATTTGTGTGAGTAATGAATTGGGCTCTACGTTAAGGCAATATCGAGATTTGAGAAATGTATGCGTGCTTTGCCGATTAGAACTCGGTTTTATTATGTTTTGTGTTGAGTACAAAACGGTTTTCAAATGAGTTTAATAAGAGAAAAACCACTATGAGTTCTACGTGAAGACAAACTAGTCTTATGTGATTAAGACTTAGGTGTGTAATTTTGAGTACACACCGGGCATTGCTATGGTAGCATGTAAGCCCGATTCTTCTCCGTTCTGGTAACGTGAGAATAACTCATTCTGTGGCTATGCCACGTATATTTGGTGGCCGTTGCCACGTGAGAACCCCATTTGGTGGCCGTTGCCACGTGAGAACCCCATTTGGTGGCCGTTGCCACGTGAGAAACCCCATTTGGTGGCCGTTGCCATGTGAGAAACCCCATTTGGTGGCCGTTGCCACGTGAGAACCCCATTTGGTGGCCGTTGCCACGTGAGAAACCCTAATTGGTGGCCGTTGCCACGTGAAACCCTATCCTGTGGCTGTGCCACGTGTAAATTTAACTCAGTGGCTATGCCACGTGTGTTTAGTGGCTATGCCAGGTGTAAATTTAAATCAGTGGCTATGCCACGTGTGTTTAGTGGCTATGCCACGTGTGAATTTAAATCAGTGGCTATGCCACGTGTGTTTAGTGGCTGCGCCACGTGCATTACTATTTCAGTGATTTTATCACGTTCATTGCGAAAGCGTTTATCGCATTATTTTCACATGCTTTGTCATTGCTCTAGACTGAGCCTTTTTACTTCATGTTTTCACATGATTTGAGACATGAGAATGTCGTTTTGAGTACTTTCATGCTATGGTTTTCAAATGAGATTAATGAGTTTCACATACAAATAAATATTTTGTGATGTGCATTTTGGTTTATGAAATGAGTCCCTTACCCCCTTTTCTGAGCGATTTAGAAGCTCACCCTATTTTCTTTCCCCCCAGATTTCTTCAAGTAAAAAGGGTTTTCCTGCGACGTACGGAGTAGTGGCTAGTGGAGGACTTAAGCTCTAGGCTATATATTGTATTTTGAGGTATCTTTTATCTTTTCATGTATCCAGACAATTACTGTAATTGCAGACACTTGATGTACAACATTGTATGGGATGTATTAGGATTAATTAACTTGGAATTAAGTAATGTATATGATACAATATATACTATATTATGATGAGATCCTGAGGCATGATAATTATGATGATGTATGACACTGCACAGGAATGCACCCTTAATTGTGAATTAATGAGTAAAAAGTTTTAAATTAGCCCTATTTTCCGCACTTCCGGGGCGTGACAATATATTTCAATCATATGAACTTATTGTAAAGTTGATAAGACTATAGATAAGAAGCCAAATGTTTCGTTAAGGAAAGATTTACACAAATATGGAATGATTACTTTCATATATATATATATATATACTGTAACGACCCAAATTTATGGACATTTGGTTGCGCTATGAGTCGATAATATGTCAGAACAATAAATCAGTCTAATTAATTTTATTTCTTAGTGACAAATTTAAACAAAATCCCATAGAGATACTTTTCGATTTATCATCTTAACTGTTTTTTTTACAGAATAGTCATGTTCACATTCCCCAAACACATCTCGTATACATTACTGTACTTACAAAAGTTTTAGATGCAGCATAATTACTTAAACCTGGGTATACCTTTGACTTAGAATATATTCCGCGGAATCATAGCTGTGCGAAATGCCCTACCAACGGAAGCGGTCCAAGTTACTGATAGGGGTCTATGGAGGAAGTAAAGGGTGAGCTCAACGTGCTCAGTAAAAAAAATACGTGGCAGGTAGATAAATACACTACCTAAAAATATATATTTGCCAAAACCAAAAAAATTTTCACAAAGGTATACAGATAATTTGGCAATCCTCAGTTATCAAAATCAGAATTCAGAAACAGAACCAATATCGGTAGTGAATTTGGTTACTATGGTAAATACAGAAATTTCAGAGCATCCAGTGGCAAAATAAACAGATTTCCAAATATCACATGTCATGACCTCTTTTTCCTAAAAATCACTACAATTTTTTCGCTTTTTCATTTCCTTACCCGTCGTGAACAGTTTCACTACTAACAGTTCGGCTATGAGTCGACATTAGTCCCTTTTGTCATGTTATTTATCTTAACATCAATTTCCATATCACATTTACATATTAGGATCTATTGTCCTTTAACTTTAACTAATTACATTCATAACTATATTTACATAGGTTTACATCCCCGATATTCCATCCATGTACAGTACTGTGCTTTTACATGTTCAGATACAAAAACTATATAATGTGTATACCCGATTCATGATGGGAAACAACAGATAACAAGGAATGCAGTCTTTACCCACCCTCAAGTACTGTGGATGCTCCGTAGGGGTGGAAAGTGAAAAGGTGAGCACAACGTACTCAGTAAGGCAATAATATAAACAGGTAGATAACTACGTTATCTACATGCTTATAATGTCATGATATAAAAATCATTTATATCCAGAGCATGAGGTAAAATTAAAACTATGCCACATGTATATAAATATATCACGTAGTGAAAACATGAAAGTAGGCATGTAAACATGGAAAATCAGCATGTGAACGTCTCATGCTCACACATTAAAAACTCATCATAAAACAACCCCTCAAGGTTTAACACCTTATTAAAACTCAGTAAAACTCATCAACACAATATCAAAACCATATTTCATTTTAAAATCACAAATCGAGGCGTAACCCCTCCTTCAATCTACCTTAGTTTATCTAAACTGTATGATATCACGTGAGGCATGTAGGTTACTGTATAGGAAAAATTGAGGACTACGTCCTTGTGATCTTAAGCTACACGGATCCCGGTGCTTGGGGCATCACGACTACAACAGGAGGTGGGTCAGTCCTACCCTCCAGAATATCAAAATCACCAATCTCATAGTCATGACTACACGGTACAACGTACTCCGTGTGACATACACGATATAACGTACACCATGAACCCATATCAGAGTCTGGGGGTGCCTGCCATAGGTCTTATCCACCTCATACCATGTCGATAACCAACCCATGTCTCAACATACACGTGCGAGCATATCATCTCACTATGACACACAGTCTACAGGAGGCTCTAGCACGGCTCTATGCATGTCACATCATGTCTAGTGCGAGTGAAGCTCCAGCACGACGCCATGCATATCATGATATCTAAAATCTCGTGCGAGCGAAGCTCCAACACGGTTTTATGCACATACAAAAATCCTCGTACGAGCAACGCTCCAGTATAGCTTTCATGCGTAATAAATTAGTGTAAATCATGCATGAGCAAAGCTCCAGTACGGTTTTATACACAATAAATCAATGTAAAATTACATACAAGCAAGGCTCCAGTACGATTTTCATGCATATAAATCAGTAAAACTCAGTGCGAGCGAGGCTCTAGCACTTTGTATATGAGATAAAACATTAAAATTCAGTGCGAGCAAAGCTCCAGCACAATTAAACTCATATAAATCTGATAGGCAGCTCTATTTCAACAAAACACGCTTAAAATCAAAGTTAGCACCTGACTCGTGCTATTTCATGAAATTATGAAATCAATAGCCAGCCTATCTGTAAATTTGCTTAAATCGAAGCAATATATTTCATAAAAATATCAAAAACATGATACTCATGCAATTTATTAGCCTTACTACCCTTTTTGTAAAATTTGCTCTTAGGGGTAAAATCATCTTTTTCACCTATATCTGAATTTTTTTCGCAAAAATTATTATTTCTTTTCTAGGTAGCCAAGTAAATTTAATGCCCTGTAAATACCCTCAAGATATGTGCAGCTACCTCTAAATACTCATAAAATTCCCTTACCTAGAATCGCATCGAGTGATTTTGCTTCCTTAGAGCTGCTCGATTGTGCAGTTTGATTCGCCTCCAACAAAATCTCCGGGACTGTACGAAATTACATATCATATCAATTTAATCCAATGTAATAAAATTCTTATGTTTACTATAGTCGATTCGACTTATAGTTTTCATTAACACTCATAAGGCCTCATTTCCTCTTAAGTCCATTTTGATTGCTCTATTAATTTCTCGAGAGTCTGTTGAACTCTTTAGGCCTATTGATTCACACTAAGTCGGTATTAAGCTCATAGTGCCTCTAGTTCATCATTTACCTTACTATGGAAATTTATCAAACACCTCATATGCTTATTTCCATCACTTGACTAATCTCACAATGTAGCTTCATTCAATCATCTTAAAATCATGTACATCACCTCACTAACACCTTAGTATAATCCATTTATCATCAACTCAACCATATCATATTTTCTCACACTAAACTCATTCTAGGTTATGCTTGTTCCATTACATTCTAGGTAGTTTCAATCATCAATACATACACCAATCCACTCATAACAACAACTAGATAAATATACTTTGAGTTTGTGTATTAGAAACTCACCTAGCTTGACTTTACTCTTTTCCAAGTTTGAAGAATCCTTTGCTCCTTCAATCCAACAAATGAAATGTTGGTTCTAAGTTATGTTGTTCTTCTCTTCCCAATGAACAACTTTGCTTTAATAGCTTTTTCTTAAATCTGTATGGAATGAGGTGTATTCTAGAGAGAGAAAGCTTGTTATTTTGGATAAGAATGGAATAGGTGTGTTGGTTTGTTGAAGAAAGAGGTTTTGTCGTGGGGTTTTATAGATTGAGAGTGAAGAGATCGATCTGCTAGGGTGAAGAGATCAATCTTTCCTTGGTTTTTGCCATCGAATTATCAGGTTTTAAAAGGGGGAGATCGATCTTTGCTTGGCAGATGCTTAAGGAGATCGATATGCTCATTAAGGAGAGATCGATCTTGGCTTGGCAGAAGCTTGAGGAGATCGATCTACTCATGGGGAGAGATCGATATGCTCTTGACAGAATCAATGTAGATCGATCTACGTTTAGGAGGGGATCGATCTCAGCTAGGGGGATCGATCTGGCCTTAGCAGATTGACTTGGAATTATTCTGTTTGCACAAGGGATCAATCTACCTCGGATCGGAGATCGTTCTAGTCTTCATCTGGGGCATTCCTACTACATTTTTTCAGATTTTTCCAAAGTTAAACCCTTATTCAATCCATTCAATATCCATTTTGCCTTTCATTCACACTTAACACTCAAAAACATCCAATTCTTATGATTCATTTATAATTTAACTTGTCTATACATCATGGAAATCATAAGATTACATAGACTTTTACGGGTCTTACATTTCTCCCTTCGTTCAAGAAATTTGGTCTTCCAAATTAGAACCAAGTTAACTTGAGAACAACTCTAAGTACTTCTCTTGTATCAAGCTCTCCAATTCCCAAGTAGCTTCCTCCAGAGTGTGATATTGCCAAAGGATTTTCACTAAAGGAATCGTCTTCGACCTCAGCACCTTCTTCTTCCTATCCAATATCTGAACTGGCTTCTCAACATACGACATACTCTTATTAAGCTCCAATGGCTCATATCTTATCACATGTGTCGGGTACGGGTGGTACTTCCGAAGCATAGAGATGTGGAAGACGTTATAAACACCTGCTAACTCCGGCGACAATGCCAACCTATAAGCCTTATCTCCCACTCTCTCTAAAATCTCGAAGGGTCCGATATATCGAGGGCTCAACTTACCCTTCTTACCAAACCTCATAATCCCTTTTGAGAGAGAAACTCACAAAAATACTGACTCACCCACAACAAACTCCAGTGCTCTCCGTCTTCTGTCAGTATAACTCTTTTGCTGGCTCTGAGCTGTCCGTAATCTCTCACATATCAACTGGACATCCTCAGAGGCATGCTACACTAAATCAGGAGCAAAAATCTATTTGTCACCAACCTCTTCCCATCCAATAGGGGATTGACATATGCGTCTATACAGTGCCTCATATGGTGTCATCCTGATACTCGCATGATAGCTGTTATTATAGGCGAACTTGGCTAACAGTAGGTGATCATCCTAAGAGCCTCCAAAATCCAGCATACACCCTTTCAACATATCCTCCAAGGTCTATATAGTCCTCTTTGACTGACCATCTGTCTGAGGAAGAAAAACGATGCTAAAACTCAAGTGGCTCCCCATCGCTTCCTGAAAATATTCTCATAAATGGGAAGTGAAGCGGGCATCCCGATCAGAAACAACGCTCACTGGAACATCATGTAACCGAACTATCTCTTGAACATACAAGTTCACCAATTGGCTCAGAGTATCGATAGCTCTCTTAGAAAGGAAATGGGCTGATTTCATCAATCGATGCACAATCACCCAAATGGCATCATGACCTTTGTGGGTCCTCAGTAAACCCATCACAAAATCCATGGTGATGTGCTCTCATTTCCATGTCGGTATCGGTAGAGGCTACAACAACCCTGCAGGCTTCTGATGCTCTACCTTCACTTACTGACAGATAAGACATCTAGTGACATATTCAGTAATGTCTCTTTTCACTCCAGACCACCAATAAACCTTCTGAATGTTTTGATACATCTTAGTACTCCCCAGATGTATCGTATACTTCGATGAGTGAGCCTCTGATAAAATCAATCTCTTGATCTTTGGATTCTCGGGAACATATACTCTGCCCTTGAATCTCAGTAATCCATCTATACTCAGTTCAAAATTTATGCCCACACCTATCTATACCTGACTCAACCAATCAATACACTATCGATCGCTCTACTGAGCCTGTTGAATATGACTAATCAACTTTGGCTCCAATCTCAAACTAGCCACAATATCAAATCTTTTTGTACTAGGCGGGCCTACATCCAAACTGAGGCTCCTAAACAGCTTTAACAACTTGTGTTCCTGAACCATCCAACCCGAGGTTCTTCCTGCTCAAGGCATCGGCAACTACATTCACCTTACCCAGGTGGTATAGGATTTGACAATCATAATCCTTCAGGAGTTCGAGCCATCTTCTCTGTCTCATATTCAACTCTTTCTGCGAAAATAGATACTTAAGGCTCTTATAATCCGTATATACCTAAAATTTCTCACCATAGAGATAGTGGCACCATATCCTTAATGCAAATATTATGGCTGCCAACTCTAAATCTTGAGTCAGATAGTTCCTCTCGTGATCCTTCAACTGTCTGGATCCATAGGCAACTACATTCCCATCTTGCATAAGTACACAACCCAGTCCTTGGTGTGATGCATCCGTATACACAGAGAAACCTCTTGAGCTGGTAGGAATGGTGAGAATCGAAGCAGTGGTTAACCAATGCTTAAGATTGTGAAAACTTCTCTCACATGCCTCGTCCCACACAAACTTAACATCTTTTTGCGTGAGGCATGTCAACGGAGTAGCTAGTCTGGAGAAACCCTCTACAAAACTCTGATAATAACCTGTCAATCCCAAAAAACTTATGATCTCAGTGACTGTCTTGGGTTGTTCCCACTGTACAACTACCTCAATCATGGATGGATCCACTGATACCCCATCTTTTGATACAACAAGGCCCAGAAATGAGATCTGCTCTAACCAAAAGTTACACTTACTGAGTTTGGCATATAATTCCTTCTCTCGGAGGGTCTACAAAACTATTCTTAAGGGCTGCTCATGATCTTCCCTGAACCTGGAATAAACCAATATATCATCAATAAATACTATCACAAACTGGTCCAGGTATGGCTTAAATACATCGTTCACCAAAGCCATAAATGTTTCGGGGGCATTCGTCAATCCGAATGGCATAACCAAAAACTCGTAATGGCCATAACGGGTATAAAATGCTGTCTTGGGTACATCTCCACTCTGTGTCCTCAACTGATGGTACCCAGATCGTAAATCTATCTTAAAAAAGACTTGTGCTCCCCAAAGCTAATCCAGCAAATCATCAATGCGAGGAATAGGGTATTTGTTCTTAATGGTGGCCTTATTCAACAACCGGTAATCTATACACAGTCGGATGTTCCCATCATTCTTCTTCACAAATAGCATCGGAGCTCCCCAAGGTGAGACGCTTGGTCTAATAAACCCCTTCTCTAGCAACTCTTGCAATTGCTTCTTTAACTCTTCCAACTCAATCAGAGCCATTCTATATGGTGGCTTAGATATCAGTTCTGTACCAGGTACCAACTCTATGTAAAACTCCATTTCTCTATCGGGTGGTAGCCCTGGTAGATGGTCCGGAAAGATATCAGGAAATTCTACAACTACTGGAATGTCTCTCAATTCTGAGTGTGCCTTATCTGTGTCAAGCACGTATGCAATGAACCCTTCACATTATCCTTTCCACCGTTAGCAACATAAGTCATCACATTAACATTCATAATTAATAAATAAATTTCATCTCTTAAATATGATGGATCAAAATTATACTCTTCTCATTTATAATAATCATGTTCTTTCATTTCCTTTCAACAAAACTTAAAATAAGGTCATCTATCTCTAAAAACATCAATGTCTTAGCATGACAATCCATAACAACACGATTTGTAGCCAACCAATCCATTCCAAAAATTACTTCAAAATCGCTCATACTTAATAGAATTAAATCGACTGCCATATCTTTTCCCCTATCTTCAACTTACAATCCCTATATACATACTCAGTCAGCTGACTATCATTCATAGGTGTAGAAATCATCAACATTCTATCTAACAATGTGAGTTTTACATGCTTCAACAACTTAAGTGCAAAAGAAAGCGATATAAAGGAATGCGTGGAACCAGGATCAAATAATACAAATGCTTCTAAATCAAAAATTAGGATGGTACCTTTAATCACATCCGTTGCGGTGTCCTGGTCCAGTGCATGTACTCATCCTCTACCAAACGCTTGTTTCCCTTTTTCCTCAGTTGTCGCTCTCTTCCTCAGAGCAGCTGTCTCAACCGAAGCTCTCTCTGGCTCTTTGCCCATCTGTGGGGCAGTCTTCATCATCTTTGGATAATACCTCGCGATATGCCCTGGTTTCCCACATCTTTAACACACAATAGGGGTCATCAGACAAGGCCTGGTACAATAAAATCAACAGCATCTCCTACACTGATCTGTAGTAGGCTATAGTCTTCCCATGACTACACCCATTGGTGGAGCTAAAGCTGGGTACACAGGAGGTTTAGCAGCTCTCTCCTACACCTCCTCAATCTTTGGCCTCTTCTCAAACAGTCTCTGGCCTCCTTTCCTGACCACTCTATCAACCTCGGATCTCTTTCGATCTCTATCTCTCCTGACACTAACTTTCCCAAACTCGAAAGCATTCTGCTCAAAGTCTTGTTCACATAACTACGCCCTGCGCACTGCCTCTTCATAAGTGAGGGTGTCAAATAGATCCAATCTAGATCTGATGGCTGGTCTCAGTCCATCCATGAACTTCTAGACCTTCATAGCCTCATTACTCAATGTATCAGGGTCATATCTCCCCAAGGATATGAACCTGGACTCATACTCATCCATAGAGTGGTTCCCCTGAACCAAGTTCATAAATTCCATTCTCAACTTCCTCCGTGCAGTAGCAGGAATGTACTACCTCCTAAAAGCCTCCAAAAATATCCCTTATGTGATCACTGAGTGTCGGGCTCTCAAAATGGATACGGTGGATCTCCATCAATGTTCTACCTCGCCTTTCAGTATAAATACAACAAAGGCCACTTTCTCAGTCGATGTACATCTGAAGAATCCATACAACTTTTTCATTTCATATACCCAATCCTCAGTAACAACAGGGTCTTTTACTTCTCTAAATACTGGAGGTTTTAACTCCTAAAACTGTCGTAGCCTACTCAATTCACAATCGTATCCCAGATCACTCTCACTCGGCTATGGAGCGATAGAAGAAGCTGTATCCTGAACTGGGGGTGGTGTAACAGTCCCTATAGTCTGAGGCCTCTCTGCCTCTGCAATTACCTGTCCAGTAGTAGTAGGCTGCATGGCTGGACCTCGTCTATCACCAGCACCCAATGCCAGTGTGACTATCTCCACAAGGCTCTCAATACTCCGCTCTATCCTAGCGAAGAGTGCCTTTGTATCCCTTGGTCTCTCAACAGGGTCCTATGGAGCCTGATCAGTTTGTGGCTCCGCACGGCCTTCGGCCCTACCCCTACGACCTCTAGCACATGCACCCGTCCCTCTACCTCGACGTGTGATAGGCATAATGCCTAATTTTCCTGTATCCATATCATATATTAGTCTCATTCCATCTCGGTATACATAATTATATCTAAACAAAAGCACAGTAACATGGAGATGTAACTTTTCCTACTTATTAATATCGACTCACATCAGGCCAACTCAGCACTGATACCAATCTCTGTCACGACCCCTTTCATTTATTTTATCTAAAAATCATCATAAATTTTTTATTTTTTCATTTCCTTACCCGTCGTGAACAGTTTCGCTACTAACAGTTGGGATATGAGTCGACATTAGTCCCTCCTGTCATGTTATTTACCTTAACATCCATTTCCATATCACATTTACATATTAGGATCTACTGTTCTTTGACTTTAACTAATTACATTCATAACTATATTTACATAGGTTTACATCCCTGATATTCCATCCACGTACAATACTGTGTTTTTACATGTTCAGATATAAAAACTATATAATGTGTATACCTGATTCATGATAGGAAGCAGCAGATAACAAGGAATGCAGGCTTTACCCGCCCTCAACTACTGTGGATGCTCGTAAGGGTGAAAAGTGAAAGGGTGAGCACAACTTGCTCAGTAAGGCAATAATGTAAACAGGTAGATAACTGCACTATCTATATGTTTATAATTTTATGATATAAAAATCATTTATATCCAGAGCATGAGGTAAAATTAAAACTATGCCACATGTATATAAATATATCACGTATTGAAAATATGAAAGTAGGCATGTAAACATGGAAAATCATCATGTCAATGTCTCATGCTCAACACATTAAAAACTCATCATAAAACAACCTCTCAAGGTTTAACATCTTATTAAAACTTATCAACACATTATTAAAACCATATTTCGTTTTAAAATCACAAATCGAGGTGTACCCCCTCCTTCGGGTCTACTCTGATCTATCTAGACCGTATGATATCACATGAGGCATGTAGGTTACTGTATAGGAAAAACCGAGGACTATGTCCCTATGATCCCAGGCTACACGGATCCCAGTATGCGGGGCATCACGGCTGCAACGGGAGGTGGGTCAGTCCTACTCGCCAAAATATCAAATCACCAATCTCATAGTCATGACTACACGGTACAACGTACTCCGTGTGATATACACGATACAATGTACTCCATGAACCCATATCACAGTCTAGGGGTGCTTGCCATAGGTCTTATCCATCCCATACCATATCGATAACCAACCCATGTCTCAACATACATGTGCAAGCATATCATCTCACTGTGACACACAATCTACAGGAGGCTCCAGCATGGCTCTATGCATGTCACATCACGTCTAGTGCAAGCGAACTCCAGCATAACGCCATGCATATAATGATATCTAAAATCTCGTGCGAGCGAAGCTCCAGCATGGTTTTATGCACATATAAAAATCCTCGTACGAGTAACGCTCCAGTACGGCTTTCATGCTTAATAAATTAGTGTAAATCACGTACGAGCAAAGCTCCAGTACAATTTTATACATAATAAATCAATGTAAAATTACGTACGAGCAAGGCTCTAGTATGATTTTCATGCATATAAAATAGTAAAACCCAGTGCTATTTCATGAAATTATGAAATCAATAGCCAGCCTATTCGTAAATTTGCTTAAATCGAAGCAATATATTTCATAAAAATATCAAAAACATGATATTCATGCAATTTATTAGCCTTACTACCCTTTTGTAAAATTTTCTCCTAGGGGTAAAATCATCTTTTTCACCTATATCCAAATTTTTTTCGTAAAAATTATTATTTCTTTTCTAGGTAGCCAAGCAAATTTAATTCCCTGTAAATACCCCTAAAATACATGCAACTACCTCTAAATACTCACAAAATTCCCTTACCTAGAATCGCGTCGAGTGATTCCGCTTCCTTAGAGCTGCTTGATTGTGCAGTTTGATTCACCTCCAAAGAAATCTCCGAGACTCCACGAAATTACATATCATATCAATTTAATCCAATGTAATAAAATTCTTACGTTTACTATAGTCGATTCGACTTATAGTTTTCAATAACAGTCATAAGGCCCCATGTCCTCTTAAGTCCATTTTGATTGCTCTATTAATTTCTCGAGAGTTTGTTGAACTCTTTAGGCCTATTGATTCACACTAAGCCAGTATTAAGCTCATAGTGCCTCTAGTTCATCATTTTCCTTACTATGGTAATTTATCAAACACCTCATATGTTCATTTCTATCACTTGACTAATCTCACAATATAGCTTCATTCAATCATCTCAAAATCATGCACATCACCTCACTAACACCTTAGTATAATCCATTTATCATCAACTCAACCATATCATATTTTCTCACACTAAACTCATTCTAGGTTATGCTTGTTCCATTACATTCTAGGTAGTTTCAATCATCAATACATACACCAATCCACTCACAACAACAACTAGATAAATATACTTTGAGTTGGTGTATTAGAAACTCACCTAGCTTGACTTTCCTCTTTTCTAAGTTTGAAGACTCATTTGCTCCTTCAATCCAGCAAATGAAATGTTAGTTCCAAGCTATGTTGTTCTTCTCTTCACAATGAACAACTTTGCTCTAATAGCTTTTTCTCAAATCTTTATGGAATAGGGTGTATTCTAGAGAGAGAAAGCTTGGTATTTTTGGTAAGAATGGAAGAGGTGTGTTGGTTTGTTGAAGAAAGAGGTTTTACCGTGGGGTTTTTATAGATTAAGAGTAATGAGATCAATCTGCTAGGGTGAAGAGATCGATCTTTCCTTGGTTTTAGCTATCAAATTCTCAGGTTTTAAAAGGGGGAGATTGATTTACTCATTGGGGAGAGATCGATCTTTGCTTGGCAGAGGCTTTAGGAGATCGATATGCTCATTAGGGAGAGATCGATCTTGGTTTGGCAGAAGCTTGAGGAGATCAATCTGCTCATAGGGAGAGATCGATATGGTCTTGAAAGAATCAAATGGAGATCGATCTACGTTTAAAAGGGGATCAATTTGAACTAGGCAGAGGCAATGCAGATCGATCTTCTCAATAGGGGGATCGATCTTGCCTTGGTAGATTGACTTGGAATTATCCTGTTTGCACAAGGGATCGATCTGCCTTAGGTAAGTGATCGATCTGGCCTTCATCTAGGGTATTCCTACTGCATTTTCTCAGATTTTTCCAAAGTTAAACCCCCATTCAATCCATTCAATATCCATTTTGCATTTCATTCATACTTAACACTCAAAAACATTTGATTCTTATGATTCATATATAATTTAACTTGTCTGTACAACATGGAAACCATAAGATTACATAGAATTTTATGGGTCTTACATCACAATTCATGTAGGCAATTCAGAAAATATTTCAAATATTCACAGAGGCACTTCTAATTTCGAAAAATCAAAGTCGAAAAAATCCATGGCAATTTCAGTAAGAAAATGGAACTGAAATCAATACCATTTTCTAAAACTTTAAACAGCTTTTAAAAGCGAGGATGGTGTGGCACTTTGGTCCTGTAGGATTCAAAAGATAGCCCTCATGGTGTTCTTATGCAATAGAAAAGCACAATTCCATACAGTCAAATCAGTTTATACAATCATATCAAAAAATCAAATAGACGAGACAAGGCGAAACATGCTATGTCAGATATAAGAAATGACAATTGGCCAATATCGGTGACTCCGGACAATCATGGGTCAAGTGTGCCGAGATGTCAATTGTCGTATGATTGGTCAGCTATCCAAACGGCTCACAGATCAGAATGTCTGAAGACCAAAATCAGAATTAGAAACACGGTACATCGTACCCGCGTTCGCTGCATGGTACATCGTACTCACGTGCACTGCACGGTATATCGTACTCCATGTACCACAGAAATAGATACAGTATAGACAGAACTGTAGCATGTTTTAATTATCATTTTTTTCTCAAATTAGTGCGAGTCAGACCGTGTGACACATAGTCTGCACGTGCTCAAGCACATCTCATCAGTGCGAGTCATGTCGCGCGACACATAGTCAGCACGCGTTCAAGCACATCTCATCAGTGCGAGTCAAACTGTACGACACACAGTCAACACGCGCTTAAGCACATCACATTAGTATTTCTTTATAAATAGATCATTTTTCCTTAAATCACATATAAATTCAATTTGTTTCACGAAACGGTTTCAAAATAGGCTGACTAGCCCTTTTTCGGATAAAATCCTAGAAAACAGTCTATGGAAATTTAAAAATTCAGGATTTTTTATTTTAAACATAATTCAAGCCATAACAGTATCTATGAAAACCTTTTGAATTCAATCGATAAAATTAGGCAGTTTAACTAGGCTAAAATCTATAATTTTCAAAGTTATAAAATTCAGCCTAGATTTTTCAATAATTTCGATAGCTGTGAATTCAGCCTAAAATTTTATATCTACAAATACACAAAAATTATGCATATTTATCTCTAACAGCACACGAGAATTTTTCTTACCTCGGTGTCCATCTGCAGTCCTCAATTGCCTCAACGTTGTGAGTCGGCGGGTCCGATCCAGTCGATTTATTTTTTTTTGGACTTCGAGCTAATATTTGAATAAATATTTCCAAACTGTTTTCCCTCGGGTTTTCCCAAATATTCTATACACCCTCTTCTATCATCAATACTTCTATATTCAAAATATATATATATATATATATATATTCCTATGTTCATAAATATTTTTCTTTCCTTTTCCTCTTTTTTTTTAAATTGGCCTTTCGTGCTAATTCTTTTCTCTTCTTTCTTCTCTTCTTCTGCTTCTTCTTCACGCCTACTGTTCATTCATTTCTTCTCTCTCTGTTTCCTCACATTTTGGCCCCACCATCCTCTCCATCGCTTCCTCTGGTTTCCGACACCACCATCATCATCCATATGTCTCGACCACCTCCTTTAGCATTGTCGGCTCCGTCCCAGCCACCCATCGTGACCACTGTTAAGGAACTTCCTCTGCTCCCCAATTACTCTCAGTTCTCCCAGATTTCTCAGACATTATTTGTACCTTCCCTTCCTGTGCCCTGTACAGCACACCAGCTAATGGTTCACCTAGTATGAGCAGCCCTACAACGCAGCTTCCCTCTGCAGCCCATGCACATCACCACACCAATGACTTCCTTCAGTGCCAAATACAGCGAACAGAGAGAAACACTCTGTTTCAAATGTTTCCCTATTTCCAATTTTCAGTCTACTTGATGTTTCCCTCCTTCCAGCCTCATAGTTGCTTCAACCTGTAAGACCCATATTTTCATATGTCAACCTTATGAATTCATAAGAGATGTAAAGTCCATAAATTCAATGTACACACTTGTAATTAGAGTTTGTAATGTACGAACAAGTTTCACTATGTATGAATATGAAGAAATGGACTTTTATATGTGATGAATGTGATTAGAACTCAAAATGAGTAGTGCAGCAAATGGAATGAAGTTGCATGAGTTGTATAAATCTTTATACTTCCATTTAGTTTGGTATGGTATACCTTTGGTTATACAATGAATGCACACAAGTTTTAATGTGTATGAAGTATGAATGGATGTCATTTTCAAGCTTTAAAGGTGGTTGGATGAGAAAATGACTATGGCAGCAAAATTAAAGGATGTTTGTATGAGTTACTGCAGCAAAATCTGAAAAATATGAATGCCAGATCGATCTCATAGGATGAGAGATCGATTTGGAAGAGCCAAAAATACTTTTATTCGAGCAATGGAACAGGCCAGATCGATCTCCAATGGAGCCAGATCGATCTGCTAACCATTTTGTAAAGAAGAGATCAATCCTTAATGCAAGCAGATCGATTTCCTTAGCTCTCGGGTTGGAGAAGACCGACCTCCTCCTTTAGCCAGATCGATCTCCTTAACTCTCTGCCTGAAGCAGATCGATCTCAAGCCTTCGACAGATTGATCTCATGCCTTTAAATGTCATGAAAATGAAGGATTTAAGAGGACCTGATCGATCTCAGACCCTCGACAGATCGATCTCATCAAGCAATTTCTATAAATAAGAGCATGAAATCTGTAAACTTTGGAAAACAATCTCATTCTTCCATTTCCAACCTAAAACCTAACTTTCTCACTCCTAAATCCACCCATTTCGATGGAAAATTTGAGGAAATACCATTAGATACAAAGTTGTTCATATCCAAGAGAAGAACAACATACTTTGGAATCAAAGTCCCATTCGTTGTATCGAAGGAGCAAGGGTTATTTTCATTTGGAGCAAGAAGAGAAACTAGATTGGTAAGTTTCTAATACTTCAGGCTAAGTACATTTGTCTATTTAGTGGTATTAGAGTTTATTTGTATGTGTATTGATGGTTAAAACTACCTAGGATGTGATGGAACTAGTGTGACCTAGAAAATGGAATGAATCTAGTGTAAGAAAATGTGATTTGGATGAATTGGTGATTTATGGGTAAGCTAGAGTGTTTGTGAGATAATGTGGATGATTTGAGATGGCTAAATGAAGTTACATTGTAGGTTTAGAGAATTTATGAAAATAAGCACATGTAGTATTTGAGAAAATGCCATAGTGAAGAAATTGATGAAATATGAACACTATGAGCTTAATATCGATTTAATATCGATATAGTATAAATCAATAGACTCAAGATATGAGTAGAACAATAAAACCAAACCTTATAAGTGTTAATGGTGGCTATAGGTTGAATCGACTATAGCAAACACAAGAGTTGTGTAGTATTGGACTAAATTGGTGTGATATACAATTTTGTGCAGTTTCGAAGAGTTCGTCAGAGACGAATCGAACCGCACAAGTAAGTAACTCTAAGGAAGTGGAATCACGCGACGCGATTCCAGGTAAGGAAATTCTGTAAGTATATAGAGATAGCTGCTCATACTTTGAACTCGTGGGTGAATATAGGGTGTTTATGAAATGCATGCTTGTTTGAGAAAAGTGATTGATGATATGCGTGAATAACTACGAGTATGTATATATGATTTGGTTTTCGAAGTGAGCTTTATGAAAAAGAGATAGTAAGGCAAATAATTGCATAAATCATATGTTTGCAATGGTTTCACGAAACATATT
Source organism: Firmiana major (assembly GCA_033439115.1). Lineage (NCBI taxonomy): Eukaryota > Viridiplantae > Streptophyta > Magnoliopsida > Malvales > Malvaceae > Firmiana > Firmiana major. The sequence goes on along the minus strand of CM065908.1, from coordinate 7,088,128 downwards.
GCTTTGTTTTAAGCGAATTAATGTATGGGCTGGCTAGTGTTTAAAAGCTTTGTGAAATAGCACATGTGAGGTGCTAATTTTGATTTTGATATTGTTTTGATTGAGTATGAGCCGTCTATCGTGTTTGCGTGAATTAAATCGTGCTAGAGCATCGCTCGCACGAGATTTTGATATTTTCACATGTATGAAATGTGCTGGAGCTTAGCTCTTACCTTGATTTGGAACTCTAATGATGTTTTCTAAACCATACTAGAGCTTCTGCTCATACGTGTATTTCAAATGGTTTTCTTATGCATATAACCGTACTGGAGCTATGCTCGTACGTGGTTTCTTCATATTTTTATGCATAAATGTCGTACTAGAGCATTGCTCGTACGACGATAATTATTAATGATGCATGAATCGTGCTAGAGCTTAGCTCACACAGGTTTTCATACTGTGGTATGTATGATGTCGTGCTGAGCGTAATATGAATTGGTGTTCAAGGAACCCAAAAGGGGAGAGCAAGGCCATGAGGGGCTAGGACTTGACATTAATTTAGATTTGTGTTCAGGGAACCCAAAAGGGGCAAGCAAGGCCATGAGGGGCTAGGGCCTGGCACTAATCCATTCAGAGAACCCAAAAGGGGCGAGTAAGTCCATGAGGGGCTAGGACCTGATATTAAAAAATACTCTCACGTGCACTTAAGACTATATCGGTTACAGATGGTATGGGTAGATAAGACCTAAGGCTGGCACCCCCAACCAAGTTATGGGTCCACGGAGTATGTTGTACCGTGTACATCACATAGAGTACGCTATACCATGTGGTTGAGTTACTGATGAGAAAGTTTGGCGGAGAACTAACCCATCTTTGTTCCATCATGATACCCCACACACCGGGATCCATGTGGTCTGGGATAATTTATGGCATAGTTGGCCAACATAGTCTATTGAGATATAGTGACCTGTCTCACTTGATATTATATAATACCACATGATTTTTATACATGAGTGTGATTGTGATTTGTCCAGGGTAGACCCGAGGGAGGGGTCGAGCCTTGTGGGATTTGTGATTTAAAGAAATGATAATTTGATTTATAATGAGATGTGTTGGAATTTGATAAAGAGATTTGTGATGAGATGTCATGTGATTTAAAAAGGATGTTTCTTAAATGAATTTCGCTTTTGTGATGAGATTTAATGAGATTGAGCATGAGATGGTTTTACATGTTGATATTTCCATGTTTTATGCCTATTTACATGATTTTCAATACATGATATATGTATATACATGTGGCATAGTTTTATTTCCTCATGCTCTGACTATAAACGATTTATGCATAACACTATCATCATGTAGATGGAGTAGTTATCCTGCATGCTTGCATTATTGCCTTACTGAGCATATGGTTGCTCATCCCTCTCTACTTTCCCCTCTCTACAGAGCGTACATAGTGGCCCAGTGAGGACTGTAAGACCCGTACTTTTGGATGTAAACTTTATGAAATCATAAGTATGGTGATGTAATTACAATGTAAAGCATAAATGATGTAAGTCCATGGATTCGATGTACATACTTGTAACATGAGTTTGTAATGTACACACAAGTTTCATTTTATATGAATATGGAGAAATGGACTTTTATAAGTGATGAATGTGATTGGAACTCAAAATGAGTAGTGTGGTAAAATGGAATGAAGTTGTACTTCCATTTAGCTTGGTATGGTATACCTTTGGCTATGCCATGAATACACAAAGTTCTAATGTGTATAAAGTATGAATGGATGCCATTTTCAAGTCTTAAAGGTGGTTGGATGAGAAAATGACAATGACAGCAAATTAAGGAAGTTTGGGTGTGAGTTGCTGCAGAAAAATTACAGAAAACCTGGAAAATATGAAGGCCAGATCGATCTCATAGGACGGGAGATCAATCTGGAAGAGCAAAAAATGCTCTTCTTTAAGCTATGGAACAAGACAGATCGATCTCCAATGGAGCCAGATCGATCTGCTAAACATTCTGTAAAATAAGGATCAATTCTTAAGGAAAACAGATCGATTTCCTTAGCTCTCGGGTGTCATGCCCCGCTTTCGGGAACCCTTCTATCCATACATTCTCTACTACGGTTGGGCTGTGAGAAGATGCAATTACTAAAAATTTATTCATTTACAGCGGAATATTTAAAACTTTAAGTCACACTCCCAGGTGTGTGTGTAAATACACAAAATTAATTGTATAAATACCATGTGCTTACATATCATCCCCATAATACTGTTTACAATTCCAAGATATAACTGTGCGATACAATATATTAGATACAAAATACTCGTGTATACAAATCTTATACCTTTGCAGATTGTGGGAGCTGTTTAGCACAAAAGATCTAGAGATCACCGCTCTCTTACTTCTCAGTACCTGGAGGGGGAAAATAGTGGGATGAGCAAACCACAGCTCAGTAAGGAAATGTATGCTAGCAGGTAGATATCGTACTACCTACATAGCCCATGCATGCATAAACCAAAACCATGTTTTCGTTATAAATGGAAATATCATACGAACAATGCATTTAAACACATATTTCTCAATAGCATTTTCGTGTAAATCAAATGTCAAATTTCCATTTAAAACATGCTCATAATTAGTGCCCTCACGGCACGAATGTGAAATTAGAGATTTATCAAAAACACGAAATCTCTTTCACTTCTCAAATCATTCTTTCTCGCAATTCTCTTTCTTTTCTGAGATTGTCTCTGTTTCTCGAATCTCTGAGACAGGCATGGAATTTCGGCAATCAAATATCCACGACTTATGGCCATAGTCAGTGATCCCAGGCCTCACTGATCAGGTGTGCACAGGGTATCACTTTGCCTGAAGGGGGATGGGTCAGTCCTACCCTCCGGCTCATCTCAATCCACCTCATCTCCTCGTATGCTCACGGTGAAGATACGAAGATACGTCGTGTGTCATCTACGCGATACTCGTACTCACGTGCACCCAGCACGGTACATAGTATACCAACGGGTGACTACACTATTCTACGTACGACCATGGACCCAAGTCCATACTCCAACGCCGATGGACTTTTTATCCTTAAACCATGTCTCATATACCAGGCGAGCAAGCAGCGTGACACACAGTCAACGCAAGGCTCCAGCGCGGTACAATCTATCGTTAAGGCCCAGCCCGTTCAAATGGCCGTCGGCTGGTATCCCCTTGGGTCCCAGACCCCCAGGTTTACCTTAACTCAACAAAACAGGTGCGAGCAAAGTTCCCGCACTTTCTCAAAACCCTCGTGCGAGTTAAAACTCCCGTACGGTACATCAAGGCATTTAAAACGGGTGTGAGCTAACGCTTCAATACCAAATCTCATCTCAAAACTGATAGATGGCTATTTTCTCTTTTTAAAAATTCAAAACATGTTTATTCATACAGCATGCCTCTTCATGCTAAAACATGTAAAATTAGCCAATCTATCATCAACGTTTCTCAATCATCAAGATTAATGTATAATAGAGAAAAACATTGAAAACATGCATATCATGCTATTTCCTTACCCTATCCCATTTCTCAATACATATATATATCCTAGTACTTTTCATGCTTCCATATCATTTCATAGAATTATAATATCGTACTAGCTCTAGCAATATATCTACGAAATTGCCGTAAAATACGTACAAACATCTCTATAGCTAACACACAGTCCCTTACCTCGTTTTACTTGTGTGCAACTATCCGCCTTTATGCTTCTTGCGTTCTCATCTCGACTTGCTCCGGCGTATCATCCGAAACTGAAATTCATCCATCAACATTTGAGTTAATGTTTCTAACTCTTATCCAACTAAGCACTTATCCAATGCCTTAATTACACATTTTTACCCTTTGTGGTAAATCTAACCATTTTATCCCAATATCAACATTTCCAAACCATTTCCACAACATACTCATCCACTCAAGATATTTCATTCATCATAAACACTCCCACACTCCACTTTCTCACACTTGACCATTTCTAAGTTATATTCATTTCATACCATTCTAGGTAGTTCTATCATGTCTATGCATACTAACCATTTCCCATATCAATATCCAAACCAATGTACTTGGGTATTTGCATTAGAAACTTACCTCATTGGATTTCCTCTTGCTCCAATTAGGATTGCCCTTTATTTCTTCAATCCATCAAATGGGAAAATGCCTCTAGACTATGTTGTTCTTCTCTTTGATGAAAATGGCTGGATTTAGGAGTGAGAAACTAGATTTCTTTGAGTTGAAGTGAAAAGGAAATGTTTGTCCCGAAATTCTGATAATCCAACTGCTCCCATTTATAGTTTTGACTTGATGAGATCGATCTTCCTTGGGTGGAGATCGATCTGTTCCTCAAAAATCCCTCTTTTCTAAGACGTTTTAAAGGTAGGAGATCGATCTGTCGAGACTGGAGATCGATCTGCTGTCAAACAGAAGCTTAAGGAGATCGATCTGGTCTTAGGGGAGATCGATCTGCTTCCAACCCGAGAGCTAAAGAGATCGATCTGCTTCCTTTGGAGATCGATCTGTTCCCTTCCATTTCTCACATAAGGGCATTCTGGCTCTCCCAGATCGATCTCTCATCCTATGAGATCGATCTGGCCTTCACAAAGTCCAGATTTCCTGCAGTTTTTCTGCAATAACCCTTACCAAACACCCTTAATTTGCTACCATGATCATTTCCTCATTCATTCATCTTTGAGACTTGAAAATGGGATCCATCCTCACTACATACACATTAAAACTTGTGTAGAATCTTTGTATGACCAAATATATACGATATTACTCAAATGGGAATATACAATTATGTAAATCTTTCCTTCCATTTTACTATACTACTCATATTCCATTTCGATCACATTCTTCTCGTGTTCAAGTTTATTTCCTCCTACTCATGCATAATGTAACTTGTACGTATAATCACAATTCTTATTACAAGTGCGTACATAATCTTATGAACTTACATTGCATATACTTCACATTACAATGTATCATCATACTTATGATTTTATTTACATTCCCATGTTCCTATATACATAGCTATACATATACGGGGTCTCACATTCTCCCCCACTTAAAGAATTTGGTCCTCCAAATTAGAACTAATTTAGTCTGTGAATAACTCAGGATACTTTTCCCGCATCAGACTTTTCAGTTCCCATGTGGCCTCTTCCACAGTGTGATGTTGCCACAAAACCTTAACCAATGAAATCGTCTTGTTCCGCAACACCTTCTCTTTCCTGTCCAACACCCTGATCGGTCTCTCGACGTACGACATATCTTTCTTGAGCTCCAACGGCTCATAACTAATTACATGTGTCGGATCCGGGTAGTACTTCCGAAGCATAGAAACGTGGAAGACATTGTGGACTTCTGCTAGCTCAGGTGGTAAGGCTAGCCTATATGCTCCTTCTCCCACTCTATCCAAAATCTCGAAGGGACCAATGTAACGAGGACTTAATTTTCCTTTCTTCCCAAACCTCATTATTCCCTTAGAAGGAGATACCTTCAAGAATACAGACTCGCCAACATCAAACTCAAGTGGTCTCCGTCTCCTGTCAGCGTAGCTCTTTTGTCGACTTTGAGCTGTTCGCAGCCTCTCGCATATTATCTGAACATCCTCGGAGGCTTGCTTAACCAAATCGGGAGCGAGCAATTGTCTGTCACCAACTTCTTCCCAACCAATGGGTGATCGGCATCTACGACCGTATAGTGCCTCATAAGGGGCCATACCAATACTTGAGTGATGACTGTTATTGTAGGCGAACTCAATCAATGGCAAGTGATTGTCCCATGAGCCTCTAAAATCCAGCACACACGCTCTCAACATATCCTCCAGGGTCTGTATAGTCCTCTCTGACTGACCATCTGTCTGAGGATGAAAAGCGGTGCTAAAACTCAACTGGGTCCCCATCGCTTCCTGAAAATGTCCCCAAAAATGGGAAGTGAAGCGGGCATCCCGATCAGAAACAACACTCACTGGGACTCCATGCAATCTCACTATTTCTCGCACATACAGGTTCGCCAGTGCACTCAATGTATCTGTAGATCTCATGGCTAAAAAATGTGCCGATTTCGTTAACCGATCTACTATCACCCATATCGCATCATGGTTCTTACGGGTTCTCGGTAACCCCATCACAAAATCCATGGTGACATGCTCCCACTTCCATGTTGGTATCGATAGAGGTTGTAATAATCCTCCTGGTTTCTGATGTTCGACTTTTACTTGCTGACAAATGAGACATCTAGCGACATACTCAGCTATGTCTCTCTTCATTCCAGACCACCAATATGCTTTTCGGAGATTTTGATACATCTTACTACTCCCCGGGTGTATCGTGTATCTCGACGAGTGTGCCTCTGATAAGATCAGCTTTCTCAGCTCTACATCCTTAGGAACACATATTCTATCTCTAAACCTTAGTATTCCATCTGGACTCAATATAAAATCAGCACCCTTCCCTTTCCGGATTTAGCTAATCATGACAATACACCATTGATCGATTTGCTGAGCTTGTCGGATTCTCTCAATCAACTCTGGTTCTAATCTCAAGCTAGCAATGATCCCATAGCTGCCAATCTCAGGTAGGGTCATATCCAAACTAAGGTTCGTGAATTGTTCCAACAACTCGTGCTCTCTAACCATCATATGAGATACCAACCCGAGACTCTTCCGACTCAATGCATCGACAACCACATTTGCCTTCCCCGGGTGGTATAAGATCTCACAATCATAGTCCTTGAGGAGTTCCAACCACCTCCTCTGTCTCATGTTTAACTCCTTTTGTGAGAATAGATATTTCAGACTCTTATGATCCGTAAAGATCTGAAATCTCTCACCATATAAGTAGTGGCGCCATATTTTCAACGCAAACACTACGGCCACTAACTCCAAATCGTGAGTGGGGTAGTTCTTCTCATGATCTTTCAACTGCCTAGATCCATAAGCTACTACCCTTCCATCTTGCATCAAAACACAGCCTAGTCCTTGATGCAAAGCATCTGTATACACCGAGTAATTCCCTTAACTGTTAGGAATGACAAGAACTGGCGCGGTGGTTAATCTGCGCTTAAGTTCCTGAAAACTTCTCTCACAAGCTTCATCCCATGCAAACTCCACACTCTTCCTCGTAAGACGTGTCAATGGAGCAGCTAATCTAGAGAAACCTTCTACAAATCTCCTGTAGTAACCAGCCAAACCCAGAAAACTTCTGATCTCTGTGACTGTCCTAGCTTGTTCCCACTGAACAACTGCCTCAATCTTGGATGGATCTACTGACACCCCATCCTTCGATATAACATGGCCTAGAAAAGAAATCTGTTCTAGCCAAAAGTCACATTTGTTAAGCTTGGCATATAACCTTTTCTCTCGGAGGGTTTGCAAAATAATCCTTAAGTGCTGCTCATGCTCTTCTCTGGACCTTGAATACACCAATATATCATCAATGAAAATAATTACGAATTGGTCCAGGTATGGCTTGAATACTTCGTTCATTAGAGCCATAAAAGCTGCCGGCGCATTGGTCAACCCAAAAGGCATCACTAAGAATTCGTAATGGCCATAGCGGGTACGAAATGCTGTCTTGGGCACATCCTCCTTCCGTATCTTCAATTGATGATACCCAGACCTCAGATCTATCTTGGAGAAGATCTGTGCTCCCCGAAGCTGATCCAATAAATCGTCAATGCGTGGTAAGGGGTACTTATTCTTGATTGTAGCCTTGTTCAACATCCGATAGTCAATGCATAACCTGAGGCTCCCATCTCTCTTCTTCACAAACAATACCGGGGCTTCCCATGGTGAGACGCTCGGTCTTATGAACCCCTTCTCTAACAACTCTTGTAGCTGTTTCCTTAATTCCTCTAACTCAACTGGAGCCATCCTATATGGTGACTTCGATATTGGTTCGGTTCCAGGCGTCAAGTCTATACCGAATTCTGTTTCTCTATCAGGTGGCAATCCTGGTAGATCGTCTGGAAAGACATCAGGGAATTCTCTGACCACTGAGATGTCCTCCATATCCGGATGTACTTTGTTCAAATCCACCACATAAGCAACAAAACCTTCAAAACAACACTCAAGCCATTTATACCAAAGTACTTTACTTAACACAAAATTTAAGATTTCATTTCTTCTCTTAAAATCTTACAACACATTCTTCAGGTAGAGAAAACTTAATGGACTTAGAACGACAGTCTATGATAGCATGATTGGCGGCTAACCAATCCATTCCCAAAATTACATCAATGTCATACATATTCAACAAAATCAAGTTGGCTGTCATGCACTTATTTCCTACCCTCACTTTACAATCTTTATACACTTGTTCAACTAATTGGCTCACTCTCATGGGAGTACTTATTAGTAAAGTCCTACTCAAGTATGTGGGCTCTACAAAACCTTTTAACTTAGATGCACATGCAGGTGATATGAAGGAATGCGTAGCACCAGAATCAAACAAAGCAATAACCTCCAAATTGAAAATCAAGATTGTACCTTTAATCACTTCAGAAGAGGTATCAGCCGATGCCTGGTCTATCGCATACACCCTGCCTTGACCCACAACTTGTTTCCCCTTTTCTACAGCCGAGGCTTTCTTTCTTGCAGGAGGTGCAACTGTAGGAACCCTCTCTGGCTCTTTACCCCTCTGTGGAATTGCCTCAACTATCTCCGGGCACTCTCTGGCATAATGTCCAAATTTACCACATCTGAAGCATCGGGTACCCTGAAGATGACATGGCCTACCACCATGGTATCGACTGCATAGCCTACACTGATCTATAGTCGGTCGGGGTCCACCAATCACTATACCCCTGGCTGGTGTCTGAGTCGGAGGCATAAAAGGTCGAGCAGCCTTTTTCTGGAACTCATCTACCTCTCTCCGATGCTTACTCATGAATTTTCGACCAAATTTGGCACTCTAGCCATCTCCCAGCTTCCTCGGACCCTTGTCCTTACCCCAACTAAACTCAGAAATCTGCAAGTCATGATCCTGCTCGCACAACTGGGCTCGTCGTACTGCCTCTCTATATGTAGCGACATCAAATGGGGCCAACTTCGCTCGGATCGAAGGCCTCAGTCCATCTACAAATCTACGGACTCTAATAGCCTCGCTCCTGATCGAGTCCGGATCGTATCTACCCAGTGAAGTGAATCGTGACTCGTACTCATCAACTGTTCGATTCCCTTGAGTCAGATTCAGAAATTCCATTTGTAGTCTCCGTCGAGTAGTATCCGGGATGTATTGCTCTCTGAAAACGTCCAAGAACATATCCCAAGTGATAACCATTCCTTGAGCTCTTAACATCGGCCTGACGGACTTCCACCAGTGCTCTGCTTCGCCTCTCAATACAAAGGCCGCAAGCGCTACTCTCTCCGTAGCTGAACATCTACGGAAGTCAAATAACTTCTCCATTTGACTGATCCAGTCCTCAGCCACCGTCGGATCCTTTACCCCGCTAAACGAAGGAGGCTTAAAGTCCATAAAGTGCCTCAATCTCTCCATATCGCAGTCATATCCATACCCCAAATCATCATCATGCTGATGTGGGGCTACCGGAGGAGGTACCGGTCGAATATGAGGTTCCCGTGGCCTAGCCGGTTCAGCTTGCGCAGGTGCAACATTCTCAGGTTCAGGTGCAGCTGCAGGGGGATTCGGTACAGCTTGTCCCGCTGTACCAGGTGTACCCTCAAACCTAGCCATGATCTGACCCATCATGGTCATCATCGTGCGCATGTCTTCCTCCAATCGAGTTATTCGAGGATCAGAAGCCTCTATCTGTTCCTGGGGCTCATGACTAGAGGATGATCTACTGTGCCTCTCAGTCCTGTCATTTTGCCCTCGAGCTCTCGAGCTCTCTCCCCTCTTGCGGTGTCTCTCAGGCATAACTCACTAGCCTGATAACTTTCCTGCGTTATAACAAACATTTAATTCACTACCAGCTCCGTATACACATTTGTATCTAAATATCGCACAGTAACTTGGGGATGTATGTTTTCTTAGTCCTAAGCATCAACTCACATCAGACCAACCATGCTCTGATACCAAGCCTGTCATGCCCCGCTTTCGGGAACCCTTCTATCCATACATTCTCTACTACGGTTGGGCTGTGAGAAGATGCAATTACTAAAAATTTATTCATTTACAACGGAATATTTAAAACTTTAAGTCACACTCCCAGGTGTGTGTGTAAATACACAAAATTAATTGTATAAATACCATGTGCTTACATATCATCCCCATAATACTGTTTACAATTCCAAGATATAACTGTGCGATACAATATATTAGATACAAAATACTCGTGTATACAAATCTTATACCTTTGCAGATTGTGGGAGCTGTTTAGCACAAAAGATCTAGAGATCACCGCTCTCTTACTTCTCAGTACCTGGAGGGGGAAAATAGTGGGATGAGCAAACCACAGCTCAGTAAGGAAATGTATGCTAGCAGGTAGATATCGTACTACCTACATAGCCCATGCATGCATAAACCAAAACCATGTTTTCGTTATAAATGGAAATATCATACGAACAATGCATTTAAACACATATTTCTCAATAGCATTTTCGTGTAAATCAAATGTCAAATTTCCATTTAAAACATGCTCATAATTAGTGCCCTCACGGCACGAATGTGAAATTAGAGATTTATCAAAAACACGAAATCTCTTTCACTTCTCAAATCATTCTTTCTCGCAATTCTCTTTCTTTTCTGAGATTGTCTCTGTTTCTCGAATCTCTGAGACAGGCATGGAATTTCGGCAATCAAATATCCACGACTTATGGCCATAGTCAGTGATCCCAGGCCTCACTGATCAGGTGTGCACAGGGTATCACTTCGCCTGAAGGGGGATGGGTCAGTCCTACCCTCCGGCTCATCTCAATCCACCTCATCTCCTCGTATGCTCACGGTGAAGATACGAAGATACGTCGTGTGTCATCTACGCGATACTCATACTCACGTGCACCCAGCACGGTACATAGTATACCATCGGGTGACTACACTATTCTACGTACGACCGTGGACCCAAGTCCATACTCCAACTCCGATGGACTTTTTATCCTTAAACCATGTCTCATATACCAGGCGAGCAAGCAGCGTGACACACAGTCAACGCAAGGCTCCAGCGCGGTACGATCTATCGTTAAGGCCCAGCCCATTCAAATGGCCGTCGGCTGGTATCCCCTTGGGTCCCAGACCCCCAGGTTTACCTTAACTCAACAAAACAGGTGCGAGCAAAGTTCCCGCACTTTCTCAAAACCCTCGTGCGAGTTAAAACTCCCGCACGGTACATCAAGGCATTTAAAACGGGTGTGAGCTAACGCTTCAACACCAAATCTCATCTCAAAACTGATAGATGGCTATTTTCTCTTTTTAAAAATTCAAAACATGTTTATTCATACAGCATGCCTCTTCATGCTAAAACATGTAAAATTAGCCAATCTATCATCAACGTTTCTCAATCATCAAGATTAATGTATAATAGAGAAAAACATTGAAAATATGCATATCATGCTATTTCCTTACCCTATCCCATTTCTCAATACATATATATATCCTAGTACTTTTCATGCTTCCATATCATTTCATAGAATTATAATATCGTACTAGCTCTAGCAATATATCTACGAAATTACCGTAAAATACGTACAAACATCTCTATAGCTAACACACAGTCCCTTACCTCGTTTTACTTGTGTGCAACTATCCGCCTTTATGCTTCTTGCGTTCTCATCTCGACTTGCTCCGGCGTATCATCCGAAACTGAAATTCATCCATCAACATTTGAGTTAATGTTTCTAACTCTTATCCAACTAAGCACTTATCCAATGCCTTAATTACACATTTTTACCCTTTGTGGTAAATCTAACCATTTTATCCCAATATCAACATTTCCAAACCATTTCCACAACATACTCATCCACTCAAGATATTTCATTCATCATAAACACTCCCACACTCCACTTTCTCACACTTGACCATTTCTAAGTTATATTCATTTCATACCATTCTAGGTAGTTCTATCATGTCTATGCATACTAACCATTTCCCATATCAATATCCAAACCAATGTACTTGGGTATTTGCATTAGAAACTTACCTCATTGGATTTCCTCTTGCTCCAATTAGGATTGCCCTTTATTTCTTCAATCCATCAAATGGGAAAATGCCTCTAAACTATGTTGTTCTTCTCTTTGATGTGAACAACTTTGTCTCTAATAGCCTTTCCTCAAATCTTACTGAAAATGGCTGGATTTAGGAGTGAGAAACTAGATTTCTTTGAGTTGAAGTGAAAAGGAAATGTTTGTCCCGAAATTCTGATAATCCAACTGCTCCCATTTATAGTTTTGACTTGATGAGATCGATCTTCCTTGGGTGGAGATCGATCTGTTCCTCAAAAATCCCTCTTTTCTAAGACGTTTTAAAGGTAGGAGATCGATCTGTCGAGACTGGAGATCGATCTGCTGTCAAACAGAAGCTTAAGGAGATCGATCTGGTCTTAGGGGAGATCGATCTGCTTCCAACCCGAGAGCTAAGGAGATCGATCTGCTTCCTTTGGAGATCGATCTGTTCCCTTCCATTTCTCACATAAGGGCATTCTGGCTCTCCCAGATCGATCTCTCATCCTATGAGATCGATCTGGCCTTCACAAAGTCCAGATTTCCTGCAGTTTTTCTGCAATAACCCTTACCAAACACCCTTAATTTGCTACCATGATCATTTCCTCATTCATTCATCTTTGAGACTTGAAAATAGGATCCATCCTCACTACATACACATTAAAACTTGTGTAGAATCTTTGTATGACCAAATATATACGATATTACTCAAATGAGAATATACACTTATGTAAATCTTTCCTTCCATTTTACTATACTACTCATATTCCATTTCGATCACATTCTTCTCGTGTTCAAGTTTATTTCCTCCTACTCATGCATAATGTAACTTGCACATATAATCACAATTCTTATTACAAGTGCGTACATAATCTTATGAACTTACATTGCATATACTTCACATTACAATGTATCATCATACTTATGATTTTATTTACATTCCCATGTTCCTATATACATAGCTATACATATACGGGGTCTCACACTCGGGTTAGAGCAGATCGATCTCCACAGGAAGCAGATCGATCTCCTTAAGCTACTGCCTGAGACAGATTGATCTCAAGCCTTCGACAGATCGATCTCATGCATTCAAATTGGAGTGAAAATGAGGGATTTACGAGGACTAGATCGATCTCATGATTCGACAAATTGATCTCACCAAGTGATTTCTATAAGAAAAAGGAGCAGTGAAATCTGCATTTTTCCGAGATAGAACCTTTCCTTTCCATTTTCCACCCAAAACCTAGATTTTATCTCTCTAAAATCAGCCATTTTCAGTAAGAATTGAAGGGAAGCTATTAGATACAAAGTTGTTCATCTTAAAGAAGAGAACGACATAGTTGGGAATCAAAATCTCATTGTTGGTATTGAAGGAGCAAGGAACATTTCCCTTTGGAGCAAGAAGAGAAACTAGATTGGTAAGTTTCTAATACTCTAGCCCAAGTACATTAGTCTATTTATTGATTTTGGAGTTGATTGGTATGTATATTGATGGTTGAAACTACCTAGGATGAAATGGAACTAATGTAACCTAGAAAATGGAATGAATCTAGTGTGAGAAAGTGTGATTTGGGTGTGTTGATGATTTATGAATTATGTAAAGTTGTTATTGGAGTAATGTGGACGATTTGAGATAGTTAAATGGAGTTACATTGTGAGTTTGGGGAAATTATGGAAAATGAGTATGTAAATGCTTGATAAATGTCATAGTGAAGAAATCAATGAAATATGAACACTAAGAGCTTAATATCGATTTAATATTGACTTGGAATGAGTTAATAGGCCTAAAAGGATCCATAGACTCAAGTTATGGATAGAGCAATGAAACGAGGCCTCATAAGCGTTAATAGAGACAATTGGTCGAATCGACTATAGTAAACGCAAGTGTTAGATTGTAAATGGACTAAAATGTTGTGAAATACATTTATGTCCAGTTCCAAAGAGATCATTGGAGACGAATCGGACCGCACGAGTATGCAGCTTTAAGGAAGTGGAATCACACCTCGCTACTCTAGGTAAGGGAATTTTGTGAGTATATAGAGGTAGCTGCTCGTATTTTGAACTCGTGGGTATATAAGGCTTTGGAAATGAGCATGAGTTTATAGAAATATGTTTGATAATGTATGGAAATTGTTTTAAGTATTCGTATGAGATTTGGTTGTTTGAAACGGTATTGTAAAGAAGTGGGATAGTAAGGCTAATAATTGCATAAATCACATGTTTTAAATGTTTGCACAAAACGCTTTGCTTTGTTTTAAGCAAATTGACTGATAGGTTGGCAAATGTTTGAACGTTTTTAAAATAGCACATGTGAGGTGCTAAGCATGGGTTGTGAATGTTTTAGTTGTTTATGAGCCGCCTATCCTATTTTATGTTAATGAAACCATGCTGGAGCCTAGCTCGCACTGTATATGGATGTTTTCGCATGTTTGAAACATGCGAGAGCTTAGCTCGCACTTTGATTTGATACTATGATGATGTTTTATAAATCGTACTGGAGTTTTTGCTCGTACGTGGATTTCGAGTAGATTTCTTATGCATATAATCGTACTGGAGCTATGCTCGTACGTGGTTTTCTTCATGTTTTATGCATAAATGTCGTACTAGAGCGTTTCTCATACAAGGTGATTTGATGATGATGCATAAATACGCGCTAGAGCGTAGCTCGTGCAGATTTTCACACTATGGTATGTATGATGCCGTGGTGAGGGTAATACGGATTGGTGTTCAAGGAACCCAACAGACCTACTAGACCTCTTGAGTGGGGTGAGGGTGAGGGGCTAGGACCTGAATCAAGGAACCTAAAAAGGGCAAGCAAGGCCATGAGGGGCTAGGACCTGGTATTAAGAGTACTCCCACGTGCACTTGAGACTAGAGGTTTCACTCAGTATAGGGTAGATAAAACCTACTGTAGGCACCCCCAACCATGTTATAGGTCCGCGGAGTACGATGTACCGTGTATATCACATGGAGTACGATGTACAGCATGGTTGAGATACTGATGAAAAGTCTAGCGGAGAACTAACCCACCTTCGTTCCAGCATGATACCCAGCGCACCGGGATCCGTGTGGTCTGAAATGATTTACGACATAGTTGGTCAACATAGTCAGTCGAAATATAGTGACATGTCTCCTTGTTTATTACATCATACCACATGGTTTGATTCTTGAGTGCAATTTTGACTGTCCAAGGTAGACCCGAGGGAGGGGTCGAGCCTTGTGGGATTTGATTTTTGAAATGGAAATGATGTTTGTGATTGAGAAAATGAATTGTGATGGAATTGTATGTATTTGAGAAAGAGATGTGATTTCAAAAGGATGTTTCTTAAATGAATTGCCCTTTTCTATGAGATTTGACAATTGATGAGCATGAGATGATTTGTACATGATGATTTTACCATGTTTTATATTCCAATTTCCATGATTTAAATACATGATATATGTATATGCATATGGCATAGTTTTGTTTTCCTCATGCTCTGATTATAAATTATTTATGCATAACACTATCAGCATGTAGATAGAGTAGTTATCTACCATGCTTGCATTATTACCTTACTGAGCATGTGGTTACTCATCCCTCTCTACTTTCCCCTCTACAGAGTGTACATAGTGGCCCAGTGAGGACTGGGGTATTGTTTTGAGACATCCGCTGCATCTCCATCACCTAAAGGTATATACACAGAGATTCTTTTTGTATATAAACAATTGTAAAAGCACAGTGATCATTTGAATTTGTAATATGGGGGATGTAATTGTCATAACACTTAGTATGTATGAACATACCACTTAATATTTGGATATATAACAATATATTTTATTTATTTGGAAAATGAATGGTAAAGAATGATTATTTCTGCCTCACAGTCCAACTGTGTAGTCGTGAATTTGTTCACGACCGGGTAAGGAAGGGAAAAATGCGAAAAATTTATAGTGATTTTTGGTTAAAAAGGATAAAAAGGGTCATGACAGAGATTGGTATCAGAGCTGAGTTGGTCTGATGTGAGTCAGTAATAAAACGTAGGAAAAGTACATCCTCATATTACTGTGCTTTTGTTTAGATATAACTGTGTATACCCTGATGGATTGAGTCTAATAATGATTATAAATATAGGAAGTTAGGCATTATGCCAATTACGCACTAAGGTAGAGGGGCGAGAGCACGTGCTAGAGGCCATAGAGCTAGGCTTGAGAGCCGTGCGGAGCCACAGACTGATCAGGCTCCACAGGACCCTGCTGGGAGAGCAAGAGATACAAAGGCACGCTTCGCTAGGATAGAGCGGAGTATAAAGAGCCTAGTTTCGATTGTCACACAGGCACTGGGTGCCGGTGATAGACGAGGTCCCACAGTATAGCCTACTACTAGACAAGCAGCTGCAGAGGTGGAAAGACCTCAAACTACTGAGACGGTGACACCACCTCCAGTACAGGATACGGCTTCTCCCATCGCTCCACAGTCGAACGACAGTGATTTGGGTTATGGCTGTGAGTTAAGCAAATTACGAGAATTCCAAGGGTTAAAACCTCCAGTGCTCAAAAGACCCAGTAATTACTGAGGATTGGGTGTATGAGATGGAGAAACTATATCGATTCTTCAGATACATATCAGCTGAGAAGGTAGCCTTTGTCGTCTTTATGTTAAAAGGCGAGGTAGAACATTGGTAGAGATCCACCGAAGCTATTTTGAAGGCTAGACACTCCGAGTTTTCATGGGAGATATTTTTGGAGGCCTTCAGGAGGCAATACATCCCAGCCACTGCATAGAGGAAATTACGGATGGAATTTATGAATTTGGTTCAGGGGAACCGCACTGTGGATGAGTATGAGTCCAAATTTATGTCTTTGGGGAGGTATGACCCAGATACTATGGGTAGTGAGACCCGAAAGATTTAGAAGTTCGTTGATGGATTGAGATTGGCCAACCGAACTAAGCTAGCCTTATTTGATATTCAGATTTATGAGGAGGCTGTGCATAAGGCTGAGTTATGCGAGCAAGATTTTGAGCGGAATGCCTCCGAGCTGGGAGATTAATGTTAGAAGAGACAGAGATCAGAAGAGATCCGGGATGGATAGAGTGGCCAGGAGAGCAGGCCAGAGGTTTTTCGAAAAGAGACCTAAGATCGAGGAGGTGCAGGAGAGAGCTGCTAAACCTCTCGTATACTCGGCTTTGACCGCACCGAGGCGTATAGTTATTGGAGGACCACAAACTACTAGTGATCAGTGTAGAAAATGTGACAGATACCATGGGACTAGACCATGTGAGGTGCCCCTTGTTTCATGTTTTAGGTGTGGAAAGCCCGGACATATTTCGAGGTACTGTACTGAGATGATTGAGAATGCCCCGTAGAAGGGCAAGGAGCCAGAGAGAGCTCCAGTTGAGATAGCTGCCCTGAGGAGGAGGGTTACGGCTGAGGAAAAAGGGAAGCAGGCAGTGCATGTAAGCAGAGGAAGAGTGCACGCGCTGGACAAGGACACTGCGGACGCATCGACGGATGTGATTAAAGGTACTATCCGAATCTTTGATTTAGAAACATTAGTATTATTTGATCCTAGTGCCACGCATTCCTTCATATCGCCTTCCTTTGCACATAAATTGTTGAAGCATGTGAAACCAACCTTGTTGGATAAAATGTTTATGGTTTTCACACCCATGAATGATAGTCAATTGACTGAGCATGTATGTAGAGATTGTAAAATAAAGATAGAGGGAAAAGAAATGACAACCAATTTGATTTTATTGAATATGAATGATTTTGATGTACTATTGGGAATGAATTGGTTGGCTACCAATCATGTTGTTATGGACTATCACGCTAAGACTTTGATGTTTCTAGAGATAGAAAATCATGTTGTAAGATTTGTGAAATGAAATAAAAGAACCTAATTTCTATAAATGAAAAGAGTGTGATCTTATTGAATTTATTTGAGAGATGAATTCCTATGCTTATGTTGAATATTGATGTGATGATTTGTGACACTAACGCTGGAAAGAACGATGTGAAGGGTTCATTGCCTACGTGGTCAATATAAATGAGGCACACCCAGAATTGAGAGAGATACTCATAATTGCGGATTACCCTGATGTCTTTCCGGAGGATTTACTAGGGCTACCACCTAAAAGGGAAATGAAATTTTGCATCGAATTGGTGCCTGGTACAGAGCCAATATCGAAACCACCATATAGATTGGCTCCGATAGAGTTGAAAGAGCTAAAGAAGCAGTTGCAAGAGTTGTTGGAGAAAGGTTCATTAGATCGAGTGTCTCACCTTGGGGAGCACCAGTTCTATTTGTAAAGAAGAAGGATGAGAACCTCTGATTATGTATAGATTACCGGTTGTTGAATAAGGCTACCATTAAGAACAAGTACCCCCTTCCACGTATAGATGTGACGCCTTGAAAGCGCAAAAAACATGACAAATTTAAAACTTTTAATTTATCCATTCACAATTAAGGGTGCATTCCTGTGCAGTGTCATACATCATAATACATATCGTACCTCAGGATCTTATCATCTCATAGTTATATGTCATACCATATACATGACTCAAATCAAGGTTAATTAACCCTAATACATCGCATACATCATTGTGCATTAAGTGTCTGTAATTATAACTTTAGTCTGGGTACATGAAAAGATAAATTATACCTCAAATACAATATATATGGCTTGGAACTCAAGTTCTCCACTAGCCACTACTCCGTACGTCGCAGGAAAACTCTCTTCACTTGAAGAAATCTGGAAGGGAGAGAAAATAAGGTGAGCTTCTAAATTGCTCAGTAAGGGGGGTAAGGGATTCATTAATAAGAAAATGATTTGCACAACACAATCAATTTATCTCACAGGTTAAACTCAGTGAAAAATGTAACATGAATAATTAAAACATCATCTCAACTCATTCACAAAACTCATGTAGAAACGTGATCATCAATGGCTTAACACAAAAACCATGGTCACAAGTAGTCACAAGCATGTGGAACAAACATGTATAAAACATGATGCGATAATGGCTTTTCTCATAAAACGTGATGAAAATCACCGCATTAGTAATGCATGTGGCGCAGCCACAAAACACAATCACATGTGTAAAACGAGACTAGGAAAAGAAAACTCATATAAAACTCGTCATGGCACATCAAAACGATTGAACTCGTCCCCTAGGCGAACATCCCCAATTGAGGATTTCATCAACAATAGAACACCTATGATCATGGTTCACTATAGACTTGATCAGAGTCGTACAACAGTCGGTCTTACATGCAAATAAGCAAGGCTCGGTCTTACATGCTATCAAAGCAATACCACCCAGCGCTGTCGCGAAGCGGGGGTAATCTCACGTTACCAGAATGGAGGATATTGGACTTACATGCTACCAGAGCAAGGCTCGGACTTACATGCTACCAGAGCAAGACCCGATGTGTATTCAACATGACACGCCTAAGTCTCAGTAATAGTCATTATCATATAAAACTATTTTGCCTTCACATAGCGCTCATAGTGGTTTTCTCATAAAACACATCTCAACATCGTTTTGTACTCAACACAAAACATGTCAAAAACTGAGCTCAAACCGGCAAAACAACGTACACATTTCTCAAATATCAATACGCCTTAACGTAGAGCCCAAATCACATTTTCTCTTTTAAACTCAAAACGGTTGTAAAACAATTTCACATTCAGTTTACAATTCATAAAAATTGGGCCCCAACCGACTATAAAATCGTGTGCAACAACTCATTCACAATTCACAAAAACATGCTTGTTTTCTTAAATCTCATTTCATGCTACAATATTATCACAAAACACATACGCAAATGGATTTTGAGTTTTCCCTTACCTCGTTGCACCTCATATAGTGCAATTGTTTCCCCCAAACGACGGACTAGCTTCGCATTCCTCTCTGAAACTCCCGTGCTGTCCAAACGATGTTAAAACATTAATAATTCATCTCAATTACATCACCAGCACATAATTGCTCATATTCTCGTTAAATACTCAAACAACCCAATTCTCACAATTCACATTCTCTTCCACTACATCTCCAAATTCTACATTCCTCATACCATATTCCATGCTAAATTCAACTCATTGTCTTAATTCCAATTTATAGTCAAAAATCCCAAATTACCACAAATTACATAATGTTATCTCTACTCCAACAAAATCATAGTTTCATCAATTTCTAACCATCTCCTAGCTATTTCATCACAATGCCTACAGCCATACTCACCAAAATAACTTAAAAATCCAAGATCGAAGTTTAAAAATTTACCCAAAACTTGTGGAGTGCTCTATTCACACCTCAATTTAATGCGTCCTTTGATTTCCAAGTATGTTGTTCTCCTTTGGATGGGGAATAACTTTCCTTCTTACCACAACTTCTGATTCGAACAGAAATGGGCAATTTAGAGGAGAGAGAAAGCTAAGGCTTGACTGAAATGGAGGTTTGGTAGAGAGAGAAAAGATGAAATACAGGAAAACACAGGGGTCCTTTTATAGATGGAGGGTAGGAGATCGATCTGGTCCCTAATGAGATCGATCTGTATTTGAATTTGGGGACGTTTTGGGGCAGTTTTATGCCTAAGAGATCGATCTGTCGTGGGGTGAGATCGATCTCTTAATAGCTTTATGAGATCGATCTGCTCCTTGAGGAGATCGATCTTCTGTTTACAGAATGCTTCATGAGATCGATCTGTTCCTTAAGGAGATCGATCTTCTCCTTACAGAATGCTTCATGAGATCGATTTCTTCCTCATGAGATTGATCTCTTCATTATAGAATCATAAAGAGATCGATCATCTTCCATTGGAGATCGATCTGCTCACTTGAATTCCTCCTTCCTTATTATTTTGGCCTACCAGATCTATCCTCTCTTCTCTGAGATCGATCTGGCCTCACAGTTTCACACTTAACATAAAATCTCCACATATAATGGCCATAGTTTACTCCATTGATTAAATTCTCATTCATAACTCATTCATCACTTAAAATTTGATTCCATAACACCTCAATATATGAGTACAACACATTTAGCTCTATTAATAACACTTCATGTTCTCATTATATAATTTAGACATGTATAAAATTCTCATATCTCACATCCTCCCCACCTTAAAAAGAATTTGGTCCCCCAAATTCAACTCGACTCATCAAATAAATGTGGGTACTTCTCATTCATGAGGCTTTCCGACTCCCAAGTTGCCTCTTCCATTTAGTGATGTTTCCATAAAACTTTCACTAATAGGATGCTTTTGGTTCTAAGTACCTTCTCCTTTCTATCGAGAATCCGAACGGGTTCTTCAGTATAGCTCATGTCCTCTTGTTCCATCTCTTCATACTCTATGACATGAGAAGGGTCTGGGTGGTACTTCCTCAACATAGACAAATGAAAAACATTATGTATTCCGGACATCTGTGAGGGCAATGCCAACCTATAGGCTACCTCTCCCACTCTCTCAAGAATACCAAATGGTCCGATGTATCGAGGACTCAATTTCCCTTTCTTTCTAATCTCACGATTCCCTTACTTGATGATATCTTCAAAAATACTGCATCACCAAAATCAAACTCAAGTGGCCGTCTACGTACATCCATGTAGCTTTTCTGTCTACTCTGTGCAGCCCGTAATCTCTCACATATGAGTTTCACACTCTGTACAGCTTGCTCAATAAGCTCGGGAGCATTTACCTTTCTGTCACCTACTCCTTCCCATGCTACAGGGGATCTACACCTCCTACCATATAGAGCCTCAAAAGGTGCCATTCCAATACTTGCATGATAGCTATTATTGTACGCAAACTCTGTTAGGGGCAGGTGATCATCCCATGATCCCTTAAAATCCATCGTACACGCCTTCAACATATCCTTCAGGGTCTGAATAGTCCTCTCTGACTGACCATCTGTCTGAGGATGATAGGCAGTACTAAAACTCAATCGAGTTCCCATAGACTCCTGAAATTAGGTCCAAAATCTGGAAGTAAATCGAGAATCTCTGTCGAAAGTAATACTCACTGGAGCCCCATGTAATCTAGCTATCTCGCTGACATATAACTCAGCTAAGGTATCCATAGTATCTGTGCTCTTAATGGCAAGGAAGTGGGCAATTTTCGTCAGTCTATCCACTATGACCCATATCGCCTCACGACCTCTCCGGGTCCTCGGTAAACCCATAATAAAGTTCATGGCGACATGCTCCCATTTCCATATAGGCACAGGTAAAGTCTGCAGTGATCCTAAGGGCTTCTGATGCTAAACTTTCACTTGCTAGCATACTAAACATCTGGCCACATACTCTGCCACGTTTCGCTTCATACCACTCCACCAGTACACCTTTCTCAAATCTCGGTACATCTTAGTACTACCTAGGTGCATGGTGTATCGCGAGCAGTGGGATTCTCTCAATATCTTTCTCTTTAGGGTATCATCATCTGGTACATAAATTCGTCCTCTGAATCTCAACAATCCATCCTCACTGATTATGAGATCCGACTAGAAATTCTGCTCAGCTTGGCCAACCATATCGATCAACCTCTGATCACTGCACTGCCCAGTTCTAATCTGATTCATGATCCTGGGCTCTATTCGCAAGCTAGCCAGAAATCTAGTCTCTACCTCTTTAACTTTGATCCGAAGTTCGACAAACTGCTCCAGTAAATCCCATTCCCTGATCATCATAGTAGATATCATACTCTTCCTGCTCAGGGCATCAGCAACTACATTCGCCTTACCCGGATGGTATAGAATCTCGCAATCATAATCCTTAAGGAGTTCCATCCATCTCCTTTCTCTCATATTTAACTCTTTATGATCAAAGAGGTACCTCAAACTCTTGTGATCAGTGAAGATTTGGAATCTTTCCCCATATAAGTAGTGTCGCCAGATCTTAAATACAAATATCACAGTGGCTAACTCTAAATCGTACGTAGGGTAATTTCGCTCATGGTCTTTCAACTGTCGCGACTCGTAGGCGACTACTCTACCGTGCTGCATGAGCACACACCCTAATCCTTGATGAGAAGCGTCACTATACATCGAAAATCCTCATGATCCCTCAGGGATAGTCAACACCAGTGTCATTGTTAATCTCCTCTTTAATTCCTAAAAATTAAACTCACATTGATCAGTCCATATAAATAGAGTCCCATTGCGCGTGAGCTTAGTCAAAGGAGCGACAATCTTGGAAAATCCTTCTACAAATCTTTTGTAATACCCTACCAAACCAAGGAAGCTTCGTACCTCTGTAACTGTCCTCGGTCTTTCCCAATTAAGCATGGCTTCTATTTTACTTAGATCCACTGATACTCCTTCCTTTGAAGCTATATAACCAAGGAAAGCTATCTGATCCAGCAAAAACTCACACTTATTAAGCTTTCCATATAATTGTTTATCTTGGAGCATCTGAAGTACTAACCACAAGTGCCATGCGTGCTCTTCATAAGACCGAGAGTACACCAATATATCATCAATAAAGACTATCACAAACTTATCTAGATTATCTCTGAACACCTCATTCATTAATCTCATAAAAGCTGCAGGGGCGTTTGTCAATCCAAAGGGCATCACTAGAAATTCATAATGGCCATACCTCGTCCTGAAGGCCATCTTCGGAATATCTTCCTCTTTAATCTTTAATTGGTGATAGCCCGATCTTAAATCAATCTTAAAGAAGACTGAGGCCTCTCTCAGCTGATCAAGTAGATCATCAATCCTCGGCAATGGATATTTATTCTTCACCATAGCTTTATTCAATAGTCGGTAGTCTACGCATAATCTGAGACTACCAACCTTCTTCCTCACGAATAACACCAGTGCTCCCCACGGTGAGACACTGGGTCTAATGAATCCTTGATCCAATAACTCTTGTAGTTGCTTCCTCAATTTCTCAAGTTCCACTAATGCCATCCTATATGGAGGTCTAGAGATAGGCTAAGTATCTGGTACCAAATCAATGGTAAACTCCAGCTCTCTCTCTAGTGGCAAATCAGGAAACTCATCTGGGAAGACATCTGAAAATTCACATACCACAGGTATATCCTCAATCCTCGGATGTTCTTGATCATCATTTGAAATGAATGTTTCATAACCTTCACACGAATGATCAAATTTAGTATTCTCAAAAGATAATTATCATATATCTTAAATTTCTTACACAAAAATTTCACATTTTTATTTCTTGAATATCTCAAATGTACAATGTAAGGTTCAAGTAGGGAGAAAGTCATTATCTTAGTGTAGCAGTCTAAACTCACTCGAATGGTTGCTAGCCAATCCATTCCCAAAATTACATCAAACCCATGCATATTTAGCATCATTAGACTTGCGAACATCACTCTATCTCCCACCTTTATTTCACACCCTCTACAGATTAAATCAGTTCTCTGGGACTCACGCATAGGGGTATTTACATGTAGTATATACTCTAGAGGTTCAAACTTCAATAATCTACATGCAAAATGCTCAAAAATAAACGAATGCGTGGATCTTGGATTAATCAACACATGAGCCTTATGATTATAGACAGAGTGTACTTCTTATAGTTTTTGTTGAAGTGTCTGTTGTTTCCTTGTCCAGAGCAAACACACGTCTCACTGTAATGGGCTTCTTTCCTTTCTCTGCTATAATGGCCCATCTCGGGGGATTCACTCTCTAAGGCTGCTGTCTACTAGGCTCTGGAGCATGTGGTCTCTGAGGTTGAGGGCAGTCTTTCACTCTATGACCCATGTCTCCACATCTAAAACATTCATGGATTAACCCAGTACAACTTCCCTCATGTGATCGGCCACAATTTCTACAAACTCTTATCTCAGGCCTGACATCTCGATAGGTCTCCCGAATGATGGGATAAGCTTTGGGCCTCTCAAATCTGTCCTTCCGTACCTCAATCCTTCCTCTTCTAAATGAACCTCTCCGTACATCTGTTTCAGAAATCGTTGGCCTCTTTCCCTTATCTCTAAGCACTCTTTGAACTCATCCTGGGCTTGTACCATCTCGATTCCCCTCTCAATCTCTTGTGCTCGTCTCAGAGTATCTCCAAACTCAGTAATACACAGCCTTATCAATCTATCTCTGATGATGAGCTTAAGTCCATACACAAACATCTCGGTACGGAGCTCTTCATCCTTAAAGGTCTCTGGATCATATTTCAACAGAGTAGTAAATCGGCTCTCACAATCGTCTACAGACATATCGCCCTGTACCAAACTTGAAAACTCAGCCTGCATCCTCCTCTGTGTCGCTCGTGGTACATATTGGGCTCTGAAGGCCTTCTGAAACTCGACCCAGCCAATCACACCCTGACGGGACATCAGAATGCTTTGGGTAGTATCCCACCAATCTCGTGCTCTCCCTTTCTACATGTAAGCACCCATACTGACCCTCTCAGCATCAGAGCATCCTAAAAAATCAAATATGACTCTTAACTCAGTCAGCCACTCCTCAACCTCTACGGGATCCTTTCTCCCCTTAAATGTAGGCGAATTCATTTTCAAGAAGTCATTCAGCTGCATCATACTTCTATCATCGGGCTGAATGGTGGGAGGTACTAGGTCCATCTGTATTGGGGGCATAGGAGGTCATTGTGGTGGTGTAGGAGTAGCACCCGAGGTATTCACTCCAAAATGTTGCCCGAACAGCGCTGCCATTTGCTCAAATCCCTGCTGCACATCTGTCTCAATTCGATTGAAATGAGAGATAGGACTCTCTAGTTGTGGGGTAGTGGTGGAGGTGGCTTTGCCTGCCTCCTCGAACGACCTCGTCGTCCACTCATTCTAAATCTCAATACGTTTCCTGCTCGTACACATCAAATCCGATTGAAATCTCAATCCTCAATTTCAGTTTATGACCAGACTTATAAAGACACTTGAGATGTATTCTATTTCACTTGACTGACACTAACAGTACTAAACACCCTAAGTTCTGACCCCAAGAAAACTATGTGACGCCCCGGAAGCGTGACAAACAGGGCAACTTTAAAACTTTTTATTCATCCATTCACAATTATGGGTGCATTCCTGTGCAGTGTCATACATTATAATACATATCGTACCTCAGGATCTTATCATATCAAAGTTATATGTCATACCATATACATGACTCAAATCAAGGTTGATTAACCCTAATACATCCCACACATCATTGTGCATCAAGTGTCTGTAATTACAACTTTAGTCTAGGTACATGAAAAGATAAATTATACCTCAAATATAATATATATGGTCTGGAACTCAAGTTCTCCACTAGCCACTACTCCGTACATCGCAGGGAAACTCACTTCACTTGAAGAAATCTGGGGGGGGAGAGAAAATAGGGTGAGCTTCTAAATCGCTCAATAAGGGGGTAAGGGATTCATCAATAAGAAAATGATTTGCACAGCACAATCATTTTATTTCACAAGTTAAACTCTGTAAAAAAAACGTAGCATGAATAATTAAAACATCATCTCAACTCATTCACAAAACTCATGTAGAAACATGATCATTAATGGCTTAACACAAAAACCATCATCACAAGTAGCCACAAGCATGTGGAACAAACATGTATAAAACATGATGCGATAATGGCTTTTCTCATAAAACATGATGAAAATCACCACATTAGTAATGCACGTGGCGCAGCCACAAAACACTATCACATGTGTAAAACGAGACTAGGCAAAGAAAACTCATATAAAACTCGTCATGACACATCAAAATGATTGAACTCGTACCCTAGGCGAACATCCCCAATCGAAGGATTTCATCGACAATAGAACACCCATGATCATGGTTCGCTGTAGACTTGATCAGAGTCGTACAGCAATCAATCTTACATGCTAATAAGCAAGGCCCGGTCTTACATGCTATCAAAGCAATGCCACCCAGCGCTGCCGCGGAGCGGAGGTCATCTCACGTTACCAGAACGGAGGATATCGGACTTACATGCTACCAGAGCAAGGCCCGATGTGTATTCAACATGACACGCCTAAGTCTCAGTAATAGCCATTATCATATAAAACTGTTTTGCCTTCATGTAGCGCTCATAGTGGTTTTCTCATAAAACACATCTCAAAATCGTTTTGTACTCAACACAAAACATGTCAAAAATCGAGCTCAAACTGACAAAACAATGCACACATTTCTCAAATCTCAATACGCCTTAACGTAGAGCCCAAATCACATTTTCTCTTTTAAACTCAAAAAGGTTGTAAAACAATTTCACATTCAGTTTACAATTCATAAAAATTAGGCCCCAACCGGCTATAAAATCGTGTGCAACAACTCATTCACAATTCACAAAAACATGCTTATTTTCTCAAATCTCATTTCATGCTACAATATTATCACAAAACACATACACAAATGGATTTTGAGTTTTCCCTTACCGCTTTGCACCTCATATAGTGCAATTGTTTCCCCCAAACGATGAACTAGCTTCGCATTCCTCTCTGGAACTCCCATGCTGTCCAAACGATGTTAAAACATCAATAATTCATCTCAGTTATATCACCGAGCACATAATTACTCATATTCTCGTTAAATACTCAAACAACCTAATTCTCACAATTCACATTCTCTTCCACTACATCTCCAAATTGTACATTCCCCATACCATATTCCATGATAAATTCAACTCATTGTCTTAATTCCAATTTATAGTCAAAAATCCCAAATTACCACAAATTGCATAATGTTATCTCTACTCCAACAAAATCATAGTTTTATCAATTTCTAACCATCTCCTATCTATTTCATCACAATGCCTATAGCCATACTCACCAAAATCACTTAAAAATCCAAGATCGAAGTTTAGAAATTTACCCAAAACTTGTGGAGTGCTCTGTGCACACCTTGATTCAATGCGTCCTTTGATTTTCAAGTATGTTGTTCTCCTTTGGATGGGGAACAACTTTACTTCTTGCTACAACTTCTTATTCGAATGGAAATGGGCGATTTGGAGGAGAGAGAAAGTTAGGGCTCGGTTGAAATGAAGGTTTAGAAGAGAGAGAAAAGATGACATGTAGAAAAACACAGGGGTCCTTTTATAGACGGAGGGTAGGAGATCGAACTAGTCCCTGATGAGATCAATCTGTATTTGAATTTGGAGACGTTTTCAGGCAGTTTTATGCCTTAGAGATCAATCTGTCGTGGGGTGAGATCGATCTCTTAATGGCTTTATGAGATCGATTTGCTCATTGAGGAGATCGATCTTCTGTTTACAGAATGCTTCATGAGATCGATCTATTCCTTGAGGAGATCGATCTTTGATAATTATATTTTTAATAGAATTATTTGTGCTTAATTTCTTAATTAATTATTTAAATCCTCATATTATTTTATTAATTATCCCCTTTATTTAATTAAAATTCTTTAATGTGCAGATAAAATAAATTCGGATGAAACTCAGTCGTTTCAGTCAAAATTGGGCTGAAAACGAACTAAAGGAGACTAGACCACTTTAAAATTGCAGACCGAGTCACCAGTCGTCTGGACACGCGTGATGCCAGGTGTCCATATTTTATTCGCTCCGAAATGATAAGATCGACGGATATCATGCCAACCTTCTGGAAGACACACGTCGGGCCATATCGCACAACCAATTTGGATAAAAAGACGAGTGACATGGAAATATCTACTCTGCAGTAAATAAAATGAAGACAAGTGGCCAAACAATGCCAACTCATCTAGGATGAAAAAATTACCATTGTACTCCTAAGTGTGTATATAAATAGAACATGATGGCAATTGAAAAATCAAGTAAAGGAGTAGCCTAGGTTAGGAGTAGTGTAGAGTAATTTAGGAGTAGTTTTTAAAAGTAAATTAGGAGTAGTTGTAATTCTAGGGTAGTTTAGTTTGTAAGTTTGTTTTTAATTTTACAACTGTCCCGTTTGCTTTATTTTTCAAGTAATGTTGTTAGCCACCATTCTTGTTTAGCTACTGTTCATAGAAATTGCTACTTTTATTTTAAGAGAAATTTCATTTCTTTTCTAGTTTTCGGAAGTTCATGTTATTTTCCATCTTCTTCTTCTTCTCAGTTTGTTCAAGCTTCATTACTTAAGGAAAAGTTTTTTTTTTTTTTTTGCTCTTGGTTTTGCTCACTAGGTTGGTTTGATTTCTTTGTTTTCTACTATCCATTCGGGTTCAAGGATTCATGGGGCAGCTGAGTAATGTGAGAGGTGATGCACAGTCGGTGACAGTGGCTAAGCATCCTCTCCTGGATCGGTTGCATCCATTGCTACTGTTAGTTTGATGTTAGCTGCTATTTTGACTGTTGCTTGTGCATTTATTTGTGCACGTTGATTCTCTTTTATTTTGATAAATAGAAACTATCCATTTGCATTTTTCTTTTCAGTTTGAATGTTTCATTTTCCTGCATTAATCGATTTTCATTTGGACATTTTTCTATCTATGCTTTTCAGGACCAGCTACTGTTCAAAGTACACTGGTCTCTTTTAATTCTCGAGTTTCTTTAACTGCTTCAATTTATTTCCAGACCTGAAGAGAAGCTGGTTGCTGTGATACTGAGAGTGTTGTTCGGGTGGCAGTTGGACGGCAATGAGGAAGCAGACCAGCAGACCAAAACTATGCTCTATTCTCCTCTGTTCCTCATCGTTTTCTACTGTTCATCTTCTTCATACTCTTATTTCTTAGATTTAGACATTCTGTCCTCTTGGTGCCTCATCTATTATTGTTTCTTTACATATTAGCAGCTTTTTTAAAAGTCATATTTACCTTTAAGTTTGCATTGCTCCAGGTCCCATTTCTATTTTTTCATCCATGAATTGTGTTGAAGATAGTCGCATGGCATAAACTATGGCCTAGTGTTGCGTCCAGCTGATAAGCAAAACCTGGTACTCCCCGTTCTGATGTGTAAACACAATTTCCAGGAATTGCTGCCGAGTACCGGTACGTAACTATTGTATGAGGAAATGACTTGGAGCATGCTGTTGTGGGGAGCAAGATAGGAGCTGGGATAGTACGGGTCGTGAGTGTAGCTGGCGTAATGATTTGTAGTCGAGCACCCAATAGTTTTTGCAGAGCCGAGAAAGAGGAACGAAGCCGTGCACTGTCCTGAAGCAAAGCAGGGTGTAGGGCAATACCAGGAGCGAACAGACCGAAAGTAAAGCCAGGACAGCCTGAGCTAGGCAAGACTTCATTTGGAGAAACCGTGCATTCTCTGGACAGGCTTAGGTAGCAAACTGGGGAAGAACGTGTAACAGTACATGGGACCACCCAACTCAGCCAAATTCGTTTAAGGCTATGTTTGGCCACCTTCCCTTTTTATAAATTAAATTTTTATGGCATTTTTATTATTTTGATTGCTTTTATTAGTTGTTAAATTAGGTTAGTTGTTAATTAATAATTGTAGGTTAAATCTAGTGTTTTAGTTTGTTAATTTAATTTTTAGTTTAATTTTTAATTAATAGTTAATCTTATATTATATGTTTTAGGACTTAATTTTAGTTTAGTATTTTATAAGTTGCATTTAGGATTCACTTAGATTCAAATCATTTTATGCATTGTTAAATTTTCATTTTAAATTGAAAAGTCCAAAAATATTTATTTTTCATGCATTATTTAGATTTTATTTTTAAAGTAGTAATTAGTGATAGTTAGGATTAATTTAGAATTAATATTTTAGGCATTTAGACTTGTAGTTAATTTCTTAATTTTTCTAGGATTTCATTTCATTAAATTTTAAGTTAGTTTAATTTGCATTTTTATTAAGTAGTTTAATTACATGTATATTTTATTTTAGGTTTGTTTAATTTTAATCTAATTAATTTTGTTTCTATATTTTCATATTTGCATTTTAGTTAATTAATTTTAACGGTGTTAATTTTCTTTTGTAGGTTGTTGTTTTCTTTAATTGCTCGGAGCTCTATAAGTAATTTTAGCTCGGTTTTATTTTCTTTAGTTCATAATTGTTATTGTTTTCAGTAGTTTTAATTTAAGCCTTGTAGATTACCCACCTAAACTTCATCATTTGCTAAAATATACTTAGGGTAAGATTAATCGGTAGTTAATTAGGCTGATCAACTTCTCTGTGGGACGATAATTCGGGACTCAAATCCCATTATTACTTGTACGACCCGTGCACTTGCGGATAGAACATCTAGGTCACTTATAGTAGGCATAGTTCGTATCAATCTTCTCCTTACAGAATGCTTCATAAGATTGATTTCTTCCTCATGAGATCGATCTCTTCATTACAGAATCATAAGGAGATTGATCCTCTTCCATTGGAGATCAATCTGCTCGCTTGAATTCCTCCTTCCTTGTCATTTTGGCCTACCAGATCGATCCTCTCTTCTCTGAGATTGATCTGGCCTCATAGTTTCACACTTAACATAAAATTTCCACATATAATGGTCATAGTTTACTCCATTGAACAGATTATAAAAGCCTTAAGTACCTGTTCTCACAGAAAGAGCTGGATATGAGACAGAGGAGATGGTTCGAACTCCTGAAGGACTATGATTGTGAAATCATGTACCACCCGGGTAAGGCAAATATAGTTGTCGATGCTTTGAGTAGAAAGAACCTTGAATTGGTGTCTTATATGATGGTACGGATGCATGAATTATTGGAACACTTTGCTAACCTCAGTTTAGATGTAACCCCACCTAGATCGAAGAGATTGGATATCATGGCTAGTATGAGATTAGAGCCAGAGTTTATTGACCGTATTCAGCAGGCCCAGCAGAGCGACCAATGGTGCATCGATTGGTTGAGGCAGATACAGACAGGTGTGGGTATTGATTTCGAGCTGAGTGTTGATAGGTTATTGAGGTTCAGGGGCAGATTATGTGTTCTCGAGGATTTTGAGATTAGGAGGCTGATTTTATCAGAGACTCACTCATCGAGGTACACAATACATATGGAAAGTACTAAGATGTATCAAAACCTCAAGGTTTATTGGTGGTCTGGAATGAAAAGAGAAATTGTTAAATATGTCGCTAAGTATCTCGTTTGTCAATAAGTGAAGGTAGAGCATCAGAAGCCTGCAGGGTTATTGCAGCCTCTACCAATACCGACATGAAAGTGGAAACACGTCACCATAGATTTTATGATGGGATTACCGAGGACCCGTAGAGATCATAAAGCCATATGGGTTATTGTGGATCGGTTGACTAAGTAAGCCCATTTCTTATCTATGAGAGCTACCGATACTCTGAGTCAGTTGGCGAACCTGTATGTTTAAGAGATAGTACGGCTACACTGTGCACCAGTGAGCATTATTTCTGATAGGGATACCCGCTTCACTTCCCATTTCTGAAAACATTTTCAAGAAGCGATGCGGACCCACTTGAGTTTTAGCACCTCTTTTCATCCTCAAACAAATGGGCAGTCAGAGAGGACTATACAGACCTTGGAGGATATGTTGACAGCATGTGTGCTGGATTTTGGAGGCTCTTGGGATAATCACCTGCAATTAGCCGAGTTTGCCTATAATAATAGCTATCATGCGAGTATCGGGATGGCACCCTATGAGGCACTGTATGGACGCAGATGTCGATCCCCCATTGGATGGGAAGAGGTTGGTGACAAACAGATTTTTGCTCTGGACTTAGTGCAGCAAGCATCTGAGGACGTCCAATTGATATGTGAGAGGTTACGGATAGCTAAGAGCCGGTAAAAGAGTTATGCTGACAAGAGACGGAGACCACTAGAGTTTGATGTGGGTGAGTCGGTATTTCTGAGAGTTTCACCTTCGAATGGTATTATGAGATTTTGTAAGAAGGGCAAGCTAAGCCCTATAAATAATAGACCCTTCGAGATTTTGGAGAGAGTAGGAGATAAGGCGTATAGGTTGGCATTGCCATCGGACTTGGTAAATGTTCATAACGTCTTCCACGTCTCTATGCTTCAGAAGTATAACTAGGACCCGGCACATGTGATAAGATATGAGCCATTGGAACTCAATGAGAGTATGACATATGTGGAGATGCCGATTCAGATATTGGATCGAAAGGAAAAGGTGTTGAGGATAAAGACAATTCCCTTGGTGAAAGTTCTTTGGCAACATCACACAGTGGAAGAGGCCACATGGAAATTGGAGAACTTGATACGGGAGAAGTACCCTCAACTTTTTGAAGAGTGACTTGGTTCTAATTTGAAGGACCAAATTCCTTGAAGGAGGAGAGGAATGTAAGACTCGTATTTTGGATGTAAACTTTATGAAATCATGAGTATGGTGATGTAATTGCAATGTAAAGCATAAATGATGTAAGTCCATGGACTCGATGTACATACTTGTAACATGAGTTTGTAATGTACACATAAGTTTCATTTTATATGAATATGGAGAAATGGACTTTTATAAGTGATGAATGTGATTGGAACTCAAAATGAGTAGCGTGGTAAAATGGAATGAAGTTGTACTTCCATTTAGCTTGGTGTGGTATACCTTTGGCTATGCCATGAATACACACAAGTTCTAATGTGTATAAAGCATGAATGGATGTCATTTTCAAGTCTTAAAGGTGGTTGGATAAGAAAATGATCGTGGCAGCAAATTAAGGAAGTTTGGGTGTGAGTTGCTACAGAAAACCTGGAAAATATGAAGGCCAGATCGATCTCATAGGACGAGAGATCGATTTGGAATAGCCCAAAATGCTCTTATTTGAGCTATGGAACAAGACAGATCAATCTCCGATGGAGCCAGATCGATCTGCTAAATATTTTGTAAAATAAGGATCGATTCTTAAGGCAAACAGATCGATTTCCTTAGCTCTCGGGTTGGAACAAATCGATCTCCCCAGGAAGCAGATCGATCTTCTTAAGCTACTGCCAGAGACAGATCGATCTCAAGATTCGACAGATTGATCTCATGCATTCAAATTGGCGTGAAAATGAGGCATTTAAGAGGACTAGATCAATCTCATGATTCGACAGATCGATCTCACCAAGTGATTTTTATAAAAAGGAGCAGTGAAATCTGCATTTTTTCGAGATAGAACCTTTCCTTTCCATTTTCCACCCAAAACCTAGATTTTGTCTCTCTAAAATCAGTCATTTTCAGTAAGAATTGAAGGGGAGTTATTAGATACAAAGTTGTTCATCTTAAAAAAAAGAACGACATAATTGGGAATCAAAACCTCAATGTTGGTATTGAAGGAGCAAGGAACATTTCCCTTTGGAGCAAGAAAAGAAACTAGATTAGTAAGTTTCTAATACTCCAGCCCAAGTACGTTGGTCTTTTTATTGATTTTGGAGTTGATTGGTATGTATATTGATGGTTGAAACTACCTATGATGAAATGGAACTAATGTAACCTAGAAAATGGAATAAGTCTAGTGTGAGAAAGTGTGATTTGGGTGTGTTGATGATTTATGGATTATGTAAAGTTGTTATTGGAGTAATGTGGATGATTTGAGATAGTTAAATGGAGTTGCATTGTGAGTTTGGGGAAATTATGGAAAATGAGTATGTAAATGCTTGATAAATGTCATAGTGAAGAAATCAATGAAATATGAACACTAAGAGCTTAATATCGATTTAATATCGACTTGGAATAAGTTAATAGGCCTAAAAGGATCCATAGACTCGAGTTATGGATAGAGTAATGAAACGAGGCCTCATAAGTGTTAATAGAGACTATAGGTCGAATCGACTATAGTAAACACAAGTGTTGGATTGTAATAGGCTAAAATGTTCTGAAATACAATTATGTGCAGTTCCGGAGAGATCGTTGAAGACGAATCGGACCGCACGAGTACGCGACTTTAAGGAAGTGGAATCACGCGTCGCGATTCCAGGTAAAGGAATTTTGTGAGTATATAGAGGTAGCTTCTCGTATTTTGAACTCGTGGGTATATAGGGGTTTGGAAATGTGCATGAGTTAATAGAAATATGTTTGACAATGTACAAAAATTGTTTCGAGTATTTGTATGAGATTTGGTTGTTTGAAACGGTATTATAAAGAAGTGGGATAGTAAGGCTAATAATTGCATAAATCACGTGTTTTTGAATGTTTTCACAAAACACTTTACTTTGTTTTAAGCAAATTGACTGATAGGCTGGCAAATGTTTGAACGTTTGTAAAATAGCACATGTGAGGTGCTAAGCATGGGTTGTGAATGTTTTGGTTGTTTATGAGCCACCTATCTTGTTTTATGTGAATGAAACTATGCTAGAGCCTAGCTCGCATTGTATATGGATGTTTTCACATGTTTGAAACATGCTGGAGCTTAGCTCGCACTTTGATTTGATACTATGATGATGTTTTATAAACCGTACTAGAGTTTTTACTCGTACGTGGATTTCGAGTGGATTTCTTATGCATATAACCGTACTAGAGCTATGCTCGTACATGGTTTTCTTCATCTTTTATGCATAAATGTCGTACTAGAGCATTGCTCGTACAAGGTGATTTGATGATGATGCATAAATTCGCGCTAGAGCGTAGCTCGCGCAGGTTTTCACACTGTGGTATGTATGATGCCGTGATGAGGGTAATACGGATTGGTGTTCAGGGAACCCAACAGGCCTAACAGACCTCTTGAGTCGGGCAAGAGTAAGGGGCTAGGACCTGACACTAATCCATTCAGGAAACTCAACAGGCCTAACAGACCTCTTGAGTGGGGTGAGGGTGAAGGGCTAGGACCTGAATCAAGGAACCCAAAAGGGGCGAGCAAGGTCATGAGGGCTAGGACCTGGTATTAAGAGTACTCCCACGTGCACTTGAGACTAGAGGTTTCACTTAGTATGGGGTAGATAAGACCTACTGTAGGCACCCCCAACCATGTTATGGGTCCGCGGAGTACGATGTACGGTGTATATCACATAGAGTACGATGTACCACATGGTTGAGATACTAATGAAAAGGCTGGCGGAGAACTAACCCACCTTTGTTCCAGCATGATACCCCGCACACCGAGATCCGTGTGGTCTGAGATGATTTACAACATAGTTGGCCAATATAGTCAGTCGAAATATAGTGACTTGTCTCCTTGCTTATTACATCATACCACATGGTTTGATACTTAAGTGCAATTTTGACTGTCCAAGGTAGACCCGAGGGAGGGGTCGAGCCTTGTGGGATTTGATTTGTGAAATGGAAATGATGTTTGTGTTTGAGAAAATAAATTGTGATGGGATTATATGTATTTGAGAAAGAGATGTGATTTCAAAAGGATGTTTCTTAAATGAATTGCCAATTTCTATGAGATTTGATGATTGATGAGCATGAGATGATTTGTACATGATGATTTTACCATGTTTTATATGTCAATTTTCATGATTTAAATACATTATATATGTATATGCATATGGCATAGTTTTGTTTTCCTCATGCTCTGATTATAAATGATTTATGCATAACACTATCAACATG
The DNA here is from genome assembly GCA_033439115.1 of Firmiana major. NCBI lineage: Eukaryota > Viridiplantae > Streptophyta > Magnoliopsida > Malvales > Malvaceae > Firmiana > Firmiana major. Next base: position 7,051,685 of record CM065908.1, on the reverse strand, counting down.
TAAATAGAGTAGTTATCTACCATGCTTGCATTATTGCCTTACTGAACGTATAGTTGCTCATCCCTCTCTACTTTCCCCTCTACAGAGCGTACATAGTGGCCCAGTGAGGATTGAGGTATTTTGTTGAGACATCCGCTGCATCTCCATCACCCAGAGGTATATACACAGAGATTCTTTTTGTATTTAAACAATTGTAAAAGCACAGTGATCATTTAAATTTGTAATATGGGGGATGTAAATGTCATAACACTTAGTATGTATGAACATACCACTTAATATTTGGATATATAACAATACTTTTGATTTATTTGGAAAATGAATGGTAAATAATGATTATTACTGTCTCACAGCCCAACTGTGTAGTGGTAAGTTTGTTCACGACCGAGTAAGGAAGGGAAAAATGCAAAAAATTTATAGTGATTTTTAGTTAAAATGGATAAAAAGGGTCGTGACAGGGACTGAGGCATTTTGTTGAGACATTCGTTGCATCTCCATCACCCAGAGGTATATACACAGAGATTCTTTTTGTATCTAAATAATGTAAAAGCATATTGATCACTTGAATTTGTAATATGGGGGATGTGAATGTTATAACACATAGTATGTATGAACATACCACTTAACATTTAGATGTATAACAAAACTTTTGATTTATTTGGAAAATGAATAGTAAAGAATGATTATTACTGCTTCACAGCCCAACTGTGTAGCGGTGAGTTTGTTCACGACCGGGTAAGGAAAGGAAAATGTGAAAAATTTATAATGAATTTCGGTTAAAAAGGATAAAAAGGGTCGTGACACAACCCCTCTCTCTTTCGGCTTTTTTGCTCTCACACTTATTTCTTTCTACATGCTCTCGGTTCATGTTTCTTTCTCTCGATTAAATCTTTTTCATATAGTAGCAGACCATTTCCTCTCATCATGATCCATCATTTCTTCTACCAACCTCGTTCATTATTTCTTTCCTACACTTTGCTGTTTCGGCTTTCCCAAATTTCATTTCAGTCTGTTCCATTTCCTCTTCACGTTTTTAGCCATTCCTAACTGCCCCCTTCATGCCTTTTCCCATCGAACCACTGTAGGTTTTTCAACAAGCAGCACGTTTTTTTTTTTTTTTTTACACTTCCTGTCTTGGCTCTAACATTTGTTGTGGTTTTCAGCAAGGTAAATGTATAATTTACTCCTTCCAATTTTCAGGCTGTGTATCATTTCCTTGCTTCCACGCCAATATCCTTGGTTATATCACATCTACACATGTCTCGATTTTTCCTTCCTCTGTTTCAACTGTTCATCCATCAATTCGGTCACCTTTGTATTACCCACTAAACTATTAAAATTTTCTCACTCCCTAGGCTATTAGAACATCGCCAATTCATCTTCATTCCTTACCTGTCGCGGACATTCACCCATACTCTGGCTTCCCCTTTAACTTATCAAACAAATATATACACATATATATAGAGAGAGAGGTCTATGTATGTGTAGCCGACCTGCCCTTGTTTCATTTCCCGAAAAATATCATCATCGGCAATGCATGAAACGACATTTGGCTTAAAAAGGTGGAGCCAATCTTGGCTCTTTAACTAGTAATTAATAATACCATATAGTATAATTTTTGTAGTATAATATCGTATTTATTTATGCTACAACATTTGATATTTCATTTAATTTAAATTGATCTAAGTTTCTAATGTCAATGTACAAGTCTGAACTATCCTCTGTAACTACATGTTTTTAATCTTAATTGTTTAAATTATTATTCATTGACAAAATCCAATATGTGAAAATTTGTGGTGTTTACTTATACATCATAGCAAGAATTAGTTGCTACAAAGAGAATGTTTATTACATTCATATCAATTTAGAATTGATGTTAAACCTTAATGGTTATTGATTCCATGACAAAAATAAAAGTTTGTAAATTAGTCAAGTTCTCGAATGAACTTAACAAAATCTTAAACGAATGACATCATAATTTTATAAGTTATTTTGGCTTATATCTATAATAAGTTCAACAAGATGTCATCAAATGACTATATGAAGATGGCATGATAATTTTGGTGTGGATCAAGAATAAATTAAAAGTACCAAATGGTTTGTATTTAGCAATTTTGCTATAAAAGACATAAGTGTTGCATTGTGATTTTGGGAATAAGAAATTAGAGAAAGATAAGTTAATTTTCCTAATTTCACCATATTATAAATATTTTAAAAGGAATCTATTATTTTAGTTGTGCAATGGATGCAACATTATATGAGATATGTTAGTTGCACAATGAAACATGCAAAAGCAATTAAGTATTATATATGCAATGGCATATAGTAAGGGGTATAATTTTTGTGATCACAAAGGTTAGTAAATATAATTGCATTTAGATTGTCTTAACATATTTAAGACAATATAATATGGTCCTTCAATAATGGAAGGATAAGTCAATGCAATTGTGATTACCAACATGGCATGTTTAGCAGGGGTAAAATGGTGACTTAACTGAGAAAGTATATATGAAATAAGAAGAAGGCTTTGTACTTCCAAAAAATATATATATAATTGATTAAGTCACTATATGGCCTAAAGCAAGCCCTCAAGCTCCTATGCAATGACACAAGAAATTTGGTGCACAAATCTTAACAAATGATTTCAAGTACATTGGTGTAAAGAAGTGCATCTATTCAACGTCTATCAATGATTATGGAGTGATAGTATGTCTCTATGTTGATAACATGTTGATTTTTGGTACCAACATGTTTGGTTTAAATGAGATCAAAAGGTATCTTCAATCTTTAAAATGAAAGATTTAAATGACATAGAAACCATTTTGGAATTAAAATAAGGAGATGACAATGGGTTTTCATTTAAAAGAATGTGTCGGATAAATTCTAACACCTTAATATAAATGGTCATCACTCCATACAATCCAAGTATGAAATTGATAAAAAAAAATTTTGGTCAAATTATTTCTCAATTGGAGTATGCAAGTGCAATTCGGAGTCTATGTATGCAATGCATTACACTAAGTAAAATATATCTTTTCTTGTATGTAAATTGTAAAGATATATAAGTAAACCAAGTAATGAATATTGGAAAGCCATTAAAAGAATTTTGGCTATTTAAAGAAAACAAAACAATTTAGTTTATTTTACTCAGATTATCTAGCCGTTTTAGAAGGCTACATAGATGTAAGTTGGATCACAAGTGAAAGAGAAAATAAATTCACATCAAGTTGAACTTTACTCTTAGAAGAGGTGATATATGTTGGGCCTCAAAGAAAGAAAACTTGCATCTCATATCCACAATGGAATCTAAGTTTATTATTGCTTTGGCAACAACAGACAATGAGGTAGAATGGCTGAAAAATATGTTATTCGATATAAAGTTGTGGCTACAACCTATGCTAGCCATCTCCATGTACTGTGGTAGTAGGGATATAATATCTAAAGCATACAATAGTATTTATGATGAAAATTTTAGACATATTAGCCTTATACATGAATATATTTGAGAGTATATCACTAGTGGTTATAACCGTAATATATGTGAAGTCTGCAAACAACCTAGCTGATTTTCTCACTAAAACATTATCAAGAAATGTATAGGAATGAGATTTAAATCCATTAATTAGGCATCAGTAATGGGAATCGAACTTTAGTTTAGTAACCTCTAAACTTAAAGTTCGATGGGAAATAACAAGTTATTGCATATGCTTACTTAGCACTTGATTCTCATTCCTAAATTGTTTAGTCAAGTGTTGCCTGTTTCGTGAGTTGAAGGATGAGTTTTGCTCCTAATGAAATTGAAAAAAAAAAGTCTATAGCAATAGGGACATAAAAGAACTCCACCTAATAATAATAGAAGTGGTGCTGCTTCAAACAAGAAACTATAGATTTTCTTGTAAAATGATTACGATCACCAGGATGAGCACATGGCCATAATAGTACTATAAAGGTAATAAACCTCTTGAAATAGGCAAACAAGTTTTATGTGTGTCATATCATTAAATCTAACACTAGAAATTATGATTCAATCCCCAAACACCATTAATTTCGTTAGATATTAATATATGAACACTAATGAAATGTTCAAATCGAGAGATACCTTCTTTAAGCATATTACTTGTCGTGTGAAATAATAAAGCAAAAATTTCAAACTAGTGGGGGATTTTTAAGTTGTTTGAAATGTTATGTTTGAAAATTAAGTTTAAGTTGCCAAAAGTTATGTATGATAAATATTGAATAGACATATTTTGTTACAAAGTTATGTCTAATAGACATAACTAGTCTGAATAAACATAATTAGTCCAAAAGTGATATCTAAAAGATATAACTTATTAGAAGAAGTATCTTTTAGGCAAAAGAGATAACTTATTTGAAAATGTATTTTTGGACAATATATGTCTATTCAAAGTGTTTCTTGGACATTATAAATATTCAGACTTATGTACTTAATTTTATTTAGAATTTCATACATGTTTTAAGAAAGTTTGTAAGATTCTATTGTATCCTAGTAAATTTTTGAATCATTAAGAAAAGTGACTAAAGTTTATGCTCCAGAATCATTTCTTCTTTTATATTCTATCTCTTATATTTTTTTTTCTAACACTTCATATACAGTACATGTAGAGGTGGCAAACGGGCAGGCTCGGGCGGGTTCGGTTCGGGTTCTTTTCGGGTTCGAGCTTTTTTCGGTTCGGGTTTTTTCGGGTTCGATTATTTTCGGGTTCGGGCTTTTTCGAGTTCGAGTTTTTTCGAGTTCGAGCTTTTTCGGTTTCGGGCTTTTTCGATTTCGGGCTTCTTCGGGTTCAGGCTTTTTCGGGTTCGGGCTTTTTCAGGTTCGATCTCGGTTCTAGTCGGGCGGATTTAGTGGGCCGGCTTGAAATATTTTGAAATTTTATTAGTTATAATTTTTTTAAAAAAAATTTTGAATGCGATAATTAATTTAATTTTTATATGATTTTATATTTTAATAAATATTTATATAAAAACAAATTTCTATATTTTAATATTTATTATTTGACAAAAATAATTTACTCTTTTTTAATTTCTTACAATATTTATTATAAAATAGTAGATATAATTATATTCATTAAATGCAAAAGAAAATATTACATATATATATTATAGGAAGAAAAGTACCAATTAATATTATCATTTACCAAAAAAATGCTTAATATGAATAAATGATCAATTAATTAGCTCTATTTTATTTTTAATTTGTTTTTTATTTGTACATAAATCATAATTAATATTATTGCATTAAATATAATCGTTTACATTAATTAATCAAATGTCCCATTAAAAATTTAGAATATTAAATTAAAAAATTATATATTTTTAATATTTGATATAATTATATCATATACAATTATACATTATCATATGATTGATATTTTGTAGTTGATATAATACACTAAAAAAATATATTTATACAAAAAAACTTTGTGAGCTTTAAAAAAAGCATAATATAAATAATTATGAAATTAAAGTAGATAATTATGATTAAAATAATAAATTTTTAAATTTTAAACAGAAGTCACTAAAATTAGATTAATAAAAGTTTCATAATATTTTTTTTATTTCCTCTGTTAGTTTATTTTTAGTTTTACAGATTTCATCCAACTTCTAGATGTTATCTTCTTCACTTCTTTTCAAAATAAACGTTTTGTTTATTTCTTTGGCCTTGGCCAAGAAAAATTGAAGAGTATAAAAAATCTGACTGGACTACAAATATAATCTATCTATAGAATAATTGAAATTGTTGATAGGCTTTCAAAGAATAAGAAAAGAAAAGATATGATTTCATGATAAATTATTAAATTATTGTATAAAATGGAATAAAATAAATATTGCATTAATGTATATATATAATTAATTTAATAATTTTTAAACAGAATTATCATATTATATAATAACATGGTTAAAAAAAATTATTATTTATTATCAAAATAATTATTAAAATAAATATTTACTAATTAGTTATCATATATAAGTATAACAAATTTTTAATTTTTAATAAATTAGTTACATAATTTAAATAAAAAAATTAACTTAAAATAATTATTTTTGCACAATCAAGTAATGATGCATGTTTGTCTTGATCGCCACGTTGCAAAATGCACAAGAAAAAATATCTACTGATATTATTTTAGTGGACTGGTATAGATATGAACCGATAAGGTAGGCAAATAAATAAATAATCATATATGCTTAACAAAATTATACCTAATTAATTGTTATCAATTCGTTTAAATTATACCTAATTAAAGTTCTATAATTGTAGCTAAATTCTCAATTGATAGATGCAATTAGTTTAAGTTTGGAAAAATTATTAAATATAATATAGAAGTTTAAATAAAATAGGTAAACCAAAAAGTTGATATAATTTAATCATAATGATTATAAGACAAAATATAATTAAAATGATGAAATATGAATTAAAGAGGAAACAAAATTATAAAATTTAGTAATAAAATTTATACAAAAGACAAGACATAGCAAAAACTTAAATTTTCTAGCTAGAAATAAAATTTGAAAGATATAAATATTTATTGTTAATTTGATAACATATTTATATAAATTTTTTGTTCAAAGTTTAATATAAATTGCTTTAGTAACTTATTAAATTATTATTATTTTATATTAAGTAATTCTTTTTTGAGTTTTAATTTACATTTGTTATTATAATTTCATATATGAACTTATTTTGTTATTATAGGGATTTAGAAACTTCAATTCTGGATCTCTTTTATATAGATCAGAGTTAAATGTATATTTGAATGAATAAAGAGAAGATTATGAGATTCAAATTGATGTTCTTGATTATTGGAAGAAAAATCAATTTTGATACCATGTACTTTCACTTATGGCTAAGGATATATTGAGTATTCTAATTACCATAGTTGCATCTGAATCAGCATTTAGTATGGGTGGTAGAGTTATCAACAAATGAAGAAATTGTCTCATAACACATAATGCAAAAATTTTGATTACCACTCGTAATTGGCTGTATGGATATGATATAAATAAAGATGGTAAGATTTTAGTATCATTATTATTTTATTAATTTTTTATTATTTGAATTCTTATATGATTATTTTTATATATTTTATTAGATGAAGAAGATGAAACAATGAGATTTGGAAGGAAAGTTGGATTAAATTGAACTAGTTGGTTTATGGATGAGGATGAAGAGTTCTAATTGTAACGTATGTTGATATTTTATTTCTTACTATTTATATTGTTAAAAAATTAAATTTTTTTATTAAGAGTAATTATGATTGATCATTGTCTCATTAATCTTATTTGAAAACAGTGTCGCTCTTGGAGAGTTTAGTTACTTCCTGCATTTACAATCTTTTCGAGTATGTTATTCATCAAGCCGCTAGCGTTGAATGGAATGATCGTATTTTCCTGTTTTGTTCATCATGCAATGTATGACTAGGGATTGGTTTCTCCATGACTAGGTGGCTGTGTATGAGAATGATTGTATGTTTTCTATTTTGTTGTTCTTGTAATGTTACATGTCATAACTTTAAGTGTTTGATGTTTTCTTTGCTGGTTTGTTTTTTACTATATTGGACTAATTTAGAATATAATAATCATTGACTTGTTAATGACATGAGAATTTGGATGCAAACATGTCATAGTTGAGTCTGAATCTTTTTTTGCAGTGAAAAAGTTATTACAACATTTAAAAGGGTATGATCCTCTTTTTTAACTTTCAATTCTTATTTTTAGTATAATCACCATTTAAAAAACAAATTACTATTTTTCTATTTACGAGTTATAGGAGTCAGAATTTAAATTCTAATTTTGTTAATAATCTATTCAATATTTTATATGATATATCAGATTTAAATAAATGTTACAATTATATAATGATTTATATATATATATATATATATATATATATATATATTTGATTTATTATTGTATTAAAATGAAAATTTTAATATGAAATAAATATAATAAAATAGTATAATAATTGTTTTTATAATAAAATCAAATGTTATATTTAATAATATATTTATTATTTATTATTACAAATATAATAAGCATAATATTAAAAATTATTTGATATTGAATATTTTATTGTGTTTTAAAATAATTTTATTTAATAATTGAATGTAAATATTTAATATTTATTTTGTTGATAATAAATTATTGATATAATTATGTAATAAATAAATAATGATTGTTTTAAAATTTTATAAATTTTAATTAGAAAAAATGTATTATTATTTATTTATTTATTAATATAATAATTATATAATTATAATTCGGGCTTTCTCGGGTTATAAATTCGGGTTTTCTCGGGTTTCGAATCGGACCGATTTCGGGTTCGGGTCGTATCGGGCTCGAGCTTTTTCGGGTTCGGGCTTTTTCGGGTTTCGATTTTTTCGGGCTCGGGCTTTTTCAAGCTCGGACTTTATCGGGTTCGGGCTTTTTCGGGTCGAGCTTTTCTCGGGCTCGGACCTTTGATTTTTTGGTCAATTCGGTCCGGTCTCGAGTTCGATCTCGGGCAGACTCAGACGGGTTTTCGGGCTCGGGCCAACTTTTGCCAGCTCTAAGTACATGCTTGGTTCAAACTTATGAAATATCTTATTCTTTTAAAAGCAAAAGTATATTATATTATATTTATTTGTTTGACTTTAAAAAATCTTGATTTAATTTAACAAAATTTATTAATTTTTTATTTAGTTAAAAAAATAAAAAAATTATTAAATGATTTTCAACTTTCTATACTTTTTATAAAAGTTCTAAGCAGGTCAAGCATTAAAATAGTCTGTTATTTGCATGGTAGTTGTCGCTTGCCCACAAGCATGCAGAACATAATGAAAATTGAGTAAAGAAATACATGGTTGGTGATGATCTTAATGTCTCAACGACTTAAATACCGGCTAAAATTTCGTTTGTACAACGCTTGTGATGGAAGCGTTACATTTCATGCACCGTAATTTCACGCAAAAATGGTTATATATAGATCTGGAAGGATCGGATAAGGATGATCAAAAGGACTTTATATATTATATATGCATGATTAGCTGAGAGTTTCCTTTCAAGCTACTCCAAGAATCGTCAAGTACACCCATGGAGATGGGCTGTGGGCGTTATTCTGTATTAGGTGAAATCTTGTAGTCGACGACTTAACTAAACCGCTAGCTCGAACAAACTACTTGGCAGAAACATAGAAAACTAATCCATAACTACAACCTTCAAAATCCCTAATCAAGAAATAGTACGTTTTAATTTTTTTAAAAATAAATGACATTATTTTCATTAACTTTTTTTTTTTGGTTTTATGAGTTTATAGTTAAGATAAAAAAAAGTAATATTTTTTTGAAAAATAACGATAAAAAATCACTTTAAATTATCGCTTAAAAATTAGCAAACTTTGTTTCTATAAATTTGATTTGAGGGAATTATTTTGTTTTAATGTTAAATGAATTGGTGGAGTGCGAGTACAAGAGTTCTTGGAAAAATGCATGCTTCTAGCGGAATGCTTAGGTTGTTATGCTTTTTGGTGTTGTAAATTTTTTTAAAGAATATTAAATTAATTTGTTAGTTCTTGCATTGATTGAAATAATTCTCTGAAAAATATTTGTTTTTCGATAGGATAAGAGGGTAAACTTTGTAAGTAAATTATTATTGACAAGTGATAACTAGCCACCAAAAAAAAGATATTTTTTATGTTGGCAATTGTAACGTAGAGAGAGAAAAGAGAAAAGAATAACAAAGAGACAGAAAGAGAAAAAAATAAGAATAAGATAAAAATTGAAAAAAAAAAGTGAAAATGCCACATCATTGCCACATAACACAAAAAATAAGTAGATTAAGTAAATAATATTATGTCAACAAAAATCAACATCATATTAGAATTTTTTAATAAATTTTAACAATATTATTGATTTGACTAGAATTAGTAAATGTCAAAAACAAATTTACATAATAGAGGTGACCCTGCCGACCTGCCCCAACCTAGTAATATATATATATACCCACAAATATTATTATCTTATTTATTTTTAATAAGGTTAAAAAATTTTATAAATGAAATTAAGATAATGACACATATCTATTTTATTTAATTTTTATTTTTTTAATATTTCAAATAAGATATGTATTATCATCTTAATACTACTTGTGAAATTTTTAAATTTCATCGACAATGGATAAGAAAATAATCCAATATATATAACGTGCCCACTCTTTTCTTAACCCATGAAATGTATTCATATCATGTTGAATATGAGATTAATCTTTATTTTTCTTCATAACTGGTGCTAACCCAAGAAATTTTGATTTTATGAAAATTTAAATATAAAATTTTTCATTATTGTTGTTGTACTGAACAACAATGATTAGATGATGCTGATGTGGTCTTCTTCACGTGTCTTGAATGTTCTGCAAAAATAGTGAAAGTCAGAGAGGTGCAGGGATCTGTCACTGCATGCGCACTCCGATACTTCAATCAGAAAACTGTTTCAGCAGAGTTTTAGTAAGCAAAATAGAGACTATGGTTTTTCTAATCATACCTGGGGTATTTATAGATATATTTTTGGAGTTAGCTGGGCTTCATATTTTTTCAGGGCTTATGAATATTTTGGGCCCAAAACTATAGGGTTTTGGGCGATTCAGATCTGAGGCCTAGGCGCGCGTCTGGGCTGCGACAGAGTTACTAGATACTCTGTCGCGGAACTCAGAGTTTGTCGCTGTGCGGATGAGTTCATACATGTGACAGAGGTACGAAGACCTCTGCCGCAGTCTTGGGCGCAGAGTTCTACCGCGGCTCACTCTGCCGCAGTAACTCTGCCGCTACACTAAGGACGCAGAGTCTGTCGCAAATATACTTTACCACAGAGGTCTACCGCCTCTCTGCTGCTGGACTCAAGGGCGCAGAGGTTTGTCGCGGTGCACACTCTGTCGCTAATGGACTCTGTCACTTGGTAGACTCTGTCGCCCCCTCTCAATGTTTGCCACGTGGCATATGCCTCTTGGTGTTTAGAATCTGACATGTGGCTGTCCTCTGTTGGCCAATGTTTTTCTATGTGGACTTTGATGTGTATGACCTCTATCAATTACTCTCCACTTTTTGGTAGGAAAGTTTCCTGCGAAAGAGTACGAAATTTTCTTTTTTGGTACGCATCTGGATTACTATTCCTGAGGGATGTTCGATCACTTCAGCCGCGAATGTGTATATATAAGCTTGATTGCTGTACACGTGCGACTACAGCTACGCTTATATATAAGGACTCAAGTATCGCCGTATTTGCTGAGAAGTTCTATCGCATAACGGTCACTCTATCGCTCACTCTCCGCGCGCTCTGTCGCTACTCTATCGCGCATATCATTTACTCTTCTGCATCTCTGCCGCAACTCTACCGCGTAACTCAGTACTGTTTCGCACCTCTGTCGTAACTCTACCGCGTGCATCACTACTCTGTCGCGTCATTCCCGCACTGTTTGTCGCAACTCTGTCGCAAACTTTCTGACGCTATTATCCAGTTTCTGCTTTCATTCCTGGTGCTTTGCAAGTGTACTTGTAGTCCTTAGGTAAAACTCTGTCGTCGATCATTTTTTCTTTGTAATTTTTCTCAAGTCCAAAATGGCTAGTCATGGGGTGGGGAAGCGTATAGACCTAGGAGTTAGATCGACTTTGAAAGAAGCTGACATCCAGTATCTTACGTCTAGGTTTCCATTTCCCGATGGGTACTCCAATAGACGTCCAAACCCTCAAGAGAATGACATACATAGTGTGTCCGATGGGGTAGTTATTTTTAGAGCATCCTTAGAGCTAGGATTCCGTTTTCCAATTTCTGACTTCGGAGCTTCTTTTCTTAGGGCGCATAGGATCGCTCCCAGACAACTACATCCTCACGCCTGGATGCAATTAATTGGCTTTACCGTGCATTGCCGATTAAGGGGTGTTTCTCCGTCTCTTCCCTTACTTTTTACTTTTTTTAGGTTTCGAGGTAGCTCCGATTTAGTTCCTTATTCCCTTCAACAGGTGTATAAGCCTGGATTTGAAAATAGGTTATTCAAAAAACCTGCAAATAAGCTTCATGGATTTGAATCAGAGTGGCTTATTGTGGAGACGCCTAGGGGCCTGGATTTCCCTACTCGTTGGGAAACTAGACGTAAAATCCCTAAGGGTCCCCGGATTTCTACACTCAGGAAACAATTGTCCTCAGATATTAATAAACTATTAGTTGATAACCCTATTAATCTTGATATTCTTTTATCAAATGAAAATTTGATGTCTGTCGGTTGGGGTGTGGGTCCCGTTCTTGTTGTCTGCCCCTCCGTTCCTACCTCAGATCTTCCATCATCTATTCCTTCTGAGTTGAACCCTGTACTTTTAAGGTCACAAGAGGATATAAGGAGCACAAATAGAGAGTCTAGCTCTGAAAGTGAACCTTAGCCGATCTGAGCGACTGGGAAGGGTTTGGTTCAACCTTTATAGTCCTTCCGAATGATGATATGTTAAACATAGAGTCCCTTCAGGAGCATCTTGATTCTCCTGATAGTAACTTTTCATGCTTTTTAATTTATCTTTGTTAGTTCTGACCATGTTTTTGACAATTTATTTGATTTTTTCTTTTTTATAGAAATGAGCCACTTTAGACGTTCTTTGGCACGTTAGGGGGTGGAGGAAGGTTCGTCTAGTGATCCTGCTAGAAAGAGACCTCGCCTGTCAGATGCTGTTCCTATTCAGGCACCAGCCCCACCTCCATTACCTCGGGCTCGGACCCCGCCTCCTTCCAGACAAGAGACGCCCCCTCTTACTGAACATAGGGATACTTCTCGAGAGAGAGGGAAGGCTCCTTCCTCTTCAAGGAGAGCTTTCGATTCCTCAAGACAGTCTCGGTCTGAAGAGCGTGCTGAGTGTAATATAATCTCGTCTCAGCGAAAGAACCGGAGGCGCTTGTATATTGAACTGACAATGGGGAAGAGGCCAATTTTTCCTAAGATGGGCCCTGTCGACGAGAGATCCTATCCTGTAGACGGTGGCTTCATAATGAGGGGATCGAAATTCTGAGTGTACCCGAGAATACGTGACAATGATACCTTAGATACTCCCGAAGTGGCTTCTCGGTTGAGTTGGGCCACTATTCTTCCAAGGGATGGAAATCGATTATTCCAAAATTTTCCAAAAGGAGAAGACTTGGCTGACGTGGAAGCGTTGAGGGTAATCTTCATATTCTTTTGCATTTTATTTCCTTTTGCTTTACTTTGAGTTTTGACTTTTTGTGTTTCTTTTCAGCTTGCTCAGAGGACCATAGCCAATAATGCTCAACACCGAGCCTACCGGGAGTGAACTGATAAAGAACTCCAAGAGTTAAGGGCCAGAGTTATGGAATTGTCGAACACTGTCAACAACTTATCCGAGCTGCCCGGCATAGTACGAAATTTAGAAGATCAGCTCTCAGAAGTGCTTCAGGACTTAAATCATGCCAAAGGGGATCTTACTGTCGAGACGGCTAGGTCTAACAAGTTTAATGAAGACCTTCAACAAGCACAAGTCGAGCTGGATAGTATGCAGTCTAAGTATGGATCTTTAATGGATCGCAATCAGGAGTTGGAACAATATATCACAGAACTAGAAAGTCAGGCCACTCATTCTCTTAATCAAGTTGAGATTGATAGTATCAGGGCGGAAGCCGTGAAGGAGTACCGTCTTTCTAAAGATTACTTGAGACGAAAAGAGGATTTATGTGAAATATGATTTTTACCTCGCTAGATCCTGGTTGGAGAAGCATAAGGAAGGTGAAGAGTTCCCTAAGCTTCAATATACGCATGAAGCAATGTTATTTGAAGCTCTTGATTGGACTAAATATGAACCTGAGGCTGAGCCCCCTGATGAGTTTTTAAGAAGACTGCGCGAGATGATCTTGCGAACCCGGTCGGTCCTTGGGAGCCTGTGAGCCCGGATAATGCTCCCAAACCCATTGGTGCCCTTGACGACTGGATGGAGAAGATCTATTGCTTCCTGGGCACCAGCCTCTAGAACGCGAGGGTCCGACGGCGCCTGATCCCTTGCCACCAGATCGCGCAGATTGATTTTTCGTTTTGAATATTTTGTCGTTGAACCTATTCATACTCCACATTTCGCTTGTAAAGACTTTCTTGAATTTATAAAAAAAGTTAAAGTTTATTTGTTCATGCTTCATATTGCTTTGTTTATATAACTTTCGCCATTATCACTTACCTATTTATTTGTTTTACTCGTATGTTTATTTATTCGTATATGCTCCCCAATTCTTGATAGAAAGATATAATTTTAGAAAGAATTACATACGCAAACATACCTTTTTCTGATGCCTGACCACCATGAGGCGAGTGCGTCTTCGGTTCTTACTACTAATACGTTTGCATTGCCTGGTCACAATGACACTATTACGCATCAGGCTCTTACGGCTTCTTCATGCCTGGCCACAGTGACGCAATTGTGCCTCAGGCTCTTACGGCTTCTTCGTCTGCAACACCTGGCAACAGTGGCACTATTGCGTCTCAGGCTCTTACGGCTCGTCTGTCTTTTTATGCCTAGCCACAGTGACGCTATTGCGCCTCAAGCTCTTACAGCTCGTCTGTCTTTTTACGCCTAGCCACAGTGACCCTATTGCGCCTCAGGCTCTTACGGCTCGTCTGTCTTTTTACGCCTGGCCACAGTGACGCTATTGCGCCTCAGGCTCTTACGGCTTACCTGTTTTCTGTCATAAGATTTATATTCATAAAAGTCGAAGATATAATAAAGAAGTAATTTGCATAATGATCAGATAATAGCATCTTCTGACAATGCAAACAAATAATAATGCGAGAAGATAAGAATCAAGAAAGAAGACATAATGATTAATTTAAATAAATTTCAAATGATTTGAGTTCCATGTTTTTCCTATTTTCTCTTCTTGCAGAGTTTCTAAGATGCAGGTGTTGGGCTCAATCCTTCGTCTGATTCGATATGGACCTTCCCAATTAGCTCTGAACTTTTCGTCTTCCCTCAAGGCATTGGTGATGTGTGACTTTCTAAGCATCAAATCTCCCTCGGACATCGATCTATCTTTTACCCAACTGTTGTAGTAGTTGGCCACCCTCTGATGATAGCATGTTAGCCGGATAGCTGCAGCCTCTCTATGCTCGCCAAGCAGATCCAAGTTTTCCCTTAGTCCTTGTGAATTCTTTTCTTCCACTAAAGGCACTACCCTGGATGACAGTGCTCCAATTTTCACGGGAATCAATGCTTCAGTACCATACACAAGGCTAAACGGCTTTTCTCCAATTGATACTCGACTAGTAGTACTATATTCCCATAAGACACTAGGCAGCTCATCCACCCATGCTCCTTTAGTTTTATCTAGTCTGATCTTCAACCCATGAAGGATGGTTCGGTTGCTGACTTCAGCCTGCCCGTTAGCTTGAGGATATGATACAGAAGAAATCCTTAGCTGGATGTCAAGGCATCTGCAGAACTCACGAAAGGCGTCACAATCAAACTGCTTTCTGTGGTCAGCATTTAAGACCCGTGGGATCCCGAACCGGCAGATAATATCTTTCCACACCATTGCCTCAACTTTTTTCTCTGTGATTGTGGCCAAAGGTTCTGCCTTAATCCATTTTGTAAAGTAATCAATAGCTACCAACAGAAACTTTCTTTGACCCGTAGCTAATGGGAAGGGCCCTAGAATGTCTAACCCCAATTGTGCAAAGGGAGTTGGTTGTACCGTAGTTTGGAGCGAAGCCATTAGGGTCGTAGTTATTGGTGCAAACCTTTGGCACTTGTCACACTTGCGGGTTTTATTCGTCGCATCTTTCTTCAACGTCAGCTAATAGAATCTCGATCGTAATATCTTAGAGGCAAGGGCTCTACCTCCCAAGTGCTCACCACAAATCCCTTCATGTACCTCAGCTAAGACATAGTTTACTTGTTCTGGCCCCAAGCATTTCAACAAAGGCGATGAATACCCCCTTTTGTACAGTTCCCCGTTTATCAATGTGAATTTTGCCCCTTGTATCATTAAGCATCGAGCCTCCTCATTATCTTGCGAGAGCGTACCTTTAGTGAGATACTGTTTGAATGGCGTTCTCCAATCATCCCCCACTTCAATATCATACACTTCGACTTCTTCAATGCTAGGTCGTTCGAGTCTCTCAACTTTTACCGTTCTTCCTTCTGTCTCATTGGAGGAAGCTAATTTGGACAATGAATCTGCATGTGTGTTTTCAGACCGATTAATTTGTATCAACTGGAAAATTTTAAAAGTCTGAGCCAAAGATTGGACTTTCTTTAGATAAGGGACCAACATTGGCTCTCTAATCTCATACTGTCCATTGAACTGGTTTACCACCAATTGAGAATCACTATGCGCCACTAGGTGGTGAACTTACAACCTCTCTGCCAGCTTCATTCCAACAACCAGAGCCTCATACTCTGCTATATTGTTTGAACTAGGGAACCCAAACCGCAAAGAGTATTTAAGGATCTCCCTTCCGACGATACCAAGACTATACCTGCCCCACTACCATTTGCACTTAACGCTCCGTCAACATACAGTAGCCATGGTCGAGTCTCCTTTTCAATGTTGCCACTCGGACTAGTACATTCTACTATAAAATCTACTAAAGCTTGGCCCTTTATAGCCTGCCTGGGTTGAAATGTAATATCATACTCTCCAAGTTCCACCGCCCATTTCACCAGTCTCCCTGAATGTTCACGCTTCTGAAGGATTTGCCTTAACGGTTGATCTGTTAATACAGCAATGGAGTGTGCCTGAAAATAAGGATGCAATTTACGAGAAGCCATTACAAGGGTCAGTGCTAGCTTTTCAGCCAGCGGATTACAGGTCTCCGAGTCTAGTAGTACCTTACTCACATAATAGATGGGATGGTACACTATTTCATCTTTCTTCAGTAGTACTGTACTGACGGTGAATTCACCGACCCGCAGACCTGCGGCAGGGTTCTATTCCAAATCTGTGGCAGAGTTTTGCATCAGCCAGTGGCAGTATTCTATCCCCAATCTCCTTGTACGACATTCACCATTGCAGAGGGTTGACCTCTCTCATAAGTCTACCTCGGGACATTTTCTCCTACCATCTGCTACACTTTTGGAGGCAAGCTAAATTGCGGTAGAGCATTTTTGAAGAAATTCACCATAGCCCTCAACGTTGTAGTGGTCTACTCATTCTGACGCTTCAAAGCTTCAAATTCGTCAAGGGAAATAGTGGCAACTCTACCGCCTTCTCCATTCTGCTCTTGTCCTCTCTCCGGTCTAGCAGGAGGACTCAGAGAATTCTCTTCTCCCAAGTTTGCTGTTGCTGTCGAACGTGTTCTCATCATTTTGATAAAAAACTTAACTTTTTGTTCTGATTTCCACAGACGGCGCCAATTATTGTTGTACTGAACAACAATGATTGGATGATGTCGATGTGGTCTTCTCCACGTGTCTTGAATGTTCTACAAAAACAGTGAAAGTCAGAGAGGCGCAGGGATCTGTCCCTACACGCGCACTGCGATACTTCAGTCAGAAAATTGTTTCAGCAGAGTTTTAGTAAGCAAAATAGAGACTAGGGTTTTTCTAATCATACCTGGGGTATTTATAGATATATTTTTGGAGTTAGGTTGGGCTTCATATTTTTTCAGGGCTTACGAATATTTTGGGCCCAAAACAATAGGGTTTTGGGCGATTCGGATCTGCGGCCCAGACGAGCGTCTGGGCTGCGACAGAGTTACTAGATACTCTGTCGTGAAACTCAGAGTCTGTCGCTATGCGAATGAGTTCATACGTGTGACAAAGGTACGAAGACCTCCGCCGCAGTCTTGGGCGCAGAGTTCTACCACGGCTCACTCTGTCGCAGTAACTCTGCCGCTGCACTGAGGACGTAGAGTCTGTCGTAAATATACTCTACCGCAGAGGTCTACCACCTCTCTTCTGCTGGACTCAAGGGCGCAGAGGTCTGTCGCGGTGCACACTCTGTCGCCAATGGACTCTGTCGCTTGGTAGACTCTATCGCCCCCTCTCAGTGTTTGCCATGTGACATATGCCTCTTGGTGTTTAGAATCTGACACGTGACTGTCCTCTGTTGGCCAATGTTTATCTATTTGGACTTTGATGTGTATGACCTCTATCAATTATGAATCATTTTTATTCAAAAACTCAATAAGATTTTGAACTATTGGACAAATCCTTCTATTATCATCTTCTTGAAATTATTCTACTTAATGCCAATACTATTCTGATTTGGAACCCTTAACACATGACTGATTGTAAGTTCCACCAAAATAAACAGTTCTTTTTTTCTTATCAATTATAACGTAAAATTGAAAATCAATATACGAATGTAACTTAGTTCATAGGTGTATATTTATTGACATTTTAATCTTAGAAAAAGAAAGTAAAACGTGAATTATTGGGAAAATCCAGTTAATAAATTGTTGGTTTGGGGTTGGGGTGGAGACAATTTAGTAAAGAGCCCTGTCTTGAGGCCCAACTAACTAGTTCAGTGGCTCCAGTCTTGTTTAAATGATTTACCTAACAGAGCAGCAGTCGATTAGTTTTCTCATCAATGGGTGTCTGTTAACAGTGACTTCCTAACATTTATCAGAGTTTTCATTTTTCGTGACAAAAATTGGAAACCAACCAACCAACCAACCAGTAAGGGTTCATAAAAATCAATCCCAAGCATAGATCCTAGACCATGCTAATTGATTTTGCTCATTCACTTGACCAAATTTTGTTTCTCTGGCCGATTTTAAGTTTATGGGTCTCATTCCAAACTCAGCGTATTATTAACAACATTAGCTTGGCCCAATTTAACAACTTCAATTATCTAATTGAAGGGTTTTTTTTTCCAAAGGAATTTAAGCTAGTTAAGGGAATATGATTTTCGAAAAATAATTTTATATTTTTTATATTTATCTTATAAAAATTTATTTGATTAATAAAAAATAATTTCTTGATTTATAAAATTTAAAGTCATTCTTCTAGAAATGTTTTTACACTTTTGAACATAAACATAAAATTTACTCAAATCGGATCTTGAATACAATTTTTTATACTTAGATTAAATTTTACTCTTTCTAAAATATTACTATTGATAATGGTCATACCCATTAAAGTCCACGTATACAAACATTGACCAACAGAGGACAGTCACGTGTCAGATACAACCACCAAGAGGCATAAGCCACGAGGCAGATACCGAATGGTGGCGATAGAGCCCAATATGCGACAGAGTTACTATGCGACAGAGTCTTCCGACGATAGAGTTACTATGCAACAGAGTCCCCTGGCGATAGAGTCACTATGCGATAGAGTTACTATACGACAGAGTCTCCTAGCGATAGAGTCACTATGCGATAGAGTCTTTTGGCAATAGAGCCATGCGGCAGAGTATACACGCGATAGACCTCTGTGTCTTTGAGTCCAGCAGCAAGAGGCGATAGACCTCTGCGGTAGAGTATGAATGCGATAGACAGTGTGGCGATAGAGTCACTGCAACAGAGTGAGTCGCGGTAAAACTCTGTCGTAAGGACTGTGGCAGAGGTCTTCGAACCTCTGTCGCAGGTTGAACTCATCCGCACAGAGGCAGACTCTGAGTCCGTGACAGAGTATCTAATAACTCTGTCGTAGCCCAGACACGCGCTTGGACCTCAGATCCGAATCCTATCGTTTTGGGCCCAAAATATTCGCAAGCCCTGAAAAAATATGAAGCCCGACTTAATTCTAAAAAATATCTATAAATACACCAGGTATGATAAAAAAAACCCTAATCTCTATTTTACTTATAAAAACTCTGCTTAAACAATCTTCTAACTTAAGCATCGGAGTGCGCATGCAGGGATAGATCCCTGTGTCTCTTTAACTTTCACTGTTTTTGCAGAATATCCAAGACACGTGGAGAAGATCACATCACCATCATTTCATTGTTGTTTAGAGCAACAACAATTGGTGCCGTCTGTGGGAATCAGAACAAAAATTTAGATTCCCTATCAAAATGGTGAGAACGCGCTCGACAGCACCAGCAAATCTGGGAGAAGAGAATTTTGTAAGTCCTCCTGTCAGATCGGAGCGAGGACAAGAGCAGAATGAAGAGGGCGGCAGAGTTGCTTATGTTTCCCTTGATGAATTTAAGGCTTTGAAGCGTCAGAATGAGGAGACCACGACAGCGTTGAGGGCTATGGTGAATTTCTTCAAAAATGCTCTGCCACAATTTAGCTTACCTTCAGAAGTGCAACAGATGGTAGGGGAGAACATCCCAATGCAGACTCATGAGAAAGGTCAACCCTCTACCATGGTGAATGCTGGACAAGGAGATTGGGGACAGAATACTGTCGCTGGCCTAATTTTGAACTCTGCAACAGGTTTGGAGGATAACCATGCCACAATGTTGAGAGTAAACTCTACCGCAGGCCCGAGGAGGCACCCTGCGGCAGGGTTGCAGGAGGTGAACACTGCCGCAGGTCTGAGGCGAATGAACACTGCTGCGAATCCAACTGAGCAGAACTCTCCCGCAGACCACAGGCGGCAGAGCTCTCCCGCAGACCACAGGCGGCAGAGCTCTCCCGTAGACCACAGGCGGTAGAGCTCTCCCGCAGATCACAGGCGACAGAGCTCCCCCGCAGAGTACAGGCGGCAAAGCTCCCCTGCAGAGTATAGGCGGCAGATCTCCCCCGCAGAGTACGGGTGGCAAAACTCCCCTCAGAGTACATGCGGCAGAACTCTCCCACAAAGTACAGGCGGCAGAACTCTCCCGCAGAGAATAAGACTTCTGCAGCAGAATTGGAGCATGACTTTGAAGATCACAGGTTTGAGGAGCGACAGAGACAGAATAGTCATGACCCCCGATACTATTTTGGAGGTACCAGGTCGAATCACGGAATGGGAGGTGCTGGAAGAAAGGATATAGGGCAGGCCCCTAGAAGCAGGGAAACCTTAAACGAGGAAGAGATATTGAGTCGGGGAGTGGACCATGTGCAAAATCTCTGAAACAGAGGAAGAAGGAGTGCTTACCACTCAGACTCTTCTAGTCCCGAAGAAAGAGAGGGGCACGTTCGACTCGAGGGTCAAAAAATGTTGAGAAGGTTCTCGAGAGGATTTTAGAAAGGAAGAAGTTAATGTCTCCTGATGACAGTCCGAGAAGGAGAGTTCCTTTCAATGCACAGATTATGGACTAACCCTTACCGAAGAAGTTCAAGATGTCTTCTATGGCTACTTACGCTGGCAAAGCAGACCCATACGACCATTTACAGAGTTATAAGTCTCTCATGCTGCTCCATGGATGGGAAGATAAAATCATGTGCAGAGCCTTCTCGCTTACACTATCGGGGCATGAGCTAAAATGGTTTAACGGGTTAAGTGAGGGTTCTATCTCATCCTTCGATCAGTTACGAAGTGAATTTTTGAGAGCATTCATGATCAATAGCCAAAGGAAGAAGGACGCTACTTATCTGCTGACCCTTCAACAAGGGAATAAAGAGCCATTGAAGAACTATGTAGATCGTTTTCGAGATGCAACCTTAAAGGTGAAAGATCTACCAGTGGGAGTAGCCATGGTTGCAATGCTATAGGGGACAAAATCTGAGAAGCTATAAGAATCCCTCTCTCTTGATCAGTCAGCGACCCTTTCTGATTTATTTGCTAGAGTAAATAAATACGTGGCTCAAGAGGAAGTAATGAAGATGGTACAATCCAGAGAGGCAAGGGAAGGAAGAAAAAGAGAGAGAGATGTACCTGAAAGAAGCTCTCCAAGACCTGTCGGATTAGACAAGGCCCCTAAACTCAGGTACGAAGACTATACCAGATTGAATGAGCCTCGCGCCGCAATACTTGCAGCTATTGAGGGGAAGGGATTGTTGGAATTCCCTAAAAAGAAGATTGGAGATATGGGGCGAAATCCTGATGCCTATTGTGAATTTCATGCCGCTCATGGTCACCCCACTGAAAGATGCAGAGATCTGATGGATCAACTAGAGAGGTTAGCTAGAGAGGAAAAAATTAACCGCTTCCTGTGGAGAAGTAAAAGGCCCCGCTATCCTCCGCGAGATAGAAGGAATGATCGTCCGCGGAATATACAAAATAATGATAACGAAAGAAATTGGCCAAGGAATGAAATAGCTAGGCATATCCCTCGGGGTAATCAGCCGGATAACGAACCTACCGGCCCAGTAATAGATGTTATCGCAGGAGGAGAATCGATGGCAGGAAGCTCCTCTGCTTCCCGTAAAAGTTACGCAAGACAAGCATATCAGGTTCATGCTGTGATGGAGGAGAAGCAGATGAAGAACCCATTGTGTTCACTCCGACAGATAAGGGTGATATTGTCGTGCCTCATGATGATCCCATGGTGATATCTGCAGTAGTGGCGAAACATCCGGTGAGTAGAATCCTAGTCAATAATGAAAGTTCGGTGAACTTAATCTATTAGAATTGCTTCGAGAAAATGAATGTATCCGAAGATAGATTAAGACCTGTTATGACACTATTGTACCAATTTACGGGTGAAAAGGTGAAGGTAGCTGGGTCTATAGAGTTACCTGTGACTCTAGGGGAAAGTCCAAAGGATGTGACACGACAGGTATTGTTCATGGTTGTGAGGTCAACCTCAGCTGCTTATAACATGATCCTAGGGAGGCATGTATTAAATGATATGAGGGCGATGATATCCTCTTGTTACTTATTAATGAAGTTCTTTACTCCCAACGGAGTTGAGCAAGTGTGAGGAGATCAAAAGAGGGCTCGTACTTGTTATATCGCTTCTACCGCCAGCAAAGGAGTACAGAGAAAGGAGACTTTCTGCATAGATAACCCTCCTAAGCCTCAACCTGTAGAGAAAATGGAAGCCATTGAGCTAGTCAAAAGGGATGAAGAGAAGAAGGCATTCATAGGGACTCAACTGAATGAACAAACAAGAAGGGAGATAGCTGAATGCCTATAGAAAAACTCGGATGTTTTCGCTTGGACCCCGGCTGATATGCCCGGGATTAATCTTGAAGTGATTTGTCATAAGCTTAATGTCTCACCCGGACATATACCTGTCAAGCAAAAGAAGAGAAATTTTACCTCGAAAAGACAGAAGGCGATCACTGAAGAAATCAATAAAATTTTTGAAGCCGAGTTTATTAGAGAGGTCTACTACCCTGAGTGGCTGGCCAATGTAGTAATGGTGAAGAAATCCAATGGGAAATGATGAATGTGTGTGGATTTCACTGATTTGAATAAAACTTGCCCTAAAGATTCGTACCCTTTGCCCTAAATTGATAGGCTTGTGGATGAAACATCCGGATATGAGCTCCTCAGTTTTTTAGATGCTTTCTTCGGATATCATCAAATTATGCTCCACCCAGAAGATAAAGAGAAGACTTCTTTTATAACCGACGATGAAACATACTGTTATCGAGTAATGCCATTCAGTTTAAAGAACATTGGAGCCACATATCAGCGAATGGTGAACAAAGTGTTCAAAGATCTTCTGGGAAATACTATGGAAGCATATGTGGACGATATGATTATCAAGAGTAGAGCAGTAGAGTCTCACGCTCATCAGATGTCCAAGGTGTTCGATGTGCTGAGGGAATTCAGTATGAAGCTAAATCCCAGTAAATGCTCATTCGGAGTTAGATCGAAGAAGTTCTTAGGATTCATTATCACTGACAGGGGTATTGAGGCAAATCTTGAAAAGGTACAGGCAATTATTGTAAGACCCGAAAATTCGGTGTCATTTTTAAGAAATTGATATTTAAAAATATGGATTAGTGTAATCTTGATCAAAAATCGAAGAAATAATTTAATTTTGAGTCCAATTGATCAAGATATAAATTATCAGAATTTATCAAAATTTTTACCTCGAAAAACGAGCTCGAAAATAGTGGAAAAATATATCGAAAAGGTAAAATCGGACTGATAAATTCATTTACGGACTAAATGAATTTAATATGAATTTTTGGGATATTTTAGGATTTTTATTATTATTTTAAGAATAAAATAATAATAAAAATATAATATAAAAAAAACGGAATTGGAAATCAGAAAATTGGAAATTTGGGGGAATCGGGGAGAGAGAAACTGAGGCAAACCGAGGGAGAGAAGAAACCACCGGACGGCGAGCCACCGGCGAGGCTGAGGGGCCGGCGAGGGCCGGCGAAGGCTGCCCAGCACCGGGCGACTCGCCACCGGCCAAGACGCGCCGTGAGAAGCCGCCGGCGAGGAGATCCGCGAGAGGGAAGCCGCGGGAGAGAGGGACGGATTCGGCGGAATCCGACGCCGATCGTCCCCACCCGAGGCCAAAAGGAGGCTCCCCAGCCCGAGCCCAGTCGAACGGCGGTGGAATCGGGCCGGGAACCGGCCGGCAGCGTCGGCAACGGCGAAATGGCCACTGAACCGGTTTGGACCGGTTCAGTGTGAAAAGGGGCAAACCGGTCCGAACCGGTTCAGGAGGAGAGAGAAAGAAGAGAGAGAAAAAAAAATTTCATCGGACTTCGGGTAAGTCGATACGAGGTCAAAAGTGATCAATTTAATTTTCGATAAATTTATTTGAATTATATTTAATCGAAAATTGACCCGGAAATGAAAAATACGAAATTGTGCAGTTCAACGATTTAATTCCGAACGGAAGCCAGATCGAACTCCGATTCGCGCACCATCGCACAATATCGGGTAAGTAAAGCTCATTTACGACAATTTATGTGATTAACGAGTATTTAAGATTTAATTTACGCATTTTGGATTAAATTTCGATTTAGTGAATTATAGTCGAAAATTCGAATAAACTGTCGTAAATGATATTCGGGCTATCCAAAGAGTTTGGAACGAAGCCCAATGGGTATTGATAGGCCCAATGAGCCGATAGACCCTGATGAAGGGAAATAATACGTGAAAACGGGCTTAATACGGATTAAGGCCCGATTAAAGTAATTAGGCCCATTTAGAGTAAACGGGCCCAATTAAGTGAAATGAACTGTATTAAATGTGTAATACAGTAGGAAACGTATAATTAATCCAGTGAATGGTTAAATGCAGCTCCAGAGTCATATTGAGAGTTGACCGGACTGCGAGATTTGGACAACACAGAGGAAGAGAGGTCACACTACGTGATCCGAGGTAAGGGATCTATGGGAGCTATTAGAGATAGCTGTACGTATTTTCATCGTCGTTTACAGTCAATTAAATTTCGTATAGAGTATAGATATGAAATTTCTGGATAATACCCAAATATGAAAAAATTACGAAAATACCCTTAGACTCGGGAATTTTTAGAAATGCATAAAATGCATGAAATTCATGTTTTCTCTGTGAAAAAGAGATTTTGTGAAGCTAAATGATAGACTGGCTCATTATTTGACTGTATGCATTAACTTGCACGTTTTTCTAAAAAGTGATTTGATTGACAACTGATTTGATGGGATGTTTCCCTCTCACTTTGTTTTGTACCGTTTTGCATATTGCACTCGGTTTTGAGTACCACTGTGGTGGAAAATAGAGCCAGATGTCTATTTTGTGTGTATGAAATTGTGCTGGAGCTATAATGAGATCTGTGGATTTATCCAGATCCGCTCCCACTTGATTTTGGTATTACATCTGTACAGACCGTGCTGGAGCACTGCTCGCACTGGATTCTGTTGTGATTTGTGATTGAGATCGTGCTGAAGCCCTCGTGTTGACTGTGTGTCACACTGACTTGCTCGCACTAGATCTGAGACGACAGGCTATGGTTGATAAATTATTAGGTTGGGGTGGTGAGCTGTTGACTCAGGCACCTACAACTTTGTGGTAATATTACTCTGGTTCACGGAGTACGTCGTACCGTGTAGATAACATGGAGTACACTGTACCGTGCAACTATGGGTTGTGAGGATTGCGTCTTTGGACTCGGGCATGCTTTGTCATTGCTCTGTTTTGTGATAGTCCTTAGATAGGAGCCGATGGATAGACTAATCCCCTCCTCGGACTCAGAGACACCCTGGCACACCTGATCCGTGATAGCTGGTGGGTCTCAGACTTTGGCCAAATGTTCCATTGGATTTGTGTTGAAATCCCTGCCTAGTCTCATCTGTTTTATTAGTTTTGGTGATGAAACTAATTTTGATTTGATTTCTGTGATGAAACCGTTTGAAATGAGATATGATTTTAAAGTGAGTTTCAATACTGAACACAGAAAGATTTTACTCTGAATGAGTTTTGATATTCGGTTTTGGGCATTAAATTGCTATGTGTTTTATTATAATGGTTTTGTGAATACCATGAGTTTTTCGGCATAAACCATGCATCATAAGCATCGTGGATAATTTGATTATCTACTGGCTTTATAAATTAATGAGAGTGTTTTGAAAAGTAAATGCATTTGTTTTACGAGTTGATAAAACATGCATTATGAGCATCGTAGATAGTGTGGTTATCTACCTGCTTTCATATATTTCTTACTGAGCGCGTTATGCTCATCCCATTATTTTTCCCACCTCTACAGAGCATTTCAGTAGAGTGTATAAGCTGCGTCCGTCCTGCGATCTTTTACACACAGCTATCCAGCAGCATCGAGGTATGCACACATGTACTTTTGTATCTGAATAATAGTGTACAGTGATGTAGTCATGTTATATGGGGGATGTATATGTTAGGCAATGTAAACGAATTTTAAATTCTAAAATGATAATTTTATAAGTTTTCGCAATATTTGTGCCTGGGACGAAAGCATTGCCTGTTATGCATATATATATAATATATGAAACTGAGTGAGGGATATTGACTCACAGCCCAACAATTGAAATGTGGTAAGTTCGCGAAAAATTTGTAGTGATTTTTTGTAAATTTGGGTCGCGACAGGAGTGGTATCAGAGCAATGTTGGTCTGATGTGAGTCAGTGTCTGTAGTTAGAAATACATCCCCATGTCACTGTACATTATTAGATACAATTGTGTGTACCGAGCTGTGGTTAAACTGAAAAAAATTGATTTTTGTATGCGGGACGATTGAGATGTCTGACAGACATCGCCGTAGAGGAGAGAGTTCGCGTTCTCGGGACCATAGAGATAGGTCCGAAAGGCGCAGTGATTGGTCTGTGAGACCTTGTGAATTGTCATGTGATCATATTCCATCAGGTCCACTGAGACTACTGATGCCCGCGTTACGAGGTTAGAGCAGAGTTAGAACACATTTATGGAGTTGTTCACTTAGGCTAACTTGACTATGGCTAGGTTAGAGAGTAGGCAAGGTTCGGCTGCTCAGACGACTTATACTGAGTCAGCAGCTACTCTTGAGACACCTACGCCTACACAGCCTGTGCCTATGCCACATGTTGGTCAGACCCCTGTACCACCTGTAGTTCCATGACAAACTGGAGAGGATTCAGGGTTTGATTGTGAGTTTGACCGATTGAGGCAGTTTCGGAGCTCAAGCCTCCATCGTTCAGTGAGATCAAGAACTTTTTAGTAGCAGAGGATTGGATCAACCGGTTAGAGAAGTTATATGACTTTTGCCGATGTTCGACTACTGAGAGAGTGGCCTTTGCTACATTCATGTTAGAGGGCGAAGCAGAGTATTGGTGAAAATTCGCCCGACCCATCATGAAAGTTATATATATCAGTTGATTGACTGGGAGATCTTTTTGGATGCCTTCATGAGGCAGTATGTCCCAGCCACTGCTCAACGGAGATTACATATGGAAATATCTTGGTCTGATTCAGGGGAATAGATCGGTAGACGAGTATGAGTCTCGATTTACATCCTTGGGAAGATATGACCCCGATACCATGAGCAGTGAGATGCGAAAAGTTCGCAAGTTTATGGAAGGATTGAGACCTT
The DNA here is from genome assembly GCA_033439115.1 of Firmiana major. Classification (NCBI taxonomy): domain Eukaryota; kingdom Viridiplantae; phylum Streptophyta; class Magnoliopsida; order Malvales; family Malvaceae; genus Firmiana; species Firmiana major. The sequence continues at coordinate 7,023,898 of CM065908.1, read as the reverse complement.
CCATCAGAGTCAGATTAACCCTATGTGACATCACGACTTACGAGGAGATCGTGCGTAGAGCTTAGTTGTGTGAGTAAGACTATGAGATGCACGTCCTTGAGTTTGGTAAAGTCGTGAATGGCAAGAACAGAGATCGGAAGATATCAACATAGGACTGTAAAGTCCGAGTAAGGCAGAGGTCGTTTGTTAGATGACTGAGAGTCGATGAGTCACGGGGTAGGATGATTAAGCCCCCAGTGTATCAGGTCTCGACTCTAGCTAGGGGTATAATGATTGGAGGACCCCTACTGATTACAGAACAATGTAGAGCATGTGGTAGATACCACGGTAGTAGGTCATGCCACGTATTGATTGGAACATATTTTAAATGTGGCAAGACGGGACATATGATAAAGGATTGCCTAGAGTTGGTTGAGATAACCCCGCAGAAAGGCAAAGAGTCAGAGAAGGATACATCTAGTACTTCTGCCCCGAAGAGGAGGGCTACAGCTGAAAAGAATGATGAAAACCTCCAACTGTGAATAGATTACCGGTTGTTGAATAAGGCGATCATTAAGAATAAGTACCTTATTCCACGTATTGATGATCTATTGGATCAACTTCAGGAAGCACTGATTTTTTTCAAGATCGATCTGAGGTCTGGGTACCATCAGTTGAGAATCCGAAATGGAGATGTACCTAAGACAGTTTTTCATACCCGTTATGGACATTATGAATTCTTGGTTATGCCTTTCGGGCTAACGAATGCTCCTATAGCTTTTACGGTATTGATGAATGGAGTGTTCAATCCATACTTGGATCGGTTTGTCATAGTGTTTATAGATGACATTCTGGTGTATTTGAAGTCTAGGGAAAAGCATGACTAGCATCTAAGCAGTGTGCTACAAACCCTCAGAGAGAGAAAGCCATATGCGAAGCTCAGTAAGTGTGATTTCTAGTTGGAACAAATATCATTTTTAGGTTTGGCTGGATATTACCGCCAATTTGTAGAAAGTTCTCTAAATTGGCTGCTTCATTGACACGTCTCACTCGAAAGAATGTTGCATTTGAGTGAGACAATGCATGTGAGAAGAGTTTTCAAGAACTAAACTAGTGATTGACCACTGCGCCGATTTTCACTATTCTGACCAGCTCAGGAGATTTCTCTGAATATAGAGACACCTCGGGACAAGGACTGGGCTGTGCACTGATGTAAAACGGGAAGATAGTTGCTTATGGATCCAGACAACTTAAGGATCATGAGAAGAACTATCTGACCCATGATTTAGAGTTGGCAGTCGTAGTGTTTGCACTGAAGATATGGTGCCACTATTTGTACGGTGAAAAATTTCAGGTATTCACTAATCATAAAAGCCCAAGTATCTATTTTTAACAGAAAGAATTGAATATGAGGCGTTATATGGTCTTAGGTGTCGATCTCCTATTTGATGGGAAGAAGTGAGTGACCGAAAGATGTTTGCTCCGATTTAGTGAAGCAAGCCTCTGAAGATGTTCAGTTGAAATATGAAAGATTGTGGATAGCTTAGAGCAAACAGAAAAGTTATGTTGAGAAAAGGCATAAGCCTTTGGAATTCACTGTAGGTGAATCAATATTCTTGAAAGTTTTTCCCTCGAAAGGGATAATGAGATACTGAAGTGAGTGGGAAATAAGGCCTGTAGGCTAGCCTAGACACCTGAGCTAGCAGGTATTCATAACGTCTTCCACATGTTGATGCTTCGGAAGTATCATCTAGATCAGACACATTCGATTCAGTATGAGCCGTTGGAGCTCACAGAGGAAATGTCATATGTAGAGAAGTTGATTTAGACATTGGATAGGAAAGAGAAAGTGTTACGGACCAGAACGATCTCTCTGGTTAAGGCTTTCGGGCAGTACCACACTTCAGAAGAAGTTATGTGGGAATTAAAGAGCCTAATGCGAGAGAAATATTCGTAATTATTCGAGAATTGACTTGGTTCTAATTTGGAGGATCAAATTTCTTAAGGTGGGGAGGAATGTAAGACCCGAAAATTCGGTGTCATTTTTAAGAAATTGATATTTAAAAATATGGATTAGTGTAATCTTGATCAAAAATCGAAGAAATAATTTAATTTTGAGTCCAATTGATCAAGATATAAATTATCAGAATTTATCAAAATTTTTACCTCGAAAAACGAGCTCAAAAATAGTAGAAAAATATACCGAAAAGGTAAAATCGGACTTATAAATTCATTTGCGGACTAAATGAATTTAATATGAATTTTTGGGATATTTTAGGATTTTTATTATTATTTTAAGAATAAAATAATAATAAAAATATAATATAAAAAAAAACGGAATTGGAAATCAGAAAATTGGAAATTTGGGGGAATCAGGGAGAGAGAAACTGAGGCAAACCGAGGGAGAGAAGAAACCACCGGACGGCGAGCCACCGGCGAGGCTGAGGGGCCGGCGAAGGCTGCCCAGCACCGGGCGACTCGCCACCGGCCAAGACGCTCCGTGAGAAGCCGCCGACGAGGAGATCCGCGAGAGGGAAGCCGCGGGAGAGAGGGACGGATTCGACGGAATCCGACGCCGATCGTCCCCACCCGAGGCCAAAAGGAGGCTCCCCAGCCCGAGCCCAGTCGAACGGCGGTGGAATCGGGCCGGAAACCGGCCGACAGCGCCGGCAACGGCGAAATGGCCACTGAACCGGTTCGGATCGGTTCAGTGTGAAAATGGGCAAATCGGTCCGAACCGGTTCAGGAGGAGAGAGAAAGAAGAGAGAGAAAAAAAATTTTCATCGGACTTCGGGTAAGTCGATACGAGGTCAAAAGTGATCGATTTAATTTTCGATAAATTTATTTGAATTATATTTAATCGAAAATTGGCCCGAAAATGAAAAATACGAAATTGTGCAGTTCGACGATTTAATTCCAAACGGAAGCCAGATCGAACTCCGATTCGCGCACCATCGCACAATATCGGGTAAGTAAAGCTCATTTACGACAATTTATGTGATTAACGAGTATTTAAGATTTAATTTACGCATTTCGGATTAAATTTCGGATTTAGTGAATTATAGTCGAAAATTCGAATAAACTGTCGTAAATGATATTCGGGCTATCCAAAGAGTTTGGAACGAAGCCCAATGGGTATTGATAGGCCCAATGAGCCGATAGACCCTGATGAAGGGAAATAATACGTGAAAACGGGCTTAATACGGATTAAGGCCCGATTAAAGTAATTAGGCCCATTTAGAGTAAACGGGCCCAATTAAGTGAAATGAACTGTATTAAATGTGTAATACAGTAGGAAACGTATAATTAATCCAGTGAATGGTTAAATGCAGCTCCAGAGTCATATTGAGAGTTGACCGGACTGCGAGATTTGGACAACACAAAGGAAGAGAGGTCACACTACGTGATCCGAGGTAAGGGATCTATGGGAGCTATTAGAGATAGCTGTACGTATTTTCATCGTCGTTTACAGTCAATTAAATTTCGTATAGAGTATAGATATGAAATTTCTAGATAATACCCAAATATGAGAAAATTATGAAAATACCCTTAGACTCGGAAATTTTTAGAAATGCATAAAATGATGAAATTCATGTTTTCTCTGTGAAAAAGAGATTTTGTGAAGCTGAAATGATAGACTGGCTCATTATTTAACTGTATGCATTAACTTGCACGTTTTTCTAAAAAGTGATTTGATTGACAACTGATTTGATGGGATGTTTCCCTCTCACTTTGTTTTGTACCGTTTTGCATATTGCACTCGGTTTTGAGTACCACTGTGGTGGGAAATAGAGCCAGATGTCTATTTTGTGTGTATGAAATTGTGCTGGAGCTATAATGAGATCTGTGGATTTATCCAGATCCGCTCCCACTTGATTTTGGTATTACATCTGTACAGACCGTGCTGGAGCACTGCTCGCACTGGATTCTGTTGTGATTTGTGATTGAGATCGTGCTGAAGCCCTCGTGTTGACTGTGTGTCACACTGACTTGCTCACACTAGATCTGAGACGACAGGCTATGGTTGATAAATTATTAGGTTGGGGTGGTGAGCTGTTGACTCAGGCACCTACAACTTTGTGGTAATATTACTCTGGTTCACGGAGTACATCGTACCGTGTAGATAACATGGAGTACACTGTACCGTGCAACTATGGGTTGTGAGGATTGCGTCTTTGGACTCGGGCATGCTTTGTCATTGCTCTGTTTTGTGATAGTCCTTAGATAGGAGCCAATGGATAGACGAATCCCCTCCTCGGACTCAGAGACACCTTGGCACACCTGATCCGTGATAGCTGGTGGGTCTCGGACTTTGGCCAAATGTTCCATTGGATTTGTGTTGAAATCCCTGCCTAGTCTCATCTGTTTTATTGGTTTTGGTGATGAAACTAATTTTGATTTGATTTCTGTGATGAAACCGTTTGAAATGAGATATGATTTTAAAGTGAGTTTCAATACTGAACACAGAAAGATTTTACTCTGAATGAGTTTTGATATTCGGTTTTGGGCATTAAATTGCTATGTGTTTTATTATAATGGTTTTGTGAATGCCATGAGTTTTTCGACATAAACCATGCATCATGAGCATCGTGGATAATTTGATTATCTACTTGCTTTATAAATTAATGAGAGTGTTTTGAAAAGTAAATGCATTTGTTTTACGAGTTGATAAAACATGCATTATGAGCATGTAGATAGTGTGGTTATCTACCTGCTTTCATATATTTCTTACTGAGCGCGTTATGCTCATCCCATTATTTTTCCCACCTCTACAGAGCATTTCAGTAGAGTGTATAAGCTGCGTCCGTCCTGCGATCTTTTACACACAGCTATCCAGCAGCATCGAGGTATGCACACATGTACTTTTGTATCTGAATAATAGTGTACAGTGATGTAGTCATGTTATATGGGGGATGTATATGTTAGGCAATGTAAACGAATTTTAAATTCTAAAATGATAATTTTATAAGCTTCCGCAATATTTGTGCCTGGGACGAAAGCATTGCCTGTTATGCATATATATATAATATATGAAACTGAGTGAGGGATATTGACTCACAGCCCAACAATTGAAATGTGGTAAGTTCGCGAAAAATTTGTAGTGATTTTTTGTAAATTTGGGTCGCGACAATTATAGACATGAAGCCACCAACCACAGTGAGAGATGTCCAAAGGTTGACAGGTAGAATAGCAGCTCTGAACCGCTTTTTGTCAAAGTCTGCAAAAAAGAGCATGCCATTCTTCAGAACTCTGCAGGGTGGAAGGAATTTTGAATGGACAAATGATTGTTAAAAAGCTTTTGAAGGCTTAAAGGAATACTTGAAGCAGTTACCTTTATTGACAAGACCTTTGGAAGGGGAACACTTGTATATGTGCTTGGGAGTCGGTGAATTCGTCGTCAGTGCGGTACTACTGAAGAAAGATGAAATAGTGTACCGTCCCATCTACTATGTGAGTAAGGTACTACTGGACCCGGAGACTCGTTATCCGCTGGCCGAAAAGCTAGCATTGGCCCTTGTGATGGCCTCTCGTAAGTTGTGCCCTTATTTTCAAGCACACTCCATTACTGTCTTGACAGATCAGCCGTTAAGGCAAATCCTTCAAAAGTCTGAACATTCAGTGAGACTAGTGAAATGGGCAATGGAACTTAGAGAATATGATATCACATTCCAACCTAGGTAGGCTATCAAAGGCCAAGCTTTGGCAGACTTTATAGTAGAATATACTAGCCCGAGCGACAATAGTGGAAAGGAAACTCAACCGTGGCTACTGTATGTTGACGGAGCATCAAGTGCGAATGGAAGTGGGGCAGGTGTAGTCTTAGTGTCGCCGAAAGGGAAATCCTTAGAATACTCTTTGCGGTTTGGGTTCCCTAGTTCAAACAATATAGCAGAGTATGAGGCTCTGGTTGCTGGAATGAAGCTGGCAGAGAGGTTGCAAGTTCACCACCTGGTGGTGCATAGTGATTCTCAATTGGTGGTAAACCAGTTCAGTGGGCAGTATGAGATTCGAGAGCCGATGCTAGTCCCTTATCTAAAGAAAGTCTAATCTCTAGCTCGAAATTTCAAAAACTTCTAGCTAATACAAATTAATCGGTCTGAAAACACACATGCAAATTCATTGTCCAAATTAGCCTCCTCCAATGAGACCGGAGGAAGAATAGTGAAGGTGGAGAGACTCGAGCGGCCTAGCATTGAAGAAGTCGAAGTGTGCGACATTGAAGTGGGGGACGATTGGAGATCCCCATTTAAACAGTATCTCACTGAAGGTACACTCCCGCAAGATAAGGACGAGGCTCGTTGCTTAAGGATACAAAGGGCAAAGTTCACGCTGATAAACGGGGAACTGTACAAAAGGGGGTATTCATCACCTTTGTTAAAGTGCCTGAGACCAGAGCAAGCAAACTATGTCCTAGCTGAGGTACACGAATGAATTTGTGGTGAGCACTTGGGAGCTAGAGCCCTTGCTGCTAAGATATTACAATCGGGATTCTATTGGCCGACATTGAAAAAAGATGCGATGGATAAACCCGCAGGTGTGACAAGTGCCAAAGGTTTGCACCAATAAAAACGACCCCAGTGACTCCCTTCCAAAGTACGGTACAACCAACTCTTTTTGCACAATGGAGATTGGACATTCTAGGGCCCTTCTCATTAGCTACGGGTCAAAGAAAGTTTCTATTAGTTGCCACCGATTACTTTACAAAGTGGATTGATTCAAAGCCTTTAGCTATAATCACGGAGAAGAAAGTGGAAGCGATGGTGTGGAAAGATATTATCTACCTGTTCGGGATCCCACGTATCTTAAATGCTGATCACGGAAAGCAGTTTGATTATGACGCCTTTCGTGAATTCTGTAAGCGCCTTGACATTTAGCTAAGGATTTCTTTTGTATCATATCCTCAAGCTAATGGACAGGCCAAAGTCAGTAATCGAACTATCCTTCATGGGTTGAAGACCAGATTGGATAAAGCTAAGGGAGCATGGGTAGACGAGTTGCCTAGTGTCTTATGGGCATATCGTACCACTAGTCGGGTATCGACTGGAGAAACACCGTTTAGCCTTGTATACGGCACTGAAGCATTGATTCCCATGAAAATTGGAGCACTGTCATCCAGGGTAGTGCCTTTAGTGGAAGAAAAGAATTCACAGAGGCTAAGGGAAAACCTAGATTTGCTTGGTGAACATAGAGAGGTCGCAGCTATCCGGCTGGCATCCTATCATCAGAGGGTGGTCAACTACTACAACAGTAGGGTGAAAGATAGATCGTCGTCTGAGGGAGATTTGGTGCTTAGAAAGTCACATATCACGAATCCCTTGAGGGAAGACGGAAAATTCAGAGCTAATTGGGAAGGTCCATACCGAATCAAACAAAGGATTGGGCCCAACACCTGCATCCTGGAAACTTTGCAAGGGAAGAAAATAGGAAAAACATGGAACTCAAATCATTTGAAATTGTATTTGAATTAATCATTATGTTTTCTTTCTCAATCCTTATATTCTCGTATTATTGTTATTTGTTTACACTGTCACAAGATACCATTATCTGATCATTATGTAGATTATTCTTCTATTATATCTCCAGCATTTATAAATCTAAATCTTATGACAGAAGATAGACGAGCCGTAAGAGCCTCAGGCGTAATAGCGTCACTGTGGCCAGGCGTAAAAAATCAGACGAGCTGTAAGAGCCTGAGGCGCAACAACGTCACAGTGGTCAGGCGTAAAAAATCAGACGAGTCGTAAGAGCTTGAGGAGCAACAACGTCACTGTGGCCAGGCGTAAAAAATTAGACGAGCCGTAAGAGCATGAGGCACAACAGCGTCATTGTGGCCAGGCGTAAAAAATCAGACGAGCCGTAAGAGCCTGAGGCGCAACAGCGTCACTCTGGCCAGGTATAAAAAATCAGACGAGCCGTAAGAGCCTGAGGCACAATAGCGTCACTGTGGCCAGGCGTAAAAAATCAGACGAGCCGTAAGAGCCTGAGGCGCAATAGCGTCACTGTGGCCAGGCGTAAAAAATCAGACGAGCCGTAAGAGCCTGAGGCGCAATAGCGTCACTGTAGCCAGGCGTAAAAAAATCAGACGAGCCGTAAGAGCCTGAGGCGCAATAGCATCACTGTGGCCAGGCGTTAAAAATCAGACGAGCCGTAAGAGCCTGAGGCGCAATAGCGTCACTGTGGCCAGGCATAAAAAATCAGACAAGCCGTAAGAGCCTGAGGCGCAATAGCGTCACTGTGGCCAGGCGTAAAAAAATCAGACGAGCCGTAAGAGCCTTAGGCGTAATAGCGCCATTGTGGCCAGGCGTTACAGACAAAGAAGCCGTAAGAGCCTGAAGCGCAATTGCGTCACTGTGGACAGGCGTAAAAAAATCAGACGAGCCGTAAGAGCCTGAGGCGTAATAGCGCCATTGTGGTCAGGCGTTACAGACAAAGAAGCCGTAAGAGCCTGAAGCGCAATTGCGTCACTGTGGCCAGGCAATGGAAACGTATTGGCCGTAAGAACTGAAGACGCACTCGCGTCATGGTGGTCAAGCCTCAGAAAAAGGTATATTTACACATGTAATTCTTTCTGAAAGTATATCTTTCTATCAAGAATTAGGGAGCATATACGAATAAATAAACATACGAGTAAGTAAAACAAATAAACAGATAAGCGATAAATAGCGAAAGGTTAACTAACAAAGCAATATGAAGTATAAACAGATAAACTTTAACTTTATTCATTCAATAAAATCTTTGCAAGCACGAATAAGTTCAACAAAAGAACAACAAAAAAAGAACAACAAAATGTTCAAAAAGAAAAACAAAAAATAATTCAGTCTGCATGAGATTGAGGCTGAGGATCAAGCGCCGACGGGCCCTTGCATTCTAAGGACTGCTGACTATCTTCTCCATCAAGGTCATCGAGGGCACCAATAGGTTCGGGAGCATTATCCAGGCTCACATGCTCCCAAGGACCGGTCAGGTTTGCGAGATCATCCTGCGCAGCCTTCTTAAATAGCTCATCAGGGGATTCAGCCTTTGGTTCATGTTTTGTCCAATCGGGAGCGTCAAATAACATTGCCTCACGCATATATTGAAGCTCAGGGAATTCTTCCCCTTCCCTATGCTTCTCCAACTAGGATCTAGCGAGGTAAAAATCATATTTTACATATGGCACTGAAAAGTCCTCTTTTCGCCTTAGGCAATCTCTAGAAAGACGGTACTCGTTCACGGCCTCCGCCCTGATACTATCAATCTCAATTTGGTTAAGAGAGGGAGTGGCCTGACTTTCTAGTTCGACGACGTATTGTTCCAGCTCCTGTTTGCGATCCATCAAGGACCCATATTTAGACTGCATACTGTTCAGTTCGGCTTGGGCCTGTTGAAGATCTTCATTGAGTTTGTTAGACCTAGCCATCTTGACAGTAAGATCCCCCTTGGCATGATTCAAATCCTGGAGCGCTTTTGAGAGCTGATCTTCTAAGCTTCGCACCATGTCTGGGAGCCCGGATAAGTTGTTAACAGTATTCGACAACTCCATGACTTTGTCCTTCAACTTTCGGATCTCTTTGTCAGCTCACTCCCGATAGGCTCTGTGTTGAGCATTGTTGGCCACGGTCCTCTGAGCAAGCTGAAAAGAAACACAAAAAGTCAAACTCAAAGTAGAGCAAAAAGAAATTAAATGAAAAAAGAATATGGAGATTACCCTCAGCGCTTCCACATCAGCCAAGTCTTCCCCCTCTGAAAAATTCTTGAATATTCGAGCTTCGTCCCTCGGGAGAATAGTGGTCCAACTCAATCAAGACGCCACCCCGGGAGAATCCAAGGTATCGTTGTCACGTACTCCCGGGTATACTCGAAACTCTGACCCCCTCATTATGAAACTATTATCTACGGGATAGGATCTCTCATCAACAGGACCTATCCTAGGGAGAATTGGCCTAGTCCCCATTGACGGCTCAATGTACAAATACCTCCGATTCTTTCGCTGAGACGAAATTATATTGCACTCAACACGCTCTTCAGATCGAGACCGTCCAGAAGAATTAGAAACCCTCCTTGAAGAGGAAGGAGCCTTCCCTCTATCCCGAGAAGGATCCTTTTGTTCTGCAGGAGGAGGCATCTCTTGTCTAGAAGGAGGTGGGGTCCGAGCCCGGGGCAATGGAGGTGGAACTGGTGCCTCACTGGGAACATCATCAGTCAAGCGAGGCCTCTTTCTAGTAAGATCGTTAGACGAACCTCCCTCTACCCCTTGACACGCCAAAGAACGTTTAATATGGCTCATCTCTACAAAAGAACAGAGTAAATTGTCAGAAACGTGGTCAAAACCAACAAACAATAAATCAAATAGCGTGAAAAGTTACCATCAGGAGAATCAAAATGCTCTTGAAGGGAATCTATATTTAGCATATCATCATCCGGAAGAACCATAAAAGTTGAACCAAACCCCTCCTAGTCACTCAGATCGGCTAGGGGTTCACTCTCAGAGCTAGACTCTCTATTTGTGCTCCCTATATCCTCTTGCGACCTTAGAAGTTCAGGGTTCAACTCAGAAGAAATCGATGATGGAAGATTCGAGGGAGGAACAGAGGGGCTGACAATAGGAATGAGACCCACACCCCAACCAGCAGACGTCAAATTTTCATTTGATAGAAGAGTATCAAGATTAATGGGATTATCAACTAATAATCTATTAATATCTAAAGACAACTATTCCCTGAGTGTAGAAATCTGGGGGCCCTTAGGGATTTCACGTCTAGTTTCCCAACGAGTAGGGAAATCCAGGCCCCCAGGCGTCTCCACAATAACCCACTCCGATTCAAATCCATGAAGCTTATTTGCAGGTTTTTCGAATAACCTATTTTTAAATCCGGGCTTATACACCTGTTGAAGAGAATAGGGAACTAAACCGGAGCTATCTCGAAACCTAAAAAAAGTATCAAGTAAGGGAAGAGACGGAGAAACACCCCTTAATCGACAATGCACGATAAAGCCAATTAATTGCATCCATGCGTGAGGATGCAGTTGTTCAGGGGCAATCCTATGTGTCCTAAGAAAAGAAGCTCCAAAGTCAAAAATTGGAAAACAGAGTCCTAGCTCTAAGGATGCCCTGAAAATAACTACCTCGTCGGATACACTACGTATGTCATTTTCTTGAGGGTTTGGAAGTCTATAAGAGTACCCATCGGGCAATGAAAATCTCGATGTAAGATCCTGAATGTCAACTGCCTTCAAAGTCAATCTAACTCCTAGCTCTATATGCTTCCCTACACCATGACCGGCCATTTTGAAACTTAAGAAAAACCACAAAGAAAAAAAACTATCGGCGACAGAGTTTTACCTAATGACCAAAGATGCACTTGCAAAGGCGAAGGTAGATACTGGATTACAGCGTCAGAGTCTTTGAGACAGAGGTGTGGCAAACAGTACAGGAACGGCGCGACAGAGTATTGGTTCACACGACAGAGTCGCGATAGAGTTGCAAAACAGTAATGGTTATGCGGCAGAGTTGGGGTAGAGTAGCGACAGAGTTGCGGTAGAGTAGCGATAGAGTTGCGACAGAGTGAGAGGAGAATAAGCGACAGAGTGATCCTATGCGAGAGAACTCAGCAGATACCGCGATGCCTGAGACCTTATATATAAGCGCGACTGTATTCGCACGTGCACAGTAATCTGCACACGCAGTTGAAGTAAACAGGCACAGCTCAGGAACAGTAAACCAAATGTTCAAAATTCAAAAAAAAAATCAAACGAGTCATACTCTTTTGCAGGAAATTTTCCTATCAAAGAGTGGTGAGCAATTGATAATGGTCATACCTATTAAAGTCCACGTATACAAACATTGACCAACAGAGGACAGCCACATGTCAGATACAACCACCAAGAGGCATAAGCCAAGTGGCAGATACCGAATGGTGGCGATAAAGCCCAATATGCGACAGAGTTACTATGCGACAGAGTCCTCCGGCAATAGAGTTACTATGCGACAGAGTCCCTTGGTGATAGAGTCACTATGCAATAGAGTTGCTATGCAGCAGAGTCCTCTGGCGATAGAGTCACTATGCGATAAAGTCTTTTGGCGACAGAGCCATGCGGTAGAGTATACACGCGACAGACCTCTGCGTCTTTGAGTCCAGCAGCAAGAGGTAATAGACCTCTGCGGTAGAGTATGAATGCGACAGACAGTGTGGCGACAGAGTCACTGCGACAGAGTGAGTCGCGGCAGAACTCTGCCACAAGGACTGCAGCAGAGGTCTTCGAACCTCTGTCGTAGGTTGAACTCATCCGCACAGAGGCAGACTCTGAGTTCCACGACAGAGTATCTAATAACTTTGTCGCAGCCCAGACACGCGCCTGGGTCTCAGATCCGAATCCTATCGTTTTGGGCCCAAAATATTCGCAAGCCCTGGAAAAATATGAAACCCGACTTAATTCTAAAAAATGTCTATAAATACACCAGGTATGATAAAAAAACCCTAATCTCTATTTTACTTACAAAAACTCTGTTTAAACAGTCTTCTGACTTAAGCATCGAAGTGCACGTGCAGAGACAAATCTCTGCGCCTCTCTAACTTTCACTGTTTTTGCAGAATATCCAAGACACGTGGAGAAAATCACATCAGCATCATTTTATTGTTGTTTAGAGCAACAACAACTATATTAATAAAAATATTATTGATTTAATTTTAATTAACATTTTAAAATATTAAAATATTAACATTCAAAGTCATTTAATATTTTAAATTTATTTATTTTATTTTTATATTATTGAAGTTCAAAATATTTTTAATATTTTAATCATAAATAGTATTATATTATTAATTTAATATTAATTATTACATATTTATATAATAACTAATATTTTTATTATTTAATTAGTTAATATTATTTATTATAATAAAATTGTTATTTTTATTATATTGATTTATATTTTACTAACAAATGTATGTATATAACTATTTTAATAATAAATATAAGTAAATAATACTTAGTTATGATTTAATAATGAATATTCTCAATGTAAAATATAATTATTTTAATAGTATAAATTTTTCTTAATATTGTAAGTATTATTATTATTATTATTTTATTAATACAAATAATATTTTAACGGTAATAATATTATTTTAAGTATTTTAAAATATTAATTCAAATAAAAATAAATAGTTTTTGTCCGTACCAAAAGCCATGAGGGACAAGAAAGGCACCTCAGTTCATTATATAATCTTAATGCGATAGATTTATTTGTTAGGAAGTGGCAATACGAAATTAGGGCCAACCGTTTGACATTGCAATCTGAGCCTGCGGGGTGGACACGATTAGATGTGGAATAATATTCTTCTTTAAATGCCCAATACGGCCATTAGCTAAAGGTTAAACTACGCTATTTATTTTCGAATTATTACGAATTTTAAAATTTAATTTTTTATTATAATTCATAAAAATTAAATTTTTATAGTATTATGATTTAAAATTTTTAATTCAATCAATAACTATCGTTACATTTTTTGTTAAAAATGCTAACGTGGTGTAAACTTTGGTGACATGATATCGACTTTATTGACTTTTATTAATATGATGTTGACTTTGCTGACATGACGCTTTTTATCTCATGTAATTGATCCTTGTATTTTAATGAAATTTGAAATTTAGTCTATTTACTATAATTCATAAAAATTAAGTCTTTTTACTCTTTTAATTTATAAATTTTAATCCAATTGATAACATTGATAAATATCTCCATTAAAAATAATGATGTAATATTAAATTTTGCTAATGTAACATTGACTTGTTGATGTGGGTTTTTATTTAGATTACTTGTACACTCTTGCTTACGCAGCATGATGTAGCTTATTTTCGTCCACATGGAGATGACGTGGTTTTTTTTTCTTCTAATTTTCTTTACACCATAACTAGGACACAACATTAGTATCCAATTTTTGGGATTTCTCATTGCTCACTAACTACATTTTGTTTTCAAAATTCATCATCTTCTTCTTATCAATATCCTCTTTCTCTCTATTGAATTTGGTTTTTCAAAAAATCTCTCAAAATTTTTAAATCTAGAAAACTAATCCATAACTACAACCTTCAAAATCCCTAATCAAGAAATAGTACGTTTTATTTTTTTTAAAAATAAATGACATTATTTTCGTTAACTTTTTTTTTGGTTTTATGAGTTTATAGTTAAGATAAAAAAAGTAATATTTTTTTGAAAAATAACGATAAAAATCACTTTAAATTTTCGCTTAAAAATTAGCAAACTTTGTTTCTATAAATTTGATTTGAGGGAATTATTTTGTTTTAATGTTAAATGAATTAATGGAGTGCGAGTACAAGAGTTCTTGGAAAAATGCATGCTTCTAGCGGAATGTTTAGGTTGTTATGCTTTTTGGTGTTGTAAATTTTTTTAAAGAATATTAAATTAATTTGTTAGTTCTTGCATTGATTGAAATAATTCTCTGAAAAATATTTGTTTTTCGATAGGATAAGAGGGTAAACTTTGTAAGTAAATTATTATTGACAAGTGATAACTAGCCAACAAAAAAAAGATATTTTTTATGTTGGCAATGGTAACGTAGAGAGAGAAAAGAGAAAAGAATAACAAAGAGACAGAAAGAGAAAAAAATAAGAATAAGATAAAAATTGAAAAAAAAAGTGAAAATGCCACATCATTGCCACATAACACAAAAAATAAGTAGATTAAGCAAATAATATTATGTCAACAAAAATCAACATCATATTAGAATTTTTTAATAAATTTTAACAATATTATTGATTTGACTAGAATTAGTAAATTAGAATAATAAAAAATCGTGATTTTTATGAATTATAAAAAATGGATTAAATTTCAAAATTTATAAAAGTACATGATCAAATAAATGAAACAAAAAGTATCGCATCAACATCACGTCAACAAAATCAACGTCACGTCAACAAATCAACGTCATATCGATAAAAGTCAATTACCATATCAATATTTTTAATGAAAAATATAACGATAATTATCGATTGGATTAAAATTTTAAAATCATATTATTGCAAAGATTTGATGTTTATGAATTATAATGAAGAGATTAATTTAAAATTTGAGATATTCCGTGGATTAATTGCATAAGTTGACCTTACCTATACATCAATTTTCTGTTCTTGTTTGAATCTGATTCAAGAAACAACATACTTGATTAAATCGAGGGAGAGGGAGAGGGAGAGGGAGAGCAGTTTCTTTATCCTTTTCCAATTAAATGCATTTTTAACATCAATTTCCGATTTGCTTCTTATTTTCCTTATTTTGCATATAAGCATGCTTGACTGATTTACGGCAAGTAATTAAATGCATTTTTAAAGTCGCTGACGTTAACAATGGTTTGTTTTTATCGAAAATTTTGTAGGTTCGAGTGTTTTTTTTTAAGAGAAATATTTAATATTTAGAGATAAAAATTGAATTATAATATTTTGAATTTAAATTTTATAATATATTAATTTTTTTAATTATTCAATTAAAAGATTATCGGTATATATTTTGTCTTTTACTTCTTTATTTATTTTATTTCATAAGGTAGTCATATATCTTCAAAGGGGTGTAGTTAATTAATTGGAACGAGATTTAATTTGGATGAATAATAAAATTAGTTTTTATGAGATTGTAAATAAATAAAAAATTATTAAAGATATATATATTTTATAATAGAATAATTTTAAAATTTTAAAAATATAAATAAAAAAGTAAATTTATCCGCATAATTTTTTATCTGTTCTAATACTATCACTTCCAGACTAAACCCAATACTCCTCGTTATGTATTGTATTGAAAAGCTTGAAAGCCTGAGTGGAGGGGATAATTTTTTTTTTTTTTTTTATACATATTGAGAAGAGGCAGAAGTTTGAGATGACGAAATTGCAGGTGTTAATAGTAATTGCATAAATATAACTAAACTCCTAATTCACTTCTTGGATAATTCACTGAATAAATCAAATTAACAGAACAACAATAAAAAGTGTCATTCACATTCCGTGTTCAAAGAATTAGATTTTGAATTCTTATTCTCAAAATTATTAAAAGGAAACTCAAAGGCAAGGAAGGCAGCAGCTGCTGTAATTGCGCCGTCGTAGGAACTTCTACATATGGGTTTTCTACATATGGGTTTGAAGTAAAGCATATAATTTACGACGATAATATATTATAAACGCGGTGATTAAATAATCATTCATTTCAGCAAGTCAGAGTTTCTGCTCTGCAGCCATAAAAAAAAAGAAAAAAAAAACAACAGTAATAATATTTGATAATTTTAAATATGATAATAATATAATATAAAAAATAAAAATATAAAATACAAAAATAATATGAGTAAATTTAAGTAAATATTATATATAAATTTGATAAAATTTAAAATTAAAATTTTATATTTACTATATCAATATAAATTTTAATAAATTTTTTTATTTTATATAATATAAATATAATTTTAAATAACATAAATATGAATTATAAACCAAAGTCATCGAATGTAATCTTAGCTTCACTCCACGCCCTAATTCACGGCAATATATATAATCTCGCATGTGTGGTCAATATTTAACCTCATTTCACCTTGATCATTCAACATTAATTAAAGATAATTAGCTTTATTTTATTTGAGTTTAATTGAACAGCTCACCTTGGCTTTTTCCCATGTGTTGCATCATTATTGACCCTACTGATTATCATTACTTCTTTACCTGATCCAATTAAGAATTTAGATGGAGAACAAAAAGGAAAATAGGGATTAGCGATCAAGGAAAAATAAGCGATCGGAAGGCTTTTTAAATACTACTAATTAAAATAATGCATTAGAAAACTAAAAAAATAATAATAATGCATTAGAAAATTAGCTTGAGAAAATCCATAAAAGAATCATCTAAATATAATTCAACAAATAACTCCAAATTATTTGCTGTTTTGGAAATAGTTTGAACAACTTTTTTCAATAAGAAAAATTAACAAAACAAACTATCCAACAAAATTATTAAAAATCACATTAATTTTGTTAAAATTTAGTAAGAAATTAATTTTTCAAAAGATAGTGATTTTTTTTTTGATCTTGATAGTGATTGAAGTTGGATTGATAGTAGTTATTAACCTTTTAATTAAAATCAAAATAACCATTGACTTTAGTGTGAGTGTATATTCATAGGTATCCGTCAAATATAATTGACAAAGAAGGTAACCATAAAATAGAGCGACTGTATTTATTTATATTCACTAGCCTTTTGGATTAAACCTTCAAACAAATCTACGTGGGTAACGTAATATTAACATGCTTATTATTGGTCGATTTAGCCAAAGTATAATAATAATAATAAAATAATAATTAAACACAGGTATGAAACTTCGTTAAAACACATTTTACGTAATTTAACCATTCCGTTTTATTTATTAATTACTTTTTCATCAATGTTTAAATTAGAAAAAACATTTACTTACTTGAACTATGAGTTATACCAATGAAAAATTTACAGTAAAATTGATGTTATATTAACTTATTTCATACTTATTCACATTAAATACGTATTTATTTAAGTTTTTATGTTTATTTACAATAAAATTAATCTATTTTATGTTTATTAATATTAAATTTATATTTATTTTTATTTATATAGAATTATTATCATCATTTTT
Organism: Firmiana major; assembly: GCA_033439115.1. Taxonomy (NCBI): domain Eukaryota; kingdom Viridiplantae; phylum Streptophyta; class Magnoliopsida; order Malvales; family Malvaceae; genus Firmiana; species Firmiana major. The sequence continues at coordinate 7,006,278 of CM065908.1, read as the reverse complement.
AACACTAAATTTATGTTTACTACGTTTATTTACGTTTATAACCATCTATTTATATATATGGATACTAATTTTATTTTATTCGTATAATATTTGTAACATAAAAATAAATATAAAATAAATTAATTTTATAATAAACCCGACTTTGTTGCAAAAATTTCAATAAAGCTCAATTTCAATCCCATCTCAATCAATAATGGGCAATGATTGAGATTCTTTTTCATTTTTTTTTAATAAAACGTTTGCGGAATAACACCAAATTGTTATAAAAAAACCAAAATTCCTTAGATAGGTTTTCCGGTTTTCATATTTTCATATACACGATACAGTTTATTATTCAAGTTCTGAGTGTTTTATGATTTTTTTTAATAAAATAAAAAGAAAAAGAAAATTATAAATATTAAAATAATATAAAAATAGTTTTATTTGAAGGATCATGATGAGAAAAATTTTACAATAACGTCAATTTTATTATATTATTATTTTATTTTATATTAAAAATATTAAAAATATATATTGTTGTTGCTCGGTTACAACAATTACGAATTGTTTATGTCATCGCTTTGATTTTTATGACACGTGCTATCGAAAGCTCTGCAAGAAAAATAATGATCAGAGGGACGCAGGGGTTGTTCCCTGCGTAAGCATTCCGATGCTTAAGTTAGCCAGAGAATTTGACAGAGTTTCTGTAAATAAAATAGAGACTTAGTTTCACGTATCATACCTCTCCCCCTCTAGCTTGTTGGTGGTGATTGTGCTTTTAAAGACATGAGTTTGTATCTGATTGAAACTCCCTTTCTTTATCTATATATATTTTGATTTTTACCTTCATAATGTTACAACCATGTAGATGAGGTTGAGTTTGAATCCAACGCCAATTACTCTTTTTTTTCATTTTTATTTATTATTATTATCAGTCACAATAATTGCTCCCCACTCTTTCGTTAGGTATAATCTTGCGGAAGAGTACATCTATTCATATCGTAGCCTCAGGTCAAGTCCTCACGTTAGACTCTGAAGTCGAATTCTCAAGCTAGACTCTGACACCAAATTCTCAAGCCCTTGTTTGAGTGCGTGGCTTATCTCGCGCATCAAGCCCTTACTTTGAGTACATAGCTTACCTCGCTCACTTTTCGCTTCAAGCTCTTGCACTTTTTTTTTTCGTGGCTGACCTCGCGCATTTTTCGCTTCAAGCCCTTGATTGAGTGCTTAGCTTATATCGCGCACTTTTCGCTTCAAGTTCTCGCACATTGTCTTCGTGGCTTACCTCTCGCATTTTTCGCTTCAAGCCCTTGATTGAATGCTTAGCTTACATCGCGTATTTTTCGCTTCAAGCTCTCGCACATTTGTCTTCATGGCTTACCTTACGCATTTTTCGCTTCAAGCCCTTGATTGAGTGCTTAGCTTACATCATGCACTTTTTGCTTCAAGCTCTTGATTGTTGAGTGCGTGGCTTATCTCGCGCATTTTTCGCTTCAAGCCCTTGCACTTTGTCTTCGTGGCTTACCTCGCGCATTTTTCGCTTCAAGCCCTTGCATATTTTCTCTGTGGCTTACCTCGTGCATTTTTCGCTTCAAGCCCTTTGTTTGTTGTAAGTTTCGGTTGAGATCTAGAGTTTGTAACCCACATTCTTGCGGGAATGTATCAGGAATAACACCATCTAGATTGTTTATCCTTAAATTCAACACCCTAAAGAACAAAACTCTATTGAGTTAGTCATTGAGGAATTGACCCACTCAAGAAATTATTAGACTAATTAAGTACTTGAAGATATGTATTGTTGCATATCGACTTGAGGATGCTCCCTTGAAATGTATTACCCGAGAGAGAGAAGAAATAAGCAAAATTGAGGTAGGCATCGATGACAACTGACAAAACAGAGCTGAAATCGTTATTCGAGTAATCCAGATAGGTGGCATATTGTGGAAGAAATGAGATTTTCCCTTGCAACTAGTTGCTATGAAGGTCAAGATCACTAGGACTTTATATTCTGCAAAGGTCCTTCAAATTCTACAAGGAAGTTTCTAGAAAGATTTAGGTGTTGATAAGGTAGAACTCCCAAAGAAGATAGCAACAGTTGCTAATCTAGCGAGCAGGTTTTGAGTTGACACTATTACCCATAACCCAGTCATAGTACTTTTAGCAACATCTCAGCAAAATCACTTCTTCTCTTGCCTCTGCATGTAGTGATCGTTTCACCAGGAGTTACAATTAATGTCCTTTTTACAGAAAATATAAGGAAAATGGTTTTGTCGAACAATGATATACAGCAATGAATATCTGCTCTCTGCAAAAACAGTTAATAATCTGAAAGGAGGCAGGAAACTTTTGATCCTCCTTGAAAAAGAGATGCATCAAACCTCCGTTGTATTGACTTCATTTCAGAACAAACTTCCTTGTCTCCAATGAATAAAATTTGATAATCCAGACTGATTCTCAACCTCAATAAATGCAGGACCAAAGAGATTTGGTTCAGTTTGAGGGATATATATTTTGTATAATTCATGACCACAACTAAGGGAATTCTCTTTACTCTGAACATTTGTGGATGCAAGGGAATAACCATACGGCAGATACCTTCCAACAAAAGATACTAGGAACCTCCAAACAACATTTTCAAGTCTTAACCTGTTCCCCACACAACAAATCTTAGCCCAAGAGAAGCAGAGAGAATACGTCGATGAGCTGTTGAATGGATCTCTTAGGTTTTTGGATGTGTGCTCCACAGCCAAGGCTGCCATATAGGAAGACAGCTAAAAAGGCAATCTTGAGAGACCTAAAAGATTTGGAGCATAAGGAAAATAAACAAAGCACTGTCGGTAATGAGATTGGAACCGCGATTAGCCTCTTAAGGAGGCGCAAGCAGTCACAGTTAGTGTGCTAGACTCCTTGTTGTCCTTCACTTTTGGGCATTGTTATCCCTTGCAACAAGAAAATCTGATATCATGCAAATTGAGAATGTTCAAAATGAACTACAAAAATCAATCTTGCATTCAAGGCTTCGAAGAAGGACTTAAGGGTCTCTTGAGGCGCCTGATCAAAGTTAGAGTCAATATTCTTAACATACTCAACCATTAGATAGCCTCAAATATCATGTGAATTCATCATGTACAGTAGATGCAACACAAATGTAATATTTTTACGTCAAAGAAAAATATTCCTCCTTACATATTCCTCTTTTTGTTTCTTTATTCTATTTAGAATATCAAACTTTCTATTTCAAATGAATCGGAAAGAACCTCGTGGCTCAAGATAACAGAAATTGGCTGATAGGATAACACAAAATTTGCATCAACAATATGATTGGAGGAATTCAATGTGTCTTTCTTATCAAAATAAAAGCAGTTAAAAACTCAAATTTCTCGTTGTCTCAAGGAAAATAATTGAATTCTTACCATTTAAATAAACTTATACACATACTTTTACATGACTGACTCATATCTCATTTGTTCTGAGAAATGACCTATGCCTTGCATATGCAATTGTTAGTCTCATATTATTTTATAATATCATGTAAAAATTGCAAAACTAAGTAAAAAGATCTTGCCTGCCTTTTGCATAAGAGGCTTATCTTTAGTTAGCATAATGGAGACTACCACAAGCAGGAATCATAAGCATGTGGCCGTTAAGAGCACTTCAGAAAGCAGTGTTCATCTTCACCGCGAGGTTATTGTTGCACAAAAAATTAGTCCATCCAAGGGAAAAAACAGAGCATGTAAAGTAGAGTATATAAAAATCAAAACAAAAGAAAGAGTCGAATTCCCACAGACGGCGCCAATTGTTGTTGCTCAGTTACAACAATTACGAATTGCTTACGTCATCGCCTTGATTTTTGTGACACGTGCTATCGAAAGTTCTGCAAGAAAAATAATGATCAAAGGGACGCAGGGGTTGTTCCCTGCGTAAGCACTCCGATGCTTAAGTTAGCCAGAGAATTTGACAGAGTTTCTGTAAATAAAATAGAGATTTAGTTTCACGTATCATACCTCTCTCCCTCTAGCTTGTTGGTGGTGATTGTGATTTTAAAGACATGAGTTTATATCTGATTGAAACTCTCTTTCTTTATCTATATATATTCTGATTTTTATCTTCATAATGTTACAACCATACAGATGATGTTGAATTTGAATCCAATGCCAATTACTCTTTTTTTTTTCATTTTTATTTATTATTATTATCATTCACAACATATATAAATAAATATAAAATTAATATTAATATTAATATATGTAAATATATGATAATAAGTATAAAATATATAATATAAATGTAAATTTAATATCAATAAATATAAATATAGAATAATATATATAAAAACATTAAAATAGAAAATAAATTAAATATTAATAAATATAAAATAAATTAATTTTAATATAAATAAATATAGATACATAAAAATAAAATAACTCGGAATAAAATAATAGTAATTTAAGAATTTTCCGTTAAAGATATTGGATTAAATTTCTCATCTGATTACCACTGGAATCTCGTGTATGTCGTACCTTCGGACCAGCCTGGGCCTATTTTCGTCAGTTCTGATTCCCTCAAATCCTCTCTTTGGACTACTTTCCATACTATACAAGTCCATAATTAACGACACTCCTTCACCATCCGAAAACGCCGCCTGTCCATTTGAGGGCGTTTTAGTAATCTAATAACCATCGTACCTGGGAAATTATCTGCAAACACCGTTACTGTCGTATTCGAACTAGCACGGAATCAAAACTCTCGCTGTTTCCCCAAAAAATAAAATAACGGAAAAAAAAAGTAGCAAAAGACAAGGAAAAGAAAATTGTACAACAAAAGAGGAAACGTAAAAAAGCAAATTTTTTCTATTTTCGACCCATTTCAGGAAAATTAAAAAGACGTCGTGATTTTCACTTTCCTTTACAAATAAGATTCTACAAATCCTGTAACCAAAACAAAGATTCTACAAATCGAACGTCTCCAAATTAATCTTGTAGGTTTTTTTTTTTTAATTTCCTTTTTCTAGTGTGACATTAAATAATAAAAACTCTTAATGATTTCCTTTCTTCCCAAACCATTCTCTTTCTGTGTCTCTGTCTCAGACTTTTTTTTTTCTTTTACCTGACTCGGAATTCTATTTCATTCTTTTGTTTTATCGTTTTCTCGCCGCAGATCTCTTTTATTCTCAGATCAGGTGTGGACCGGAGGGAGGTTGCTGGAACCGTGCGATGTGGAGACTTTGACTTTGTTGTGATCGGGGCGGAATTTAGGATGGGGCAGTGTTACGGCAAAGTTAATCAATCGGGAGTAAATGAAACGGCGACGTCAGATGGTACGACAGCAAAGGCAGTGGTGGTTTCAGCCGATTGGGGACAAACCCCGGTACAGTCGGGAAACGGCGCTGTTAATGTTTCGTCAGTGAAGAATACTCCAGCTAGGTCTTCGAACCAGAGTCCATGGCCCAGCCCTTACCCGCACGGGGTGTCTGCCAGTCCGCTTCCCCCGGGAGTAACGCCTTCTCCGGCGAGGGCTTCAAGAGGTTCAACGCCGAGGAGGTTCTTCCGGCGCCCTTTCCCGCCGCCTTCTCCGGCGAAACACATAAAAGCGTCTCTGGTGAAGCGGCTTGGTGGGAAGCCGAAGGAAGGACCGCTCCCCGAGGTTCGCGGAGCTGAGCCGGAGCAACCGCTGGATAAGAGCTTTGGTTATGGGAAGAACTTTGGAACTAAGTATGAACTCGGAAAAGAAGTTGGGCGAGGGCATTTTGGTCACACTTGTTCTGCTACAGGTAAAAAGGGTGAGCTCAAGGATCAACCCATTGCCGTTAAAATCATCTCAAAAGCTAAGGTACCACCGTACAATGCTCTCTCTATTTTTTTTTCGATTACATTATTTATGCTCTGTAATTGTTGTTAATTTGAGAAATTATCGAGATGCTGATCGTTTTTCTTAAGGTAGGTTTTTTTTTGGAGGTATTATTCTTAAAATTGGATTCATTAAAATATTCTTAAGAGAAGGTCCTTTAGTTAGTAGTGGTATTATTATTTATTCCAAACATTAGATAGATGCTTGTTTTTTCCGTTCAAGTAAGCTTGACAGGAGTTCTTCTTAGTTGAAGAAGATAGACATAATCTAAGCTACTTATAGAATAATCATGTTAACGACTTTGGCTCTGCCAACGTCACATGATCATTGATATGTGGCAATTACATGAGCTATTTGGGACTTATGTGACCTAAAAGGATACCTCTTGCTTTGGTTAGCTGTATATTTTTTGTTGGTTAGGAAGAAGCAAGATCGCGATTGCTACTCTAGAAGACTGAATGAAGACAAAGGTGTATTTGTCTTTATTTGATTATCATGTATGGTATCTAGCAATAATACAGGGTATTCAACTTGAGGTCTTTTGTATCTAAAGCCTAAAATGGAAATGTAACCGTAACTACATCAAGCACAATAGAATTAGGTGGGAATGCAAACTTTGTTTCTCCAATTAGAGATTTTTGGTATCTTATCCATGTGTTGCCAAGTATGACTTTAGAGTTCAGATCTACAACAATCTTGATGCCGTATATTGGGGTATACTGTCATGGGAGGATACAAAAAATAAGACAAGGCAGGGTTGGTTAATTGCCCTATTAGAGACTGCCAATCTCTGATACCTTGTCTACGTATGTTCTATGTTCATTTGAATTGTTGATGAGGAAAAACTTCACAAAGAATCAAAGAATTATTGTAGAAAATAAGAAAGTGATCCTTGCATGTGGTTTCTTATCATATTTGAATCATCAAGTATTTAATAAGAAAAATTTTAATTGTTTAATGTTATTATAATTTTGTAAATTTGGTATCTGATGGGAATGTAAGGTATTTAAGTGGAAAGTGTTCAATACCCAAGATATGCTACACTAAAATCTTTAATTATGCTGCCGTATATGCAGCATGCATGCAACATAGAAATACTGCTTTTTGATCTGGAAGTTGCGGAAACAGTCTCTTTGTTAATGCGGAGGGAAGGTTGTGTACATATGACCCTCCCTAGACCCCATACTTGTGCATTGGATTTGCCCAAAAAAAAGAACATGCATGCAATTCCAATGGATCTTTGCAACAAAAGGTATTAAAAGACCCATGATAAACAACCCTCTCGGGTAATGCCATAATGAGTTTACCTGAGCTCAGTCAAAATGACATTTAGCCGTCTTTGCTACTTGAAGAGGATTCTCAAGAGGCATCAGTTTTCGAATGAGACAAATCAAAATCATGGAATAGTATTTTCTGGGTCATTATTTTGTTGCTTCATGGGAGATAATGCAATACTTCCTGATTCATCTTACAGTATAAAAGGGGCAGTGCTGTTTTGTTTGATTTTTCTTCATTATGATCAAATTTGATGATAGGGGTAGTACAAAGGAAGTTTATGTTGCTGTGGCAGTGGTTTCAGGGCATTACACAAAAACAATTTATAAGATTAATTATCCTCTATTCGATTGCAAGATGAGATTTTAGGGAAATTCTGTGATGCAATTGTTGCTACGAGTTGTGGCCTTCCGCACAGGAAAATACACTGTTGGCCTTTATATTTTCCAAAGAATCATTGGGGAGGATTTTGGAGCTTCATCAGTTGCAATTCAGACTGTGAAGTCATGTTAAATTTAAAATCATCTTATTGTTGGAGATGTGTTATAGTAGTCTTGCCTTTCTGTGTGTTCCCTTTGTGATTGTGTATATTGATTTTTATTATCTAACCAACAAAGATACATCCCTTAGGTCATCTTTCTTCCTACTTAAAAGGCTTTCTAGGTGATTGAGCATGTGTTTGACAACCTTGTTTTACCTTATTTTGTGGCAAAGCAATTCTTTTAAAATTATGATCTAATTTTTCTTTTGTTTTCTCATGTTATCTTCTCTGCTTTATGCTTGTAGTTAATATTTCCAGTTTATCCTTTTAATTTTTCCTTTTTTGTTTTCCTTTTCACTGCTAAGTTCTCAAAGGTTATTACATCTATTGATTGTCCACATGGATTGACCTGGTGGTTCCCTCCCTCCCTTTGATGGGGTGGGGTCTTCCTTAGGCCTAGGGATCAAATCCCAGATCCTGTATCTCCAAGGGGTTACACTCTTATTTCCCAAGGGAAAAAGTAGAAAAGAACGAAGTATTGATTGTACCTGCGGCATTTTAACCAGATTTGTTTGACAGATGACAACAGCAATATCGATTGAAGATGTTCGAAGGGAAGTGAAAATATTAAAAGCACTATCAGGGCATAAGCATCTTGTGAAATTTTATGATGCGTGTGAGGACGCCAATAACGTATACATTGTAATGGAGTATGTCTTTTCTTGTTTCTGCTAAAATTTATTGTGGGACAATGGGTTAAGCTTCCTTAAGGCTATGTCCTTGCATTACCCTTTTCTAGTTGCAGATCATTTTATTTTTGGTCTTCAAGTAGATTTATTCTTTTATTTTAGCTGGTTTACTATTGTAACTTTTTGAACCTTTCTGCCTTCTGGATTAAAAGAAAAATAGTAACGGGCCTGGTTTTCTCTGTTGGAATTTGGGGAATATTCCAACTGTAGCATCATAAAATTTTGTATTGTATTTCTGAAATTTTGGTTCTGACATTTGCGGAACTCTGTTGCTTACCAGATTGTGTGAAGGTGGAGAGCTATTAGACCGAATTGTGGCAAGGTAACTTGTTTTTTGTAATGTCTATGTTCTTAGGCCTGCTTATTCACCACAGTATTGAATGCCATAATCATAATCTTAATAGAAATCAAAGGTTTAGATAAATGTTATCTTTTGTTATACACATGGATTTTCCATGTTGATGTCTGTTAATCAAGTTTTTTCCCCCATTTTTGTTACTATCTTTTTTGCCCTTAGGTTTGTTGTGATTGTACAGAAGATTAAATGGCCCTATTGTGATTAGGCTGTTATGTTGTGACACTGAGATGATATTTTCTCTATTCCAGGGGAGGAAGGTACACTGAGGAAGATGCAAAAGCTATAGTCGTACAAATTTTAAGTGTGGTTTCATTTTGTCATCTTCAGGGAGTTGTGCACCGCGACTTAAAGCCAGAGGTTCTTACTTTTGCATTAGCTTCAAAAGTATATGTTCTGGGATATAATCTTATCTTAGCTCTTATGCTATTCTTTATTGCTTGATCTACAGAACTTCCTTTTCACTTCTGGAGGTGAAGATGCTGACATGAAACTAATTGATTTTGGTCTCTCTGACTTTATTAGACTGGGTAATGACTGATTATCACCTGTCAATTTTAGCGTGGTTCATCATTGAACTTACCTCCCTTCATAGTTTTTGTAATGCTATCAAGCAAAGACTATAGTCAGTAATGATAATGCACTGCCTATTTTTTGTTTGCTTCCTTTCCGGAGGAGTAATGTTCACATATTCTTATAGGTAATTGAGTATAAACATGCAAATTTGCTGAAACTAGCATCTCTTTTATGATGCAAATTGGTGAAGAAATTAAGCTGTTCTCATACATATGAAAATAATTAAGCAAAATGGTGTGGGGTATTAACATTGGCAAGTAAATATGTTGAAACATGCTTGAACTTGTTATTAATTAAGAAAATAATTTAATATCAATTGCCATGTTCTACTTCATATAATGGCCATTGTATCAGTGGACTGGATGTCAAGGTCACAGCTAATAGTCTGTTTATTATCTTAACTTTTGTGCCAATATATGTTTGTGACAGATGAAAGACTCAACGATATTGTTGGAAGTGCTTATTACGTTGCTCCTGAGGTTCTGCATAGGTCTTATAGCCTGGAAGCAGATATATGGAGCATTGGAGTAATCACCTACATCTTGTTATGTGGAAGCCGGCCATTCTGGGCTCGTACAGAATCTGGAATTTTTCGTTCTGTGCTAAGATCTGATCCCAACTTTGATGATTTGCCCTGGCCATCTGTCTCTCCAGAGGCCAAAGACTTTGTTAAGAGAATCCTAAACAAGGATTACAGGAAAAGAATGACAGCTGTTCAAGCTCTAAGTAAGTTGGGATGTTTACTAAACTTGTGAAGACATGAAATTTACCATATTGTGAAAATGTTTAATTACATTGTCTGACGATCCAGTCACTTTTGGTGCTAGTATTAGCATAGATCAAATGGAATCATAACACACTATTGTGTCACTTCAGCCCACCCTTGGTTGCGGGATGACAGTCGTCCAGTCCCTCTTGATATATTGATCTATAAGTTAGTCAAGTCATACCTTCATGCAACGCCATTCAAACGTGCTGCACTAAAGGTATGGTCTCTCTCTCTCTCTCTCTCTCTCTGTCTCTCTCTCTCTTTGTTATAGAATTTTGGACAGCAGCTTTGTGAACCTTTGCTTTCTTGTAACTCCTTCCCTCTCCTTCCCTAGGTTTGCGAAAATGCTTTGTGACAACTTGCTAAGATTGTTTAGAAATAGCGCAGTTGAACTAGTATTTTGATTTTCAACTATCCAAATGCATTAAAACTGTCGACATCCTTTGCAACTATAAATCTTTGTGAATGGTAGTGGCATGCTTATGGAAGTTCTAAATTTAATAGGTATTTTAAGGTCTGGATTTTGGCTAATTAAGAATCATTTTATCTTATATTGGTATCATTTTCAACTTAAGTTAGGTTTCTGGCTCTTTTTTTTTTTTGGTATCAATTAAAACTCCTATGGTATATATATATATATATATATTTTTTACTATGTTCAGCATTTTTGCTGCATGTTTGATTGCACAAGGAATTGAGAGAACTGTTCATTTGTAGCAATTAACCATGATATCTGTATAAACATGATTGTTTTTGACCGGCTAGTGCATGTAGAAGTATCTGCATTCAGGTGCATGATATGTGTTTTGCTTTCTATCACCCTCTAACTTGTGTTTTTGTAATTGTTACAACTGTAGGCTCTTTCAAAAGCATTGACTGAAGATGAGCTGGTTTATCTCAGGGCACAATTCAGGCTGTTGGAACCAAATAGTGATGGGAGTGTCACTCTTGAAAATTTTAAAATGGTTATTGACTTCCTCTATAACCCTAACAATTCAATTTTTAAGACTAAAATGGTTAATGATTTGCAACTGATTTCTGTTCTGTTCGTTGACATCATCTTGACTTAATTATGCAATAATGGGGTATCTAATTAATCTGTCCTTTCCCCCCTTTTTTTAGTGGACCTTATCTTAGATCTCTCTGTTTTTTATTATTGTAAATTTTATTTTTGATAGTGGTATATCAATTTTGCAGGCTCTTGCTCGAAATGCTACTGAAGCAATGGGTGAATCAAGGGTACCTGACATTCTTAATGCTGTAAGGCTATTACTAGTGATAGCATTTTTTTTATCAAGCTTTCTTCTCAGAGTTTAGTCCTTTTGGTTGGATATTTTGGCTTAAGAGTACTGAGGCCAAGAAGAAAATAATTTTCTTTTAAAATTGCTTTATTAATATCAAAAGATCTGTGGACTCTGTTGTCTGTATATGATTTTACTTTCCAAAATGTTTTAAGTATCTTAACCAGCATTCATGATTTTTACCTGCTATCACCTTAATTCTAAATGCCTTGTAAGGTTTGTGTTTTCTTGGGATACCACGACATATTTCCCATTCTCCCTCCCTCCTCCTTTGGCTTTCATTTGTCATTTGATTTTCAGTTTCTCACCATTGCGTAATTGCGTGCTTAGTTGGGATCGCTTGCATATAGGAAGATGTACTTTGAAGAGTTTTGTGCAGCTGCAATTAGCACACATCAACTTGAAGCAGTTGAAGGCTGGGAGCAGATTGCCTCCACTGCTTTTGAGCATTTTGAACAGGAAGGCAATCGAGTTATTTCAATTGAAGAATTAGCGCGGGTATGTTTAATTGTTGCTTCATGCGTCCTCATCTTCTCCTAATATATATATATATATATATGTATATATATCTATTTAATGCTGCTGTGATTCCTTTTGATTTGACTACAGGAATTGAATGTTGGCCCTGCAGCTCATTCATTCCTCAAAGATTGGATCAGAACATCGGATGGAAAGCTTAGTTTACTTGGATATACAAAATTTTTACATGGTGTGACGCTTCGTAGCTCAAATACAAGATATCACTAGTTTTAGCCATATATATATATATATATATATATAGTTAAAATTCATGGGTGATTGATTTTTTCAAAATTTATTTTTCCTTAGAGTTGGTTAAGAAAAATGTCAGTAGAGTTGGTTAAAGAAAAATGTGCATAAGAATCTGTTAGTGAGATTGTTGAGGAGAATTTCTTCTTACTCATGTCCCATTTTTGTTTATCGTGCATGTATGTGAATTTGAGTTGAATACACTTGGTAAATTCATTGATAGTGAAAGGTTCAATGGAATTCAATGGCATTCTTTTTCAAGTTTTTTCTTAATTGTACGTTATCTGCTTTATGCAGTCCCTCCAAGTTTTGCGCTTGAATTTGCTTAGCTAAATGTGCGGGTGGGGCTCGAGCCTCTAGCCTGTAATGTGCAAGTATAATTCCCCTTTTGCATGCGGGCTAGAACCGATAGACCCAGATTATATATATATATATATATATATATATATATATATATATATCTATTTGTTGGATTTTGGATTCGGATCCGCCCATAATGGGTTGCCCGATCCAATTATACGACAACTGCCGAAGACGGTTTTCATGTAGAAAACTATCTTAGACTGTTATTATGCTTTGAATTTTAAAATATGAAGAAACCACCCCCATTTTGAATAAAATGTAATGGAATTGGTGAGTACAAGTATAAAATGAAAAAGAAAAATAGAAAAAGAATTTTTCTGTAGGAAACAAAAAGGCTTCTAGTTTCTTAAGAAAAAGAAACAAGGTGAACACCAAACAAAAGAAAAAGAATAAAAGTGTTTCTTGTTTGATTCTTTGTAATTGTAGAAGGATTTAAGCTATGAATAACGTGCATTTTTCATTTCGTAATTTTGTGCCGGACTAGTAAATCAAGAGAATAATTTCATCCGAAACTGTAAATGTTTAACTTTTGTAATTTATTTATTCGAATATCGTATGTTCAATCGAATATTGTGTTGTTCTTGATATTTTGATTATAAACCTGATCCTATGTATCATCTATGATTGATGTATGTTTTTTAACTTAGTATCAGAGCTCGTATGCTTGATTTTTGGTACGATAAATGCATGTAAGAAATGATATTTCATAATTAATATGTGATGCCATTGGAAGTCTCACAAATGTGTATAATTTATTAGAAATTGTTGTAGATGTGTATAAAATGTTTTTAAATTAGAAAACACCATTAGTTAAAAAAGTTAAGGAATTGAAAATCATGATTTATATGATGGGCATGCGAAGGCCTAAGACAACGTAATTGACCACCATAAACATTTCATTTTTTGAAAATTTGCAAGGTAGTTAATTACCATATATAAAATTTATATATAAATAGATAAATAATAATAATAATTTAAAATTGTAAGTCTTGAATTAGCTTTAGCAGTCTATATAAAACAAGGATGATTAAAATTTGTTTTTAACCATTATGAGGCTTGTGTTATATATATGTTTATTATTTTTCTATATTTGTTACAGAAAAGCATACCAATCATGATGAGGACTCCTTTGGTTAATGAGACAGAAGCACAACTTACTAGAGCTGTAAGACTGTTGGTCAAATTAAGCTTTTACCGGATGAATTTTAATAATGATATGGAGAAACATATCATTATTGTTAATAAAAAAGTTCAAGAATCAGTTTGGATTGGCTGTTGATATTTAAGTAGAGATTTTAACAAATATTGTGTGTTAAAGTATACACTAATCACTCCATGTCAGAAAGGTTTTCTTGAATATTTTTGGAAGTCAATCCAAACCGTAGTTGTGCAACCCTAGTGAAGGATTTTTTAAAAGAGTATGTGAAGATAGGGGCAAGACAGACTACAACCTTCTTAGTTAGTACTAGCCTCACGATATGAAACATAGGATTCATGGAACTCCATGGCTAGCAGATTTAGATTTTGAATTATCAAAGGAATTTATGATTCCATTACTAGGAACTAGTTTTATTTTGTTTTATTTGTTTTGTTTGAATGCGTTTGAACTAATATTATTATTTTGAAAAACTAGTTTATGTAATTTTTTTAATCAATATATGTTGTTGTTTGTGTGTGTGTGTGTGTGTGTGTGTTTATATATATATATATATATATAAATATATATGATTTGTTTGCTGTGAGAATTCTAAGTTATTTAAAAATATATACATATAAAAATTAAATTACCTTAAAATAACAGATTTTACACAATAACATTAATTGGTGATAATTAAACACATTGAATAGGAGGATGATTGTGAAACTTAGAGAACTTTTGATTCCATGACATGTGAATAATTATCATTGATTTAATTTTGAAATTGTGGCAAAATAGATGTGTATAATGCTAGGCATTAATTAAGTGCATATATGTCTCTATGTACTTTTGAAATGGCTTCTGCTTCAAAAACCATTGTTGTTAAGTTAAACAAAGGTAAAAAACTGAATGAGGATAATTATGAAATTTGGAGTATGAAAATCTAATATGTGTTAGAAGAATAAGAGATTATTGAGGTCTGAATAATGCCCTGGAAGAGCTTGAGGAAGGAAATACTGCACAACATAGGAGGGATCGAGAGGCTTATGAAACTTGAAAAAAGAAAAACTCCATAGCTCACATTATATTGCTAAGCAGTATAGAGAATGACATCATACGTGAGTTTAGGAAGCATGATAATGCCAAAGAGATGTGGACAGTCTTGAAGGTAAAGTTTGGTGGCTCTTCTATCTCTAAACTCAGATAACTTATAATTAAATTTGACACGTACAAAAAAGTCTTAATCATAACATGAGGCAACATATAAGAGAAATGTCAAATATGATTAGTGAGCTAAAGGAAGCTGGTCACACTCTGACAGATGAAAAATAGGTTCAAGCTGTCATTCGGTCCTTGCCACATAGTTGGGAGCATATGAAAGTCCACCTTACCCATAATGAAAGTATAAAGACTATGATGATGCTTTACGTCACTTGCAATTGGAGGAAGATGTCATTGAGGCAACTAGGCCTAATGCTGACGTGTATATGGCTGGTACAAGTTCTAAAGAAGCTTTGAGCTTCAAGCGAAAGCCATTTGGTGAGTATAGAGGTAAAGCACCTAAAAAGGCAAAAGGTGGTTATCTTGGCAAAGGAAAAGGTCCTATGGCTCATCCTAAGAAGAACAAGGCAAAGGTCAAGTGCTTTAACTGTGGTAAGAATGGTCATTTCGCTTGTGAATGTAACGAGTCAAAAAAGATAGAAACCCTTAAAACATTTATGAATGCTTTAAATACTTTAAAAATATATATATTTGTTTCTAGTACTGTATTATTGATTGAATCTCATCCTTTGTGGATTGTAGACTTAGAGGCTATAAACCACGTAGCACAAGACAAGAATGTGTTTATGGGTTTCGTCGAATTCCACGAGGATCAAAATGGATTTATGTAGGAAATGACACATAAGTTAAAGTAAAGGGTATTCGAACCTGCATGTTACATATACGTGGTTAAAAAACCCTCATCCTACATTATGTCCTATTTGCTCATGACATTTGATGAAATTTAGTTTCTATTGCTGTTTTTCTTAATTTGGGATTTATTTTAAACTTTCATAGCATCAGTGTGAATTTGTTTTTAGGAACAAACTATTATGGTTTTGGATTTTTTTTGAATGATTTTATTGTAATGGATGTTGACTACGCTTCAAGTAGTGATATGTGTAATAATAGTTTTTCCCTTGTTACATCTTGTGATGTTGATGTGAATGTTTGACATGTTAGACTAGGCCACATTGGGCAACAAAGAATGGATAGATTAGTTGAAGAGGGATTATTTGTGAGACCCCGTATATGTATAATGGTGTATATGTACATAGAAATGTAAATGGAGTGGTACTATGAATTCATAAGTGAAGTATATGTAATGTAAGTCCATAAGTAATGTACACACTTGTGATGAGAGTGATAATCGTACATACAAGTTTCATTATGTATGAATGTGTAGAAATGGACTTAAACATGTGGAGAATGTGTGTAGAATGGATTATGAATAGTTTGGTAAAATGGAAGTAGAATTGCATAAGATGTACACTTCCATTTTTGTTTATATTAAGTACCATTGGTCATACAAAGAGCCTACACAAGTTTGAATGTGTATGAAGTGAGGATGGATGCCATTTTCAAGTCTCAAAGATGAATGAATGAGGAAATGATCATGGTAGCAAATTTAGGATGTTTGGTAAGTGTTGTTGCAGAGGAAATCTGGAAATTTTGAAGGGCAGATCGATCTCATGGGATGAGAGATCGATCTGGAAGAGCCAGAATACTCTTATTTGGGCGAAAGAATAGAACAGATCGATCTCCAATGGACCAGATCGATCTCCTTAGCTCTCTGTTTGGGAGCAGATCGATCTCATGCCTCGACAGATCGATCTCATGCCTCAACAGATCGATCTCAGGCTTAAAAATGCCGTGAAAAAGAGGGATTTTAAGGGACCAGATCGATCTCCTCGTGGACCAGATCGATCTCCTCAAGCTATTTCTATATAAGGAGTGCTGGAAATCAGAAAATTTCGAGAAAAACACAAACTTTCCACTTTCAACCCAAAAACCTAACATTCTCTCTCAAAAATCAGCCATTTTCAGTGAGGTTTGAAGAGAGATCATTAGAGACAAAGTTGTTCCTATCAAAGAGAAGAATAACATTGTTGGAAAGCATTTTCCCATTGTTGGTATTGGAGGAGTTAAGGGCATTGCCATTGGAGCAAGAAGAGAAATCAAATTGGTAAGATTCTAACACTCCAACTATGGTACATTGTTTATTTAATTGATTTTGGAGTTGTTTGGCATGAGTATGGATGGTTAGAAACTATCTAGAATGCATTGGAATGATTTTGACCTAGAAATGGTTTAGTGTGAGAAAGTGAAATTGATGGAGATTAATGATGAATGAGATATGTAGAAATCATTAATAGTGATTGTGGTATGATTTTAAGATGTGGTTAGTGGATAAATTGTGAGGTTTACCTAAAAGAGGTAAAATGAGGGTTAAGGCATTTGTAAAATGCATAAGTAAATAATGTTGACTAGTGAGGTCAATTATGGATTAAATACGTTAACTCAATCGATTTAATGAATGAATCGCAGCTTTCGAGGATACGCCGAGGCGAGTTGAGCTAAGAGCGTGAGAAGCTAAAAGGAAAGGAGTCACACCAAATAAATCGAGGTAAGGGAATTGTGTGGACTCTTAGAGATATTGTGCGCAATTTGGGCGCATAAATGTTTTGCTAGAATGCATGAGATTAGGAAATGTTGTTGTTGGGTGATTGAAGGGTAAAAGTTGGGAGTTTGAGAAATGTGCATGAAAACAAAAGCATATTGCTTTGAAAATCATGTTTTATTGCTTTTTAGCAAATGATTGGTAGGTTGGCTAACATTGAAATGATTTGCAAAAGAAATGAGTATGTTTTGGTTTTGATAACCACATTTTGCAAGTTTTGAGCCACCTACATGATTTCGTGAGTATGAAAGAGTGCAAGAGGCACTAGTTTTCACATGGATTTCATATTGTTTTGGCATTGTGCTTTGAGTTTGTCTCGCACTGGATGCCCATCTTGCATGTTGCCGTGTTTGGAGCTTCGAGTAGACTTGGTGTCACATCGATTAAATAGGCTCACACGTGCATTGTTTTGAGACATGGCATGTTAAAACAACCTGATGAGCCCGAACAAGGGATAAGGGTTGGAGATCCACCTGATGAGCCCGAACGAGGGATAAGGGTTGGAGGAACAGCTGATGAGCCCGAACGAGGGATAAGGCTGAGGGTCCACGGAGTACGTTGTACCGTGCATGTAGCATGGAGTACATTGTACCGTGTTGTGATGTGATGTGCCGTCTTCGGACGAGATATGCTATGGACCGGCGGGTAGGATTTGACCCACCTCCCGTGTGGAAGCAGATGGTGGTGATATCCCACACACCTGATCCGTGTAGCCGGTATCACAGGTTATGTACATAGGCCTTGAGGTTATTACCTATTGTTGAAACTGCCTATCTCACATGTCTAATGCTATTGAGAATAAATCCATGTTTGAAGTGATTGTGGTCAGGAAAGCCCGAGGGATGGGCTGGGACCTGACGTTGAATTGATTTGTTAATGGTTTTAAAGTGCACGGATGCATGATGTTTAATGCCATGCTTTATTGTGAATATGCATGATGATTTATACCATGCTTTGAGTTGAAATGTGCACTGAATTTTAATAGCATGAATGCTTTACATACCATTAACACAATCATACACTCATGTTTTGAGATAAACAATGAATTAAATGCTTTTGAGCATGGCATCACGATCACGTAGATAGTACAGTATCTACCTGTTCGCATGATTGCCTTACTGAGCGTGTGGTTTGCTCACCCCCCTTATTTTCCCCCTCTCTACAGAGATTTGAGTATAGATTGAGCGTGACTGGAGGCGTTCCCTTTTTGGTAATCCGCTGCATCCCATCGCTAAAGGTATACACACTTGGATTATTTTGTATCTAAACTAGACATAGCACAGTAGCATTTTGTATGTAACTACAGGGGATGTAAAACGATGTAAACACATGTAACAACTCTGATTTATATACATTTATACAAGTGTTTACTCATAAATAATGTTTTAAATTGAATTGGTATGGTGGAGTGAGTTAGACTTCGACACACAGCCCAACTGTTAAGTGTGTGGTTGTTCACGATCGAGGAAGGATGATTAAGGATTGATGCATGAAAATGCGAAAAATTTGTACGTATTTTGGTAAGTTAAGGGTCGTGACAGAAGTTGGTATCAGAGCTCGAGTTGGTTTGACGTGTGTCGTGTCTAAAATACTTAATAAGTTAAAAAATTTACATCCCCAAGTTACTGTGCTTGTTTAGATACAAATAGTGTATGTCGATGGGTTGACTAAGTAATTGGTTGTGAATGTAGGGAATTAAGTAAGTATGCCTAATACCAGTCGCGGTAGAGGGATGAGAGCACAGGCTCGAGGCCGTAGAGGTAGGCCTGGGGGTCGTGTTGAGCTGGAAACACACGAGGCTCAGGAGGATGTTGAGGTGGAGGTCGACGTTGAGCACGCTCCACAGGGTCCAGAGGAGAGGCCCGAGAGTACTGAGGCTCGCTTCACGAGGATTGAGCGGAGCATTGAGATGATTTTGGAATTGGTCACTCAATCTTTACCTGGAGTTGGCGGTAGACAGAGTCCCGCTACACAGGGTGATGCCGAGCAGGCAACAGCTCCTGAGGCACGGGCGAGGCAAGCCCAAGGACCTCAGATGACAGATACCCCGCCCACACAGGATGTGCCTACACCGGTTGCTATGCCAGGCAGTAGAGGTTGGGGATATGGATGTGATTTGGATAGACTGCGGCAGTTCCAGAAGTTTGGACCGCCATCTTTCAGTGGAGTAAAGGACCCAGTGGCGGCTGAGGATTGGATCAATGAGATCGAGAAATTATATGGGTTCTTTGAGTGCACTACTACCGAGATGGTAGCATTTGCCGCTTTTATGCTGAAGGGATCAGCAGAACATTGGTGGAAATCCACCAGGCCTATTTTGAGAGCCCGACAAACTGAGATCAGCTGGGATGTGTTTCTAGAGGCCTTCCGGAGACAGTATGTCCCGGATACCGCCCAGCGGAAGCTAAAGATGGCATTTTTGGGGCTGACCCAAGGGAGCAGGACTGTGGACGAGTATGAGACTGCTTTTATATCCCTGGGCAGATATGATCCCAACACGATGAGTAATGAGGTCGAGAAGATCCAAAAGTTTGTGGATGGATTGAGACCGACCATCAGGTCTAGATTGGTTCCCCTAGATATACCGACCTATGAGGAGGCAGTGCGCAGGGCACAACTATGTGAACAAGATGTTGATAGAATCGCCTCAGAATTTGGAAAGGTTGGTAAGATGAGGGACAAAGATAAGAAGAGACCTATGATGGATAGAGGCTTCAACTATAAAGGAAGCAAGAGATTCTCTGGAAAGAGGCTGAGAATTGATGAGATCCGGGAGAGGATAGTTGATACTCCCATGTATCCGGCCATTGCTCCAGCTAAGGGAATCGTGATTGGAGGACCACGGCCTACTACAGACCAATGTGGCAAGTGTGGTAGGTACCATGGTACTCGACCATGTTAAGGACCTCAGGTTGTATGCTTCAGATGTGGGAAGCCAGGGCACGTAATCAGAGATTGCCCAGAGATGATAGAGAGAGCCCCACAGAAGGGCAAGGAACCAGAGAGAGCTCCAGTTGGTACTGCTGCTCCGAGGAGGAGGGCTACAGATGAGGAAAAGGGGAAGCAAGTAGTGGGTGTAAGCAGAGGACGAGTGCACGCACTGGATCAGGATACTGCAGATCAGTCATCAGATGTGGTAAAAGGTACCATCCAAATCTTTGATTTAGAAGCTTATGTACTGTTTGATCCTGGTGCCACGCATTCTTTTATTTCGCCATCCTTTGCATGTAAATTGTTGAAGCATGTAAAACCCACGCTGCTTGATAAGATGTTGATATCTACCCCTATGAATGATAGTCAGTTGACTGAGCGTATATATAGGGATTGTAAAATGAAGATAGGAGGTAAAGAGATGGCAGCCGATTTAATTTTATTAAACATGAGTGATTTTGATGTGATCCTAGGAATGGATTGGTTGGCTGCCAATCATGTTGTTATGGATTGTCATGCTAAAACCTTGATGTTTCCAAAGATAGACAATCTTGTAGTTAATTTTGTGAAATGAAATTAAAGAATATGATTTTTATAAGTGTGATGAGTATAATCTTGATACATGATGTATGAAAGATAAATTTGATTTCATTTATGTATGTGATGTGATGATTTACGATACTAATGGTGGAAAGAATAATGTGAAGGATTCATCGCTTTTGTGATTGAGATGGATAAGGCACGTCCGGAATTGGAAGACATACCAGTGGTTAGGGAATTTCCAGATGTCTTTCCAGATGAGTTACCAGGGTTACCTCCAGATAGGGAGATGGAGTTTGGTATAGATTTGGCACCTGGTACAGAGCCGATGTCCAAGCCACCATACAGGATGGCTCAAGTTGAGTTAGAGGAGTTAAGGAAACAATTACAAGAGTTGCTGGAGAAGGGGTTCATCAGGCCAAGTGTCTCACCTTGGGGAGCACCGGTTCTGTTTGTAAGGAAGAAAGATGGAAGCCTCCGACTGTGTATAGACTACCGGTTGTTGAATAAGGCCACCATCAAGAATAAGTATCCCCTCCCACGCATCGATGATTTGTTGGATCAGCTTAAGGGAGCGCAGGTCTTTTCCAAGATAGATCTGAGATCAGGGTACCATCAGTTGAAGATACGAGGTGGAGATGTACCCAAGACAGCTTTTCGCACCCGGTATGGACATTATGAGTTTATGGTTATGCCATTTGGGTTGACGAATGCTCCCGCAGCTTTTATGTCCTTGATGAATGAGATATTCCACCAGTACTTGGATCGATTTGTTATTGTGTTTATTGATGATATACTGGTGTATTCAAGGTCTAGAGAGGAACATGAAAGGCATTTAAGGATAGTGCTACAAACCCTCCGAGAGAAGAAGTTGTACGCTAAACTCAGTAAGTGCGACTTTTGGTTGGAACAGATCTCTTTTCTGGGCCACATAGTATCAAAGGATGGAGTATCAGTGGATCCATCTAAGATTGAGGCCGTAGTTCAGTGGCAGAGACCCCAGACAGTGACAGAGATCAGGAGTTTTCTGGGTTTAGCTGGATATTATCGAAGGTTTGTAGAGGGATTTTCGAGGTTAGCTGCTCCTTTGACACGCCTCACAAGAAAGAAAGTGGAGTTTGTGTGGGACGAGAAGTGTGAAGAAAGTTTTGAGGAGCTGAAAAGGAGATTAACTACAGCTCCAATACTCACCATTCCTACCAGCTCAGGAGGTTTCTCGGTGTATGCGGATGCTTCACACCTAGGACTGGGCTGTGTATTGATGCAGGATGGGAAGGTAGTAGCCTATGGATCAAGACAGTTAAAGGATCATGAGAGGAACTACCCAACCCATGACTTGGAGTTGGCAGCGGTGGTGTTTGCGCTGAAGATATGGCGCCACTACCTCTATGGTGAGAGATTCCAGATTTATACAGATCATAAGAGCCTTAAGTACCTGTTCTCACAGAAAGAGTTGAACATGAGACAGAGGAGATGGCTCGAACTGTTAAAGGATTATGATTGTGAAATCCTTTACCACCCGGGTAAAGCAAATGTGGTTGCTGATGCATTGAGTAGGAAGCATCTCGGGATGGTATCATTTATGATGATCAGGGAACACGAGCTGTTGGAACAGTTCACGAACCTCAGTTTGGATATGACCCCGCCTGACGCTGATAGTGGATTTATGATAGCTAGCCTACAGTTGGAACCGGATCTGGTAGATCGAATCCGACGGGCTCAGCGAGTTGATCAGCAGTGTAGTGATATTGTCGGGCAGATACAGAGGGGTATAGAGACGGACTTTGGGTTGAGTTCGGATGGATTGTTGAGGTTCAGAGGTAGGATATGTGTTCCTGATGACGCAGAGATCAGAAGGTTGATCCTGACAGAGGCTCACTCATCGAAGTATACGATACATCCAGGGGGTACCAAAATGTATCAAAACCTTCGAAAGGTTTATTGGTGGTCGGGAATGAAAAAGCACATTGCTGAATATGTTGCTAAGTGTCTCGTTTGTCAGCAGGTGAAGGTAGAGCATCAGAAGCCTGCAGGGTTATTGCAGCCTCTACCGATACCGACATGGAAGTGGGAGCATGTCACCATGGATTTTGTGATGGGATTGCCGAGGACCCGGAGAGGTCATGATGCCATATGGGTGATTGTGGATCGGTTGACGAAATCAGCCCATTTTCTAGCTATGAGAGCTACCGATACTCTGAGCCAGTTAGCGAACCTATATGTGCGCGAGATAGTGAGGCTACATGGAATTCCAGTGAGCGTTGTTTCTGATAGGGATGCCCGCTTCACTTCCCACTTTTGGGAACATTTTCAGGAAGCGATGGGGACCCAGTTGAATTTTAGCACCGCGTTTCATCCTCAGACAGATGGTCAGTCAGAGAGGACTATACAGACCCTGGAGGACATGTTGAGAGCGTGTGCATTGGATTTTGGAGGCTTCTGGGATGACCATTTGCCACTCGCAGAGTTCGCGTATAATAACAGTTTTCATGCGAGTATCGGGATGGCACCATATGAGGCATTGTATGGGCGTAGATGCCGTTCCCCTATTGGATGGGAAGAGGTTGGTGACAGACAGATCTTTGCTCCCGACTTGGTTAGACAAGCCTCTGAGGACGTCCAATTGATATGTGAGAGGTTACGGACAGCTCAGAGCAGGCAAAAGAGTTATGCTGACAAGAGACGGAGACCACTAGAGTTTGAGGTGGGTGAGTCAGTGTTTCTGAAAGTTTCCCCTTCGAAGGGAATTATGAGATTTGGGAAGAAGGGAAAGTTGAGCCCTCGATATATCGGGCCATTTGAGATACTTGATAAGGTGGGAGACAAGGCGTATAGGTTGGCATTGCCACCAGAATTGGCAAGTGTGCATAACGTCTTCCACGTATCCATGTTGAGGAAGTATCACCCGGACCCGACACATGTGATAAGATATGAGCCTTTGGAGCTCAATGAGGGTATAACCTATGTTGAGAAGCCAGTTCGGGTATTGGACAGAAAAGAGAAAGTGCTGAGGACAAAGACAATTCCCTTGGTGAAGATACTTTGGCAACATCACACTGTGGAAGAAGCCACATGGGAATTGGAGAGTTTGATGCGGGAGAGGTATCCCGAGTTGTTCACAGAATAATTGGTTCCAATTTGGAGGACCAAATTTTCTAAGTGGGGGAGAATGTGAGACCCCGTATATGTATAATGGTGTATATGTACATAGAAATGTAAATGGAGTGGTACTATGAATTCATAAGTGAAGTATATGTGATGTAAGTCCATAAGTAATGTACACACTTGTGATGAGAGTGATAATCGTACATACAAGTTTCATTATGTATGAATATGTAGAAATGGACTTAAACATGTGGAGAATGTGTGTAGAATGGATTATGAATAGTTTGGTAAAATGGAAGTAGAATTGCATAAGATGTACACTTCCATTTTTGTTTATATTAAGTACCATTGGTCATACAAAGAGCCTACGCAAGTTTGAATGTGTATGAAGTGAGGATGGATGCCATTTTCAAGTCTCAAAGATGAATGAATGAGGAAATGATCATGGTAGCAAATTTAGGATGTTTGGTAAGTGTTGTTGCAGAGGAAATCTGGAAATTTTGAAGGGCAGATCGATCTCATGGGATGAGAGATCGATCTGGAAGAGCCAGAATACTCTTATTTGGGCGAAAGAATAGAACAGATCGATCTCCAATGGACCAGATCGATCTCCTTAGCTCTCTGTTTGGGAGCAGATCGATCTCATGCCTCGACAGATCGATCTCATGCCTCAACAGATCGATCTCAGGCTTAAAAATGCCGTGAAAAAGAGGGATTTTAAGGGACCAGATCGATCTCCTCTTGGACCAGATCGATCTCCTCAAGCTATTTCTATATAAGGAGTGCTGGAAATCAGAAAATTTCGAGAAAAACACAAACTTTCCACTTTCAACCCAAAAACCTAACATTCTCTCTCAAAAATCAGCCATTTTCAGTGAGGTTTGAAGAGAGATCATTAGAGACAAAGTTGTTCCTATCAAAGAGAAGAATAACATAGTTGGAAAGCATTTTCCCATTGTTGGTATTGGAGGAGTTAAGGGCATTGCCATTGGAGCAAGAAGAGAAATCAAATTGGTAAGATTCTAACACTCCAACTATGGTACATTGTTTATTTAATTGATTTTGGAGTTGTTTGGCATGAGTATGGATGGTTAGAAACTATCTAGAATGCATTGGAATGATTTTGACCTAGAAATGGTTTAGTGTGAGAAAGTGAAATTGATGGAGATTAATGATGAATGAGATATGTAGAAATCATTAATAGTGATTGTGGTATGATTTTAAGATGTGGTTAGTGGATAAATTGTGAGGTTTACCTAAAAGAGGTAAAATGAGGGTTAAGGCATTTGTAAAATGCATAAGTAAATAATGTTGACTAGTGAGGTCAATTATGGATTAAATACGTTAACTCAATCGATTTAATGAATGAATCGCAGCTTTCGAGGATACGCCGAGGCGAGTTGAGCTAAGAGCGTGAGAAGCTAAAAGGAAAGGAGTTACACCAAATAAATCGAGGTAAGGGAATTGTGTGGACTCTTAGAGATATTGTGCGCAATTTGGGCGCATAAATGTTTTGCTAGAATGCATGAGATTAGGAAATGTTGTTGTTGGGTGATTGAAGGGTAAAAGTTGGGAGTTTGAGAAATGTGCATGAAAACAAAAGCATATTGCTTTGAAAATCATGTTTTATTGCTTTTTAGCAAATGATTGGTAGGTTGGCTAACATTGAAATGATTTGCAAAAGAAATGAGTATGTTTTGGTTTTGATAACCACATTTTGCAAGTTTTGAGCCACCTACATGATTTCGTGAGTATGAAAGAGTGCAAGAGGCACTAGTTTTCACATGGATTTCATATTGTTTTGGCATTGTGCTTTGAGTTTGTCTCGCACTGGATGCCCATCTTGCATGTTGCCGTGTTTGGAGCTTCGAGTAGACTTGGTGTCACATCGATTAAATAGGCTCACACGTGCATTGTTTTGAGACATGGCATGTTAAAACAACCTGATGAGCCCGAACGAGGGATAAGGGTTGGAGATCCACCTGATGAGCCCGAACGAGGGATAAGGGTTGGAGGAACAGCTGATGAGCCCGAACGAGGGATAAGGCTGAGGGTCCACGGAGTACGTTGTACCGTGCATGTAGCATGGAGTACATTATACCGTGTTGTGATGTGATGTGCCGTCTTCGGACGAGATATGCTATGGACCGGCGGGTAGGATTTGACCCACCTCCCGTGTGGAAGCAGATGGTGGTGATATCCCGCACACCTGATCCGTGTAGCCGGTATCACAGGTTATGTACATAGGCCTTGAGGTTATTACCTATTGTTGAAACTGCCTATCTCACATGTCTAATGCTATTGAGAATAAATCCATGTTTGAAGTGATTGTGGTCAGGAAAGCCCGAGGGATGGGCTGGGACCTGACGTTGAATTGATTTGTTAATGGTTTTAAAGTGCACGGATGCATGATGTTTAATGCCATGCTTTATTGTGAATATGCATGATGATTTATACCATGCTTTGAGTTGAAATGTGCACTGAATTTTAATAGCATGAATGCTTTACATACCATTAACACAATCATACACTCATGTTTTGAGATAAACAATGAATTAAATGCTTTTGAGCATGGCATCACGATCACGTAGATAGTACAGTATCTACCTGTTCGCATGATTGCCTTACTGAGCGTGTGGTTTGCTCACCCCCCTTATTTTCCCCCTCTCTACAGAGATTTGAGTATAGATTGAGCGTGACTGGAGGCGTTCCCTTTTTGGTAATCCGCTGCATCCCATCGCTAAAGGTATACACACTTGGATTATTTTGTATCTAAACTAGACATAGCACAGTAGCATTTTGTATGTAACTACAGGGGATGTAAAACGATGTAAACACATGTAACAACTCTGATTTATATACATTTATACAAGTGTTTACTCATAAATAATGTTTTAAATTGAATTGGTATGGTGGAGTGAGTTAGACTTCGACACACAGCCCAACTGTTAAGTGTGTGGTTGTTCACGATCGAGGAAGGATGATTAAGGATTGATGCATGAAAATGCGAAAAATTTGTACGTATTTTGGTAAGTTAAGGGTCGTGACATTATTAGGCCTTATAGAAAAAATTAATCTATTGACATGTGAAAACTGTTTAGTGGAAAAAATGGCAAGAAAACCATTTGGTAAAGGAACTGAGCTAAAATTATATTGTAGTTGATTCATTTCGATATTTGTGGCCGAATGAATGTAAGGTCACGTAGAGGAGTTGTTTATTTCATTACATTCATTGATGATTACACACATTTTGGCTTTGTCTATTTGATTTCTCATAAATCTTTAAGCTCTGAAATACTTTAGAAAATATGTAAATTTTATAGAGAATCAATTAGATAAAAACGTTAGGGCGTTAAAATAGACCGTGAACGGGAGTACTTGTTTGAATAATTCAAATTTTTATGTGATGAAAAAGGAATTGATAGACAGTTGACCATTCAAAGAACTCCATAACAAAATGGTGTTGCAGAGAGGAGAAATAAAACTCTTTTTGGAAATGGTAAGGTCTATGATGGCCCAAGAAAATTTGCCAATCATCTTTTGGGGTGATGCATTTTTAACTACTGCTACATACTCAATCGTGTACCTTCCAAATCAGTTGCATCCACTTTTTATGTATTATGGACTGAAAGAAAAATTGATCTCAATAATCTAAAACCTTAGGGTTGTGGTGCTTACATTCATGAGCCAGCTCGTCAACACGACAAGTTAGGTCTCAGAGGGAAAAAGACTATGTTTATAAGATACTCTGAACATTCAAATGGATATGTGTTCATTGGTGAACAAACAAGTAGGTGTGTAACTGAATTTGAATCTTGCGATGCCACATTCTGGAAAATGTTTTTCTAAATAGGGATGAGATAGATTAGGAGAAATCTCTATATGAGATTCAAGATCAAAATAATTTGATTGTTGCAAATCGTTTAATGCATATACCTAATAATGCACCAACAATATCTCATCCAAGTAGGAGCATGAAAAAAAGATAATGAATTTGTTTCACAAGAATCACAAGTCAGGCATAGTAGTCGTGAAAAAGTTCCTCAATGCCATTTTGACATAGAGAGAGAAGCTTTCATGATTACTCCACAAGATGAAAAAGTGCTAAGGAATATTCAAGAGGCTCTTTCTTGTAATGCAAAAGAAAAGTGGATGAAAGAAATGGAAAAAGAAATGAGGTCTATGAGATCAAACAATATTTGGTAATTAGTTGATCTCCTTAAAGACACAAATGGGTTTTCAAAATTAAACGTAAGTCAGATGAGACAATTGAAAGATATAAGCCCGTTTAGTAGCTAATGGATATACTCAACAAGAGGGAATTGATTATAAGGAAACATTCTCTTATGTTAGAAGATTTACCTCGATATGCTTGATTCTAGCCATAATTGCAAGTTTAAATTTGAAGTTACATCAAATTGATGTAAAAACTGCCTTTCAAAATGTAGAACTGGAAAAGGAAATATATACGAAACAACCATAGGTTTCATTGAAAAAGGTCAAGAACATAAAATGTGTAGACTATTAATATCAATTTATGGTCTTAAACAATCTTCAAGACTGTGGTATATTAGATTTCATCAAACGATAATGTCATATGGTTTTATCATAATTGATAAAGATCACTACGTGCATGTCAAAAAGTCCAAAGACAAGTTTGTAATGTTGTCACTTTATGTGGATGTCATACAATTGACAGGAAATGACAAAGTATATCATTATAGTAAAAAATTGGTTGTCCTCGAATTTTGAAATGAAGGACATGGGCAAAGTAGCTTACATACTTGGTGTTAAAATAGAAAAAAAGATCATTCCAAGAAATCGTTAGCTCTTTCACAAGAGTGATATATTAAGAAAATTCTTGAATGATTCCACATGCAAGATTGCAAGCCAATAAATACTCTTACTGCTAAAGGCAAAGGCCTAAGTAAAAAAATGTGTCCTAAGACTCTTCATGAAAAGGAACAAATGGCATGAGTTCCTTATTCCAGTGCTGTTGGAAGACTTATGTATGCTATGATGTGCACAAGGCCAGATATTTGTTAAGCAGTTAGAATGGTAAGCAGATACCAATCTAACCCAGGACAACCCTATTAGAAAGCTGACAAAAGGATATTAAGGTATCTTAAAGGCATTGTAGATTATTCATTGTGCTATCATGGAAGTGATTTAAATCTGATTAGCTATATGGACATTGATTGGGGAAGAGATTTAGAAGAAAAGAAATCTACATCAGCTATGTTTTCTTACTGAATAGTGGGGTAATCTCATAGAGTAGTAAAAAACAGACGTGTATAGCTCTTTCCACAATGAAAGCTAAATTTGTAGCATTTTCAGCAGTAGTGCAATAGGCTGTTTGGCACAAGAGATTTTTGGAATCATTTGGGGTTTGATAATAATGAACCAAACTCTGTGTTAGTG
This sequence comes from Firmiana major, assembly GCA_033439115.1. Classification (NCBI taxonomy): domain Eukaryota; kingdom Viridiplantae; phylum Streptophyta; class Magnoliopsida; order Malvales; family Malvaceae; genus Firmiana; species Firmiana major. The sequence goes on along the minus strand of CM065908.1, from coordinate 6,976,959 downwards.
AATTGTGATACTGAGTAGCAATCACATTCACTAAAGATTCTAAATATTATTCAAAAACCAAACACATAGATAGCAAGTATAATTTTGTTAGAGACAAGGTTGCATGAATGGAAGTCAATATGCAGTACATTTCTACGCAAAAGATGATTGTAGATCCATTTCAGAGCCTATACCTAAAGATATGTATAATAGATACACTAGATCTCTAGGATTATGTAGGTTTTGATGTTCTTGCTAAGATGTTCTTAGTGAACGATTTATGATTATTTTCCCAGTTGTATTTGATGTTAACCAATTTTAATTTCAATTAATACTTATAAAGTTTAATACTTTGTTTAATGAAGCATACATACATACATATATATATATATATATATATATGTTAAGTAATATACAGTATTATGTTAAAGGTATGTCAGACAGATGATTGGCTTTCTCACACAAGCAATCACCTCTATAGCTCAATGTTATAGATATGAGATTAGTTGTAAGCAATAAGAACTTGAGAGCTCAAGCCTAAAACATAATTGTTTTAACAATGAGTCAAGATGAGGTTATATGATAATGAGATTTGTGATCGGAAGTGAATGACCCCACCGTTCACTTTATCTGTCTTTAAATGCCAGGTGGAATTCCTGTTATTATATTTTAAAAAAGTAGAGATGTGGACTCAAGTTGGAGAGTGAAAGTATCTAAACTATCACTTGTACGATATTAAAGTTATGATAAAGACATGCGCTTCATGGGAAAAGGAGAGTAGTACCGTAGCTTGTGTTTCATACCACATGTGCATAATTCAATCAATAAAGGTAACAGAAGAATTTATCTTTGCTTCAATGTTGTGTGAAACCCATGAGACAAAAAGGATTTCAAATTAGTACCCTTATAACTTTTGATTGTTTCATAAAGTATCAATTAAATGTTAGCTATTTTGGAATGTTACCAATGCTTATGGATGATCCGATCCAATTGTACGTATTTGAAGAGCAGTTGAATTGAAATGGAGTGATTTCAGAAGAAGGAAAGATCATTTTGGTGTCACATTTAATTGTATTCACTGATTGACCAATTATGTTTAAATAGTTAGACATAATTGTGAAAACACAATTATATCATACATCTTGATAAGAGAAAGATCATGGGAAACTTGAAATGTGACTGAATGGATCCAGGGCATTGCATACTAACTCTACTTATATTTTTGGGTTACTCTGTGTAGCAATAAGCTCTTGAGACGATAAAGTATGCTGTTCGCACGACCTATTTTCCTATACGAATTTTGTAGAGAAAAGAGTTACATTATCTTGAAATTGGTTTGAGAGTATAGTACACTTATTCTGTACGAGTGAGAGATGCTGGATTTTGGATTCGAGTCCGTCCATAATGGGTTGCCCGATCTAATTATACAAACAGCTACCAAAGGCGGTCTTCATGTAGAAAACTACCTTAGATAGTTGTTGTAAAACCAAAAATTTTCACATTAGTAAGTAATTGAAAGTTATGGAATAACTAAGTACTCGTAATAATGTTATGCAGGCCCAAAGTGATCAAAGCGCTCGGGATTGTGAACGGGGCTCGGTGGCACAAAAATTGAGGTAAGGCTTTGAACCAGAGAATTCACTTAAGATTATGCATATGTTCATGAAATGATGTTGGGAAGTGAAAATTAAAGTAATGGAAGTGAAAAAGTTAATAAAACTCGAGTTTACGATAAACCGAGAAAAATGAGCCTAGTTAAGGAAATAAATTTGAAATAAATTATAGAAATTCAAAAAAATTATTTCGAGACCATGAGAAGTTAGTATAAGGTAATATTTACTTGGGAAATTAAAATTAAGTGGAAATATAAAGGTTTAGATGTTTAAATGAATTTTTAAAGTGAATACAAAATTAAAGCCATTTTGCTCGGTATTTTGACCGAACTGAGTAAAATGAGCTTAATCGGGAAAATTTCTTAAACAAGTGACCCCCAAATTCTTATGGGAGATACTATAGACATAATAAAATATTGAAGAAGTGGAGAATTGGAAGAAATTGGAGTAGAAATAATTTTTAAGGATTTTACAAAAAGGGTTAGTGGGCTGCCCTGTTTCAGGCAACCTGTACACTTAGTAAATTGGGTCTAAATTGAAGCCCATCCAATGGCCCTATGTCACGACCTCCCGTGACTTACCAAAATTCACTACAAGTTTTTTGTATTTTACTTACCTTCTGTCACAATTTAATCACCAAACCGTTGGGCTATGATTCGATATTAGTCACCTTAACTACATTCATTCCATAACATGCATACAAGTCAATACAATTATCCATTGACTGTAAGTACTCTTTTCTTAAAAGTAAATTCTTATACATTAATGCAAATCCTTGTACATATACATCCTCGATCGTACATTCGTTTACATAACTGTGCTTTTACATTGTTCAGTACAAAACGTTCGAATGTGTATACCTTACGTAAGATGGATATGCAGCGGATAAAGGAATACCAGTCCTCAACCGAGCTCAACTACTGTGGACGCTCTGTAGAGAGGAGGAAATAAAAAGGAGGTGAGTTCACAGCTCAGTAAGGAAATAAGGCAAGCAAGTAGATAACTACACTATCTACAAAATATAATGCTCATGCCTTGAAATCATTTCCTTTTCTATTCGTATCTAAAACATGTGTCTTTCTTGAAACATTTATGCAATATATATATAGATACAAATCAGCAGTTATGAACTAAAAACATGGAAAATCCGAGCCTCACCCATCCCTCGGGTTACCCTTCCACACACAAGGTCACATGTCGAGGCTCAACCCATCCCTCAGGTCTACCCAATTATAAAACCTCATGTGACAATTCAAACAAGAAATATCAGTAAGGTGAGATAGGAGACTACTTGTTTCGAGATTATGATCATAACTCATTTTCCGTGATCCCAGGCTACACAGTACTCGGTGTACGGGCCTCACATTTGCTGTAACGGGAGGTGGGTCAAATCCTCACCCATCAACCAATAACTCTATATCATCGTGTACTAACGGTACAACGTATTCCATGTGACATACACTGTACAAAGTACTCTATGGACCCAATCCTTATAGTCGGGCTGCCTACCATAGGTCTTAGCCCTCATACCATGGATAATAGTTTTCAATAGCCCTAGGCCATATCTCAAAATTTTGCACGTGTGAGCATGTAATCGGTGCGACACACAGTCTGCATAGGCTCCCAACACGGCTGTTTCATGCTGTCTCTTTCAAAATTGGTATGTGCGAGTAAACTCTAGCACTACCTCATGCACAAGTTATATAAATCTAGTGCGAGTAATGCTCCCAGCACTATGCATGTAAAAATGAGTATGAGCTATGCTCAAATACTCTATCATGCATCAATCAATAAAACTGAGTATGAGCAATGCTCAAGTACTCTGTCATACACAAATCACATTAAAATCAAGTACGAGAAATGTAAGACCCTTAATTTTCTATGTAATGTGTATGACGATTGAATGTATAAACAAGTTACATTACATATGAACAACAAGAAATGAAGGTTTTTGAGTTCTAAGTGTGAGTGGATTGATAATTGAGTGTTGAAGTGATTAGGTATGAGTTTGAATGGGAAGAATTACAGCAAAAAGGTGTAGGATGAAGGCCAGATCGATCCCATGCAGGGAGAGATCGATCTTAAGGCTTGAAAAATGCAAAATCAAGCATGTTAGAAGAGGGAGATCGATCCCTCACTCAAGCAGATCGATCTCCATTACTCTCGGGCTGGAGCAGATTGATCTCTCCATAAAGCTAGATCGATCTCCTTAGCTCTCTGCCTGAGACAAATCGATCCTGTTCCATTGAAGCAGATCGATCTCAATACAACAGGGCAGATCGATCTCATGCATTCAACAGATCGATCTCATACCCTAAAATGTCATGAAATTGAAGGATTTAAGCGAGGCCAGATTGATCTCCACTCTATGCAGATCAATCTCATCAAGCCAATTCTATAAATAGAGAGCAGTTGGATCTACAATTCACGGGAACAAAACATTTCTTTCTATTTCAATCTTAAAACCTAACTTTCTTACTCTAAAATCACCCATTTTCATAAAGATTTGAGGAAAGACCATTAGAGTAAAGTTGTTCATCATAAAGAGAAGAATAACATAACTTGGAATCAATACCCCATTGGTTGGATTAACGGAGCAAAGGTGCATTTCCATTTGGAGCAAGGAGAAAATCAAGTTAGGTGAGTTTCTAATATACCAATCCAATGTACATTCATCTAGTTATTGATTTTGAGTTGATTTGGTGTGTATATTAATGATAGAAACTACTTAGGATGTGATGGAACTAATATGACCTAGAAAATAGAATGAGTCTAGTGTGAGAAAATGTGATATGGTTGAGTTAATGGTAAATGAACTATGTTAGAGTGTTAGTGGAGTAATATGCATGATTTTGAGATGATGGAATGAAGCTACATTTTGAGGATAGTCAATTTATGAAAATGAGTATATAAGGTGTTTGACAAAATGCCATAGTGAAGTAAATGATGAAATAGAAACACTATGGGCTTAAATATCAGTTTAGTATGAATCGATGGATCTAAAAGAGTCCAATAGGCTCCCGAAACAAGAGTAGAGCAATCAAATGAGGCTTTACAAATAATAACGAAGACTATAGGTTGAATCAACTATAGTGAACACAAGAGTTGTGTTACATTGAACTAAATTGACGTGAGGTGTAATCTTGTGCAGTTCTGGAGAGTTCGTTAGAGACGAATCGAACTGTGCAATCAAGCAGCTTTAAGGAAGTGGAATCACGCAACGCGATTCCAGGTAAGGGAATTCTGTGAGTATACAGAGATAGCTGCTCGTATTTCGTGGGTGAATATAGGGTTTGTAAAATGCATGGTTGTTTAGAGAAGTGGTTGATAATATGTATGAACGACTACAAGTATGTATGTATGTGATTTGGTTTTTGAAGTAATTCCTATAAAAAGGGATAGTAAGGCTAATAATTGCATAAATCATATGTTTTAATGTTTTATGAAACACATGGCTTTGGTTTAATTAAATTGATGGATAGGTTGGCTATTTGATTTCTTGTAATTTCATGAAATAGCACGAGGTATGTGCTGAATTTGTTTTGAAATAAGTTGTGTTGAAATAGAGCCGCCTATCATATTTACGTGAGTTAAAACGTGCTGGAGCCTCGCTCGCGCGGAATTTTGATGCTTTGACATGTATGAAAAGTGCTAGAGCTTGGCTTGCACCTTGATTTGAATTATGATGATATTTTATAAACTGTACTGGAGCTTCTGCTCGTACATGGATTTCGATTGACTTTCTTATGCATATAACCATACTGGAGCTATGCTCGTAGATGATTTCTTCATGATTTTATGCATAATGTCGTACTAGAGCTTTGCTTGTACGAGGTGATTTATTAACGTTGCATGAGTCGTGCTAGAGCTTAGCTCGCACAAGTTTTCACACTGTGGTATATATTATGCCGTGGAGATGGTAAGATCCTCAAGCCCTACATCCTTAAGCCTGACGGGGTGGGGAGACTCTCTTACGGTAGGATCCTTAAGCCCGTTGGGGTGGGGAGGCTCTCTTACAAGACGAAAAGCTCCCACGTGCACTTGAGACTATATAGGTTACACATGGCATGGGGTAGATAAGACCTACGACTGGCACCCCTAACCCTGACGTGGGTCGCGGAGTACGTTGCAATGTGTATATCACATGGAGTACGCTGTACCGCGTGGTTGTGATGATGATTGAAAAGTATGGTGAAGAACTAATCCACCTTCGTTCCAACATGATGCCCCGCACACCGGGATCCGTGTGGTTTGGGATGATTACGACATAGTTGGCCAACATAGTCTTTGAGATATAGTGATCGCTTGTCTCACATAATATTACATAGTACCACATGGTTTTATACACTGAGTGTGATTATGTTGTCCAGGGTAGACCTGAGGGAGGGGTCGAGCCTTGTGGGATTTATTTAAAGAAATGATGTTCTTTTGTGATGAGATTAATGCATTTTGAGAAAAAGATGAATTGAGATTTAATGTGTTTTGTGAAAGTGATAAATCTTAAAGGATGTTTCGTATCGAATTTTTTGGTTATGATGAGTTTTAATAACAATGAGCATGAAAGGTTTTACATGATGATTTTGCCATGTCTTACATGCCTATTTCTATGTTTTTTTTTTGTTCATGATATATGTATATACATGCGGCATAGTTTTATTTCCTCATGCTCCTCTTATAAATGATTTAAGCCATGACATTATCAGCATTTAGATAGAGTAGTTATCTACCATGCTTGCATTATTGCCTTAGTGAGCGTGTGGTTGCTCATCCCTCTACTTTCCCCCTCTACAGAGCACACATAGTAGCCCAGTAAGGACTAAGGTGTTATACTTGGACATCTGCTGCACTCCATCGCCGAGAGGTATACACACAGAGATTTTTTTTGTATCTAAACATGTAAAGGCACAGTAGTCATTTTGAATTGTGATATGAGGGATGTAAATGTTAGAAAACAAGTCGTGTATAAACATATGACTTAACTTGCAAATGTATGACATTACTTTTGATTTATTGGAAATAGATGGTAAATGATGATTATTATTGACTCACAGCCCAACTGTGTAGTGTTATGAAAGTTTACGACCGGGTAAGGAAATGAAAAATACGAAACATTTATAGGGATTTTCAGATAAATAGGATAAAAAGGGTCATGACAAGAAATACTCAAGTACTATGTGATGCATATCTTATAAAATATAGTGCGAGTATCACTCTAGCACTAAGGGTTTTCACACAAATCCGATAGATGACTTATTTCAATTGAAATTCACTCAATTAAATCAAATCGGCACTAAAATGTGTTGTTTTCGCATATAACATGAAAACATTAGCCAAATCTATCCATGCAACTGTCAAAACTAGTCACAAACATGCTTCCTAAGCTTTTTACCCTTATTTGGGGTAATCACAATTTTACCTTATCGGTTCCTACCGAACTTTTCTATACTCGAAATTTCATATACAATATAATATTCAAAATTCTATTCGAAATACATGTAGCTACCTCTAGCTACTCATAAAATTCCCTTACCTTTGATCACGTCGAGTGACCTCACTTCCTCGTTCTGCTAAACCTTGCAATCCAATCAGCTTCCAATATAAACTCCGAAGCTGCAGATAACCATTCACATCAATATACCTTAATATACTAAATTTTCATTTGCATGAACCTCAAATCAATGCATTTAGCCATTTTTACACTCATTTGGCCTTATTACATCTCATTGGACTTTACTCTTTCTTAAGTCCATTTCCAATACATGTATTTCACTAAACTATCTTACAATCATATATACATGCTTATTAATATCACTACATGCTTCAATCATCATTGAATCCATGTCTACTCAACTTTCTCTCATTTTCTCATATCCAAGCCAAAAATCTAGGTCATGGAGATTTTACATATTCAAGATGTTTTCAGCAACTCACACATACACCAATCAACTCACCAAGATACCTATTGTCACACCCCACTTCCGGGTGCTTTTTATCCATACATATACTACTAACGATTGGGCTATGAGTCAATGTAATTACTAAATTCCATACACTTATAGCGAAAAAATTTAAAACTTTAATTCACACACTCAAAAATGTGTGTAAATATTCAAAATCAATTGTATAATAATTTATCTTTACATAACATCCCTATACAACTGTTCACCTTTTCGATTCATAACTGTGCGATACATTATAATAGATACAAAATGCTCATGTGTATACAAATCTTTATACCTTCGTAACTGGTGGGAGCTGTCCAACACAAATAGAGATCTAAAGATCACCGCATGGCTCTACTACTCAGTATCTGGAGGGAGAAAAATAGTGGGATGAGCAAACCACAGCTCAATAAGGAAAAAGATGCTAATAGGTAGATAATGTACTACCTACATAGCCCATGCATGAAATAACAAAACCATGTCTCAATATAAATGGAAATATCACTAGTAAATGCCTTTAAACATGCTTCTCACATAAGCATTTTCATAAAAACTAATATTCAATACTTCCATTTAAAAACATGTCATAAAACAATGCTATCACAACACAAGCATTCAAATCAAGAGATTTATCAAATCACAATATCTCTTTGCTTTTCCCAAATTATTTCTTTTCATCAAATCTCTTTCTTTTCTGAGTTTCTCAATTTCTCTTATCTCTGAGACAGGCATGGAATTTCGGCAAACTAAAATCCATGACATATGGCCATAGTCAGTGATCCCAGGACTGACTGATCAGGTGTGCACAGGGCATCACTTGCCTGAAGGGCGGATGGGTCAGTCCTACCCTTCGGCTCATCTCAATCATCATCATCTTCCTCATCAACTCATGGTACAATGTACGCCATGTGTCATCTATGCGATACTCGTACACACGTGCACCCAGCACGATACATAGTATTCCTCGGACAACTACACAGTTCAACGTACGACCGTGGACCCAGTCCATCCACCATAATCCGATGGACTCATCATCTTGAACCATGTCCATATACCGGGCGAGCAAAATAATCGTGACACACAGTCATCGCAAGGCTCCAGCACGGTATCTCTCAGTGCGAGTAACTGCTTCTAGCACTGTGTCATATCAAACTCAGCAAAACCAGTCCGAGCAATGCTCCAACACCTTTCTCAAATCCATCGTGAGAGATGAACTCCAGCACGGTATATCAAAACCATGGAAACATGGGCGAGATAAACTCCAGCACATCATCATTATAAAATCATGTACGAGTCACGCTCTAGCATGGTTTATCAAAACATGTAAACGTATGCGAGTGAAACTCCAACATAGTTAAAATCATTAAAACGGGTGTGAGCTAGAGCTCCAACACCAATTCACATCTCAAATCCGATAAGTGGCTATTTTCTCTTTTAAAAACTTAAAACATATTTATTTACGTTGCATGCCGTCCCATACTAAACATGTAAAGCTAGCCAACCTATCCATCATCATTTCTCAATTACAAAATCAGCACATAGTTGAGAAAACATAAAAAAAATCGTATAGATGTAAAAGCATTAAAAACATGCATGTCAGGTTGTTTTCCTTCCCACATCCCATTTTCACAAAATATATACCATAATACATTTCGTGATCTCATATCATCTCATAGCTCAATAGCTAAACGTACTATTACTAGCATCATATCTACTAAAATTATTGTAAAATACGTACAAATACCTCTATCGCTAACATACAGTCCCTTACCTCGAATCGTGCTTGTATTCCCTTCGTCTCGTTTGCTTTGTTTGCGATTCGGGTTAATCATGTTCCACATATTTCAATCTACACGTGTAAATCATTAAGTTATTTTCTTTTCCTTCTTCTAAACATACACATTGTCATTTAGTTATCTATTCATACTCCTCAAACCCTTAAATCATATTTCACCTTCCCACTAATATCATTTTATCCTCTCTTAAGTCTCTCATCACTTTTCCATGGATTTCCCTTCATAAATTCCTTTTAATATTACTCACTCATCACTACAATCATCATTCCTACCAATATTTCACATACCATTCAACCCAATAAATGTCTAGTAATCTTATATTTTAGGCTTGAAGGTTGAAGAGCTTACCTAGCTTAGTCTTTTTCCTTAGCCCAAACTTGTGGTAGCCAAAATTGCTTCTCTTGGTCACACCAACGTGTGATTTTTGGGTATGTTGTTCTCCTTGCTTCAAGGAACAACTTTCCCTTCTCGAGCTTCTTCAAATTCTAGCTGGAATGTAGTGATATTTAGAGTGAGAAGGCTTGGTTTCTTAGAGAGAAAATGACAGATGCAGGTTTGGTGGGGAAGAAATCTGAGTTTTCAGCTCAATCCCGCGCTCCTTTTATAGATGCAAACACATGAGATCGATCCGGACCTTGTGGAATCGATCTCTGCATGGTTTGGTAGTCCTTTTTATCAAACGTAACTACTACCAGATCGATATGCTCTTCATGATGAGATCGATCTGTTATAAACAAATTTCTTCTTAGAGATCGATCTGCCACTTGTAGGAGATCGATCTGCTTCTTATAGAACTTTAATGAGATCGATCTGTTTCTTAAGGGAGATCGATCTCTTCTTGACCAAGGCTTAAAAAGATCGATTTGTGCCTGTGAAGGATCGATTCCTTCCAGGCAGAGACTTAAGGAGATTGATTTGCCTTCCCATGAGATTGATCTACCCTATTCCATTTAACAAATTCTTAGCATTTCATGAGGGCAGATCGATCTCTCCTTCATATGAGATCGATCTCTCATCCCCTGCACCCCCATTTCTGCATTTTTTTTGCAGATTTCCAACTGCATACTCACCCTCATTTGGTTCATACCTCAATTTGCAATCCGTGCATAATTAACATACAATGGCATCCATTCCATATAGTTTATTGGTATTAAAACTTGTTCATACAACTTAAAATCTTGGATGTTTAATTAAATTCATAATCCTTACATCCTTTTATCACTTATATACTTGTAACAAATGTACATATACATATACATATACATATATACATCATAGCCTCTTAAGCCATCCTTGTAGCATTACAAGCATTACATTTCTCCCCTCCTTAGATAATTTTGTCCTCCAAATTGAACCCAGTCTATCCTAAAAAAGTTGGGGATATTTCTCCTTCATCAGTTCCTCTAACTCCCAAGTGGCTTCCTTCGATGTATGATGCTGCCACAGGACTTTAACCAATGAAATCGACTTGTTCCACAACACTTTCTCTTTTCTATCCAATATCCGGATCAGTTTCTCCACATACGGCATATCCTCCTTGAGCTCCAATGGCTCATAGCTAATTACTTGTGTTGGATCCGAGTAATACTTTCGAAGCATAGAAACATGGAAGACATTGTGAACTTCTGCTAGCTCAGGTGGTAAGGCTAGCCTATATGCTCTATCTCCCACTCTATCTAAAATCTCGAAAGGACCAATGTAACGGAGACTTAGTTTTCCTTTCTTCCCGAACCTCGTTATTCCCTTAGAAGGAGATACTCTAAAAAATACGAACTCACCCACATCAAACTCAAGTGGTCTCCATCTCCTGTCAGAATAGCTCTTTTGTCGACTTTGAGCTGTTCGTAGCCTCTCAATATTATTTGAACATCCTCGGAAGCTTGTCTAACCAAATCGAGAGCAAGAAACTGTCTGTCACCAACTTCTTTCCAACCAATAGGTGATCGGCATCTACGACCATATAGTGCCTTATAAGGGGGCATACTAATACTTGAGTGATAACTGTTATTATAGGCGAACTCAATCAATGACAAGTGATCGTCCTAGGAGCCTTTAAAATCCAACACACATGCTCTCAGCATATCCTCCAGGGTCTGTATAGTCCTCTCTGACTGACCATCTATCTGAGGATGAAAACGGTGCTAAAGCTCAATTGGGTCCCCATCGCTTCCTAAAAATGTCCCCAAAAGTGGAAAGTGGAAAGTGAAGCGGGCATTCCTATCAGAAACAACACTCACTGGGACTCCATGCAATCTCACTATCTCCCGTACATACAAGTTCACCAGTGCACTCAAAGTATCTGTAGATCTCATGGCTAAAAAGTGTGTCGATTTCGTTAACCGATCTACTATAACCCATTTAGCATCATGGTTCTTACAAGTTCTTAGTAACCCCGTCATAAAATCGATGGTGACGTGCTCCCACTTCCATGTCGGTATCAGTAGAGGTCACAATAATCCTCTTGGTTTTTGATGCACTACCTTAACCTGCTGACAGACTAGACATCTAACAATATACTCAGCTATATCTCTTTTCATCCCAGACCACTAGTATACCTTCCGGAGATTCTGATACATTTTACTACTCCCCGGGTGTACTGTATATCTCGATGAGTGAGCCTCTGATAAGATTAACTTCCAGGGTCTGTATAGTCCTCTCTGACTGACCATCTATCTGAGGATGAAAACGGTGCTAAAGCTCAATTGGGTCCCCATCGCTTCCTAAAAATGTCCCCAAAAGTGGAAAGTGGAAAGTGAAGCGGGCATTCCTATCAGAAACAACACTCACTGGGACTCCATGCAATCTCACTATCTCCCGTACATACAAGTTCACCAGTGCACTCAAAGTATCTGTAGATCTCATGGCTAAAAAGTGTGTCGATTTCGTTAACCGATCTACTATAACCCATTTAGCATCATGGTTCTTACAAGTTCTTAGTAACCCCGTCATAAAATCGATGGTGACGTGCTCCCACTTCCATGTCGGTATCAGTAGAGGTCACAATAATCCTCTTGGTTTTTGATGCACTACCTTAACCTGCTGACAGACTAGACATCTAACAATATACTCAGCTATATCTCTTTTCATCCCAGACCACTAGTATACCTTCCGGAGATTCTGATACATTTTACTACTCCCCGGGTGTACTGTATATCTCGATGAGTGAGCCTCTGATAAGATTAACTTCCTCAGCTCTGAATCCTTAGGAACACATATTCTATTTTTAAACCTTAGTACTCCATCTAAACTCAATACAAATTCTGTACCCTAACCCTTTTGGATTTGGCTAATCATATCATTACACCATTGATCATTTTGCTGAGCTTGTCAGACTCTCTCAATCAACTCCGGTTCTAATCTCAAGCTAGCTATAACTGCCAATCTCAGGTAGGGTCATGTCCAAGCTAAGGCTCGTTAATTGTTCCAATAATTCGTGCTCCCTAACCATCATATATGATACCAATCCGAGACTCTTTCTACTCAATGCATCGACAACCACATTCGCCTTCCTCGGGTGGTACAAAATCTCACAATCATAGTCTTTGAGGAGTTCTAACCACCTTCTCTGTCTCATATTTAACTCATTCTGTGAGAATAGATACTTAAGACTCTTGTGATCCGTAAAGATATGAAATCTCTCACAATACAAGTAGTGGCACCATATCTTCAATGCAAATACTACGACTGCCAACTCTAAATCGTGAGTGGGGTAGTTCTTCTCATGATCTTTTAGCTGTATGGATCCATAAGCAACTACCCTTCCATTCTGCATGAAGACACAACCTAGTCCTTGGTGTGAAGCATTTGTGTAAACAGAATAGTTCCCTGAGCTGTTAGGGATGGTGAGAACTGGCATGGTGGTTAATCTGCGCTTAAGTTCCTAAAAACTCATCTCACATGCTTCATCCCACGTAAACTCCATATTCTTTCTTGTAAGACGTGTCAATGGAGCAGCAAATCTCGAGAAACCCTCTACAAATCTCCTATAGTAACCAGCCAAACCCAAAAAACTTCTGATCTCAGTGACTGTCATGGGCTGTACCTATTGAACAATAGCCTCAATCTTGGATGGATCTACTGACACCCCATCCTTCGATATAACATGGTCCAGAAAAGAAATATGCTCTAACCAAAAGTCACATTTATTAAGCTTGGCATACAACCTTCTCTCTCGGAGGGTTTGTAAAACAATCCTCAAGTGCTGCTCATGCTCTTCCCTGGACCTTGAATACACCAATATGTTATTAATGAAAACGATCACGAACTAGTCCAGGTATGGCTTAAATACCTTATTCATTAGAGCCATAAAAGCTGCTGGCGCATTCGTTAACCTGAGAGGCATCACCAAGCATTCGTAATGAGCATAGCGGGTGCGAAAAGCTATCTTGGGCACATTTTCCTTTTGAATCTTCAATTGATGATACCCAGACCTCAGATCTATCTTGGAAAAGATCTGCGCTCCTTGAAGCTGATCCAATAAATCATCGATGCGAGACAAGGGATACTTATTCTTGATGGTAGCCTTGTTCAACATCCGAGAATCAATACACAACCTAAGGCTCCCATCTCTCTTCTTCACAAACAATATTAAGGCTCCCCATGGTGAGACACTCGGTCTTATAAACCCTTTATCTAGTATATCTTGCAATTGCTTCCTTAATTCCTCTAGCTCAACTGGAGCCATCCTGTATGGTGGTTTGGAAATTGGCTCTGTTCCAGGTGTTAAGTCTATACTAAATTCCATTTCTCTATCCGGTGGTAATCTTGGTAGGTCATCTGGAAAGACATTAGAAAATTCTCTAACCACAAGAATGTCATCCATATTCGGATGTGGCTTGTTCAAGTCCACTACATAAGCAATAAGACCTTCAAGACAACATTCATGTCATTTATGTACCAATGCACTTGTTACAAAATCAGGATTTCATTACTTCTCTTAAAATCATACAACACATTCTTCGGGTAGAGAAAATGTAATGGACTTAGAATGACAGTCTAAGACAGCATGATTGGTAGCTAACCAATCCTTTCCGAAGATTATATCAAGGTCATACATATTCAACAAAATCAGATTAGCTGTCGTACACTTATCTCCTACCCTCACTTTACAATCTTTATACACTTGTTCGGCTAATTGACTAACTCTTATTGGAGTACTTATTAATAAAGTCCTATTCAAGTGTGTGGGTCTTACAAACTTTGTTAACTTTGATGCACATGCAGGCGATATAAAGGAATGCGTAGCACCAGAATCAAACAAAGCTATAGCTTCCAAGCTGAAAATTAAGATTGTACCTTTTATCACCTCAGATGAGGTATCTGCTGATGCCTGGTTTATCACATATACCCTACCTTGACCCACAACTTGCTTTCTTTTTTTTTTTTTTCAGCTGTGGCTCTCTTCCTTGCAGGAGGTGTAATTATAGGAACTTTCTCTGGCTCCTTACTCCTTTGTGGAACTACCTCAACTGCTTCTGGGCAATCTCTTGCATAGTGCCCAAGCCTACCACATCTGAAACATCGTGCACCCTGAAAATGATAGGGCCTACCACCATGATATCAGCCACACACTCTGCACTGATCAGTAGTCTATCGGGGTCCACCAATCACTATACCCCTGGCTGGGGCTGGAGTCGGATGTATATAAGGCCTAGCGACCTTCTTCTGTGACTCATTTGCCTCTCTCCAACGTTTACCAACGCCTCTCTGTCTAAACCTAACACTCTTGCCAAGTCCTAATTTCCTCAAACCCTTGTATTTACCCCAACTGAACTCTGAAATTTATAGGTCATAATCCCGCTCACACAACTGGGCCCGTCGCACAAACTCTCTATATGTAGCAATATCAAACGGGGCCAACTTAGCTCTGACCAAAGGCCTCAGTCCGTTAACAAACCTACGGACCCTAATAGCTTCACTCTTTATGGAGTCTGGATCAAACTGGCCTAATGAGGTGAATCGTGACTCGTACTCATCCACTATTCGATTTCCTTGAGTCAGATTCAAAAACTCCATTTGTAACCTACGTCGAGCAGTATCTGGGATGTATTCCTCTCTGAAAGCATCCAAAAATATATCCCATGTGATAGCCATACCTTGAGCTCTCAACATAGGCCTAGTAGACTTCCACCAGTGCTCTGTTTTGCCTCTCAACACAAAGGTTGCAAGCGCTACTCTCTCCGTAGCCGAACATCTACAGAAGTCAAACAACTTCGCCATTTAACTGATCCAATCCTCAGCCACTGTCGGATCCTTTACCCCACTAAAAGAAGGAGGCTTAAAATCCATAAAATGCCTCAACCTCTCCATATCACAATCATAACCATGCCCTAAATCATTGTCATCATCATCATCATCATACTGTTGTGGGGCCACTGGAGGAGGTACTGGTCGAATATAGGGATCTCGTGGCCTAACCAGTTCAGGTTATGCAGGTGTAGCATTCTCAGGTTCAGGTGCAGCTGCTGGGGGATTCAGTGCAGCCTGTCCTGCTGTACCAGGTATACCCTCCAACCTAGACATAATCTAACCCACCATGGTCATCATCGTACGCATATCTTCCTCTATTCTGGCTACCTGAGGATCGAAAGCCTCCATCTGTTCATGGGGCTCATGACTAGAGGACGATCTACTATACCTCTTAGTCCTATCATTCCATCCCTGAGCTCTCAAGCTCTCTCCCCTCTTGCGGTGTCTCTCAGGCATATTTCACAAGCCTGCTAACTTTCCTTCATTTATAACAAACTTTTAATTCACTACCAACTCTGTATACACATTTGCATCTAAATATCGCACAGTAACTTGGGGATGTATGTTTCTTAGTCCTAAACATCGACTCACATCAGACCAACCAAGCTCTGATACCAAATCTGTCATACACCACTTTCGGGTGCTCTTTATCCATACATATACTACTAACGGTTGGGCTGTGAGTCAATGTAATTACTAAATTCCATACACTTATAGCGAAAAAAATTAAAACTTTAATTCACACAATCCCAGGCATGTGTAAATATTCAAAATCAGTTGTATAATAATATATCTTTACATAACATCCTCATACAACTGTTCACCTTTTCGATTCATAACTGTGCGATACATTACAATAGATACAAAATGCTCATGTGTATACAAATCTTTATACCTTTGCAACTGGTGGGAGCTGTTTAACACAAACAGAGATCTAGAGATCACCGTATGACTCTACTTCTCAATATCTAGAGAGGAAAAATAGTGGGATGAACAAACCACAGCTCAGTAAGAAAAAAGATGCTAACATGTAGATATTGTACAACCTGCATAGCCCATGCATGAAATAACAAAACCATGTCTCAATATAAATGGAAATATCACTAGTAAATGCATTTAAACATGCTTCTCACATAAACATTTTCATAAAAACTAATAATCAATACTTCCATTTAAAAACATGTCATAAAACAATGCTATCACAGCACAAGCATTCAAATCAAGAGATTTATCAAATCAAAATATCTCTTTGCTTTTCCCAAATCATTTCTTTTCATCAAATCTCTTTCTTTTCTGAGTTTCTCAATTTCTCTTATCTCTGAGATAGGCATGGAATTCTCGACAAACTAATATCCACGACATATGGCCATAGTCAGTGATCCCAGGCCTCACTGATCAGGTGTGCACAGGGTATCACTTGCTTGAAGGGGGGATGGGTCAGTCCTACCCTTCGACTCATGTCAATCATCATTATCTTCCTCATCAACTTATGGTACAATGTACGCCATGTGTCATCTATGCGATACTCATACTCATGTGCACCCAGCATGGTACATAGCATTCTTCAGACAACTAAATAGTTCAACGTATGATCGTGGACCCAATCTATCCACACTACTCCGATGGACTCATCATCCTGAACCATGTCTCATATACCCGGTGAGCAAAATCATCGTGAAACACAGTCATCGCAAGGCTCCAGCGCGGTATCTTTCAGTGCAAGCAACTGCTTCTACCACCGTGTCATATCAAACTCAGCAAAACTAGTTTGAGCAATGCTCCAGCCCCTTTCTCAAATCCATCGTACGAGATGAACTCCAGCACGGCATATCAAAACCATGGAAACATGTGCGAGATAAACTCCAGCACATCATCATTATAAAACCATGTACGAGTCACGCTCCAACACGGTTTATGAAAACATGTAAACGTATGCGAGTGAAACTCCAACATAGTCAAAATCATTAAAACGGGTGTGAGCTAGAGCTCCAACACTAATTCACATCTCAAATCTGATAGGTGGCTATTTTCTCTTTTAAAAACTCAAAACATGTTTATTTACGTTGCATGCCGTCTCATGCTAAATATGTAAAGCTAGCCAACCTATCCATCATCATTTCTCAATTACAAAATCAGCACATAGTTGAGAAAACATAAAAAAACATCGTATAGATGTAAAAGCATTAAAAACATGCATGTCAGGCTATTTTCCTTCCCACATCCCATTTTCACAATATATATACCATAATAAATTTCATGATCTCATATCATCTCATAGCTCAATAGCTAAACGTACTATTACTAGCGTCATATCTACTAAAATTACTGTAAAATATGTACAAATACCTCTATTGCTAACATACAGTCCCTTACCTCGAATCGCACTTGTATTCCCTTCGTCTCATTTGCTCTGTTCGCGATCCGGGTTAATCGTGTTCCACGTATTTCAATCTACACGTGTAAATCATTAAATTATTTTCTTTTTCTTCTTCTAAACATACACATTTCTAAACATACACATTGTCATTTACTTATCTATTCATACTCCTCAAACCTTTAAATCATATTTCACCTTCCCACTAATATCATTTTATCCTCTCTTAAGTTTTTCATCACTTTTCCATATATTTCCCTTCATAAATTCCTCTTAATATTACTCACTCATCACTATAATCATCATTCCTACCAATATTTCACATAACATTAAACCTAATAAATGTCTAGTAATCTTATATTTTAGGCTTGAAGGTTGAAGAGCTTACCTAGCTTAGTCTTTTTCCTTAGCCCAAACTTGTGGTAGCCAAAACTCCTTCTTTTGGTCACACCAACGTGTGATTTTTGGGTATATTGTTCTCCTTGCTTCAAAGAACAACTTTCCCTTCTCGAGCTTCTTCAGATTCTAGCTGGAATGTAGTGATATTTAGTGTGAGAAGGCTTGGTTTCTTAGAGAGAAAATGACAGATGCGGGTTTGGTAGGGAAGAAATCTGAGTTTTTAGCTCAATCCCGTGCTCCTTTTATAGATGCAGACACATGAGATCGATCTGGCCCTTGTGGAGATCGATCTCTGCATGGTTTGGTAGTCCTTTTTACCAAACGTAACTACTACCATATCGAAATGCTCTTCATGTTGAGATCGATATGCAAATTTCTTCTTGGAGATCGATCTGCCTCTTGTAGGAGATCGATCTGTTCCTTACAGAACCTTAATGAGATTGATATGTTGCTTAAGGGAGATAGATCTCTTATTGGCCAAGGCTTAAAGTGATCGATCTGTGCCTGTGAAAGATCGATTCCTTCCAGGCAGAGACTTAAGGAGATCGATCTGCTCTGTTCCATTTAGCAAATTCTTAGCATTTCATGAGGGGAGATCGATCTCTCCTTCATATAAGATTGATCTCTCATCCCCTACACCCCCATTTCTATATTTTTCTATAGATTTCTAACTGCATACTCACCCTCATTTGGTTCATACCTCAATTTGCAATCCGTGCACAATTTACATACAATGGCATCCATTCCATATAGTTTATAGGTATTAAAACTTGTGCATACAACTTAAAATATTGGATGTTTCATTAAATTCATAATCCTTACATATTTTTATCACTTATATACTTGTAACAGATGTACATATACATATACATATTTATTAGCCTCTTTAGATATCCTTGTAGCATTATAGGCATAACACCTATATTTACATATTTGAAGTTGGTGAATTGTATCTTACCTAGCTTGATTTTTCCTTTCTTTTTTGCCGAATTAGGGGAAATTCACCATACTCCTTCAATTTAAGGTTTCAACTTCAAGTTTTCAACTATGTTATTCTCCTCCTTATAAGGAACAACTTTGCTGAAACAAATCTCACTCAAAACTGATTGAAAAGGATGATTTTTGGAGTAGGAAAGGTTAGGTTTTCACTTGGTTTTCAAAAGGTTTTAGTTTCTCTGAGAAATGAAGGTGCAGAAGTCCAGCATATATAGAATTGCCTTTGGAGATCGATCTCCTAACCATGAGAGATCGATCTGCTGGGTTTATCTCTTTAGAATTTGACTTTTTAAGCTAAGGGATCGATATGCTCTTTAGCATGAGATCGATCTGCTTCAAACAGAATCATATAGAGATCGATTTGGCCCTTGAGATGTGATCGATTTGGCCTTGGCAGAAACTTATTGAGATCGATCTGCTCTGAATGAGGGATCGATCTCCCCCTTGCAGAATGCGTTGGCATTGTGTTTTCAAGCCATGAGATCGATCTTCCTTGCTAATAAGATCGATTTGCTCCTCATCTGCAGTATTCTTGCTGCAGGTTTCTCAAAAAATCACTGTTACATTCATATCCAATTTGCTTTACTACCTATTTTTCATTTCATACACATTTGGAACTTAAAAATATTCAATCCTTATGATTTATATCAAATGTGACTTGTCCGTACATCACAAAATCATAAAGAGTACATATTATTTTACAGGCCTTACAATCCTCCCCTCCTTAAAGAAATTTGGTCTTCCAAATTAAAACTAAGTTAATCATCAAACAACTGGGAGTGTCTCTCTCACATCAGACTCTCTAGCTCCCAAGTAGCCTCATCGGAAGTGTGATGCTGCCAGAGAATTTTAACTAACCCGATGGTTTTGTTTCGTAACACTTTTTCCTTCCTATCTAGTATCCGTATCGATTTCTCTACATATGTCAAATCATCCTTGAGCTTCAATGGCTCATACCGAATTACATGGGTCAGATCTGGATGATACTTTTGAAGCATCGAAATGTGAAAGACATTATGCATGCCTGATAAGTCTGGTGGCAAAGCCAATCTATAGGCCTTATCTCCCAATCGATCAAGTATCTCAAAGGGTCCAATGTCCTCTTCCCGAATCTCGCTATATACCCTTGGAAGGAGAAACCTTCAAAAATACTGAACCACCAATTGTGAAGTTAAGTGGTCTTCGTTTCCTGTCAGCGTAGCTTTTCTGTCTACTTTGTATCCTCACTTTCTTAATAATCAACCTGACATCCTCAGAGGCCTGTGTAACTAAGTTAGGAGAAAAAATCTTTCCGTCACCACTGCTTCCCAACCGATAGGGGAACGAAATCTACAGCCATACAAAGCCTAAAACGGTGCCATCTTGATACTCGAATGATAACTATTATTGTAAGCGAATTTGACTAGTGGTAAGTGAACATCCTAAGAGCCTTTAAAATCTAACACACACGCTCTCAATATATCCTCCAGAGTTTGTATAGTTCTTTTTGACTGACCATCTGTTTGAGGATGGAAAGCGGTGCTCAAACTCAATTGGGTTCCTATGGCTTCCTGAAAATGTTCCCAAAAGTAGGAAGTGAAACGAAAATCCCTATCCGAGATAATGCTCACTAGAAGACCATGCAACCTCACTACCTCGCGTACATATAATTCTTCCAATGAATTCAAAGTATCGGTAGCTCTCAGAGCTAAGAAGTGGGTTGACTTCGTCAGTCTATCAATGACCACCCATATTGCGTCGTGATTCCTACTGGTCCTCGGTAAACCCATCACGAAATCCATGGTGATATGCTTATATTTCCATGTCGGTATAGGTAGAGGCTGCGATAACCCTACAGGTTTCTGATGCTCTACTTTCACCTGCTGACATATGAGACATTTTACCACGAACTTTGCCACGTCCTTCTTCATACCCGACCACCAGTACACCTTCCAGAGGTTTTGATACATCTTGTTACTCCCTGGATGCAACATGTACTTCGAAGAATGAGCTTCCAACAATATCAATCTCTTGAGCTCTAGATTCTCGAGAAAACACAGTTTACCTCTGAACCTCAGAAGTCCATCAAAACTTATCTCCAAATCAGTTACTGTGCCATTCTGTATTTGACCAGTCATATCAATGCAATACAGATCAATCTGCTGAGCCTATCTGATCCTATCCAAAAGATCCGACTTTAAGCGTAGACTAGTAATCATACAGTTTGTATCCATGTCAGACGGTATAACTCTCAAATTGAAGCTAGCAAACTGCTTTAACAACTCATACGATACCATCCCAAGGCTCTTCCTGCTCAAAGCATCAGATACAACATTAACCTTACCCGGATGATAAAGTATCTCACAATCGTAATCCTTCAGAAGCTCTAGCCATCTTCTCTGTCTCATGTTCAGCTATTTCTGCGAGAACAGATACTTGAGGCTCTTGTGGTCGGTAAAAATCTGAAACTTCTTAGCATAAAAGTAGTGGCGCCATACCTTCAATGCAAACACTACTTCTGCTAACTCCAAATCGTGGGTCAGATAGTTCTTCTCATGGTCCTTTAGCTGTCTGGATCCATAAGCAACTACCCTCCCATCCTGCATCAATACACAGCCCAGTCCCTGATGCGAAGCATCGGTATACACTAAAAATCCTCTTGAGCTGGTAGGGATAATGAGAATCAGAGCGATGGTCAATCAATGCTTCAGTTCGTGAAAACTCATCTCACAATCATCATCCCAAATGAATGCAACATTCTTCTGAGTGAGACGTGTCAACGGAGCATCTAACTTCAAAAATCCTTCAACGAATCTCCAGTAATATCCTACTAAACCCAAGAAACTCCTGATCTTGGTGACTGTCCTCGGCTGTTCCCACTAAACTACAGCCTTAATCTTAGATGGATCTACTGATACTCCATCCCTCGACATAACGTGTCCTAAAAACGAGATCTGTGCCAACCAAAAGTCACACTTATAGAGTTTAGCATATAATTTTTACTCTCGAAAGGTCTAGAATACAATCCTAAGGTGCTTCTCATGCTCTTCCTCAGATTTTGAGCATACCAATATGTCATCGATGAAGACGATAACAAACTGATCCAAATATGGCTTGAACATATCATTCATCAAAGCCATGAAAGTTGCAGGAGCATTCGTCAATCCGAATGGCATAACCAAGAATTCATAGCGGCCATATTGGGTCCGAAATGCTATCTTGGGCACATCTCCACTCTGAACTTTCAGCTGATGATACCCAGACCTTAGATCAATCTTAGAAAAGACCTGCGCTCCCCGGAGTTGATCCAATAAATCATCAATACGTGGAAGGGGATACCTATTCTTGATGGTAGCCTTATTCAATAATTTGTAATCAATACACAATCGGAGGCTTCCATCCTTCTTCTTCACAAACAAAATCGGTGCTCCCCAAGGTGAAACACTCGATCTGATGAACCCCCTATCCAATAGCTCCTGTAACTGTCTCTTGAGCTCCTCCAGCTCAACTAAGGCCATGCGATACGGTGGTTTTGATATAGGTTCAGTACCAGACACCAAATCTATACAGAACTCTATCTCTCTGTCTGGTGGTAATCTTGACAATTCATTCAAAAAGACATTTGAGAACTCACTAACCACAGGAATATCTGCCAACTCTGGATGTGGCTTATTCGTATCAACCACGTATGCAATGAAACCTTCAATATTTTTATTTCTCAGTTAGCATAGTACATTATTTATTGTAACCATAACTACTACTTTCATTTCTTTTCATCAAACTTTTACAACGAAATTTGTAAGGCTATGAAACATAACCGTCATAGCATAACAATCTAAAACAGCATGGTTTGAAGATAACCAATCCATTCCTAAGATTACATCAAAATCACTCATACTTAAAAATATTAGATTGACTGTCATATCCTTTTCACCTACTTTTAGCTTGCAGTCATTTAACACATACTCAACTAGCTGACTGCTATCCATAGGCGTATTGATTAACATCATCTTACTTAAAGGTGTATGCTCTATATGTTTTGCTAACTTACATGCAAATGAAGGAGATACAAATGAATGCGAGGCACTAAGATTTATTAAAACATATACTTCTAAATCATACATCGAGATGTTACCTCTAATCACATCAGATGAAGCATCAGCCGTGACCTGGTCTAAGGCATGTACTTGCCCTCGTCCAATGACATGCTTCCCCTTCTCCTTTGCTGTCACTCTCCTCTTTAGGGCAGACATATCAGTTGGAGCTCTCTCCAGTTACTTGCCCTTCTATGGGGCAATATCAATAATCTCTGGGCAAACTCTCGCCATATGCCTTGACATCCTATATTTGAAGTACAATTCACTAGAAATAGGATAAGGTCTACCACCATGGAATCTACCACATCTACTGCACTGCTCAGTGGTAGGCCTCGGTCCTCCAATAATAACACCTCTAGTTGGAGCTATAGTCTGATATGTAGGAGATCCAACAGTCTTCTCCTGTACTTCCTCGATCCTTCGTCTCTTACCGAAGAGTCTCATCCCTCCTCGATATTTGAAACCTCTGGCACACTCACGCACCGACCTTTTCCTATCTCGATCTCTACCCTTGGAAACTGTCCTGAACTTAGAGACATTCCTCTCATAGTTTTGCTCATAGAGTTGCACCCTGAGCACTGCCTCATCATAGGTAGAGATATCAAATGGAACCAGTTTAGATTGCAGTACTGGTCTCAGTCCATCCATGAATATGCAAACTTTCCTGGTCTCATTACTCATAATATCAGGGTCATACCTACCCAGGGATATAAATCTTTTCTCGTACTCATCCATAAACTAAGTCCCCTGGCTCAACCCCAAGAATTCCTTCAGCAGCTTCTGCTACGCTGTGTCTGGGATAAACTACCTCCTGAAGGCAGCGAAAAAGATATCCTACGTGATCTTTGAGTGTCGTGCTCTTAATATAACCCTGGTGGACTTCCACCATTGCTCTGTCGATCCCTTCAATAGGAATGCAACAAACGCAACCATCTCAATAGTTGTACACTCAAAGAATCCATAAAGCTTCTCCATCTCTCCTCGCCAATCCTCTGCAACTACGACGTCCTTCACCCCATTAAACAACAAAGGTTCAAACTTTTGGAATTGTCGCAGTCTATCAAGCTCACAACCATACCTCAAAGTACTACCACCCTGTCTCGGAGCAACATGAGAAGGTGTATCTTGAGCTGGTGGGGGTGTAGGAGTATCTGTAGGCTGTGGCATCTGAGCTGGTTGTACAAGTGTACAAGGTGCAGTTGCCTCTCTAGGCGTAATCCTTACATCCTGCCCCTATCTTCCTAGCAAAGTCTGTGCTAATAACTCCACTATAGTCTCAAGACGACGCTCTAATCTCGTGAAACGTACCTCGATACTCTCTGGTACCTGAGTGGGACATGTCGTCTCATCTCGGGTCTCAGGCTTACCTTTACGGCCTCGAGCCCTACCTCTAGCCCCTCTACCACAGTTGGTATGAGCCATAATGGCTCAATTCCTGCATCCATAACCATTAATTAGTCTGATTTCCATTCGTATACACAATCGTAACTGAATAAAGCACAGTAATATGAGGATGTACACTTTTCTAAATACTACTATTGACTCACATCAGACCAACTTTGCTCTGATACCATTCTATCAAAACCTCCCGTGACTTATCAAAATCCACTATAAATTTTTTGCATTTTACTTATCTTTCCTTCTGTCACAATTTAATCACCAAACCGTTGGGCTGTGATTTGATATTAGTCACCTCAACCACATTCATTTCATGACATGCATACAAGTCAATACAATTATCCATTGACTGTAAGTACTCTTTTCTTAAAAGTAAATTCATATACATTAATACAGATCCTTGTACATATACATCCCTGACCGTACATTCGTTTACATAACTATGATTTTACATTGTTCAGTACAAAACGTTCGAATGTGTATACCTTGCGTAAGATGGATATGCAGCGGATAAAAGAATACCAGTCCTCAGCCAAGCTCAACTACTGTGAACGCTCTGTAGAGAGGAGGAAATAAAAAGGAGGTGAGCTCACAACTCAATAAGGAAATAAGGCAAGCAAGTAGATAACTACACTATCTACAAAATACAATGCTCATGCCTTGAAATCATTTCCTTTTCGATTCGCATCTAAAGCATGCGTCTTTCTTGAAACATTTATGCAATATATATATAGATAGATACAAATCATCAGTTATGAACTGAAAATATGCTGGTTTAATAATCTCAGCAATTTATGCAAAACATTGCATTTCTCATGTAATAAATATAAATCATATCTTATCATGCAATTTCAATTAAATTAAAACAATATGGCATTTCATCTTGTAAAAACATGAAAAATCCGGGCCTCACCCTGTAAGACCGATTTTATCGTATTTCCTTATGATTCAAACATTGTATGGATATTGTTATACGTTAATGGAATCATAAGATGGATGATTTTGATCATATAAATTGAATGAAGTAGTCGAATGTACGTAAAATTTGAAAACGGACAGTTAAGGAATTTTAAATTATATTATGAGATTTTAATTGTCCAGACAGAGATACAAATTTTAAATGAGAAATTATAGTGGGTTCAAGAAGGAAAGTCGGCCTAAATTGGTCCCGAAAGTGTAGATGGGTAAAACAGTCAAAAGACCAAAGTCCGGTATAAATTCGATAAGAAAATTTCATTAAAAATATGGAATTGAGAAATCTTGATCAATAATGAGGAAATTATTAAATTTCGAGTCCAAAATGATCAAGATCCAGATTTAATTAAGATTTACCGAAAATTCACTCAGGATAATATCTCGAAAATACAGAGAAAATATACCGAAAAAAAGGTTAAAATAAAATAAATAAATTGAATAAATTAATATACCAGTAGCCGTGACGCGCTGCATCGACGTCAGATTCTGACGGATAGAGGGAGAGAAGGCCGAGAGAGAGAAGAGAGGAACGGCAGCCACCGGCGGGGGTTCGGTCCAACCCAAGGCCAGTCGAATACTCCCGTGCTCCAGGCGCACCGATTGGTGCCAAAAATGGCTCGAGAATCGATCGAAAAAGAGATGAATGGCGACGGGGAAGCCTAAACCGGTACAGACCGATTCAGTAAGAAGAGAACCAGGCTGAATCGATCGGTCTGAATTGGGCTAAACCGGATCAAACCGGTTCAGCTAAGAAAGAGAGGAAAAAGGGAGAAAAAGAAAGAAAAAGAGAAAAAGGAAAAAGGGGAAGATTTTCGGGGATACACCGGACTTTGGGTAAGTCGATAAAAGGTCAAAAGTGATCGATTTAATTTTTGAGAAATTTATTTAAATTATATTTGATTAAAAATTTACCCGAAATTAAATATAAAATTGTGCAGTTCGATGATAAATCATGTTCGTGAGCCCGATCGAACTCCGATTTACACACCATCGTATAATTTCGGGTAAGTAAAGCTTGTTTATGACAATAGTATAATTATTGTGCAATTGGAATTTATTTTACGGATTTCAGATTAATTCTTGCATAAAATAAATTATATTTGGATTTTTGAATTAACTGTCGTAAATGATATACAGGATATCCAAAGAGTTTGGAATGAAGCCCAATGGGTATTGAGAGCCCAATAGACCCGAAGAAGGGATTTAATAAGTGGAAACGGGCTGGAAATGGGTCGAGGCCCATTAATGTGCAATCAGGCCCAATAAAGTAAAACGGGCCCAGTGTTTTTGATTCGATCAGTAAGAGTGAAATACTAATAAGTATATTAGAATTGACCCAAAGATGTGGCTATATGCAGCTCCATAGACTTGGTTTGGAGTGAATTGGACTGAGAGACCTGGTACGGTCGAGACAGGATAAGCTCGCAGTTGATTCCAGGTAAGGGAATTTTACGGACAGCTAGAGGTAACTTTATGCAATTTTGACATCATTTACATTCTTTAAAATTGTTTGAAGGGTCTAGATTTAAAATAAGAATTTTGGGTGCCCGGATGGGCAAATAACCAAAATACCCATGTGAAGGGTAAAATTTCAAAAATTAGAAAAAGTTGAGAGGAGCAAGAACAAGAGGTTCCTGCTTGTTTTTGAGGTGTTTTGACACGTGCATGGGTAGGCTGGCTAACTTTTCAATAAAAATGCACAGCATTGCATATTTTCAACAATGTGATTTCTTGTCGAAATTGTTTTGAGATAATAGAACCGCATATGTGATTTTATGAAAGTGTGACGTGCTAGAGCTCAGCTTGCACGAGTTTTGATTTGTGTGATGCATGCATTAGCGCTAGAGTAAAGGCTCGCACTAGAGTTTTACATGCATAGGTGTTGGAGTCTAACTCGTACTAGATTTTCATATGATTTTCATTGGCAGGGTGCTGGAGTCTAACTCGCACCAGATTTTCACTTGATTATTTATGACACAGTGCTGGAACCTAGCTCGCACTAGTTTTACATGATTTTGATAGAGTGCTGGAGCTTAGCTCGCACTAGATCTTATGAGATTTTATGAAACGCGTGTTGGAGCTTGGCTCGCTCGAGATTTTCCTTGATTTTATGAGAGTGCTGGAGCATCGCTCGCGCTGATTTTATAAGACATACGATGAGCAGTGCTTGGAGCATCGGGTAGACTGTGTGTCACGCCGATTAAATATGCTCGCACGTGCGTTTTGAGATAGGGCACAAGTATGGATATTAGATATGGGTCCATAGAGTACGTTGTACCGTGCAAGTAGCATGAAGTACGCTGTATCGTGCTGGGAATGATTATGTGGCATCTTCAGATATGAGTGGTATATTCAGATGTGAGTGGCATCTTCGGATGCGAGTGGCATCTTTGGATGCGAGTTATCGAACATGACCGATAGGATGGACTGACCCACCTCCCGGGGTAGTTCCCGATAGTGGTGAGATCCCGCACACAGGATCCGTGTAGCAGAGGGATCACGAGGATATGACCATAGTCCTGATTATTTTCCTGAGATATATATATATATATATATATATATATATATATATATATATATATATATTGCCTAGTCTCGCATGTTATAAATTGATGTTTTGAGAAACATGTTTTGTGGACTTTTGTGTGAGCCTGGATCACCCGAGGGAGGGGTTGGATCCTGACTGAGATGTGATTTTGATGAGAATGAAACTGAGATTTAAACTGAAACTTGCATGACGTTATTCCCATACTATTTAAACCCAAGTGTGATGTAAACTGGTTTTACATGACATTCATTGTCTCTCATGTTATTATTTCTTTGAAAAGCATTTGATTTCATGATTTTGTATGAGTTAGGAACACCCGAGGGAGGGGTTGAGTCATGGCTGTGTTGTGAAATTTTAACGAGAATGAAATGATTTAAATGGATTTGCATGTTGAGTTTTCCATGCTCTTTGAAATCCATATGTGAACTTGTTTTACATGAAATCATGAATTGTAGCATCTATTTTGAAATGTGTGGAGAAAGGGTGGTTTATGCATGACACCATGTTCATGTAGGTTGTATGATTACCTACTTGCTTGTAAGATTACCTTACTGAGCTTGATGTGCTCACCCCTTTCATTTTCTCACACAGATTTCTTCCAGTAGACTTTGAGGCGATTGAGTACTGCATTCCTGATATCCGCTGCTGCCCATCACTTGAGGTATATACACTTGTACATATTGTATCTAAATAAGAATAGCACAATAACATGTTTGTAAGTAACTTTCGGGGATGTATAGATACTGTAAACACTTGTAAATGAATGAGAAAGAATTAGTGAACAACTCATATGTTTACCTTTCCTTTAATAAGGAATTAAGTTATATGGTGAATGAATGGAGGGACTGGCATTGACGCACAACCTAATTGTTAGTGGAGTGTGGTCATGATCAGAGGACAGGTAAGAATGAAAGAAAAACGAAAAATTTACTCTGATTTTTGGGTCGTAACACACCCGTCCCTCAGGTTAGCCTTTCACACACAAGGTCACATGTCGAGCTCAACCCATCCCTCAGGTCTACCCAATTATAAAAACTCATGTGACAATTCAAGCACGAAATATCAGTAAGGTGAGATAGACGACTACTTGTTCCGAGATTATGATCATAACTCATTTTTCATGATCCCAGGCTACACAGTACTCAGTGTGCGGGGCCTCACATTTGCTGTAACGGGAGGTGGGTCAAATCCTCACCCGTCAGCCAACAACTCTATATCATCGTGTACTCATGGTACAACGTACTCCATGTGACATACACGGTACAAAGTACTCCATGGACCCAATCCTCATAGTCCGGTTGCCTGCTATAGGTCTTAGCCCTCATACCATGGATAATAGTTTTCGATAGCCTTCGGCTATATCTCAAAATTTTGTACATGTGAGCATATAATTGGTGCGACACATAGTCTGCACAGACTCTTAAGACGGCTATTTCATGCTGTCTCTTTCAAAATTGGTACGTGCAAGTAAACTCCAGCACTACCTCATGCACAAGTCATATAAATCTAGTGCGAGTAATGCTCCTAGCACTATGTCATGTAAAAATGAGTATGACAAATGCTCAAATACTCTATCATGCATCAATCAATAAAACTGAGTACGAGCAATGCTCAAGTACTCTATCATGCACAAATCGCATTAAAATTAAGTACGAGAAATACTCAAGTACTATGTGATGCATATCTTATAAAATATAGTGCGAGTATCACTCTAGCACTAAGGGTTTTAACAACAAACCTGATAGATGGCTTATTTCAATTGAAATTCACTCAATTAAATCAAATCGGTACTAAAATGTGTTGTTTTCGCTTAAAACATGAAAACATTAGCCAAATCTATCCATGCAACTGTCAAAACTAGTCACAAACATGCTTCATAAGCTTTTTACCCTTATTTAGGGTAAAATCACAATTTTACCTTATCGGTTCCTATCGAACTTTTCTATACTCGAAATTTCATATACAATATAATAATCAAAATTCTATTCGAAATACATTTAGCTACCTCTAGCTACTCAGGAAATTCCCTTACCTCTGATCACGTCGCGTGACCTCACTTCCTCGGTGCTGCTAAACCTCGCAGTCCGATCAGCTTCCAATATAAACTCTGAAGCTGTAGATAACCATTCACATAAGTATACCTTAATATACTAAATTTTCACTTGCATGAAACTCAAATCAATGCATTTAGCCATTTTTACACTCATTGGCCTTATTACATCTCATTGAACTTTACTCTTTCTTAAGTCCATTTTCAATACATGTATTTCACCAAACTATCTTACAATCATATATACATGCTTATTAACATCACTACATGCTTCAATCATCATTGAATCAATGCCTACTGAACTTTCTCTCATTTTCTCATATCCAAGCCAAAAATCTAGGTCATAGAAATTTACATATTCAAGGTGTTTTCAGCAACTCGCACATACACTAGTAAACTTATTAAGATACCTATATTAACATATTTGAAGTTGGTGTATTGAATCTTACTTAGCTTGATTTTTCCTTTTTTTTTTGCCGAATTGGGGGAAATTCACCTTGCTCCTTCAATTCAAGGTTTCAACTTCTAGTTTTCAACTATGTTGTTTTCCTCCTTACAATGAACAACTTTGCTGAAACAAATCTCATCAAAACTTATTGAAAGGGATGATTTTTGGAGTAGGAAATGTTAGGTTTTCACTTGGTTTTCAAAAGGTTTTAGTTTCTCGGAGAAATGAAGGCGCAGAAGTCCAGTATTGATAGAATTGCCTTTGGAGATTGATCTCCTAAGCATGAGAGATCGATCTACCCTGTGTTTATCTCTTCAGAATTTGACTTTTCAAACTAGGGCATATAGAGATCGATCTGCTTCAAACAGAATCATATAGAGATCGATATGGCCCTTGAGATGTGATCGATCTGGCCTTGGCAGAAACTTTTTGAGATCGATCTGCTTTGAATGAGGGATCGATCTCCCCCTTACAGAATGCTTTGGCATTGTGTTTTCAAGCCATGAGATCGATCTTCCTTGCTAATAAGATCAATCTGCTCCTCATCTACATCATTCTTGCTATAGTTTTCCTAGAAAATCAATGTTACATTCATATCCAATTTGCTTCACTACCCGTTTTGCATTTCATACACATTTGGAACTTAAAAATATTCATTCCTTATGATTTATATCAAATGTGACTTGTCCGTACATCACGAAATCATAAAGAGTACACATTATTTTACGGGCCTTACAATCCTCCCTTACTTAAAGAAATTTGGTCCTTCAAATTAGAACCAAGTTAATCATCAAACAACTGGGGGTGTCTCTCTCGCATCAAACTCTCTAACTCCCAAGTAGCCTCCTCGGAAGTGTGATGTTACCAGAGAATTTTAACTAACCTGAAGGTTTTGTTCCGTAACACTTTTTTCTTCCTATCCAGTATCCGTATCGATTTCTCTACATATGTCAAATCATCCTTGAGCTCCAATGGCTCATACCGAATCACATGGGTCGGATCTGGATGATACTTCTGGAGCATCAAAATGTGGAAGACATTATGCACGCCTGATAAGTTCGGTGGCAAAGCTAATCTATAGGCCTTATCTCCCAGTCGATCAAGTATCTCAAAGGGTCTAATGTAGCGAAGTCTTAGCTTACCTCTCTTCCCGAATCTTGCTATACCCTTGGAAGGAGAAACCTTCAGAAATACTGAACCACCAACTCCAAACTTAAGTGGTCTCCATCTCCTGTCAGCGTAGCTTTTTTGTCTACTTTACATTGTCCTCAATCACTCAACAATCAACTGGACATCCTCAAAGGCCTTTGTAACTAGTCAGGAGAAAAAATCTTTCAGTCACCCACTTCTTCCCAACTGATAGGGGAACAACATCTAAGGCCATAGAAAACCTCATACGATGCTATCACGATACGCGAATTATAACTGTTGTTGTAGGCGAATTCGGCTAGTGGTAAGTGATCATCCCAGGAGCTTATAAAATCTAGGACACACGCTCTCAACATATCCTTCAGAGTTTGTATAGTTCTTTTTGACTAACCATTTGTCTGAGGATGGAAAGCGGTTCTCAAACTCAACTGGGTTCCCATGGCTTCCAAAAAATGTTCCCAAAAGTGGGAAGTGAAGCGGGAATCCCTATCCGAGACAATGCTCACTGGAAGACTATGCAACCTCACTACCTTGCGTACATACAATTCTGCCAATGAACTCAAAGTATCGGTAGCTCTCATAGCTAAGAAGTGGGTTGACTTCGTCAGTCTATCATTGACCACCCATATTGCATCGTGATTCCTACGGGTCCTCGGTAAACCCATCACGAAATCCATAGTGATATGCTTCCATTTCCATGTCGATATAGGTAGAGGCTGCAATAACCCTATAAGTTTCTGATGCTCTACCTTCACCTGCTGACATATGAGACATCTTGCCACGAACTCTGCCACGTCCTTCTTCATACCCGACCACCAATACACCTTCTGGAGGTTTTGATACATCTTGTTACTCCCCGAATGCAATGTGTACTTCGAAAAATGAGCTTTCGATAATATCAATCTCTTGAGCTCTAGATCCTCGGGAACACACAATCTGCCTCTGAACCTCAGAAATCCATCAGAACTTATCTTTAAATTAGTTACTGTGCCATTCTGTATCTGACCAGTCATATCAATGCAATACAGTTCAATCTGCTGAGCTTGTCTGATCCTGTCCAACAGATCCGGCTCTAAGCGTAGAATAGCAATCATACAGTTCGTATCCATGTCAAACGGCACAACTCTCAAACTGAAGCTAGGAAATTACTCTAACAACTCATGCTCCCTGACCATTATATATGATACCATCCCAAGGCTCTTCCTGCTCAAAGCATCAGCTACAACATTAGCCTTACCCGGATGATAAAGTATCTGAAAATCGTAATCTTTCAGAAGCTCTAGCCATCTTCTCTGTCTCACAATCGTAATCCTTCAGATACTTGAGGCTCTTATGGTCGGTAAAAATATGAAACTTCTCAGCATACAAGTAGTGGCGCCATACCTTCAACGCAAACACTACTGCTGCTAACTCCAAATCGTGGGTCGGATAGTGTCACGGCCTCAATCCGTGACTTACCAAAAACCACTACAAATTTTTTGCTTTTTACTTTACTTACCTTTCTTTCCTCAACAGTTAGGCTGTGATTCGATATTAGTCACCCACTCACATTTATTCACAATACACATAGAATTTAGTATTCTTTTCGATAACATAAATTGTTATACAGTATTTGTACATATACATCCCGACCGTACAATTGTTTACATAGCTGTGCTTATACATTGTTCAGTACAAAATGGTCGAGTGTGTATACCTCTCATAAGATGGATAGGCAGTGGATAAAATGAATGCTATACTTTAGCTGGACTCACTTTACTGCGGATGATCTGTAGAGAGTGGAAAATAAAGGGGGATGAGCAAACAGCGCGCTTAGTAAGGAAATAGGCAAGCATGTAGACGTCCACACTATCTACTGAAAATAATGCTTTGCCTTCCCTTCTCTCATCTCAAAGCATGTATCAAAATGATATAATAATAGTACAGAATAAATTTCATGTACTTAAGATCATGCTGAGTTATCAAATATAGGCATTCATGCAAAACAGTGCATAGTTATAATTTCGGAATGCCTTTATAGAAATCATTGCCATTTACACATAAATCATAGTAAATATGGCAGTTCACAACACAACACAAACCGATTTCTGACCTATCTCTCTCAGGTCTAACCGTTTCATGAAAACAAGTGATATATCATGCGAGACTCAGTGGCTAAATGCAATACTCTCCTAGACTATGGCCATATCCTATCATGGTGAAATCCTAGGCAACACAGATCTCGGTGTGCGGATTATCACTGCTGTAACGGGAGGGGGATCAGTCCATCATAACCGCCAGCTATAAACTCCTCAACTCCATACCTCCACACAACACACGATACAGTGTACTTCATGCCACTCGCATGGTATAACGTACACCCGTGGACCCTCTCCTCATGGTCAGGATGCCTGCCATAGGTCTTAGTCCTCACACCATGGAAATACATCATAGTCGGGGTGCTTACCATAAGTCTTAACTCTCATACTATGAAAATAATGCTATGTCTCTAAATCCACGTGCGAACATCTTAACAGTGTGACACTCAATCTACACGGAGGAAATCGTCACGATTTTTCTTTAGCATGTCTTATATATCACATAAAAACTACAGTGCGCGTGTTGAGTGTGACTCACAGTCAACACTTCGCCTCTTAAACACTGTGTATGCATCTCAAAATATCAAACACTAGTGTGAGTAACCTTTAGCACTAGGTTAATGCATAGTTCTCTTTTCAAATCAAGTACGAGTTATTACTCAAGTACTATATCATGTATAAATCATGAAAACTGAGTACGAGCAATGCTCCCAGTACTCTATCATGTAAAACTGAGTATAAGCAAAGCTCCCAATACTCTATATGCATCAATCACAAAACTGAGTATGAGCAATGCTCCCAGTACTCTAACATGCATAAAATCGCATTAAAATGTAGTACGAGTATATCCTCCAGTACTATGTGATGCATATCTCAAAATATAGTGCGAGTATTCTCTAGCACTTATGGTTTTTCACACAAAACCAGATAGATGGCTCACTTAAATCACAACTTTCTCAATTCAAATCAAATTAGCACTTAAATGTGCTATTTTCGCATATACATGAAAACATTAGCCATTCTATCATGCAACTCATGAATTATGGGTCACAACATGCTTTTAAGGCTTTTTATCCTATTCTTAGATAAAACACACTTTATCTCATTAATCTTTACATGTCTATTTTAGGGAATTCATATAGAGTATAATAATCGAAACTCTATTTAAATTACGTGTAGCCATCTCTAGCTACTTATGAAATTCGCTTACCTCGGATCACGTCAAGTGACCTCTCTTCCTCGGTTCTGTTCACTCTTGCAGTCCGATTAGCTTCCAAGGTAATTTTCGAAGCTGTTAAAATTATTGGCATTAGTATATCACTATACACTCATTTCATTTGCCAAATCTCAATTTAATACATAGTTTTCATCACTTTCTCCAATTATGGTATAAATCCACATTTTCACATAACTATCTTCATTTCTCTTTATTTCAAATTTATGCATTTCATAAGATTACCTTATAATCTTCCCTACATGCATATGCCATCATTAAATCCATGTGCACACCATTTCTTCATCATGTCCTCATTTTCTCACCAATATCTAGGTCATGGTGATTTTTCATGCTCCTTTCATTTTCAACATTCCATATATATACCAATAAACTCATCAATACACCTAGTTTAACATATATTAATTTGGTGCATTAAATCTTACCTAGTCGAAATTTCCTTCCTTTTTCACCAAAAATGACAAAATCCTCCGTGGTCCTTGAACTCTTGATTTCAATCACTTGTTTCCAAGTATGTTGCTCTACTCTTGCTAAGAATAACTTTGCTCAACTGTAGCTCACTCAAAACTGAGCACAAACTAAAGTTTTCTAGTGTTTCTTGGCTAGGTTACACTTTGGTTATTGAATGAAATAGTAAATCCTGTGAAAACTGAAATGCAGAAGTCCAGTATTTATAGAATTGTCTTGATGAGATTGATCTGCTACCCTAGAAGATCGATCTGCTCTGCATTTTTTCTCTTGAAACTGACTTTTCAGACCACATGAGATCGATCTGCTCTTTCATGAGATCGATCTGCACAACATAGAACCTTATGGAGATCGATCTTCTCTTGTATGAGATCGATCTGTTGCAAGTCAGTAGCTTAAGGAAATCGATTTGGCCCTTCAGAGATCGATTCCTTCAACATAAAATGTTTAGGAGATCGATCTGGCCCCATTGGAGATCGATCTGACTTGTTCCATCGCTCAAATAAGAGCATTTTTTACTCTTCTAGATCGATCTCTCATCCCATGAGATCGATCTCTCATTCATATTTTCCAGATTTTACTGTAGTTTTTTGCAGTAAACACACACAAAACTTCATAAATTTTGCTGCCATAGTCATTTTCTCATCAAGCCTCCTTCAAGGCTTGAAAATGACATCCATTCCTACTTCATATACATTAAAACTTGCGTGCATTCATTGTATAACCAAAGGTATACAATATAACCAAATTGAAGGTATAAAACTAAATCCATTTTCCTTAACCACTCAAAACTCCAGATATTCCTATTTCACTCTTGGAAATATCCCTCTTACACTTGTTCTATACTTATAAACTTGCATGTATTCATTCCATACGCATTTACAAACTTCACATATACATTCCTCATGATTTTCATTATTTGTAACTTATATACACATCACAAGTCATGAAGGTTACATTTACAAAATTATAAATCTTACATATAGTTCTTCTCATGGTCCTTCAGCTGTCTAGATCCATAAGCAACTACCCTCCCATCCTGCATCAATACACAGCCCAGTCCCTGATGCGAAGCATCAGTATACACTAAAAATCCTCCTGAGCTGGTAGGGATAATGAGAATCGGAGCGGTGGTCAATCGACGCGTCAGCTCCTGAAAACTCATCTCACAATCATCGTCCCACACGAATGCAACACTCTTCCGAGTGAGATGTGTCAACGAAGTCGCTAACTTAGAAATCCTTCAACGAATCTCTGATAATATCTTGCTAAACCCAAAAAACTCCTGATCTTAGTGACTGTCCTCGGTTGTTCCTACTGAACTACAGCCTTAATCTTGGATGGAGCTACTGATACTCCATCCCTTGACATAACATGTCCCAAAAATGAGATCTGTGCCAACTAAAAGTCACACTTACTGAGTTTAGCATACAGTTTCTGCTCTCGAAAGGTCTGCAATACAATCCTGAGGTGCTTCTCATGCTCTTCCTCGAATTTTGAGTATACCAATATGTCATCGATAAAGACGATAATGAACTGATCCAAATAGGACTTGAACACATCATTTATCAAAGCCATGAAAGCTGCAGGAGCATTCGTCAATTCGAATTGCATAACCAAGAATTCATAGTGGCCATATCGGGTCTAAAATGCTATCTTGGGCACATCTCCACTCTGAACTTTCAACTGATGATACCCAAACCTTAGATCAATCTTAGAAAAGACCTGCGCTCCTAAGAGTTGATCCAATAAATCATCAATGCGTGGATGGGGATACCTATTCTTGATTGTAGCCTTATTCAACAATTTGTAATCTATACACAATCGGAGGCTTCCATCCTTCTTCTTCATAAACAAAATCGGTGCTCCCCAAGGCGAAACACTCAGTCTGATGAACCCCCTATCCAACAGCTCCTGTAACTGTCTCTTGAGCTCCTCTAGCTCAACTAAGGCCATGCGATATAGTGGTTTCGATATATGTTCAGTACCAGACACCAAATCTATAGAGAACTTCATCTCTCTGTCTGGTGGTAATCCTGACAATTCATCCGGAAAGATATTGGAGAACTCACTAACCACAAGAATATTTGCCAACTCCGGATGTGCCTTATCCGTATCAACCACGTATGCAATGAAAACTTCAATTTTTTCATTTCTCAGTTAGCATAGTACATTATTTATTGTAACCATAACTACTACTTTCATTTTTTTCATCAAACTTTTACAACGAAATTCGTAAGGCTAGGAAACATAACTATCTTAGCATAACAATCTAAAACAACATGGTTTGATGATAACTAATCCATTCCTAAGATTACATCAAAATCACTCATACTTAACAATATTAGATTGGCTGTCATATCATTTTCCCCTACTTTTAGCTTGCAATCATTTAACACATACTCAATTAGCTGACTGTTATCCATAGGTGTACTGATTAACATCATCTTACTTAAAGGTGTATGCTCTACATGTTTTGCTAACTTACATGCAAATGAAGCGATACAAATGAATGTGTGGCACCAGGATCAATTAAAACATATACTTCTAACTCATACATCAGGATGTTACCTCTAATCACATCCGATGAAGTATCAGCTATGACCTGGTCTAAGGCATGTACTCGCCCTCGTCCAATGACCTGTTTCCCCTTCTCCTCTGTCATTGATCTCCTCTTTGGGGTAGACATATCAGCTGGAGCTCTCTCTGACTCTTTGCCCTTCTGTGGGGCAATATCAATAGCCTCTAGGCAAACTCTTGCCATATGCCCTAGCTTCCTACATCTGAAGTATAATCCACTAGAAATAGGACAAGGTCTACCACCAAGGAATCTACCACATCTACTGCACTGCTCAGTGGTAGGCCTCGGTCCTCCAATAACAACACCTCTAGCTGGAGCTATAGCCGGATATGTAGGAGATCTAACAGTCTTTTCTTGTACTTCCTCGATCCTTGGTCTCTTACTGAAGAGTCTCCTCCCTCCTCGATATTCGAAACCTCTGGCATTGTCACTCATCGACCTCTTCCTATCTCGGTTTCTACCCTTGGCAACTGTCTTGAACTCAGAGACATTCCTCTCATAGTCTTGCTCATAGAATTGCGCCTTGCGCACTACCTCATCATAGGTAGAGATATCAAATGGAACCAGTTTAGACCGTAGTACTAGTATCAGTCCATCAATGAATCTGTGGACCTTCCTGGTCTCACTACTCATAGTATCGGGGTCATACCTACCCAGGGATATAAATTTTGTCTCGTACTCATCCATAGACTAAGTCCTCTGGCTCAACCCCAAGAATTCCTTCTACAGCTTCCGCTGCGCTGTGTCTGGGACATACTACCTCCTGAAGGCATCCAAAAAGATATCCCACACGATCTTTAAGTGTCGTTCTCTCAATATAATCCTAGTGGATTTTCACCAATGCTCTGTCGATCCCTTCAGTAGGAACGCAGTGAACGGGACCATCTCAATAGTCGTACACTCAAAGAATCCATAAAGCTTCTCCATCTCTCCCAGCCAATCCTCCATAACTACGGGGTCCTTCACCCCACTAAACGACGGAGGTCCAAACTTTTGAAATTGTCGCAGTCTATCAAGCTCACAATCATACCCCAAAGTACTACCGCCCTATCTCGGAGCAATATGAGAAGGAGTATCTTGAGTTGGTGGGGGTGTAGGAGTATCTGTAGGCTGTGGCGTTTGAGCTGGTTGTACAGGCATACTAGGTGCAGTTGCTTCTTTAGGCGCAGTCCCTGTATCCTGCCCCTGTCCTCTTGACAAAGTCTGTGCCAATAACTCCACTATAGTCTCAAGGCGACGCTTTAATCTCATGAAGCATGCCTCGATACTCTTTGGTACTTGAGTGAGGCATGTCGTCTTATCTCGGGTTTCAGGCTTACTTCTACGGCCTCGAGCCTTACCTCTAGCCCTTCTACCACACTTGGTATTAGCCAAAATGGCTCAATTCCTGCATCCATAACCATTAATTAGTCTGATTTTCATCTTGTATACACAATCGTAACTAAACAAAGCACAGTAATATGAGGATGTACACTTTCCTAAATACTTATACCGACTCACATCTAACCAACTTTGCTCTGATACCATTCTGTCCCGACCTCTCGTGACTTACAAAAATCCACTACAAATTTTTTACATTTTACTTACCTTTCCTTCTGTCACAATTTAATCACCAAACCGTTGGGCTGTGATTCGATATTAGTCACTTCAGCCACATTCATTCCATAACATGCATACAAGTCAATACAATTATCCATTGACTGTAAGTACTCTTATCTTAAAAGTAAATTCATATACATTAATTCAAATCCTTGTACATATACATCCTCGATCATACATTCGTTTACATAACTGTGCTTTTACATTGTTCAGTACAAAATGTTCAAATGTGTATACCTTGCGTAAGATGGATATGCAGCGGATAAATGAATACCAGTCCTCAGTCGAGCTTAACTACTATAAACGCTCTGTAGAGAGGAGGAAATAAAAAAGGGGTGAACTCACAATTCAGTAAAGAAATAAGGCAAGCAAGTAGATAACTGCAATATCTACAAAATACAATGCTTATGGCTTGAAATCATTTCCTTTTCGATTCGCATCTAAAGCATGTGTCTTTCTTGAAACATTTATGCAATATATATATAGATACAAATCATCAGTTATGAACTAAGAACATGCTGGTTTAATAATTTCAGCAATTTATGCAAAACATTGCATTTCTCATGTAATAAATATAAATCATATCTTATCATGCCATTTCAATTAAATTAAAACAATATGGCATTTCATTATGTAAAAACATGAAAAATCCGAGCCTCACCCATCCCTCGGGTTACCCTTTCACACATAAGGTCACATGTCGAGGCTCAACCCATCCCTCTGGTCTACCCAATTATAAAAGCTCATGTGACAATTCAAACAAAAATATCAATAAGGTGAGATAGGCAACTACTTGTTCTGAGATTATGATCATAACTCATTTTATGTGATCCCAGGCTACATAGTACTCGGTGTGCGGGGCCTCACATTTGCTGTAACGGGAGGTGGGTCAAATCCTCACCCATCAACCAACAACTCTATATCATAGTGTACTCACGGTACAACATACTCCATGTGACATACACGATACAAAGTACTCTATGGACCCAATCCTCATAGTCAGGATGCTTGTCATAGGTCTTAGCCTTCATACCATGGATAATAGTTTTCGATAGCCCTCGACCATATCTCAAAATTTTGCACGTGTGAGCATATAATCGGTGTGACACACAGTCTGCACAGGCTGTTAACACGGCTGTTTCATGCTGTCTGTTTCAAAATTGGTACCTGCAAGTAAACTCCAACACTACCTCATGCACAAGTCAGATAAATCTTGTGCGAGTAATGCTCCCAACACTATATCATGTAAAAATGAGTATGAGCAATGCTCCAATACTTTATCATGCATCAATCAATAAAACTGAGTACGAGCAATGATCAAGTACTCTATCATGCATAAATCACATTAAAATTAAGTACGAGAAACACTCAAGTACTATGTGATGCATATCTTATAAAATATAGTGCGAGTATCACTCTAGCACTAAGGGTTTTCACATAAACCCGATAGATGGCTTATTTCAATTGAAATTCACTCAATTAAATCAAATCGGCACTAAAATGTGCTGTTTTCGCATATAACATGAAAATATTAGCCAAATCTATCCATGCAAATATCAAAACTAGTCACAAACATGCTTCCTAAGCTTTTTACCCTTATTTGGGGTAAAATCACAATTTTACCTTATCGGTTCCTACCGAACTTTTCTATACTCAAAATTTCATATACAATAATAATCGAAATTCTATTCGAAATATATGTAGCTATCTCTAGCTACTCACAAAATTCTCTTACCTCTGATCATGTCACGTGACCTCACTTCCTCGGTGCTGCTAAACCTCACAGTCCGATCAGCTTTCAATATAAACTCCAAAGCTGTAGATAAGCATTCACATCAGTATACCTTAATATACTAAATTTTCACTTGCATGAACCTCAAATCAATGCATTTAGCCCTTTTTACAGTCATTTGGCCTTATTACATCTCATTGGACTTTACTCTTTTCTAAGTCCATTTCCAATACATGTATTTCACCAAACTATCTTACAATCATATATACATGCTTATTAACATCACTACATGCTTCAATCATCATTGAATCCATGCCTACTTAACTTTCTCTTATTTTCTCATATCCAAGCCAAAAAACTAGGTTATGGAGATTTTACATATTCAAGATGTTTTCAGCAACTCACACATACACCAATCAACTCACCAAGATTCGTATATTAACATATTTAAAGTTGGTATATTGAATCTTACCTAGCTTGATTTTGCCTCTTTTTTTTTTGCCAAATTGGGGGAAATTTACCTTGCTCGTTCAATTCAAGGTTTCAACTTTTAGTTTTCAACTATGTTATTTTCCTCCTTACAAGGAACAACTTTGCTGAAACAAATCTCACTCAAAACTTATTGAAAGGGTTGATTTTTGGAGTAGGAAAGGTTATGTTTTCACTTGGTTTTGAAAAGGTTTCAGTTTCTCGAAGAAAAAAAGGTGCAGAAGTCTAATATATATGAAATTTCCCTTGGAGATCGATCTCCTAACCATGAGAGATTGATCTACCCTGTGTTTATCTTTTAAAATTTGACTTTTTAAGCTAGGGGATCAATATGCTCTTTAGCTTGAGATTGATCTGCTTTAAATAGAATCATATAGAGATCGATCTGGCCCTTAAGATAAGATCGATCTGGCCTTGGCAGAAACTTATTGAGATCGATCTGCTTTGAATGAGGGAATGATCTCCCCCTTGCAGAATGCTTTAGCGTTGTGTTTTCAAGCCATGAGATCAATCTTTCTTGCTAATAAGATCGATCTGCTCCTCATCTGCAGTATTCTTGCTACAGTTTTCCCAAAAAATCACTGTTACATTCATATCCAATTTGCTTCACTACCCGTTTTGCATTTCATAAACATTTGGAACTTAAAAATATTCATTTCTTATGATTTATATCAAATGTGACTTCTTCGTACATCACGAGATCAGAAAGAGTACATATTATTTTACGGGCCTTACACCCAAATTTTTTAAAAATTTCCAGAATTAATCTTGACCCTTTAAGCTAATCATGGCACTTAGAATCATCCAATTACCCCTTCAGTCGAGAGAGAACCAACCATTTCTTTCCCCCTTCTTCCTCCCCGTAAGTGGTACTATTTGGCGTT
Source organism: Firmiana major (assembly GCA_033439115.1). Classification (NCBI taxonomy): domain Eukaryota; kingdom Viridiplantae; phylum Streptophyta; class Magnoliopsida; order Malvales; family Malvaceae; genus Firmiana; species Firmiana major. Next base: position 6,933,902 of record CM065908.1, on the reverse strand, counting down.
CCTTGTGATATTTTTTCGGGGCCCTTCCAGGCAGATTCATGGAATGACCAAGAAGGAAAAAATCTTCCCCTATGATTCCTCTCCAACATATAAAAAATAAAGCCAAAAAAAAAGTTCATTTACTAGGAGAAATCTTAGAGAGAATATCGGAGGTCTGGACTGTCCTGTTCATGGGTAAGTGAAAGCTTGGATTTTTTAAGAATGTAGTTTATTTTTCTTGTGTTTTTGAGTGAATCTAAGTTGTAAACTTGATGCTTTTCAATTGAAGGCTGATTTGGTGATTTATTGGAGTGATTTTCTTGGGTCAAAGGTAAGAGAAAATATATGAATGATGAAGATGATGAACAATGTTCTTGATTGGTGATTTTTAGGAATTTTGTTGTTAAATGAAATTGATGAAAATAATTTTAAGACTCTTTAGGGATTCAGCCAGCCTTGAATTTATGAGTCTATAGTGTAATGTGGGTTTTTTTATAGTTGACAATTGTTATAGATTAGATCAAAAAGTCCGGTTTAAAGCTTAGTTTAACGAAAAATTGAAAAGTGTGAAATTTGACCAAATGGGTTTGATGGTAAGCATGAATAGTGTATGTGAATGCGTATTTATGCCATTATGATGATGAATATGAAGCTGGGATAATAAAATTTGCAAGGATACCTTAAACTGGAGCTTAAATCGGTAAAACCGAGAAAATGAATAAAGTTGTTGAAAAAGTCAAGATTTGGTCAATTTTAAGAAAATAAATAAATATTTGAATATGTTAAAGTAAGATTAACCTATATTGATGATTTGATGTTATTTTGGGCAGCTCGGGTATCCAACCGCTAATTGAGACGATTCTAAAACTCGGTATTATTGCGCTGCACCAAGGCGAAAGAGGTAAGAGATGTGTTCTGAGTAGTGTTAGCTTTCAAACAACCTACTTGAACTATGAAATCTATTTGTATGCCAAGAGATTAGAAAGAAAGACTTTACGAATTTAAAAAGCTACTTTTCTATATAAATCGAAGAAAAAACCCTTTCTCCGAAAAACTCTAAGCATGTTTTTAACATGTTTTTCGATGATTTTTAAATATGTTTATGTTTGAAAGTTTTGATATCTGATTTATATATAAGTATTGGAAAAGATAGCTATACGTGTTTTGATATTTGGAAAATGATTTATGTTATGTGAAAAAAAGTGAATTTGAATATGACTGTGGGGGCCACCTCTTGAATCTGCGGGACCAAAGTGCCACACAAAAGTCACATTTTATGAATGAGTTTTAAGTCATAAGATATTTTGATTTAAATTCGATTTTTATGAACCTATGAGTTATAAGCCCGAGAAAGAATTTTGAAAGTTTTGTTTTTGAGACTAAGGCAATATATAAATATGGACATTTGTCATGATTAGTCCGAATTGGAGTTTGGGCCATCGTGGTGTATTGCTTTTGGGCACTTGGGTACGTTTAGTCTCTCGTGATTGCATGTCAGTCCCACGTTGGATATTTGTGCCACTCGAAGCTCGTGTGGAGTTTAGGCTACCGTGGTGCATTGCTTTTGGACACTTGGGTACGTTTAGTCCCTTGTGGTTGCATGCCAAACCACGTGCATTGCTTTTGGGCACTTGGGTACGATTAGTTCCTTATGATTGCATGCCCGATATTTGGGTCACACGGAGCATTTTTGATTCACCACCCTTTGTTTTGAATATGTTTGTTTAGTGGCTTAGGGCGCTGCATGACCCTGATCCAGTCTACAGTCCCCCCATCGATACTTTATATGTTAAGTGAACATGACTTCTGATTAACACATGCAAATACCTAGTCTTTATGACTTGTTTGTCTGATTTAAAGAAAAATGATAAGTTCCGTATCCGTTTTGATTTCGAATGATAAGTTTTGCAATTGTTTTTGATTTGACTGATAAGTTATGTATCCGTTTCGAATTGAATGATTCAGTTTTGTATTTGTTTGATTTGAATCAATTTTGAAAACTAAATTCTGTTATACACATGTTTTGACTTCAAAGAATAAGTTTCAATCTGATTTGTTTTCTGAAAGTAAGAATGCAATTCGAGAAAGTATGTGTATAGATTTATTATTTCTACTATTGTTGGCTTTACCGAGAGGGGGGGTGAATCGGTTTTCTAACGTTAATAGCAAATTTTAACTTAATCCTATTTTAATTTGCAAATGAAAGTAAGCAGTATAATAAAATTAAACAATTTAATGCAAGATAGGGAAGAGAGAAACAAACACAATCGTTTATAGAGGTTCGGCCAAACTCTTGCCTACGTCCTCTCTCCTTGACCTTCTTGTCAAGTGCTTTCTTACTCTCCTTCAACAGAAGTTTACAATGTCCCTTTTACAGGTTAAGGAATAACCTCTCTACCCTTTACAATGTAAAAATGTATTCACCCTCTTACAATTCTCTCTCACTGAGGAACAATCCTCTTCTCTTTTAAGGCAAGGTTGAATACAAAATGAAGCTTTAAAGTGGGTAGGACAAATACAGCTTCTGCACTTAAGCGTACACAATAAATCTCAATAAATGAATGATGAAGACACAAGGAATGGAAGTATTCAAAGCTTAAGAATGTTAGGAATGTGCAGCAATAATGTCTTTATCCTCTTTGTCTTCAATGCTTGGTTAAATACTGAAGGATTGGTAGTTGGAGCATTAATTGCTGTTTTTCCCGTTGAGATTTTGCAGAAACTAGCCGTTGGGTACCTCCAGTAGTGTGCCAGATCGATCTGCCTTCTTGGCCAGATCGATCTCTTAGTTATAAATCCTGCAAGATCAAAGCACAATAGCACAAGGAGATCGATCTCATAGGTTAGAAGATCGATCTGTTAGTTTGAAAATAATAGGGGAGATCGATCTGTCGAATAGGCAGATCGATCTCATGATCTCTCTGTTTAAGGCAAGATCGATCTACAGATTGATCTGCCATGCAGTTTCGTAGTGGGGAGATCGATCTCTCAATACCTCAGATCGATCTCCTTAGCTCTCTAACTTTGAGGAGATCGATCTCTTCCTTACCAGATCGATCTCATAAGTTCTCTGTTTGAGTGTGGATCGATCTTTCAGATCGATCTACAGTCTTATGCTTTTAAAGGAGATCGATCTCTTCCTAGACAGATCGATCTCTCAACTCTAGCTTTAGCCAGATCGATCTCTTAACCCTTGCAGATCGATCTCACTCTTCCTTAATACCTTTGTAAAGGTTCAAGGCTTGGCAGATCGATCTCATTTCTTCATGAGATCGATCTCTCATCAAGTAAAAACCCAGGAGATCGATCTCACATCAGCCAGATCGATCTCTCATCAACAGAACTCTAAGTTCTGGTACTGATAACCTCTAAACATGTCTTTATATCATTTTTATATTATTGAATTTACTTGTTTTGTCATTTAAAAATATATTAAATCAACAATCTCCCCCTTTTTGATATGACAAAACTTATTCAATCAACATGTTTAGTTATTTTGCAAAAGCTCCCCCTTTTTGTGAGCTCCCCCTTTCTTTTAGCTTTTAACTTTGTTACTATTTTAACTCCCCCTCATTTTAACCATTCGTTTAGAGATGTTTCTTAAAAACCTTCTTAAAACGTTTTATGCCTTTTGACCACAATCACATGTTTTCTTTTCTTCTCCCCCTTTTTGTCATATCAATAGCAAGAAAGAAAATTCATGTCATTTCAAAATGAATATTTTCATTGAAACTTAGTCAACAGACAAATGGCAGGTCATTTCAAGCAAATGCATATCAAAATAACAACAAGTAGCAAAAAACAAAACATATAACTAAACTAAATCGAGCAACTAGATCCTAAGATGGAGGAGGAAAGCGATCTATGAGATCCTCAACATGAGTGCGAGTGACTTGAAGCTCATCAAACATTGCCTCCTGAGCCTCATGAACCTCATCCACTCTTCGGTTCAAAGATGCAAAGCCTTCATCGATTTTTCTGTTGAGTTCACTCATCATCTGCAGAATGATCTCCATGCCAGCAGGTGAGGATACATGTGTAGTGGTCTGAGGAGTCGAGGATGATGGACCCATATCCGGTGCAGCAGGTGGGTCCATAGGCGCAGTGGAGGGGTCTTCCTCCATAGCTTCAGCAGGCTGCTGTTCCCTCTTCTTCTTCCAGTCGCCCCGAAAATCTTTGTAGTATCCCATGTGATGGAGGGTCCCGATGTTGAGGACACTCTTGGGAGAGGGCAGTTCACCGGTTTCGCAGCTGCAGTCGATTTTGAGCCATTGAAGAAAGTATGCCACCGGTTGAGGAAACACGATCGTCGTCGCTTGGCCTCGGACAATTTTTAACCAGTCTTGGAAGATAAAGTGAACTAGGTTGGGTTTTTGACTGGTGGAATGGATATGGTGAATCCAGAATCTATCTAACCTCCGAACAGTCGAATGTCGGGTACCAAACGGATGAAGGTTCCATGAGATGAGGAGGTGGAGTAGCCGGGGATGCATTGGGAGTTCACTCGCCTTATCCCCGGGAATGTCAAACTCCAAGGGAACCTCCTCATCTTCGTTCGTTAAACCTTCATCGCGTATGTTAAAGGCTTGAGCTAAAATTTCAGTGGTTACGACAATTGACCTTCCCATGACATATGTTGTGAAACCAAGAATTTGACAGGAATCGATAGGATTGTAATTGAGTTCGGCATTGGAAAAGAATGCACGAATGATATTTGGAGGTACGGGAGTGTTTATTTTCAGAAAGGACATCCAACCAAACTCCTCAAATTTCGACAAGTATGGAAAATCAATTCGATTGAGGAAAGAGAAATCGATTGTACGCCAATGTTTAATTGGCATGGTTGAAAAGTATTCTTCGTATCGCTTTCTCTTCGCTGGTGTTTTAAAACACCGGTTGAAGGTAGTGATGGAAGCAGAAGGAGTGGGTTGGGAAGATGACCCGGTTGCTACATTGGTTCGGGGAGGTTTTTGTCCTACTGTCTTAAGCCTAGGCATGGTTCTAGACACGAGAATTATACTAATACAGATTCACAAGCGAAAAAATCAATAGAACAGTAACTAGATTTGCCCTAGAATGAAATTGAACACAAATCGTAGGAAATTTTTGAGAAAACAAGGAGGAATGTTGGTTACTATACCAGGAAATGACACGGGGATGCAATGAAGGCCGTACCGAGATCGATCTGAGGACGAATCGAGAGAGAAGGTGCGACAGGAGCTTTAGGGATTTGAGATTTGGGGTTTTCAAATTTGGGGATTTTACGCCAGTATTTATAGTCCAGGGCATATGAGATCGATCTGTCGAGACGACAGATCGATCTGTCATTTCCAGAAGCCAAGAGAGATCGATCTGTCGCATGAACAGATCGATCTGTTAGCAAATAGAGGCTTAAGGAGATTGATCTGTCATATGCACAGATCGATCTGCAGTTTAACAGAGGCTTAGGGAGATCGATCTGCCAAATGCATAGATCGATCTTCAAAATACAGAAGCTTGAAGAGATCGATCTGTCATATGGACAGATCGATCTGCTCTTTAACAGAGACGTAAGAAGATCGATCTTATGGTTAGAAGATCGATCTTCTTAGTTTAACCTTAATGATTTAGGCTTGTTGTAAGGATGGAGATCGATCTATATTGCAAGGAGATCGATCTCTCATCCTCGTTGCCAGAAAATCTTTGCAAAAACTCTTTTAAAATCAACTTGAAACCAAGATTTTTTGAAACATAAAGCCTTAAGGGATATTCATAAGTCCTAATTCACCTCTAAGAATGCAAAACCTATCTCTATCAAGAGGTTTGGTGAATATATCAGCTATTTGATGTAAAGTGTCAATGTACTCTAAAATTATATCCCCTTTTTGAACATGGTCTCTAAGGAAATGATGTCTAATCTCTATGTGCTTGGTTCGGGAGTGTTGGATAGGATTTTTAGACAGATTAATGGCACTAGTATTATCACATTTAATAGATACTTGCTTCATGTCAATACCATAATCTTTCATTTGTTGTTTAATCCACAACACTTGAGCACTACAACTACCAGCTGCTATATACTCAGCTTCAGTTGTGGACTGAGCCACACTGTTTTGTTTCTTAGAGAACCAAGAAATTAACCTATTTCCTAAGAATTGGCAGGTACCTGAAGTACTTTTCCTATCTATTTTGCATCCTCCAAAATCAGCATCTGAAAATGCATGAAGGGCAAAGGTGGAGTCCTTGGGATACCAAAGTCCTAGTGAGGGAGTGTCTTTGAGGTATCTAAAGATCCTCTTAGTTGCTAATAGATGTGATTCCCTAGGAGAGGATTGAAATCTAGCACAAAGGCATACACTAAACAAAATATCTGGTCTACTTGCAGTTAAATAAAGCAATGAGCCAATCATAGACCTATAGAGTTTAGTGTCTACACACTTACCACTTTCATCTTTATCAAGCTTGATGTTGGTGCCCATTGGAGTTGGTTGAGGTTTGCAATTGTCCATTCCAAATCGCTTGAGCAATTCCTTAGTATACTTTGCTTGATTGATGAAGGTTCCATCTTTTGTTTGCTTCACTTGAAGTCCCAAGAAGAATGTGAGTTCTCCCATCATGCTCATCTCAAATTCTCCTTGCATGATCTTAGCAAACTCTTTGCATAAAGACTCATTAGTTGAACCAAAAATAATATCATCTACATAGACTTGTACAACTAGTAAATCCTTATTTTTATTTTTGATGAATAAGGTGGTATCCACTTTTCCTCTAGAAAATCCTTTTTCTATTAAAAATTTTGACAACCTTTCATACCAAGCTCTAGGAGCTTGTTTCAAGCCATAGAGTGCCTTAGATAATTTGAAAACATGTTCAGGAAATTCATGATTTTCAAATCCGGGAGGTTGCTCAACATAGACTTCTTCATTAATGAAACCATTTAGAAATGCACTCTTCACATCCATTTGATACAACTTGAAGTTTTTATAACATGCAAAGGCAAGTAACATTCTTATTGCCTCTAATCTAGCTACCGGTGCATATGTTTCATCATAGTCTATGCCTTCCTCTTGTCTATATCCTTGTGCAACTAGCCTAGCCTTATTCCTTATGATCACACTATTTTCATCCATCTTGTTCTTGAATATCCATTTAGTTCCAATTATAGAGTGATCACTAGGCCTAGGAACTAGTTTCCATACTTTGCTTCTCTCAAATTGATTTAATTCTTCTTGCATTGCTAGGAACCAATTATTGTCATCTAAGGCTTCATTGACATTCCTAGGCTCTATTTGAGATACAAAGGCTATATATTGGCACATATTCCTTAGAGATGATCTAGTTCTAACTCCAAGAGTTGGATCTCCTACTATTTCACAATCCTTTACATATCCTAACTCTCTTGGTGCTCTAGATTCTCTCTCTATTATCTCTATCTCATCTTCATCTTCTTTATTCAAGTCAAGTTTTTCTAATAAGTCATCCTCTAGGTTTGGGATATCCTCCAAGTTTTTGTCAAATATTCCAACATTCTCATCATTGGTTGAATCTTTAGATACATTATTTGATTCATCAAATATAACATGAATAGATTCTTCAACCATTAATGTTCTTTTGTTATAAATTCTATAAGCCTTTGAATTCAATGAGTATCCTAGGAATATTCCCTCATCACTATTGGCATCAAATTTTCCTAAATTATCTTTCCCATTATTTAGAACAAAACATTTGCAGCCAAAAGGATGGAAGTAACTAATGTTAAGCTTTTTACCTTTGTGGAGCTCATAAGGAGTTTTCTTTAGCATGGGTCTAATCATAGCTCTATTAATTATATAACATGATGTGTTTATAGCTTCAGCCCAAAAATACTTTGGTAAGTTATTCTCACATAACATGGTTCTAGCCATTTCTTCCAATGTTCTATTTCTTCTCTCAACTACACCATTTTGTTGTGGTGTCCTAGGGGCTGAAAAATTATGGCTAATTCCTTGATCATTGCAATACTCATCAAATCCTATATTTTCAAATTCTTTGCCATGATCACTTCTAATACTAGTTATTGTATATCCTTTCTCATTTTGGGTAATTTTTGTATAGGCTATGAATTTTTCTAAGGCTTCATTTTTTACTCTTAAGAAGAACACCCATGTGTACCTAGTGTAATCATCAACTATTACAAATCCATAGTGTTTCCCACCTAGGCTAGTTGTTCTAGTTGGTCCAAATAAATCTAAGTGAAGTAATTGGAGAGGCCTAGTGGTAGATACAATATTCTTAGGCTTAAATGTTGTCCTTTTATGTTTTCCTTTAACACAAGCTTCACATACTTCTTCATGATCAAAGGATATCTTGGGTAAACCTATAACTAGATCCTTTCTAGCTAACTTAGATAGCACACTCATGTTAGCATGACCTAGTCTTCTATGCCATAACCAAGATTCCTTTTTATTGTCTACCATTAAGCATATATTTTCATTTTTGAGTTCATTAAGATAGACAATATATATATTTCCTTATCTATGACCTAGAAAAAGAACTTTATTTGACTTAGGATCTATAACATTACATTTCATGCAATCAAAAATTACTTTGTAACCTTTGTCACAAAGTTGACTTATGCTTAGTAAGTTGTGCTTTAAACCCCTAACAAGTAATACTTTTTCTAAAGAGAAATGATCATTACCTATTGAGCCACTTCCTTCAACTTGGCCTTTGGAGTTGTCCCCAAAAGTGACTTCTCCACCAACTTTTGATTTGAAAGAATTGAAGTGGCTTCTATCACCCGTCATGTGCCTTGAGCATCCACTATCTAAATACCATGCTTCTTTTGTTTTAGCTTTGTGGCTATGCTCAATCACCTACAAGAAATCAAACTCAAGTCTTAGGTACCCAAATTTTCTTGGGTCCTTTGAGGTTAGTGAATGCAATTCTTGATCCCTTTGGGATCCATTTTGCTAATGCATTACAATCCTTGGAGTGAATTACTTCTTTTGGAATCCATATCCTTTTTACTATTTTTCCTTTTAGAGTTCTCATTTTTATATTACAGTTATGTGATGCATGTCCCTTTCTATTGCAATATGAACAAGTAATTGCAGGTTTATTCATGCTCTTCCTAGCAATAAAACTTTTAAGATGGGTCTCCCTACTCTTAGCATTATATCCTAAGCCATTTTTGTCAAAGAATGCCCTTTGGGTCTCTAGCATGCTATCTAACTTTTGTTGACCCATGTGGAACCTATTAAATGAATTATGTAGATTGCTATTTTTCTCTTTAAGGTCACAAATTTCTAGATTTGAAATCTCTAGTTTCTTTTCACATTCTAATTTATCCAATTGCAATATCTCATTTTCTTTTCTCAATTTGGATATTATCTTTTTATATTTCATACTCATAGATTCATACTCTAATGCAAGATCATCAAATGCATCTTGCAATTCATCAAAAGAATATTCATTGAGGCTTGAAGTTACCTTTTCATCCTCAATAGCCATGAAGCACAAGTTGGCAATGTCCTCATTTGATTCATCATCGGAGCAGTCACTGTCGCTCCATGTTGCCACCATTGCCTTCTTTTTATGGAACCTATCATTGGACCTTTTAAGAAGAGGGCAGTTAAATTTTATGTATCCCAATTTTTTACATTCATAACACACAATAGAGTCTTTTCTACCTACTTCTTCTTGATCTCTCTTATTGTTTCTCCTATTACTACCACTAGCTCTCATCCTCATGAACTTGTTAAATCTTTTGGCAAACATTGCCATCTCAAGATCCTCTTCACTACCACTCTTTTTTTTAATCTCCTCTTGAGCAGTGGATTTTAGAGCAACTCCCACTTTCTTGGGTGGCTCTTCATTTCTTTTTAATTTCATCTCATAAGTGAGTAGAGATCCTATTAATTCATCTAAAGACAATGTGTGAGGATCCTTAGATTCCTCAATTGCAGTCACTTTAGCTTCCCATGATTTAGGTAAGCTATTTAAAATTTTCTTTACCATTTCAATATTAGAATATATTTTTCCTAAAGACTTTAATCCATTAATTACATCTATGAATCTAGTGAACATATCACTAATTAATTCTCCTTCCTTCATCCTAAAAAGCTCATAGTCATGTGTGAGCATACCTACCTTTGTCTCCTTCACTTGGGTTGTACCCTCATGAGTTATTGCCAATTTGTCCCATATTTGTTTGGCATTATCACACCCGGAGACTCTATTATATTCATTAGGACCTAAGGCACAAAATAATGTGTGCATAGCTTTAGCATTTAGTTGAGCACATTTAATATCAGCTGAATCCCATTCATCTTCTTCCTTAGGAATATCTCTTCCCTCTATTCTCTTTGTAGGGATTTGAGGTCCTTTAATTATAATTCTCCATACTTCATAATCATTTGCTTGAATGAATAACATCATCCTAGTCTTCCAATAAGCATAATGCTCTCCATTAAACATTGGAGGTCTAACCGTAGAGTGCCCCTCTCCTACCAAACTAGTAGCTACATTGTTATGAGCCATTTGATCGTTTCTAATTCTTAGGAAGTTGTTCCTATGTAATTAAAGAGTCCTAGCTCTGATACCAATTGTTGGCTCTACCGAGAGGGGGGGTGAATCAGTTTTCTAACGTTAATAGCAAATTTTAACTTAATCCTATTTTAATTTGCAAATGAAAGTAAGCAGTATAATAAAATTAAACAATTTAATGCAAGATAGGGAAGAGAGAAACAAACACAATCGTTTATAAAGGTTCGGTCAAACTCTTGCCTACGTCCTCTCTCCTTGACCTTCTTGTCAAGTGCTTTCTTACTCTCCTTCAACAGAAGTTTACAATGTCCCTTTTACAGGTTAAGGAATAACCTCTCTACCCTTTACAATGTAAAAATGTATTCACCCTCTTACAATTCTCTCTCACTGAGGAACAATCCTCTTCTCTTTTAAGGCAAGGTTGAATACAAAATGAAGCTTTAAAGTGGGTAGGACAAATACAGCTTCTGCACTTAAGCTTACACAATAAATCTCAATAAATGAATGATGAAGACACAAGGAATGGAAGTATTCAAAGCTTGAGAATGTTAGGAATGTGCAGCAATAATGTCTCTATCCTCTTTGTCTTCAATGCTTGGTTAAATACTGAAGGATTGGTAGTTGGAGCATTAATTGTTGTTTTTCCCGTTGAGATTTTGCAGAAACTAGCCGTTGGATACCTCCAGTAGTGTGCCAGATCGATCTCTTAGTTATAAATCTTGCAAGATCAAAGCACAATAGCACAAGGAGATCGATCTCATAGGTTAGAAGATCGATCTGTTAGTTTGAAAATAATAGGGGAGATCTATCTGTCGAATAGGCAGATCGATCTCATGATCTCTCTGTTTAAGGCAAGATCGATCTACAGATCGATCTGCCATGCAGTTTCGTAGTGGGGAGAACGATCTCTCAATACCTCAGATCGATCTCCTTAGCTCTCTGACTTTGAGGAGATCGATCTCTTCCTTACCAGATCGATCTCATAAGTTCTCTGTTTGAGTGTGGATCGATCTTTCAGATCGATCTACAGTCTTATGCTTTTAAAGGAGATCGATCTCTTCCTAGACAGATCGATCTCTCAACTCTAGCTTTAGCCAGATCGATCTCTTAACCCTTGCAGATCGATCTCACTCTTCCTTAATACCTTTGTAAAGGTTCAAGGCTTGGCAGATCGATCTCATTTCTTCATGAGATCGATCTCTCATCAAGTAAAAACCCAGGAGATCGATCTCACATCAGCCAGATCGATCTCTCATCAACAGAACTCTAAGTTCTGGTACTGATAACCTCTAAACATGTCTTTATATCATTTTTATATTATTGAATTTACTTGTTTTGTCATTTCAAAATATATTAACTCAACAACTATGTATGGCATAAAGCCTACTATTTTTCGATATTATACTTCTCATTACTTGGAATGCATTACTTACTGAGCTTGAAGAGCTCATCCCCCTTTCTTTCCCCTCTTTCAGACTATTTCCAGTGATCACACTTATATCTGTTGAGCAGTGGTTGTGGACAAGTGAATCCTGACCCTTTTTTGGACTGCTTTTGTATAAGCAAGGTATACTACACTTACTTTCCAGACATTATGTAAAGCATAGACTACTATTGTAAAAGATGTTTTTGGGATGTAATTTAGGAATGAATGTTGATATACAGAGTTGTAATTATGCAGTTTAATGATATGTATGTAGTCTTGGTATTATTAAGTATTGTCATGACGATGAGATGTGCTGATGGCTAAGATAAGAGATTAAAATCAACTGGATTGTGAAAACTGTGTTTACTCTTTGCATGTGGGTTAAGTCCAATTGTAACCGTTATGCTGCCGAAATTTTTATAAAATAAATTGGTTAAGTAGGTGACACTGATAGGAATGCAACATAAGTATAAGTTTAGAAAAGTTTAAATTAGCCCATTTTTTGCGCTTCCGGGGTGTTACAGTTGTTATGCTTTGGATTTTATAATACAAAGAAACCACCTAATTTTGAATAAAAAAGTAATGGGATTGGTTGGTACAAGTAGAAAATGAAGAGGAGAAATAGAAAAAGAATTTTTCTGTAGAAAACAAAAAGGCTTTCAGTTTCTTAAGAAAAAGAAACAAGGTGAACACCAAATAAAAGAAAAAGAACAAAAGTGTTCTTTGTTTGGTTCTTTGAAATTGGCGAAAGATTTAGGTGTGAATAGCGTGCATTTTTCACTTCGTGATTTTGTGCCTGATCAGTGAATCAAGCGAATAATTTCATCTGAAACTGTAAGTGTTTAATTTTCGCAATTTATTAGTCGAATATCATATGTTTTTAATCGTATATTGTATTGTTCTTAATATTTTGATTGTGAACATGATCATATGTCTCATATATGATTGATGTATGTATATATATATATATATATATATATATATATATATATATATAAACTGAGATAATAATGAAAACACCATTTAATGGTGATGTTAGCCGTATCTAAGATAGATTTTGGATTCAAACTTAACCTAGAAGATACAAGAACTTCCTTTTAAATTTGAATTCCTTAGAATTGATGTTGATTTGGAGTGCTATGATCAGGACTCATTGTTATTTTCATATTTAAAGTTTCGATTCTCCAAAACCTGATTGAAGGGGTTCTTAAAATACCATTTGCACAAATCATTGTGCTTCATATAGGGATTAAAGTAGATTAGATAATTTATGTATATAATTCATATTTATATTGTGTTAAATCATGTTTCTGTTATTTGAAAGCAAAAAAATTTGTATCAGCACCTCAAAGATAGATTTTTATTTTTTTTTTGAAAATTTACTAAATAATATACAAATTTTTATTAAACTTTAACCATATCACTTTAGTATTTTTTTTGTTTTGTGTAATGTTATCATATTGTGTTTAGGATTAGAGGATCATTAAAGTGGGGTTGAATTAACTTGACACATTGTTTAAAGTTTCTTGCCAATTGACCTATGACAATTTCTTTGGGTTTTATTTGGTAAAAAAGATGAAAAGGGATAAGGATAAAAAAATTGTTAATCAAATTTCATAGCTATAAAGAAGGTAAAACCTATAGTTCTTGTCTAATAATTTTTTTGATTTTTTTTCATCTTTCTAAGAAGTAAAACTTTATAATATAATCCTCTGGTAAGTAAATTAAGGTTTTTAATCAACGAAGGGAATGTTGTAACAAAGAGTGTTTTTGGATGAGAAATTTCGAAATTTTGAAACATTTCAAAATGCATTGATTAAAACTACTAGTTATAATAAAAAAATTTAAATATTAGTATTTATAATTATTTTATTTGGATTGATATTTTTTAGAAAGATTTTTTGAATACTAGAATTTAATGAAAAGAATAATTATAAAAGAAAAATAATGATATTATAAATAAGAAAAAGAAAATATAAAAAATGCAGTATAAGTAATATTAGATTTGTAAAAATGTATAGATATCATTAATAATATAAAAAAGAAAAAATATATTATATTTAAATAAAATAATATATTTTTTTATACTTTCATATTTAATAGTTGATCATGTGCGTTTGGAGGAGGCATTTTGAAATTTTAAATCATTTCAAAATGTATCAATTTAAAATATTAGCATATATAATTCTCTTGTTCAAATAAATATTTTTTAAAAAAGAATTTTTGAGTATTAGAATTTGATGAAATAAAAAATAATTGTAAGAGAAATATAATAATATTATATATTAGAGAAAGAAAACATCAAATAAATAATGCAATATAGGTATTATTAGATTTGTACAAATGTGTATATTATTAATATTATAAACAAGAAAAATATATATTATATATTTAAATAAAATAATTTGTTTCTAATTTTAATTTTACATTAATAGGGGGTCATGTCTAATAACGTAAGAGAATATACAAAGGAATTTTGAAAAACCACCTCTTTAGGTGGATTTTCAAGAGAGAATTTCAACATCTCCAATTCCCTCATGAAGTTCCTCATAAATTTTGAAATTCTTCAAATTTTTGGCAAACAAGGAAATTAGATTTTAGGTTTTTGAATATCTTGATTGAAATGAATGTCTCTCTTGAAAACCTTTATCAAACACACCCTTAGGAAGTTTGAAAAAACACCTCTTTTGAGCATCACAAATTCGCTTTTTAAATTCCTCTTAAATTTTTAAATTCTTCAAATTTTTTGCCAAACAATAAAATTTATTTTTAGACCAAAGATGGCAAAAACAAGGTCGATATAAAAAAAAAAAGTCCAACATTTGGAACCCAAACTCTACTGATCCAATTGACTAAAAAAAGTAAAAAACCTAAAATCAATCAGAATCCAAATTAATCCGAAATCAAATTGATTCGAGTTCTTATTGACTTAAGCCCGACTTGACCCAAACCTGAATTAATCCGAATCCAAATTGATTAAATTCAGATTAACCCAAACTCAATCTAACACGAACTTGAAATGATTAAAATCTTATTTGATCCAAATCCAAATTAACCTAAACCTGAATAGATTCAAACTTAAATTTAAGACTAATAATTTATATTGAAATGTCATAATTAATGATCAAATTATTATATTATGGTAAAAAAATAATTCTTTTTCAATAATAAAAGTATTATATTTTTTTTGAATCTGGTTAAATTTAAATGTTCACTTTTAAATTACATTTATTTTATCTAACCCCAAAAAAAAAAAATTCTAGAAGAGTTAACGTAAAATTATTAAATGGCTAATTATCACAAAATATATAAGCTACATCACTTACAGTTAGTGCCTTCAATTATTCTATAAAAATAATAGAAATTAAAGAGATGTATAGTAATCTATTATAGTATTCAATTGAGATTATTAAATCACTATTGTTACCTAAAGTTAACAATTATTATAGATAATAAAAACAAAATGAAAAAGACGTAATCAATTTATGAAAATTAGTATAAAGATATTGCAAAGACAAGAGTTATATTGATTATTATATATTTTGGATATTTCAATTTTAATTTTATTATGGGTCATGCAAGAAGAAAAATTTATTTTTATGAGTTATGTATTCCTAGAAATATGGTTTAAATTCATTTTCATACAAGATACATCACATTAGAAGTGACAAATGCCTAACCCAAAAAATCCACTGGCCCGATCCGAACCCAAAACTAAACAATTTGATTTGACTAAAAAAATCTAACAACTCAAACCTATCTAATCTGAACTTGAATTAATCTGAACCCAAATTAACCCGAATTAAAATTGATCTAAACTTGATATGATCTGAACGCAAAATTGACTAATATTTTTTAGACCCAAACTCGACCTGACTTGAACCTGAAATGAGTCGAAACTGAAATGATCTGATTCAAAATAGCCCAACCCAAAGTCCATTCCCACCTGCCTATTTACTACCTCTATTTAGACTATAAAATATCTTAATTGAAATAATTTCCCTTCTTAAAATCCTTCCATCAATCAAGCCCTTAATTTTGAAAGAAGTTGAGAGTATGTAAGAGTATGTACATGCCATTGTCAATGATTTTCTTATACCAAACACTGGCTATCATGTAATATTCTCAAATATATCAGGATGCATGTATTACATCCCAAAAGTAAGTGAGACTCCACATTACTTGTGACGGCCCGGAAGCGCGAAAAATAGGGCTAATTTAAAATTTTTCTTAGATTAAACTTCATACTCAAGGTGCATTCATGTGCAGTGACAGTTAATTTATTTCTATCTCATCAACCAATATCCCAAGGATTTCTCAACATCCACATTTACTTAATTAAATATCATGACATCAAAAGAAGTCTACTTCTCAATTCATTTACTAATACTAATCTGATTATATCCCAATATTACTCAAATACAAATGTCTGCATTACACAACTATCTGGATACAAAATGAATTGAATAATACCTTTCGTGTGTACAAGCAATAGTCTGGGGAGAGTCTCGTCCTGTCACACCCCGACTCCGGGTGCCCTTTGTCCATACATATTCCACTCACGGTCGGGCTGTGAGGCGATGCAATTACTAATTCCATACATTTATAGAGGAAATATTTGAAATTCTAAAACACACACTCCCAAGCACGTGTGTAGGTATACAAAATCTTTTATATAAATGAAATAACTTTACATAACTTCCCCATACAATTGGCTCATTTTCAATATATGACTGTGCGATACAATATGATAGATACAAAATGCTTATGTGTATACAATTCCTTATACCTTAGTAACTGGTAGCAGCTGACCAACACAAAAGGATTTGGAGACCACTGCACTGTTCTACTTCTCAGTTTCTGGAGGAGGAAAAATAGTGGGATGAGCAAATGTAAGACCCACTTTGTACGAACTTGTTGATACATTTCCTTATGATTCCTGTGATGTACACTTCCACATATTGATTGAATCATAAGAAGAGCTTTGACTGAATTAAATTTGCAAATAGAATAAAATGAAATATCGGTGAATGTATGCATTAGCCAAATACAGGCCGAGATGGCCATAAGCCAAACGAAAGGGATCAAAATTAAGTTTACGAAAAATACGAATTTAAAATAAGAAAAGATAGTAGGTGTATGAAGGAAAGTCGGGTTAAATTGGTTCTGAAACAAGTGCAGGGGTAAAACGGTCAAAAGATCAAAATTCAGTATAAATTCGATAAGAGAATTTTAATTAAAAATAAGGATTTAGGACATCTTGATCAATAATGAGGAAATTATCAAATTTCGAGTCCAATTGATCAAGATCCAAAATTTTTAGAAATACCGAAAAGTCACTCGGGACAATATCCCGAAAATATGAAGAAAATATACCGAAAAAAGGGTTAAAATAGAATAAATAAATCAAATAAATTAAATAAATTAACAAAATATAGAAATTAGTAGATATTTTTAGAATTTTTTGATTATTTTAATGAATATAATAATAATAAACTAAATTATAAATAATAATAATAATAATAATAATAATAATAATAATAATAATAATAATAATAATAATAATAATAATAATAATAATAATAATAATAATAAAGAGAACTGAACTGAAAATCAGGAAGAACCCAAAAATGAAAAACTGGAAAGAAAACCTAGGAAGACCCGAGGAGCAACCACGGCCACCGGCGACTGACGACCCAAACGAAGGTCGGAGGAAGAAGAGGAGAGGTCAGTGAAATGTTGGCACCGGAGACGCGCTGTTTAGAGGTCAAAAATCGGCGATCGAAGGAAGAGAAAATCACGAGGAAAATGGCTCGATTCCCGGCGATCCACGGCAGCTGGGCTCGAATGGAGGGCACCGACGTGATCGGGAGGAGGAGGCGGTCTTTTTGAGACCGGTAGCGGCCAGCGAAATCATCGAAAATGCCAGCGATGGAAAAGGGTAGAAAACGGCATCGTTTGGCCGAAAGGAAAAGGAAGGAAAAGGAAGGAAAAAAGGAAGGAAAGGAAAAGAAAAGAAAAGAAAAGAAAGAAAAGGGGAAAAAGGAAAGAAAAATTATCGGGGATGACACGAGATTCAGGTAAGTTGATCGAGGGTCGAGATGGACCTACAGGTAAATTTTAAAAATTTATTTAATATAATATTTAATGGAAAATAACCCGGATTTACCTAATTGTGCAGTTTTACGACAGAGCCCGAACGAGAGCCGATTGAGCTCCGATTTTCGTACCCCGAATAACATTGGGTAAGTAGATTTTAATTTTGACAATTTGAGTCCTCAATGCAGAGTTAAGATTATTTTACGGATTAATTCTATATAAAAAGGAATATTATTTAGAATTTTACAGTAATTACCGTAAATAGTATACGGGCTATCTAATGAGTTTGGAAAGAAGCTCGATGATATTGGTAAGTCGAATGAGCCCAGTAAACCTGAAGACGAGATTTAATAAGTAGAAACGGGTTGAAAATAGGTCGAGGCCCATTAAGGTGCAATCGGGCCCAATAAGAGTAAAATGGCCAAGTTAGTTAAATCGACTGTAGTAAACGTGAGAATTATATTTATTGGGTTAAATTGACAGGATAAATAATTATCTGCAGCCCCAGAGACTGGATTAGCAGCAAATCAGATTGGACGAGCCTCCGACAGTGGAATTTAGATCGCGCTCGACGTGATTCGAGGTAAGAAAATTTTGTAGGTGCATAGAGATATCTATGCGTATTTTTTAGGGAATTTACAGGGCCTAGAATTTCTTAAGGTATCTAAAAATGAAATAATATTTTTTGCAAAAATCGAGGCATGAGTGAAAAAAGAAAAAGATGATATTACCCCTAGGAGTAAAAGTTACAAAAAGGGTAGTAAGGCTAATAAATTGCATGATTATCATATTTTGATGTTTTATATGAATGTATTGCTTTGATTTAAACAAATTTACACATAGGTTGGCTGTTGATTTCATGAATTATATGAAAGGGTATAGGTTGGTACCGGTTACGATTTTAAAGATGTTTTATCAAGATTGAGCCACCTATCATATTTACAGGAGTAAAAAGAGTGCTAGAGTCTTACTCGCACTAAATTTTACTGATTTATTAATTATAAAAAGTCGTACTGGAGCGTTACTCGTACGAGGATTTTTATGTGTACAAAAATCGTACTGGAGCTTCGCTCGCACGAGATTTTAGATATCATGATATGCATAGCGTCGTGCTGGAGCTTCGCTTGCACTAGACGTGATGTGACATGCGTAGAACCGTGCGGAAGCCTCCTGTAGACTGTGTGTCACAGAGAGTTGATATGCTCGCACGTATACTTTGAGACATTGGTTGGTTATCGACATAGTATGGGGTGGATAAGACCTACGGCAGGCACCCCCAGACTATGATATGGGTCCACAGAGTACATTGTACCATGTATGTCACACAGAGTACGCTGTACCGTGCAGTCATGACGACTCGCTGATTTTACTTGATGTTTTGGCTGGTAGGATTTGACCCCACCTCCCGTTACAGTTGTGATGCCCCACACACCAGGATCCGTGTAGCATGGGATCACAGGGACATAATATGGCCATAGTCCTCGATTTTTCATACAGTAACCTACATGCCTCACATGATATCATACGGTCTGAATAGACCAGGGCAGACCCGAAGGAGGGGTAATGTCCCAATTTATGTTTTTTTTTTTTATAAATTGAGATGCGATTTAATCAATCAAGGTATTCCTGAGGGATGGGTTTAGCCTTGATGTGGTTGTTTTATGATGAAACAAATAAGTTTTAACGTGACGAGCATGAGATGTCATACATGATGATTTTTCCATGCTTGTTTTATATGTCGATTTCATGATTTCTCTTATTTGATATATATATATATATACATGTGGCATCGTTTTAGTCTTACCTCATGCTCCAAATGTAAACGATTTTATATCATGACATTATCAGCACGTAGATAGTATAGTTATCTACCTGCTTACATTATTTCCTTACTGAGCTAGTTATGCTCACCCTTTCAATTTCCACCCTCCACAGAGCATCTACAGTAGTTGAGAGTGGGTAGAGTCTGCATTTCTGGTTATCCGCTACTTCCCATCATGAATCAAGTATACACATCATACAATTTTGTATCTAAACATATAATAGCACAGTTTTGTAACGAATATAATTATGGAGAATGTAAATATATTAAAACATATGTATATACAGTTTTATAATGTATGAACTTATTATTACACTGTCTGAAATTCTAACATTATTACTATGGTAAGAATGATATGGTCAAATGGGATAATAGTTGGGATTATTACTGGCTCATAGCCCAACTCGTTCAAAATGGAATTTGTCACGAAGAGTTGAGAAGTATAGAAAAAGCGAAAAAATTTGTAGTGATTTTGGTAGAACGGGTCGTGACAAAAAAGTGGTATCAGAGCTAGAGTTGGTCGGATATGAGTCAGTAATAATAGTTAAGAAATTAAATCCCCATAGTACTGTGCTTTGTTTAGATATAACTGTGTATACCAATATGGGATTAGACTAATAATTAGTCTTGGATGCAGGAACTTAGGCATTATGCCTATCATTCGCAGTGGTAGAGGGGCGAGTTCACGTACTAGAGGTCGTAGAGGTAGGCCCGAGAGCCATGCAGAGCCACAGACTAGTCAGGCTCTGTAGGACCACATTGAGAGACCAGGGGATACTGAGGCACGCTTCGCTAGGATTGAGCGGAGTATAGAAAGTCTTGTTGAGATAGTTGCACAAACGTTATAGGCTGGTGATAGATGTATAAGGGTATATATATACATAGAAATGTAAATAGAGTTGTACTATGAATTCATAAGTGAAGTATATGTTATGTAAGTCCATAAGTAATGTACACACTTGTAATGAGAGTGGTAATTGTACACACAAGTTACATTATGTATGAATGTGAAGAAATGGACTTAAACATGTGGAGAATGTGTGTAGAATGGATTATGAGTAGTTTGATAAAATGGAAGTAGAATTGCATAAGATGTGCACTTCCATTTTTTGTTTATATTAAGTACCATTGGTCATACAAAGATTCTACACAAGTTTTAATGTGTATGAAGTGAGGATGGATGCCATTTTCAAATCTCAAAGATGAATGAATGAGGAAATGATCATGGTAGTAAATTAAGGATGTTTGGTAAGTGTTGTTGCAGAGGAACTGCAGAAAATCTGGAAATTTTGAAGGGCAGATCGATCTCATGGGATGAGAGATCGATCTGGAAGAGCCAGAATGCTCTTATTTGAGCAAAAGAATAGAACAGATCGATCTCCAATGGACCAGATCGATCTCCTTAGCTCTCTGTTTGGGAGCAGATCGATCTCATGCTTCGACAGATCGATCTCATGCCTCAACAGATCGATCTCATGCTTCGACAGATCGATCTCAGGCTTAAAAATGCCATGAAAAAGAGGGATTTTAAGGGACCAGATCGATCTCCTCTTGGACCAGATCGATCTCCTCAAGCTAATTCTATATAAAGAGTGCTGGAAATCAGAAAATTCGGGAAAAAACACAAACCTTCCACTTTCAACCTAAAAACCTAACTTTCTCTCTCTAAAATCAGCCATTTTCAGTGAGGTTTGAAGGGAGACCATTAGAGACAAAGTTGTTCCTATCAAAGTGAAGAACAACATAGTTGGAAAGCATTT
Organism: Firmiana major; assembly: GCA_033439115.1. NCBI lineage: Eukaryota > Viridiplantae > Streptophyta > Magnoliopsida > Malvales > Malvaceae > Firmiana > Firmiana major. The sequence continues at coordinate 6,912,310 of CM065908.1, read as the reverse complement.
TCCCATTGTTGGTATTGAAGGAGTTAAGGGCATTGCCATTGGAGCAAGAAGAGAAATCAATTTTGGTAAGATTCTAACACTCCAACTATGGTGCATTATTTATTTAAGTGATTTTGGAGTTGTTTGGCATGAGTATGGATGGTTAGAAACTATCTAGAATGCATTGGAATGATTTTGACCTAGAAATGGTCTAGAGTGAGAAAGTGGAATTGTATGGAGATTAATGATGAATGAGATATGTAGAAATCATTGATAGTGTTGTGGTATGATTTTAAGATGTGGTTAGTGGATAAATTGTGAGGTTTACCTAAAAGAGGTAAAATGAGGGTTAAGGCATTTGTAAAATGCATAAGTGAATAATGTTGACTAGAGAGGTCAATTATGGGTTAAATACATTAACTCAATCGATTTAATGAATGAATCGCAGCTTCCGAGGATACGCCGAGGCGAGTTGAGCCAAGAGCGTGAGAAGCTAAAAGGAAAGGAGTCACACCAAGTAAATCGAGGTAAGGGAATTGTGTGGACTCTTAGAGATATCTGTGCGCAATTTGGGCACTTAAATGTTTTGCTAGAATGCATGAGACTAGGAAATGTTGTGAGTGATTGAAGGGTAAAAGTTGGGAGTTTGAGAAATGTGCATGAAAACAAAAGCATATTGCTTTGAAAATCATGTTTTATTGCTTTTTAGCAAATGATTGGTAGGTTGGCTAACATTGAAATGATTTGCAAAAGAAATGAGTGTGTTTTGGTTTTGTTAACCACATTTTGCAAGTTTTGAGCCACCTACATGATTTCGTGAGTATGAAAGAGTGCAAGAGGCACTAGTTTTCACATGGATTTCATGATTGTTTTGGCATTGTGCTCGAGTTTGTCTCGCACTGGATGCCCACCTTGCATGTTGCCGTGTTTGGAGCTTCGAGTAGACTGGGTGTCACATCGATTAAATAGGCTCACACGTGCATTGTTTTGACATGATTAATTAGCCGTGTTAGGAGCTTCGAATAGACCAGAGGTCGCCCCGATTAAATAGGCTCACACGTGCGTTTGAGATGTGGCGTGATATGATGTGTTGATTGGGTCCACGGAGTACGTCGTACCGTGCATGTAGCATGGAGTACATTGTACCGTGTTGAGTTGTGATGTGCCGTCTTCGGACGAGATCTGCTATGGACCGGCGGGTAGGATTTGACCCACCTCCCGTGTGGAAGCAGATAGTGGTGATATCCCGCACACCTGATCCGTGTAGCCGGTATCACAGGTTATGTACATAGGCCTTGAGGTTATTACCTATTGTTGAACTGCCTATCTCACATGTCTAATGCTATTTGAGAATAAATCCATGTTTGAAATGATTTGTGGATCAGGAAAGTCCGAGGGATGGGCTGAGACCTGACCAGTGTTGAATTGATTTGTTAATGGTTTTAAAGTGCACGTATGCATGATGTTTAATGCCATGCTTTATTGTGAAAATGCATGATGGTTAATGCCATGCTTTATTGTGAAAATGCATGATGGTTAATGCCATGCTATTTGAGAAAAATGCATGATGTTTAATGCCATGCTTTTATTGTGAATTATGCATGATGATATATACCATGCTTTGAGTTGAAATGTGCACTGAATTTTAATAGCATGAATGCTTTACATACCATTAACACAATCATACACTCATGTTTTGAGATAAACAATGAATTAAATGCTTTTGAGCATGGCATCACGATCACGTAGATAGTGCAGTATCTACCTGTTCGCATGATTGCCTTACTGAGCGTGTGGTTTGCTCACCCTCTTATTTTCCCCCTCTCTACAGAGATTTGAGTATAGATTGAGCGTGACTGGAGGCGTTCCCTTTTTGGTAATCCGCTGCATCCCATCGCTAAAGGTATACACACTTGGATTATTTTGTATCTAAACTAGACATAGCACAGTAGCATTTTGTATGTAACTACCGGGGATGTAAAACAATGTAAACACATGTAACAACTCTGATATATATACATTTATACAAGTGTTTACTCATAAATAATGTTTCAAATTGAATTGGTATGGTGGAGTGAGTTAGACGTCGACACACAGCCCAACTGTTAAGTGTGTAGTTGTTCACGATCGAGGAAGGATGATTAAGGATTGATGCATGAAAATGCAAAAAATTTATACATATTTTGGTAAGTTGAGGGTCGTGACACTCTAGCTACACGGATCCTAGTGTGCGAGGTCTCACCCTGATCGAGAACCGCCCGGGAGGTGGGTCAATCCAACCCGTCAGTCTTATCCGATCCCACGCATCCGAAGATGCCGTATCCGAAGATACCCCGTATCACAAAGATACCGTATCCGAAGATACCCCGTATCACAAAGATACCACACGGTACATCGTACTCCATGCTACTTGCACGGTACATCGTACTCCATGGACCCATACCGCTCTAGGTACTCCAGCCGAAATGGCCTGCTTCCCACAGAGAGGTTTTGTTTCTTATTTCATATCTTAATACTCATGCCATGTCTCAAAACGCACGTGCGAGCCTATTTAATCGGTGACACACAGTCTACCCGATGCTCCAAGCACGGCTCATCGCATGTTCTCATAAAAATCAGTGCAAGCGATGCTCAGCACTCTCATCAAATCAAGTAAAACTGGCAGAGCCCGCTTTACATCCCCACAAGGCCGCCAACCTCATCCCTCACTCTCACCCCACTTAAGAGGTCTTTTGAGCCTGTTGGACCTTTTGGCTGACTCCAAGGGCAGACAGCGCTACTCCACAAATCCAGTAAAACTAGTGCGAGCTAGGCTCTAGCACTCTGTATATAAATCACATGAAAATCTTATAAAATCTGGTGCGAGTTAAACTCCAGCACCCTGTCACGAAAATCATGTAAATTCTGGTGCGAGTTAGACTCTAGCACCGTGTCACGAACAAGCATGTGAAATCTGGTGCGAGTTATACTCTAGCACCTATGCATGTAAAACTCTAGTGCGAGCTCTCGCTCCAGCACTAATGCATGCATCACACAAATCAAACATCGTGCAAGCTGAGCTCTAGCACGTCACATATCAATAAAAACACGTAGGCGGCTCTGTTTCCTCAAAACAGTTTTCAAAATAATTTCATCGTTGAAAGTATGCAATGCTGTGCATTTTCTTTCAAGGTTAGCCAGCCTACTCATGCATGCATTAAAATGTCTCCAGAACGAGCAGAAACCTCTTGTTCTTGCTCCTCCCAATTTTCCTAAATTCGTAAATTTTACCCTTAACAAGGGTATTTTGGTAATTTGCCCATTCGAGGCACTAAAATTATTATTTGACCTCTAGACCCTTCAGATAATTTTTAAAGACTGCAATGAACTTAAAATTGCGTAAAGTTTACCTCTAGCAGTCCGTAGAATTCCCTTACCTTATTTTCCTGTCGAGTCTAACATTTTCACTGATGTCACGTCACGCAGTCCGATCTGCTCTCAATCTAATGCCCGAAACTGCGTATCAATATTCCTCAGGTCAGATAACATACAATTTAATTGTATTTCCTATTTTCTGGGCTTAATTTAAATCATTGGGCCCGTTTACCCCTATTGGGCCCGATTGCACCTTAATGGGCCTTAATCGGCCTTAAGCCCGTTTTCCACTTAATTTTCACTTTATCGAGGCCTATTGGGCTCATTGGGCCCTCCAACAATTTATTGGGTCTCGTTCTAACTCTCGAATAGCTAAATTTAATATTTACGACAATTTATCTAAATTTCCATAATTTAATTCAATTTATGCGGAATTTAAATTCATATCACGCATACCGATGTAAATTGTCGTAAATAAGGATCACTTACCCGAGATTCCATGCTAGTACGTAAATTGAGGCTGTCTCGAGCTCTCGTTGGATGCCAATTGTCGAGCTACATAATTTCATAATTTTTCGGGTAAATTTCCAGTCAAAAATTAATTAAATATAATATTCCAAAATTTAAATCGGTCAATTCGACCGCTTACCGACTTACCCGAAGCTCGATTGCATCACTGGAATTTTCCCCAATTTTTTTCTCTTTTTCTTTTTCCCTTTTTCTTCCTTTTTTTCCTCTCTTTTTGGCTGAACCGGTTCAGTCCGGTTCGGACCGGTTCAGACCGCCGGTTCACTCCGGTTCGGCCGGTTCACCACCGGTTTAAGACCTTGCCGGTCGGTTCTCCGCCGGCTTCCACCGCCAACACCTCCACAAGGTCGTCCGCAGCACGAATCTACCCTCGGTTTCGGTCGAGGTCGCCGGAACGCCGCCGGTTCGGCTCTTCTCCCTCGGCTGTCGGAAACCCATTTCTTCCCTTGGTCGTCGCCGGCGATTCCCGTCGTTTCGTCGGCTGATACCGGTCTCAAAAGAACCGCCGTCTCCTGGGCTTTCAGAATCTGGCCTCGGTTCCGCCCGAATCGCCGCCGTTCGCCGTCGGTGGCCATTTCTTTCCCGCGGCCTTCTCCTCCGTTTTTCGGCGTTCTCCGACGTCCTTGGCGCACGTCACCGGTGGCAGACGACTCACCTGGCGTCGGGCTTCCTTCGCCGGCCCTCGCCTGGGCTCAACGGCCGCCGGTGGCTCGTCGGACTCCTCGGTCGGCTGCTTCGTTTTCGTTTCTGCTTCTCTCTCTCTCTCCCCGATTTGTTTCAATCTGTTTCCTTTTTTTTTCTTTCTTCTTTTTTTTTTCATTTATTTTATTAATTATTTTTATTATTATTTTAATCATTAAAATACATTAAAAATACACAAATATCCCTTAAAATATCTATAAAATTATTATTTAATTCTAAATTCATTTATTTATTTTTATTTAATTTATTTAATTTATTTTAACCCTTTTTCGGGTATAATTTCTCCGTATTTTTTGGATATTGTCCCGAATGACTTTTCGGTATATTTTTTTGATTATTTTTCCGAACTAAAAATTTCGATTAATCCCGATTAATTCCAATAAATTGATATCCTGATCAATTTAATCCAAAATAAATTTATTTCACCTTTATTGACCAAGATTTCTCAATCCATTATTTTAAATTAAATTTTTCTTCTCGAATTTATACCGACTTTCGATCTTTTGACCATTTTGTCCTTGCACGTGTTCGAGATTAATTTAACCCGACTTTCCTTCACGAATACTCATTCATTTCGTATTTTAATTAAATTCGGGTCTTACAATATTTAATTCATGTAATCAATAAATGAATTTCTCGGTATTGTTTCGTATTTTCGGTATATTTTTCGATTATTTTCGGTATTATTTTTCGAAGTGAAAATTCTGGTTTATTCCAATAAATTCTTATCTTAATCAATTTAACCCGAAATTTAATTAATTTTTTCGTTATTGATCAGGATTTCTTAAATTCATATTTTTAATGAAATTTTCTTGTCGAATTTATATCGTTTTTCGATCTTTTGACCGTTTTGTTTTTCAACGTGTTCCGAAATTTCATTTTAATCCTTTGCTTTTTTTTAAATGCATTCGAAATTTTTTATTCATTCTCTTTGCTCTTACGATAAAAATCGGATCTTACATCCATAAACTTGTTCCCTAACAATCGCTCACATTTTATTCTCGTGTATCTCGTATACTTCGATTCATGAAATCAATTGTTTACTTTTCAAATAAGAAGGATTAACATATACTAGTCTTTATGTATTCTCTTTTTTGACAATACAATGACTAGAAATAATTTTAGGAATAAACTTTTGATGCATATGGATCTCATAATTATAATGAACAAAAAAAAAAAGAATAAAATATCTTATTATTATAATCCTTCAAAATTTTTTGCAAGGATTATCTTGTTCTCTAACAAACACTCACGTGTTATCTTTATTTTTTTTTTTGTTGCAAGTTACTCTTTTTTATTTAATTATCACATTAATATATACCAAATGGTGAATAAAAACTTTTATATCGCCAAGTGAGATAGTTCTAGTAGACACACCCTAATAATACTAAAGGGCCTTTCTTTTTTTTTTTTTTTTTGGGGGGGGGGGGGGGGGGGGCGGAATCTAGAAGTTTGAAGTTTTTTATAAAATTGATCCAATTAAGAGAACCATTTGTTAAATAGAACCCAAATCATTATCGAAGAGCTTATCAATTATATTTATAATTACTTTACTCATACTAATGCCTTTTCCTTGAATTTTCCATCAACCATGTATAGGAAAACAGTACTTCCATCGAACAGATTGGCAATGGCAATGTCAGTCAACAGGGTTCAAATCATGGGGCCCTCCCACTCATGGGAAAATAGCTAACAGCATTGGAAAAGTTCGCTATAGATGAATTGAAGCTATAGATATGTTTAGTGATCAAGTTAAAACTTTAACGTACTGCCCCCAATGCAATTATAAGTACTAGATTGTCAGTGTAACCCTATGCAGGGAGTTATTATTTAGGTACTTAACACATCCTGTTCAAAGTGCATTAACCAAGCACAGAGAAAACATTTACATGAAACAGATTGGCAATGACAATGCTGGCACCCGACATGGGTTCAAATCATGGGACCTTCCAGCTGACGGGGAACTAGCTAGCAGCAACATCGAAAAATTTTGGTAAGATGAATTGAAGCCAACCCAGCATAGGATCCCCGGATATGTTTAGAAGTCAAGTTAAGACATTATTGAACTTCCATCAGGTCGATTACAAAATTGCAATCCTATCTAGTGAGCTACTACTAGTACTATTTAGGTACTTACAAGTTATATCCAGCGCAAATATGCATTAAAAACATTTTAGTGTCTTGGTCAAGCTACACACAAAACACACCAATCATTCACGGGAGAATTCTCGCCTTAAAAATGCATTAAAAATTGCTTTAAAGAATTGAACATCTTTTCTCTCTCTAGAAAACAACGTACCAAAAGCTAGTCTCGAAAATCATGAATTAAAAGCAAAGAATAAAGGGTTTTACTTTATGTGTTGCAAAGGTCAAAAAGATTCAATTCCCCAAAAGGCAATTCTTTAGGGGACAGCAGTTCATACGACTGCTTTTTCAACAAGACAGATGAGAAAATAACTGAGAAAATCAAAGAGTGCAAAAAAAAAGAAGATAAGAATTCAAATCAAACTACAGAAAGTAAGAAACATTAGTGTTGTTTTTACTCTCAAGGTACAATGCACATACAAGTAATACAAGTATTAGAAAACCTGACATTTGTTTCCTTGATTCCTAGCCAGGATTTTAGTAAACCAAACTTTCACCGCTCAAAGCATTAAGAGAATTCCGTTTGTTAACAGTAATGTGATTGTCGGTCAGGGTAGGGGTACTGGGAAGGACACAGATGGGGGAGGAATTTCGATGATAAATGCCGGTGTGACAAGCTACTGGGATACATGTTATCTAAGGCCTAGAGGTGTATAATACTCTCCTGCCACTCTTTCTAATCAGCTGTTTCTTGGAGTATTCTGTTCCCCAGCATCCATGAATAAAAAGCGAGAGCAAATTATGCCATGTGTATGATGGGAAAGTTTACACTTGTTTTGATCACTAATCCCCTAATATGTACTTAAGAAACGCATGTGGAAAAGCTCCCTTCCTTCAAATAATAGTTACTTGTTAATTAAACCATGTGCTTTACTGCACAAAGCTCCTTAAACATGTTGTAAGAAAAACAAAATTACTGTAAGTAAGCACACATCTCAACCCCTGAGGTGAAACTGATTACTCTTTAAAACTCAGCAGGAGAGAAGAGAGCATCTGATGGAACAAATAAGGGTGTTGTTTGACTAAATGTCAACACTCAACAGGGACATCTCGATGATCAAATTTAGGTTTTGGATAAGAAGTCACGACAACGCCAAGGCATGTGGGTTTCCTTTAATCAGACCCATATCTCTGCCCACACTTCCATTGGCACAGTTCTTGCAAAATCTGTCATTGTCCAAAGCTAACTCTACGAGACATGTAATATTTACAGTGAAAGGTCCATATTCATTCCAATAGCACAAGCTATCTGGATAGCTAAACACTATAATAGAATAAATTATAAATATAACTTAGATTAAAAGTTATTACTTTTTCACATTAACTTCACCATGCAAAGAAGCTAAGAGATATTACAGATCTAATTATTGTATATCGATGAAGAAGAAAGTTCATAAAATACTTTCAGGAATTTTCGAACAAGTAAAGAAAGGGCAAGTTTTTCTATTTTGTTTAATTAACTTTGGCTCTTTACCCGGGTCAAGCTTTGTTCAAAAAGATTAATTTTGAGAGAAGAGCCAAGCTTGGCCTTGAAACCCTAGAGGATGGACAAAGAACAAAGAAAGGGATAGCGATAAAAAGAGAAGTGAATGTTTACCAAAGTTCAAAGCCAGATCTGAAAACAAGCAGAAGCAGACAGATCAGATACAGGAAGCCATCATGGGAAAGATCTGCCTAATGATGAACCAGAAAGGAGGGTTAGGACTGACAAAAACAACATCATAGCATCGCAGAAAAAGGAAAAAAACAAAGGAAAAAAAGCATAATGATGAAGCTTTTATTCAATGATGATGAAAATTTTAGTCAAAAATACTTATCATTACACCAATCTGCACATGACTAACAACCTTGATTGCTCCAAAAATATATACCCAATGATCTAAAACCACCAAATTTTCCCAAAAGAGGAAACTAACAACATCCAAATAATCATTAATTAAAGATGGAAACCAACCTCTACATGCCGGTGTGCTGATCTAAAATCTAGCTTTTGCTACGGAGTTCCTTGTGGGAGCAATAATTGGGGGGAATGAAGCCTGGTCCGACGACACTAGCACAAACTCTATCCATTAAAGCAATTATCAGATCCATAAAAACAAACTAATAGAAGAAATGGATTTAAAGGAGTGTCCTCGAGCCAGACAACATTCCCCTCAAAAGAGTAGTTCCCTCAGCACATCCCAATTAAAACTATCTTCGAAGAGACTTTTCTCATGAATCGTTTGTTGCAACAAAGTGCCCGGGTATGTGTTTCTCTGATTCTCTTATCTCTTTATCCCCCAAGAGTCTCGCCCGTCTTCAACGGAGACTGAGAGAGCGAGAGAGCGAGAGAGAGAGAGGGAGAGATGAGAGAGTGGTGGTGTAGAGTGATCATGAGATGATGAATAATAGAATGACAAGGTGAAGTGGGGTTTTTAAGATGATTAAAAAGAGTGGAAACCCAACGTTAAAAAAGACAAAACATAACAGCAGACTCGACCCCACCAGCTGTTTTCCCAGTTCCAGAAATGACCACGACCCCATGCACTCTAATCTCTCTCTCTCTCTCTCTCTCTCTCTCTCTCTCTCTCTCTCTCTCTCTCTCTCAGTCGTCTACTCTCTAACATTCTACATCTCTCTCTACTCCGGGTGTTACACGTAGGTATCAGAAACCATGTTTTAAAACCTTTATCAACCGTTGGATTCTTTGGTAATTACGATGCTAAAAGCAAACTTGACTTAAGAATGAGTCCAATATTGAAACAAAACCCACGATTAGATTTAGGGATGATGGTTGATTGTGTCATCAAACATAAAAAAAAAAAAAAAAACCCCTACTTAAACTGTACACATTTGTTTATGTAGCCTAGAAATCCAGACCCTTTAAGAACCGCAGGATTTGTGAGATTTTTTTTGTACAATGACATTAAAAGACTGTACTTACCATAAAATATAATGATGACATAAATAATTGAATAGAATGGGAATCAAAGTTAAGGAGATCCTAAAGGTGAGTCAGAGGAGTGGTTGGGTATTGAGCTGCCCGATAATGGAAAAATACATTTAATATCTCACACTTTTAGCCTTGAATAGTTTATTTCAAAGGATCCGGCTAAAAAATGTTTATAACTACTATCTAAAGATAATCAAAAACATTATTTAAAAAATTTAATCAGTACCTAATGACACTAGTATCACGATTAACATTCATCTTTTAAATAATAATAATAAAGCTTTGCAGTAATTGAAAATTTGAAGTTGAAATAATTAAAAAAAAAATTGTTTGTTTGCGTTTCTTCATGAACGAAGGGACCCTCGTCTGGCGTGTCACTTTTGGGAATGGCGAGGAATTCGAGGCGATGACCGACAGATAGGGTCAGGGTCCACACTTTTCTTTTCACCTTCGCCTTTTTACCCATCCCAACTATTTGGCTTAAGCTAAGGTCAAACTGATTTCGTTTTCACTCTGCTTTTTCATCGGCGATTATTCCTTTTCGGCCCTTTGATTGGTAAAAGATACACGGGCATGGATTAAAAAAAATATATACAAAAGGCGTATAAATTTAACAAAAATTATATATAAATTTAATAAAAACTAAAAAATAATTTATATTTTACATGTTTACACAAATTTTTATAATAAATTTTTATATTTTACATAATTTTACATAACATATTAGGAATATAACACGAATGATCAATTCTCCTTGATAGAGAAAAAAAATAAGATTTATTCAGTTTCGACGGTTATTATCATTCTTTATAAGAAATTATATTTAAAGTGAGAATATTTTATATTTTTATATTTCTCTATGGACCAAAAAAAGAAAAAAAATTGGGAGACAAAAATGAAAAATGTGCTTGGTAAAAAAAATGAAAATGTGAAATAAAATATAATTTTGTTTTAATATATTATTTGATAGAGTTGAAAATTAAAAAGAAAGAAAATAAAATTATATTATTTTAGCATTATACCACTAATTAATTAAGATAATAAACTAAAATTAAAAAATAAATATATGATGCTATTTTTTATTCTCTCTCTACTAATTTTTTCAATTTGAAATAATTTGATTTTAGTAATAAGGAAAGAAATAATGAATCTTTTCTATTTTTTTTCCAAACATTTTTCTTTCTTACCAAGAGTACTAAAATTCATTTTCTTTCTACTTATGCGCTGATCCCTATCCATCATTTCACTTTTTCTCTCTACCAAGTATAAGAGATTTGGTGGAAAGAAAAATGAGAGAAAAGAATATAGGAAAGATTAGTGAAGAGAAAATAAGAGATTTGTAAGTTAAGTATGTATATCTACAAATTGTTCCTTTATTTTTTAGTTTCATTTTTTTATTATTTTAACTGATTAATCGTATAATGGTAAAACAATATAATTTCATTTTCTTTCTTTCTATTTTTCAATTCTACCCAATAATAGATAGAAAGAATATATATATATATATATATATATATATATATATATATATATTCTTTTTGACATCTCTTCTTATGTAAGGTAAGGTAAAAATTAGTTTCAATAGAGCTTCAAGTTCTAGATTTTCTGACATCTCTTCTTCTGAGTCCGTAGAACTAACAAGAAGCCAAAAACTCACATCTGTCATAAATCTTCATTTACTGAATAGATCCCGGATTTCCATCCAAACCTACCTCCAGTTATTAATCTTCCTTTCAAACCCAGGTATTCTACTTCAGATTTACCATCTACCACTCTAGAAAATATTGATTTTTCTAAAAATATTCCTCAACCCGTGTATCAACAGACACAAAACGAATCTCCTCCAGAGTCTCCTCCAGAATTCCAATGGTACAAATCCACTTTTCTCACTAGGGTTATCCTCTTTATTCCAAACAAAAATCCGGTTTCTTGGACATTACATCCATCAAGGAACTATCACTCCTATTGAGAGAAGTCTAGAATTTTCTTCAAAATTTTCAGACAAAATTCTTGATAAAACACAATTACAACGATTTCTAGGAAGTCTCAACTATATCCTAGATTTTTGTCCAAATATAAATAGAATGGCAAAACCTCTTCACAATAGATTGAAGAAAAATCCTTCACCTTGGACAGATGACCACACCATTCTTGTCCAAAAAATCAAAACCCAAATCACTAAGATACCTTGTCTCCATCTAGCGAATCCCAGCCTTCCCAAAATCATGGAAACAGATGCTAGTGACATAGGTTACGGTGGTATCCTTAAACAGGTCTAAGACCAAAGAGAAGTGATAGTTCAATTCACCTCCGGACACTGGAATGACTGCCAAAAATCCTATTCTACGATTAAAAAAGAAATTTTGTCTATTGTTTTGTCTATTGTTTTATGCATTACAAAATTTCAAAGTGATTTATTAAATCAAAAATTTTTACTACGAATTGATTGCAAATCAGCAAAAGAAATTTTGTAAAATGATGTTCAAAACATTGCATCAAAATAGATTTTTGCCAGATGGCAAGATATACTTAGTATATTTGAATTCGATATTAATTTTATTTCTGGAGAATCCAATTCCTTACCAGATTTTCTAACCAGAGAGTTTCTCCAAAACAGACCATCCAAATGCCACCAAAAAAGAACAAAGGAAAAGAAAAAGCTTCTCAGAGCAAACCAATAGTTCCATGGTCACAGATCGTGGAAGATGATGAAGCAGTACAAGCTTCACAAAAACCCCTGTCTCCAAAAGACAAAACTGACCAGGTCAATGAATAGCTCCAATCAATAGCCAAGCATCCAAAATTGGTCTTGGCACTCAAAAGCTCATTGGAAATTCCAACTTCAGAAATCTCCAAAACAAAGGAAGCCCCTCATATCAGGAAGGCAATCCAAAAAATGGCAAAAGACATAGCTGAAACAATCACTGTAGTCCAAACAGGTAAAAATCCAAAACTTATTTCTGAAACCAGGAAAGGAGAAAAGCATTCCAAAAAAGGGTATAGATATATCCATATAGGACTTGTCCAAATCGGTCTCAAACCTTTAACCAAGGAGGGACTAAACACTTCAATCTTAGCAGCCCTTAGGGATGCCAGATTCAAAAATTTTCATGACTCCATTCTCGGAACAGTCGAGTCAAGTCTTTGCAAAGGACCAGTCTCTTTCGATTGTTATCCAAATTTCACTGTCTCCTTAAAAGACAAAAACATTTTGAAATCCTTAATCCTCCAGATTAAAACTCATAATTACCATATGTTAGAAGGATCAATTCCAGTAGCTTTAATATTTAGGGTTCATTACAAAGCTATGATGACTGCCTTCAACACAAAACATAAGTTTCAAAGTGAAAAGGGTATATATATATATATATTACATTTATCATATTCTACCAAACACATCGATGGTAAGAAAAAGTATATTTTTCATCTTCTCAATTTTCTTTCCACTCTACCAAACTAAGTCTAAGGCATTAATTAGAAATTAAAAACAAATAAATTAGAAAAATCAAAGAATGTGAATTTTAGGTATATTAAAATATTATATTTATGTGATACTTTCTTATATTTATTTTCATTTTAAGAATTTATTAAGCTCAAATTTACTTGAGATTGGAGGCCTAAGACAAGATAAAACAGACAAAAGAAAAAAGTTATACACCAATTGTCAAAAACCAGTCGGGACCTGTGATACATTGATGACATCAAACAAATTTTCTCAATGGTATAGAAGGCACAAGTTGTAAACACCCTATATTTTTATGTAATTTGTGTTAACCATGAATAACAAAGTTGTCACGACCCAACTATCCAAAAATCAGAGTGAATTTTTCGCGTTTTGTTTATTGTTTTCTTACTTAAATTCTTACCTGTCCTCGAATCGTGACCAACACTCCACTAATAAATTGGGCTGTGCGTCAATGCCAGTCCCACCATACATTTACCATTTAACTTATTTCTTCTCCAGTTATTTATAATTGTTTTCACTATTTATACATCCCCTAAAGTTACCTACAAACATGCTACTGTGCTATGCTTATGTAGATACAATATGTACAAGTGTATATACCTTATGTTGATGGGCAGCAGCGGATATCCGGAATGCAGTACTGAGTCGCCTCAACTTCAACTGGAGATCATCTGTGGGAGAAAATGAAAGGGGTGAGCACATCAAGCTCAGTAAGGCAATCCTACGAACAAGTAGGTAACCATACTACCTACATGAACGTGGTGCCATGCATAAACCACCATTTCTCCACACATTTTAAAACATATGATATGATGTTGTGATGTTATGTAAATCCAGTTGCACGGAAAACTCAACATGCAATTATTTTAAATCATTTCTTTCTCTTTAAAAATTTCACAATGAAGTCAGGACTCGACCCCTCCTTCGGGTGATCCTGACTCACACAAAACCATGGAAATAGAATTTCTCAAAAGCATCGGTATCGAAAACATACGTATATATATACAAGATACGAGACTAGGCAATACTGTATATCGGTAATAACCAGGACTGGCCAATATGTCCTCGTGAGTCCTCTAGCTTCACGGATCCCAGTGTGCGAGGTCTCACCCTGATCGGGAACTGCCCGGGAGGTGGGTCAATCCAACCCGTCAGTCTTATCCGATCTCACGCATCCGTCGATGCCGTATCCGAAGATACCCCGTATCACGAAGATACCGTATCACAAAGATACCCCGTATCACAAAGATACCGTATCCGAAGATACTCTGTATCACAAAGATACCGTATCCGAAGATACCCCACGGTACATCGTACTCCATGCTACTTGCACGGTACATCGTACTCCATGGACCCATATCACTCTAGGTACTCCAGCCCAATTGGCCTGCTTCCCACAGAGGTTTTCATAACTCAATACTCGTTGCCATGTCTCAAAACGCACGTGCGAGCCTATTAAATCGGTGACACACAGTCTACCCGATGCTCCAAGCACGGCTTATCGTATGTTCTCTTAAAAATCAGTGCGAGCGATGCTCAGCACTCTCATCAAATCAAGTAAACTTGGCAGAGCCCGCTTTACATCTCCACAAGGCCGCCAACCTCATCCCTCACTCTCACCCTACTTAAGAGGTCTATTGAGCCTGTTGGGCCTTTTGGCTGACTCCAAGGGCAGACAGCGCTACTCCACAAATCCAGTAAAACTAGTGCGAGCTAGGCTCAGCACTCTGTATACAAATTGTATGAAAATCTTATAAAATCTGGTGCGAGTTAAACTCCCGCACCCTGTCATGAAAATCATGTAAAATCTGGTGCGAGTTAGACTCTAGCACCATGTCACGCAAAAGCATGTGAAATCTGGTGCGAGTTATACTCTAGCACCTATGCATGTAAAACTCTAGTGCGAGCTCTCGCTCCAGCACTAATGCATGCATCACACAAGTCAAACATCGTGCGAGCTGAGCTCTAGCACGTCACATGTAAATAAAAACATGTAGGCGGCTCGGTTATTTCCAAATAGTTTTCACAGAAATCACATCAGTTAAGATATGCAATGCTATGCATTTTCTTTCAAGGTGAGCCAGCCTACTCATGCATACGTTGAAATACCTCCAGAACGAGCAGGAACCTCTTGTTCTTGCTCCTCTCAATTTTTCCTAAATTTTTTAGATTCTACCCTTAACAAGGGTATTTTAGTAATTTTGCCCATTCGGGGCACTAAAATTGTTCTTCGACCTCTAGACCCTTCAGTTAATTTAAAAGGACTGCATATGAATTTAAAATTGCGTAAAGTTACCTCTAGCAGTCCGCAGAATTCCCTTACCTCGATTCTCGTCGAGTCTGACCTTTTTCTTTTCCATTGTCATCTCGTCGCGCAGTCCGATATGCTCCCAATCAAATGCCCGGAACTGCGTATTAACATTCCTCAGGTCAGATAACATATAATTTAATTGTACTTAATCTTTTCTGGGCTTAATTTAAATCGCTGGGCCCATTTACCCCTATTGGGCCCGATTGCACATTAATGGGCCTTGATCGGCCTTAAGCCCGTTTTTCACTTAATTTTTACTTTATCGAGGCCTATTGGGCTCACTGGGCCCACCAATAATTTATCGGGCCTCGTTCTAATTCTCGAATAGCTAACTTAAATATTTACGACAATTAATCTAAATTTCCATAATTTAATTCAATTGAATTAAATCAATATCACGCATAACGAGAAAATTGTCGTAAATAGGGATCACTTACCCGAGATTCCATGCTAGTCCGCAAATCGAGGCTGTCTCGAGCCCTCGGTGGATGCC
The DNA here is from genome assembly GCA_033439115.1 of Firmiana major. Lineage (NCBI taxonomy): Eukaryota > Viridiplantae > Streptophyta > Magnoliopsida > Malvales > Malvaceae > Firmiana > Firmiana major. The sequence continues at coordinate 6,896,400 of CM065908.1, read as the reverse complement.
AATCGTCGAGCTACACAATTAATTACATTTTCGGGTAAACTTTTCGGTCGAAATTTAATTAAATAAAATATTCCAAATTTAAATCGGGTCAATTTGACCGCTTATCGACTTACCCGAAGCTCGATTGCATCACCGGAATTTTCCCCAATTTTTTTCTCTTTTTCCTTTTCCCTTTTTCTCCCCTTTTTCTCCTCTTTTTGGCTGAACCGGTTCAGTCCGGTTCGGACCGGTTCAGACCGCCGGTTCACTCCGGTTCGGCCGGTTCACCGCCGGTTCACCACCTTGCCGGCCGGTTCTCCGCCGGCTTCCACCGCCAGTGGCTCCGTGAGGTTGTCCGCGTCTCAGATCTGCCCTCGGTTTGGGTCAAGCTCGCCGGAACGCCGCCGGTCCGGCACTTCTCCCTCTCGGCCGTCGGACCCGTTTTCCCCTCTTGGCCGTCGCCGCCGATTTCGGCCGTCTCGTCGGCTGCCACCAGTCTCAAAAGCATCGCCGTCGCCTGGGCTCTCGAAATCGGGCCTTGGTTCCGGCCGGATCGCCGCCGTTCGCCGCCGGTGGCCTCCTCTTTTCCCGCGGCTTCTCTCCCCCGATTCGCCGGATTTCGGCGTCGGTTGGCCGTGCTGCCGGTGCCATTGAGATCACCGACCTCCCCTCTTTCTTTTTCGACCCTTGGCCGGGCCGTTGGCCATCGGACGGTGGTCGGGCCTTCTGCCTCCGTTTGCTTCGTTTTCGGCTTCTCTGCTTCTTTCTCTCTCCCCGATGGTTTCTTCTCTCTCTTCTTTTTTTTTTTTGTTTTATTAATTTTATTAATTTTATTTTTATTTATTTTAATTATTTTACTATTCCTTATAATATATTAAAACACCCCAAAATATCATACAAAATTATTATTTTTATTCTAATTTATTTAATTTAATTTAATTTAATTTATTTTAATCCTTTTTCGGGTATAATTTCCCCGTATTTTCGGGATATTGTCCCGAGTGACTTTTCAGTATATTTTTCGATTATTTTCGGGATTATTTTTCCGAACTAAAAATCCCGATTAATCCCGATTAATTCCAATAAATTAATATCTTGATCAATTTAATCCGAAATAATTTTATTTCACTTTTATTGACCAAGATTTCTTAAATCCATATTTTTAATTAAACTTCCTTATCGAATTTATACCGGCTTTCGGTCTTTTGACCATTTTGCCCTTACACGTGTTAGGGATTAATTTAACCCGACTTCCTTCACAAATACTCCTCATCTTTTCTTATTTAATTTTCGTATTTTAATTAAATTCGGGTCTTACAATTCTCCCCCACTTAAGGAATTTGGTCCTCCAAATTAGAATCAGTTCATATAAGTCCATATACAACTCCGGGTACATCGATCGTATCATACTCTTAAATTCTTATGTGACCTTCTCCGGAGTGTATTACTACCAAAGGACTTTAATTAGGGAGATTATCTTAAACCCCAATACTTTCTCTTTCCTGTATAATACCCGAATCAACTTCTTCAATATACTTGTATTTTCCTCAAACTGAACTTTTGGAGTTCATATCCTGTCACCTCTGCTGGATCTGGATAGTAGTACCGAAGCATCATAAGCGGGGACACATTGTGGGTGCCTGTTAATCCAAGTGATTAACAACAACCTACAGGTCTTATCTCCCACTTGTCCAATCTCTCAAGGATTCGATCCAGCTCAACTCAATTTACTTCTTCCAAAAGTTCCGCTATGTCCTTATTCTCTTAGGACATGTAACTTTCAACCATAATAATTCACCAAGGGAAATTTCCAATACTTGTCTATCTGCTCTGAGGTGTTCTTAATCTCTCATCCTTAACTAAACATCCTCAGAGATTTATTATCCAAAGTCAAAATAATTATATCTGTCACCCACTTTTTCTTATCCAAATTTGGGGAACAACCCCTACAGCCATACACGGTCTCATATCTTGTTATCCCGATACTCAATTACCAATTATCGTTATTGGCGACTTCAATTAGAAATCAACTGATCATTCCAGGAGCTTATAAAATCAATGGCACACGCTTTCATCGGATCCTCCAGAACTTATACAGTCCTCTCTGACTGATCATCTGTCTGAGGATGGAAAGCTGTGCTAATACTCAGTCGGGTTCCCATAGCTTCCTAAAAATATTCTCTGAAGTAGAAGGTGAAGCGGGAATCCTATATGATACCATGCTCACTGGAACGCTACATAATGTTCCACAATCTTCCTTATACTTGAATCCTCATACACACTCTGAGTATCTGGGGATTTCATAACCAGAAGGTGGGTAGACTTAGTCATTCTGTCGGCTATCATCCAAATAGCCTCATAATTCACCGGGGTTCTCTGTAACCCATCATGAAATTCATGGAGACTTGTTCTCATTTTTCCGTGCCGTGTCGATATAGGTAGGTGCTGCAATAACTCTGCAGACTTTTAATACTCTACCTTACTCTGTTGACACACTAGGCACTTTTTCACAATCTCTACACATCTCTTTTCATATCTGACCACCTATACCCTTTTTGAGATTTTTAATATATTATTATTACCTTCCGTATGCACTGTATATCCCGAAGAGTGAGCTTCTGATAATAATCACTATCTCATCAACTGTGGTCCTGGGGAGCACTTATACTGTCTCTGAATCCTCAGTAACTCATCATCACCCACTGTGAACTCTATCACTGTACCCTTCTGAATCTGACCCAAACTATCGACATCCGGTCGATCATCACGCTAGGCCTGGCAAATCCGGGCACTCTCATCCGGTACTAGTCATCAGGCTAGCTGTCACATAATCACACCAATCACTGTCATCATCAGAAGGGATCACATCAATACTGAGGTTCACAACTGCGTCTCGCAGCTCACGCTCCCTGACCATCATGTGTGGTACCATCCCGAGGCTCTTTCTACTCAAGACCTCAGTCATCACATTAGCCTTTCCTGGGTGGTACAATTCTCATAAATCAAAATCTCTCAGAAGCTCTAACCCAATATGTATTTTCATATTCGCCCCTTTCTGTGAAAACAGATACTCGGGCTCTATGATCAGTGCATATCCGTAATTTCTCACCATGTACATAATAGTACCATATCCTCGGTACAATTACTGTTGCCAACTTTAAATCATGGGTATCTTCCCATTATACATCAATACACAGCTCCATCATAACTTTGAGGTATCCATGCTCACTGAGAACCTCTTGAGCTGTTGGGTATGACGAAATTAATCACGGTGGTCAATTCATACTCTACTACACCGAGATCCATGTCACGTCTATCATCTTAGTTATCATCCCATTCCAAGACCACGTTTTCATAATTAAACGTGTCAACCAGGTATATCCTTTAGAACTAGCAGCAACCATCTGTAAAAGCAATTTCCCAGTTGTCGCTTATAATTCGCCCTAGACTTTAACTACACCCAGCATATCATCGATAATGATGATTTCAACTCGATCCAATCCTTGGCTTATCTATGCGTAAGCGTATAAGATCCTTCAAAATCACTTACGTCTTCAGGTACTAATCTGCGTCATTTCCTTTTCTTATCTTAACGGCTCTTATTAAATTTTTCTATGTTAACCTTTATGATTTGTCGAGTTTTTATATTCTTATCGTCTTAGTAAAGGTATCCTAATGCTAAAGGTGTTTATTATATCGATCGATTTTACGTTATAGGTTATATATATATATATATACTTTTAGACGCTGTCAAGTCTTCAAGCGGGGAGGTATTTTGAAATACCTTTATTAGCCTTCAGACTTAACCACAACTACTGGTTATGGTTATACCCATCCTTATCCTTGGTTATAATTTGTATTCGCTACTAGTTGCTTAATCCCAATTACTTCGCATATTAAGGGTATTCCTTACCTAGCATATATCTCTTACTCCAATACATCTTATCTTAAAGATTATCTCCTTAGTGTATCAATTATAATGAAACTCTCGTCATTATTTATTTCGTGAGTACAATCCTTTACTCCTTTAATTTCAATTGTTGCACCCCTTTTTATCACTTGTCAACACTTCCAGTATACTTCTCAGTACTGTTTTCACCCATGTTTTCAACTTAAAATCTCTATATCCTTATTCCGATAATTAATCCTCCTCTATTGGGGTACTCATTTATCAGAATTGTCCCCAATGATGTAGGCATTCATGCCTTTTTACTCACTTATATGCGAATGAAGGCGGTATAAATAAATATGTGGCACCAGGATCAATAAACATATGTACTTCATTATTCATAACAAGTGTGGTATCTTACACCACATCCATGAAACATCAATAGTGTCCTGGTCCAAGACATCCTCTCGCCTTCGTCCAACAACTTATTTTCCTTTTTTCTCTTCGACTATGTCCTCCCTTTTCGTTGCAGCAATACCAACGAAAATTTTTTTTTTTTTTTCTCTCTGTCTCTTTACTTTTCTGTGGGGCGATTTCGCCCAACTCTGAGCAATCAAAATCAATGGTCTGTCTTACCACTTGACGACTATTTTCACCAATACAGTGTAGGTATAGACCCTCCTTCCGTGGTATCTACCACACATCTCACACTGCTTACAGTGCTCACACTGCTACACTGCTTCGTAGCAGGTCAAGGTCCGCCAATCACAATGCCCCTCAACAGTGCCAAAATTGGATGCACTAGGGCCTTACCAATTATCTCAGCCCATACTCATCAAATCTAATCTTTAACCAATTACCATTTTCTCATTCAACATCTTTGTCATTTCTCGATTCTCTTTCTGTCTCTATTTCGGCCCTCATTACCTTTCTCAATCACAGAGGCGTGCAATTCGTGTTTTTATTTACCCAACTGTAAATCTACGCACTGCCTCGGTATAGGTAATATCTTACGGGCCAATCAGACTCTAATTGACAATCTGAGCCCTTCCATAAACTTTTAGACATCTCGACTGTCACTTGTTCATAGTGTCGAGGTAATATCTACCCAGAATATAATCGAGTCCCCCTGCTCGTCAATCAATCAAATCCTCTGGGTCAGAATAAGGACTTTAATCTGAAATGTCCTTTAAATCATGTCCGGGATATCCTGTCACCGGAATATGTCCAAGATATTTCTCATCTCAACTCTTAAGATGGGTCGAGCGGGTTTCCACCACTGTTCCGCTGCGCCCTCTGATCTCATACATGATCTGAGCAATTTGCTCCTCAAGTAATCTCCACACTCCGCTCCAATCTCGCGAAGCGTGTCTCAATACTGTCCGATCACTCTGTCGGACTCTGTGAGGCATTTTCAACATTAGCCTCCATTTCAATTTCACACTGGTTCTCATAAGTCAAACTCAGCACGACTTAGCAGACTCAGGTCTACCTCTACGACCTCTGCCTCGTGCACTATCTCATTTTTCGCGACTCATGTTAAGCATTCCTGCATTCTCAACCATTTCTTAGTCAAGCCCATCTCGATATACACTATTGTATCTAACTAAGCACAGTAACACGGGGATGTAATTTCCTAACTTCTGACACTGACACACATCAGACCAATTATGCTCTGATACCAAAATAATTGTCACGACCCAACTATCCAAAAATCAGAGTGAATTTTTCGCGTTTTGTTTATTGTTTTCTTACTTAAATTCTTACCTGTCCTCGAATCGTGACCAACACTCCACTAATAAATTGGGCTGTGCGTCAATGCCAGTCCCACCATACATTTACCATTTAACTTATTTCTTCTCCAGTTATTTATAATTGTTTTCACTATTTATACATCCCCTAAAGTTACCTACAAACATGCTACTGTGCTATGCTTATGTAGATACAATATGTACAAGTGTATATACCTTATGTTGATGGGCAGCAGCGGATATCCGGAATGCAGTACTGAGTCGCCTCAACTTCAACTGGAGATCATCTGTGGGAGAAAATGAAAGGGGTGAGCACATCAAGCTCAGTAAGGCAATCCTACGAACAAGTAGGTAACCATACTACCTACATGAACGTGGTGCCATGCATAAACCACCATTTCTCCACACATTTTAAAACATATGATATGATGTTGTGATGTTATGTAAATCCAGTTGCACGGAAAACTCAACATGCAATTATTTTAAATCATTTCTTTCTCTTTAAAAATTTCACAATGAAGTCAGGACTCGACCCCTCCTTCGGGTGATCCTGACTCACACAAAACCATGGAAATAGAATTTCTCAAAAGCATCGGTATCGAAAACATACGTATATATATACAAGATACGAGACTAGGCAATACTGTATATCGGTAATAACCAGGACTGGCCAATATGTCCTCGTGAGTCCTCTAGCTTCACGGATCCCAGTGTGCGAGGTCTCACCCTGATCGGGAACTGCCCGGGAGGTGGGTCAATCCAACCCGTCAGTCTTATCCGATCTCACGCATCCGTCGATGCCGTATCCGAAGATACCCCGTATCACGAAGATACCGTATCACAAAGATACCCCGTATCACAAAGATACCGTATCCGAAGATACTCTGTATCACAAAGATACCGTATCCGAAGATACCCCACGGTACATCGTACTCCATGCTACTTGCATGGTACATCGTACTCCATGGACCCATATCACTCTAGGTACTCCAGCCCAATTGGCCTGCTTCCCACAGAGGTTTTCATAACTCAATACTCGTTGCCATGTCTCAAAACGCACGTGCGAGCCTATTAAATCGGTGACACACAGTCTACCCGATGCTCCAAGCACGGCTTATCGTATGTTCTCTTAAAAATCAGTGCGAGCGATGCTCAGCACTCTCATCAAATCAAGTAAACTTGGCAGAGCCCGCTTTACATCTCCACAAGGCCGCCAACCTCATCCCTTACTCTCACCCTACTTAAGAGGTCTATTGAGCCTGTTGGGCCTTTTGGCTGACTCCAAGGGCAGACAGCGCTACTCCACAAATCCAGTAAAACTAGTGCGAGCTAGGCTCAGCACTCTGTATACAAATTGTATGAAAATCTTATAAAATCTGGTGCGAGTTAAACTCCCGCACCCTGTCATGAAAATCATGTAAAATCTGGTGCGAGTTAGACTCTAGCACCATGTCACGCAAAAGCATGTGAAATCTGGTGCGAGTTATACTCTAGCACCTATGCATGTAAAACTCTAGTGCGAGCTCTCGCTCCAGCACTAATGCATGCATCACACAAGTCAAACATCGTGCGAGCTGAGCTCTAGCACGTCACATGTAAATAAAAACATGTAGGCGGCTCGGTTATTTCCAAATAGTTTTCACAGAAATCACATCAGTTAAGATATGCAATGCTATGCATTTTCTTTCAAGGTGAGCCAGCCTACTCATGCATACGTTGAAATACCTCCAGAACGAGCAGGAACCTCTTGTTCTTGCTCCTCTCAATTTTTCCTAAATTTTTTAGATTCTACCCTTAACAAGGGTATTTTAGTAATTTTGCCCATTCGGGGCACTAAAATTGTTCTTCGACCTCTAGACCCTTCAGTTAATTTAAAAGGACTGCATATGAATTTAAAATTGCGTAAAGTTACCTCTAGCAGTCCGCAGAATTCCCTTACCTCGATTCTCGTCGAGTCTGACCTTTTTCTTTTCCATTGTCATCTCGTCGCGCAGTCCGATATGCTCCCAATCAAATGCCCGGAACTGCGTATTAACATTCCTCAGGTCAGATAACATATAATTTAATTGTACTTAATCTTTTCTGGGCTTAATTTAAATCGCTGGGCCCATTTACCCCTATTGGGCCCGATTGCACATTAATGGGCCTTGATCGGCCTTAAGCCCGTTTTTCACTTAATTTTTACTTTATCGAGGCCTATTGGGCTCACTGGGCCCACCAATAATTTATCGGGCCTCGTTCTAATTCTCGAATAGCTAACTTAAATATTTACGACAATTAATCTAAATTTCCATAATTTAATTCAATTGAATTAAATCAATATCACGCATAACGAGAAAATTGTCGTAAATAGGGATCACTTACCCGAGATTCCATGTTAGTCCGCAAATCGAGGCTGTCTCGAGCCCTCGGTGGATGCCAATCGTCGAGCTACACAATTAATTACATTTTCGGGTAAACTTTTCGGTCGAAATTTAATTAAATAAAATATTCCAAATTTAAATCGGGTCAATTTGACCGCTTATCGACTTACCCGAAGCTCGATTGCATCACCGAAATTTTCCCCAATTTTTTTCTCTTTTTCCTTTTCCCTTTTTCTCCCCTTTTTCTCCTCTTTTTGGCTGAACTGGTTCAGTCCGGTTCGGACCGGTTCAGACCGCCGGTTCACTCCGGTTCGGCCGGTTCACCGCCGGTTCACCACCTTGCCGGCCGGTTCTCCGCCGGCTTCCACCGCCAGTGGCTCCGTGAGGTTGTCCGCGTCTCAGATCTGCCCTCGGTTTGGGTCAAGCTCGCCGGAACGCCGCCGGTCCGGCACTTCTCCCTCTCGGCCGTCGGACCCGTTTTCCCCTCTTGGCCGTCGCCGCCGATTCCGGCCGTCTCGTCGGCTGCCACCAGTCTCAAAAGCACCGCCGTCGCCTGGGCTCTCGAAATCGGGCCTTGGTTCCGGCCGGATCGCCGCCGTTCGCCGCCGGTGGCCTCCTCTTTTCCCGCGGCTTCTCTCCCCCGATTCGCCGGATTTCGGCGTCGGTTGGCCGTGCTGCCGGTGCCATTGAGATCACCGACCTCCCCTCTTTCTTTTCCGACCCTTGGCCGGGCCGTTGGCCGCCGGACGGTGGTCGGGCCTTCTGCCTCCGTTTGCTTCGTTTTCGGCTTCTCTGCTTCTTTCTCTCTCCCCGATGGTTTCTTCTCTCTCTTCTTTTTTTTTTTTTTGTTTTATTAATTTTATTAATTTTATTTTTATTTATTTTAATTATTTTACTATTCCTTATAATATATTAAAACACCCCAAAATATCATACAAAATTATTATTTTTATTCTAATTTATTTAATTTAATTTAATTTAATTTAATTTAATTTATTTTAATCCTTTTTCGGGTATAATTTCCCCGTATTTTCGGGATATTGTCCCGAGTGACTTTTCAGTATATTTTTCGATTATTTTCGGGATTATTTTTCCGAACTAAAAATCCCGATTAATCCCGATTAATTCCAATAAATTAATATCTTGATCAATTTAATCCGAAATAATTTTATTTCACTTTTATTGACCAAGATTTCTTAAATCCATATTTTTAATTAAACTTCCTTATCGAATTTATACCGGCTTTCGGTCTTTTGACCATTTTGCCCTTACACGTGTTAGGGATTAATTTAACCCGACTTCCTTCACAAATACTCCTCATCTTTTCTTATTTAATTTTCGTATTTTAATTAAATTCGGGTCTTACAAAAGTAGCTATTAGAATTAAAGGTGATTCATTCAGATAAAAATTTAGATTAAAATTCTATTGGTTCATTAGAGGACTTAGAAGAGTAAAATAAACAGGAATATATGCATGAATGTACATATATATGCTCACATAGGTACAAATATATTTAAGTGTACCAATGAATATATATATATATATATATATATATATATATATATATATATATATATATATGAGGGAGAGTGCTTTAAATAGAATAATGGCCACCCGACCTTGCAAAGCATGAAGAAAGAGTGAAAACAAGTTGGAGGACACAGACTGTGATCGGTGAGTGGCTGCAAGAAACTGCAGCAAACACACTAGAAATCGGTAATAAGGGGAGCCTACTTTTCCTAGGAAAGGGGAAAGCCAATAGAAAAAAATTATATATATGTATGAGAGAATGGAGCAGAGAAGGAAACGTGAAAATTGAGGGCATTCGGTAAGGAGGGTGGTGTCTCATCTGCTCGATTTCATATAATATATATATATATATTGGGGACTTGTAGGTGAACTGACGGTGCAGCAGGAAATGACAAGAACCCGAGATGGCAGTAGGAAAATCGAGATACCCATGCTTCCTGCTCACCCACCTCTTGCACCCTAAGCCCCTAACCGAAACCACTCCCATTTTTCTCCTCATTTACGCCATCAGGTTTTGTCATTAAGCCACGCCTGCTCTGCCCGACTCTGTATATTGATAAATGGATGAAAACGAGAGGCAAGAGAGAATGAAATAGAGAAGCAGATCAAAGGTTGGCTGGAACTAACTGGAGCCAACTGAAACTGCTGTGCAGGCTTTCTTCTTGGTGTATATATGAATAAATATATAACTATATATCCTAAAAACTACTGCAACAGAAGAGGGAGGCAGCAGGAGGAATGGGAAGGTTTCGGTTAGAGAAAAGAAAATGAGAAATTGGCAGACTAAGAAAGAACAGAGAAGCGAGAGGAGGTAAGTCGAGTAGGCAGTAAGCAAAAACAAGCCAAGGCTGAAAGTGAAAACTGAGAGACAAGGTGCATGAAGACAGAGGTAGAACACCTTTGTCTCGCTTGTTGGAAACTAGAATGGGGCGACTGGGAGGAAGATGACAATGATGGCAAGAAGCGAACGATGAAAGAGGTGTGAGAAAGAGAGAAGGGAAAACCAGGAAGATGAGAATGAGAAGCTGGAACGGGGAAGTGACCGTGTTCAGGGAGTGAAACCGTGAAGTAAGGGAACAGAGGAAGAGGACGGTGGTCGAAAAAGGGAAACCAGGCGGAGGCGCTGGAACCAGAGTGAACAGAAGGGACCACCAGCGCCGGATGGAACCATTAAGACCGAGGGAGGAGCAGCACCGGTAAACGGTGAAGAAAGGTGAACAGTAGGGTCTGGTGCTGGAATAGATGGAGAAGAAAGAAAAGAAGAAATGGCAGGAAAGATTCAAACGCGAAAAAAGAGAGAGAGAGTATATATATATATACATATATTTATGAAATTAGATATATATATATATATATATATATATATTTAGGAATAGAAAACGAGCTACAGAGGGTTGAAATTTGGGAAAAATTCGGGGAAAAGATAGTCGAAAATATCAGTTCGAAATTTTGAAAATACTGGTACGAAATTTCAGGAAAATTAACCGAGTGGACCAAATCCGCTGACCCGCACCACTAAGACATCGAGGATTATAAACAGACACAAAGGTAAGAAAAATTCTCGTTGCTACTGGAGATAAATATGTGTAATTTCCTTATATTTGTAGATATAAAATTTTATGCTTAATTTCACAGTACCGAAATTACAGAAAAATCTAGGCCAAATTCATAATTCTGAAAATTAGAGATTTTATCCTAGTTGAACAACCTAATTTTACGGATTGAATTTAAATGGTTTGCATAGATTCTAATGTGGCTTAAATGCTGTTTAAAAATTGAAAATCCCAAATTTTAAATTTTCATAGCCTGTTTTCTTGGATTTTATCCGAAAAGGGGTTAGTCAGCCTGTTTTGAATTGTTTTATGAAACAAACTGAATTTATATGTGATTTAAGGAAAAATGAACAATTTATAAAGAAATACTGATATGATGTGCTTGAACGCGTGCTGACTGTGTGTCGCACAGTTTGATTCGCACTGATTTTGAGACAAAGGCGTTGGTGAGATTATGCTACACTGTTGATGTTACCGTATAACGTTGTCACAGCAGTCGTTGTTTGTGAGCCCAAGAGGGGTGGTCATGGTCGGCTGGGTTGGTCCGTTACATCTGTCTGTTCTGTATCTGTTTTTGCTGTCCACAAGTACAATGTATCGTACTTCTTATTTTGTTTCTAGTCTTCGAATATTCTGATCTGTGAGTCATTTGGATAGCTGACCACTCCCACGACGATTAACATCCCGACACACCTGACTTATGAATTGTCCAGAGTCACTGACATTGGCAAATAGTCATTTCTGATATCTGATATAGCATGTTTGTCTTGTCTCGTCTATTTGAACTTCTGAATTAACTGTGTGATTTTATCTCTTATGGAACTGAATATTTTTAATGCATAAAAGACCGTGGGGGCACCTCTTGAATCCTACGGGAGCAATGTGCCACACCGTCGTCGCTTTTAAAAGCTATTTAAAGTTTTAGAAATGGTATTGATTTCAGTTCCATTTTCATACTGAATTTGCCATGGATTTTTCGACTTTGATTTTTTTCGGAACTGACAATGTCTCTGTGTTTATTTGAAATATTTTCTGAATTGTCTGTATGAACTGAGATATCTGAAAATATGTTTATTTGCTACTGGAAGCTCTAAAATTTTCTGTATTTACCATAGTAAAAGATTACACTACCGATACTAAATCTGTTTTCCGAATTCTGACTTTGGTATCTGAGAAATTACTAAATCATCTGTATACTTCTATGAAAATGTTTCGGATTTGGCAAATATAAAAAAAATATATTTTTAGGTAGTGTATTTATCTACATGCTATGAGGTTTTTCTTACTGAGCATGTTGAGCTCACCCCCTTACTTTCCTCCACAGAACCCTACTGTAGTTTAGATCACTTCCGTTAGTAAGGCATTCTGTACAGTTATGATTCTGCAGAGCATATTTCTGCATCGAAAGTATACTCAGGTTTAATCAATTCTTTTGTATCTAAATTTTTTGTAAGTATAGTAATGTATACAAGATGTGTCTGGGAATGTGAATATATTTTATTTAAAATTTGTTACTAAGAAAGAAAATTAATCACGCTGAGTATTGTTCAAACCTCATATCGACTTGTAGCCTAACTAAAATGTCCGTAAATTTAGGTCGTTACAGAGTTGGTATCAGAGCAAGGTTGGTCGGATATGAGTTGATATTAAAAGTGAGAGAAAATTTTGAAAAGTTCACATCCCCAACATTATTGTACATTATTTAGATACAAACAGGTATACCTGGCTGTGTTTTATTGAAAATTGTGTCAATGAATGAAGGGAAACTGATAGATATGGCTCGTAAGTAATACAGCTATACTAATGGACGAAAATGAACCATTCCTTGAGGCCGTAGAGATAGACCCGAGAGGTGTAGTGAACCCTCATCTGAGTGAACACCTTATAGTTTCACTAAAAAATTTTTGGAGTCCGCTTCATAAAATTTAAGCGGGACATGGAAACAACGATGATATTGTCGGGTCATGTGATAGTGGCCCCGTGATAATGATAATGATTAAGGTGTGACTGAGAGAAAGACTGAGACAATTTCACTAAATATTACACTATTATATACTGGAGTCAAGAATTCCATTGTAATGAAAAACTGGATAACTGAATGGGAAAAACTTATATGGATTCTTAGGGTACGATTGCAAACTTAATAGACTAAGACAATTTCATAGGTTTAAGCCTCTGTTTTTCAGTGGAGTTAAGAAATCCAATGATTGTGGAAGATTGAATAAATGAGACAAAGAAACCCTATGAAATTTTTGTAGTAACTCTACCAAGAAAGTTGCTATTGCAATTTTGTGGTAAAGAATTGGGAAAGTTATACGGACTTTCGAAGTGCACTACTATAAAGAAGTAGCTTTTGTAGCATCAGTATCAAAATGGAAAGTCGAGCTTGGAGGGAAAACCCCTGATTTAATTCGAGAGCCGACATTAGAGAAATATATGAGATATGTTTCTGGAGGCCTTTAGATGGCAACACATTCTGGATGAAGTATATTAGAAATTATAGCTGAAATGATTGAATTGAACATAAGAAAACAAGTCCGAAAATGGATATGAAATTAAATAGATTTGGAAAGAGTATAATCCAGATAAGTAGAGATGTGAAATGAAGGAAGTCCAGGAAACTCGTAGGAGGAACTAAGATCCTCAATCAAGCTAAATTAATCCCACTAGATGTTATTTTGAGGAAGCAGTGCGCAAGGCGCAACTGTGATGATTGAAATGTATATTTTGAGGTTACTAAGAAAATGGAAAGGTAAAGAGAGTGACAGAAAAGAGATGTACTAAGGAAGCAGTGAGAGTGATAGACTTAAGTCACTATAACTGAAAAGATGAATTATAGAACTAAAAGTATAAGTAAAGGTCAGACTACTTATATGATTGATAAAGATAGGGCGCGTTCGGAGTAAAGAGACACCCCAGTAGATAGAGGGATTTTCGACACGTATTCGGGTGATCTATCAGAGTTACCACTAAATTGAAAGGGGAAGTTCTGAAATTGATTTAGCACCTAACATCGAATTAATTATTTAGACCACTGTACTCAGTGACTTTAATTGAATTAGGAATGCTGAAAAAGCAATTACAAGGATTACATAAACAGGAGATTATCGAACTAGGTGATCCACTTTGGAGTGTACTGCCGAGAACCATGCATGCCTAGCCATGCCGAGCACCATGCCACTGTCGGCTATTTCACTAGCCATTCTCTTAGGCATTTTCACGAACACTTGGTTGGCAATGTTCTTAAACTTAACTTAGTTCATTTAGAAATTTTATCAAATACCTTGATTGCCAACTTAATTTATCCACCAATTGATCAAATTGATTAATTCTAACTATACCATAATCATAAACACATGTATATTAACTCAGTCGTGCCTTGAAATCATATGGGTATTCATCAATTTATCACTACCCACTCTCAACCAATCCATGTTTATAATGATTTCATGTGTTTCAATGCTTAAAACATATACCAATCTACTTAAAATAATTCATACATTAACATATATGAATTTGAAAGCTTGAAATTATACCTAGCTTGCACTTTCACACTTGGCCAAAACTTTGAAGCTTCTCGGTTTTCTCACTTTGGTTCCTTGATAGCCAATTCCAACATATGCTAATCCTCTCTCAATTTGGAACAACTTTCATGAAGATTTCAAGTTCCAAATATGCCTTTTTCCTAGTGATTTCCAGTGAGAGAAAGCTTGACTATGTATGTTTTAATGGTTTCTTCTCTTTGTCGAATTCTTAAGGAAGAAGATGAAGTTGTGTTGGCTGAATTTATAAGTCAATTACTTAGTTATTAAGCTTTACTTTTTAGATAACAAGTTTGAATTGAATTGGTTTAGGTAATAGTTACCAATTTGGCTATGGTTACTTTTTACTAATGGGCTTGATTTTTACCAATTTGGGCCTAACATTTGGGCCCCTCGGTTTGGGCCTTCCTAATGAGATTTTGGGCTGAAATTTTTACTACACATCGGGTCTTCAATTGTCAAAATATTTGGCCCACAAATCGGTCCAAAAATTCGGTCTAATGGACCTAAGAAATTCGGTCTACACTTGTTATACCTTAATGGGCTTTAAAATTTTCACTTTGGCCCATTACGTTTTTACCCATTAAATTTAATACAAAATTCATCCAAATAAATTTTTCCTACTTTCGGGGATGATTATCTTGTATTTTTACCAAAAATGTTTTTTCCCAAATTTTTCTCCATACTTGGGTTAATTTTTAACCATGGTTAGTCAACTATGGTCAAAGTCCACTTTTCTTAACTACAATTGACTTTTCTTGACCATTGACCACAGTTGTCTTTTTCACAAAAATTCGTACGTGTCATATCTTATGTTTTTCACTCTCGTCTTTACGTTTTGACCATTTTCGGTATGTAAATATACCTTAAATACCTTAAACAGCTAAAATGGTCAGTTTTGCCCCTTTTTGGCTTTTACTTTTGTTCTTAGTGTTCAGGACTAAATCAAACCGACTTTCCTTCATAAAATTCCTATATTTTCTCATTTTAAGTTCTTCTTTTCAGTCAGAATGATTTAGGTCCTCTCGGTTTAGCCATGTGGCTCTTATAGCCCCTTTTCGACTTTTATGTAGCTTATAAGTGTTAAAGCATTTCACTAACACTTAAATAAAGTAGATACTCTTCTTATGATTCAAATAACTTAATACAATGTTTGTACATGTATAAATCATAAAGAATAAGTTACATAAAAAATACGGGTCTTACACAATGTGCTCCTTGAGTTCTAACCTTGACCATATTCAACTCTCTAATAAATCATGAAAGCTCGTTACTCAAGCTTTTATGGAAGTCTTTCCCATCGGCACCAAAATGCCATTAATAAATTAATGTCAATTGCAGGAAACAACTATTTCTCTACCATAAACAAATATAGATCTTCCCACCATCATTTTTTTTAATTTTCGCATCTATGCATGAAATAATGTAAGTGATTGTTCCTATTGAGGGTATTGTGTAAAATCCACGAATTTACTGGTATTCAGTTTAGATTATGAATAGCGAAGTAAATAAATGGGATAGAGAATAAGCACATTGGTGAAAAAAAGTCTCTATATATATATATCAAATAAAATATGTATAGAAATAAATTAAATGATATATTATATTAATATATATATATATTAATGTATTATATTATAAGTAAAATAAAATAAATAAAATATATTTGATTAAATAATATATGTATAAATATTTAGATATTTGTGTATAAAATAAAATATAAAAATATATTTTATGTAAAGGATATTTATTGAATAATATATATTATTAAAAAAAAGGAAAGGACGAAGTTGGTGGGAAAATATCCCACCAAGCCACGTTTCCTTTGTTAAAAAATAGAGGAAACGAAAATCAAAGGCAAGCACAAGAGAAGGAGGAGAGGGGAGAAAGAGAGAAGAGGAGAGAAAAGGAGAATGTCGGCATGGGGAAAGGAAAAGCGCGATGCCGTTGGCCAGGAAAAGCCAGCGGTGAGGCCTCCGGTCGGGAGAGAAGAAGCAAATCGACAAGGAGAGATAGGGAAGCGTATTTGACCGAATTTAACTCGGTTTAAATATATGTAAATGTGTAGTATGATAATAGGCGACGAACGAACGATTCAGCCTCGATTTGCATGCCAACATGGAAACTCAGGTAAGTGAATCTCACTTGCTACAGTTTGTATGATTATACGAGTTAGGAATTTATTACTTAAGTTGTAGATTAATTTTGAATGAATTGTTCTATGTTTGGAATTGGGAATCGACTATCGTAAATGACTGTGAGAACTATCTTAAGACATATGTGGGCATTCGAATTGAATAGGAAAAGTAATAAATCAACTGGATTGAAGTTATAGATTATCTTATGAGTTACGGGTTAGGTAATGAGCAATTTTTATCCATTCTTATCGCAGAAAGTTCATACATTATCAGTATTTCAAATTAAAATTCCTATGCTATCAAAAATGTAATTTCAATTTGTTTCGACACGTTTTCAAAAAACTCGTGATGACTTTTAAGACATTTAAGTTATGACATGATATTTTATGGAAGATGTAAAGGTTTGTACAAATCTTATATGTATAATCTCAGTCGAATTGTTTAGACTAATTGAAGCTTAAGACTTAGTTAGCTTATGCTTATTGTTTTTGGTATTGGGTATAAACTGTTTTTCGTCGCAATTACAATGCATCTTCTGGTTAATGCGATTTCCTATGTTATAAATTATGAGCATTGAGTTAAGATATTCCCTATAGAGTATATGAAGATAGCCTAAAGCTTGTGGCTCTTATACGAGTAGATTGACCTGTCCGACATAATCGTGATAGGGTTTGATTTTAGCAAATCACTAAAATTGAAAACTTTCAGATTTGTGAATGGAGGTAACACCTTAGTTCCCTAGGTAAATTTAGCTTACTGATAACTATATAGAAGGAAAACCTCTATTGAGATATAATTATGGATGTCGCTTAGACTTGTATAATTTAACCATTGAATTTCGTAAACAAGATATCGACTATATGGGGTTGGAAATCGTCTTCAGATGTATGAACATGACACGAATTTATGCCCTTTGAGGCAGGATGGAAACATACATATTTAAATCGTGTCATAAGGAAAGAAGTAAATGATGTCCTAAAATCCCAAGTAATATAAGTATGTAAGGGATTTTTGGAAGCTATAGAGATAGCTATACATACGTTTATCGCTTTATAGCAGCTAGATATAGGCTGTAGGACATATAGATATAATAATATCAAAGTTTTAAACCCGGTCATATAGACCACTCCACAGTCTAAAGTGTACTGAAAATGCCACATACACAGCACTGCTGCATGATCTGCATGGTTTCTATGTTTTACCGACTACTGTTGTTTATAACTGTATAATGATAGGCTGGTTCAAGTTTTTACTATTGCATAAATTACACACATATCAAAGTGCTTGGGTGGGAGAAGCCCCAAGGATAGGTGACCTCATGGGAAGTCACCACCCATGTTTCTATTTTGCACCGTTTTATGCATAAAACTCAGATTTTTGGACCGTTTTCAATGGTATCGAGCCACCTATCGATTTTATGAGTGAAACCGCGCTGGATTCGTCGTGTATTGCTGTGTGATCTTGTACTGACTTGCTTGTACGTGATTTTGAGTGAAACCGTGATGGAGTCATCGTGCATTGCTGTGTGATCTTACACTGACCTGCTCACATGTGATTTTGAATGAAACCGTGATGGAGTCGTCATGTATTGCTGTCACGACCCATTTTTTTCTAAAAACCCCTACAAATTTTTCGCTTTTTCATGTCCTTACCCATCGTGAACAGTTTCACTACTAACAGTTGGGCTATGAGTCGATGTTAGTCCCTTCTGTCATGTTACTTACCTTAACATCTATTTTCCATATTTCATTTACATATCAATTTATTTTAACTAAATACATCCCCAATATTACATCCATGTACAGTACTGTGCCTCTATATGTTCAGATACAAAAACTATACGAATGTGTATACCTAGTCTTGATAGGAAGTAGCGGATAACCGAAATGCAAGATTACTATCTCTCTCTTCTACTGAATGTACCCTGTGGGGAGGAAAATGAAAGGGTGAGTGAAACTTGCTCAGTAAGGCAATAATGTAAGCAGGTAGATAACTATACTATCTACGTTCTGATAATGTCATGATATAAAATCGTTTATATTTAGAGCATAAGGTAAGACTAAAACGATGCCACATGTATGTATATATCATATAAGAGAAATCATGAAATCGACACATAAAATAAACATGGAAAAATCATCATGTATGACATGTCATGCTCGTCACATTCAAACTTATTAGTTTCATCATAAATTCATCACGTTAAAACTTATTTGTTTTATCACAAAACAACCACATCAAGGCTAAACCCATCTCTCGGGAATACCTTGATTCATTAAATCGCATTTCATTTAAAAACATAAATCGGGACATTACCCCTCCTTCGGGTCTGTCCTGGTCTATTCAGACCGTATGATATCATGTGAGGCATGTAGGCTACTGTATGAAAATCGAGGACTATGGCCATATTATGTCCCTGTGATCCCAGGCTACACGGATCCCGGTGTGCGGGGCATCACATCTGCAACGGGAGGTGGGGTCAAATCCTACCTGCCAGAATATCAAGTAACATCATCGAGTCATCATGACT
Organism: Firmiana major; assembly: GCA_033439115.1. Taxonomy (NCBI): domain Eukaryota; kingdom Viridiplantae; phylum Streptophyta; class Magnoliopsida; order Malvales; family Malvaceae; genus Firmiana; species Firmiana major. The sequence goes on along the minus strand of CM065908.1, from coordinate 6,877,124 downwards.
GCGTGGTACAGCGTACTCCGTGTGACATACACGGTACAACGTACTCCGTGGACCCATATCATAGTCTGGGGGTGCCTGTCGTAGGTCTTATCCACCCCAATACTATGTCTATAACCAACCCATGTCTCAAAGAATACGTACGAGCATATCAACTCTCTGCGACACACAGTCTACAGGAGGCTTCCGCACGACTATATGCATGTCAACTCACGTCTAATGCGAGCGAAGCTCCAGCACGACGCTATGCATATCATGATATCTAAAATCTCGTGCGAGCGAAGCTCCAACACGATTTTTGTACATACACAAATTTCTCGTACGAGCAATGCTCCAGTACGGCTTTTAAATGAGTAATAAATCAACAAAATTTAGTGCGAGTAAGACTCTAGCACTCTCTTTGCTCGTGTAAATATGATAGGTGGCTCAACCTTGATAAAACATATTTTAAAATCGTAACCGATACAAACCGGTACCCTTTCGTATAATTCATAAAATCAATAACCAACCTATGTGTAAATTTGCTTAAAACAAAGCAATACATTCATAAAAAACATCAAAACATGATAGTCATGCACTTTATTTGCCTTACTACCCTTTTTTGTAAATTTTACTCCCAGGGGCAATATCGTCTTTTTCTTTATTCACCGATGCCCCGGGTTTTCGTAAAAATTATTATTTCGTTTCTAGATACTTTAAGAAATTTTAGGCCCTGTAAATCCCCTAAAAAATACGTATAGATATCTCTATGCACCTACAAAATTCCCTTACCTTGATTCTCTGTACAGTCTGACATTTTCAATTCTACCGATCACCCGATCCGTTTAGATCCTAATATGTACTCCGGAGTTGCAGATAATTATTTACCATGTCAATTTAACCCAATAAATATAATTCTCGCGTTTACTACAGTCGATTTAACTAATTGAGTCAATTTACTCTTATTGGGCCCGATCGCACCTTAATGGGCCTCGACCCATTTTCAGCCCGTTTATACTTATTAAATTCCTTCTTCGGGTTTACTGGACTCATTCAACTTACCAATAATCATCGGGCTTCGTTCCAAACTCATTGGATAGCCCGTATACTATTTACGGTAATTACGTTACAATTCCGAATAATATTCCTTTTTATACAGAATTAATCTGTAAATTCCATAAAATAATTGAAACTCTGTATTAAAGGACTCATATTATCGTAATTAAAATATACTTACCCAATGCTATGTGGGGTATGAAAATCGGAGCTCAATCGGCTCTCGTTCGGGCTCACGTACACGATCTATTATCGAACTGCACAATTTTATATTTAATTCCGGGTTAATTTTCTGATTAAATATAATTTAAATAAATTTTTTGTAAATCAAATCGGTCACTTTTGACCTCGTATCGACTTACCCGAAGTCCGGTGTATCCCCAAAAATTCTTTCCCTTTTTTCCTTTTTCTCTTTTTCTCCCCTTTTCCTCTCTTTCTTGGCTGAACCGGTTCGGTCCGGTTCAACCCGATTTAGACCGGTTTGGTTCAGTTCGGTTAGACCGATTCAAAGCCTCGCCGGTAGGTTCTCCGTTGGCTTCCGCCGCCAGCAGCTCCGCGGGGTCGTCCGATGCATGGATTTGGTCTCGATTTCGCATGAGGTGGCTGGAAAGTGGCCGGTCCGGCCTCTTCTCCCTCGGCATCGGTACCCATTTTCCTTTTCCACCATTCTTGACACCATCCGTCGGTTTCGTCGGTTGTGGCCACCACCAATCTACTCGGTATCAGGTGGGGGTCCCTCGGCTGGCGGTGGTCGGGGTCGAATCGATACCGTTCGTCGGGAATTTCTCTTCCCCCTCTCGGTTTCTTTGTTTCTCGTCGTTCCTCTCTCTTTCACCGTCGATCATCGTCGTTCGTGGCTCCTCAGCTGTTGGTCCCGATGGGCTCAGCTGGCTCGCCTGGTCGGCTTTCCGGTGACGTCTGGTGGGTGTGGCTGACGGGCTAGGTTCCTCGGGCTTCCTTTCCGTTTTTTGTTTTCGGGTTCTTCCCGATTCGATTTTCAACTTTTTTTTACTTATTTATTTATTTATTATTTTAATTGATTATTTTATTCTAAAAATCTCAAAAATATCTAAAAAATTATATTTAATTAATTTAATCAATAAATGAATTTCTCGGTATTATTTCAACTTTCCAGTATATTTTTCGATTATTTTCGAGATTATTTCCTGAGCTGAAAATTTTGATTAATTCCAATAAATTTATATCTTAATCAATTTAACCCGAAATTTAATTATTTCTTCGTTATTGATCAAGATTTCTCAATCTCATATTTTTAATTAAATTTTCTTGTCCCGATTAATACCGAATTTTGGTTTTTTGACCGTTTTGCCCTTGCACGTGTTCAGGAATTTCATTTCAATCCTTTCTTTCATGAACATACTCATTTCGTGTTTTAACTAAAATCGGGTCTTACAATTGCTTTGTGATCTTGCATTGACTTGCTCGCATGTGATTTAGAGTGAAACCGTGATGGAGTGTCATGTATTGCCATGTGATCTTGCACTAACCAGCTCACATGTGATTTTGAGTGAAATCGTGATGGAGTCATCGGGTATTGCTGTGTGATCTTACACTGACCTACTCGCACATGATTGTGAGTGAAACCATGATGGAGTCGTCGTGTATTGCTGTGTGATCTTGCACTGACCTGTTCGCACGTGATTTTGAGTGAAATTGTACTGGAGTTGTCGTGCATTGCTGTGTGATCTTTTATTGACCTGCTCACACGTGATTTTAAGTGAAATCGTGCTGGAGTCGTCGCGTATTGCTATGTGATCTTGCACTGACATGCTCGCATGTGATTTTGAGTGAAACTGTGCTGGACTTGTCGTGCATTGTTGTGTGATCTTACACTGACCTGCTCACACGAGATTTAAAGTGTTTTGATATTAAACCGTGCTAGTCAATTGTGTATAATAATAGTCAGTAGTGTCCCTGCTAACGAGCTAGAATAGTTAGCAAAAGAAAATGTGAAATACGGTTTAAGTTGTGGAATATGATTTGAAAATAAGAACTATGTTAGGGAAATGTGAAAAGAGTTTGGATTATGAAATATGGTTCGAATGTAAGGATTATGTTACAGATGTAAATATGTTTCGGATGTGAGACCTATTCCAAATAAGGAAATTGCTCCAATATAGATGATGTCTTGAAATAAGATAAGTTTTGAAGTGTAATAAGTTTCGAATACAAGTTATAGTCTGAATAATAAGTTTTGGATATTGGTTATATTTTGAATAAGTGATGGTTTCGATATATGAATATCTGATAGTGGTATGATTTGGAATTAAGTGATATGATTTGAGAATGGTTATGTCTGAAAGATGAATGAGGACTACAATAAGTTTTGGTTATCTGCTTTCGACTGTGTTTTGAATTTTTAACCCCTATAACCATCATTAGTTCGGGTGGTCAGGTTTGATGGCTAATTAAGGTATTTTAAAATACTTCACTGCCTGATAAACTTAACAGTGTCTAGATAACAGTCTAATCCAAAAACCAAAAGAGAAGTGTGATCATCGATAAGTTTTTGAACTGTAAAGTACGTTTGAGATAAAGTCAATTTTAAAATATGATAAGTATCGGATTGTGATTCAGATAAGAAATAAGAAAGAATGATCGAATGGAAATACGTTAGACATGCATTAGAAATTCAGTATCGTGTAGGTTATTACCTCTATGCTTGTGTGGTTTACTTACTGAGCTTTTCCCAAAGCTCACCCCTTCTTCTTTCCATCACAGGTTTAGACCAGAGTTGAATTGACAATGATATCAGTATCAGCTTCAAAGTGAATACTTCAAAATTTCATGGCTCATAACAGTACAGTTACTTATACTATTTAATTGTACTTTCTCAGATCGTTACTTTACAGTGTATGTGTCGAAATGTGTATTGAATTAAGGAATGATTACAAAAGTTATTAAGAAGTTAGACTGAGACCTTAGGTTCATACCTTGAACTAAGCTAGGTAGTTCAAAACCTAGAAATAGTTACGACTGTACTCACAACACAAATAATGTATGGAAAAGAAAAACAAAATAGCTCACATTTTTACGCTTCTACAATAAATAACTGAAAATTTTACAGTTTTGGGTCGTGATATATTAGCTCAAATAAATCGAGACTAATAGTGTCAAACAGATAGGTCGAACTGTGCAGATGTGAACCTACGAAGTTAAACTGCTAGGATAATTTAGTAAATTCAAACTTATCTTCTACACTATTTCAAAAAAAAATTCAAAAACTACTTTTAAACGGTGTAGTTTAAGACAAAGGATTATGTTTTTATAGTTGTAGTTTTTTAGCAGGTGGTATAGACTACGATTCATGAACACAATCTCATATATAAATATGTAGAAACCCAATATTTTCTTTTGTTTTAATGATGAGCCAAAATAAAATAAAATAAAATATGCTACAGGTATAAATAGGTTATGGTCCCCACTCTAAACAATGTTATTCTCATTCTCATATTGTAAGACCCTATTTTTATCTTATTTCCTTATGATTCACACATTTTATGGATATTGTTATATGTTAATGAAATCATAAGACGGATGATTTTGATCATATAAATATGAATGAAGTAGTTGAATGTACGTAAAATTAAAAAACGGACAGTTAAGGAATTTTAAATTAAATTTATGAGATTTGAATTGTCCGAACAGAGATACGAATTTTAAATGAGAAATTATAGTGGGTCTAAGAAGGAAAGTTGGCCTAAATTGGTCCCGAACTTGTAGAAGGGTAAAACAGTCAAAAGACCAAAATCCGGTATAAATTCGATAAGAAAATTTCATTAAAAATATGGATTTAAGAAATCTTGATCAATAGAGGAGAAAATATTAAATTTCGAATCCAATTAATCAAGATATGAATTTAATGGAATTAATCGAAATTTTCATATCGAAAAATAATCCCGAAAATATTGAAAAAATATACCGAAAAGATAAAAGAAGACAGATAAATTCATTTATTGATTAAATGAATTAAATAAGAATTTTTTTAGATATTTTGGGATTTTTAGAATATTGTAATGAATAAAATAATAATAAAATAAATTATAAATAAATAAAAAAGGAAAAAAAAGAAAAACGAAATCTGCAGAATCACGCGAAGAAGAAACGAAGGCCTACGGGACCAATCCTCTGCCTGCTGACCTGCGGTGACTAGGAAGCCAGGCGACCACCGCAAAATGAAGTCGACCGTCGCGCGACTTTTCGGGCACCAGTACGATTGCCAACGGCGCCGAAATTTGGCGGATCGAGGGAGAGAAGGCCGAGAGGGAGAAGAGAGAAATCGACGGCCACCGATGCCGATTCGGCCAACCCCACCCCTAGTCGAACACTCCCCCAATGAAGGTGCACCGATTGGCGCCAGAAACGAGCCGTGAATGGCGACGGGGAAGCCTGAACCGGAACGGACCAGTTCAGTAAGAAGAGAACTGGGCTGAACCAACCGGTCTGCACCGAGCTGAACCAACCGAACCGGTTCAGCCAAGAAAGAGAGGAAAAAAGGAGGAAAAAAAAAGAAAAAGAGGAAAAATTGGGGAAAAATTTCGATGATGCAATTGAGCTACGGTAAGTCGGTGAGCGGTCGAAATTGACCAATTTAAATTTCAGAATATTTAATTTGATTTATATCCGACTGAAAATTAACCCGAGAAAATATGTAATTGTGTAGCTCGATAATTAACGTCAAACGAGAGCTCGAGTCAGCCTCGATTTGTGTACTATCATGGAATCTCGGGTAAGTAACCTTTATTTATGATAATTTGCATCGATATTCGTATAAAATGAATTAAGTTATGGAATTTAAGATAAATTATCGTAAATAATTAATTGAGTTATCTGAGAGTTTAGAACAAGGTCTAATAAATACTGATGGGCCCAATGAGCCCAATAGGCCTCGGTGATGTGAATAGTAAGTGGAAAATGGGCTTAAGGCCGATTAAGGCCTATTAAGGTGTAATCGGGCCCAATAGGGGTAAACGAGCCCAATGATTTTAATTAAGCCCAGTAAAACTGAAATATGGATAAATATGTTTGGATTTAACCCGATAAATGATTATTTGCAGCTCTGGAGAACATATTGGGAGCTAAACGGATCAGGTGATCGGAAGCGTTGAGAAAAGTCAGCCTGTACATAGTAAAAAAAAATAGGTAAAGGAATTTTACGGACTGCTAGAGGTAACTTTAAGCAATTTCGACATCATTTACATTCTCTAAATTTTTTTGAAGGGTCTAGATTTAAAATAAGAATTTTGGGTGCCCGAATGGGCAAATTACCAAAATACCCTTATGAATGGTAAAATTTCCAAAATTAGAAAAAGTTGGGAGGAGCAAGAACAAGAGGTTCCTACTTGTTTTTGAGGTGTTTGACATGTGCATGAGTAGGTTGGCTAACTTTTAAATAAAAATGCACAGCATTGCATATTTTTAACAATGTGATTTCTTGTGGAAATTGTTTTGAGATAACAGAGCCGCCTACGTGATTTTATTAAAGTGTGACGTACTAGAGCTCAGCTCGCATGAGTTTTGATTTGTGTGATGCATGCATTAGTGCTGGAGCAAGGGCTCGCACTAGAGTTTTACTTGCATTGGTGCTGGAGTCTAACTCGCACCAGATTTTCATATGATTTTCGTGACAGGGTGCTGGAGTATAACTCGCACCAGATTTTCACTTAATTTTTATGACACAGTGCTGGAGCCTAGCGCATACTAGTTTTACATGATTTTAATAGTTCTGGAGCTTAGCTCGCACTAGATCTTATGAGATTTTATGAAACGCGTGTTGGAGCTTTGTTCGCACGAGATTTTCCTTGATTTTTTTTATAGTGCTAGAGCATCGCTCGCTCTGATATTATGGGACATGTGGTGAGCTGTGCTTGGAGTGTCGGGTAGACGGTGTGTCACGCCGATTAAATATGCTCGCACGTGCATTTTGAGACAGGCACGATTGTGGATATGAGATATGGGTCCACGGAGTATGTTGTACCGTGCAAGTATCATGGAGTACGCTGTACTGTGCTGGGATTGATTATGTGGCATCTTTGGATGCGAGTGGCATCTTCGAATGCGAGTAGCATCTTTAAATGTGAGATATCGAACAGGACCGACGACATAGACTGACCCACCTTTTGGGGTGATTCCCGATAGTGGTGAGACCCCGCACATAGGATCCGTGTAGCAGTGGCATCACGAGAATATGGCCAATACTCCTGGTTATTTGCCTAAGATATATATATTGCCTAGTCTCACATATTAGTACTTGATGTTTTTAAGAATCACATTTTGTGGATTTTTGTGTGAGTCTAGATCACCCGAAGGAGGGCTTGGATCCTGACTGAGATGTGATTTTGTGGATTTTTGTGTGAGTCTAGATCACTCGAAGGAGGACTTGGATCCTGACTGAGATGTGATTTTGATAAGAATGAAATTGGGTTTTAAATTGAACTTGCATGATGTTATTTCCATGCTATTTAAACCCATGCGTAATGTAAACTAGTTTTACATGAAATTCATTATGTCGCATGTTACTATTGCTTTGAAAAGCATTTGAGTTCATGATTTTGTGTGAGTCTGGAACACCTGAAAGAGGGGTTAAGTCCTGGCTGTGTTGTGAAATTTTAACAAGAATGAAATGATTTAAATGGATTTGCATATTGAGTTTTTCCATGCTCTTTGAAATCCATATGTGAACTTGTTTTACATGACATAATGAATTGTAGCATCTATTTTAAAATGTGTGGAGAAAAGGTGGTTTATGCATGGCACCACGTTCATGTAGGTAGTATGGTTACCTACTTGTTCGTAGGATTGCCTTACTGAGCTTGATGTGCTCACCCCTTTCATTTTCTCACACAGATCATTTTCAGTAGACTTTGAGGCGACTGAGTACTGCATTCTTGATATCCGCTGCTACCCATCATTATGAGGTATATACACTTGTACATATTATATCTAAATAAGAATAACACAGTAACATGTTTGTAAGTAACTTTCGAGGATGTATAGACACTGTAAACACTTGTAAATGAATGAGAAAGAATTAGTTAAAAACTCATGTGTTTACCTCTCTTTTAATAAGGAATTAAGTTATATGGTGAATGAATGGTGGGACTGGCATTGACACATAGCCCAATTATTAGTGGAGTGTGGTCACGATCAGAGGACAGGTAAGTATAAAAGAAAAATGAAAAATTTACTTTGATTTTTGGGTCGTGACAAATGGTGGTATCAGAGCAAAATTGGTCTGATGTGTGTCAGTGTCATGTAACGACCCTTGACCATTGAAAATCGAGGGATTTTTTTTTGAACTTACCCACTTATTCCCTTATTCACTTAAGCTGTATTCCTGTTCAGTGTCAATCCTTAAAAATATTTCATTTCATTTATCCTTATACAGATTTCATCCCGACACATTATTTTCAATAGATGTCTGTGCATACAAATAGCCTGGTAAAGAGATAAGAATGTATACCTCATGCATATACAAAAGGTAGTCTGGGGTGGCTCATATCTGCCAGCCTACGTCGTCTACGCAAAATTGTATTAACTGTAATTCATTGCAAAAATCTGAGAGCTAGAAGGGTGAGCTTTTAGGGAAAAGCCCAGTAAGGTAATACTCTTAAAGCAGTTCTGATATATATAAGAACATTTGAAGTTGTTCATAGAACGAAACTTAATGCAATACATAAATTGCCATTTCATGCATAATCGTCATAAAGCATGCATGTCTTTAAAACAAATAACATGCTTAACCATTTTTCAACTTTTCATAAACCTTTCATGAACATTTCATAAATCATTTCGTAAACATTTCATGAATATTTCATAGTCATTTCGTAAACATCTCATGAATATTTCATAATCATTTCGTAAACATCTCATGCATATTTCATAATCATTTCGTAAACATTTCATGCATATTTCATAATCATTTCATAAACATTTCATTAATATTTCATAATCATTTCATGAAGCATATCGGTCGTAACCAATTATCGTATATATCATAAAAACACATATTCATTCATCATAGTCGATTTTCATAATCAAATCGAGGAGACTAGGCTATAACTAAGTCATGCGATACGTGTCATTCTCCGTAAAGAGTCATCATACCTATGGCCATGGTAAGGGGGCTGTAGACTGGATCAGGTTCGTACAGCAATAATAATTATAAACATGGGTAGTATCTTTTTATTTCTTATCATATACTAGCACATAGCTAGGGCACGGGTACCTGTGGCACTTACCGTGCGGGGAACATTCATGCGTGCTGCGCGGGCACGAGATACTACCAAAACATCATCATCATAAACCAAAAGTAGCAAGACATCTACCACACAGGTAGAGTCAAGTGCTATAGGGGCCCTACGTACCGACACTCAAGTGGTAGAGCCAGAACACCACAAGAAGTAACCATGCATGAAGCCTATAGTCTCAAAACAGAGTTTCCAAAATCTTTCTTGGGTTTTATAACTCATAAACTCATATCGAGTAATAAAATCGAATTCCTTGTAATCTGAAAACTCTTTCATAAAACCGAAAGACTGTGTGGCACTTTGTTCCCGTAGAACTCAAGAGGTGGCCCCCACAATCCTTTTTCGAAAACAAGTTTCTTTTCTTACATACTTTTGAAATTGTCAAAAGTTTCTTTAACGATATGGATATAAAAACATAAATAAATGTAAAACATCCATACGCTTCATATCTTAGGAAATTCATTTCACAACATGGAAAGTACTCGAGGAATATTTCGATAAATTAAAACATGCATCGTAAACAGTTTCATAAGTATGAAAGCATTGATAAATCACTTCAAATCATATGCTCTTTCATAAAATCATTTATCGGTGAAACAAGAATACATTATCAGAACTAAGTTAAATAATACCCCTTACCTTGATTTATCGAATATCTCGAATTCGAGTGGTGACGCCTCCTAGTATCTCCCTTAAATCCTTCTACGATTCTCCTACACCGAATTTGTAATTCTTAGTATCCTATTTATCGAATTAACTATGATGCGTTAAAATCGTAACCTTGCTTACCTAAGGAAATACACTCGAAATTATAAAATACGTACAATTATCTCTAAAACTTGTATAAATTTATTACCTCGGTGTCTGTCCGTAATCCTTGATTACTTCGACTTAGCGAGTCGACGAGTCTGATCCACTTGATTAATTTTTTGAAACTCTTTCCCGAGATTTCCCAAATTATTTGCGTCTCTTTCTCTATTCCAAATATATATATATATAATATAAATAAATTCCCTTCTTCATTTCCTTTAATATATATATATATTTTTTTTCTTTCTTTCTTTCTTTTTTTTCTTTTACTGTACATCTTTTCTTCTTTTTTTTTTTCTTGTTTTTGAATTTCCTTTCTTCTTCCCGCCAAAATCCTTTCTTTCTTTTCTTTTCTTCTTCTTCTTTGCCACAATTCTCGAATACACTGTTCATCGGCTTTATCAGTTTCCTTCTTTCCTTCTCCGGCCTATCATCCTTCTCCATTCGGCCATCACCTCAACACCTAGCCAGTCCCGTGTCTTCTCGTTGTCTCTGCTTCCCGTCCATCGGAGCTCCTTTCGGTTTCCAACTTCATGACTAGCACTGTCTCTGTTTCTTCCTATTCCAAGCCCCACCCGAGCTTCCTTAATTCAGCCCGACCTCGGCTAGTTTCCTACACTTCCTCTGGTTTTCGGTAGTTCCTCTACAAAAGAAGGCCCCTTCCCTACAGCCTCACCATCTCTGTTTTGCTTCTGTTTCCAGCTTTCTTGTCTTCAACATCCTTCTTACACGCCTTCCACAGCCTTTTCTGGCTTTTGTTTCGAGATTAAGCCACTGCCAATCAATGCATCATTCAAAAATGTTTTTGCATGATGATCACTGGTTTGTTTCTAGTTTTTTTTATATGTATATACATCTATATGTATATATATTCCTTTCCTGTGCAGTGCAGTGGACTATCACCACCTTCATCATCTTCCTTTTATCTCTATTCGGTCACCTTTCATCCATCTTCTTCCTCTACTCTCGGACTGGTTCATTTCCCTTGGAGCCGCGTTCCCTGCCCTTTTCTTAAGCTCGCGGTTATGCCTCTATTTCAGCTTCGGTTTCACCCTGTTATAGCCTCCCACTGTTTCCATTTCCAGTCCTCAATTCCTCTGCTGTCGAGTTTCACGTTTCAGTTCTCCGCTCTTATTTTCTTTCCTATATTCTTCACCGCTCAACGCAGGTTTCCCCCTCTCTACCCGAGACCATATGTATGTACATTTTTATTTCTCCATCGGGTCTCGCATTTTTCAGGCTATGCAGTAGCTTCAACAACTCTGTCATTGCCATTGTCCTATACCGACTCATATATATATATATATCTATAATGTTAGGAGTTGACATTTCCTATCTTCTGTACCATCTTATGCATATATATTCATTACATATGCATTTCCCTATTATATGTATATATATTTTTATTTATTTATTTATTTATTTATTTATTTTTGAGGAGCTGAGTTTGCAGTCTTCCCTTCCTTTTTCCTTTTAGTTTTTAGCTCCAGTCAGCTCCCTCAGAACTCTTCTCTTCCTCGGTTGAAATTGCCTAATTACTACTGTCCTATTTATATACTGCAGCCCCATCACTTCACCTAGCATTATTTACTGTACTTATAGTGAAAACAGCCTCCCTTTCCTTTTACTTTTATTTTACGTTTCCTGTATCGTGTTTCTGTTTCCAGTTTCCCATGCCTCACATTTCCTGTTCATGTCTCCTGTTTAGCGTTTCCTGCTTCTTCGGCTGATAGGAGCTCTCGGCCACGTGAATGTATATTATTTATATACATATATCTATTGTACCTTATTTGAAGAATACCTATAACAGCACATGTAATTATATATTTATATATACACATATGTGCACATCCATGTACTCAATTAAATTCTTATTTATTTATTTATTCATTTAATTTATTTTATTAATAAATTTTAAATAGTTATTTTATACTTCACCATGTATAATGTTCAAAGCGTAATCGACCTATTATTAGTACTTATCTAGTACGGAGGAATATACACATATTAAATCTAGCTCAAAAATTTTATTTTTACACCTCATAATTATTTATTCCTCCAATCAAAATATTTTAGTAATTTAGCCTCGTCCAAGTTTCTCATATTATAATTCAAATTAATTATCCACCAATAAGCGCATTCTCCATTATTATTTAAACCAGATACATGAAAATTCATGGGGTTTACATGTCAAAAATTAGGAAATTACATCCCCGTGTTATTGTGCTTGGTTAGATACAATCGTGTATATTAAGATGGGTTTTAACTAAGAAATGGTTGAGAATGCTTGAATTAGGCATTATGCCGAACACCAGTTGCAGTAGAGGAGGTAGAGCATGAGGCAGAGGCCGTAGAGGTAGGCCTGAGCCTGCTAGTCGTGCTGAGTCAAACCATGAGACCCATGAGGAGGTTGAGGTGGAGATTGATGTTGAGCATACTCCACAGGGTCCTATAAAGAGACCAGACAGTATTGAGACACGCTTCATGAGGATGGAGTGGAGTGTAGAAAATATTTTGGAGTTGATTACTCAGTTTATGGAGGTAGTTGAGGACAGGCAGGGTAAAGTCTGAACAGATGCCTCAGACTATAGAGATTCCCACATCCCTTCTATATTTAGCGAAGTAAAGAAACCAATAGTTACTAAGGACTGAGTGAATGAGATAGCAAAGTTGTATGGATTCTTTCGGTGTATGTCGACCGAGAAAGTGACTTTTAAATACGTTTATGTTGGAGGGTAAGACAGAGCATTGGTAGAAATTTGCTAGACCCATTTTAAGAGTTAGACATCCAGGACTGATATGAGAGATAATTCTGGATGCACAGAGACAGTATATTTCAGACATTGATCAAAGGAATTTATGGATAAAGTTCTTTACTCTGACCCAGAGGAACAAGTCAATCGACCAGTATGAATCTCAATTTACACCCCTGGGTAGGTATGAACCCGATATTGTAGACAGTGAGAATCAGAAGGTCCAAAAATCATGGAAAGACTCAGACCGTCTATCAGAGTCTGATTGGCCCTGTTAGATATCACTATTTACAATGAGGCAATGTGTAGATCACAGTGCATGAATAAGATTAGAAATTGCATGCCTTTGAGTTTGAGAAAGGCAATAAGGGCCAAAATAGAGACAAAAAGGAAATAGTGGATAACAGAGATGTCAAAGTGGGAAAGAGGCGATTTTGTAGGAAATTTAGAGTTAGTGAGTTATGGGGTAAGATGATTGGTAAGCCTCAGTGTATCCAGTTTCAGCGCTTACATGGATATTGTGATTGAAGGACCTCGAACTGCTAATGGGCAGTGTTGGATGTGTGGTAGTTACCACAGAAATAGGCGGTTGAATGAAGGCGAGTGTATGCCTTGGACCAGGACACTATTAATGCTTCATTTGATGTGGTGCAAGGTACCATTTTGATTGTTAATATTGAAGCAATTATTTTAATTGATCCTGGTACTATACATTTATTCATATCGTCGTCATTTGCATATAAGTTAGTGAAATATGTGAAGCCTATATCATTAAGCAAAATGCTGATAGTTAGCACCCCGATGAAGGATAGTCTGCTAATTGAATATGTCGGTAGAGATTGTAAGTTAAAAGTAAGGGAAAGGAACATGCAGACAAATCTCATTCTATGAAATATGAGTGTTTTGATGTAATATGGGGAATAAATTGATTGATTGCAAACTATGTTGTTGAAATTGCTATTCTAAGATAGCGCTGTTTCATCCTAGAAAAGTGTACAGTAAGTTTTAACAAGTAATGAAAGAGTTTTGTTATAGTTGATATATGAAATGAGATAAGCTTTAAGATGTGATAGATCCTAAATACAAGATATATTTGAATAAGAGGCTTATCCAAGGTAAGAATATCTCTGAAATGTGAAGTAATTTGGATTAAGCGATATGTAGTAAATATGAATTGCGACCAAGGATAAGGGGTGGATATATCCATAACCAGTCCATGTGGTCAAGTTTGAGGGTTAATAAAGGTATTTCAAAATACCTCCTCGCCTGAAGACTTGACAGCGTCTAAAAGTACACATAACCTATAAATTGAAATCGATAGTCGTAATATATACGTTTAAAATTAGGATACCTTTACTTGTATGATAAAGAAATATAGAATTCGATTAATCATGAAGTTTTTAAAAAAATTAAACTTTTATAAAATCCGTTAATATAAGAAAAAGGAATTGACTCAGGTGAGCATCTTGAACGGAAGCGATTTTGAAATGACATTATACGTTTATGCGTACATAGGTCAAGGATATGGGTGGTTGAAATATTTAGTGGAATGTGGATGTGCCCAAGACAATTCTTTGTACTCGTTAGGGCATTGATGAATAAGGTATTTAAACTTTACCTGGACCGATTTGTTATCATCCTTATTGATGATATTTTGGGTGTATTTAAAGTCCAGGGAAAATCATAAGCAACAATTGGAAATTGTTTTTACAGATGATTTGTTGAGAGTTCTCGAAATGGACTACTTTGTTGACCCGTTTAACTAAGAAAACAAGTGGTATTTGAATGGGATGATAGACGTGACAGGAGTTTTGGTGTATTGAAGTATGAACTGACCACCGCATTTATTCTCACCATACCCAACAGATTAAGAGGTTTCTCAGGGTATATGATTGTCTTGAAACCAAGATTGGGCTGTGTGTTGAAGCAAAATGAGATGATAGTCACGTATAGATCCAGGCAGTTCAAGGATCATGAAAAGACTATCTGGCCCATGATTTAAAGTTGGTAGCCATAGTAATGCACTGAAGGTATGGCACCACTACTTTTACGGTGAGAAATTTCAGGTATGCACTAGTCATAAAAATCGAGTATCTATTTTCACAGAAAGAGCAGAATATAAGATAACATAGAGGGTTAGAGCTTCTGAAGAATTATGATTGTGGAAATTGTACCACCCAGGAAAGGCTAATGTAATGGCTGATGCCTTGAGCAGAAAGAGGCTCGGGATGGTATCACATATGATGGTCAGGGAGCGTGAGCTGCTAGAGCAATTGTGAGCCTTAGTAATGATGTGATCCCTTCTAATGATGACAGTGATTGTGTGACAACTATCCTGAGATTAGAACCAGATTTGAGTGACCGGATTTGATGGGCTTAGTGTGATGATCGGCAGGGTGTCGATAGTGTGGGTTAGATTCAAAAGGGTACAGTGACAGAGTTCACAGTAAGTAATGATGGCTTACTGAGGTTCAGAGATAGTTAAGTGCTCCCCATGACCACAGTTGATGAGATAGTGTTATTGTCAGAAGCTCATTCTTCGGGATATACAGTGCATCCGAGAATTAATAAAATATATCAAAATTTTTGAAAAAGGGTATTGGTGGTTAGACATGAGAGAGATATCAGAGAGTTGTGGCGAAGTGTCTCGTATGTCAGCAGATTAAGGTTGAGCTATAGAAGTTTGCAGGGTTATTGCAGCCTCTACTAATTCTGACATGAAAGTGGGAGCAGGTTACTATCGATTGTGTGACAGGTTACAGAAGACCGTAGGAATCACGAGGCGATTTGAGTGATGGTCGATAGATTGATTGAGTCTACCCACTTTCTGGTTATGAAGCCATAGATACTCTAAGTGCGTGAGCAGATTTATAGAAGTAAGAATATTGTGGAACAATAGGTAGCATTCCAAGGAGTATTGTATCAGATAGGGATTCCCGCTTCACTTCTCACTTCTGGGAACATGTTTCAGGAAGCCATGGGAACCTAGTTGAGTGTGAGCACAGCATTCCATCCTCAGATAGATGGTAAGTCAGAGAGGACTGTACGGGTTCTGGAGGATATGATGAGAATGTGTGCAATTGATGTTAGAAGCTCCTGGAATGATCATTTGTTATTAGCTAAATTGCCCACAGCGATAGTTATCACTCGAGTATCGATATGGCATTGTGTGAAGCATTGTTTGGCCGTAAGGGTTGCTTTTCTGAATGGATAGAAAGAAGTGGGTGACAGATAGAAAAGTGCTTCCAATCTAGTATAATAAGCCTCTAAGGGTAATCAACTGATTATGAGAGAATGAGAACACCTCAGAATAGATAGAAAAGCTATGCTGACAAGAGATGGGAATCGTGAGGATTCATCGAGTGTGAATCAGTGTGTTTGGAAGTTTCTCTTTCAAAAAGTATAATGACATTCGGGTATTAAACAGGAAGGAGAAGATGTTGAGGTTTAAGATGATCTCCCTAAATAAAAGTCCTTCGGTAGTATTACACTTCAGAGGAATTTAAATAGGAGCTGGAGAGTAAGAGTATGATATGTGTGAAGTATCTGGAGTGATTTACAGACTAACTTGGTTCTAATTTGGAGGACCAAATTTTTTTAGTGGGGGAGATTATGTAAGACCCTATTTTTATCATAATTCCTTATGATTCACACATTTTATGGATATTGTTATATGTTAATGGAATCATAAGACGAATGATTTTGATCATATAAATATGAATGAAGTAGTCGAATGTACGTAAAATTTGAAAACGGACAGTTAAGGAATTTTAAATTAAATTTATGAGATTTGAATTGTTCGGACAGAGATACGAATTTTAAATGAAAAATTATAGTGGGTCCAAGAAGGAAAGTCGGACTAAATTGGTCCCGAACTTGTAGAAGGGTAAAACGGTCAAAAGATAAAAATCCGGTATAAATTCGATAAGAAAATTTCGTTAAGAATATGGATTTAAGAAATCTTGATCAATAAAGGAGAAAATATTAAATTTCGAGTCCAATTGATCAAGATATGAATTTATTGGAATTAATCAAAATTTTCACATCGAAAAATAATCTCGAAAATATTGAAAAAATATACCGGAAAGATAAAATAAGACAGATAAATTCATTTATTGATTAAATGAATTAAATAAATTTTTTTAGATATTTTTGGATTTTTAGAATATTTTAATGAATAAAATAATAAAATAATAAAATAATAAAAAATAAATTATAAATAAAAAAAGGAAAAAAAAGAAAAATGAAATCTGTTAAATTGTACAAAAAAGAAACGAAGGCCGACGAGGACCAATCCCTTGCCCGTCGACTTGCGGTGACCAGGAAGCCAGGCGACCACCGCAAAATGAAGTCGACCCTCGCGCGACTCTCCAGGCACCGGTACGACCGCCAACGGCGTCGAAATCCGGCGGATCGAGGGAGAGAAGCCCGAGAGGGAGAAGAGAGAAATCGGTGGCCACCGGCGCCGATTCGACCAACCCCACCCCCAGTTAAACACTCCCCCAGTGCAGGTGAACCGATTGGTGCCAGAAACGAGCGGAGAACCAGTCGAAAACGCCATGAACGGCGACGGGGAAGCCTGAACCGGTACGAACAGGTTCAGTAAGAAGAGAACCGAGCTGAACTGACTGGTCTGAACCGGGCTGAAACGGATCGAACCGGTTCAGCCAAGAAAGAGAGGAAAAAGGAGAAAAAAAAGAAAAAGAGGAAAAATTGAGAAAAAATCCTGGTGATACAATCAAGCTACGAGTAAGTCGGTGAACGGTCGAAATTGACCGATTTAAATTTTGAAATATTTAATTTGATTTATATCCGACTGAAAATAGACCCGGGAAAATATGTAATTGTGTAGCTCGATAATTCACGTCAAACGAGAGCTCGAGTCAGCCTCGTTTTGTGTACTATCATGGAATCTCGGGTAAGTAACCCTTATTTACGACAATTTGCATCGATATTCGTATAAAATGAATTAAATTATGGAATTTAAGATAAATTGTCGTAAATAATTAATTGAGTTATCCGAGAGTTTAAAATGAGGCCCAATAAATACTGATGGGCTCAATGAGCCCAATAGGCCTCGGTGATGTGAATAGTAAGTGGAAAACGGGCTCAAGGCCGTTTAAGACCCATTAAGGTGCAATCGGGCCCAATAAGGGTAAACGAGCCCAATGATTTTAATTAGGTCCTGTAAAAGTGAAATATTGATAAATATGTTTGGATTTAACTCGATAAATAATTATCTGCAGCTTTGGAGAACATATTGGGAGCTAAACGGATCGAGTGATTGGAAGCGTTGGGAAAAGTCAGACTATACAGAGTAAAATGAGGTAATGGAATTTACGGACTGCTAGAGGTAACTTTACACAATTTCGACATCATTTACATTCTCTAAAATTGTCTGAAGGGTCAAGATTTAAAATAAAAATTTTGGGTGCCCGGATGGGCAAATTACCAAAATATCCCTATGAAGGGTAAAATTTCCAAAATTAGAAAAAGTTGGGAGGAGCAAGAACAAGAGGTTCCTGCTTGTTTTTGAGGTGTTTTGACACGTTCACGAGTAGGCTGGCTAACTTTTAAATAAAAATGCACAGCATTGCATATTTTCAACAATGTGAATTCTTGTGAAAATTGTTTTGAGATAACAGTGCCGCCTACGTGATTTTATTAAAGTGTGAAGTGCTAGAGCTTCGCTCGTATGAGTTTTGATTTGTGTGATGCATTCATTAGTGCTGGAGCAAGGGCTCACACTAGAGTTTTACATGCATAGGTGCTGGAGTCTAACTCGTACCAGATTTTCATATGATTTTTGTGACAGGGTGCTGGAGTCTAACTCGTACCAGATTTTCATATGATTTTTGTGACAGGGTGCTGGAGTATAACTCGCACCAGATTTTCACTTGATTTTTATGACACAGTGCTGGAGCCTAGCTCGCACTAGTTTTACATATTTTAACAGTGCTGGAGCTTAGCTCGCACTATATCTTATGAGATTTTATGAAACGCGTGCTGGAGCTTTGCTCGCACGAGATTTTCCTTGATTTTTTGAGAGTGCTGGAGCATCGCTCGCACTGATTTTATAGGACATGCGATGAGCTGTGCTTGGAGCGTCGGGTAGACTGTGTGTCACGCCGATTAAATATGCTCGCACGTGCATTTTGAGACAGGCACGATTGTGGATATGAGATATGGGTCCACGGAGTACGTTGTACCGTGCAAGTAGCATGGAGTACGCTGTACCTTGCTGGGATTGATTATGTGGCATCTTCGGATGCGAGTGGCATCTTTAGATGCGAAATATCGGACAAGACCGACAGGTTGGACTCACCCACCTCCCGGGGTAGTTCCCGATAGTGGTGAGACCCCGCACATAGGATCCGTGTAGCAGTGGGATCACGAGTATATGGCCAATACTCCTGGTTATTTGCCTGAGAGAGATATATATATATATATATATTGCCTAGTCTCGCATGTTAGTACTTGATGTTTTTGAGAATCACGTTTTATGGATTTTTGTGTGAGTCTGGATCACCCGAGGGAGGGGTTGGATCCTGACTGAGATGTGATTTTGATGAGAATGAAATTGGGTTTTAAATTGAACTTGCATGACGTTATTTCCATGCTATTTAAACCCATGCGTGATGTAAACTGGTTTTACATGACATTCATTGTGTCGCATGTTACTATTGCTTTGAAAAGCATTTGAGTTCATGATTTTGTGTGAGTCAGGAACACCCGAGAGAGGGGTTAAGTCCTGGCTGTGTTGTGAAATTTTAACGAGAATGAAATGATTTAAATGGATTTGCATGTTGAGGTTTTCCATGCTCTTTGAAATCCATATGTGAACTTGTTTTACATGACATCATGAATTGTAGCATCTATTTTAAAATGTGTGGAGAAAGGGTGGTTTATGCACGGCACCACGTTTATATAGGTAGTATGGCTACCTACTTGTTCGTAGGATTGCCTTACTGAGCTTGATTTGCTCACCCCTTTCATTTTCTCATACAGATCATTTCCAGTAGACTTTGAGGCGACTGAGTACTGCATTCCTGATATCCGCTGCTACCCATCATTATGAGGTATATACACTTATACATATTGTATCTAAATAAGAATAGCACAGTAACATGTTTGTAAGTAACTTTCGAGGATGTATAGACACTGTAAACACTTGTAAATGAATGAGAAAGAATTAGTTAAAAACTCATGTGTTTACCTCTCTTTTAATAAGGAATTAAGTTATATGGTGAATGAATGGTGGGACTGGCATTGACGCACAACCCAATTGTTAGTGGAGTGTGGTCATGATCAGAGGATAGGTAAGTATAAAAGAAAAATGAAAAATTTACTCTGATTTTTGGGTCGTGACACATATCCCATCAGTGAGTAAGGTTTTTCTCTTAAAAGGAAAAGTTTAGACGTGAAAAACTGCTAACCATAATTAATCGAATCCAAAGGATCCATGTATGTTTCCGTATTAATCTTTTTAATGATTAAGTATGAGATCTTGGGTGTTTTTTCTGATTAAATTGTTTACCATTTTTTTCTAAAATCAACCTAATCAGTCTGTAGATATAAAATATACTTCGATATCAATTAAGAAAATTTTTTAACTTAATATATTAGAACAAAATTCTATAACGAAACTGTGTACCTGTTGGGGAATACTATCCAAATTAGGTTGAGAATGGTTAGAAACCTTATAACCTGTGGGTGTCATTTGATTCGAAGAGGTAGGTTGTCAAATTAATGGATTAATATCTCAGTTATAATGCATTCATCTATCCTATGAAAGGTATTCATCATATTTTGTATTATGACATTACCTATTTACATCTAATTCGCTTATAAATGCAACATTATTATCTAATGATATTTTGTTTGGTCAGCTTGTAAAAATGAGTAACCAACGATTTAAAGTGATGTAAGTTAAAATATGAGAAGATCTTGACCTTCATTATTTACGGGAGTTCCTGTGCAGAAGAAATTTTAAATGCCTTTAAGAATGTATTGAAGTTCATTATACTTTCACTACATGAGTTTTCATACTTTCTTGAAGGCATTTAAAATATCTTTTGCACAAGAACTCTAGAAAATAATAAAGTTAGGATCTTCTCACATCCTAACTTGCATCACCTTATATCCAAGTTTTTAATTTTTACAAATCGATTGGACGACAAAGCTTTAAACAAAAATGCTGCATTTATAAAATGAATTAGATGCACAAAGACAATCATATAATATAAAACATTAAAAATATTGTGTTTTAATACATGCATTACCACTAAGATGGTCCACTAATTTGACAAACTATCCCTTTTGAGTAAATAGTTGAGCACTCATTAATATAAGCTTTTCTAGCCATCCGCAACTTAATAAAGATGAAGTTTGACTTTTTGTATAGGGGCTTGATAAATTTAAAGAATTGCGTTAATTAAAGAAGACACTATAGTAAAATTTGTTTAGTTGAAAGGTCACTCATATAAACAACCAAAATTACAGGAAATAATGAGAGAAAGAACCCTAACCTCACAAAAATTTAAATGAAATATTTTCTGATAATACTATTCCACAATAGTTTAAATATTCATTTTTTAGTAAAAAAGCTCATGTGCAACAAGAAAGGACCAGTAAACGATGGCTACTTCATTATTGAAATACTTAGGTACTAAAGTTTAGAATAATAGTTGCTATACAATTTTTTTAATGAAAAAAAAGAAAGAGAAATTAACTACAAAGCTATATACAATGAAAGCAAACTGAAAAAGATGTTTTGAAGTAAAGTGTAGGAACCAATGAACCTCCAACTAAATGACTTACAACTATAAATCTACTTCAAATCTATACAAAAATGACAAACTAAAAAAAATTATAAGAACAAAAAAAAAAATCCTAAAACTAAAAAATAGCAAAAATTAATGCCTAAAAATAAAAAAGGCTTTTGGACAACAAACTCCTTTACGTAGGAACCAGATAAGGTAAGCAGAAAATGTCTTTCAAATATATAGAAACAAGTGATAAAAAATTTTTTTAAAGAATCAAAATAATAAAGTAAAAAACAATAGAAAATAAATCGTAGACATTTGAAAAAGGGATTACATTGCATAATTCATACATGCAAATGGTTAATTATCACTACTATAGTTTTTTTGCGGTGTTTCATTTATCTCGAGATTTAATTTAGAAATAAAAATGGTTTTTCATGGGGTTTTTATTCAAAATTAGGTTACGCTGAAAATAGTTTGTAGAGTAAAAAAATGCCTATGGTAGGTTATCATTTGTAGAGTGAGTAGTGAACCCTAAATATGCTAATAAATTAAATAAAATTAGAAAAACTATGGTTATCATTTAAAACCATAGTCTTTTGTAATATTAATTTAATTTAAAAATGCATAAAACGCATACTTTTAATATAAATTCTATAGTCTATTTCAAAAGTAATCTATGCTTAAGATGAAAACCCATAGTCTTTAATTATTGTATGTAAATCTCAAAAGACGAAATATCACACAAAAGACTACATTCAAAACCCTAAACCGTAGTCTTTTTAAAAATAAAAAGTAGTTTATTTAAATAACAAAAAGTCTATCATAAATGACGTAACATCAACATTTCTTAAAACTAAAATAATTTCTAATGTACTTGAATCTCATAATAAAAAACATTGAAATACAAAAGACTGCATTTAGAAATCTAAATCGTGACCTATTAGTAAATAAAAACTGTAATTAAATTTATTTAAAGAGCAAAATGTTTGCTCATAAATAACGTTGCAACAACCTTGCTTTAAATTAAAACAATTTTCAATATACTTGAATACTGAGAGACGAAAAGTTGAGCATTAAATCACAAAAGGCTACGTTTGAAATAAAAATTGTAGTTTATTTATATACTTTTAATTTCTAAAGACTACAATTTGTAGAAAACCATAATTTTTGCTTAATTATGTTTGAATAAAATGTTGCCTTTTATTATCTTAGACTACGCTTTTAATATAAACGTAGCTAGAGTCATGATGCTTGAAATTTGAAAACTTATATAATATATATATATATATATATATATATATGTTAAGAAAATGTAGTAAAATATGTAACGTTTCGAATTTTGAAAATGTGGACTAAAATTTTCCTTTTAAAAAATGATTTGTCATCGCGTAGTGTAGGTTTTTTTTTTTAATTTTATTTTTATTAAGTATATTACTACTCTTCTTATTTTAGACTCTTTGCCTAAGGTCCCAACATGTTAACCTTGTGATGTATATGCTTACCTTTACGAGAAGATCATAATTTTGTAATAATTCCAATATTTAACATAAATCATCAATTATGCAAGATCCACAATTAATATCAATATACATTATATACATTAGGTTTCATCTTACTTTTACCATAAGGTAGTAAGTTTAATATTTATATTCACGCCGTTCCAAACTTACATCCTAACTCATAATACCGTGTATATACATACATGTCTAAATATAACTAAATAGAAGTATTGAGGTTATACCTCTGAAACATTGAGTTGATTTACAAAAGACACGGTTCACTTTATGCAGCCTTCATTATAAGCTCGAATCTCACCCAAAAAGTTTGAAATGGATGAACATAAAGGAATGACTAAAGCCCAATAAGTAACACATATAAATCAAAATTAGGCTATCATCTTATAAACATATAAACAATTCAATAGTAAGGAACCACACAATCAATCGATCGATCTCATACTTTATCAATTTACTTATTGGTAAAAACCTATTTTGGCCAGTGAATTAATTGTCCTGTTGGAAAGGGTATGTTTCTTGTCCCAAATTTCTATTTTTCTAGTTGACATCTCAATGTATAAAACTTCCAAGAAACTATCGAAAAATAAGATCATTTACTTTTTCGAAATATATACATGGCAATTAATACCAATATTTTATTGGTAAAGGTGAATTAAGTAACCATAATTTATTTCCACCTTAAATGTAGTATACTTTGTAATGTAAAAGCTTAATGACCTCAAATACGTCTCAAAGTATATTATTGCCAAAAAACTGTCAGAAAATAAAATCGTTTCCTTATCGAAAATATATTCCTTTTTTATTTATCGGTAAGGACTAATTTAGCAGGACTAACTTATTTACACCCAAAAAGTATTATATTTCATATCCACCTGGTACATTTACTTAGTTAACACTTCAATCCACAATAGGGCTAAAAAATTACCGAAAAGTAAAATAGTTTACTCAACAAAAATATACTCCTGGTACTTGATGTAGAAAATACACTATGAATCAGTATTAACAATCTTTATCAATCTACAGTCATCAATTTCCACAATTTACTTAATCATACGCGATTACCAACATGTCGTGTTAAGGCTTATGGGGTATTAGTTGGAAGGATACTTTGAAATACTTTATTTTCTTGAGCCTTAAAATCGTGTACCACTCATTCCATCAAATGTACAAAATATCTTATACTTATATGCATGTGCAATGTATAAACATGAATGCATAAAAATGACAGTTTAAATTCTAGTTATAAAGATTGAAGCATAAAATCGATATGAATAATATCATTATGCAGTATAAAATCACTGTGCTACATGCATAAATGCCAAGCTACAAACCAACATGCAGTAACATAGAGCAATGTATAAACAATATTATGTATCAATCTTTAAAACATGATTTTGTTCTCAATCATATAAAATATATGAGATCATAACATATAAAAGCAATTATAAATCTATTCTTGTTTATTTAGGAGATAAGGCATATTCCATTTTGTTCGATTAACAAAAACGTCGACCTATGGTAGCTAATCATGGTCAACACCTTTTGTGAGATTTCAATAAAACTATTTACGATCATAGACTTACCTTAGTGTCAGGGATCCACCAATGTTAAGACACATGTCACAATTTGTGTCTGACAAAGTTCTCAATTTGAGATGACCTCATCAGGCAGCATCCCCACTGTAATATTGATTCTATACCAATTTAGGTAGGATGTTTCTCGATAAATACAAAGTATTGCATATTGCGTGGTTTGATCTATTAAGGAACCTTTTATTGTCTCAAACCAAATTTTTTTTAAAAATAAGCCATGCAATAAAACATATTTCACATATTAAAACTCGGTTTAATGCATCCGGGAAATCACATTTCATGTTTGAAAACATGTTTATGATTATAATTCAAGACATGTATAAACATCAGAGTACATGACTATTAAAACATCTCGATAACACTTACACTTTAAAGATTTCAATGCAATGCTTATAAACAATGTTATAACTTTCAAAATCGTATTTGGATCTCAGATGTCTGAAAACACATGTTTATGCACAAATATGTTGAGTGTAGTAAAAGCATGTCAAATGCATAATTTGGGACCTTATCAATCTTATAAATCCATGTTATGCATAAGTAATTCAAATGCAAATAAAATATGGTCGAATGCACATTTTAAACCTTATAAACCCATGCAATGAATAAAAATGTCATATGTAGTAAAAACGTCATTTAAAACACAGTTACAATGCTTATAAATCTTATGCAATGCAAAGGTAAAACAATCCAATAAAAACATGGTTCAAAACATAGTTTTCAAATCTTATAACATCCTGATGAGCATGCTTAGGCTTATGCATTATGGTATGCTTGTAAAGTCTCGTTATTTCAATCACCTATCAATTAAGTATGATTATCATCATTCCTCAATATAAGGTAATTAAAATCATCAACATCTTTAGATTTCATGATTCTATCACCTTTCACATATCATCTATATATTTAACAATCATAACACATGCGCTACTGTGCTCTCATTAGGTAGTAGTTCACAAATAGTAAGTAATATTGTAAGACCCGAATTTAGTTAAAACACGAAAATTAAAAATACAAAAGGACTGAAATGGAATCTTCGAACACGTGCAAGGGCAAAACGGTCAAAAGATCGAAAGTCGGTATAAATTCGATGAGAAAAATTTATTAAAAATAATGGATTGAGAAATCTTGGTCAATAAAGATGAAATAAATTTATTTTGGGTTAAATTGATCAAGATATGAATTTATTAGAATTAATCGGGATTAATCGAAATTTTTTTAATTCGAAAAATAATCTCAAAAATAATCAAAAAATATACCGAAAAGTCATTCGGGACAATATCCCAAAAATAAGAAGAAATTATACCCGAAAAGGGTTAAAATAAATTAAATAAAATTAAATAAATGAATTTAGAATTAAATAATAATTTTAAGGATATTTTAAGGGATATTTGGGTATTTTTAATGTATTTTAATGATTAAAATAATAATAAAAATAATTAATAAAATAAATGAAAAAAAAAGAAGAGAGAAGAAAAAAAAAGAGATCAGAAACGGGTCGGGGAGAGAGAAAGAGAAGTAGAGACGAAAAACGGAAGCCAACCCGAGGAGGAGACCGGCGAGCCGTCCGGCGATCAACGGCCAGGCGAAGCGTCGAAAATGGAAGAGGAGAGGCCGGCGACCTCCCTGGTACCGACGGTGCAGCCCACCGACGCCGAAATCCGGCGGATCGAGGGAGAGAAACCGACGGGGAGAGAAGAGGAATCGCCGGCGATCGGCGCTGATTCAGGCTCGACCGACCCCAGCCGAGGCTTCCCGAGGTTCAGACGAGCCGATTGGAGACGACCTCGACCGGCGAAACTGCCGGCAATCACCGAAAACGACGGAAAAGGAAACGGTATCGACGGTGAAGAGGAGAACAGCCGGACCGGCGACCTTCCGGCGGCCTTGGGAGAAGCCGAGGCCAGATTTGAGCTGCGGACGACCCAACGGAGCCACTGGCGGTGGAAGCCGGCGGAGAACCGGCCGGCAAGGCGGTGAACCGGAGTGAACCGGGGTGAACCGGTGGTCTGAATCGGTCTGAACCGGACCAAACCGGTTCAGCCAAGAAAGAAAGGAAAAAAAGGAGAAAAAGGGAAAAAGAAAAAGAGGAAAAATTGGAAAAAATTTCAGTGATGCAATCGAGCTTCGGGTAAGTCGGTAAGCGGTCAAATTGACCGATTTAAATTTTGAAATATTTAATTTGATAAATAATCGACTGAAAGTTTACCCGAAAATATATTTAATTGTGTAGCTCGACGATTGGCATCGATCGAGAGCTCGAGATAGCCTTGAATTTTGTACTATCATGGAATCTCGGGTAAGTGACCCTTATTTACGACAATTTACATCGTTATACGTGATATGAATTTAAATTCTGCGTAAATTGAATTAAATTATGAAAATTTAGATAAATTGTTGTAAATAATAAATTTAGCTATTCGAGAGTTAGAACGAGGCCCAATAAATGGTTGGTGGGCCCAATGAGCCCAATAGGCCTCGATAATATGGAAAATTAAGTGGAAAACGGGCTTAAGGCCCATTAAGGTGCAATCGAGCCCAATAGGGGTAAATGGGCCCAATGATTTAAATTAAGCCCAGAAAATAGGAAATACAATTAAATTGTATAATATCTGACCTGAGGAATATTATACGCAGTTCCGGAGGTTTGATTGGAGCAGATCGGACTGCGCGACGTGACATCAGTGGAAAGGTCAGACTCGACAAGAAAATAAGGTAAGGGAATTCTGCGGACTGCTAGAGGTAACTTTACGAAATTTTAAGTTTATTTGCAGTCCTTTAAAAATTATCTAAAGGGTCTAGAGGTCAAATAATAATTTTAGTGCACCGAATGGGTAAATTACCAAAATACCCTTGTTAAGGGTAAAATTTACAAATTTAGGAAAAATTGGGAGGAGCAAGAACAAGAGGTTTCTGCTTGCTCTGGAGACATTTTAATGCATGCATGAGTAGGCTGGCTAACCTTGAAAGAAAATGCATAGCATTGCATACTTTCAACGATATAGTTGTTTTGAAAACTGTTTTGAGGAAACAGAGCCGTCTACGTGTTTTTATTTACATGTGACGTGCTGGAGCTCAGCTCGCACGATGTTTTGATTTGGGTGATGCATGCATTAGTGCTGAAGCGAGAGCTCGCACTAGAGTTTTACATGCATAGGTGCTAGAGTATAACTCGCACCAGATTTCACATGCTTTTTCGAGACAGGGTGCTGGAGTTTAACTCGCACCAGATTTTATAAGATTTTCATGTGATTCATATATAGAGTGCTAGAGCCTAGCTCGCACTAGTTTTATTGGATTTGTTGATAGTAGCGTTGTCTGCCCTTGGAGTCAGCCAAAAGGTCCAACAGGCTCAAAAGACCTCTTAAGTGGGGTGAGAGTGAGGGATGAGGTTGGCGGCCTTGTGGGGATGTAATGCGGGCTCTGACAATTAAAATGCACTAGTTTTACTTGATTTGATAAGAGTGTTGAGCATCGCTCGCACTGACTTTATGAGAACATGCGATGAGCCGTGCTTGGAGCATTGGGTAGACTGTGTGTCATCGATTAAATAGGCTCGCACGTGCATTTTGAGACATGGCATGAGTATTGAGATATGATATGGGTCCATGGAGTACGTTGTACCGTGCAAGTAGCATGGAGTATGCTGTACCGTGTGGCATCTTCGGATGCGTGGTATCTTCGATTACGTGTGGTATCTTCGGATACGTATGGTATCTTCGGATACGTGGTATCTTCGGATACGTGTGGTATCTTCGGATATGTGGTATCTTCGGATACGTGTGGCATCTTCGGATGCGTGGTATCTTTGGATACGTGGTATCTTCGTATACGTGTGACATCTTCGGATGCGTGGTATCTTCGGATACGTGGTATCTTCGGATACGTGTGGCATCTTCGGATACGTGGTATCTTCGGATACGTGTGGCATCTTCGGATGCATCGTATCTTCGGATACGTTGGTATCTTTGTGATACGTTGGTATCTTTGTGATACGTTGGGTATCTTCGGATACGTTGGCATCTTTGGATGCGTGGGATAGGATAAGACTGACGGGTTAGATTGACCCACCTCCCGGGCGGTTCCCGATCAGGGTGAGACCCTGTACACTAGGATCTGTGTAACAGAGGGGCTCACGAGGACACACGGCCGTAGTCGTGGTTATTACCGATATACAGATGTTGCCTAGTCTCGCATGTCGCTGATTTTGATGAGATCAAATCGGGTTTTGAATTAAATGTGCATGATGATTATTTCCATGCTTTTTAAAACCATGTGTGAATGTAAATCGATTTTTATGGTTTTATGTGAGTCAGGACCACCCGAGGGATGGGTTGAGTCCTGACCTTGTTGTGACATTTTAAACGAGAAAGAAATGATTTGAAAGAATTGCATGTTGAATTTTGCCATGCGAATGGATTTACATAACATCATAACTCATATAATCTGTTTTAAAATGTGTGGAGAAAGGGTGGTTTATGCACGGCACCACGTTCATGTAGGTAGTATGGTTACCTACTTGTTCGTAGGATTTCCTTACTGAGCTTGATGTGCTCACCCCTTTCATTTTCTCCCACAGATAATCTCCAGTAGACGTTGAGGCGACTCAGTACTGCATTCCGGATATCCGCTGCTGCCTATCATTTAAGGTATATACACTTGTACATATTGTATCTAAATAAGTATAGTACAGTAACATGTTTGTAAGTAACCTTAGGGGATGTATAAATATTGTAAACACTTATAAATGACCGAGGAAGAATTAATTTGGTGGGACTGGCATTGATGCACAGCCTAATTTGTTAGTGGAGTGTGGTCATGATCAGAGGACAGGTAAGAATGAAAGAAAATAACAAAACTCGAAAAATTAACTTTGATTTTTGGGTCGTGACATATAAAGGTGGTATCAGAGCGCAATTGGTCTGATGTGTGTCAGTGTCAGTAATTAGGAAATTACATCCCCGTGTTACTGTGCTTGGTTAGATACAATAGTATATATCGAGATGGGTTTTGACTAAGAAATGGTTGAGAATGCAGGAATGCCTAATATGAGTCGCATTAGATGAGATAGTGCACGAGGCAGAGGTCGTAGAGGTAGACTTGAGTCTGCTAAGTCGTGCTGAGTTGACTTGTGAGAATCAGGATGAGATTGAAATAGAGGTTAATGTTGAGCCTGCCTCTCAGAGTCCGACAGAGTGATCGGACAGTATTGAGACACGCTTCGCGAGGTTGGAGCAGAGTGTGGATAATATTTTGGGAGCAAATTGCTCAGAGTATGCATGGGATTTGAGGACAAGTCGGAGCATTGGTGGAAGTCCGCTCGACCCATCTTAAGAGTTGATATGAGAAATGTTTATGGATGTATTTCGGTGACAGAATTATCCCGAACACTGTTTAAAGGGAATGATAGATAAAGTCCTTACTCTGACCCAAAGGATTTGATTTATTGATGAGTATGATTTATGAGTATGAAACTCAATTATATTCCTGGGCAGATATTACCTCGACACTATGAACAAGTGACAGTCGAGATGTCTAAAAGTTCATGAAATGGCTCAACTTTTCAATTAGAGTCCGATTGGCCCGTGAGATATTACCTATACCGAGGCAGTGCGCAGATTTACAGTTGGGTAAATAAGAACATGAATTGCACGCCTCTGAGATTGGGAAAAGTAGTGAGGGCTGAAATAGAGACAGAAAAGAGAATCGAGAAATGACAAAGATGTTAAAATGGGAAAATGGTAATTGGTAAAAGATTTAATTTGATGAGTCATGGAGTAAGATAACTGGTAAGGCCCCAGTGCATCCAATTTTGGCACTCTTGAGGGGTATTATGATTGGAGGACCCTGACCTGCTACGAAACAGAGTAGTAGTGTGATCACTGTAGAATGTGTGGTGGATACCACGGAAGGAGGGTCTATACCTATACTGTATTGATGAAAATGGTCGTTAAGTGTGGTAAGACGGACCATTGATTTTGATTGCACAAAGTTGGGCGAGATCGCCCCACAGAAAAGTAAAGAGACAGGGAAAAACTTCGTTGGTATAGCTACAACGAAAAGGGAGGCCATAGCCGAAAAGAAAAAAGGAAAGTAGGCTGTTGGACGAAGGCGAGAGGATGTCTTGGACCAGGACACTATTGATGTTTCATGGATGTGGTGTAAGATACCACACTTGTTATGAATAATGAAGTACATATGTTCATTGATCCTGGTGCCACACATTTATTCATACCGCCTTCATTCGTATATAAGTGAGTAAAAGGCATGAATGCCTACATCATTGGGCACCATACTGATAATGAGTATCCCAATAGAGGAGGATTAATAAACGGAATATGGATATAGAGATTTTAAGTTGAAAACAGGAGTGAAAACATCACTAAAAAGTATACTGTAAGTGTTGACAAGTGATAAAAAGGGGTGCAACAGTTGAAATTAAAGGAGTAAAGGATTGTACTCACGGAATGAATAATGAAAGAGTTTTGTCATGATTGATATACGAAGGAGATAATCTTTGAGATATGCTTGATTCTGAATACAAGATGTATTAGAGTAAGAGTGCGTATGCGAAGTAATTGAGATTAAGTGATAAGTAGGGAATATAAATTATAACCAAGGATAAAGATGGATATAACCATAACCAGTCCATGTGGTTAAGTCTGAAGGTTAATAAAGGTATTTCAAAATACCTCCCCGCCTGAAGACTTGACAGCGTCTAAAAGTATGTATATATAACCTATAACGTGAAATCGATCGTCGTAATAAATACCTTTAGCATTAGGATACCTTTACTAAGACGATAAGAATATTAAAATTTGACAAATCATAAAGGTTAACATAGTAAAAATTTAATAAGAGCCGTTAAGATAAGAAAAGGAAATGACGCAGGTTAGTACCTGAAAACGTAAGCGATTTTGAAGGATCTTATACGCTTATGCATAAATAAGTCAAGGATATGGATGATTGAAATATGTAGTGAAGTATGAACTGACCACTGTGATTAATTTCACCATACCCAACAGCTCAAGAGGTTCTCAGTGAGTATGGATACCTCAAAATAATGAAGGAGCTGTGTATTGATGTATAATGGGAAGATAGTCAATTATGGAGTCAGACAACTCCTTGATCATGAAATAAACTATCTGACTCATGATTTTAAGTTGGCAACGGTAGTATTTGTATCGAGGATATGGTACTATTATGTACATGTGAAAATTTTTGGGTATGCACTTATCATAAAACCCCACGTATCTGTTTTCACAGAAAGAGGCGAATAGGAGAATACATAGTGGGTGAGAACTTCTGAGAGATTTTGATTTTGAAAAATTGTACCACCCATGAAAGGCTAATGTGATGGCTGATGCCTTGATGCAGAAAGAGCCTTGGGATGGTATTACATATGATGGTCAGGGAGCGTGAGCTGCTGAGCAGTTGTGAGCCTCGGTAGTGATGTGATCCCTTCTGATGATGACAGTGATTATGTGATAGATAGCCTGAGATTAGAACCTGATGAGAGTGCCCGAATTTGACAGGCTTAGCGTGATGATCGGCATGGTGTCGATGGTTTGGGTCAGATTCAGAAGGGTACAGTGGTGTGATGATGATTTACAGAGAGGTTCAGAGACAGTATAAGTGCTCCCCAAGACCACAGTTGATGGGATAGTAATATTGTCAGAAGCTCACTCTTCGGGATATACGGTGCATATGGAAAGTAAAGAATATATCAAAATCTCGAAAAGGGTATTGGTGGTCAGATGTGAAAAGAGATATGGTTGAGATTATGGGAAAGTGCCTAGTATGTCAGCAGAATAAGGTAGAGTATTAAAAGTCTGCAGAGTTATTGCAGCCTTTTATTATATCGACACGGTACGAAAATGGGAGCAAGTCTCCATGAATGTCGTGATGGGTTACAGAGAACCCAGGTGAATTACGAGGCTATTTAGATGATAGTCAATAGAGTGACTAAGTCTACCCACCTTCTGGTTATGAAATCCCCAAATACTCAGAGTGTATATGAGGATTTATGTGTAAGGAAGATTGTGGAACATTAAGTAGCGTTCCAGTGAGCATGGTATCATATAGGGATTCCCGCTTCACTTCCCACCTCTGAGGATATTTTTAGGAAGCTATGGGAACCCGACTGAGTATTAGTACAACTTTCCATCCTCAGACAGATGGTCAGTCAGAGAGGACTGTACAGGTTTTGGAGGATCCAATGAAAGCGTGTGCTATTGATTTTATAAGCTCCTGGAATGATCAGTTGTTACAAATTGAAGTCGCCAATAACGACAGTTGGCACTTGAGTATCGAGATAACAAGATATGAGGCAGTGTATGGCTGTAGGGGTTGTTCCCCAAATTTGGATAAGAAAAAGTGGGTGACAGATAGAATTATTTTCGATTTTGGATAATAAGTCTCTGAGGATGTTTAGTTAAGGATGAGAGATTAAGAATACCTCAGAGCAGATAGAAAAGTATTGGAATTCACTTAGGGTGAATTAGTATGGTTGAAATGTTTCTTGTCCTAAGAGAATAAGGACATAGCGAACTTTTGGAAGAAGGTAAATTGAGTTTCGCTGGATTAAATCTTTTGAGAGATTGGACAAGTGGAAGATAAGACATGTAGGTGGTATTGCCACTTGAATAAGCAGGCACCCACAATGTGTCCCATCTTTTGATGCTTCGAAAATACTATCCAGATCCAGCATAGGTGATAGGATATGAGATCCAACAAATCAGCTTAATGCAAATACAAGTATATTGAAGAAGTTGATTCGGGCATTAAACAAGAAAGAGAAAGTATTGAGGTTTAAGACAATCTCCCTAATTAAAGTTCTTGAGTATTACTCCGGAAAGGTCACAAAAGAATTAAAGAGTATGATATGAGAAAACGTACCCGGAGTAGTTTATGGACTCATATGACTTGGTTCTAATTTGGAGGACCAAATTCCTTAAGTGGGGGAGATTATGTAAGACCCGAATTTAGTTAAAACACGAAAATTAAAAATACAAAAGGACTGAAATGGAATCTTCGAACACGTGCAAGGGCAAAATAGTCAAAAGACCGAAAGTCGGTATAAATTCGATGAGAAAAATTTATTAAAAATAATGGATTGAGAAATCTTGGTCAATAAAGATGAAATAAATTTATTTTGGGTTAAATTGATCAAGATATGAATTTATGAGAATTAATCGGGATTAATCGAAATTTTTTTAATTCGAAAAATAATCTCGAAAATAATCAAAAAATATACCGAAAAGTCATTCGGGACAATATCCCGAAAATACGAAGAAATTATACCCGAAAAAGGGTTAAAATAAATTAATAAAATTAAATAAATGAATTTAGAATTAAATAATAATTTTAAGGATATTTTAAGGGATATTTGGGTATTTTTAATGTATTTTAATGATTAAAATAATAATAAAAATAATTAATAAAATAAATGAAAAAAAAGAAGAGAGAAGAAAAAAAAAAGAGATCAGAAACGGGTCGGGGAGAGAGAAAGAGAAGTAGAGACGAAAAACGGAAGCCAACCCGAGGAGGAGACCGGCGAGCCGTTCGGCGATCAACGGCCAAGCGAAGGGTCAGAAATGGAAGAGAAGAGGCCGGCGACCTCCCTGGTACTGGCGGTGCAGCCCACCGACGCCGAAGTCCGACGGATCGAGGGAGAGAAACCGACGGGGAGAGAAGAGGAATTGTCGGCGATCGGCGCTGATTCAGGCCCGATCGACCCCAGCCGAGGCTTCCCGAGGTGCAGACGAGCCGATTGGCGAGGGCCCTGACCGGCGAAACTACCGATAATCGTCGGAAACGGCGGAAAAGGAAACGGTATCGACGGCGAAGAGGAGAACAGCCGGACCGGCGACCTTCCGGCGGCCTTGGGAGAAGCCGAGGCCAGATTCGAGCTGCGGACGACCCAACGAAGCCACTGGCGGTGGAAGCCGGCAGAGAACAGCCGCCAAGGTCGTGAACCAGAGCGAACCGGGGTGAACCGACGGTCTAAACCGGTCTGAACCGGACCGAACCGGTTCAGCCAAGAAAGAAAGGAAAAAAAGGAGAAAAAGGGAAAAAGAAAAAGAGGAAAAATTGGAGAAAATTCCAGTGATGCAATCGAGATTCGGGTAAGTCGGTAAGCGGTCGAATTGACCGATTTAAATTTTGGAATATTTAATTTGATAAATAATCGACTGAAAGTTTACCCGAAAATATATTTAATTGTGGAGCTCGACGATTGGCATCGATTGAGAGCTCGAGACAGCCTCGAATTTCGTACTATCATGGAATCTCGGGTAAGTGACCCTTATTTACGACAATTTACATCGTTATACGTGATATGAATTTAAATTCCGCATAAATTGAATTAAATTATGGAAATTTAGATAAATTGTCGTAAATAATAAATTTAGCTATTCGAGAGTTAGAACGAGGCCCAATAAATGGTTGGTGGGCCCAATGAACCCAATAGGCCTCGATAATGTGGAAAATTAAGTGGAAAACGGGCTTAAGGCCGATTAAGGCCCATTAAGGTGCAATCGGGCCCAATAGGGGTAAATGGGCCCAATGATTTAAATTAAGCCCAAAAAATAGGAAATACAATTAAATTGTATAATATCTGACCTGAGGAATATTATACGCAGTTCCGGAGGTTTGATTGGGAGCAGATCAGACTGCGCGACGTGACATCAGTGGAAAGGTCAGACTCGACAAGAAAATAAGGTAAGGAAATTCTGCGGACTGCTAGAGGTAACTTTACGAAATTTTAAGTTCATTTGCAGTCCTTTAAAAATTATCTGAAGGGTCTAGAGGTCAAATAATAATTTTAGTGCCCCGAATGGGCAAATTACCAAAATACCCTTGTTAAGGGTAAAATTTACAAATTTAGGAAAAATTGGGAGGAGCAAGAACAAGAGGTTTCTGCTCGCTTTGGAGACATTTTAATGCATGCATGAGTAGGCTGGCTAACCTTGAAAGAAAATGCACAGCATTGCATACTTTCAACGATATAGTTGTTTTGAAAACTGTTTTGAGGAAACAGAGCCGCCTACGTGTTTTTATTTACATGTGATGTGCTGGAGCTCAGCTCGCACGATGTTTTGATTTGGGTGATGCATGCATTAGTGCTGAAGCGAGAGCTCGCACTAGAGTTTTACATGCATAGGTGCTAGAGTATAACTCGCACCAGATTTCACATGCTTTTTCGAGACAGGGTGCTGGAGTTTAACTCCCACCAGATTTTATAAGATTTTCATGTGATTCATATATAGAGTGCTAGAGCCTAGCTCGCACTAGTTTTACTGGATTTGTTGATAGTAGCGCTGTCTGCCCTTGGAGTCAGCCAAAAGGTCCAACAGGCTCAAAAGACCTCTTAAGTGGGGTGAGAGTGAGGGATGAGGTTGGCGGCCTTGTGGGGATATAATGCGGGCTCTGACAATTAAAATGCACTAGTTTTACTTGATTTGATGAGAGTGTTGAGCATCGCTCGCACTGACTTTATGAGAACATGCGATGAGCCGTGCTTGGAGCATCGGGTAGACTGTGTGTCATCGATTAAATAGGCTCACACGTGTATTTTGAGACATGGCATGAGTATTGAGATATGATATGGGTCCATGGAGTACGTTGTACCATGCAAGTAGCATGGAGTACGCTGTACCATGTGGCATCTTCGGATGCGTGGTATCTTCGGATACGTGTGGTATCTTCGGATACGTGGTATCTTCATATACGTGTGGTATCTTCGAATACGTGGTATCTTCGGATACGTATGGCATCTTCGGATGCGTGGTATCTTCGGATACGTGTGGCATCTTCGGATGCGTGGTATCTTCGGATACGTGGTATCTTCGGATACGTGTAGCATCTTCGGATGCGTGGTATCTTCGGATACGTGTGGCATCTTTGGATGCGTGGTATCTTCGGATACGTTGGTATCTTTGTGATACGTTGGTATCTTTGTGATACGTTGGGTATCTTCGGATACGTTGGCATCTTTGGATGCGTGGGATCGGATAAGACTGACGGGTTGGATTGACCCACCTCCCGGGCGGTTCCCGATCAGGGTGAGACCCCGCACACTAGGATCCGTGTAACAGAGGGGCTCACGAGGACACACGGCCATAGTCCTGGTTATTACCGATATACAGATGTTGCCTAGTCTCGTATGTCGCTGATTTTGATGAGATCAAACCGGGTTTTGAATTAAATGTTCATGATGATTATTTCCATACTTTTCAAACCCATGTGTGAATGTAAATCGATTTTTGTGGTTTTATGTGAGTCAGAACCACCCGAGGGATGGGTTGAGTCCTGGCCTTGTTGTGACATTTTAAACGAGAAAGAAAAGATTTGAAAGAATTGCATGTTGAATTTTGCCATGCGAATGGATTTACTTAACATCATAACTCATATCATCTGTTTTAAAATGTGTGGAGAAAGGGTGGTTTATGCACGGCACCACGTTCATGTAGGTAGTATGGTTACCTACTTGTTCGTAGGATTGCCTTACTGAGCTTGATGTGCTCACCCCTTTCATTTTCTCCCACAGATAATCTCCAGTAGACGTTGAGGCGACTCAGTACTGCATTCCGGATATCCGCTGCTGCCCATCATTTAAGGTATATACACTTGTACATATTGTATCTAGATAAGTATAGCACAGTAACATGTTTGTAAGTAACCTTAGGGGATGTATAAATATTGTAAACACTTATAAATGACTGAGGAAGAATTAATTTGGTGGGACTGGCATTGACGCACAGCCCAATTTGTTAGTGGAGTGTGGTCACGATCAGAGGACAGGTAAGAATGAAAGAAAATAACAAAACGCGAAAAATTAACTCTGATTTTTGGGTAGTTTGGGTCGTGACATATAAAGGTGTGGCTCAAATGGCATCAGGAGTGCGAGAACAAGGGTGTTAACCCGAGTTCGAGCCTCCGAGGACGCGTTTTGAGGGGAAGCAGGCCATGTGGGCTGGAGTACCCGAATGAAACAAGGTCGTGAGGTCCAATGGGCCAAAGAGGACAATACGTGGATGTTGTGGAGTAGCGTTGTCTGCCCTTGGAGTTATCCAACAGGCCCAAAAGTCTACCAGTGAGGTAGTGAGGGTGAGGATAGCGGCCTTGCGGGGATGTAAAGCGGGCTCTAACAAATATCTTTGTGGTATATTACTCGTACACATTTCAATCATTTGGTAACTAAATTCTCACTCAAATAACATATCACAACATAATTATATCTTTTCAAACTATCATAATCAAAGGCATATCTTATGACTCTTATATCTTGTGATAGCCCGAAAGCGTGAAAAATAGGGCTAATTTAAAATTTTCTTAAATTAAACTTCCTACTTGAGGTGCATTCTTATACAGTGTCAGTTAATCTCATATCTATTTCATCAACCAATATCCCAAGGATCTCTCAACATCAACATTTACTTGACCAAATAACATGGTATCAAATTAAACCCACTTTTCTAATTTATATACACATACCATCCTGATTACATCCCAACGTTACTTAAATATAAGTGTCTGTGTTACATAATTGTCTGGATACAAAATGAATTGAATTATACCTCACGCGTGTACAAGCAATAGCCTGGGGAGAGTCTCGTCCACCAGCCTATGTCACATATATAGCAGGTACTTGCACTCACTATAAGTAATTTGTGGGGGAGGAAAGAAGGGGGTGAGCTTCAACTAGCTCAATAAGGAGTGCATATGAGATTTAGAAATCGTCGTCAAAGTATAAATATAATAATGACATAATTTCACATAATTATAAACACGTGATTAAAATCACAATTTATCAAAACATCATTATCTCAAAACAGTTATGGAGACTAGGCATAATATAAGTGTCATGAAATAAAATCATCACATCACATCACATCATCCTCAATGAGGGCATCCTCAAACGTGGGAATCATCTCCCGTTACCAAAACGGAGACATCTCATGCTACCAAAGCGAGGCATCTCATGTTACCAAAACGAAGGCATCTCACGTTACCAAAACGGAGGCATTTCACTCTACCAAAGCGGAGGCATCTCACGTTACCAAAACAGAGGTATCAATATGCATTACCAAAACAGAGGTATCAATA
This sequence comes from Firmiana major, assembly GCA_033439115.1. Lineage (NCBI taxonomy): Eukaryota > Viridiplantae > Streptophyta > Magnoliopsida > Malvales > Malvaceae > Firmiana > Firmiana major. The sequence continues at coordinate 6,838,273 of CM065908.1, read as the reverse complement.
TGCAGATATCATAACAAGTCCTTAGTCTAAAAAACATGCCATTATTATGTTGAAAATAGTTTCACCTTCACGTAGAGCTCATAATAGTTTTGCTTGTAAATCTCATTTAAATATAAAAATATATTTGTTCACCAAAACATTCAAATTACTAGACCGAGCTTAATTCGACAAAACATGCACTAAAGTAATAAATCTCAAGTTCAACACTTTTCTTAAGAAACATGCTCGTTTATAAGATTATTTTATGCTACCAAAGCATTTTCATCGGTAAAGAGCACATATGCACAAAATAGTTGTATCCCTTACCTCTGCACCTTAGGCGGTGAAATATACCCAGGTCTCGAACTAACCTCGATTCACATGCCAGATTCTCAAGCTGCTCAAAATAACGCCAAACCATTAACAGATACTCATTATACCTCTACTTCACACTTCTATTCATTCATGCATTTTCACAAACACCTTATGTGTACATTTCATAACTTCATACAATTCCATTAACTAGTTTCACAAAACCGTCTCATAATCATGCATATAACATCACTTTCACCATAGTATAATCACTTCATCATTAAATCAACCATAGTTCACTTTCTCACACTAAACCCATTTTTAGGTCATGGTTGATTCACAATGTTCTAGGTAGTTTCAACCAATAATACATACACCAATCAACTCATAACAATGTCTAGAAAAACATACTTGGAGTTGGTGTATTGAAAACTCACCTAACTTGTCTTTTCTCTTGTCTAAATTTGGAAGACCCTTTTGCTTCTTTAATCCAACAAGTTGAATGTTGATTCCTAACTATGTTGTTCTCCTTCTCACAATGAACAACTTTGCTCAAAGCAACTTTTCTCAAATCTTTTTGGAAGGGGTGGTATTCTAGAGTGAGAAAGCTTATTCTTTTTGGGTAAAAATGGAGTAGGTGTTTTGTTTTCCTCAGAAAGAAGGCTTTGCCGTCGAGTTTTTATAGATAAGGGTGGTGAGATCGATCTCCTAGGGTAAGAGATCGATCTTCCTTTGGTTTGAACTACCGAAATATTCAGGTATGTAAGTGTGGGATCGATTTGCTCATTGGGAAGAGATGGATCCTTTCTTGGTAGAATTAAGTGGAGATTGATCTGCTTGTGGGAAGGGATAGATCCTTGATAGTAGAAGCAAATGGAGATCGATCTGCTCATGGGGAGGGATTGATATGCTCTTTGGGAAAAATCAAGTGGAGATCGATATGCTTGTGGGAAGAGATCGATCCTTTCTAAGCAGAATCTTACTGAGATCGATCTGCTTGAATAGGGGATCGATTTGGCCTTCATTTGGAGCATTCATACTGCAAGTGTTTCCAGAATTTCTAAGGAGAACTTGCCTTTGCTTCACTAGTCGTTTTGCATTCTATTCCCATTAGAGCATGGAAATGTTTATTTCTTATGATTCACATAAAATGTGACTTGTGTGTATTGCTTGGAATCATAAAAGATACTTAGAATTCACGTTTGAGTCTTTATATTTAGTTTGAAGGTTTTTGGGTTCCATTTATTTAGTTAGTGGCCACTTCAACCCTTATTTAGTCATTACATGAATTCATGCATATTCACTCATTCTCTTTGCAATTTCATACAAGCAAAAGCTCTTCTTATGACTCAGTTAAGGAAGTGTGTTCATCATATGAATCATAAGGAGTACATAATCGAAATTGGGTCTTACATAATCTCCCCCTCTAAAGAAATTTGGTCCTCTAAATTTAATCAGGTCTATCAAATAGATGAGGGTACTTCTCTTTCATCAGACTCTTTAGTTCCTAAGTTGCCTATTCTGTTGAGTGGTGTTTCTAGAGAACTTTTACCAACAAAATTCTCTTTGTTCGAAGTACCTTTTCTTTCTTGTCGAGGATCCGGACAGGTTCTTCTACATAGCTCATATCTCCCTAGATGTCTAATGCTTCATACTCGATGACATAGGAGGGATCCAGATTATACTTCCTCAACATGGAGACGTGGAAGACATTATGTATTCTAAAAAGCTTTGGTGGCAGAGCTAACTGGTAGGCAACATCTCCCACTCTATCTAATATCTCAAACTGTCCTATATATCGAGGACTCAACTTTACCTTTTTCCCGAAGCGCATGATACCCTTACTTGGAGATACCTTGAGAAATACAACATCTCCAACTTGAAACTCGAGTGGCCGTCTATGCACATCTGCGTAACTCTTCTGTCGACTCTGAGCGGCCCGTAATCTATCACAAATAATCTTTACATTCTGAACTGCCTACTCAACGAGATCAGGAGCAATTACTTTCCTGTGACCCACTTCTTCCCACGCTATAGGGGATCTAAACCTCCTACCATATAAAGCCTCATAAGGTGCCATACCAATACTCGCATTATAGCTATTGTTGTAAGCAAACTCAGCAAGGGGCAGGCGATCATCCCATGATCTCTTAAAGTCCATCGTACATGCCCGTAACATATCCTCTAAGGTCTGTATAGTCCGCTCAGACTGACCATCAGTCTGAGGATGATAGGCGGTACTAAAATTCAATAGAGATCCCATGGCTTCTTGGAAATGAGTCAAAAATCTAGAGGTAAACTTGGAATCTTTATCAGATGTAATACTCTCTAGGGCCCCATGCAGTCGAGCTATCTCTCTAACATATAACTCTACTAAGGTACTTAAAGTATCCGTGCTCTTGATGGCAAGGAAGTGGGCACTCTTAGTTAATCTGTCCACTATCACCTAGATTGCATCATGACCTCTCCGGATCCTTGGTAATCCCATGATAAAGTCCATGGTGATATGCTCCCATTTCCACATAGGCACTGGAAAGGACTTAAGTAATCCCTCTGGCTTCTGATGCTCAGCCTTTACATGTTGACACACTAAACACTTGGCCACAAATTCTGTCACTTCCCGTTTCATACCACTCCACCAATACACCTTATGCAAGTCTTGGTACATCTTAGTACTACCTAGGTGCATGGTGTAACGGGAACAGTGAGACTCCCTCAAAATTTACTGCCTCAAGGTATCATTGTTCAGAACATAAATACGACCCTCAAACCTCAACAATCCATCATCACTGACCGTAAAATCTGACTACAAGGTCTTTTCAGCTTGGCTAACCATATCCAGTAACTTCTGATCACTTCTTTTTCAAGTTCTAATTTGATCCATAATATTGGGCTCTATCCGTAGGCTAGCCATAAATCCGACGAACTGTTCCAATAAATCCCATTCCCTGATCATCATAACAGAAACCATACTCTTTCTGCTCAGGGCAACAACAACTACGTTCACCTTCCCTAGATGATATAAAATCTCACAATCGTAGTCCTTAAGGAGCTCCATCTATCTTCTTTGTCTCATATTAAGCTTTTTCTGGTCGAAGATATACTTCAGACTCTTATGGTCAGTGAAGATCTGAAACCTTTCCCCATACAAATAATGCCACCATATCTTCAAGGCAAACACCATTGCGGCTAACTCCAAATCATGCGTTGGGTAGTTCCGCTCATGGTCTTTTAGCTGACGTGACCCATAAGTGACTACTTTTCCGTGCTGCATGAGTACACACCCCAAACCCTGATGGGAAGCATCACTATACACTGCGAAGCCTCCAGATCCACTCGAGATAACCAAAATGGTGCTGTAGTCAATCGCCGTTTAAGCTCTAGGAAACTCTGTTCACACTGCTCAGACCATACAAATGGAGTGTCTTTGCGTGTGAGTTTAGTTTGAGGAGCTGCAATTTTGGAGAATCCCTCAACAAACCTCCTGTAATACCCTGCAAGTCCCAAAAAATTCCAAATCTCTGTAACTGTCCTTGGTCTCTCCCAATTAAATACAGCCTCTACCTTAGACAGATCAACTGACACCCCATCCTTAGATACAATATGGCCAAGGAAAGCTATCTGATCCAGCCAAAACTCACATTTGCTGATCTTTCCATAAAGCTGCTTATCTCGGAGTATCTGTAACACAATCCTCAAATGCTGTGCATGATCTTTTTGGGATCGAGAATATATAAGGATATCATCAATGAAGACTATCACAAACTGATCTATATAGTCCCGAAATACCTCATTCATCAAACTCATGAAAGCAACATGGGCATTCGTCAAACCAAAGGGCATCACTAAGAATTCGTAGTGGCCATATATAGTTTTGAAGGCCGTTTTCAGAATATCCTCTTTCCTGATTCTTAACTGGTGATAGCCCGATCTTAAGTCAATATTAGAAAAGGCAGAAGCCTCTCGCAGCTGATCAAATAAGTCGTTTATTCTTGGCAGGGGGTATTTTTTCTTCACTATAGCCTTGTTCAGTAGTTTGTAATCTATGCACAATCTAAGACTACCATCCTTTTTCCTCACGAACAAAACCAGAACTCCACATGGTGACACACTGGGTCTAATAAAAGCTTGGTCAAGCAGCTCTTGCAACTGTTTCCTTAACTCTTACAATTCAACCAATGCCATCCTATAGGGAGGTTTAGAGATCGGCTGGGTATCTGGCACTAAATCGATAGTGAACTCCAGCTCTCTCTTGGGTGGTAAACCTGGCAACTCATCTGGGAAAACATTTGAAACTCACATACTATTGGTATGTCCTCTATCTTGGAATGTTCCCGACTGATATCGGAGATGAGTGCGATGTAACCTTCACATCAATAATTTAATCAATGTTTTTAGGAAATCATAATTATATCTTAAGATTTCACACAATAAACTTCACACATTTTCATTACTTAACATTCAAACGTACACTGAATTTTTCAGGTAGGGAGAAAGTTACAGTCTTCGTGGAGCAGTCTAGACTCACGCGATTAGCTGCCAACCAATCCCTCCCTAGAATCACATCAAAACCACACATGTTTAATAAAACTAGATCTGCTAACATTACTTTATCTCCCACCTTAATCTCACACTTTCTACATACCCTATTAGTCCTCTAAGACTCACGCATAAGTGTACCTACATGTAAAATATGAGCTAGGGATTCAGGCTCTAAATTCAATTTACATGCAAAGTGTACTGAAATAAAAGAATGCATGGACCCTGGGTTAAACAACACATGAGACTCATGATTATAGATAAGAAGTGTACCTCGTATAGCCTCAGACGAAGTATCTGCAGCCTCCTTATCCATAGCAAATACACCCCCATCTGTGACAGGCTTTTTACCCTTATTAGCAGCTGTGGCCCGTCTCTGAGGAGTCACTCTCTGAGGCTGCTATCAAGGAGGTTCTTAGGGATGCAATCTCTGAGGCTGCAGGCAGTCCTTCACCCTGTGACCCATGTCTCTGCATCTAAAATAACCTCGTATCATACGAAAACAATTGCCCTCATGTGGCTGACCATAGTCTCTGCAGATCTTAATGTCCAGTCTAAAACCTCGAGGAGTCTCTATAGCACTTGGAAGAGCTCGAGGTCTATCAACCCTCACCGTAGGCTCCTCGATCTTTCGTTTCTTAAATGAACCCCTCCTAAGGTCTGTTCTGGAAGCTTCAGGTCTCTTACCCTTATCTTTGACCACTACCTGAGATTCAGACTGGGACTGTACTAATTCTAGTCCCCTCTCAACTTCCTGTGCATGTCTCAAAGCATCCGTAAACTCAGTAATGTAGAACCCCATCAATCTATCTCGAATGGCTGGTCTCAGCCTATATACAAATCGCTCTATACGGTGCTCCTCGTTCTTGACAGTCTTCGGATCCTATCTCAACAAAGTAGTGAACCGGTTCTCATATTCGTCGACTGTCATACTGCCCTGAACTAAATTCAAAAAATCTGCTTGCATTTTCCTTTGGGCAGCGCAAGGGATATACTGGGTCCTGAAAGATGACTGAAAAGTTTCCTAACAGATCACTGGATGACTGGCAGTTAATATACTTTAGGTGGTACTCCACCAATATCGTGCTTGTTCCTTAAGCATATAAGCACTCATATTGTCTCTCTTTGCATCAGTGCACTGCAGGAAATAAAAAAATTATCCTCATCTTTGTCAACCACTCCTCTATCTCTACGGGGTCCTTCACCCCCTTAAATGTTGGTGGATTCATCTTAAGAAAGTCTCGTAATTAACCCATACCTTTGTCATGGGGTCTGGTTTGTGCCGGAGGCTGAGCGGCAGGTGGCACCGGGTCAGTCTGTAGAGGAGGTGGGGATGGATCCTATGGTGGTGTAGGTGTAGGAGTCGGGGTAGGCGTGGTACTTGAGGCATAAGCCCCGAAATGCTGCACAAAAATAGTGTTTCCATCTGCTCAAACCTCTGTCATACATCCTATTCCAAACGATTAATTCGAGAGTTAGGACTCTCAGGCTGTGAGGCAGGTGGTAGAGGTGGTTGTGCCTGCCTCCGGGGACAACCTCGTTTCCCCATCATATCTTAATTCTTACGTACCTGCGCGTATACATTAAACTTGGTTATAATTTTAACCGTTACATTTAATTCATAACCAGATAAGTACAGACACTTACGATGTAATCTATTTCCAATTGATCAACACTGACAATACTAGGTACCCTTCGCTTTGATACCACCTAATCTGTGACAGCCCGAAAGTGCAAAAGATATGGCTAATTTAAAATTTTCTTTAAATTAAACTTCCTACTCGAGGTGCATTCCTGTTCAGTGTCAGCTAATCTCATATCTATTTCATCAACCAATATCCCAAAGATCTTTCAACATCAACATTTACTTGACCGAATAACATGGTATCAAATTAAATCCACTTTTCTAATTTATATACATATACCATCCTGATTACATCCCAACGTTACTTAAATATAAGTGTCTGTGTTACATAATTGTCTGGATACAACATGAATTGACTTATACCTCACGCGTGTACAAGCAATAGCCTGGGGAGAGTCTCGTCCACCAGCCTATGTCAAGTACGCAACAGGTACTTGCGATCATTGTAAGTAATTTGTGGGGGAGGAAAGAAGGAGGTGAGCTTCAACTATCTCAGTAAGGAGTGCATATGAGATTTAGAAATCATCATTAGAGCATAAGTATAATAATGACATAATTTCACATAATTATAAACACGTGATTAAAATCACAATTCATCAAAACATCATTATCTCAAAACAGTCATGAGACTAGGCATAATATAAGTGTCATGAAAGAAAATCATCACATCACATCACATCATCCTCAATGAGGGCATCCTCAAATGAGGGAATCATCTCATGTTACCAAAACGGAGGCATCTCATGCTACCAAAGTGGAGGCATCTCACGTTACCAAAACCGAGGCATCTCACGCTACCAAAGTGGAGGAATCTTATGTTACCAAAACGGAGGCATCTCACGCTACCAAAGTGGAGGCATCTCACGTTACCAAAATAGAGGTATCGATATGCAGATATCATGGCGAGTCCTTAGTCTTAAAAACATACCATTATTATGCTAAAAATAGTTTTGCCTTCACGTAGAGCTCATAAAAAGTTTTGCTTGTAAATCTCGTTTAAATATAAAAATATATTTGTTCACCAAAACATTCAAATCACAAGACCGAGCTCAAACCGGCAGAACATGCACTCAATTAATAAATCGCAAGTTAAACATTTTTCTCAAGAAATATGCTCGTTTATAAGATTACTTTATACTACCAAAGCATTTTCATCGGTAAAGAACACATATGCACAAAACGGTTACATCCCTTACCTCTTGCACCTTAGGCGGTGAAATATAATCGGGTCTCAGACTAGCCTCGATTCACATGTTAGATTCCCGGGCTACTCAAAATAACGTCAAACCATCAATAGATACTCATTATACCTCTACTTCACACTTCTATTCATTCATGCATTTTCACAAACACCTTATGTGTACATTTCATAGCTTCATCCAATTCCATTAACTAGTTTCACAAAACTGTCTCATAATCATGCATATAGTATCACTTTCACCATAGTATAATCACTTCATCATTAAATCAACCATAGTTCACTTTCTCACATTAAACCCATTTTAGATCATGGTTGATTCACAATGTTCTAAGTGGTTTCAACCAACAATACATACACTAATCAACTCATAACAATGTCTAGACAAACATACTTGGAGTTAGTGTATTGAAAACTCACCTAACTTGTCTTTTCTCTTATCCGAATTTGGAAGACCTTTTTGCTCTTTCAATCCAACAAGTTGAATGCTGATTCCTAACTATGTTGTTCTCCTTCTCACAATGAACAACTTTGCTCAAAGTAACTTTTTTCAAATCTTTTTGGAAGGGGGTGGTATTCTAGAGTGAGAAAGCTTGTTCTTTTTATGTAAAAATGGAGTAGGTGTTTTGTTTTCCTCAGAAAGAAGGCTTTGCTATTGAGTTTTTATAGAATAAGGGTGGTGAGATCGATCTCCTAGGGTAAAACATCGATCTTCCTTTGGTTTGAACTATCGAAATATTTAGGTATGTAAGTGTAGGATCGATATGCTTATTGGGAAGAGATCGATCCTTTCTTGCCAGAATCAAATGGAGATCGATCTGCTTGTGGGAAGGGATCGATCCTAGCTAGGTAGAAGCAAATGGAGATCAATCTGCTAATAGGGAAAGATCGATCTGTTCTTTGGGAAAATCAAGTGGAGATCGATCTGCTTATAGGAAGAGATCGGTCCTTTCTAGGCAAAATCCAACTGAGATCAATCTGCTTAAGCAAGAGATCGATCTACTTGAATAGGGGATCGATCTGGCCTTCATTTGGAGCATTCCTGCTGCAAGTTTTTCCAGAATTTCATTGGAGAACTTGCCTTTGATTGCTTCATTAGTCATTTTGCATTCTATTCCCACTTTGAGGATGGAAAGGTTCATTTCTTATGATTCACATGTAATGTGACTTGTGTGTACTGCTTGGAATCATAAAAGATATTTAGAATTCACGTTCGAGTCTTTATATTCAGTCTGAAGGTTTTTAGGTTCCATTTGCTTAGGCAGTGGCCACTTCAGCCCTTATTTAGCCATTACATGAATTCATACATATTCACTCATTTTCTTTGCAATTTTATTCAAGCAAAAGCTCTTCTTATGACTCAATTAGCAAATGAAAGTGTATAAATCATATGAATCATAAGGAATACATCACCAAAAATGGGTCTTACATATCCTAAGCTTATCAATCCATAAGATAACATCATTTATGATTATATCTTATCACCCTGTCAAATCATTTCCTAGTAGATACTTCAAGGTAGCCTTATTTAAAATCATCCTATAACCTCTTCAACTATCCCAATTCAACAATTATATTTATCATGCTAAAACTCTTTAATTCAAGCATGTATCAAACTTAAGCTACATGTTACTAATTCAATTTATACATGTCACTTACCAAAGTTATCAAGTTTAGCAATTTGTAACCACACACCACTTTAGCCGCTTGTGTCCAATTGTCGCCTTATCAATTTCTCTATAATTCAAACATATAAATTCCCTTAGGACATATTCATATGCATGATACTAATTTAAGCAAACCAAATTACACAAGATTCACTCTAGTTCCCCTCTAGGTCGTGGGTATCCCTGAGGGTTACTTATGCCATTTTGACATATATCACAACAACACTTACTAATTATTAATTATCATGCATATGAACCTTGTTCAATTTAAACCTATCACACTCACACATTTCCCCTTAGATTAAGCTTAGGGTTCATTGACAAAATACCTCTTCTTTGAGGTTTATATGCAAACCAAATTCATTGTTCAGCTTAGCATTATGACAACACTAATATATATGAAAATCATTCCAAAATCACACAATTTCATTAATGCCTTCATCGCCGAATACATAGATTGGTGTTTTACAAAATTTTACTTCAATTTAACACTACATATCATTACTATATCATTATACAATTAACATATCTCAGACTCATTACCCAAACAACATCAATTTCGTGGTCTCTTCACCTTGGCTGAAACTACAAGGGTAAGTTTCACATGGTTTTCATTCAAACTAACACCATATCTTAACTTTGCAAGCTCACATCTATCACACATTTTAAATTCAATGAAATCAAACAACCTTACTGCTATAAACCCAAGATACTTAGCCACAATTAATTGCTTCAAAATTTACTTGATCACATATCAAGCAATTCAATTTACCTGGTGACATTCAGTTCTAACATACTTGGCCATTAGTTTGTCTTTCAATTATGCTTATCCAAGTTAAATTTATTGACCATTCAAGTGTGGTAGCTGACCATGTGTAACGCCCCGAAAGCACATAAATTAGGGCTAACTTTTTCTTTTTATTCTTATATTCTTTCTTAGGTTATATTCCTGTACAGGTAGGTTACATAGCTTCTTCCTTTGCTTATTCTTTTAATCGTTTAGAGTTGTCTTAATTTCGGCAACACAACCTCTTATATTTTAACTTACCTTATTGCAATAATCGAAACCATAGTTTATATCTGCAAACTGTTGATTTTATTTCCTCAAATTTACTATACATCCCACAACATCCACTATTTCCATACTTAACATTATCAACAGTTCATTTACTTCTCAAAACACTTACAATACTAATCCGTAAGACAATTAATTACATCTTAAAAGTATATATATACAAACCAGTATCTGTACATTACCAATGTCTGGAAATAAACATCAGAGAGTATACCTGAGCGTGTACTAAAAATAGTCTGGGAGGCTCAAATCCACTAGCCTAACTAGAGTACCCCGAAATTAGTTGAGCAGTCCTACTGCAGGTAATCTAAAAGGAAGAAAGAGGGGGATGAGCTTCTGATAAAGCCCAGTAAGGAAGACATTTAAAATAATCTTGAAAACCCTAAAATATGTAGAAATTCAGGGTTAACATGTTTTTTCAAAACTTGCATACTTACATTAATCAAAATACATAAACTTACTTACGTATAGTAGCAAAACAATACTGACTTACTTACTTTGCAATAAAAACATACTTACTTACATACTTACAATATTTACTTACTTATTTTAAAATAAAGCGTACTTACATACATACTAGCTTAACATACTTACTTACATTTGATAAAACTTACTTACTTTCATAATTCATAATCATTGATATACTAAAACATGAAGACTAGACTAAATCTGTATAGCTATCATGCAGATAGAAATATCATCCTCCGTAGATAAAACATCGATGGCCATGGTAGGGGCTGTAGACTGGATCAAGGTTGTACAACAAAACAGGCGTAATATCTCTATAACTAGCACACAGCTAGAGCAAGGGAACCATTGGCACTTACCATGTGGGTAACATAACCTACAGGCGTGCTGCACGAGCACGAGATACTGCGGAACAGGCACCATGTGTAGCGAAGACAAGTACCATAGAGGCGAAGACGAACACTATGCCGGCAAAACAGAATAGGCACTATAGGTGGCTGAGCTGGGACACCATAAGTAGCGGGCAGGACATGCACAGAGCAACATTATCAGGGTAGCCTCTAGTCTCAGAAAAATCTTTCTTTCTTACTTATTTTCATACTTACTTAAAATCATATTGAAACTTAAATCATAAAATCATATAATTCCAATACAAAATATTGATATAACAAAACTCATACATCATAGACAAAAGCGGTCTGTTTCAGAATTAACTTAGAGTTATTGCTTTCTAAATTCCTATTGACAGGATCAGGTTTTTCCACCTAAATTCTTAATACATCTATCAAGTCATTTTATGAAATATAAACAGGTACAAGAAGTCATTACTACTTTAAATTACATCCCTTACCTAAACAGGGCTAGGACAGCACTCAATCATCGGGCCTCGGGTTTACCTCATTTTTGTGTGCCCATACCTCGAGCTACCACAAATAGCCCAGTTAGTATCCAAATCACTCTTATTACATGTTCTCATACATTTATAACTTAAAAATGGTCAATTAGACCCTTTTTCGACCATTTTTTTCCACTTTCTCGGTTTTACCAGTTAAAGTGTCGGTTTAAGGTATTTTCGATAATCTATGTTCTTTTAACTTCAAATTGATAAACTTAACAACCTAAATACTTATTCAAGTCTCCAATTCATACTTGTCAACATACCTAATTTACCGATTCTTACACTTTTTTATTTTAACTGAACTGAGCTATAAACCGGACTTTTTCAGTATTAATTTAACAGTCTACAACATCAAACTCAACCAAATTTCATCCCTACCCTATCAAACATGGGCTGGCCGAACCTACACAAGTCTCTAGAAAATTTTTCTTTAAATTCTACCTAAGCAAAAATCATCCAAATTCAACCAACATCAACATATATAAACATCATCATCTTCCATCAATTTCTCACTTTAGTTGACCACTTTGACCACTTCTTCTTGCTCTAACAAAGATTCCCAGCTGTAGATCAACATGTATACAACTCAAAATCATAAAAAGTAACCTCAAAAATTGTCACTCCCCGTGACCACTACTTTTATCCCTAAGCGCGCAATTAAGCGGAAAACGTTTAAAAGTGAACTAACATTGATTAGTGTTTATTATTATTATTCCTTTAGGATCTTTTTCTTGTAGTTTCGTGTTCGATATAGGTTATGACCTTTAAACCATTAGGTAAAGGAATTCATTAAAGTCCTAAAATTTTCTAGAAATTTCGACAGCATAACGGCTGCAATTGGACCTAACCCAACCTGCAAATAACTCAATATGGCTACCAATAACCACAATCTCAATCACATGATATCGACATAATTCCAATATCACATCAGTAACCCTATGAATCCACAACTAACAACCATTTAATCACATTTATACCCAAAATGATATCGCATGATCTTAAATAGCTAACTATTGACCATAGCAAAAAGAATCTCTAAGATTTAGAATCGACTTAAGGAAGTGTTACCTATATAAGTATATATAATCTAGCATTGAAACAATACTCTAAAATCAGCTAATACATCCTAAATGACCATATCTCAAGTCCGTGCGTACATATAAGTCTGAAATAAAAAAAACTTACACTTGTTGCTGCGTATACCTTAGCACATGAACCGTGCACTTAGCATGAGAAACCATCGATTTTTGAGTGGTTCACCCCACGAGTTAATCTGAAATGTTTTTAGAAGAAAGGGGTGAGTAACCACACGCTCAGTAAGAAATCAATACAAAGTGAAACTAGCAAACACCCACTATATGTTCACTTCATATTAATTGATTATTAGTACATCATAAACCAGATTGAGCTAAAACAATTTGGTTAATGAGCTTTAAACACATGGTTTTGCCAAGTAAGAACAATTATGCTTTTAAATCTGTAAATCAACTCGAACATACTTTGTTCACTTCATTGAAAGCTCAAAAAAATCATGCTCGTTTAACGTAAGAAAATCAAGCAAGTTTAACTCAAGAAATTATGCGTACTTAACACAAAAACATGCATGGGCTCAGTTGAAATAATCAGTGCAAATAAGAGAGATGTGGCATGAATCCTCGATATACATCATGGATCAATTATAATCAATCTGAAAACTCTATAGCCATAGTATCTAACCGCCATATCTTAGCTGATCAGGCTACTGGACTAGGGTACTGAAGACGGGATCAAGGTCTACAGTAATACAACAAAACAGCCATGTTACGTCAACACATCCCTCAGAAGTGCGCGTATATGCCACCAAGGCATAATCGTGAAGCACTTGGCACGTAGGGCAATCACACAAAACCTCCTACCTGTGCTAGAGATAGCTCTCACGACCCAATAAACTCGATGCCACACAGACACCCCCGTGAAGCACTTGACACCTTAGGGCAATCACATAGAACCTCCTATCGGTACTAGAGATGGCTCTCACGACCTATAAACTCTATGCCACATAGGCACCCCCGTGAAGTACTTGGCACTATAGGGAAATCACATAAAACTTCCTACCGGTGCTAGAGATGACTCTTACAGGATATGACTACCACAAAGGCATTTTTAGGGATCGCCAACAGTATCAAAACAATTATATCTTTATTTTCTTGAGAAATCATTTGCATGTCAAACACGTATCAAGTCTCAAAATCAAATAATTTATAAATAAAGTAAAACATGCTTTTCGACAAATCAACGATAGTAATACTCAAGAAATTCAATGCTTTCTCACAAAAATTGGTATAGTCCATGCAAAAATAAATGAGATTATTAAAAATGAGAAAGAAAGGCGCAAGTATTCTGCCAACTACTCACCCTTATGCTTTAATCACTTTCTTGCAAAAAGTTTATCAAAACATATTAGTTTCAAAATCTGCGAAAATCAAATAGGGAATATAAACAGTTTAAATTAATCCTAAGTAGGTAGCTATGCCTACGACCTATGGTTTCTAATATATTTTTAATTTAACCTAAGGTATCCTACTAACTACAAGTTGTATAAATCCCTTACCACAAAGGATGAGCAATAATTACCCTTATCACCCTAGGCACACATATATGTGCCTATGTCTCGTTTTCGCTCGCCATACCACTCGAAGAGATATTTGTTGCAAAACCCATGAATAACATTGAGGTATCATCATCCATTTTCATTCGGTTTAATATCAATTTAATAAGTTCATTTATCACTGTGTGGGCTAACCTCAATACTATAACTCTTCATCCTTACTCATACCCAACAATCACCAATTCTAAGTTCTTTATCCACAAAACTTCCGTGCAAATTAAATTTATGTATTACTTTTATTATAAATTTGTAGTTTAAGTTTCTAGATGCCTATTTTTACATGAAATTCCAAACTCTTCCTTTCATGGCCGAAACCTTAATCTCTACCCCAACTTATGTGCATTAGATTTCTAATCGTGTAATACTGAAATTTCATTGTTTATATTACAATTTAATTACTTCAAACCTTAAATTCTCAATTTTAACTATTTTTCTCTAAATTTCCTAAATGGCCGAATGTCCACTCTTCATGCTCACAATGCAATTTCAATAAATTCAATTCCAATTCTTCATGATTTAACTCAGAATATTTAATTTCTTCCCTAATTCTCAAAATCCCCAAATTTCTGTCAAATTACAAACCCTAATTCTTTTTTTTAATTTCTTCAAAACACAAATTTAAATTGATTTCTACAATGATCATGCTTCTATAACACAATTTGTATAGGAATTTAGCTAGATAAAAATTTGGTTTTTACCTAGAAGCTCATGGGTACAAAAATGGAGAAGCAGAAAAAAGAAAAATGGGTACTGTTGGTATGAGAGGGGGAAGGGGAAGGCCTAATGGGGAATGATGGGACGATGGAGGTCTTCAGGGCTCGGGTTTGGAGGGGAATCGACATTAGGTCTTCTCCGGTGGTCGCTGTTTCGCGAAACAGGGGAAAAAACTTCGGGATTTCAGGTTTCAGTGAAGGGAAAGGGAGAGTCACAGGTGGTTGGAGAGGGAAGGACGACCGTCGGTTCGGGGAGGTTTTTCGATCGCTGACGATCTGGGTGTGGACGACAAAGGGAGAAGGAAAGAAAAAAAGGAAATAAAAGGGGGGAAGGGGCTCATGGTGTCGCGCGACAGGGGGGTCTGTCGCGTGAACCAAATTCGTTTATTTTTTTTTTAACTAGTATGGTTTTGTTATTCATTTATTTGTTTATTTATTTACCTAAATAAACATACCTATATACATGCATAAAATTCACATTTTTACTAGTAAATTATAAAATTCCCATATGTTTTATTACTTGTAAAATTTTTTATTATTTACATGTATATAATATATTTTTCCTTTTTAATTTATATTTAGTCTATCAATTTAATTAGATTATTATACCATATGTAATATACCAATTATCACATTTACATTATATTTATATTTAAATTTAATTTAGGTACATTAGTCGTAATTACTACATAATCTAATTTATTTTCTATAAATATTCCTATTAATATATTAATTTTGTCCAAATTATACTAATTGGACTTTAGTAATGTAGCTACACCAAGATTTAACTAGCTTTGGATTTCAAGGCTTCACCTTATTAAATTAAGCTCCTATACCCGACTCAACTATAAGCTAATTTGCGCATTAACATTCAAGTAATATAGTATTTAACTACATGTTGTGGTATAGGAGCTAGTGGTCTTACATTTCTCCCCACCTTATGGAATTCGATCCTCCGAATTCTCGAGCCAAGTCAAAAAAAGATATGGGTATCTCTCTCGCATCATGCTCTCCAATTCCCACGTCGCTTCCTCAATATTATCATGTTGCTAGAGAACTTTGACAAGAGGAATGGTTTTAGACCTAAGGACTTTATACTTTCTATCAAGAATCTGAATCCATCTTTCTTCGTAACTCAAGTCTTTCCCTATCTCCAAGGGCTCATATGCAATGATATGTGAAGGATCGGGCTGGTATTTACGGAGCATGGATACATGGAATACATTATGTACCTCGGCTAGCTGGGGTGGTAAAGCTAGTCAGTACGCTACCTCACCAACATGCTCCAATATCTCGAATGGTCTTATGTACCAAGAACTCAACTTGCCATTTTCCCCAAATCTCATAAAGCTTTTTGTCGAAGAAACTTTTAAGAAGACATGATCACCATCATCAAACTTTAAATCTCTTCTCCGATGATCTGCATAACTTTTTGGTCTATCTTGGGCTGTCTTGAGCCTTTTACAAATCATACACACCTTTTCAGATGCTTGCTCAACCAAGTCCAGAGTATAAATCTTTCTGTCACCAACCTCTTCCCAACCAATCGATGATCTACATCTCTATCCATAAAGAGCTTCATACGGGGCCATTCATATGATAGAATGGTAGCTATTGTTATACGCAAACCCTACCAATGGCAAGTGCTCATCTCACGAACCTCCAAAGTCAATCACACAAGTATGTAGCATATCCTCCAAAGTTTGTATTGTTTGTTTGGACTGTCCATCAGTCTGTGGGTGGTATGCCGTGCTAAACTGCGTCTTAGATCCTAAGGACTCCTGAACTTGCTTCCAAAATTGAGAAGTGAACCTAGAGTCCCCGCCCGAGGTGATACTAACTGGGGTTCCATGGAGTCTGACTATCTCTTTGATAAACAACTCTACCAACACATGCAAAAGAGTACTGGAGCTAATGGTTAAAAAGTGTGCTGACTTTGTAAGTCTAACAACCACTACCCAAATTGCATCATGCTTTCTTCGAGTCTTAGGTAAACCCGTAACACGATCCATGGTTATGTGTTCCCACTTCCAAGTTGGCATAGGTAAGGGTTGAAGCAAACCTACTGGCCTTTGGTGTTCTACCTTACCTGCTGACACACCAAGCACTTAACTACAAACTCTGCAACATCCTGTTTCATTCCAGGCCACCAATGCACCCTTCGTAGATTTTGGTACATTTTGGTACTACCAGGATGTAGAGTGTACTTGGTATTGTTGTCACGACCCATTTTGTTTTTTACCTAAAATCACTACAAATTTTTCATTTTTTCCTTTCCTTTCCCGATCGTGAACATTGTCACCACCAAAAAGTTAGGCCATGAGTCAGTATTAGTCACTCTTTACCATCTACCATGTCATTTATCTTATAATTTATTTCAAAGCAAAACACGTATGCTTTATAACTAATATTCGATACTTGTACATGTCTATTAATATTTACATCCCTCATATTACATTCCAAAATGATTACTGTGCTATTACATGTTTAGATACAAAATGAAAACTAATGTGTATACCTCTAGGTGATGGGGAGCAGCGGATACCAGGATGAAACTCCTCAGTCCCTCAGTAGACTACTGTGTGCGCTCTATAGAGAGGGAAAATGAAGGGGATGAGCAACCACACGCTCAGTAAGCCAATAATGCAAGCAGATAGATAACTACACTATTTACATGTTTATAATATCATAATATAAGATCATTTATATCTAGAGCATGAGGTACAATTAAAACTATGCCACATGTATATACATATATCACGTACTGAAAACATGAAAATAACCATAAAAACATGGAAAATCATGTATAGCATCTCATGCTTATCATAATAAAACTCATCATAAAACCATCTCTCAAGGTTTAACACCTTATCAAAACTTAGTAAAACTCACCACAATCAACATATCATCCCTTAAAACACTCCACAAGGTTCGACCCCTCCCTCGGGTCTACCCTGGATAACACAAATCGTGTATAGTGAATATAAAACCATGTGATATCATGTGAGACAGGTGGTCATTATATATATAATCGAGGACTCTATTGGCCAACTATGTCACTATCATCCCATACCACATGGATCCCGGTGAGCGGGGCATCATGCTACAACGGGAGGTGGGTTAATCCTACCCACCAGACTTTTAAATCAATAATATTACCATACGGTACAGCGTACTCCATGTGATATACACGGTACAACGTACTCCATGGACCCATATCATGATCGGAGGTGCCTGTCGTAGGTCTTATCTACCTCATACCATGTATAACCAACTCAGTCTCAAGTGCAAGTGCGAGCATCTCATCCGTGCAACTAATAATCTACACGAGGCATCCAGCGCGGCTCGTGCGAGCATCTCATCCGTGTAACAAACAGTCTACAGGAGACATTGATACGAACTACGCCTACTCTAAGTGACCTAGACGTGTATCCGCAAGTGCACGAGTCGTACAAGTAATAATGAGATTTGAGTCCCGAATTATCATCCCACAGAGAAGTTGAATTGCCTAATTAAGCACCGGTTAATCTTACCCTAAGTATATCCTAGCAAATTATGAATTCTTAGTGGGTGATCTACAAAGTTAACAATACTGAAAATAATAAAAATTATAAAATAAAGAAAATCAAACGGAGCTAAAATTACTTACAGTACTCCAAGTAATTAAAAGTAATAAGCTACAAAAAATAATTAAAACAGTTAAAATTAATTAATGCAATTAAAAATACAAATATGAAATTAAAGAAAGAAAATTAATTAGACTAAAATTAAACAGGCCTAAAATAAAATATGCATGTAATTAAACTAATTAATGCAAATTAAGCTAACCTAAAGTCTAATGAAATAAAATCCTATTAACTTAATGAAATTCTTAAATCTAACTAAGAAATTAATTACCTATAAAATGATCCTAAATTAAATCTAACTCTAAGTAATCACTACTAATAAAACAAAATCTAAATAATGCATGAGAAATATTTTTGGATTAAATTTAAATTGAAGACTAAAATTAAAATTGCAAGAAACAAATTTAATCTAAATTAATTCTAAATGCAACTCATAAAATTCTATACTAAAATTAAGTCCTAAGTCCTATGATATAAAATTAACTATTAACATAAATTAAAACTAAAAATTAAATTAACAAAAAAGACACTAGAACTAACCTACAATTTAATTTAACAATTTACCTAAATTAACAACTAATAAAAGGAATGAAAACAGTCAAAATAATATAAATACATTAAACATTAAATTGTAAAAATGAACTGCAGCCAAACATGGCCTTGATCGAATTATCCAACCGAGTGGTCCCGACCATGCATGTACTGCACTGCTCATGCTCTTCTCCATTTTCATTTTCAGGTCTGTAAACTGCTGGTTCGTGTTGTCTTCAGGCGTTGCTGTCCAGTTGCTGCACGTTTCATTGGCTCTGTAACCAGGTACTGCTCCAGGCCACTGTCCAAGTCTTGCTCTCGGTTCCTGATCCAGTACTGCTCGGGTGTTGCTCTTGACACCAGCCTCATTCTGCACAGCTTCCTGCACGTACACGTTGCTGCCCAGGCTAGTAAGGGTCCAGTGCACCATACTGATCATTTCTTGGCATGCCTAGCACACCTCCCGGTTTAGTCCTACGCTGCTGTACCAGCAACACTTTCCCGAGCAAGATCAGTCACCACGTTCTGCTACTCTGCTTCGCATGTCCACCATTCAGCTTGGCCCCTCTCTGCATCGTGCACCATCTCTAGCCACCTTCAGCCCCACCCGCTTCAGCTCAAAGACTAGAAAATGAAGAAGCTTTTCATAAAATGAAGATTGAATGAACAAGGAAATAAAATGGTGGCTAAAAAACTATTCGGGAAAGCTTCTAAAAACAAGGAAAATAAAACTAAAACTATTCTAACACTACTCCTACTCCTAATTTACTTCTATTCTACCCTAAAAGCTACCCTAAATTCTACACACTTTCAATTGCTCATCATGTTCTATTTATACACAAACATAGGGGTACAATGGTACTTTTTCATCCTAGATGAGTTGGCATTGTTTGGCCACTTGTCTTCATTTTATTTGCTGTAGAGTAGATATTTCCACATCACCCATCTTCTAGTACACTTGGCTGTACGATGTGGCCCGACGTGTGTCTTCCAGAAGGTTGGCACGATGTCTGTCGATCTTATTGTTTCGAAGTGAATAAAATACTAACACCCAGCATCCCACGTGTCCAGATGACTGGTGACTCGATCTGCAAATTGGAAGTGGTCTAGTCTCCTTTAGCCCATTTTCAGCCCATTTTTGACTGAAACGATTGAGTTTCAGCCAGATTTATTTTACCTGCACATTAAAGAATTTTAATTTAATAAAGGGGATAATTAATAAAATAAATTGGGGATTTAAATAATTAATTAGGAAATTAAGCACAAATAATTCTATTAAAAATAGAATTATCACACCCCAAACTTGAGCTTTTTCTTGTCCTCGAGCAAAACAAAACAAATGTAGGAATTGACAAGTACTAAATAGAATAATTTCTCCAATATTATCCTCAAAGAAAAAGTACAAACTATGATCTGAAAGATTCATAATTACAAGTCCAACATTCAAAATCATTCAATCATAAGTCCTAACCCAAATTGGACCCCTCGTGTGTGTGTGAAAAATGTCAAAGCCACTTCACAGTACATTACCCGGATCAGATTATGCAAACACAGTGAATGCAAAGTAAATGACAATTGATCATTCCAATAAGTTTGCTTTTCACTTCTCTCTCCACTAATGTAGTCACACTTAACCAAAGATCAGTAGGACTTCATTAAGCTTGTAATGTAAGGCTGGGGTTAAGGTATGATAAAGTGGATTTAGGTTTAATTACCCCTTAACATGTATTACTTCTAGGATTTTAATGTAAGAGATCTTATTATTTTCCCCTAAACTTATTTCTTTTGCTAAACATTTTATTCTATTTTTTGTATTTTTCTTCTTCTTTTCTTTTTATTTCTTTTCATCATTTTTCATTTCTTTTTTCATTTTTTTAACAATATATACTCCTTCACTATCACTTGATACCCATATGTACAAAGCTCAAGATAAATCCTAATGAATTTTTATGCTTTTGGGGTAAAAGGATAGGAACAAAGTGTTTAAGCTAAGGAAAATTTTGTAGGTGTATTTACAAAGAAAAGCTTATTTGGCCCAGATGGGTGACTAGGGGTAAAATATGTATAGGGATGGTTAGAAAGGCTTAAACGATCAAAAAATGGCCTAAATCATCCCCTAATTAAGTGTGATATAATATTTCACCTCGAGATTAGATCAAACAAATTCTAGAATACGATGCCCAAAATCAATTGAACAAATGCAATCCTATGTCCACATAAGCTTTCTCTAAATAAATATACAGATTCATGACATGACATGTACATAAAATGAGGAAATCACAATCAGAATCAAGATAAATTCAAGAATTCAACTTCATGCCTTTCCTATAATCATGCTTCTCAGTCAATCAAAGTCAGATTAAATCATGGGGTCATATCATCGGAATATGAGAAAACTACATGCTAAGTACTAAATCATCCTAAAATCAAACAGTGTAAGCTCAGATTTTCGAAAAAAATTAAAGTGCACAGTGTCCTTAGTATGCAGATAATATAAACATTTAAGGTCAAGACCAAAGTACTCCCCTTTCTGATGATGATGAAGAACAACCAAAGCTTGATTGAAAACATAATACTAGAAAAGAAATCTACAAAATAAACAAAGAAAGAAACAACAGAAAATAAAAAGAAAAAGAACTATACAAAAAGTGAAAAGAAAAATACAGCCACTTCAAATGCAACTGAAGAACATAACACTCAACAGCAGGGTGAAGAGTAAGAGGGTCAGCCAAAGTGGTGACAGAATATTAATAATCAAATCCTCTTGAGCTCTATCTACTTCTCTCCTTCGTTAAGAGTTCTTATGCTCAAGCCTTATATCCTCCTCAATCTCCATCTTAAAACAATCTTGAGAGTCATCAGGGAGCTTCAAAGGTTTGAAAACATTAAACTTCACTTCCTGATCTTGGACTCTCATTGTTAACTCCCCCTTTTGTACATCAATTAAGGTTCTGCCAGTCGCTAGGAAAGGTCTAACTAGTATAATAGGGGCTTCCCTATCTTCCTCTATGTCTAAAACAATAAAATTCGTTGAGAAAATAAAATTGTCCACCTTTACCAGTACGTCCTCAATGACCTCCTTCGGATATTTAATGGATCGATCAGCCAACTGAAGGGTCACTGTAGTGGGCTTGGCATCCCCTATTCCTAACTTTTGATAAATAGAGAAAGACATCAGATTGATACTGGCTCCTAAATCACACAGGGCTCTACCAAAAAATAGATTTCCAATAGTGCAGGGTATGGTAAAACTCCTAGGATATTTGAGCTTGTGGGGTAATTTCCTCTGGATAATTACACTACATTCCTCAGTTAAGGCCACCGTCTTATAATCTTCCAATCTTCTTTTCCTAGAGAGGATATCCTTCAAAAACTTCACATAACTTGGCATTTGCTTTAAAGCATCTGCGAAAGGAATGTTGATGTGAAATTTCTTAAAAACATCAAGAAATTTGGCAAATTGTTGATCCAATTTTTGATTTTGAAATCTCTGAGGAAAAGGTACTGGTGGTCTAACTGGGAAGGATGTAGTGGTAACATGTGTAGCATCAGAGTACGAGGAAGGCTGTGAAGAAGAAGAAGAAGAAGAAGAAGAAGAAGAAGAAGAAGAAGAAGAAGAAGAAGAAGAAGAAGAAGAAGAAGAAGAAGAAGAAGAAGAAGAAGAAGAAGAAGAAGAAGAAGAAGAAGCGCCTAACTTTGTCTCCTTTGCAGCCCGATCCTGATGTTCCTGCTCTCTTTGAGCTGCTTTGTTAGAACTTAAGGATTCTTCAACTAGGTGCTATTCAGGGCTGGACTTAACTTGTGGATTATCTAGCTCTCTGCTGCTCCTAAGGGTGATGACTTTCACATGTTCCTTACCCTTCATTTGCTTTACAGGATTGGCTTCGGTGTTATTAGGAAGGGTCCCTTGAGGATGCTAGCTAAGAGCATTTTCTATTTGTCTAACCCGAACTTCAAAGTTCTTAATCGAGGCAGCTTGGTTTTGCAAGATAGTCGTGAACATTTCCTCTAGTGTAGGCTTCTTCTTAGCTGCTGGTGCTGGTGTAAAGTAATGTTGGGGTTGCATAAGTGGTGGTGGTGGTGGTGGTGGATGGTTAATTTGAGGTGGATAAGGATGATTAAATGGATGATGTGGAAATTACTGCTGTGGTGGTATATGAACCGGTGGAGCTTGAAAACCTGGGGGTCCTACAAGTCTGGAATTAGAAGGTTGCCCTTGATTTTGGCTCTAGGAAAAATTAGGATGGTTCCTCTACCCTGGGTTGTAAGTGTTTGAAAATGGGTTGTTCTGTTGTTTTTGAGATGAGGCAACGTACTGAATTGATTCTAAGTTAAGCGGATACCTATCTACAGAGTGTGTACCACCACACTAATCATAGAAAAGAAAAGGACTTTGGATGGAATGAACAAGATTAGGACTGGTGGAAGGATTATACTGGGTACTGAGTGACTCTACCTTCTTAGTAAGGTTAGCAATTTAAGAGGTCAAGGTAGACAGCGTGTCTAACTCATAGATATATACCGAATTCTTAGGCAGTTGCCTATCCGAGGACCATAGATGGTTGTTAACAGCCATCTTGTCTAAGAGCTCGTAAGCTTCCTCCTCTATTTTGCACATTAAGGCTCCTCCAGTAGCAGCGTCAACGATGGTCCTATTTTGGCTTGTAAGTCCGTTGTAGAAGGTCTAGACTTGCAGCCATAAAGGTAGGCCACAATGAGGGCACTTCCTAAGAAGTCTTTATATCATTCCCAAGCTTCGTAGAGAGATTCAAAATCGAATTGGGCAAAGGAAGATATGTCACTACGGAGTTTGGCTAGTTTAGAGGGAGGGAAAAACTTAGCTAAAAATTGATGGGCTAACTCGTCCCAAGTGAAAATGGATCTTGGAGGTAAGGAGGTTAACCAGTGTTGCACCCTATCCCTAAGCGAGAAGGGAAATAATCTAAGCCTCAATGCGTCGTCTGATAATCCATTATGCTTGAAGGTGTTGCACAAGTCTAGGAATTGCCCTAGGTGAGCATGTGGGTCGTCAAGAGGAAGCCCATTGAACTGTAAAGAGGTCTGGATCATCTGGAGGATTGAAGGCTTAATTTCGAAATTGTTTGCTTGGACAGTTGGTGGCCTAATGCCAGTATAATACCCTCCAATAGTCGGCACTGCATAATCTCCAACGATCTTAATTTCTCTATTTTCTGCCATGATGTTTTGCAGCGGAGCTATTAATTTCCTAGAATCCTTTTGAATTTTCCTAAGAGTTCATTCAATTTCAGGATCTAAAGGAAAGCAATCATAACTCTTGGCTCTACGCATGCAAACATCAGAAAGTCCTTAGAAATTTTTTTTAAGTTTTTAAATTTTTCAATTTTTTTTAATTAAATTAACTAATCTAGATTAAAGCTCTAAATATTTACAACCTAAGTATTTACAAGCTAGAATTACACCTAAGCATAATTTCATCGATATTAATTACTGACTAATTATCTTCCCCGACAACGACGCCAAAAACTTGATACAAACTACGCCCACTCTAAGTGACCTAGACGTGTATCAACAAGTGCACGGGTCGTACAAGTAATAATAGGATTTGAGTCTAGTATTATCGTCCCACAGAGAAGTTGAATTGCCTAATTAAGCACCGGTTAATCTTACCCTAAGTATATCCTAGCAAATTATGAATTCTTAGTGGGTGATCTACGAAGTTAACAATACTGAAAATAATAAAAACTATAAAATAAAAAATCAAACAGAGCTAAAATTACTTACAGTGCTCCAAGCAATTAAAAGCAATAACCTACAAAACAGTTAAAATTAATTAACGCAATTAAAAATGCAAATATGAAATTAAAGAAAGAAAATTAATGAGACTATAATTAAACAAGCCTAAAATAAAATATGCATGTAAATAAACTAATTAATGCAAATTAAGCTAACCTAAAGTCTAAATAAAATCCTATTAACTTAATGAAATTCTTAAATCTAACTAAGAAATTAATTACCTACAAAATGATCCTAAATTAAATCTAACTCTAACTACTCATTACTAATAAAACAAAATCTAAATAATGCATGAGGAATATTTTTGGATTAAATTTAAAATGAAGACTAAAATTAAAATTGCATGAAACAAATTTAATCTAAATTAATTCTAAATGCAGCTCATAAAAGTCTATACTAAAATTAAGTCCTGAATCCTATTATATAAAATTAACTATTAACATAAATTAAAACTAAAAATTAAATTAACAAACAAAGACACTAGAGCTAACCTATAATTTAATTTAACAATTTACCTAAATTAACAACTAATAAAAGGAATGAAAACAATCAAAATAATATAAATGCATTATACATTAAATTGTAAAAATGAACTTCAGCCAAACATGGCCTTGATCGAATTGTCCAACCGAGTGGTCCCGACCATGCATGTACTGCACTGCTCATGCTCTTCTCTATTTTACTTTCTAGGTCTGTCCACTGCTGGTTTGTGCTGTCTCCAGGCGTTGCTATCCAGGTGCTGCATGTTTCATTGGCTCTGCAACCAGGTACTGCTCCAGGCCACTGTCCAGGTCCTGCTCTCGGTTCCTGCTCCAGTATTGCTCAGGTGCTGCTCTCGACACCAGCCTCGTTCTTCATAGCTTCCTGCATGTACATGTTGCTACCCAGGCTAGCAAGGGTCCAGTGCACCGTACTGATCATTTCTCAGCATGCCTAGCTCAGCTCCCGATTTAGTCCTACGCTGCTGTATCAGCAACACTTTCCCAAGCAAGATCAGTCACGACGTCCTGCTACTCTGCTTCGCATGTCCAACATTCGACTTGGCCCCTCTTTGCATCGTGCACCATCTCCAGCCACCTTCAGCCCCACCCGCTTCAGCTCAAAGACTAGAAAATGAAGAAGTTTTTCATAAAATGAAGATCGAATGAACATGGAAATAAAATGGTGGCTAAAAAACTATTCGGTAAAGCTTCTAAAAACAAGGAAAATAAAACTAAAACTATTCTAACACTACTCCTACTCCTAATTTACTTCTATTCTACCCTAAAATCTACCCTAAATTCTACACACTTTCAATTGCTGATCATGAAAAATTTATACACAAACATAGGGGTACAATGGTAATTTTTCATCCTAGATGAGTTGGCATTGTTTGGCTACTTGTCTTCATTTTATTTGCTGCAGAGTAGATATTTCCACATCACCCATCTTCCAGTACACTTAGCTGTGTGATGTGGCTCGACGTGTGTCTTCCAGAAGGTTGACACGATGTCCGTCGATCTTATCGTTTCGTAGCGAATAAAATACTAACACCCGACATCCCACGTGTCCAGATGTCTGGTGACTCGGTCTGCAAATTGGAAGTGGTCTAGTCTCCTTTAGCTCATTTTCAGCCCATTTTTTACTGAAACGACTGAGTTTCATTCAGATTTATTTTACCTGCACATTAAAGAATTTTAATTTAATAAAGGGGATAATTAATAAAAAAATTGGGGATTTAAATAATTAATTAGGAAATTAAGCACAAATAATTCTATTAGAAATAGAATTATCAGGCATTCAGCACGACTCATTACATATCACAGTGTGAAAAGCCCAATGCGAGTAAAGCTTTAGCACGATTTCATGCATAATTAGTAAAAATCCTCGTACGAGCAACGCTCCTGAATGACTTTATGTAAAATAAACAATGGTAAAATCATGTACGAGCAAAGCTCCAGTATCGTTATATGTATAAGAAATAAATGAAAACCCACGTACGAGTGAAAGCTCCAGTACGACTTGCATGTATCTCATATAAAAAATATGGTCCGAGCTAGGCTCTAGCACATTTCATGCATATTAAAAGATCAAAAACCAGTGCGAGCAAAGCTCCAGCACGATTCAACTCATATAAATCTGATAGGCGGCTCCATTTCAACAAATACGCTTAAAAAACCAACATTAGCACCTCACTCGTGCTATTTCATGAAGTTATGAAATCAAATAGCCAGCCTATCTGTCACTTTTGCTTAAATCAAAGCAATGTATTTCATAAAAATATCAAAACATGACATTCATGCAATTTATTAGCCTTACTACCCTTTTTGTAAGATTTATTTCCAAGACAAAATCATCTTTTTCATCTATATCTGAAATCGTTCATACAAATCATTATCTCTTTTCTAGATAACCAAGCAACTATAATGCCCTGTAAATACCCTCAAAATACGTGCAGCTAACTCTAAATACTTACATAATTTCCTTACTTGGAATCGTGTTGAGTGATTCCACTTCCTCGGAGCTACTCGATCGTGCAATTCGATTCGCTTCCAATGAAATCTCTGGAACTACATGAAATTACTTATCACATCAATTTAACCCAATATAATACAATTCTTGCGTTTACTATAGTTGATTTGACTTATTGGGTTCATTAACACTTATTGGGCTTTACTTTCTCTTAAGTCCATTTCGATTGTACTAATCTTTTCTCGAGAATCTATTGGACTCATCAAGTCTAATGATTCATATTAGGCCGGCATTAAGCTCACAATGCCTTAAGTTCATCAATTTCCTTCACTAAGGTATTTCATCATACACCTCTTATGTACATTTCATAACTCCATCAAATCCTATTAATTGATTCCCCAAAATCATCTCAAAATCATGCATTTAACTTCACTATCACCATAGTATAATCATTTCATCAATAAATCCACTATAGCTCACTTTCTCACACTAACCCATTTTTAGGTCATAGAGGATTCATCATACTCTAGGTAGTTTCAACCAACAATACATACACCAAATAACCCATAACAATGTATAGATAAACATACTTGAAGTTGGTGTATTGAAAACTTACTTAGCTTATACTTCCTCACTTGGCCAAATCTTCAGGGAAGACCTTGCTCCTTCAATCCAACAACTTAAATGTTGATTCGAAACTATGTTGTTCTCCTCATCATAATAAACAACTTTGCTCAAATAACTTTTCATCTAATTTGGTAGGGAGGTGATGATATTTTAGAGTGAGAAAACTAGGTTACTTTATGAAAGTGGAGGGATGTTTGATGTTTTCATGGAAGAAGACTCGACTGTCGGGTCCTTTTTATAGAATTGGCCTTATGAGATAGATCTCCTAGGGTGAGAGATCGATCTTCCCTTTCTTTGAACTCCTTCAAAATTCGACATGCAGGCTAGGGGATCGATCTGCCTCTTGGGATGGGATCGATCTACTCATGGGTTGAGATCGATCCTCGCTTGGCAGAAGACTTTAGAGATCGATATGACTTTGGGAAGAGATTGATCTTTGCGAGCCAGAAGCATACCGATATCAATCTACTTAAATGAGGGATTGATCTCCCTTTTACAGAATGATTTGGTTATGCATTTCCAGCATAATGAGATCGATCTCCCCTTGCACTAAGATCGATCTCCCCTTGCTTTGCAGCATTCCAGCTGTAACTTTCCCTAGATTTTCAATGGTAACTTTGCATTCACTTGCTTCAATACCCATTTTGCATTTCATTCACACTTAGAACTTAAAAAATATCCATTTCTTATGATTCACGTATTATGTAACTTGTGTGTACCACGTGAAATCATAAAAGGTACATAGAACTCATTGGCTTGGTATTATCCATTCATGTTTGAATCCTTATATTAGTCTGAGGGATTTAAATTCCATTCATTAAATTTGTGGCCACTTTAGCCCTTACTCAGCCTTTACATGTATTTATGCATTCTCTTTTCAATTTCATTCAAATTTATATGATTAAAATCATCTATCTTATGATTCCATTAACATATAAAATAAAGTCATACATAAAAGGGGTCTCACAACTGTGGGCTTAATCAAAATCAACCTCTTCAGATTCTCATCACTGGGCACACAGATCCGTCCTTAGAATCTCAACAGCCCATCACTACCAATCTCAAACTTTGTGTTCTAGCCCTCATGAATCTGTCCAAAGACCTCAAGTAACCTCTAATCCAACTTCTGAGCTTGCCTAATCTGTTCCATCAACTCTGGTTTAATCTTGAGACTAGCAACTATAGGGCTCTGCTCGGAGGGTGTTATGTCAATACTCAAGCTTGCAAACTGTCCCACCAACTCCCATTCTTTAACCATCATATAAGAAACTGCACCTAAGCTTTTCCTACTTAAAGCATCAACTACAACATTAGCTTTCCCCGTGTGATACAGTATCTCATATTCATAGTCCTTTAACATCTCCATCCATCTATGTTGCCTCATGTTTAGCTCCTTCTGTGAAAATAAGTACTTAAGGCTCTTGTGATCTGTATAAATCTAGAATTTTTCTCTATAAAGGTAATGTCTCCATATTTTCAATGCAAATACCACCGCTTCCAACTCTACATCATGTGTGGGATAATTCTTTTCATGCTCCTTCAACTTTCGAGAACCATATGCTACTACTTTCTCATCTTGCATCAACACATATCCCAAACCATTATGGAAAGGATCACTATACATCGTAAATCCTCCAGGACCATCTGGTATGGTAAGGATTGGTGCAGAAGTCAATCGATACTTGAGCTCTTGAAAATTGCTCTCAAACGCATCACTCCGCTCAAATTTAACATCTTTATGAGTGAGACGTGTCAACGGAGCAGTAATCTTTGAGAATCCTTCTACAAACCTTCTGTAATACCCGGTTGATCTAAGAAAACTTCATATCTCCATCACCATATTTGGTCTCTCCCAGTTCACTATTGCCTCAGTTTTGGATGGATCAACAGATACCCCATCCTTGTTCACTATGTAGCCCAGAAAACTAATTTGTTCCATCCAGAACTCACATTTGTCAAGTTTCACATAAAGCTTCTTCTCCCTAAGTGTCTGAAGGACAAGACACAAGTGTTATTCATGCTTCTCTAGGGAATGGGAATACACTAGGATATCATCTATGAAGACGATCACAAACTTATCTAGGTACTCTTTAAAGACTTCGTTCGTCAGGTTCATGAATGCAGCAGGGGCATTTGTCAAGCTAAATGGCATGACCAGGAATTCATAATGCCCATAGCGAGTTCAGAAGATGGTCTTATAGATGTCTTCACCTCTCACTTTCAATTGGTGATATCCCAACCTTAAGTCTATTTTTGAGAACACCTTGGCTCCTTTCAACTGATAGAATAAGTCATCGATCCTCGGTAATGGGTATCGATTCTTGATTGTGGCCTTATTGAGCATTCGGTAATCAATACACAACCTCAAACTACCATTTGTTTTCTTCACAAAGAGCATTGGTGCACCCCAAGGTGACACACTTGGGCGGATTAAACTCTTGTCTAATAGCTCTTGGAGTTGCTTTTTCAATTCTTCCAACTCTATCGGTGCCAACCTATATGGAGGTTTAAACAGAGGTTGAGTTTCGGGCACCAAGTCAATAGTAAACTCTAACTCTCTATCAGGGGGTGATCCAAGCAACTCTTCTGGAAATACATCGGGAAAATCTTTCACCACTAGAATATCCTGGAGGCTGGGTTTCGGCTTCTCAACACATTCCGTAAAAGCTATGAAACCTTCATATGTTAAATAAATCTTTAGACTCATAATAGGCAAATAAAAGGTCTACTTATTCATTCATTTATCTCCGAAAGTTACAAGACACTTTTCAGGTACATATAATGTCATAGTTTTCTTAAAACAATCTAAACTAACTCTATATGTAGCAAAACAGTCCATTCCAAGTATTACATCAAAATCTAACATGTTTAACAAAATTAAGTTAGATAACACCACCTTATCACCTATCTTAATTTCACAATTCCTATATACTACCTCGGTTGTTTGGAACTCTTTCACTGGCGTCTTAACCTTAAGTATATAACCTAAAGTCTCAGGTTTTCTCTTCAACTTCCTAGAGAAAGTAGGCGACACAAAAGAGTGCGTAGATCCAGAATCTATCAATACAAAAGCTTTAACATTAGAGATAAGAAGGTTACCCTTAACAACTGAAGTAGAGACATCCGCAGACTCCTTGTCCAGCGTAAACAACCTTTCTTGGC
This sequence comes from Firmiana major, assembly GCA_033439115.1. Taxonomy (NCBI): domain Eukaryota; kingdom Viridiplantae; phylum Streptophyta; class Magnoliopsida; order Malvales; family Malvaceae; genus Firmiana; species Firmiana major. The sequence continues at coordinate 6,806,960 of CM065908.1, read as the reverse complement.
CAACCACTTTCTTGCCCTTATCTGTTGGAGCTACTAGAGGTGGAGGAATAATCCTTATAGGTTGGGCTGGTGGGGTTCTCATCTTAGGACAATCCTTCATCTAGTGTTCTATCTCACCACAATGGTAGCAAGCTCTTGGATTCCTTTGTCAAGGTTGGTTAGCTGGGGGTCTTCTCTCGCATCGTCTATATGTAAGAGAATAGTAGGGTGCAAGAGCACTTTGAGTAGGAGGAATCTTCGGTCTAGTGGTCAAGGCTCTGGCTTCACCCACCCTCTATATCTTACTCTGCCCTTTATTTTGAGAGGATTGTCTATCATCATACCTCTTCCCCATAACACTCATCCTAGATTGAAACTTAGCCTGCGATATCACCATATCTTGCTCTACAAACTGAGCTCTCTGGATGGCATCAGCATAGGTCCGGATATTCAGTGGGGCTAGCTTGCTCTTAATGGCCGGTCTCAATCGACTTATGAATTTTAACATCTTTTTTTTAACTCGTTATTGGCTATATCTAGCTCATAATGGCACAAAGTAGTGAATCTTGATTCATATTGGTCTACGATCATATTACCTTGCACAAAACTAAAAAAATCTATTTGTTTCTTCCTCTGAGCACACTCTAAAATATACTGCTCATTAAATCCTTCCAAGAATACTTCTCAAGTTATTTCTGTGTGCTTGGCCAGTAAAATTTCCTCCATAGAAGTCCACTAATGGCACGTTTCGCTCTCCAACATATAATTGGCCAAAACTACTCTCTCTATGTAAAACCTATAAAATTCTATGTAATCTTATGACTTTCATGATGTACAGACAAGTTAAATTATATATGAATCATAAGAATCAGATGTTTTTTAGTGTTAAGTGTGAATGAAATGCAAAATGGATATTGAATGGATTAAATGAGAGTTTAACTTTGGAAAAATCTAGGAAAATGCAGTAGGAATGCCCTAGATGAAGGCCAGATCGATCTCCTATCCAAGGCAGATTGATCCCTTATGCAAACATAATAATTCCAAGTCAATCTGCTAAGGTCAGATCGATCTCCCCATTGAGTAGATCGATCTTCCCAATGAGCAGATCGATTTGCATATGCCTTTGCCTAGCTGAGATCGATCCCCTCCTAAACGTAGATTGATCTCCATTTGATTTTGTCAAGAGTAGATCGTTCTCTCCCCATGAGCAGATTGATCTCCTTAAGCCTCTGCTAAGCAAAGATCGACCACTCTCCAATGAGCAGATCAATCTCCCCCTACTAAAACCTAAGAATTCGATGGCAAAAACCAAAGGAAGATCGATCTCTTCACCCTAGCAGATCGATCACATCACCCTCAATCTATAAAAACCCCACGGTAAAGCCTATTTCTTCAGCAAACCAACACACCTCTTTCATTTTTACCCAAAATACTAAGTTTTCTCTCTCTAGAATACCACATTTTCCATAAAGATTTAAGAAAAAACTATTAGAGTAAAGTTGTTTATTGTAAAGAGAAGAACAACATAGCTTGGAATCAACATTTCATTTGTTGGATTAAAGGAGCAAAGGAGTCTTCAAACTTGGAAAAGAGGAAAGTCAAGTTAAGTGAGTTTCCAATACACCAACTCAAAGTATATTTATCTAGTTGTTATTGTAAGTAGATTGGTGTATATATTGATAATTGAAACTACCTAGAATGTAATGGAACAAGCATAAACTAGAATGAGTTTAGTGTGAGAAAATATGATATGATTGAGTTGATGATAAATGGCTTATATTAAGGTGTTAGTGAGGTGATATGTATGATTTTGAGATGATTGAATGAAGCTACATTGTGAGATTAGTCAAATTATGAAAATAAGCATATGAGGTGTTTGATAAATTACCATGGTGAAGTAAATGATGAACTAGAGGTACTAGAGCTTAATACCGATTTAGTGTGAATCAATAAGCCTAAAGAGTTCAATAGACTCTCGAGAAATTAATAGATAAATCAAAATAGACTTAAGAGGAAATGGGGCCTTATGAGTGTTAATAAAGACCATAAGTAGAATCGACTGTAGTAAACGCAAGAATTTATTTCATTGGATTAAATTTGATATGATATGTAATTTCGTGCAGTCTCGGAGACTTTGTTGGAGGCGAATCAAACTGCACAATGGAGTAACTCTGAGGAAGTGGAATCACTCGACACGATTCTAGGTAAGGGAATTTTGTAAGTACTTAGAGATAACTGCACATATTTTGTGGGTGTATATAGGGCTTTGCAATTGCTTGTTATCTAGAAAGGTATAAATGGTTTGTGCGAATGGCTACGAACATAGATGATTTGGTTTTGAAGTGAATCTTACAAAAAGGGATGTAAGGCTAATAATTGCATAACTATCATGTTTTGACATTTTTATGAAACACATTGCTTTGGTTTAAGCAAATTGATGGATAAGCTGACTATATGATTTCCATGATTTCATGAAAAAGCACGAGTCGGGTGCTGACTTTGATTTTAATGTGTTGTGTTAAAATAGAGCTGCCTATCAGATTTACATGTGTTAAATCGTTCTGGAACTTCGCTCGCATTGGATTTTGATGTTTTAAATATATCGAGAATGTGTTGGAGCTTAGCTCGCACCATATTTTGAGTTATGATAAGTTATACACCGTATTAGAGCTTTTACTCGTACGTGGTTTTCCATCAATTTTCTTATGCAAATAATCGTACTAGAGCTATGCTGCTATGCTCATACGTGATTTCCTCATTCATTATTATGCATAAAGTTGTACTAGAGCGTTGCTCGTACGAGAGGATTTATTGATGATGCATGAATCGTGTTGGAGCTTAGCTCGCACAGGTTTTCTCACTGTGATATATAATGAGTTGTGTTGGATGCCTCGTGTAGACTGTGTGTCACACGGATGAGATGCTCGCACAAATCGTGCCGATGCCTAGTGTAGACTGCTAGTCACTTGGATGAGATGCTCGCACGTACACTTGAGACTGAGTAGGTTATACATGGCATGAGGTAGATAAGACCTACGGTAGGCACCCCCAACTATGATATGGGTCCACAGAGTACGTTGTACCGTGAGGTTATGATGTTGATTTGAAAGTTTGGTGAAGGACTAACCCACCTCTGTTCCAGCATGATACATCGCACACCGAGATCCGTGTGGTCTAGGATTATAATGACATAGTTGGCCAACATAGTCCTTGATATATATAGTGACCACCTATCTCACATGATATTACATGATTTGTATATTGAACATGATTTATGTTGTCCAGGGTAGACCCGAGGGAGGGGTTGAACCTTGTGGGATGTTTTGAGAAATGATGTTATGATGAACATGAAATCTATGACTTGAGAAGGATCTAATGAATTTTGCTGAGTTTTGATTTGGTGTTAAAAACTAAGGAATAGTTTTACGATGAGTTTTATTACTATGAACATGAGAAGTTTTATATGATGATCTTTTCCATGTTTACATGCCTATTTTCATGTTTTTCAATGCATGATATATGTATATACATGTGGCATAGTCTTAATATTTCCTCATGCTCCGGATATTAATGATTTGTATGCATGACATTATAAGCATGTAGATAGTGTAGTTATCTACCATGCTTGCATTATTGCCTTACTGAGCTTATGGTTGCTCAGCCCATTCACTTTCCCCCTCTACAGAGCGCACGTAGTAGTCTAGTGAGGGACTGAGGAGTTGTATTCGGATATCCATTGCTCTCCACTGCAAAGAGGTAAACACACATGATTCTTTTTGTATCTAAACATGTAATAGCACAGTAATCATTTTGAATTGTAATATGGAGGATGTAAGTGTTAGCAAACATGTCATGTATAAGTACATGACTTAAACTTTCAAATGTATGTGTTTGCTTTTGGTTAATTGAAAGATGAATGGTAAATGATGATTAATACTGACTCACAGCCCAACTGTTAATTATGGGAGTTGTTGTTCACAACCAGGTAAGGAAGTGAAAAATCAAAAAATTTAGGGTGATTTTTAGATAGAAAGGATGAAAAGGGGTCGTGACCGAGATTGGTATTAGAGTTGAGTTGGCCTGATATGAGTCAGTATTAATAAGTAGGAAAGTTACATCCTTGTATTACTCTATTTTTGTTTAGATATAACTATGTATACCGAGATGGAATAAGACTAATAAATGGTTATGGATATAGGTAATTAGGCATTATGCATGTCACACGCAGAGGTAGAGGGGCGGGTACACGTGCTAGAAGTCGTAGAGGTAGGCCTGAGAGCCATACGGAGTCATAGACTGATCAGGCTCCATAAGACCCTGTTGAAAGACCAGGGGATACTGAAGCACACTTCGCTAGGATAGAGCGTAGTATTGACAGCCTCATTGAGATAGTCACGTAAGCATTAGGTGTTGGCAATAGATAAGGTTCAGCTATATAGCCTACTACTACTGGACAAGCAGCTGCAGAGGCAGAGAGGCCTCATAGTACAGGGACTGTTACACCACCCCCAATTCAGGATACGACTTCGCCTATCGCTCCATAGCCAAGCGAAAGTTATCTGGGGTATGATTGTGAATTGAGTAGGTTAAGGCAGTTCCAGGAGTTGAAACCTCCAGTATTTAGAGGAGTGAAGGACCCAATTGTTTCTGAGGATTGGGTTTATGAGATGGAGAAATTATATGGGTTCTTCAGATGCACATCAATTGAGAAAGTGGCATTTGTCGTATTTATGCTAAAAGGCGAGGCAGAACACTGGTGGAGATCCACCGTATCTATTCTGAGGGCACGACACTCCGAGATCACATGAGAGATATTCTTAGAGGCCTTCGAGAGGAAGTACATTCCAGCCACTGCACGGAGGAAGTTACAGATGTAATTTATGAACTTGGTTCAGAGGAAGTGCTCTGTGGTAGAATATGAGTCTCGGTTCATATCCTAGGGGAGATATGACCCTGATACATTGAGCAGTAAGGCTATAAAGGTCCAAAAATTCATGGATGGACTGAGACCAGCCATCAGATCTAGATTGGCTTCGTTTGACATCCTCACTTATGAAGAGGCAGTACGCAGGGTGCAATTATGTGAACATGACTTTGAGCAGAATGCCTCTGAATTTGGGAGAGACAAAGATCGAAAGAGATCCGGGGTTGATAGAGTGGTCAAGAGAGGAGGCTAGAGATTGTTTGAGAAGAGGCTTAAGATTGAGAAGGTGTAAGAGAAAGCTGCTAAACCTCCTATTTACCCAGCTTTAGCTCCACCGAGAGGTGTAGTCATTGGAGGACCACGACCTACTACCTAGCAGTGTAGGAGATGTGGTAGATTTCATGGTGCCAGGCCTTGTCTGATAACCCCTGTTATATGTTACAGATGTGGGAAGCCAAGACATATTGTGCGGTATTATCTAGAAATGATGGAGACCGTCCCACGGAAGGGCAAAGAGCTAGAGAAAGCTCGGGTTGAGATAGCTGCTCCAAGGAGGAGAGCTATAGATGAGGAGAAAGGGAAACAGGCGATAGGCAGAGGACGGGTACATGCACTGAACCAAGATACCACAGACACTTCAACGGATGTGATTAAGGGTACCATCCTCATTTTTGATTTAGAAGCATTTGTGTTATTTGATCCTGGTACCACACATTCCTTTATATCACCTTCCTTTGCACATAAGTTATTGAAGCATGTAAAACCCACATCGTTGGATAGAATGCTGATGATTTCTACACCTATAAATGATAGTCAGTTGACTGAATATGTGTATAGGAATTGTAAGTTAAGGATAGGGGAAAAGGATGTGGTAGCCAATTTAATTTTATTGAGTATGAGCGATTTTGATGTAATTTTAGGAATGGATTGGTTGGCTGCAAATCGTGTTGTTATGGATTGTCATGCTAAAACATTGATGTTTTCAAAGATAGATGACCTTATTGTAAGTTTTATTGAAGGAAATAAAAGAACATGATTATTGTAAATGGGAAAGTATAATTTTAATCCATCATATTTAAGAGATGAAATTATTTATTTATTATGAATGCTAATGTGATGACTTATGATGCTAACGGTGGAAAGGATAATGTGAATGGTAAGGACAATGTGAATGGTTCATTGCATATGTGGTTGACACAGATAAGGCATATTCGAAATTGAGAGACATTCTAGTAGTTACAGAATTTCCTGATGTCTTTTCGGATGATTTACCGGGGCTACCACCTGATAGGGAAATGGAGTTTTGCATAGAGTTAGTACCTGGTACAGAGCTGATATCTAAGCCACCGTATAGAATGGCTCCGATTGAGTTGAAAGAGCTAAAGAAGCAGTTGCAAGAATTGCTAGAGAAGGGGTTTATTAGATCGAGCGTCTCACCCTGGGGAGCTCCGATTTTGTTTATGAGGAAGAAGGATGGGAACCTCCGACTGTGTATAGATTATCAGTTGTTGAATAAGGCCACCATTAAGAACAAGTACCCCCTTCAACGCATTGATGATCTGTTGAATCAACTTCAGGGAGCACAAGTTTTTTTTAAGATATATATGCGATCTGGGTACCATCAGTTGAGGATATGGAGTGGAGACATACCCAAGACAGTATTTCACACCTGTTATGGCCATTACGAGTTTTTAGTTATCCCATTCGGATTGAAGAATGCCCCCACAGCATTTATGGCTTTGATGAATGATATATTTAAGCCATACTTGGACCAGTTTGTGATAGTGTTTATTGACGAAATACTGGTTTATTCCAAGTCCAAGGAAGAGTATGAACAATATTTGAGGTTAGTTCTGCAGACCCTCCGAGAGAAGGAATTATATGCCAAATTCAGCAAGTGTAACTTTTGGTTAGAGCAGATCTCATTTTTGGGACATGTTGTATCGAGGGATGGGGTATCAGTAGATCCATCCAAGATTGAGGCAGATATACAGTGGGAACAGCCCAAGAGAGTACTTAAATCAGAAGTTTTTTGGGATTGACAGGTTATTATCGGAGATTTGTTGAGGGTTTCTCCAGACTAGTTGCTCTGTTAACGTACCTCACGTAGAAAGATGTTAAGTTTGTGTGGGATGAGGCATGTGAGAGGAGTTTTCAGGAGCTTAAGCGTCAGTTGACCACTACTCCGATTCTTACCATTCCTACCAGCTTCAGAGGTTTCTCTGTGTATACGAATGCATCACACCAGGGACTGGGTTATATGCTTATGCATGATGGGAAGGTAGTTGCCTTGACGATATGGTGCCACTCTCTCTATGGTGAGAAATTTTAGGTATATACGGATCACAAGAGCCTTAAGTATTTATTCTCGCAGAAAGAGTTGAATATGAGATAGAAGAGATGACTCGAACTCCTGAAAGATTATGATTGTGAAATCATGTACCACCCGGGTAAGGCGATTGTAGTTGCCGATGCTTTGAGCAAGAAGAACCTCGGGTTGGTGTCTTATATGATGGTTCAGGAACATGAGTTGTTGGAACAGTTTGCAAACCTCAATTTGGATACAGTCCCGCCTGGTACGGAGAGATTTGATGTTGTGGCTAGTTTGAGAATAGAGTCAGAGTTGATTGGTCGTATTCGATAGGCTCAGCAAAGTGATCGACAGTGTACCGATTGGTTAAGTCAAGTACAGATCGGTGTGGGTACTAATTTTAAACTGGGTATAGATGGATTACTGAGGTTCACTCATCGAAGTATACAATACATCGAGGAGTACCAAGATGTATCAAAACATTCGAAAGGTTTATTCATTGTCTAGAATGAAAAGAGACATTGTTGAATATGTCGCTAGATGTCTCATCTGTTAGCAGGTGAAGGTAGAGCATCAGAAGCCTACAGGGTTATTACTACCTCTACCGATACCGATATGGAAGTGGAAGCATGTCACCATGGATTTTGTGATGGGGTTACTGAGGACCCGCAGAGGTCATGATGCTATTTGGCTGATTATGGATCGGTTAACGAAGGCAGCCTATTTCTTAGCTATGAGAGCTACCGATACTCTGAGTCAGTTGGCAAACTTGTATGTTCGAGATATAGTTCGGTTACATGGTGTTCTAGTGAGCGTTGTTTTTGATTTGGATGCCCGCTTCACTTCCTATTTCTAGAAACATTTTTAGGAAGCGATTGGGAACCAATTGAGTTTTAACATCGCTTTTCATACTCAGACAGATAGTTAGTCAGAGAGGACTATACAGACCTTGGAGGATATGTTGTGAGTGTATGTGCTGGATTTTAAAGGCTCGTGGGATGATCACCTACCGTTAGCTGAGTTCACCTATAATAACAGCTATCATGTGAGTATCGGGATGGAACCATATGAGGCGTTGTATGGACGTCGGTACAGATCCCCTATTGGATGGGAAGAGGTTGGTGACAGACAGATTTTTACTCCCGATTTAGTGCAATAAGCCTCTGAGGATGTCTAGTTGATATGTGAGAGATTACGGACAGATCAAAGCCAATAAAAGAGTTATGCTGGCAAGAGATGGAGACCATTAGAGTTTGTTGTGGGTGAGTCAGTATTTATATGAGTTTCTCCCTCGAAAGGGATTATGAGGTTTGGTAAGAAGGGAAAGTTGAGCCCTTCAAACCCTTCGAGATTTTGTAGAGAGTGGGAGTTAAGGCTTATAGATTGGCATTGCCACCAGAGTTAGCAGGTGTTCATAATGTCTTCCACGTCTCTATACTTCGGAAGTACCACCCGGACCCGACGCATGTGATAAGATATGAGCCATTAGAGCTCAATGAGAGTATGTCATATGTTGAGAAGTTGGTTCGGATATTGGATAGGAAAGAGAAAGTGTTAAGGTCGAAGATGATTCCCTTAGTGAAAATTCTTTGGCAATATTACACTCCGGAGGAAGCTATGTGGGAATTGGAAAGCATGATACAAGAGAAGTACTCAGAGTTATTCTTAGGTTAACTTGGTTCTAATTTGGAGGGCCAAATTTCTTGAAAGAGGGGAGGAATTTAAGACTTGTAAAATTCTATGTAATCTTATGACTTCCATGATGTACAGACAAGTTAAATTATATATGAATCAAAAGAATTGGATGTTTTTAAGTGTTAAGTGTGAATGAAATGAAAAATGGATATTGAATGGATTGAATGGGAGTTTAACTTTGGAAAAATCTGGGAAAATGCAGTAGGAATGCCCTAGATGAAGGCCAGATCGATCTCCTATCCAAGGCAGATCGATCCTTTATACAAACAAAACAATTCTAAGTCAATCTGCCAAGGCCAGATCGATCTCCTCATTGAGCAGATTGATCTCCCCAATGAGCAGATCGATCTGCATATGCCTCTACCTAGCTGAGATCGATCCCCTCCTAAACGCAGATCGATCTCCATCTGATTCTGTTAAGAGCAGATCGATCTCTCCCTATGAACAGATGGATCTCCTCAAGCCTCTACCAAGTAAAGATCGATCTCTTCCCAAAGAAAAATTGATCTCCCCCTTCTAAAACCTGAGAATTCGATGGTAAAAACCAAAGAAAGATTGATCTTTCACCCTAGCAGATCGCTCTCATCACTCTCAATCTATAAAAACCCCACGAAAAAGCCTATTTCTTTAGCAAACCAATACACCACTTCCATTTTTACCTAAAATACCAAGTTTTCTCTCTCTAGAATGCCACCCCTTCCATAAAGATTTGAGAAAAAGCTATTAGAGCAAAGTTATTCATTATAAAGAGAAGAACAACATAGCTTAGAATCAACATTTCATTTATTGGATTGAAGGAGAAAATGAGTCTTCAAACTTGGAAAAGAGGAAAATCAAGCTAATTGAGTTTTCAATGCACTAACTCAAAGTATATTTATCTAGTTGTTGTTGTGAGTAGATTGGTGTATGTATTGATGATTGAAACTACCTAGAATCTAATGGAACAAGCATAACATATAATGAGTTTAGTGTGAGAAAATATGATATGGTTGAGTTGATGATAAATGGCTTATACTAAGGTGTTAGTGAGGCGATATGTATGATTTTGAGATGATTGAATGAGGCTACATTGTGAGATTAGTCAAATTATGAAAATAAGCATATGAGGTGTTTGATAAATTGCCATAGTGAAGTAAATGATGAACTAGAGGCACTATGAGCTTAATACCGGTTTAGTGTGAATCAATAAGCCTAAAGAGTTCAATATACTCTCGAGAAATTAATAGAGCAATCAAAAAGGACTTAAGAGGAAATGAGGGCCTTATGAGTGTTAATAAAGACCATAAGTCGAATCGACTATAGTAAAAGCAAGAATTTTATTTCATTGGATTAAATTTGATGTGATATATAATTTTGTGCAGTCTCGGAGACTTCATTGGAGGTGAATGAACTGCACAATCGAGCAGCTCTAAGGAAGTGGAATCACTCGACGCGATTCTAGGTAAGAGAATTTTGTAAGTACTTAGAGATATCTGCACGTATTTTGTGGGTGTATATAGGGCTTTGCAATTGATTGGTTATCTAGAAAAGTATAAATGGTTTGTGTGAACAGCTACGAACAAAAATGATTTGGTTTTGAAGTGAATCTTACAAAAAAGGATAGTAAGACTAATAATTGCATAAATATCATGGTTTGACATTCTTATGAAACACATTACTTTGGTTTAAGCAAATTGGTGGATAGGCTGGCTATTTGATTTCCATGATTTCATGAAAAAAGCACGAGTCGGGTGTTGACTTTGATTTTAATGTGTTGTGTTGAAATAGAGCCGCCTAAAGAATTTACATTAGTTAAATCGTGTTGGATTTTCGCTTGCATTGGATTTTGATGTTTTAAATATATCAAGAATGTGCTGGAGCTTAGCTCGCACCATATTTTGAGTTATGATGATTTAGAAATCGTACTGGAGCTTTTGCTCGTACGTGGTTTTCCATCGATTTCCTTATGCATATAACCGTACTAGAGCTATGCTCATACTTGATTTCCTCATTATTTATTATGCATAAATCCATACTAGAGCGTTGCTCGTACAAGGGGATTTATTAATGATGCATAAATCATGCTGGAGCTTAGCTTGTACTGGTTTTCACACTGTGATATGTAATGAGTCATGTTGGATGCCTCGTGTAGACTATGTCACATGGATGAGATGCTTGCATGAGCCATACTGGATGCCTTGTGTAGACTGCTAGTCATACGGATGAGATGCTCGCACATGCACTTGAGAATGAGTAGGTTATACATGGCAAAGGGTAGATAAGACCTACGACAGGTACCCCCAACCATGATATGGGTCCATGGAGTACGTTGTACCATGTACATTACACAGAGTACGCTGCACTATGAGGTTATGATGTTGATTTGAAAGTCTCGCAAAGGACTAACCCACCTCCATTCCAACATGATACCCCGTACAACGAGATCCATGTGGTCTTGGATGATAATGACATAGTTGGCCAATGTAGTCCTCGATATATATAGTGACCACCTGTCTCACATTATATCATATGATTTTGTATACTGAACATGATTTGTGTTGTCCAAAGTATACCCGAGGGAGGGGTTGAACCTTGTGGGATGTTTTGAGAAATGATGTTATGATGAACATGAAATCTATGACTTAAGAAGCATCTAATGAATTTTACTGAGTTTTACGATGAGTTTTTTTACTATGAGCATGAGAAGTTTTACATGATGATCTTTTCCATGTTTACATGACTATTTTCATGTTTTTCAATACATGATATATGTATATACATGTGGCATAATTTTAATATTTCCTCATTCTTCGGATATTAATGATTTCATATGCATGACATTATAAGCATGTAGATAGTGTAGTTATCTACCATGCTTGCATTAATGCCTTATTGAGCGTGTGGTTGCTCATCCCATTCATTTTCCCCCTCTATAGAGCTCACGTAGTAGTCCAATGAGAGACTGAGGAGTTGTATTCGGATATCCGCTGCTATCCGTCGCAAAGAGGTATACACATAGGATTCTTTTTGTATCTAAACATCTAATATCACAATAATCATTTTGAATTGTAATATGAGGGATTTAAATGTTAGCAAACATGTCATGTATAAGTACATGACTTAAACTTTTAAATGTATATGCTTGCTTTTGATTAATTAAAAGATGAATGGTAAATGATGATTAATACTGACTCACAGCCCAACTATTAATTATGAGAGTTGTTGTTCACGACCAGGTAAGGAAGTGAAAAAGTAAAATATTTATGGTGATTTTTAGATAGAAAGGATAAAAAGGGGTCGTGACACTCTGTACTACTACACCCCATATACTTAAGCATCTTTTTCAGCTTCATAACCCAGTCTTCAGCTACTGTGGGATCCTTAATGTAAGACCTGTATTTTGGATGTAAACTTTATGAAATCATGAGTATGGTGATCTATTTGTGATGTAAGCATAAGTAGTGTAAGTCCATGGATTTAAGGTACATACTTGTAATATGAGTTTGTAATGTACAAACAAGTTTCATTGTGTATGAATAAGAAGAAATGAGCTTTTATAAGTGATGAATGTGACCGGAACTCAAAATGAGTAGTGTGGTAAAATGGAATAAAGTTGTACTTCCATTTAGTTTTAAATTGTGTACCTATTGGCTATACAATGAATGCACGCAAGTCTTAATGTGTATAAGGTATGGATGGATACCATTTTCAAGGCTTAAAGGTGGTTGGATGAAAAAATGGTCATGACAGCAAATTAAGTATGTTTTGTGTGAAGTTACTACAGAAAATCTAGAAAGTATGAAGGCCAGATCGATCTCATAAGATGAGAGATCGATTTGGAAGAGCCAAAATGCCCTTATTCGAGCAATAGGAACGGTGCAGATCGATCTCCAATGGAGACAGATCGATGTGCTAAACATTCTTTAAAATAAGGATCGATTCTTAAAGCAAACAGATCGATTTCCTAAGGTCTCGGATTGGAGCATATCGATCTCCCTTAGATGCAGATCGATCTCTTTAAGCTACTGCCTGAGATAGATTGATCTCAAGCTTTCGCAGATTGATCTCATGTATTCAAATTGGCATGAAAATGAGGGATTTAAGAGGACCAGATTGATCTCATGATTCGACAGATCAATTTTATCAAGTGATTTCTATTAAAAGGAGGAGTGAAATCTGTATTTTTTCGAGATAGAACCTTTCCTTTCCATTTTCCACCTAAAACCTGGATTTTACCTCTCTAAAATCAGTCGTTTCCAGTAACAATTGTAGGGGAGCTATTAGATACAAAGTTGTTCATCTTAAAGAAGAGAACAACATAGTTAGGAATCAAAACCTCATTGTTGGTATTGAAGGAGCAAGGAACATTTCCCTTTGGAGCAAGAAGAGAAACTAGATTGGTAAGTTTCTAATACTCCAGGCCAAGTACATTTTTCTATTTATTGATTTTGGGAGTTGATTGGTATGTATATTGATGGTTGAAACTACCTAGGATGAAATGGAACTAATGTGACCTAGAAAATGGAATGAGTCTAGTGTGAGAAAGAGTGATTTGGGTGTGTTGATGATTTAAGGATTATGTTAAGTTGTTATTGGAGTAATGTGGATGATTTGAGATAGTTAAATGGAGTACATTTTGAGTTTGGGGAAAATTATGGAAAATGAGTATGTAAATACTTGATAAATTCCATAGTGAAGAAATCAATGAAATATGAACACAATGAGCTTAGTATCGATCTAATATTGATTTGGAATGAGTTAATAGGCCTAAAAGGATCTATAGACTCGAGTTATGGGTAGAGTAATGAAACGAGGCCTCATAAGCGTTAATAGAGACTATAGGTCCAATCGGGTATAGTAAACGCAAGAGTTGGATTATAATGGGCTAAAATGTTGTGAAATACGTTTATGTGTAGTTCTGAAGACCTCGCTGGAGACGAATTGAATCGCACGAGTAAACAGCATTAAGGAAGCGGAATCACGCGTCGTGATTCCAAGTAAAGGAATTTTGTGAGTATATAGAGGTAGCTGCTCGTATTTTGAACTTGTGGGTATATAGAGCTTTCGAAATGTACATGAGTTTATAGAAACATGTTTAAAAATGTATGGAAATTGTTTTGAGTATTCGTATGAGATTTGGTTGTTTGAAATGGTATTGTAAAGAAGTGGGATAGTAAGGCTAATAATTGCATAAATCACGTGTTTTAAATGTTTTCACAAAACACCTTGCCTTATTTTAAGCAAATTGACTGATAGGCTGGCAAATGTTTAAACGTTTTTTAAAATAGCACATGTGAGGTGCTAAGCATGGGTTGTGAATGTTTTGGTTGTGTATGAGCCGCCTATCCTGTTTTATGTGAATGAAACCGTGCTAGAGCCTAGCTCGCACTGTATATTGATGTTTTCACATGTTTGAAACGTGCTGGAGCTTAGCTCGCACTTTGATTTGAATTGTGGTGATATTTTATAAACCATACTAGAGCTTTTGCTTGTACGTGGATTTCTTCATGTTTTATGCATAAATGTCGTACTAAAGCGTTGCTCGTACGAAGTGATTTGATGATGATGCATGAATTCGCGCTAGAGCGTAGCTCAAGCAGGTTTTTCACACTGTGGTATGTATGATGTCGTAGTGAGGGTAATACGGATTGGTGTTCAGAGAACCCAACAAGCCTAACAGACCTCTTTAGTGGGGTGAGGGTGAGGGGCTAGGACCTGACATTAATCCATTCAGGCCCAACAGGGTCGCGTAAGAGCATGAAGGGCTAGGACCTGAATCAAAGAACCCAACAAGGGCGAGCAAGGCCATGAGGGACTAGGACCTGGTATTAAGAGTACTCCCATGTGAACTTAAGACTATAAAGGTTACACTTGGTATGGGGTAGATAGGACCTACGGGAGACACCCCCAACCATGTTATGGGTCCACAGAGTACGATATACCGTGTATATCACATGAAGTACGATGTACCGCATGGTTGAGATACTGATGAGAGTCTTGTGGAGAACTAACCCACCTTTGTTTCAGCATGATACCCCGCACACTGGGATCCGTGTGGTCTGGGATGATTTACGACATAGTTCGCCAACATAGTCAATTGAGATGTAGTGACCTGTCTCCTTACTTATTACATAACACCACATGGTTTGATACTTGAGTGCAATTTTG
This sequence comes from Firmiana major, assembly GCA_033439115.1. Lineage (NCBI taxonomy): Eukaryota > Viridiplantae > Streptophyta > Magnoliopsida > Malvales > Malvaceae > Firmiana > Firmiana major. The sequence continues at coordinate 6,791,904 of CM065908.1, read as the reverse complement.
ACTGTCCAGGGTAGACCTGAGGGAGGGGTTAAGCCTTATGGGATTTGATTTGCGAAATGGTAATGATGTTTGTGATTGAGAAAATGAATTGTGATGGGATTGTATGTATTTGAGAAAGAGATGTGATTTCAAAAGGATGTTTCTTAAATGAATTGCCCTTTTCTATGAGATTTGACGATTGATGAGCATGAGGTGATTTGTACATGAGGATTTTACCATGTTTTATATGCCAATTTCCATGATTTAAATATATGATATATGTATCTGCATATGGCATAGTTTTTTTTTCCTCATGCTTTGATTATAAATGATTTATGCATAACACTATCAGCATGTAGATAGAGTAGTTATCTACCATACTTGCATTATTGCCTTACTGAGTGTGTGGTTGCTCATCCCTTTCTACTTTCCACCTCTACAAAGCGTACATAGCAGCCCAGTGAGGATTGAGGCATGGTTTCTTTTTATATCTAAACAATTGTGAAAACACAGTAGTCATTTGTATCGTAAAATAGGGGATGTAAAAGTTAGAAAATGTGTCATGTATAACTTAACTGGAAATGAATGACACTTCTTTTGATTTAATTGAGAATGAATGTTGAGTGATGTTTATTACTGCCTCACAGCCCAACTGTATATTGGTGAGTATGTCCACGACCGGGTAAGGGAAAAGGAAAACGAGAAAAATTGGTAGTGATTTTTAAACGAATTGGATAAATAGGGTCGTGATAGAGATTGGTATCAGAGTTGAGTTGGCCTGATGTGAGTTAGTAAATAAAACATAGGAAAGTTACTTCCTCATGTTACTGTGCTTTTGTTTAGATATAACTGCGTATACCATGATGGATTGAGTATAATAATGATTTTAATACAGGAAGTTAGGCATTATGCCAGTTACGCCTAGAGGTAAAGGGGCGGGAGCACGTGCTAGAGGTCGTAAAGGGAACCCTGAGAGCCGTGCGAAGCCATAGACTAATCAGGCTCCACAGAACCCTGTTAAGAGATCAGGGGATACCGAGGCTCGCTTCGCTAGGATAGAGCGGAGTATCGAGAGCCTAGTTGAGATAGTCACGCAAGCATTGGGTGTCGATGATAGACGAGGTCTCGCGACGTAGCCTACGACTACTAGACAGGCAGCTACAGAGACAGAGAGACCTCAGATTGTAGAGACTACTACTGTTACACCACCTCCAGTCCAGGATACAACCTCTCCTATCGCTCCACGACATAGCGATATTGACTTGGGTTATGATTGCGAGTTGAGCAGATTGTGAGAGTTCCACGGGTTGAAACCTCCAGTGTTTAGAGGGGTGAAGGACCTTGTTATTACGGAGTATTGGGTGTACGAGATGGAGAAGTTACACAGATTTTTTAGATGTACATCAGCTGAGATGGTAGCCTTTGTCGTGTTTATACTAAAAGGCGAAACAGAGCACTGGTGGAGATCCATCGAAGCTATTTTGAGGGCTAGGCACTCCGAGATCACATGAGAGATATTTTTGGAGGCCTTCAGGAGGCAGTACATCCCAACCATCGCATAGAGGAAATTACGAATGGAATTTATAAATTTGGTTCATTGGAACCGTACGGTGGACGAATATGAGTCGAGGTTCATATCCTTGGGTATATATGACCTAGATACTATGGGTAGTGAGACCCAAAAGATTCAGAAGTTCGTTGATGGATTGAGGTTGGCCATTCGAACTAAGCTAGCTCCATTTGATATTAAGACTTATGAGGAGGCAGTACACATGGCCCAGTTATACGAGTAAGACTTTGAGCAGAATGCCTCCGAGCTTGGGAAGAGTAGTGTCAGGAGAGACAGAGATCGGAAGAGATTCGGGATGGATAGAGTGGCCAGGAGAGGGGGCCAGAGATATTTTGAGAAGAGACCTAAGATCGAGGAGGTGCAAGAGAGAGCTGCTAGACCTCCCGTGCACCCGACTTTGACTACACAGAGGGGTATGGTTATTGGAAGACCACGACCTACTACTAATCAGTGTAAGAGATGTGGCAGATACCATGGGACTAGACCATGTCAGGTGCCCCCTATTTCGTGTTTCAGGTGTTGGAAGCCTGGACATATCTTGAGATACTGTACTGAGATGATTAAGACTGCCCCACAAAAGGGCAAGGAGCCAGAGAGAGCTCCAGTTGAGACAGCTGCCCTGAGGAGAAGGGCCATAGCTGAGGAAAAAGGGAAGTAGGCAGTGGGTGTGAGCGGAGGAAGAGTGCACGCGTTAGACCAAGACACTATGAACACATTGACAGATGTGATTAAAGGTACCATCCGAATATTTGATTTAGAAGCATTAGTATTATTTGATCCTGGTGCCACACATTCCTTCATATCGCCTTCCTTTGCACATAAATTGATGAAATATGTGTAACCTACATTATTGGATAAAATGTTGATGATTTTCACACCCATGAATGATAGTCAACTGACTGAGCATGTATGTAGATATTGTAAGATAAAGATAGAAGGAAAAGAAATGACAGCTAATTTAATTTTATTGAATATGAATGACTTTGATGTAATATTGGGAATGGATTGGTTGGCTGTCAATCGTGTTGTTATGGATTGTCATGCCAAGTCATTGATGTTTTCAGGATTAGATAATCTTATTGTAAACTTTGATGAAAAGAAATGAATATAACCATGATAAATGAAAAGAGTATGATTTTGTTTAATCTGTTTGAGAGATGAATTTATTTATTTATGATGAATATTGATGTGATGGTTTATGTTACTAAGGGTAGAAAGAATAATGTGAAGGGTTCATTGCCTACGTGGTCGATATAGATAAGACACACCCGGAATTGAGGGACATACCCATAATTACGGATTACCCTGATTTCTTTCCGGATTAATTGCCAGGACTACCACCTGAAAGGGAAATGGAATTTTACATAGAGTTAGTTCCTGGTACAGAGCCGATATCGAAACCATCATATAGAATAGTGCGATTGAGTTAGAAGAGTTGAAGAAACAACTGCAAGAGTTGCTAGAGAAGGGGTTTATTAGGCCAAGTGTCTCACCTTGGAGAGCACCGATTCTGTTTGTAAGGAAGAAGGATGAAAGCCTTCGACTATGTATAGATTACCGGTTGTTGAATAAGGCCACCATTAAGAAAAAATACCCCCTTCTATGTATAGATGATCTGTTGGATCAGCTCTGAGGAGCCCGAGTGTTTTCTAAGATAGATTTGCGATCAAGATATCATCAATTGAGGATCAGGAGTAGAGATGTACCCAAGATAACATTTCGTACCCGTTATAGCCTCTACGAGTTCTTGTTGATGCCATTCGGATTGACGAATGCCCCCGCAGCATTATGGCACCGATGAATGATATGTTTAAGCCATACCTAGACAAGTTTGTAATTATTTTTATTGATGACATTTTGGTATATTCCAAGTCCAGGGAAGAGCATGAGTAACACTTGAGGTTAATTCTGCAGACCCTCCGAGAGAAAGAGTTGTATGCCAAGCTCAACAAGTGTAACATTTGGTTAGAACAGATCTCATTTCTAGGCCATGTTGTGTTGAAGGATAGAGTATCAGTAGATCTATCCAAGATATGGTGGGAACAGCCCAAGACAGTTACAGAGATAAGAAGTTTTCTAGGATTGACAGGTTATTATCGAAGATTTGTTGAGGGTTTCTCCAGACTAGCTTCTCCGTTGACACGCCTTACGCGAAAAGATGTTAAGTTTTTATGGGATGAGGCATGTAAGAGGAGTTTTGAGGAGCTTAAGCGTCGATTGGCCACTGCTCCGATTCTCACCATTCCTACGAGCTTAGGAGGATTCTCAGTGTATATGGATGCATCACACCAGGGACTGGGCTGTGAGCTTATACAGGATAGGAAGGTAGTTGCCTATGGATCTAGACAGCTGAAAGATCACGAGAGAAACTACCCGACACATGATTTGGAGTTGGAGGCTGTATTATTTGCTTTGAAAATATGGTGCCACTATCTTTATGGTGAGAAATTTCAGGTTTTCACAGATCATAAGAGCCTTAAGTACTTGTTCTCGCAGAAAGAGCTGAACATGAGGCAGAGGAGATAACTCAAACTTTTGAAGGATTATGATTGTGAAATCATGTACCACCTGGGTAAGGCAAATGTGGTTGTCGATACCTTGAGCAGGAAGAACCTTGGGTTGGTGTCTTACATGATGGTACGGGAACATGAGTTGTTGGAATAAATTGTGAACCTCAGTTTGGATGTGTCCCCACCTGGATCAAAAAGAGTTGAGATTATGGCTAGTATGGGATTAGAGCCAGAGTTGATTGGTTGCATTCGACAGGCTCAGCAGAGCGATCGACAGTGTATCGATTGGTTGAGTCAGAAACAGGCAGGTATGAGTATCGATTTTGAGCTGAGTATAGATGGCTTGTGGAGGTTCAGAGGGAGAGTATGTGTTCCCGAGGACCCTAAGATCAGGAGACAGATTTTATCAGAGGCTCACTCATTGAAGTACACGATACATCCAGGGAGCACCAAGATGTATCAAGACCTTCAAAAGGTTTATTGGTGGTTTGGAAGGAAAAGAGACATTGTAGAATATGTCGCCAAGTGTCTCATTTGTCAGCAAGTGAAGGTAGAGCATCAGCAGCCTGCAGGGTTATTGCAGTCTCTACCAATACCAACATGGAAGTGGGAGCATGTCACCATGGATTTTGTGATGGGATTACCGAAGACCCGCAAAGGTCATGATGCCATATGGGTTATTGTGGATCGATTGACTAAGTCAGCCCATTTCTTAGCTATGAGAGCTATTGATACTCTAAGTCAGTTGGTGAACCTATATGTTCGAGAGATAGTACCGCTACATAGTATACCAGTGAGCGTTGTTTATGATAGGGATGGCCGCTTCACTTTCAAGAAGCGTCGGTGATCCAGTTGAGCTTTAGCACCATTTTCATCCTCAGACAGATGGGCAGTCAGAGAAAACTATACAGACCCTCGAGGATATGTTGAGAGCGTGTGTACTGGATTTTGGAGGCTCCTAAGATGATCACCTGCAGTTAGCCGAGTTCGCCTATAATAATAGCTATCATGCAAGTATCGAGATGGTACCCTATGAGGCACTATATGGACGCAGATGTCGATCCCCCATTGGATGGGAAGAGGTTGGTGACAGACAGATTTTTGCTCCAGACTTAGTGCAGCAGGCATCTGAGGACGTCCAATTGATATGTGAGAGATTATAGACAGCTCAGAGCTGGCAAAAGAGTTATGCTAACAAGAGACGGAGACCACTAGAGTTTGATGTGGGTGAGTTGGCATTTCTGAGAGTTTCACCTACGAAGGGTATTATGAGGTTTGGTAAGAAGGGCAAGCTGAGCCCTAGATATATCGGACCCTTCGAGATTTTGGAGAGAGTGGGAGATAAGGTGTATAGGTTAGTGTTACCACCGGACTTGGCAAATGTTCACAACGTCTTCCATGTCTCTATGCTTCAAAAGTATCACCTGGACCCAGCACATGTGATAAGATATGAGCCATTGGAGCTTAATGAGAGTATGACATATGTTGAGAAGTCGATTCGGATATTAGACAGAAAAGAGAAAGTGTTACGGAATAAGATAATTCCCTTGGTGAAAGTCCTTTAGTAACATCACACGGTGGAAGAGGCCACATGGGAATTAGAGAATTTGATACGGGAGAAGTACCCCTAACTTTTTTAGGAGTAACTTGGCTCTAATTTGGAGGACCAAATTCCTTGAAGGAGGGGAGGAATGTAAGACCTGTATTTTGGATGTAAACTTTATGAAATCATGACTATGGTGATGTATTTGCAATGTAAGCATAAGTAGTGTATGTCCATGGATTTAATGTATATACTTATAATATGAGTTTGTAATGTACATACAAGTTTCGTTGTGTATGAATAAGAAGAAATGAGCTTTTATAAGTGATGAATGTGATTGGAACTCAAAATGAGTAGTGTGGTAAAATGGAATGAAGTTGTACTTCCATTTAGTTTTAAATTGTGTAGCTTTGGCTATACAATGAATGCACTCAAGTCTTAATGTGTATAAGGTATGGATGGATGCCATTTTCAAGGCTTAAAGGTGGTTGAATGAAAAAATGGTCATAGCAGCAAATTGAGTATGTTTTGTGTGAAGTTACTGCAGAAAATCTGGAAAGTATAAAGGCCAAATCAATCTCATAGGATGAGAGATCAATCTAGAAGAGCCAAAATACCCTTATTCAAGCAATAGGAACGGTGCAGATCGATCTCCAATTGAGACAAATCGATCTGCTAAACATTCCGTAAAATGAAGATCGATTCTTAAAGCAAACAGATCGATTTCCTAAGCTCTCGAGTTGGAGAAGATCGATCTCCCTTGGATACAGATCGATCTCCTTAAGCTAATGCCTAAGACAGATCGATCTTAAGCTTTCGACAGATCGATCTCATGCATTCAAATTGGTGTGAAAATGAGGGATTTAAGAGGACCAGATCGATCTCATGATTCGACAGATCAATCTCATCAAGTGATTTTAATAAAAAGGAGCAGTGAAATCTGCATTTTTTCGATATAGAACCTTTCCTTTCCAGTTTCCACCCGAAACCTAGATTTTACCTCTCTAAAATCAGCTATTTCCAGTAAGAATTGAATGGGAGCTATTAGATTCAAAGTTGTTCATCTTAAAGAAGAGAACAACATAGTTGGGAATCAAAACCTCGTTGTTGGTATTGAAGGACCAATGAACATTTCCCTTCGAAGCAAGAAGATCTACTAGATTGGTAAGTTTCTAATACTCCAGGCCAAGTACATTTATCTATTTATTGATTTTGGGAGTTAATTGGTATGTATATTGATGGTTGAAACTACCTAGGATGAAATGGAACTAATGTGACCTAGAAAATGGAATGAGTCTAGTGTGAGAAAGTGTGATTTGGGTGTGTTGATGATTTAAGGATTATGTTAAGTTGTTATTGGAGTAATGTGGATGATTTGAGATAGTTAAATGGAGTGCATTTTGAGTTTGGGGAAAATTATGGAAAATGAGTTTCTAAATGCTTGATAAATGCCATAGTGAAGAAATCAATGAAATATGAACACTATGAGCTTAGTATCGATCTAATATTGATTTGGAATGAGTTAATAGGCCTAAAAGGATCCATAGACTCGAGTTATGGGTAGAGTAATGAAACGAGGCCTCATAAGCGTTAATAGAGACTATAGGTCGAATCGACTATAGTAAACGCAAGAGTTGGATTATAATGGGCTAAAATGTTGTGAAATACGTTTATGTGTAGTTCCGAAGACCTCATTGAGACGAATTGAATCACACGAGTAAGCAGCTTTAAGGAAGCGGAATCACACGTCGTGATTCCAGGTAAAGGAATTTTGTGAGTATATAGAGGTAGCTGCTCGTATTTTAAACTCGTGGGTATATAGAGCTTTGGAAATGTACATGAGTTTATAGAAACATGTTTAAAAATGTATGGAAACTGTTTCGAGTATTCGTATGAGATTTGGTTGTTTGAAATGGTATTGTAAAAAAGTGGGAAAGTAAGGCTAATAATTGCATAAATCACGTGTTCTGAATGTTTTCACAAAACACCTTGCTTTGTTTTAAGCAAATTGACTGATAGGCTGGCAAATGTTTAAACATTTTTTAAAATAGCACATGTGAGGTGCTAAGCATGGGTTGTGAATGTTTTGGTTGTTTATGAGCCGCCTATCCTGTTTTTTGTGAATGAAACCATGCTGGAGCCTAGCTCGCACTGTATATTAATGTTTTCACATGTTTGGAACGTGCTGGAGCTTAGCTTGCATTTTGATTTGAATTGTGGTGATTTTTTATAAATCGTACTGGAGCTTTTACTCGTACATGGATTTCTTCATCTTTTATCCATAAATGTCGTACTAGAGCGTTGCTCGTACGAAGTGATTTGATGATGATGCATGAATTCTCGTTAGAGCATAGCTCGCGCAGGTTCTTCACACTGTTGTATGTATCATAATGTGGTGAGGGAAATAGGGATTGGTGTTCAGGGAACCCAACAGACCTAACAAACCTCTTGGGTGGGGTGAGGGGCTAAGACCTGACATTAATCCATTCAGGGAACCCAACAGTGACGCGTAAGGGCATGAGGGGCTAGAACCTGAATCAGGGATCCCAACAGGGGCGAGCAAGGCCATGAAGTGCTAGGACCTGGTATTTGGAGTAGTCCCACGTGCAATTGAGACTATAAAGGTTACATTTGGTATGGGGTAGATAAGACCTATGGGAGGCACCCCCAACCATATTATGGGTCTACGAAGTACGATGTACCGTGTATATCACATGGAGTACGATGTACCGCATGGTTGAGCTACTGATGAGAAAAGTATGGCGAAGAACTAACCCACCTTCGTTCCAGCATGATACCCCGCACACCGAGATCCGTGTGGTCTGAGATGATTTATGACATAGTTGGCCAACATAGTCCATTGAGATGTAGTGACATGTCTCCTTGACATAATACCACATGGTTTGATACTTAAGTACAATTTGACTGTCCAGGGTAGACCCAAGGGAGGGGTCGAGACTTGTGGGATTTGATTTGTGAAATGGTAATTATGTTTGTGATTGAGAAAATGAATTCTGATGGGATTGTATGTATTTGAGAAAGAGATGTGATTTCAAAAGGATGTTTCTTAAATCAATTGCCATTTTCTATGAGATTTGATGATTGATGAGCATGAGATGATTTGTACATGAGGATTTTACCATGTTTTATATGCCAATTTTCATGATTTAAATACATGATATATGTATATGCATATGGCATAGTTTTGTTTTCCTCATGCTCTGATTATAAATGATTTATGCATAACACTATCAGCATGTAGATAGAGTAGTTATCTACCATGCTTGCATTATTGTCTTACTGAGCGTGTGGTTGCTCATCCCTCTCTACTTTGCCCCTCTACAGAGCGTATATAGCAGCCCAGTGAGGACTGAGGCGTGGTATTTTAGACATCCGCTGTCATCCATCGCTAAGAGGTATACACATGAAGATTCTTTTTGTATCTAAACAATTGTGAAAGCACAGTAGTCATTTTGTATCGTAATGTGGGGGATGTAAAAATTAGAAAACGTGTCATGTATAACTTAACTGGAAATGAATGACACTTCTTTTGATTTAATTGAGAATGAATGTTGAGTAATGTTTATTACTTTTTCATAGCCCAACTGTGTATTGGTGAGTATGTCTACGATCGGGTAAGGGAAAAGGAAAATGTAAAAAATTGGCAGTGAGTTTTAAACGAATTGGATAAATAGGGTTGTGACACTTAACACCCTTAAAGGTGAGTGGATTCATCTTTTGGAATTGCTTTAGCCGTGTCACCTTCCTATTCACCAAGTCTTGAGTTGGCTGTTATGCCTCTTGAGGTTGTAGGGCGACAAGTGGTGGAGGTGGTGGTTCAGGTACTTGTGGAGCTGGTGGTGGAGGATCTTGTGGTACTGGTTGTGGCTCGGGTGGTGGGAGGGTTTGTGGCATGTTCGCTATGTTTGCGAAAGTAGCCATGAACTGAGTAAGTGCATAGATATTTGCTCCACAGTCTAGCCATTCGTGTATTCAGACTACCCAGTTGGGGAGAAGGAGGAGGTATTGGAGGTGGCTAAGCCCGTCTCCCTCTACCTCTACCTTGTCCTCGTCTCCTACTCATATTTACTACGATTCCTATACCAAAGACCCAAACACACTTATTAATAATCAAAAGTATACGCAACATATATATATATATATGTATTAGACATGCTTGGTATTTGGGGTGTATTGCTATACTAATCAACCTACACCAACACCTATAAGATGCTCTGATACCAAAAAGGTTGTCACACCCCGTGACCACTACTTTAATCCCTAAGCGTGCAATTAAGCGAAAAACGTTTAAAAGTGAACTAACATTGGTTAGTGTTTATTATTATTATTCCTTTAGGATCTTTTTCTTGTAGTTTCGTGTCTGATATAGGTTACGACCTTTAAACCATTAGGTAAAGGAATTCATTAAAATCTTAAAATTTTCTAAAAATTCTGACAACATAACGGCTGCATTGAACCTAACCCAACCTGCAAACAACTTAATATGGCTACCAATAACTACAATCTCAATCACATAGTATCGACATAATTCCCATATCATATCAGCAACCCTATCAATCCACAACTAACAACCATTTAATCACATTTATACCCAAAATAATATCACATGATCTTAAGTAGCTAACTATTGACCATAGCAAAAAGAATCTCTAATATTAGAATCGATTTAAGGAAGTGTTACCTATATAAGTATATATAACCTAGCATAGAAACAATACTCTAAACTCAGCTAATACATCCCAAATGACCATTACTCAAGTCTGTGCATACATATAAGTTTAAAATAAAAAAAACTTTACACTTGTTCATCTGAAAAAGAACCGCGCGCTTAGCACGAGAATCCAGCGATTTTCGAGCGGTTCACCCCACGAGTTCATCTGAATTGTTTTTAGAATAAAGGGGTGAGCAACCACATGCTCAGTAAGAAATCAATACAAAGTGAAACTAGCAAACACCCATTATATGTTCACTTCATATTAATTGATTATTAATACATTATAAGCCAGATTGAGCTAAAACAATTTGGTTAATGAGCTTTAAACACATGGCTTTGCCAAGTAAGAACAATTATGCTTTTAAATATGTAAATCAACTCGAACATGCTTTGTTCACTTCATTCAAAGCTATAAAAAATCATGCTCGTTTAACACAAGAAAATCATGTAAGTTCAACTCAAGAAATTATGCGTACTCAACACGAAAACATGCACGGGCTTAGTTGAAATAATTAGTGCAAATAAGAGAGATGGCATGAATCCTCAATATACATCATAGACCAATTATAATCAATCAAAAAACCCTATGGCCATAGTATCTAACCGCCCTATCCCAGGTGATCAGGCTACCAAACTAGGATTCTGAAAACGGGATCAAGGTCTACAGTAATAAAAGAAAACAACTATGGTACACCGACACATCCCTCAGAAGTGCACGTATATGCCACCAAGGCATAATTGTGAAGCACTTGGCACATAGGGCAATCACACAGAATCTCCAACCGGTGCTAGAGATGGCTCTCATGACCCAATAAACACGATACCACACAGGCACCCCCGTGAAGCACTTGGCACGCAGGGCAATCACATAAAACCTCCTACCGGTGCTAGAGATGGCTCTCATGACCCATAAACTCGCCATGCAAGCACCTCCGTGAAGCACTTGGCACCGTAGGGCAATAACATGAACCTCCTACCGGTGCTAGATATGGCTCTCACGACCCATAAACTCGATGCCACACAGGCACCCCTGTGAAGCACTTGGCACCGTAAGGCAATCACATAGAACCTCCTACCGGTGCTAGAGATAGCTCTCACAGGACATGACTGCCACAACGACATTTTCAGGGATCGCCAGCAGTCTCAAAACAATTATATCTTTATTTTATTGAGAAAGCATTTGCATGTCCAACATGTATCAAGTCTTAAAATCAAATAATTTATAAATCAAGCAAAACATGTTTTTGGACTCCCCAACGATAGTAATACTCAATAAATTCAATGCTTCTCACAAAAATTGGCATAGCCAATGCAAAAACAAATGGGATTATTAAAAATGTGAAAGAAAGGCGCAAGTATTCTGCCAACTACTCACCCTTATGTTTTAATCGCTTTCTTGCAAAAAGTTTATCAAAAACACATTAGTTTCAAAATCTGCGGAAATCAAATAGGGAATATAAACAGCTTTAATTAATCATAACTAGCTAACTATGCCTACGACCTATGGTTTCTAATATATTCTTAATTTAACCTAAGGTATCCTACTAGCTACAAGTTGTATAAATATCTTACCACAAACGATGCGCAACAATTCCCTTATCTCCCTAGGCACGCATATATGTGCCTATGTCTCCTTTTCACTCACCATACCACTCGAAGAGATATTTGCTGCAAAATCTATGAATAACATCGAGGTATCATCAACATCCATTTTCATTCATTTTAATATCAATTTAATACGTTCATTTGTCACTGTGTGGGCTAACCTCAATACTATAACTCTTCATCCTTACTCATACCTAACAATCACCAATTCTAAGTTCTTTATCCACAAAACTTCCATGCAAATTAAATTTATGTATTACTTTTATTATAAATTTGTAGTTTAAGTTTCTAGATGCCTATTTTTGCATGAAATTCCAAACTCTTCCTTTCATGGTCGAAACCTTAATCTCTACCCCAACTTATGTGCGTTAGATTTCTAATTGTGTAATACTAAAATTTCATTGTTTATATTACAATTTAATTAATTCAAACCTTAAATTCTCAATTTTAACTATTTTTCTCTAAATTTCCTAAATGGCTGAATGTCCACTCTTCATGCTCACAATGCAATTTCAATAAATTCAATTCCAATTCTTCGTAATTTAACTCAAAATATTTAATTTCATGCCTAATTCTTAAAATCCCTAAATTTCTGTCAAATTACAAACCCTAATTCTTTCCTCTAATTTCTTTAAAACACAAATTTAAATTGATTTCTACAATGATCGTGCTTCTATAACACAATTTGTATAGAAATTTAGCTAGACAAAAAATTGGTTTTTACCTAGAAGCACACGAGTACAAAAATGGAGAAACAGAAAAAGAAAAATGGGTACTGTTGGCGTCGGAGGGGGAAGGGGAAGGCCTGATGGGGAAGGACGAGACGATGGAGGTCGCTGGAGCTCAGGTTTAGAGGGGAGCCGGCGTAGGGTCTTCTCCAGTGGTCGTTATTTCTCGAAACAGGGGAAAGGGCTTTGAGTTTTTGGGTTTCGGTGAAAGGAATGGGAGAGTCATCGGTGGTCGAAGAGGGAAGGAAGGTCGTCGGTTCGGGGTGGTTTTCGATCGTCGGTGGTCTGGGTGTGGACGTTAGAGGGAGAAGGAAAGAAAAAAAGGAAACAAAATGGGGGAAGGGACTCGGGGTGTCATGCGACAAGGGGGGTCTGTCGCGCGACCCCAATTCGTTTCTTTTCTTTTCTTTTTTACTATTAGTATTTTATTATTTATTTATTTGTTTGTTTATTTACCTAAATAAATATACATATATACATTCATAAAGTTCACATTTTTACTACTAAATTATAAAATTCCCATAGTTCTATTACTTGTAAAACTTTTTATTATTTACATGTATATAATATATTTTCTCTCTTTAATTTATATTTGGTCTATCAATTTAATTAGATTATTATACCTTATGTAATATACCAATTATCACATTTATATTATATTTATATTTATATTTAATTTAGGTACATTAGTCTTAATTACTACATAATCTAATTTATTTTCTATAAATATTCTTATTAATATATTAATTTTGTCCAAATTATACTAATTGGACTTTAGTAATGTAGCTACACTAAGATTTAACTAGCTTTGGATTTTAAGGCTTTACCTTATTAAATTAAGCTCCTATACCCGACTCAACTACAATCTAATTCGTGCATTAACATTCAAGTAATATAGTATTTAACTACATGTTGAGGTACAAGAGCTAGCTGTCTTACAAAAACCAACCAAGAACTTATAAATTTAAGTTTCTCTCTTACCCAGAAACATAGCAGATTCTGCCTCTGTTCTTCTCACGAACGTTTCACCTAGCAAACGAGCTTGTTTAAGGTTGGATTTTTTATATGTTGTATAAAACTTAGGAAGGAAGATTTGCTCCTCCTTGACTAAACTCTAAAAGTGGCCGGAAGGTAGACGAAAAAATTGCACAAGGTTCCTTTGAAGAAAACACGTACGACAGAAACGAGGAAGAAGAAGTTGCTGAGTTTAGGTAGGTTTAGGGCTTGGTTTAGTGTTCCAGAAAGTGTATTAAGTCTACTTTTGTAAAATATCAAATTAAAAGACCTTCTATAAGGTCTTCAAATTTGATCGTTTTGTTGGGTCAACAAATTTCTAGGCCAGGGCAGCCTGCAGCCCTGTTTTGTAAAATCCATAAAAATATTTTCAGCCCATTTTCTTCAAATTTCCACCATACATGTGTTATACTAGGTCCTTAGTATGTTCCATAAAAATTGGGGCCCCACTTGTTTAAGAACATTTTCTCGTTTGAGCCCATTTTGCCCGATTTAATCATTACCGCTTGAAATTGCTTAAGGTTTTCGGTTTACTTTAAAATTTAATTTGGTCACCGAAACCTCAAGATTTCCACTCAATTTTAATTCCCCAATTCAAATAAACCTTATGTTAATTTCCTATGGCCTCAAAAGTATTTTTACTAATTGTTAAAATTTATTTCGAATTTATTTCTATTTCTGGGTCTAATTGCTCGGTTTAGCGTTAACCCGAGTTTTACTAACTTTTTCACTTCCAAAACCTTAGTTTCACTTTCTAACCACCAAAACATACTCATAAACATACTTTCTTGAAGAATACTTCAATTTAAGATCTTACCTTGAATTTCGTGCCTCGAGCTTCGTGCCACTATTCCAGGAGTCTCAGTTACTCCGGGACCTACATGAATACTTACATAAGTCTTAAACTCCTCATCTTAGCTTTAATTAAACAATAGTATGAAAAATTGGGTTTCACACCATGCCTAGCTAGGTTAGGATTTTACATGCTTTTACCACATTTCGATATTATTTCGACCTGTTTTTAGTTTTAACTTGGTAACTTTCGATACGGAGCCTTAGATAACACTGTAAAACTTTGACATTACTCATTTGACATCCAAAAGTTAAACTACATTATTCATTTTGACCACTTGATTCTGTGATTTATGGACAAAATATTGATTTTACAATTTTTGGCACATTTCTCGAGATAAGCTGTAATCGTAATTTTTGGATTCAAATGGCTTACTCGATACTATATATCATCATTATATGATGATTCAATAATTTTTGGATAGGTGTGCACTCTTGTGGAGCAAACATACTTGTTTGTATGGGAGCTCGCATCCTAAGTTCAGAAACTAAAATTTTTGCTATTCTCTCATCAAATGCATATCCAAGGTTACTTATACTCCTAATAGGGATATTCTTTGAATTTGGGATAAATATGACCTTTCGGGAGGCTCGCGTACTCACGTTGCATACTTACGGGCCTACACTTATAACCTTACTCTCCCCTTTTAAGATGTATTTATACCAATTATACCTTTTAGGTACTAAATCATCTTTGTGCTATGTACAAAATTCGCATTTATCATAAAATGTTGTGTGCACTTTCATGAACTGTAGTAAATATTTTTTTATGTAATCATAGTCTAGGACCTTTTTTTCTAAGTATTGTTAGCAAATGATAAGAGCAAACCACATGATACTTGTCATTGAACTTCCCTACCATGCTAGATGTTCCCATCATAAAGACATGACAATTGTTGCTCATATTGTCATTAAAACCACTCCTACGTGACAGCACATGAGAGGGAAACTATCATTTACCATAACAGCTTTAATGCATGACAGTAACATGCGCAACTGAAGCACAAGGATATAAAAACACAGGCTAACATTTGAAATTCAAACATACCTACCAAAAAAGCTTCTAAAACTCGAAGGAGGCATAAAAATTGACTAAATTATAGGTATGAAAAACTAATTGCTGAAAGGAGATCTACATAGCAATAATCAACATCACCATGCCATTGCATGCAGTACCTAAAGGCAATCACAAAACGCAACCCATACATTGTTAGAATATTTCAAAATAAAAGTGGAAGATAGTTGATTAAAGGGTTATTTAATCAATGATTTAACTAGTATTTGATGGTTTGAGAAAATGAAACATATAAGGTAGTCAACTACTATAAGATGGCATTCAACTATCTTAAATAAGGAAATTTTTTGGTTTGAAAATACATTAGGATAGTGGGATGCCTTGGGTGGGCATTCGACTACCCAAACCCGTCGAAGGAATCGAATTCAGGAGATAACTAAGGTAGTTGGAACACCTATGCTTTCCATCGTCTCTTCCTTAAATTTGTATCAAGGTAGCCAGATGCCATTTTCAATCATCCAACTACCCTGCCTGGAAAATGAAGAGCAGTCAACTGCTTTTTAAGGCAATTGATTACTCTAGTGCAAATTACACTATAACAGCTAGTTTTCTTTTGAGGTGCAATTTTATTCAAGGGGTGTTCTTTATTTTTTAAATGGTTAAAAGTTATAACCATTTAATTTGATAAGTTGTGATCATTTTGAAAAGATGTATTTGTTGAAATGAAACAAAGCAATTGAATGATTATGACACTCAAATCAAAGATTACATTACTTGGAATAATATCTATAAATAGAGATACCAAGATTCATTTCAAAAATATACTAAAATATTCAAAACTTTCATATTCTTTCTCAATCTTAAAATAGAAAATAAGTCTTTTAGACATTGTTTTACTGTAGAAAACTATGGCTAAGATAAAATACTTTTACATTTGTCAATAGTGTTTAGTGGTTTAATATTTCAAATGCAAGGTGGTATTAAAAAGTGTTTGGCTTCATTGTATCCTGAGGCTATTTCAACAATCCTCTTTGCATATCGTAATTAGTGGTGCGAAATAAGTTTTAAGGAAAGTAGTATTATAGTAGCACACGTTGAAGTCAATACTACATTTAGTTTGTGATTATTTATAATAAAAGTCTAATTTCTAAGAGTTAAAATCCAAGATAAAGTTCAATTTTTATATTCATTCAACCCTAAGTGGACAAATTTTTGTAATAATTTGTTCAACATTCTTAAGAGTTATTTCCTGAAGTCATGAAGATGGAAACATTGAAGGAGTTGGCAATCAACTTCTAAAAGTTGGCATGATCGATGGAGGGAACTTTCTAAGGTGGTAACAATAGATGAAGATTTTACTTACATCTCTCAATGTGGTCTATGTCCTAACAACTCTAAAACTAGAAGAGAAAAAAGATTAAACAAATGAGCAAGTGCATCAAAGACAAAAGTGGGACAACGATGACAACACTTGTAGAGGATGCATTTTAAATAGTATGTTCGATTCCTTGTTTGGTACATACATCATAATCAACGCAACACAAAACTATGGGAAAAGATGAATACTAGATACATGAAGGAATATGTGTCGCGACCCAAATTCCTTACATTCATATCATTACTTACCACACATCACGACTACAGATACTGATTGTTAGGCTATGAATTGACATCAGTCAGACACTTCCCATATACTTCAATTCATTCACAGCTTATGCATCCATGAATAGAGATTTTACTCATAATAATTTATGAAAACTTACATTGTTTACATTGGTTTACATCCCATTACTACATAGATATATCACTATGTGCTGTTATGTTTAGATACAAAAGACTGTAAAAGTGTGTATACCTTTCGTAAGTGATAACAGCTGTAGGCGAAAGGAAAATACAGGAATCTATCACAAAGCTCTCACTACTGGAACTAATCTGAGGAGAGAGGAGAGAAATTGGGTGAGCTAACATGCTTAGTAAATAATATATGAAAGCAGGTAGATAACCAAACTATCTACAATGTTTATAATGCATGTTTTGTTATCTCGTAAAACATATGCATTCCACTTATCAGATTTCAAAACAGATACGTTCGTTTTAACCAGAACGTTTGCATACAATGTATTAAAACATGCAAATCCTTATCATTCAGGATCAGTTCAGATGTCAGTTCAAAATCATTTTAGAAATCAGATCGAAAATAAAATACCAAATCAATCAGAAACAGATCATCAAAACAGAAATTAGATTTTGGACTTCAGAAAAAATTAGAGTTCAGAAAACATATCAAAATCAAGAAACAGATCAGAACAAAAAATCAGATCAGTCAGAGAGATCAAACCGGGATATACGGTAACTCAGATGACATATGGTCATAGTCAATGACCCCAAGCGATCACGGATCAGGTGTGCAATGGTGTCCAGAAGTATGCAAATCAGATGGTTCGAATACTAGTTGTCACGACCCCTTTTCATCATTTTCATCTAAAAATCACCATAAATTTTTCGCTTTATTCGTTAACTTACCCGGTCGTGAAAAACTCTCACCAATAACAGTTGGGCTATGAGTTAGTATTAATCTTCATTTACAAATCATCTTTCAATTAATCAAAAGCAAACACATACATTTGAAAATTAAAGTTCTATACTTATACATGTTTGCTAACATTTACATCCTTCGTATTACAATTCAAAATGCTTACTGTGCATGTTTAGATATAAAACGATTTCCTGTGTGTAAACCTGTTAGCGATGGAAAACAGCGGATATCTAGATACAACTCCTCAATCCCTCACTAGACTACTATGTGCGCTCTGTAGAGGGGGGAAATGATAGGGATGAGCAACCACACGCTTAGTAAGGCAATAATGCAAGCATGGTAGATAACTACACTATCTACATGCTTATAATGTCATGGCGTAAAAATCATTTATATCCAGAGCATGAGAAATATTAAAACTATGCCACATGTATATACATATATCATGTACTGAAAAGAAGACAAGAAAGTAGGCATGTAAACATGAAAAATCATCATGTAAAACCTTTCATGCTCATCATAATAAAACTCATCATAAAAACCATTCCTCAGGGTTTAACATCAAATCAAAACTTAGTAAAACTCATCACAGTCAGCATATCATCCTTTTAAAAACATCCCACAAGGTTAGACCCCTCCCTCGGGTCTACCCTGGACAACACAAATCATGTTCAATATATAAAACCATGTGAGACAAGTGGTTATTATATCTAATCGAGGACTCTGTTAGCCAACTATGTCATTATCATCCCAGACCACACGGATCCCGGTGTGCAGGGCATCATGCTAGATTGGAGGTGGGTTAGTCCTATGCCAGACTTTCAAATCAACATCATAACCACATGGTACAGCATACTCCATGTGAAATACACGGTACAACGTACTCCGAGGACCCATATCATGGTTGGGGACGCCTGCCGTAGGTCTTATCTACCCCATGCCATATATAACCTACACAGTCTCAAGTGCACATGCGAGCATCTCATTCGTGTGACTAGCAGTCTACATGAGGCATCCAGCACGGCTCATGGGAGCATCTTATCCGTGTGACACAAAGTTTACACGAGACATCCAACACGCTCATTACATATCACAGTGTGAAAAGTCTAGTGCATAACAAATAATGAGGAAATTAAGTACGAGCATAACTCTAGTACGATTATATGCATAAGAAAATCAATGGAAACCCACGTACGAGCAAAAGCTCCAGTACGAGTTGTAAAACATCACAACTTAAAACATGGTGTGAGCTAGGCTCCAACACATTTCATGCATATTAAAACATCAAAATCTAGTGCGACCGAAGCTCCAACATGATTTAGCTCATATAAATCTAATAGGCGGCTCTATTTCAACAAAACATGCTTAAAACCACAGTTAGCACCTAACTCGTGGTATTTCATGAAATTATGTAGTCAATAGCTAGCTTATCCGTAGATTTCCTTAAACCAAAGCAATGTATTTGGTAAAAATATTAAAACATGATGTTTATACAATTATTAGCCTTACTACCTTTTTTGAAATATTCACTTCCAAAACCAAATCATCTATATCCGAAATCATTTGTACAATTCGTTAATTCTTTTCTAGATGACTATGCGATTACAAAGCCCTATAAATACCCTCAAAATACGTGCAACTACCTCTAGATACTCACAAAATTCCCTTACCTAGAATCGCGTTGAGTGATTCCACTTCCTCAGAGCTACTCAATCGTGCAGTTCGATTCGCTTCTAATGAAATCTCCGAGGCTGCACAAAATTACTTATCACATCAATTTAACCAAATGAAATAAAAATTCTTGCATTTACTA
Source organism: Firmiana major (assembly GCA_033439115.1). NCBI lineage: Eukaryota > Viridiplantae > Streptophyta > Magnoliopsida > Malvales > Malvaceae > Firmiana > Firmiana major. Next base: position 6,772,004 of record CM065908.1, on the reverse strand, counting down.
TAGTGATTCGACTTATTATTTTCATTAACACTTATAAGGCCTCACTTTCTCTTAAGTCCATTTTGATTGCTCTATTCATTTCTCAAGAATCTATTGAACTCTTTAGGTCTATTGATCCACACTAAGCTGGAATTAAGCTCATAATGCCTCTAGTTCATCATTTCCTTCACTATGGCAATTTATCAAACACCTCTTATGCCCATTTCCAATCATCATCCATTCCAACATATGGATTTCACAAAGCTATCTTAAAATCATCTATACACACTAACATCTTTACATGTTTAAATCATCATCAACTCCATGCCATTTTAACATTCTCTCACTAAACCCATTATAGGTCATGGTTGTTTAAGTATGTACATGAACATTTTAGCCAACATTATATACACCAATCAACTCATAAAAATGTTTACATTAACATACTAGAAGATGGTGTAAAGAAATCTTATCTAGCTTGACTTTTTCCTCTTTTTGTCAAATTGGGGAAAAACCTCCGTGTTTCTTCAATCCAAAGTTTGAGCTTCCAATCTTTGACTATGTTGTTCACTTCCTCACTAGGAATAACTTTGCTCAAAGGAACTTCTCTCAAAACTGATTTGATGGTGGTGATTTTTAGAGTGAGAAAGCAAGGTTATTTTTAAAATGGAGGATTTTTGAGATGTCTCACGGAAAATGAAGATTCAGCTGTCGAGTTTTATAGAATTGGCTTCACCAGATCGATCTCCTAAGGTCGAAGATCGATCTGCCCTTGTTTAAACTCCAGAATTCGACAATGCAAGCTAGAGAATCGATCTGCCTATTTACATAAGATTGATACGCTCAAAGGGATAGGATCGATCTTTGTTCATGGAATGGGATTGATCTCGGCCATACAGAAGGCTTCAGAGATCGATCTGCCCTTAAAAGGAGATAGATCTAGCATATCCAGTGGTAACTAGAGATCGATCTGCCTTATGGAAAGAGAACGATCTGGCACAAATAGAAGCAGCTTGAGATCGTTCTTCTTTGGATGAGGGATCGATCTCCCTCTTCCAGAATGCTTGGCATTGTATTTCAAGGCAATGAGATCGATATCCCCTTGCAATGAGATTGATCTGGCTTTCATCCTGTAACATTTCAGTTGTAATTTTCTATATTTTCCAAAGGTAAACTCATATTCAATCACTTCAATACCCATTTTGCATTTCATTCACACTTAACACTAAAAAAATCCAATTCTTATGATTCATTTATTGTGTAACTTGTTTGTGCATCATGGAAATCATGAGATTACATAGAAATTCATGAGCCTTACATTCCTGCCCTCCTTCAAGAAATTTGGTCCTCCAAATTAGAACCAAGTTAACCTGAGAACAACTCCGGGTACTTCTCTTGCATCATTCTCTCTAACTCCCATATAGCTTCCTCTAGAGTGTGATATTGTAAAAGAACTTTCACTAAGGGAATCGTCTTCGACCTCAAGACCTTTTCTTTTCTATCCAATATTCGAACCGACTTCTCAATATACGACATACTCTCATTGAGCTCCAATGGCTCATATCTTATCACATGTGTCAGGTCTGGGTAGTACTTCCAAAGCATAGAGACGTGGAAGACGTTATGAATACCTGCTAACTTCGAAGGCAATGCCAACCTATAAGCCTTATCTCCCACTCTCTCCAGAATCTTGAAGGGTTTGATATACCGAAGGCTCAACATACCCTTCTTACCAAACCTCATAATCCCTTTCGAGGGAGAAACTCTCAAGAATACTGACTCACCTACAGTAAACTCCAGTGGTCTCCATCTCTTGTCAGCATAACTCTTTTGCCAGTTCTGAGCTGTCCGTAACCTCTCACATATCAACTGGACGTCCTCAGAGGCTTGGTGCACTAAATTGAGAGCAAAAATCTGTCTATCACCAATCTCTTTCCATCTAATAGGGGATCAGCATCTGCGTCCATACAGTGCCTCATATGGTGCCATCCCAATACTCACATGATAGCTATTATTATATGTAAACTCAGATAACGGTAGGTGATCATCCCAAGAGCCTCTAAAATCCAGCACACATATTCTCAACATATCCTCCAGGGTCTGTATAGTCCTCTCTGACTGATCATCTGTCTGAGGATGAAAAGCAATGCTAAAACTCAATTAGGGCTCCATCACTTCCTGAAAACGTTCCCAAAAATGGGAAGTGAAGCAGGCATCCCGATCAGAAACAACGCTCACTGGAACATCATGTAACTGAACTGTCCCTCAAACATACAAGTTCGCCAACTGACTCAGAGTATCGGTAGCTCTCATAGCTAAGAAATGGGCTGACTTCATCAACTGATCCATAATCACCAAAATGGTATCATAACCTCTGCGGATCCTCGGTAAACCCATCATAAAACCATCTATACGTGCTTACTAACATCTCTACATGTTTAAATCATCATCAACTCCATGCCATTTCAACTTTCTCTTACTAAACCCAATCTAGGTCATGGTTGTTTAAGCATGTACATGAACCTTTTAGCCAACATTATATACACCAATCAACTCATCAAAATGTCTATATTAACATACTAGAAAATGGTGTATAGAAATCTTACCCAGCTTGACTTTTCCTTTTTTTGCCAAATTGGGGAAAAACCTCTTTGCTCCTTTAATCCAAAGTTTGAGCTTCCAATCTTTGACTATGTTGTTCACATTCTCACTAGGAACAACTTTGCTCAAAGGAAATTCTCTCAAAACTGATTGGATTATGGTGATTTTTAAAGTGAGAAAGCTGGGTTATTATTAAAATGGACGATTTTTTGGATGTCTCATGGAAAATGAAGATTCAGCTATCGGGTTTTATAGAATTAGCTTCACCAGATCGATCTCCTAAGGTCGAAGATCGATCTGCTGTTGTTTAAACTCCAGAATTCAACAATGCAGGCTAAAGGATTGATCTGCCTATTGTATGAGATCGATCTGCCTATTTGCATGAGATTGATCTGCTCAAAGGCATAGGATCGATCTTTGTTCATGGGCTTGGATCGATCTTGGCCAGACAGAAGGCTTCAGAGATCGATCTGCCATTAAAAGGAGATCAATCTGGCCTATCCAGAGTCAACTAGAGATAGATATGCCTTATGGGAGGAGATCGATCTGGCCCAAACAAAAGCAACTTGAGATCGATCTTCTTTGGATGAGGGATCGATCTCCCTCTTTCAGAATGCTTGGCATTGTATTTCAAGGCAATGAGATCGATCTCCCCTTACAATGAGATCGATCTGGCCTTTATCCTGCAGCATTGCAGTTGCAATTTTCCAGATTTTTCAAAGGTAAACTCATATTCAATAACTTCAATACCCATTTTGCATTTCATTCCCACTTAACACTCAAAAATATCTAATTCTTATGATTCATTTATTGTGTGACTTGTTTGTGCATCATGAAAATCATAAGATTACATAGAGATTCATGGGCCTTACACTAGTGGTACGATACAGCTTACTTTGTGTTGTCAACATGATACATTGCACTCTGTAAACCACAACAAAAACTTAGAAAGGTCGTGGGGTGCCCAATGTAAGGGACTTATCACCCTAACCAGAAATTATCAACCATAGCCTATCTCAAAATCCAGTACAAGCAAGTCAGCATGACATACAGTCGACACGAGGGCTCCAGCACGGTTTTCACCCACATACCATATCAAAATCAAGTGCGAGCAGATCTAGATAGTCCACAGATCTCATCATTGCTTCAGCACGATTTCATATACATAAAATAGACAGCTGGCTCCTATCAAATAAAATCGGTGCTCAAAATTAGAGTACAATACATAACACGGTGTCATACAAGGCGAGAGGGTAACAACATCCCATCAAACACTCGTCAAATCAAATCAAACTTCAGAAAATGTGCAATTTAATGGATACAGTCAAATCATGAGCCAGTCTATCATTTCAGCTTGGCTTCTCTTTTTCTCATGGAAAACCTCAATTTGATGCACTTTATACATTTTTAAAATTTCTCAATTTTAGGGGTATTTTCGTAATTTTATCATATTTAGGCATCATAAATATGATTCTATATTTGTAATCCCTACAAAATTGAAAGACTTGAAAACTGCAAAATATATACGCACAACTATCTCTAAGGGCTTGCAAAGATCGCTTACCTGAAATCACGTCGACTACTATTTTCTTTTTTTCCTACTTTCCTGATATCTGTCTATCTGGCTTCGAATATATCTCCGGGAGCTGTAAATAATTATCAATCACATCAATTAACTTTATTAACCTGTATTCCACTTTATATATGGTTAATTTAAAGTATTGGGCCTGCATACTCTTATGGGGCCTTATTCCACCTTAACGAGCCTAACTCTGCCTTAAGCCCATTTTTACTTTACTATTCATTCTATCAAAGCCCATTAGGCTCACTAGGCCCATTAACACATATTAGGCTTTATCTAAGGCTCATTAGCCTTATTGGGTTTAGGGTTTAGGGTTTAGGGAAGCTCTCGGCCATGGCATGGTGGCTGAGCACCATCATACCGCCCATGGCCGAATGACTATCATCACGACGCCATCTTGCCCACGTTTTCACTTGGTATTTTGTCAAACACCTTATGTGTTAACATCATAAGTACATCCAATTCAACAAATTGGTTTATTTTAATCATGCCATCACCATGTACATGATCTAACCTATCCATACATGCACTAAAATCATATGCATACTCATGAATTTACAAATACCACTTTTTTGGTCTAAGCTTGTTCATCACCTTAGGTTATGTTTTTCCATGCAATTCATACACCAATTGTCACGCCCCGAAAATGCGGAAAATAGGGCTAATTTAAAACCTTTTTTTTTACTTGTTAATTCACAATTAAAGGTGCATTCCTGTGCAGTGTCATACATCATCATAATTATCGTTCCCCAGGATCTCATCATGATATAATAAATATTGTATTATACCCATTACTCGATTACAAGTTAATTAATCCTAATACATCCCATACAATGATATACATCAAGTGTCTGCAATTACAATAATAGTCTGGGTACATGAAAAGATAAGATATACCTCAAGATACAATATATATGGCCTGGAGCTCGAATCCTCCACTAGCCACTACTCCATACGTCGCAGGGAAGTCCTTATTCACTTGAAGAACTCTGGGGGGAAAGAAAAACAGGATGAGCTTCTAAATCGCTCAGTAAAGGGGGTAGGGAACTCATTTCATAAACCAAAATGCACATCACAAAAGGTTTATTTGTATGTGAAACTCATTTGAAAACCATAGCATGAAAGTACTCAAAACGACACTCTCATGTGTCAACTCATGTGAAAACATGAAGTAAAAGGCTCACTCTAGAGCAATAACAAAGCATGTGAAAATAACGCGTTAAACACTTTCTCAAATACGTGATAAAATCACAGTAAAAATAATGCACGTGGCACAGCCACTAAACACACGTGGCAAAGCCACTGATTTAAATTCTCACGTGGCATAGCCACAAAACACACTTGGCAAAGCCACTGATTTAAATTCTCACGTGGCATAGCCACAAAACACACGTGGCAAAGCCACTGATTTAATTTCTCGCGTGGCATAGCCACAGAATAGGGTTTCTCAACGTGGCACTGCCACCAATGGGGTATAACGTGGCACAGCCACCAATGGGGTTTCTCAACGTGGCACAGCCACCAATGGGGTTTCTCAACGTGGCACAGCCACCAATGGGGTATAACGTGGCACAGCCACCAATGGGGTTTCTCAACGTGGCACAGCCACCAAGTATACGTGGCATAGCCACAGAATAGGTTATTCTCACGTTACCAGAACGGAGAAGAAATCGGGCTTACATGCAACCAGAGCAATGCCCGGTGTGTACTCACAACTACACACCTAAGTCTTATCACATAAGACTGGTTTGCCTTCACATAGAACTCATGATGGTTTTTCTCTCATAAAACTCATTTGAAATCATTTTGTACTCAACACAAAACGTAATAAAACCGAGTTCCAACCGGCAAAGCACACGCACACATTTCTCAAATCTCAATATTGCCTTAACGTAGAGCCCAGTTATAAACTCATAAAACATTGGGCTCCAACCGGCTATAAAATCGTGTGCAATTTAATCTCAACACAAAACACTCAACATGCTTATTTTATAAACCACAATTCATGCTAAAATAGTTTACAAATCACATACACAAATGGTTTAGATTTCCCTTACCTCTTTGCACCTCGTATAGTGCAATCGTTTCCCCCGTATCACGGACTAGCCTCGCATTCCACTCTGGAACTCCCGAGCTGTCCAAACGATGTTAAAACATCAATACTCAATTATCTCATAACCCTCAATTCTCAAAATCGAGCATAATTGCTCATAACACCTCAAATCTCTTGATTTCTCGTAACTCAACCCTAAACTACAACCTCATTCACAATATCTCAATGTCCTACATTCCTCATGCCAATTATCTAGGCTAATTCTCCACATTGTCTATATTTCCATTTACAGCACAAATTCTCAAAATTACCAAAATTATCAAATATCTACATTACTCCAACTACATTACAATTTCATCAATCCCTAATCCTTTCTCAACTATTTCAACACAATGACAACCACCAATAGCATCAAAATCAGCTCAAATATCAAGATCGAGGTTTAGAAATTACCCAAAGCTTGTGGAGAGATTATCTCTTGCCTCGATTCGATCCGTCTTTCGATTTTCAAGTATGTTGTTCTCCCTTTAATGAGGAACAACTTTCCTTCTTGCCACAACAGCTGATTCGATCGAAAATAGGGGATTTGGATGAGTGAGAAAGTTAGGTTTTCGAAAAAATAGGGGTTGGAAGAGAGAGAAAGTGAAATTGCAGGAGAAAACAGGGTTCCTTATATAGGTTGGAGGTAGGAGATCGATCTGCCTCTTGATGAGATCGATCTGCGTTTGAAATTTGGGGACGATCTGGGCAATTTTATGCCTAGGAGATCGATCTGTCGATGGGTGAGATCGATCTCTTTATGGCTTTATGAGATCGATCTGCTCCTAAGGAGATCGATCTTCTCCCAAACAAAATCATTTGGAGATCGATCTCTTCCTCATGAGATCGATCTTCTCTCAAACAGATTCATAAGGAGATCGATCCTCTTCCATTGGAGATCGATATGCTCCTTAAATTCATCATTCCTTGTCGTTTATAGCTCACCAGATCGATCTCTCCTTCTCCCAGATCGATCTGTCCTCATAGTTCATGCTTATTTCACACACTTAACATATAAATCTCCAATTATAATTCCCACAATTTACTTAGCTCAATAAATTACACTTCAAATTCTTATTACATCAATAAAATATGTCTGAAATTCTCAGATCTCACATCCTCCCCACCTTAAAAGAATTTGGTCCTCCAAATTCAACTCAACTAGTCAAAATAGATGGGGGTATTTCTCCTTCATGAGACTCTCTAGTTCCCAGGTTGCCTCTTCCCTTGAGTGATGTTTCCACAAAACTTTCACTAATGGGATGCTCTTGGTCCTCAGTACCTTCTCCTTTCTATCGAGAATCCGGACGGGTTCCTCAGTGTAGCTCATGTCCTCCTGTATGTCCATCTCATCATACTCTATAACATGAGAAGGGTCCGGGTGGTACTTCCTCAACATAGACACATGAAACACATTGTGTATTCTGCACATCTGTGGGGGTAATGCTAATCTGTAAGCTACCTCTCCCACTCTCTCAAGAATCTCGAATGGTCCTATGTATCGAGGACTCAATTTCCCTTTCTTCCCAAATCGCATGATACCCTTGCTCGGTGATACTCTCAGAAATACTGCATCACCAACATCAAACTCGAGTGGCTGTCTACGCACATCCGCGTAGCTTTTCTGTCTACTTTGTGCAGCCCGTAACCTCTCACATATGAGTTTCACACTCTATACGGCTTGCTCAACAAGCTCGGGAGCATTTATCTTTCTGTCACCGACTTCTTCCCAAGCTACAGGGGATCTACACCTCCTACCATATAGAGCCTCAAAAGGTGCCATTCCAATACTCGCATGATAGCTGTTATTGTACGCAAACTCCGCTAGGGGCAGGTGATCATCCCATGATCCCTTAAAATCCATCGTACACGCCCTCAACATATCCTCCAGGGTCTGAATAGTCCTCTCTGACTGACCATCTGTCTGAGGATGATAGGCGGTACTAAAACTCAATCGAGATCCCATGGACTCCTGAAACTGGGTCCAAAATCTGGAAGTAAATCGGGAATCTCTATCAGAAGTAATACTCACTGGAGCCCCATGTAATCTAGCTATCTCGCTGACATACAGTTCAGCTAAGGCATCCACAGTATCTGTGCTCTTGATGGCAAGGAAGTGGGCACTCTTGGTCAATCTATCCACAATGACCCATATCGCGTCATGACCTCTTCGGGTCCTCGGTAAACCCATAATAAAGTCCATAGTGACATGCTCCCATTTCCATGTAGGTACAGGTAAGGGCTGTAGTAGTCCTCCGGGCTTCCGATGCTCAGCTTTCACTTGCTGGCATACTAAACACCTGGCCACATACTCTGCCACATCTCGCTTCATACCACTCCACCAATACACCTTTCTCAAGTCTCGGTACATCTTAGTACTCCCTGGGTACATGGTGTATCGCGAGCAGTGGGATTCTCTCAATATCTGTCTCTTTAGGGTATCATCGTCCGGTACACAAATCCGTCCTCTAAATCTCAACAATCCATCCTCACTGACGGTGAGATCCGACTGCGAACTCTGTTCAGCTTGGCTAACCATATCTATCAATCTCTGATCACTGCGCTGCCCAGTTCTAATCTGATCCATGATCCTGGGCTCTATCCGCAGGCTAGCCAAAAATCCAGTCTCTACCTCTTTAACTCTGATCCGAAGTTCGACGAACTGCTCTAACAAATCCCATTCCCTGATCATCATAGCAGATATCATACTCTTCCTGCTCAGGGCATCAGCAACCACATTCGCCTTACCCGGATGATAAAGAATCTCGCAGTCGTAATCCTTAAGGAGTTCCATCCATCTCCTTTGTCTCATGTTTAACTCTTTCTGATCAAAGAGATATCTCAAACTCTTGTGATCAGTGAAGATCTGGAATCTTTCCCCATATAAGTAATGTCGTCAGATCTTTAAAACAAATACCACAGCGGCTAACTCCAAATCATGTGTGGGATAATTCCGCTCATGGTCCTTCAGTTGTCGCGATCCATATGCGACCACTCTTCCGTGCTGCATAAGCACACACCCCAATCCTTGATGAGATGCATCACTATACACCGAGAATCCTCCTGATCCCTCAGGGATAGTTAACACAGGTGCCGCTGTCAATCTCCTTTTTAATTCCTGAAAACTGAGCTCACATTGATCAGTCCATATAAATGGAGTCTCTTTGCGCGTGAGCTTAGTCAAAGGAGCGGCAATCCTTGAAAATCCTTCCACAAATCTCCTGTAATACCCTGCCAAACCAAGGAAGCTTCGTACCTCAGTAACTGTCCTCGATCTCTCCCAATTAAGCACAGCCTCCACCTTACTTGGGTCCACTGATACTCCTTCCTCTGAGACTATATGACCAAGGAAAGCTATCCGGTTCAGCCAAAACTCACACTTACTAAGCTTTCCGTATAATTGCTTATCTCAGAGTATCTGAAGTACTAACCACAAATGCTGTGCATGCTCCTCATACGACCGAGAGTACACCAAGATATCATCAATAAAGACTATCACAAACTTATCCAGATAGTCTCTGAACACCTCGTTCATCAATCTCATAAATGCTGCAGGGGCGTTCGTCAATCCAAAGGACATCGCCAGAAATTTGTAATGGCCATACCATGTCCTGAAGGCCGTCTTTGGAATATCTTCTTCCTTGATCCTCAATTGGTGATAGCCCGATCTCAAATCAATCTTAGAAAAGACTGATGCCCCTCTTAGTTGATCAAGTAGATCATCAATCCTGGGCAATGGGTATTTATTCTTCACCGTGGCTTTATTCAACAACCGGTAGTCTACGCATAATCTGAGACTACCATCCTTCTTCTTAACAAATAGTACTGGTGCTCCCCACGGTGAAACACTGGGTCTAATAAACCCTTGATCCAATAACTCCTGTAGTTGTCTCTTCAATTCCTCAAGTTCCACTAATGCCATCCTGTAAGGAGGCTTAGAGATCGGCTGAGTATCTGGTACCAAATCAATGGTAAACTCCAGCTCTCTCTCTGGTGGTAAACCTGGCAATTCATCTGGGAAAACATCCAGAAATTCACAAACCACAGGTATATCCTCAATCCTCGGATGTTCCCGCTCATCGTCTGAGATGAGTGTCTCATAACCTTCACATTAATAATCATATTTAATATTCTCCAAAATAATATTAAAATTCTCAAATTACTTACTAGAATTTCACATATTCATTTCCTCAACATCTCAACCGTACACTGTAAAGTTCAGTTAGGGAGAAAGTTACAACCTTAGTGTAGCAGTCTAAACTCACTCGATTGGTCGCCAACCAATCCATCCCTAAAATTACATCAAACCCATGTATATTCAACATGATTAGATCTGCTGACATCACTCTATCTCCCACCTTTATTTCACATCCTCTACAGATTAACTCAGTTCTCTGGGATTCACGCATAGGAGTATTTACATGTAGTATGTATTCTAGAGGCTCAAACTTCAAGTTTAATCTACATGCAAAATGCTCAGAAATAAACGAATGCGTGGATCCTGAATCAATCAACACATGAGCCTCATAATTACAGACAGAGAGTGTACCTCTTATAGTTTCTGTCGAAGTGTCTGCGGTCTCCTTATCCAGGGCAAACACACGTCCCTGTGCCACAGGTTTCTTCCCTTTCTCTGCCGCAGTGGCCCGTCTCCGGGGATCCACTCTCTGAGGCTGTTGTCTAGTGGGCTCCGGAGCATGTGGTATCTGAGGTTGGGGACAGTCCTTCACTCTGTGACCCATGTCACCACATCTAAAACATCCATGGATCGACCCAGTACAACTTCCCTCATGCGATCGGCCACAGTCCCTACAAACCCTTATCTCCGGCCTGACATATCGAGGGGTCTCCTTGATAATAGGATAGGCTCTGGGTCTCTCTAATCTATCCTTCTGTACCTCAATCCTTCCTCTTCTGAAGGAACCTCTCCGAGCCTCTATTTGGAAAAGTGCTGGCCTCTTGCCCTTATCTCTATTCACCGCTCTGAGCTCATTATGGGATTGTACCATCTCAATCCCTCTTTCAATCTCTTGTGCTCGTCTCAGAGCATCTCCAAACTCAGTAATGCATAGCCCTATCAATCTATCTCTGATGACGGGCTTCAACCCATACACAAACTTCTCTGTGCGGAGCTCTTCACTCTTGAAGGTCTCTGGGTCATATCTCAATAGCGCTGTGAATTGGCTCTCATAGTCATCCACAGACATGTCACCCTGTACCAAACTCAAAAACTCAGCTTGTTTCTTTCTCTGGGCGGCTCGTGGTACATATTGGGTCCTAAAGGCTGTCTGGAACTCTTCCCAACCAATCACATCATGGTGGGACATCAGAATACCCTGGGTAGTACCCCACCAATCTCGAGCTCTCCCCTTCAGCATATAGGCACTCATACTGACCCTCTCAGCATCGGTGCACCCCAGGAAATCAAATATAATTCTTAATTCCGTCAACCACTCCTCAGCCTTTGTAGGATCCTTCTTTCCCCTAAATGCGGGTGGATTCATCTTCAGAAAATCCCTTAGTCGGACCATACTTCTATCCTCAGGCTGGGCGACGGGAGGCACTAGGGGTATGGGAGGTCCTTGTGGTGGTGTAGGGGTAGTATCCGAGGCATTAACTCCAAAGTGTTGCGCGAATAACGCTGCCATCTGCTCAAAACCTTGCCTCACATCGGTCTCAATCCGATTAAATCGAGAGTTAGGACTCTCTGGTTATGGGACAGGTGGCGGAGGGGACTCTGCCTGCCTCCTCGAACGACCTCGTCGTTTACTCATTCTCTATCTCAACTCATCTCCTGCGCGTACATATCAAAATTGATTGAAATCTCAATCCTCAATTTCAGTTCATGACCAGACTATTACAGGCACTTGGGATGTATTCTATTTCACTTAACCGACACTGACAGTACTAGACACCCTAAGCTCTGATACCAAGAAAACTCTGTCACGCCCCGAAAATGCAGAAAATAGGGCTAATTTAAAACCTTTTTTTTTACTTGTTAATTCACAATTAAAGGTGCATTCCTGTGCAGTGTCATACATCATCATAATTATCGTTCCCCAGGATCTCATCATGATATAATAAATATTGTATTATTCCCATTACTCGATTACAAGTTAATTAATCCTAATACATCCCATACAATGATATACATCAAGTGTCTGCAATTACAATAATAGTCTGGGTACATGAAAAGATAAGATATACCTCAAGATACAATATATATGGCCTGGAGCTCGAATCCTCCACTAGCCACTACTCCGTACGTCGCAGGGAAGTCCTTATTCACTTGAAGAACTCTGGGGGGAAAGAAAAACAGGGTGAGCTTCTAAATCGCTCAGTAAAGGGGGTAGGGAACTCATTTCATAAACAAAAATGCACATCACAAAAGGTTTATTTGTATGTGAAACTCATTTGAAAACCATAGCATGAAAGTACTCAAAACGACACTCTCATGTGTCAACCCATGTGAAAACATGAAGTAAAAGGCTCACTCTAGAGCAATAACAAAGCATGTGAAAATAACGCGTTAAACGCTTTCTCAAATACGTGATAAAATCACAGTAAAAATAATGCACGTGGCACAGCCACTAAACACACGTGGCAAAGCCACTGATTTAAATTCTCACGTGGCATAGCCACAAAACACACGTGGCAAAGCCACTGATTTAAATTCTCACGTGGCATAGCCACAAAACACACGTGGCAAAGCCACTGATTTAATTTCTCGCGTGGCATAGCCACAGAATAGGGTTTCTCAACGTGGCACTGCCACCAATGGGGTATAACGTGGCACAGCCACCAATGGGGTTTCTCAACGTGGCACAGCCACCAATGGGGTATAACGTGGCACAGCCACCAATGGGGTTTCTCAACGTGGCACAGCCACCAATGGGGTATAACGTGGCACAGCCACCAATGGGGTTTCTCAACGTGGCACAGCCACCAAGTATACGTGGCATAGCCACAGAATAGGTTATTCTCACGTTACCAGAATGGAGAAGAAATCGGGCTTACATGCAACCAGAGCAATGCCCGGTGTGTACTCACAACTACACACCTAAGTCTTATCACATAAGACTGGTTTGCCTTTACGTAGAACTCGTGATGGTTTTTCTCTCATAAAACTCATTTGAAATCGTTTTGTACTCAACACAAAACGTAATAAAACCGAGTTCCAACCGGCAAAGCACACGCACACATTTCTCAAATCTCAATATTGCCTTAACGTAGAGCCCAGTTATAAACTCATAAAACATTGGGCTCCAACCGGCTATAAAATCGTGTGCAATTTAATCTCAACACAAAACACTCAACATGCTTGTTTTATAAACCACAATTCATGCTAAAATAGTTTACAAATCACATACACAAATGGTTTAGATTTCCCTTACCTCTTTGCACCTCGTATAGTGCAATTGTTTCCCCCGTATCATGGACTAGCCTCGCATTCCACTCTGGAACTCTCGAGCTGTCCAAACGATGTTAAAACATCAATACTCAATTATCTCATAACCCTCAATTCTCAAAATCGAGCATAATTGCTCATAACACCTCAAATCTCTTGATTTCTCGTAACTCAACCCTAAACTACAACCTCATTCACAATATCTCAATGTCCTACATTCCTCATGCCAATTATCTAGGCTAATTCTCCACATTGTCTATATTTCCATTTACAGCACAAATTCTCAAAATTACCAAAATTATCAAATATCTACATTACTCCAACTACATTGCAATTTCATCAATCCCTAATCCTTTCTCAACTATTTCAACGCAATGACAACCACCAATAGCATCAAAATCAACTCAAATATCAAGATCGAGGTTTAGAAATTACCCAAAGCTTGTGGAGAGATTATCTCTTGCCTCGATTCGATCCGTCTTTCGATTTCCAAGTATGTTGTTCTCCCTTTGATGAGGAACAACTTTCCTTCTTGCCACAACAGCTGATTCGGCCGGAAATGGGGGATTTGGATGAGTGAGAAAGTTAGGTTTTCAGAAAATGGGGGTTAGAAGAGAGAGAAAGTAAAATTGCAGGAGAAAACACGGGTTCCTTATATAGGCTGGAGGTAGGAGATCGATCTGCCTCTTGATGAGATCGATCTGCGTTTGAAATTTGGGGACGATCTGGGCAATTTTATGCCTAGGAGATCGATCTGTCGAGGGGTGAGATCGATCTCTTTATGGCTTTATGAGATCGATCTGCTCCTAAGGAGATCAATCTTCTCCCAAACAGAATCATTTGGAGATCGATCTCTTCCTCATGAGATCGATCTTCTCTCAAACAGATTCATAAGGAGATCGATCCTCTTCCATTGGAGATCGATCTGCTCCTTAAATTCCTCATTCCTTGTCGTTTATAGCTCACCAGATCGATCTCTCCTTCTCCCAGATCGATCTGTCCTCATAGTTCATGCTTATTTCACACACTTAACATATAAATCTCCAATTATAATTCCCACAATTTACTTAGCTCAATAAATTACACTTCAAATTCTTATTACATCAATAAAATATGTCTGAAATTCTCAGATCTCACACCAATCAACTCCATAAAATCCCTAGATTAACATATATGAAGTTGGAAGATAGAAAACTCACCTAGCTTATACTTTTCCTTTTGGCTGAGACTTGTGGAAGGAGTTGGCTTCTCCAATTCAGCTTTTTGGTTGTTCATTTTAGACTATGTTATTCTCCTCACTATAGGTAACAACTTTGTTGAAGACAACTTGTTCCAATTCGGTTTGTAGGGGGTGAAATCTAGAGTGAGAAAGGTTAAAGCTTTATGTTTCAATGGTGGAAAATTGGTTAAGGATGATGAACCTGAGAGCCTTAGTGTATTTTCTGGTTTTTACCTTCTAAAAATTCACCCAACATCTTATTAAATCAGCCCATGAAGTGGGCTTGGCATTGGATTTGGGCTTGGCACATTTTGGGCTTTAGTTTTGGGCTTGAACATTTACTAATGGGCTTTCGATTTGGGCTTTCATTTGGGCTTTCGATTTGGGCTTTTCTTCTAGGTTATTGGGCTGGATTTTCATAGTTATCTGGGCCCACTATATGTCTTAAACTTCAGCCCAATTGGTGGCCCAAGTTTGGCCCATTTTGCCTACACATTCGGCCTATTAGTTTCCATGTTTAAATTGGGCCTCTGAATTTCAATCTTAGCCCAATATCTTTTCTTAAAATTTCATCCCAATTAAATTAATCCAAATTCAATTTAATTTATTTTTCATATACTAGAGGCTAAAAATTGAGTGTTTTAACCAAAAATAATTTTTCCCATGTTTAACCCTAGTTGGGTTAAACTTTAACCATGGTTAGTTCTTATGGTCAAAGTCAACATTGTCTAGGTTGTTTTGACTTTTTTTGCCATTGACCACGTTGAATTTTGTCTAAGAATCCCAAAAATGTTGTTTCTCATGGTTAAGACTCTCATCTCTTCGTTTTAGTCATTTTCGAGAGGTGAAAATGCTAAAAACAGCTCAAATGATTGATTTTAAGCTTATTTGGGTCTTTTTTGGCATTTTCGGTTCTTCGACCTTATCGGGACCAAACCAAACCAACTTTCCTTCTTGGACTATCCTTATTTTCATATTTTAAGTTCTTATCTTTAGTCAGAATGGTTGGTATCCCTTCGGTTTAGCCTAAGCTTATTTTAGCTCACAAATAGCATTTTTATGCCTTTAAGGCATTTTCTATTTTTACTTGTACCTTGGATTGTAATAAAATATTTCTTATGATTCTGATAACATATAAAAATCTGTACAATGGTGAATCATAACAAAAACCGTGGGTCTTACAATATGCAAATAGAAAAAAAATTCCTCGTTACAAGTTAGAACATTTACAAAATCAATGATACCAACTTGTTATGGAATAATTTACTGACCTTAAAGCTATCCTTAACAAGTTTAAACAATATCCAATGAACATGAATGGATCAATTGTAGTGTCTTCTATAATTGATAAACTTCCAACGTCATGGAAAGATATCAGGAAAAATTTGAAACATAAAAGGAAGAAATCTCTCTTGATTATCTTCCAAATTATCTTTGAATTGAAGAGTAATCTCGTAAAGATAATAAAAAAGAAAATGAGACTAACATCTCCAAAGTCCATGTGATGAAGGATGCCATTTCTAACAAGAAATCCAGAAAGAAGAAGAACTTTATACCAAAAGTTAGAAATTTAAGAAAGGTGCTTGCTTCCATTATGAAAAATTAAGGCACTTAAAAAAGGATTGTTGTGTCGTCAAAAGGAAGAAAGAAGCACCCATTGCGACCAAGGATAACTTTTTTGCTATGATTATTGAAGTCAATTTCATTAAAGACAAAGTAGCATGGTGGATAGATTCTAGTGTTACAAAACTTGTGTGCATAAAAAACGCTATGTTCAAAACTTTCAAATAGGAAGTAGATGGCAATGTACTTTACATGGGGATTCTTCTTCAACTGAAATCAAAGGTATAGGAACCATAGATTTGAACTTCACTTTTGGAAAATATTAACTTTAACTAATATTTTGTATGTTCCAAAAGTTAGGAAGAATCTAGTGTCTGCTAGTTTACTCAATAAGTTTGGGTTCAAAGTTGTCTTTGAAAGGAATATGTTTATACTATCCAATGGTGAACTTTTAGTAGGAAAGGGATATGCCAATAAAGGCATGTTTAAACTTAACATGTCATGACCCTTTTTCATCCTTTGCACTCGAAACTCACCATAAATTTTTCACTTTTTCATTTCTTTACCCAGTCGTAAACAACTCTCACCAATAGCAGTTGGGCTATGAGTCAGTATTAATCGTCATTTACCATTCATCTTTCAATTAATCAAAAGCAAACACATACATTTGAAAGTTTAAGTTCTATACTTATACATGTTCGCTAACACTTACATCCTCTATATTACAATTCAAAATGATTACTGTGCTATTACATGTTTAGATATAAAAAGAATTCCGGTGTGTATACCTCTTGGTGATGGAGAGCAACGGATATCCAAATACAACACCTCAGTCCTTCACGAGGCTACTATGCGGGCTTTGTAGAGGGGGGAAAATGAAATGGATGAGTAACCACACGCTCAGTAAGGCAATAATGCAAGCATGGTAGATAACTACACTATCTCCATGTTTATAATGTCATGGATAAAAATCATTAATATCCAGAGCATGAGGAAATATTAAAATTATGCCACATGTATATACATATATCATGTACTGAAAAACATGAAAATAGGCATGTAAACATAGAAAATCATCATGTAAAACTTCTCATGCTCGCCAAGATAAAACTCATATATCCATATCAAGACATAGATAACACGTCACCAATAGAAATACCAACTGTTTAAGAAAACATCCCTCAAGGCTCGACCTCTCCCTCGGGTCTATCCTGGACAACACAAATCATGATCGGTATACAAAACCATGTGATGTCATGTGAGACAGGAGGTCACTATATAATCGAGGACTTTGTTGGCCAACTATGTCATTATCAACCCAGACCACACGGATCCTGGTGTGCAGGGCGTCATGCTGGAACAGAGGTGGGTTAGTCTTATGCCAGACTTTCAAATCAAAGTCATAACCTCACGGTACAGTGTACTCCATGTGATATACACGGTACAACGTACTTTATGGACCCATATCATGGTTCGGGGTGCCTGTCATATGTCTTATCTACCTCATGCCATGTATAACCTACTCAGTCTCAAGTGCACGTGCGAGCATCTCATCTGTGTGACTAGCAGTCTACACGAGGCATCCAGCACGACTCGTGCGAGCATCTCATCTGTGTGACACACAGTCTACACGAGGCATCCATCACGACTCATTACACATCATAGTGTTGAAACCAGTTCGAGCTAAGCTCTAGCACGATTCATGCATCATCGACAAATACCCGCGTATAAGCAATACTCTAGTACGGTTTTATGCATAATAAACAAAGAGGAAATCATGTACGAGCATAGCTCTAGTATGGTTTAAAACATCATAACTCAAAACATGGTGTAAGCTAAGCTCCAGCATATTTCATACGTATTAAAGACATTAAAATCCAATGCGAACGAAGCTCCAACATCATTTAACTCATATAAATTCGATAGACGACTCCACTTCAACAAAACACATTCTAAATCAAAATTAGCAACTGACTCGTGCTATTTCATGAAACTATGAAAAATCAAATAGCCTGCCTATCCATAAATTTGCTTAAACCAAAGCAATGTATTTCATGGAGATATCACAACACGATATTTGTACAATTATTAGTCTTACTACCCCTTTTTGTAAGATTCATTTTAAAACCAAATCATCTATATTTGTAGTCATTCACGCAAATAATTAATTCCTCTCTAGATAACCAACACAATTTCAATACCCTATAATCACCCACAAAATACGTGCAGTTACTTCTAAACACTCATAAAATTCACTTACATGGAATTGCGTTGAGTGATTCCACTTCTTAAGAGTTGTTCGGTCGTGCCGTTAGATTCACCTCCAATGAAATCTCTGGGGCTGCACGAAATTACTTATCTCATCAATTTAATCCATAGTAATACAATTTTTGTGTTTACTATAGTCGATTCGTCTTATGGTTTTCATTAACACTCATAAGGTCCCATTTTCTCTTAAATCCATTTTGATTGCTCTATTCTTTTCTCAAGAATTTATTGAACGCTTCAAGCCTATTGATTTACACTAAATCGGTTTAAGCTCGTAACACCTCTAGTTCATCAATTCCTTCACTATGGCAATTTGTCAAACACCTTTTATGCCCATTATCAATCATCATTTATTCCAACATATATATTTCACAAAACTATCTTAGAATCACCTATACATGCTTAAATCATCATCAACTCCATGACATTTCAATTACCTCTCACTAAATCCATTTTAGGTCATGGTTGTTTAGCATGTAAATGAATATTTCATCCAACATTATATACTTTAAATCACTCATCAAAATATCTAGATTAACATACTATAAGATGGTGTATAGGAATCTTACCTAGCTTAACCTTTTTCCTCTTTTTACCAAAATGGGGAAAAACCTCTTTGCTCCTTCAATCCAACAAATAAAATGTTGGCTCCAAGCTATGTTGTTTTTCTCCTCACAATGAATAACTTTGCTCTAATAGCTTTTTTCTCAAATCTTTATAGAATGAGGTGTATTCTAGAGAGAGAAAGCTTGGTATTTTGGGTAAAAATGGAAGGGTTTTTGGATTTTCTCATGGAAATGAAGATTCAGCCGCCCAGTTTTTATAGAAAACGCATTATGAGATCAATCTCCAAGGTTATGAGATCGATCTGCCCTTACTTAAACTCCTTCAAAAATTCATCATTGCAGGCCATGAGATCGATCTGCCCATTGCATGAGATCGGTCTGCTCAAGGGAATAGGATCGATCGTTGTTCATGGAGTGGGATCGATTTGGTCCAGGCAGAGACCTTCAGAGATCGATATGGCCTTAAGAGGAGATCGATCTGGCCTATCCAGAGGCTACTGTAGATCGATTTGCCTTATGGGAGGAGATCGATCTTGTTCAAGCCGAGGCAACTTAAGATTGATCTGCTTGCAATGAGATCGATCTACCATGTATTATGCAGCATTTCAGCTGTAATTTTCCTAGATTTTCCCAAGTTAAACTCTCATTCAATCACTTCAATATCCATTTTGCATTTCATTCACACTTAACACTCAAAGACATCTAATTCTTATGATTCATATATTGTACAATTGTTTGTACATCATGGAAATCATAAGATTACATAGAAATTTATGAGTCTTACATAACATATCTCATTTCAATATAAATAAAAAGATGAATGATTTAGCTTATATTGTTGTCCTTTAATTTATGGCATAGTAGATTAGGATATATGAATTATGATAAAGTAATTGAAATTTCTAAATCTCACTTGGTAAAAAGAATTATGATAAAGTAATTGAAATGTAGTACTTGCATGCTAACTAAAATAACAAAGAAACCATTTACTAAGGTAAAAAGAAATTCTAAGTTGTTAGAAATAGTGCCTATTTTCTCTCACTTTTTACCAATGTTGACCACTTCTTTGATTCTCCAAATTGGTCCTCAACTGTAAATCATCATACATATATATATATATATATATATATATATATATATATATATATATATATATATACATCCAAAACAACAATAAAATCCAACTAAGAACATTTAAAATCAAGTTTTCTCTCACCTCATGAACAAGATAGTTTCTATCCCTGATTTTCTCTCTAGGATTTCACCTAGCATATGACATTCATTGTAGC
The DNA here is from genome assembly GCA_033439115.1 of Firmiana major. NCBI lineage: Eukaryota > Viridiplantae > Streptophyta > Magnoliopsida > Malvales > Malvaceae > Firmiana > Firmiana major. The sequence goes on along the minus strand of CM065908.1, from coordinate 6,751,437 downwards.
TAAAATTTTTATATGTTGTAGAGGGGTCAAGTAGGAAGATTCTATCTTTCTTAGTCAATATCAGAAAATGGCTGAAAGGGGCTCAAAAAACCGTACAAGCAAAGTTGGACAATAACGCCTATGGGAAGAAGATGGAGGTAGTTCTCTCTCGTCTGATGAGTTTTCCATGAAACAAAATAGGATGGAAAGCTTATAGAGTGTGGAAGAAATATGGAGGCTTAGAATTTTTGGGCCTCGGTATGGGCCTCAAATTGGGTCAACATTGCTGGGTATACCATTTCCTGAAAACATAATACCCATTGCCTGATTAGAAAAATCATTAAAAAATATTTCTAGTCCAATTTCTTCCAAATTCTCACTTTTGAATTGTACTAATATGTCTCTAGTATCTCTCATAAAAATTTGGGGCCCACTTATTTAAGAAACGTTTCCCGATTGGGCCCATTTTGCATGACTTGGTCATTACCGAACAATGTAACTTAAGGTTTTCGGTTTACTTTAAAAATTCATTCGGCCATCAAAACCTTCTTATTTCCAATCAATATTCATCCTTAATGTAAATCATACCTTATAATAATTTCCCATGGCTTTGGAATAATTGTTGTGAATTTCTAGAATTTATTCCGAATTTATTTCTCTTATTTGGCCTATTTGCTCGGTTTAGTGAAAACCCGAGTTTTACTAATTTTTTTTCACTTACAAAACCTTAGTTCTTAATTTTTAATCGTCAAAACATATTCATATTCATATTTCCTTGAAGAATACTTAGGTTCACTTTCTTACCTCGAAATACGTGCCTCGAGCTTTATACGCACTATTTCGGCATTTCGGTTCTCTTGGTCCCTACATAAAATTTACATGAGTTTAGACTTCTCAATGTAACTTTAAAGTAAGTCTTAATCGTGAGAAAATATGGGTCTCATAGATCACATTTCTTTAAATCATCTCTATAAATGGAGATGCTAAGTTTCATCTCTAAAATATATAAAAAAATATTGAAATACACTAAAATACTCAGAACTCTCTTATCCACTCTCAATCTTTTAAAAAAAAAAAAAACAAAGTCTTTTAGACATTGTTTTATTGTAAAAGACATGGCTAAGATAAAATATTTTTGTATTTGTTAATAGTGTTTAGTGGTTTAATATTACAAGTGCAAGGTGATATTAAAAAAGGGTTTGGCTTTATTATTTCTTGAGGTTATTTAAATAATCCTCTTTGCATACCGTAATTGGTGGTGGTGAAATAAGTCTTAAGGAAAGGGACACTATACCAACAGGCTTTGAAGTCAATACTAAATTTTATTTGTGATTGTTCATAAAAGAAGTCCAATCTCTAAAAGTTAAAGTCCAAGGCAAAGTTTTAGTTTTTATTTTCATTCAACCTTAAGTAGACAAATTTTTGTAATCATTTGTTTAACTTACATGTCACACCAAAGCAAATGAACAACACTAGTTGATTACCTAAATTTACCATCTCATAGAAACAAGCTTCAATCAATAAATGCTCCATGTAACATATGGACATGGAACTTATCAATCGCCCACGACGAGCAAACTACTCCACATTGACCAAAGCTCCACAAAGCACTTACCTATGCAATGAACCCTCAACATTAGATGGAAAAGATGACCCAAAAGCCTAAAACATAAAGATTATATAAATCTCTTAATGTAACTTCTTGAGGGAAACCTCTCTTAAGCTGCCAATTGGGCCATTCACAAGCTTAAGGGCGAGTACTTTACAACTATAGTATGCCTAATGGGTAATTTTTAAGCCTAACCTTGCAGGTTTCTTGGGTCATGCATAAGTGGAATATACATGAACATATGAGGTTCAATGCAACGAAAGTAAAAAGTTTTACCTAAAAAATAGATCCCAATGGATTTTTTTGATCAAGAACATTCAAATCAAATCATGCAATTTAAACATTAAGAATCATAAAAAAAAAAAGGTTTCAAGAAACATACCAAAGCTTTAGATATCGTAATCTAAGACTTTTTTCCTTGTTGAGAATGCTTCATCCTCTTGTCTTGAATCACAAAACCACCCCATGTGTGATGGTCTTTAATGTAAGTTCATACATGTTTTAAGAAGGTTGGGTTGTATCATGACCGTCACCATGTTCATAGCTTGAGCTTTATTGACTCACCACAACTTTCTTTCAATCTCTTGAATCTTACAATCATGAAGAAAACACTTTTCTTGAATCAAAAAAAAGAGAGAGAAAATAGAGGATAAAGGGATGGGATACAAACACTTCATCCCTTTTTCTCAATGTTTGTGGTTGTCCTTGATGTTCTATTTATAGGTAGGGTAAATGCATTTCATTAATGGGTACATTTACCTTTTATTCGTTAAACTTATTATAATTGCAATTAAGTCTACCTTTTCATTAAATTATTTAATTAGAGGTAAGGCCCAATTATAATTAAGGGTAATGGATCTCAACTTAATTAAACTCTTTTAATTAAGTAAATAATCCCTTTTAATTATAAATTGTCCCAATAACTTAATTAAACTCATTTAATTAAGTAATTTGTCATTTTTAATTAAATAATCCTTTTTAATAATAATTTGTCCCAATAACTTAATCAAAACTCATTTAATTAAATTTACTTTATTAAACTCATTTAGTTAAGCCCAATAATACTTTTATCTAAAAAGTTTAAATGGGAAATCCCAAATATTTCTAGATCAATCTATTTTCATCCATTAGCTACTTTTTTTTGTGCATGACCAATTATGCTCCTAACATCATGACAATGAACTTGAATAGCAATTTGAATTCATAGATAAAATTAAGCATCTAGTAATACCTTATGATCACCTAAATGTTAGAGAGTTTAAGAGTGATTCTTAACTTAAGCCTTCAATGATAGCCTCTTAATATAACTAATATTTTTCCATTAACTCTCAGAATAGATAAGCATGGTGTAGTGTCTACATTCCTCATATTAGTTCTTGCAACTTTAAGATTGACTCCAAAGAATCTTATGAAACCGATTTCATCAATGACTCATTATGCCATGCCAATGGACTTGCGTAAGTCAATATTAAGTCATGAATAATAGAGATATGTCCCTTAAATTCTCTTGAGGGTGATTGATCTTCTCCGAATGACTTATCTACCTTCGTGCTTTAGGCCACAACCAAAATAACTTTTTTTAGGCATTTAGGTAACCAAACTCGTAGAGGTAAAGTCAAAGTGTGACATCCACATATAAGATGACTTAGTGCCACAAGTCAAAAGAGCACTTACACTGCTGTCACATGAGAATATTTCTATAGACACTTGAGAGAAACTACTTAATGGAATTCTCATGTCCGCTTGTGTTTAATAAACTTGTTCTCTAACAAACACCCACAAGTTATCTTTAAGTATCTCGCATATGTCAATTTATGATATCAATTGCTTACTTTAAAAGTAAAAGGCTTAGCATATGCTAGTCTCTTAGTAAATTATCAATGCCTATTTTTGACAATATAATGGCTAGGAAAGGATTTTAGGATCAAAGTTTTGATGCATAAGGATCTCATAATTATAATTCTTTATAAATCCTTTGCAAGGCTAGTATTGTTTCTTGGGCTTCACCATATTTAGTGATAGATAAACCCTATTACTATTAATCTAAATAGTGAATGGAAAACTTTATGTCACTTTCCATAAGTGATAATGCATTGCTATGGTATCATGCCTTTCACTTAGTGCCTTGACGTCGTGCGAGAGACATACATGTATGCTGTATGGGCACAAGATACTACGATAAATCATATACCACGAGTAGCAAAGGTAACCACCACACAAGTGAAGACAAGTACTACCCGGTCCAACGTATTGGGCACCATGAGTGGCAGAGCTAGATCGCCACTGTCACAACCTCTTTTTCCTAAAAATCACTACAAATTTTTCGTTTTTTTTCATTGTCTTACCCGTCGTGAACAGTTTCACTACTAACAGTTGGGCTATGAGTTGACATTAGTCCCTCTTGTCATGTTACTTACTTTAACATCTATTTCCATATCACATTTACATATTAGGATCTACTATCCTTTGACTTTAACTAATTACATTCATAACTGTATTTACATAGGTTTACATCCCTGATATTCCACTCATGTACAGTATTGTGCTTTTACGTGTTTAGATACAAAAACTATACAAGTGTATATACCTTGTCTCGATAGGAAGCAGTGGACAATAGGAATGCAAGACCACTGTCGCTTTTTTCTACTAAAAGTACTCTGTAGGGGGAAAATGAAACGGTGAGCACAACTTGCTCAATAAGGCAATAATGTAAGCATGTAGATAACTACACTATCTACATGCTTATAATGTCATGATATAAAAATCATTTATATCCAGAGCATGAGGTAAAATTAAAACTATGCCACATGTATATAAATATATCACGTACTGAAAACATGAAAATAGGCATGTAAACATGGAAAATCATCATGTCAACGTCTCATGCTCAACACATTAAAAACTCATCATAAAACAACCCCTCAAGGTTTAACACCTTATAAAAACTCAGTAAAACTCATCAACAAATTATTAAAACCATATTTCGTTTTAAAATCACAAATCGAGACGCAACCCCTCCTTCAGGTCTGCGTTGGTCTATCTAGACCGTATGATATCACGTGAGGTATGTAGGTTACTATATAAGGAAAAATCGAGGACTATGTCCCTGTGATCCCAGGCTACATGGATCCCGGTGTGTCGGGTATCACGGCTGCAACGGAAGGTGGGCCAGTCCTACCTGCCAAAATATCAAACCACTAATATCATAGTCATGACTACACAGTACAGCATACTCTGTGTGACATACACGGTACAACGTACGCCATGAACCCATATCATAGTCTGGAGGTGTCTGCCATAGGTCTTATCTACCCTATACCATGTCGATAACCAACCCATGTCTCAACATACACGTGCGAGCATATCATATCACTGTGACACACAGTCTACAGGAGGCTCCTACACAGCTCTATGCATGTCACATCACGTCTAGTGCGAGCAAAACTCCAGCACGACGCCATGCATATCATGATATCTAAAATCCCGTGCGGGCGAAGCTTTAACATGGTTTTATGCACATACAAAATCCTCGTACCAGTAACGCTCCAGTACAACTTTCATGCGCAGTAAATCAGTGTAAATCATGTACGAGCAAAGCTCCAGTACGATTTTATACACAATAAATCAATGTAAAATTACGTATGAGCAAGGCTCCAGTACGATTTTCAAGCATATAAATCAGTAAAACTCAGTGCGAGCGAGGCTCCAGCACTCTGTATATGAGTTAAAACATTAAAAATCTAGCGTGAGCAAAGCTCCAGCATGATTAAACTCATATAAATCTAATAGGCAACTCTATTTCAACAAAATACGCTCAAAATCAAAGTTAGCACATGACTCGTGCTGTTTCATTAAATTATGAAATCAATAGTGTCAGACCCAGATTTTATGTAGCTGGTTCCTTATGATTCCTATGTGTATGAACACTCTATTATTATAGTTGAATCATAAGAAGAGTATTTTCTAGATTTAAAGTGTTAGTAAAATGATTTAACACGCAAAAGTTACATAAAAAGCCTAATGTGAGCTATAAGAGTCACAGGCTAAACCAAGTGGATCTGAATCATTCTGACTAAAAATAAGAACTTAAAAGAGAAAGCATAGAGAGCTCATGAAGGAAAGTCAGCTTGATTTAGTCCCGAACATAGAAAACAAGAGTAAAAGCTAAAAAAGGTAAAATGGACCCTTTTGGCGAGTTAAGGTATTTAAGGTGTTTCGGGTGCAATTATCCACCGGGAACAGTTGAAACATAAAGACGAGAGTGTAAGACATAGGATATGACACTTTCAGAATTTTTAGAAAAAGTCAACTTGGTCAATGGTTAAGGAAAAGGTAAACTATAGTTAAGAAAAGTGAACTTTTACCATAGTTGACTAATCAAGGTTAGAAATTAACCTAAGTATGGAGAAAAAATTGGAGAAAAATATTCTTGGTCAGAATACAAGATAATCATCCCCGAAAGTAAGGAAAATTTATTCGAAAGGATTCCGGATTAAATTAAATGGTTAAAAACGTAATGGGCATAAGATGAAAATTTTAAAGCCCATTAAGGTATACCAAACGTATATCAAAATTCTTAAGTCCCTTAGACCAAATTGTTGGACCAATTGATCGACCAAATATTTAGACAATTAAAGGCCCGAGGTATAGTAAATATTTTAGCCCGAAAACCGATTAAGAAAGCCCAAACCGAGAAGCCCAAATGGAAAGCCCATGAGATAAATATCTAACCATAGTTAAAGCTTAACATGACTCATAAGGTGACTCATAAGGTGGCTCATGACTAAGGCTTAGGAAGTCAAGTATAATGGCTGGAAAGTAAGGCTTAATGGCTAAGTAAGTGGCTTATAAAATCAGCCACACCATTGTCATCTTCATCACACCATTCTCGGCTACACAAGGAAACCATTTAAACAAATTTATCCAAGCTTTCTCTCACTAGAAATCACTAGGAATTAGGCATATTTGGAACTTGTATCCTTCATAGAAGTTGTTCCAAATTGAAAGGAGAGTGACATATGTTGGAATTGGCTATCAAGGAGCCATTGTGAGATCTGAGAATTTTAGATATATTTGAATTATGTAATATGAACTTGAAGTGTAATTTATTGAGCTAAGTGAATTGAGGAATGATAATTGGAGATTTATATGTTAAGTGTTTAAAATAAGTGTGAAGTTATGAGGACAGATCGATCTGGGAGAAGGAGAGATCAATCTGGTGAGTTAAAAATGACAAGGAAGGAGGAATTTGAGGAGCAGATCGATCTCCAATGGAAGAGGATCGATCTCCTTGTGATTCTATTTGAGAGAAGATCGATCTCATGAGGAAGAGATCGATCTCCAAATGATTCTGTTTGGGAGAAGATCGATCTCCTTAAGGAGCAGATCGATCTCATAAAGCCATAAAGAGATCGATCTCACCCCTCGACAGATCGATCTCCTAGGCATAAAATTGCCCAAATCGTCCCCAAAATTCAAATACAGATGTAAGACCCGAATTTAATTAAAATATGAAATGAATGAGTAATTGTGAAGGGAAGTCGGGTTAAATTAATCCCGAACACGTGTAAGGGCAAAATGGTTAAAAGACCAAAGGTCGGTATAATTTCGATAAGAAAAATTTAATTAAAACATGGATGTAAGAAATCTTGGTCAATAAAGGTGAAATAAATTTATGTTGGGTTAAACTGATCAAGATATTAATTTATTGGAATTAATCGGGATTAATTGGAATTTTTAGTAAGGAAAAATAATCCCGAAAATAATCGAAAAATATACCAAAAAGTCATTCGGGACAATATCCCGAAAATACGGAGAAATTATACCCGAAAAAGAGTTAAAATATAATAAATAAATTAAATTAAATTAATTAATTTAGAATTAAAAAAATAATATAAGGTAGATATTTTGGGATTTTATAGAGTATTTTATTGAATAGTAAATTAATTAAAATAAATAAATAATAATAATAAAATTAATAAAAAAAAAAGGTTAACTGAAACAAAAAAAAAGGGGGGGGGACGAATCGCGAAATCGCGATTGGAAAACAGAAGCAGAGGCCCAGCCCCTGCCGGCGGCCAGGAGACCAGGCGAGGCCGACGAAGGCAAGCCCGACGAGGGCCGACCCACTACCGGCCCCGTGGAGGCATCGACGGCGACGAGGAACGGCGAAAATCGAGGAACCAAAACCGGAAAGAGAAAGGAGAATCGCCGGCGATCAGAGCTGATCTGGGGCCGGCCACCACCAGCCAAGCGTCCCCAAGGCGTGGGCGACACGATTGGTGGCCACACCGGCGGGCAAGACGATGGCCAGCGCCGGAAACGGAGGGAGGACAGAAATGGGTCCGACGGCGAAGAGGAGAACAGCCGGACCGGCCACTTTCCGGCGACGTTGAGGCGAACCAAGCCCAGATCTGAGATGCGGACAGCCTTGCGAAGCCACTGGCGGTGGAAGCCGACGGAGAACCGACCGGAAAAGGGGTGAACCGGGGGTGAACCGGCCAAACCGGGGTGAACCGGCGGTCTGAACCGGTCCGAACCGGACTGAACCGGTTCAGCCAAAAAGAGAAAAAAAGGAGAAAAAAAGGGAAAAAGAAAAAGAGGAAAAAATTGGGGATAATTCCGGTGATGCAATCGAGCTTCGGGTAAGTCGATAAGCGGTCAAATTGACCCGATTTAAATTTGGAATATTTTATTTAATTAAATTTCGATCGAAAAGTTTACCTGAAAATGTAATTAATTGTGTAGCTCGACGATTGGCATCCACCGAGGGCTCGAGACAGTCTCGATTTGCGGACTAGCATGGAATCTCGGGTAAGTGACCCCTATTTACGACAATTTTCTCGTTATGCGTGATATTGATTTAATTTCCGCATAAATTGAATTAAATTATGGAAATTTAGATTAATTGTCGTAAATATTAAATTTAGCTATTCGAGAATTAGAACGAGGCCCGATAAATTATTGGTGGGCCCAGTGAGCCCAATAGGCCTCGATAAAGTGAGAATTAAGTGGAAAATGGGCTTAAGGCCGATTAAGGCCCATTAAGGTGCAATCGGGCCCAATAGGGGTAAATGGGCCCAGCGATTTAAATTAAGCCCAGAAAGTATTAAATACGATTAGATTACATAATATCTGACCTGAGGAATGTTGATACGCAGTTCCGGGCATTTGATTGGAAGCATATCGGACTGCGCGACGGGACTACATTGGAAAAGAAAAGGTCAGACTCGACGGGAAAATAAGGTAAGGGAATTCTGCGGACTGCTAGAGGTAACTTTACCCAATTTTAAATTCATACGCAGTCCTTTAAAATTAACTGAAGGGTCTAGAGGTCGAAGAACAATTTTAGTGCCCCGAATGGGCAAAATTACTAAAATACCCTTGTTAAGGGTAGAATCTAAAAATTTAGGAAAAATTGGGAGGAGCAAGGACAAGAGGTTCCTGCTCGTTCTGGAGGTATTTCAACGCATGCATGAGTAGGCTGGCTCACTTTTAAAGAAAATGCATAGCATTGCATATCTTAATTGTTGTGATTTCTGTGAAAACTATTTGGAAATAACCGAGCCGCCTACATGTTTTTATTTACATGTGACGTGCTAGAGCTCAGCTCGCACGATGTTTGATTTGTGTGATGCATGCATTAGTGCTGGAGCGAGAGCTCGCACTAGAGTTTTACATGCATAGGTGCTAGAGTATAACTCGCACCAGATTTCACATGCTTTTGCGTGACACGGTGCTAGAGTCTAACTCGCACCAGATTTTATAAGATTTTCATACAATTTATATACAGAGTGCTGAGCATAGCTCGCACTAGTTTTACTGGATTTGTGGAGTAGCGCTGTCTGCCCTTGGAGTCAGCCAAAAGGCCCAACAGGCTCAAAAGACCTCTTAAGTAGGGTGAGAGTGAGGGATGAGGTTGGCGGCCTTGTGGAGATGTAAAGCGGGCTCTGCCAAGTTTACTTGATTTGATGAGAGTGCTGAGCATCGCTCGCACTGATTTTTATGAGAACATACGATGAGCCGTGCTTGGAGCATCGGGTAGACTGTGTGTCACCGATTTAATAGGCTCGCACGTGCGTTTTGAGACATGGCAACGAGTATTGAGTTATGAAAACCTCTGTGGGAAGCAGGCCATTTGGGCTGGAGTACCTAGAGTGATATGGGTCCATGGAGTACGATGTACCGTGCAAGTAGCATGGAGTACGATGTACCGTGGGGTATCTTCGGATACGGTATCTTTGTGATACAGGGTATTTTCGGATACGGTATCTTTGTGATACGGGGTATCTTTGTGATACGGTATATTTGTGATACGGGGTATCTTTGAGATACAGTATCTTTGTGATACAGGGTATCTTCGGATACGGCATCTTCGGATGCGTGAGATCGGATAAGACTGACGGGTTGGATTGACCCACCTCCCGGGCAGTTCCCGATCAGGGTGAGACCTCGCACACGGGGATCCGTGAAGCTAGAGGGACTCACGAGGACATATTGGCCAGTCCTGGTTATTACCGATATACAGTATTGCCTAGTCTCGTATCTTATGTATATATATATACGTATGTTTTCGATATCGATGCTTTTGAGAAACTCAATTTCCATGGTTTTGTGTGAGTCAGGATCACCCGAAGGAGGGGTCGAGTCCTGACTTCATTTTGAAATTTTTAAAGAGAAAGAAATGATTTAAAATAATTGCATGTTGAGTTTTCTGTGCAAACTTGATTTACATAACATCATAACTTTCATATCATATGTTTTAAAATGTGTGGAGAAAGGGTGATTTATGCATAGCACCACGTTCATGTAGGTAGTATGGTTACCTACTTGTTCGTAGGATTGCCTTACTGAGCTTGATGTGCTCACCCCTTTCATTTTCTCCCACAGATAATCTCCAGTTGAAGTTGCGACGACTCAGTACTGCATTCCGGAGATCCGCTGCTGCCCATCAACATAAGGTATATACACTTGTACATATTGTATCTACATAAGCATAGCACAGTAACATGTTTGTAAGTAACTTTAGGGGATGTATAAATAATATAAACAATTATAAATGACTGGAGAATAAATAAGTTAGATGGTCATTGAATGGTGGGACTGGCATTGACGCACAGCCCAATTATTAGTAGAGTGTTGGTCACGATTCGAGGACAGGTAAGAATTTAAGTAAATAATAAAATGCGAAAAATTTACTCTGATTTTTGGGTAGTTTGGGTCGTGACAACAGATCGATCTCATCAAGAGGCAGATCGATCTCCTACCCTCAGCCTATATAAGGAACCCCTGTTTTTCTCCTGCAATCTCACTTTCTCTCTCTTCCAACCCCTATTTTCACCGAAACCTAGCTTTCTCACTCATCCAAAGCACCCATTTTCATCCAAATCAGAAGTTGTGGTAAGAAGGAAAGTTGTTCCTCATCAAAGGGAGAACAACATACTTGGAAATCAAAAGACGGATCGAATCAAGGCAAGAGATAAGCTCTCCACAAGTTTTGGGTAATTTTTAAACCTCGATCTTGATATCTGAGATGATTTTGATGATAATGGTTGTTGTCATTGTGTTGAAATAGCTGAGAAATGATTAGGGATTGATGAAATTACAATGTGGTTGGAGTGATAATGATATTTAGCAATTTTGGGAATTTGAGATATATATAGAAATTTAGACAACGTGGTGAATTAGCAGAGATAATTGGCATGAGAAATGTAGAACATTGAGATGTTGTGAATGAGAGTGTAGTTTGGGGTAGAGTTATGAGAATCAAGAGATTTGAGGTGTTATGAGCAATTATGCTCGATTTTGAGAATTGAGGTTGATGAGATAATTGAGTATTGATGTTTTAACATCGTTTGGACAACTCGGGAGTTCCAGAACGGAATGCGGGACTAGTCCGTGTCAAGGGGGAAACGATTGCACTATACGAGGTGCAAAGAGGTAAGGGAAACTAAACCATTTGTGTATGTGATTTGCGAACTATTATAGCATGAATTGTGATTTATAAAACAAGCGTGTTGAGTGTTGTGTTGTGATACAATTGCACACGATTTTTATAGCCGGTTGGAGCCCAACGTTTTTATGAGTTTATAACTGGGCTCTACGTTAAGGCAATATTGAGATTTGAGAAATGTGTGCGTGCTTTGCCGGTTGGAACTTGGTTTTATTATGTTTTGTGTTGAGTACAAAACGGTTTTCAAATGAGTTTTATGAGAGAAAAACCACTATGAGTTCTACGTGAAGGCAAACCAGTCTTATGTGATAAGACTAAGGTGTGTAATTTTGAGTACACACCGGGCATTGTTCTGGTAGCATGTAAGCCCGATTCTTCTCTGTTTTGGTAACGTGAGAATAACCCATTCTGTGGCTATGCCACGCATACTTGGTGGTCGTTGCCACGTGAGAAACCCTATTTGGTGGCCGTTGCCATGTGAGAAACCCTATTTGGTGGCCGTTGCCACGTGAGAACCCTATTTGGTGGCCGTTGCCACGTGAGAACCCCATTTGGTGGCCGTTGCCACGTGAGAAACCCCATTTGGTGGCCGTTGCCACGTGAGAAACCCTATTTGGTAGCCGTTGCCACATGAGAACCCTAATTGGTGGCCGTTGCCACGTGAAACCCTATCCTGTGGCTGTGCCACGTGTAAATTTAACTCAGTGGCTATGCCACGTGTGTTTAGTGGCTATGCCACGTGTGTTTAGTGGCTATGCCACGTGTGAATTTAAATCAGTGGCTATGCCACGTGTGTTTAGCGGCTGTGCCACGTGCATTATTATTACAGTGATTTTATCACGTTAATTGAGAAAGCGTTTATCGCATTATTTTCACATGCTTTGTTATTGCTCTAGACTGAGCCTTTTTACTTCATGTGTTCACATGATTTGAGACATGAGAATGTCGTTTTGAGTACTTTCATGCTATAGTTTTCAAATGAAATTAATGAGTTTCACATACAAATAAATATTTTGTGATGTGCATTTTGGTTTATGAAATGAGTCCCTTACCCCCTTTACTGAGCGATTTAGAAGCTCACCCTGTTTTCTTTTCCCCCAGATTTCTTCAAGTGAAAAGGGTTTTCCTGCGACGTACGGAGTAGTGGCTAGTGGAGGACTTGAGCTCCAGGCCATATATTGTATTTTGAGGTATCTTTTATCTTTTCATGTACCCAGACATTTACCATAATTGCAGACACTTGATGTATAACATTGTATGGGATGTATTAGGATTAATTAACTTGAGATCAAGTAATGTATATGATATAATATATATTATTCAATGACGAGATCCTGAGGTATAATATAGGTGATGATGTATGACACTGCACAGGAATGCACTCTTAATTGTGAATTAATGAATAAAAAGTTTTAAATTAGCCCTATTTTCCGCGTTTCCGGGGTGTGACAGCCATAGAGTGCAAACCATGAGCCTCCAAAGTATTCGGCCAAGTGTGAACACAACAATTGGTATATTTTCAAGTTTTCAATTTCATATATGTTAATGTATGAATGATTTTAAGTATATTGGTATATGTATTGAAACATATGAAATCACTATGATATGGGTTAGGTCGAGAGTGAGAAGTGAGATATTGATTTATGTCCATATGATTTTAAGGCATAAATGGATTAATGTACATGTGTTAATGATTATGGTGTAACTAGAATTAATCAATTTGATTAATTAATACATGTAATTAGTTGGCAATCAAGGTGTTTGATAAAATGCCTAAATGAACTATATGATGTTTAAGAATGTTGCCAACCAAGTGTTTGTGAAAATGCCTAAGTGAATTGGCTAAGGAAAGGGATATGGTCGGCATGCCATGGTGTAACCGATGGCATGGATAGCTCTCGGCCATTGCATGTGGCCGAGAGTCCCAATAGGCCAAACCCAAATATTTTAGGCCCAATATGATGTAATGGGTCTAGGAAAAACCCAATAAGAGTTGTTGGGCCCCACAAGCCCAATAGGCCCAACAAAAATAAATAGTAAAATGGAAATGAGCTTAAAGCATAGTTAGGCCCATTAAGGATTTTAAAAGCCCATTAAGGGAAATAAACTGTATTTAATGTGAAATACAGTAGGAAAAGTGTAATTAACCTGATAAATGGTTATATACAGCTCCAGAGATTATTGTAGGAGCAAATCGGACTGCTGAAACGAGCAGCACAGAGAAAGTGAAATTTCTCGAGTGATTACAGGTAAGGGACTTTTGTGAGTAGTTAGAGATACCTGCACGTATTTTCGTCTGCTTTTACATTCACTTAAAAACTCTGAGAGTCAGAGAAAGTGAATAATAATTATTGTGACCCGATAGTGGCAAATTATGATTTTGCCCCTAGTTAGTCAAAAAGTCAACTTTTGTGAAAAGTTGTAAAAAGCATGGAAAACATCATTTTGAGTGTTTTACTGCTGTTTAGCAGAAGAATAAATAGATGGGCTAATGATTTTAAGGTTGATGTTAATTAAGCACACTTTATAGTGCTGATTTTGATATTTTGTAAATCATCCCTTTTTAAAGAGCCATCTATCATATTATGTGAGAATGAATCGTGCTAGAGCACAGCTCGCACTGAATTTCATATATTTTTCACATACATTAGTGCTGGATTATGATTCGCACTAGATTTCCATGACATGCATGATAGAGTACTGGAGTTCTTACTCGTACTCAGTTTTATATGATATATGCATGAGAGAGTGCTGGAGCGATTAGCTCGTACTCGAGTTTTTCATGAGATGCATGACAGAGTACTGGAGCGTTGCTCGTACTCTATTCTTCATGATTTATACATGACATAGTACTGGAGCTATTGCTCGTACTTGATTTAATGATATTGTGCATAGCATAGTACTGGAGCTATTGCTCATACTTGATTTAATACATGAACTATGCATTGACCTAGTTGCTGGAGGTTTATTCGCACTAGAATTGAGTTTGTGATGTGAAACAGTGTTTGAGCGGAGTGTCGACTGTGAATCGCGCTCAAAGGCGCGCACTATATGTGATATATAATACATGTTAAAATCCATGCTTGATTCCTTGTGCAGACTGAGTGTCACACTATGTGAGAGGATATCCGCATGAGGATACTAGAGACGTGGTATGATATTCCATGGTTTGAGGGCTAAGACCTATGGCAGGCACCCCGACTGTGATGTAGGGTCCACGGAGTACGTTGTACCGTGCGAGTGGCATGGTGTAAGACCCGAATTTAATTAAAATACGAAAATTAAATAAGAAAAGATGGGGGAAGTATGAAGGAAGTCGGGTTAAATAAATCCCGAACACGCGTAAGGGCAAAATGGTCAAAAGATCGAAGGTCGGTATAATTTCGATAAGGAAATTTAATTAAAAATATGAATTTAAGAAATCTTGGTCAATAAAAGTGAAATAAATTATTTTGGGTTAAATTGATCAAGATATTAATTTATTGGAATTAATCGGGATTAATCGAAATTTTTAGTACGGAAAAATAATCTCGAAAATAATCGAAAAATATACCGAAAAGTCACCCGGGATAATATACCGAAAATACAAAGAAATTATATCCGAAAAAGGATTAAAACAAATTAAATAAAATTAAATTAAAGAATTTAGAATTAAATAATAATTTTTGTAGATATTTGGGGATTTTATGGAGTATTTTATTGGATAGTAAAATAATTAAAATAAATAATAATAATGATAAAAATAATAAAACAAAAAAAAAAGAAAACTGAAACAAAAAAAAGAAGAGAGAGAGAGTGGGTCGGGGAGAGAGAATGGGAAACGAAGCGGAAAACGGGGAGGGAGACCGGCGAGCCACCGGCGACCGTTGAGCCCAGGCGAAGGGTGGAAAACGTAGAGCGACGCCCGGCGAGCACGATAGTACCGGCGGTACAGCCTACCGACGCCGGAGGAAGCCGATCGGAGGAGAGAAAGGCCGACGGGTTGAGGGCTCGATCCCGGCGAACGGCGGCGCCTTGGCCCCGATCCGACCCCGCAAAATGATCCCCAATCCTAGACGATGCGATTGGTGGTGGTGGCAGCCACCGAAACCGGCGGACGGCGCTGGAAACGGCGAAAAAGCAAAACGGGTCCGACGGCGAGGAGGAGAACAGCCGGACCGGCCACTTTCCGGCGACGTTGAGTGAAACCGAGGGCAGATCTGAGATGCGGACGGCCTTGCGGAGCTACTGGCTGTGGAAGCCGGCGTAGAACCGGCAGCCAAGGTGGTGAACCGGCGGTGAACCGGCCGAACCGGAGAAAACCGACGGTCTGAACCGGTCCGAACCGGACTGAACCGGTTCAGCCAAAAAGAGAGGAAAAAAGGAGAAAAAGGGAAAAAGAAAAAGAGGAAAAAAAATTGGAAAAAATTTCTGTGGTGCAGTCGAGCTTCGGGTAAGTCAGTAGTGGTCGAAATTGACCCGATTTAAGTTTCAGAGTATTTAATTTAATTAATTTTGGGCTGAAAACTTACCCGAAAAATTGTGAAATTATGTAGCTCGATGATTGGCATCCACCGAGGGCTCGAGACAGTCTCGATTTGTGAACTAGCATGGAATCTCGGGTAAGTGATCCCTATTTACGACAATTACCTCGTTATGCGTGATATTGATTTAATTTTCGCATAAATTGAATTGAATTATGGAAATTTAGATAAATTGTCGTAAATATTAAATTTAGCTATTCAAGAATTAGAACGAGGCCCGATAAATTATTGGTGGGCCCAATGAGCCCAATAGGCCTCGATAAAGTGAAAATTAAGTGGTAAACGGGCTTAAGGCCGATCAAGGCCCATTAAGGTGCAATCGGGCCCAATAGGAGTAAATGGGCCCAACGATTTAAATTAAGCCCAGAAAAGATTAAATACGATTAAATTGCATAATATCTGACCTGAGAAATATTAATACGCAGTTCCGGGCATTTGATTGGGAGCATAACGGACTGCGCGACGAGACAACATTGGGAAAGAAAAGGTCAGACTCGACAGAAAATTAAGGTAAGGGAATTCTGCGGACTGCTAGAGGTAACTTTACGCAATTTTAAATTCATACGCAGTCCTTTAAAATTAACTGAAGGGTCTAGAGGGCGAAGAACAATTTTAGTGCCCCGAATGGGCAAAATTACTAAAATACCCTTGTTAAGGGTAGAATCTAAAAATTTAGGAAAAATTGGGAGGAGCAAGGACAAGAGGTTCCTGCTCATTTTGGAGGTATTTCAACGCATGCATGAGTAGGCTGGCTCACTTTTAAAGAAAAATGCATAGCATTGCATATCTTAATTGTTGTGATTTCTGTGAAAACTATTTGGAAATAACCGAGCCGCCTACATGTTTTTATTTACATGTGACGTGCTAGAGCTCAGCTCGCACGATGTTTGATTTGTGTGATGCATGCATTAGTGCTAGAGCGAGAGCTCGCACTAGAGTTTTACATGCATAGGTGCTAGAGTATAACTCGCACCAGATTTCACATGCTTTTGCGTGACACGGTGCTAGAGTCTAACTCGCACCAGATTTTACATGATTTTCATGACAGGGTGCGGGAGTTTAACTCGCACCAGATTTTATAAGATTTTCATACGATTTATATACAGAGTGCTGAGCCTAGCTCGCACTAGTTTTACCGGATTTGTGGAGTAGCGCTGTCTGCCCTTGGAGTCAGCCAAAAGGCCCAACAGGCTCAAAAGACCTCTTAAGTAGGGTGAGAGTGAGGGATGAGGTTGGCGGCCTTGTGGAGATGTAAAGCGGGCTCTGCCAAGTTTACTTGATTTGATGAGAGTGCTGAGCATCGCTCACACTGATTTTTATGAGAACATACGATGAGCCGTGCTTGGAGCATCGGGTAGACTGTGTGTCACCAACTTAATAGGCTCGCACGTGCGTTTTGAGACATGGCAACGAGTATTGAGTTATGAAAACCTCTGTGGGAAGCAGGCCATTTGGGCTGGAGTACCTAGAGTGATATGGGTCCATGGAGTACGATGTACCATGCAAGTAGCATGGAGTACGATGTACCGTGGGGTATCTTCGGATACGGTATCTTTGTGATACAGGGTATCTTCGGATACGATATCTTTGTGATACAGGGTATCTTTGTGATATGGTATCTTTGTGATACGGGGTATCTTCGGATACGGCATCTTCGGATGCGTGAGATCGGATAAGACTGACGGGTTGGATTGACCCACCTCCCGGGCAGTTCCCGATCAGGGTGAGACCTCGCACACTGGGATCCGTGAAGCTAGAGGGACTCACGAGGACATATTGGCCAGTCCTGGTTATTACCGATATACAGTATTGCCTAGTCTCGTATCTTGTATATATATATATATACGTATGTTTTCGATATCGATGCTTTTGAGAAACTCAATTTTCATGGTTTTGTGTGAGTCAGGATCACCCGAAGGAGGGGTCGAGTCCTGACTTCATTGTGAAATTTTTAAAGAGAAAGAAATGATTTAAAATAATTGCATGTTGAGTTTTTCGTGCAAACTTGATTTACATAACATCATAACTTTCATATCATATGTTTTAAAATGTGTGGAGAAAGGGTGGTTTATGCATGGCACCACGTTCATGTAGGTAGTATGGTTACCTACTTGTTCGTAGGATTGCCTTACTGAGCTTGATGTGCTCACCCCTTTCATTTTCTCCCACAGATAATCTCCAGTTGAAGTCGCGACGACTCAGTACTGCATTCCGGATATCCGCTGCTACCCATCGACATAAGGTATATATACACTTGTACATATTGTATCTACATAAGCATAGCACAGTAACATGTTTGTAAGTAACTTTAGGGGATGTATAAATAATGTAAACAATTATAAATAACTGGAGAATAAATAAGTTAGATGGAAATTGAATGGTGGGACTGGCATTGACGCACAGCCCAATTATTAGTTGAGTGTTGGTCACGATTCGAGGACAGGTAAGAATTTAAGTAAGGAAATAATAAAACGCGAAAAATTAACTCTGATTTTTGGGTAGTTTGGGTCGTGACACATGGAGTACACTGTATCGTGTGGTGTTGTGGAGTTGAGGAGGATATAGTTGGCAGTTGTGATGGACTGACCCCCTCCCGTTGCAGCAGTGATGCCTCGCACACCGAGTACTATGTTGCTTGGGATCACATGTCAGATATGATCATAGTCCAGGATACTATTTGCATTTTCACCACAGAGTCTCACATGATATATCACTTGATTGACTGATTTAAATTGCGGACAGACCTGAGGGAAGGGTCGAACTCCGATTTTCTATTGTGAATGATTTAAATGCCATATTTATTGTGATTTAAACATGCATGGCATGATTTATCTAAAGGTATTGTGATATTATAAAGATGCATTGTTTTGCACTACATGCCTACATTTTAGAAAGAAAGCATGATTTCTGTACATGGGATTTAATCTATACAAGTATATATATATATATATATATATATATATATATCTATTTAAAGACATGTTTTTAAAGTGAATTAAGGAAATAACATTTTGAGGCATAACATTATTTTGAGTAGATAATGTAGATATCTACTTGCTTGCCTGATTTCCTTACTGAGCGCATTGTATGCTCACCCCCTTTCTTTACATCTCTCTACAGAGCATCAGCAGTAGAGATAGAGCTATTGAGGGATAGTGTCCCTGAGTCCATCGCTATTTCCTATCAATAGCCAGGTATACTTATTTAGTACGGTTATGTATATAAACATAGAAACAACACAGTGATGTATACGATATATATTATGGGGAGTGTATTTGTGTTAGATTTTATATAATCTCACACGTATTATAAAAGTAGTACAGTCAGTAACAGTATATTAACATATATGTATGATAATGGATGATATGGTAAGCGAGGATTCTGACACCGAATCACAGCCCAACCATTGAAGAGAGGAAAGGTAAGTTAAAAATGCGAAAAATTTGTAGTGGTTTTTTGGTTAAGTCATGGATTGAGAACAGGTCCTGACAAATAGTCAGCCTATCCATAAATTTGCTTAAATCGAAGCAATATATTTCATAAAAATATCAAAAACATGATATTCATGCAATTTATTAGCCTTACTACCCTTTTTGTAAAATTCCTAACTAGGGGTAAAACGATCTTTTTTGTCGATACCTCGATTTTAACAGAAATTATTATTTAATTTCTAGATACTTTAGGAAATCTTAGGCCCTATAAATCCCCTCAAAAATACGCATAGATATCTCTAAGAACTTATAAAATTTCCTTACCTCATATCAAGTCGAGTGTGGTAAATTTTCACTGCTGGAAGCTTGTCCAGTCCGATTTACTCCTAATCCAATCTATGGAGCTGCAAAAAATTATTTCTCATATCAATTTAACCCAATAAATATATTTCCTTCGTTTACTACAGTTAATTTAACTTATAGGGCTCATTTACTTTTTTGGGCTTTCCGTGGGGCCCATAATCTAAATTGGGCCGATTGCTACTCAAGCTTGGCCCATTACGAACATTTGGCTGAATTCTTGGCCTAACATCCTTGTTATGTTATTTTATCCAATTTATAGACTCTTTCGACCGTTTAAAATCATTTATGACAGTCTATTTTCAATTCCAAGTATTACGAAATTTTATACGGAATAAATCGCAACTTACGTGATTAATTTCTAACTCGTATAACTATCAAATTTATAGAAATCGAGATTCACTTACCCGAGATTCCGTGATAGCTTGCAAATTGAGGCTGGATTGAACTCTCGTTTGTCACCAACTGTCGCGTTACACGTTTATATATTTACCGAGTCAATTTCGATCAAATATAATTTCAATTAAATATTTCAAAAATTCAATCGATCAATTTTGACCACTTACCAGCTTACCCATAACTCGATTGCTTCCCTAGATTTTTTTTTTCATTTTCCTTTTTTTCCTCTTTTTCTTCTCTTTTTTCCCTTTCTTCCGTGGCTGAACCGGTCCAATCCGATTTAGCACAGTTTCACTTCACTGAACCGGTCCGTACTGGTTCAGTCATCCCTTCACTGTTCACGGCGTTTTCGACCGGTTCTCGGCTCCCTCCTGCCACCACGTGGCTCATCTTTGGCTAGGGAACATTCGGATGGCCTTGGATCGAGCTGATCGGCACTCAGGCTGCTGGATTTCTCCCTTCTCTCCTCGGCAATCTCCCTCGTTGATCTCCACTTTCCAACGTCATCGGCCCACGAGCTGGCGCCTAATGGCTCTCACATGGTCGGGCTTCTCTTGCCTGTCGTCGCTTGCCGTCTCTCTTACCAGTGGCTCATCGGAGCAGGGCGTCTCCCTCGGGTCTTCCTTCTTTCTTTCCCTTTTCGCGTTTCGTGAATTCTATTTCTATTTTGTTTTTTTCAATTGTTTATTATTATTATTATATATAACACATTATATTATTATTTTAATAGAATAAAACATATTATTTTTACCAAAAATATTTTCTACACCAATATATCTATATATTTAATTAATTAAATATATATTTATCTTATTTTATTATTATTTTTTAGAGTATATTTTCCACAATGTATTTTATACATTAATATTTATACCCCTTTGTACATGTATTTTATTTAATTTATTTTTACAACAATATATGAGCATCATATATGATTTTATTGTATTTATTTATTCCTCTGAAAATATATTTTTCTATATTTCCAAGATAAATTGCCGAAAATAGGGTAATTTTCGGTTTATCATTTTCGAACCAACTTCTCTTTTCGGACTCCCTATACTTTCGCGTTCTGAGTCTATATTTTAAATCGATTTTAACCTAATTTCATTCGGTTTATTCCAAATTTACCCAAACTCTTATTTTGCACTTCAGTGCATTCGAACGTCTAACTTAATAATTCTGACTTAAAATCCACACGAAATCTCTTTATCGATTAACCTATTACGTACAAAGGTTCACACTAACATATTATTAAGGAGAAGGCACAGAATTTTGGGTCTTACAACCACAAGCAGTGGGCAATGCTAATTGCATAGCCTTCTAGTCTCAAAAATCTATTTTTTCTTACTTACTCGCTTTCAAAATCTTCAAAAATTCCTTTGAAACATAAATATAAAGTCGTATAGATAACTACAAAACATCCATGTGTTAAAACTAGTGTATAATGGCTAAAAACACGGTTTATCATTATTTATTTTCTTTTTGAAAGTTCTTCATACTTCATAAATCATTTTATGAACATAAATATACTTCATAAATCATTTTATAAATCATAAATAGGCATAGATGGTCAGAACTATGCTAAATTAAACCCCTTACCTCTACTGGGTTGAAGCAATGTCAATTCGTCGGGGTTCGGTATTGCCTCGTTAAACGTGTCGATCTCCAAGCTGCCCAAAACAATATCAAGTCATCAAATATTGCTCAATTTCATCTCAACATATCCAAATATATGTTTACCTTTTCAAAGTTTGATCTATTTTGACCTTTTTTATCGACTTTTCCTACTTTTTCGATTTTACCGATTTAAGTGCCGGTTTAAGCTATTTTGGTCAATCTTATTATTCTAATTTCACATTCACCATCTTAATAACCTAAGTACTCATTTACACTCACAATTTATACTTATCATCAAACCCATTTTGCCAAATTTTGTACTTTTTGATTTTTTGTTAAACTAAGCTATAATCTGGACTTTTTCGGTATAATTCTAACAATTAACAACCTTGAATCAAATCGAATTTTACCATAATCATAAGAACCCTAGGCTGGCCGAACCTACATTCATCCATAGCCATAAATTCTTCCAATTTCATTTAACTAAAAATCCTTAAAAACTATTAAACATAAACATATCTAACATCATCATCATCCATCAGGTTTCTCTCACCTTTGACCAATGTTGACCACTTATTTAATCCTCAAAATTACTCCTTCACTGTAAATCATCATGTATATAGCTTAGATTCACTTAAAAATACAAGAAAAACCAACTAGATTCACCCAAAATTTCAACTTTCTCTTACCCGTGAACAGGACAGTTCTACACCCTATTTTTCTTTCCTAGATTTCACCCAGTAAAATGAACTTCTTTTGAACTTAATGTTTTATATGTTGTAGAGGACTGAAGGGGGAAGATTTCATCATTGTTTGCCGAAGTCTAAAAATGGTTGGAAGGGGATTAAAAAAATTCAAGAATGAGGAGTGTACAGTAACGTCTATGGTAACTTTCTGAGGGAGGTGAGGGCGCGTGGTGAAGGATTTCAGGATGTTATTGGCTTTTTCAAAAATCTTAATGAGTCCTATTGATACCAAAAAAAATTGGGAGTCAAACGAGGTACGGATGGTCAACTAACTTAAGGGTTTCTTTTGACTGGTCATTTTACTAAAATAGGAAGTTTGCTGTTATGTTTTGTAAAATTCCCAAAAATTATTTCTAGTCCAATTTCTTCCGAAATTCTACTTCTAAGGTGTTATAAATGTCTCTAGTATCTCCCATAAAAAATTGAGGGTCACTTGTATAAGAAAGTTTTCCCGATGGAGTTCATTTTATGTGATTTAGTCAATACCGAGTAAAATAGCTTAAACTTTTTGGTTTACTTTAAAAATTAATTCAATCCTCGAAACCTCCATATTTCAACTTGATTTTAATTTCCCAAGTCACTTTCACCTCATACTAATTTCCTATGACCTCGAAATAATTTTGGTGAATTCCTAGAATTTATCCCGGATTTATTTCTCTTACTATGCCCTTTTTCTCGGTTTATCATAAACTCGAGTTTTGCCAACTTTTTCACTTTCAATGCTTTAGTTTTCTCTTCCAAACATCATTTCATGAACATATACATAATGCTTCAGGAATTCTTGAGCTCAAAGCCTTACCTCGATTTTCATACCATCGGGCCTCGTTCCGTAATTCCGAGTGCTTCGATCATTTCAGACCCGCATAACATTATTTCAAGTACTTAGTTATTTCTTAAGTTTCAATTATGTAATAGCATGGAAATTTTTGGTTTCACATGTATGACTCAACAAGTTACTAAATATAGAACTCTAGTTAATGCTATTAAGGTGGAGTACAACTTTTATCATACTCTTCGCATGTGGCTTAATATTTATGAGAGTTGTTTTTTTTTTTTATTAATATTAATCTCTCATATACATATTAAGCATAGTATTTTATATCATGTATCACACACACACATATACACAAAATAAAATCCTAGCATGCATACTACTTGGATGATTATGGGCCTTTTCTAAACTAGTTTCTGTAAGACCACTAACTTGTGTATCTCGATATTCAGCTAAATACTAGGTTACTTAAATGTTTATGCCTAAATATGTCCGTGAAACAAACTAATTAGTTAATAAATAGATTCATGCAATTAGATTAAGTTTAGGAAAGTTATTAAATATAGTATAAGGCATAAAGTATAACCATTTAAATAAAATAGGTAAGCAGAAATTAAAATAAATTAATCATGGTGAATATAAGATAAAATATAATTAAATGATGAAATATAAATTAAAAAGGGAAAATTATATAATTTAGTAAAAAAATTTATACAAGTAATAAAGTGTATGGGAACTTTACAATTTAGTAGCAAATTTGAATTATTTGCATGTATATAGGTATATTTATTTAAGTAAAAAATAAATAAATAAATAATAAAATAATAATAGTAAAAAAAAAGGAATTGGAATCGCGACATCAGCAAACCCCTTTTTTTCTTTTTTCGCGCGACTCGATTCTCTCTCCTCTTTTTTCCCCTCTTCTGTCCACTGACCGATCATAACCCAGTATCACCAACGACCGAACCCGTACTGGAGACCCCACCTGATCCGACAATCTCCCTTTTCTCTCCACCACCGATGGTTCCCCTCCCCTCTCCCGAACAACTTGGAAACCCCAAAAGCTCGAACCCCTTCCTTTGTCTCGTGTACCGACCACCGACGAAGATGCCAGCTCCCTCAAACTGTGAGCTCCAGTGACGATCAACACCCCCATTTCCCCTCTGACACATTTTTCCTTCCCCTCTGAAGCCAACAATACTGAAAACCGACTTCTCTGCTCTCCATTTTTGTATGAGTGAGCTTCTAGGTAAAACAAATTTCTCTCTAGCTAAATTTCTGTACCAAGTTGTGATATACAAGTATTATTAATGTAGAAATCAATTTAATTATAGTTTTGATGAAGTTAGATAAAGTTAGGGATAATTGGTTTTGCTGGAGATTGAAGTAAATAATATGGTTTTAGTGTTGCATGAGTTGAGGGTTTTGCTATACCTGGATGATTTAAGTATAAAATACTAGATTGCAAGGTAAATACGCCATTATAAGGTTGCATGATTAAAATCTAACATGAAAGGATGGGGAGTAATTAGTTTAGCTAGAATTTAAAGGTTAGACCAGAAAATTATAATATAAAAAGTCTTGTTATATGGTCGCTTAATTGAAATAAATCTATATAAATGGGACATTTAGTTGTAAACTTTTGGCCATGACAAAATATTTGGGGGATTTAGTTTTGAACTTGACTGAATATTGTAGATTATTTTCTAGAAATAATTAATATATAAATGAGTCCTTATAAGGTCCAATGTGTAAAGTTTATTTTATTGTGAAAAGTCTGGCTAAAGGTTCGGCCAACTAGGGCAGAATATAAGGCTAAAGTCTAATGACCATAATAATGAAAATACCCGTTTGATTTTTGTTTGTGTGTTTATAGTGTACTGGCCGATTGTGGATGCATGTATAAGGATTGGTTTTAAATGTAAAACCTTAAGGAAAGGTTAAAATTTGGAATTATTATCAAAGGATGAAGAACTTGGTAGTTTGTAAAGTTGTAAGGAAGTGAGTTTCGTAACATATTTAGAAACTCCTTGGTTTAAGCTATAGAGGCCAAAATAAGTATGAAGACTGATGTTTTCGTATGTGGAATTGCAGCGACTACTTCGTCGGGTGCCAAGGAAGCTTAGGCACATATATGCGTGCCTAAGGCGAGGAAGGATATTAATTTGCGCATCGTTTTGGTGGTAAGGGATTTATATAATTTGTTGCTAACAGGGTACCTTAGGTTAAATTAAAATATGACTAGAAACCATATGTTGTTAGCTTAGTTAGTTTGTGAGATCCCACGTATGTATGACTTTATTATATGTTAATGGAATTATAAGACAGATGATTTATGGATCATACAAATGTGAATGAAGTTTTATAGACAATGAATGTGTCACGACCCTCAACTTACCAAAATACGCACAAATTTTTCGCTTTTTCATGCATTATTTATTATTAGTCCTTCCTCGATCGTGAACAGCTACTCTCCTCAATAGTTGGGTTGTGTGTCAATGTCTATCTCATTCCACCATACCAATTTAATTGCATTTTTAAACTAAGGTAAACACTTGTATAATTAAATCAGAGTGTTGTTTACATATGTTCACACTGTTTTACATCCCCAATAGTTACATACAAAATGCTACTATGTTATAGAAAGTTTAGATACAAAATCTCATCAGTGTGTATATCTTACGCGACGGGATGCAGCGGATACCAAAAGGGAACGCCTCCAGTCGCTCTCAATCTAAACTCAAATCTCTATAGAGAGGGGGAAAATAAGGGGGGTGAGCAAGCCATATGCTCAATAAGGCAATCATGTGAACAGGAAGATACTGCATTATCTACACGATCGTGATGCCATGCTCAAAACCACACAATTCTCATTCACATCTCAAAAGCATTATTTCATGCTTGTGTTAATGGCATGTAAAGCAAATCATGTTGTTTAGTTCAGTGCACAAAGCAAATTTAAAGCATGGCATAAGTTATCATGCATATTTCACAAATAAAGTATGGCATTAATCATCATGCATCAGTGCACTATAAAACCATTAACATACTTTCTCATCTCAATTCTATCTCCCTATCTAGAGGTAACCTTGGTAATTCCTCTGGAAAGACAACTGTACATTCCCTGACCACTGGGATGTCTATCAACTCTGGACATGCCTTATCCGTCTCAACCACATAAGCAATGTATCCTTCACATTATCCCTTCCATCGCTAGTAACACAAATCATCACATACACATATGTAATTGATAAATAAATTCTTCTCTTAAATATCATGTATTTAAATCATACTTTTCTCATTTATAAAGATCATGTCATTTCATTTCTTTTATCAAAATTTACAATAAGATTGTCTAATCCTGAAAACATAAAGGTTATAGCACGACAATGCATAACAACATGGTTTGCAGCCAGCTAATCCATATCTAGGATTACATCAAAATCACTCATGTTTAATAAAATTAAATCGGCTGCCATTTCTTTACCTCCTATCCTCATCTTACAACTTCTAATACATGCTCAGTCAATTGACTATCATTCATAGGGGTAGATATCATCAACATCTTATCTAGCAGTGTGGGTTTTACATGCTTCAATAATTTATGTGCAAAGGATAGTGATATAAAAGAGTGTGTGGCATCAGGATCAAACAATACAAATGCTTCTAAATCAAAGATTTGGATGGTACCTTTAACCACATTCGAAGACTGAACTGTAGTGTCCTGGTCCAGTGCGTGCACTCGTCCTTTGCTCACACCCACTACCAGCTTCCCCTTTTCCTCAGATGTAGCCCTCCTCCTCGGAGCAGCTGTCCCAACTGGATCTCTCTCTGGTTCCCTGCCCTTCTGTGGGGCTCTTTCTGTTATCTCTGGGAAATTTTGGATTATGTGCCTTGGTTTCCCACATCTAAAGCATACTGCAGGAGATCTATAACATGGTCGAGTACCGTGGTACCTGCCACACTTGCTGCACTACTCAGTAGTAGGTCGTGGCCTTCCAATTATAATCCCCCTAGCAGGAGCTATGGCTAGATACATTGGAGGATTAACTGTCCTCTCTCGGATCTCCTCGATCTTCGACCTCTTCCCAGCAAACCTCTTGATTCACTTATAACTGAAGCCTCTATCAATCACTGGTCTTTTCTTATCTTTATCCTCTCTTTACCAATTTTCCTGAACTCTGAGGCGATTCTGTTAATGTCTTATTTGCATAATCGCGTCTTGCGCACAGCCTCCTCGTAGGTCGGTATATCCAAGGGAACCAATCTGGACTTGATAGTCGGTCTCAATCCATCCACAAACTTCTAGATCTTTTTGACCTCATTACTCATCGTGCTGGGATCATATCTGCCCAGGGATATAAAGATCGTCTCATACTCGTCCACCGTCTTACTCCCTTGGGTTAGTCCCAAAAGTGCCATCTTCATCTTTCTCTGTGCAGTATCCGAAACATATTGTCTCTAGAAAGCCTCCAAAAATGCATCACAGCCAATCTCTGTATGTCAGGCTCTCAAAATAGGTCGAGTGGATTTCCACTAATGTTTTGTTGATCCCTTCAGCATGAATGCGACAAAAGCTACCATCTCGATAGTAGTGCACTCGAAGAACCCATATAACTTCTCGATTTCATTTATCCAATCCTCAGCAGCTACTGGGTCTTTAACTTCATTGAAAGACAATGATCCAAACTTCTGAAACTGTCGCACTCTATTAAAGTCACAACCGTAACCCCAACCTCTACTGGCCTGTGGTGTAGCAATATGCATAGGCATATCCTATACATGTGGGGGTGTAGGTGTATCTGTCGTCTGAGGTCTCTGGATCGACTGCGACCATGCCTCAGGAGCTGCCGCCTGCTCGGCATCACCCTCTGTAACGGGACTCTGTCTGCCCCCAACTCCAGGTAATGACTGAGTGACCAACTTCAGGATCATGTCAATGCTCCGCTCAATCCTCACAAAGCGTGCCTCAGTACTCTCAGGTCTCTCATCTGGGCCCTGTAGAGCATGCTCAACATCAGCCTCCACCTTAATCTATTCCTGAGCCTCGTGTGTTTCTGGCTCTACATGACCCCCAGGCCCACCTCTATGGCCTCTAACTTGTGCTCTCGCCCCTCTACCGCGCTTGGTATTAGGTATAATTGCTCAATTCCCTACATTCACAACAATTTCTTAGTTAACCCATCGACACACACATAATTGTATCTAAAAGAGCACAATAACATGGGGATGTAAGTTTCCAACTTATTAAGTATTTTAGACTTGACACACATCAGACCGACTTGGCTCTAATACCAACTTCTGTCACGACCCTCAACTTACCAAAATACGCATAAATTTTTTACATTTTCATGCATTCTTTATTATTCGTCCTTCCTCGATCGTGAACAGCTACTCTTCTCAACAGTTGGGCTGTGTGTCAATATCTATCTCATTCCATCATACCAATTTAATGGCATTTTTAAAATAAGGTAAACACTTGTATAATTAAATCATAGTATGTTTACATGTGTTTACATTGCTTTACATCCCCAACAGTTACATACAAACTGCTACTGTGCTATATAAAGTTTAGATACAAAATCTCATAAGTGTGTATACCTTACGCGACGGGATGCAGCGGATACCAAAAGGGAATGCCTCCAGTCGCTCTCAATCTATACTCAAATCTCTATAGAGAAGGGGAAAATAAAGGGGTGAGCAAACCACACGCTCAGTAAGGCAATCATGCGAACAGGTAGATACTGCACTATCTACATGATCGTGATGCCATGCTCAAAACCACACAATTCTCATTCACATCTCAAAAGCATTATTTCGTGCTTGTGTTAATGGCATGTAAAGTAAATCATGTTGTTTAGTTCAGTGCACAAAGCAAATTTAAAGCATGGCATAAGTCATCATGCATATTTCATAAATAAAGCATGGCATTAATCATCATGCATCAGTGCACTATAAAACCATTAACATACTTTCTCATCTCAATAAAATCACCACTGGCCAGGATTCGTCCCCTTCCCCTCAGACTGTCCTGACCCACAAAGCATTTCAAAAACATGGATTTATTCATAAAATAAGACATGTGAGATAGGCAATATAATGAGAGAGGGGCAATATAAATGAGAAAAGTATGATTTAAATACATGATATTTAAGAGATGAATTTGTTTATCAATTACATATGTGTATGCGATGATTTGTGTTACTAATGATGGAAAGGATAATATGAAGGATACATTGCTTATATGGTTGAGACGGATAAGGCACGTCTCGAGTTGATAGACATCCTAGTGGTTAGGGAATATCCAAATATCTTTAGAAGGAATTACTAGGGTTACCTCCAGATAGGGATTTGGTATAGATTTGGCACCTGGTACAGAGCCGATATCTAAGCCACCGTACAAAATGGCTCAAGTTGAGTTGGAAGAATTAAGGAAACAGTTGCAAGAGTTACTAGAGAAGGGATTCATCAGGTCGAGCGTCTCACCTTGAGGAGCACCACTTCTGTTTGTAAGGAAGAAGGATGGAAGCCTCTGACTGCGTATAGATTACCGATTATTGAATAAGGCCACCATCAAGAATAAGTATCCCCTTCCATGCATTGATGACTTGTTCGATCAGCTTAGGGGAGCACATGCCTTTTCCAAGAAAGATCTGAGATCTGGGTACCATCAGTTGAAGATACAGAGTGGAGATGCACCCAAGACAGCTTTTCACACTCGATATAGACATTATGAATTTATGGTTATGCCATTCGGGTTAACGAATACTCCCGCAGCTTTTATGTCGTTGATGAATGAGGTATTCCACCAATATTTGGATAGATTTGTAATCATGTTTATTGATGATATACTGGTGTACTCAAGCTCTAGAGAAGAGTATGAATGGCACCTAAGGATAGTGTTACAGACCCTCCGAGAGAAGAAGTTGTATGCTAAACTTAGTAAGTACGACTTTTAGTTAGAACAAATATCTTTTCTGGGTCATATAGTATCAAAAGATTGAGTGTCAGTGGATCCATCTAAGATTGTGGCCATAGTGTTTGCATTGAAACTATGACACCACTATCTCTATGGTGAGATATTTCAGATTTACACAAATCATAAGAGCCTTAAGTACCTGTTCTAGTAGAAAGGGTTGAACATGAGACAAAGGAGATGGCTCGAGCTTTTAAAGGATTATGATTGTGAGATCTTATACGACCCGGGTAAAGCAAATGTAGTTGCTGATGCATTGAGTAAGAAGCATCTCGGGTTGGTGTCATTCATGATGGTCAGGGAACACGAGCTGTTGGAATAGTTCACGAACCTCAGTTTGGATATGACCCCGCCTGACGCTGATAGTGGATTTATGATAGCTAGCCTGTAGTTGGAACCGGATCTAGTAGATCGAATTCGACAGGCTCAGCGAATTGATCAGCAGTGCAGTGATATTGCAGGGCAGATACAAAGGGGTACAGAGACAGACTTTGAGTTGAGTTCAGATGGATTGTTGAGGTTCAGAGGTAGGATATGTGTTCCTAATGATGCAGAGATCAAAAGGTTGATCTTGAAAGAGTCTCACTCAACGAGGTATATGATACATCCAAGAAGTACCAAGATGTATCAAAACCTTCGAAAGGTTTATTGGTGGTCTGGGATGAAAAAGCACATTGCTGAATATGTTGCTAAGTGTCTCGTTTGTCAGCAGGTGAAGGTAGAACATCAGAAGCCTGCAGGGTTATTGCAGCCTCTACCAATACCGACATAGAAGTGGGAACATGTCACCATGGATTTTCTGATGGGATTACCGAGGACCCGCAAAGGTCATGATGTCATTTGGGTGATTATGGACCGGTTGACGAAGACAACCCATTTTCTAGCTATGAGAGCTATCGATACTCTAAGCTAGTTAGCGAACTTGTATGCACTTGAGATAGCGAGGCTACATGAAATTTCAGTGAGCGTTGTTTCTGATAGGGATGCCCGCTTCACTTCCCACTTCTGGGAACATTTTCAGGAAGCGATGGGGACCCAGTTGAGTTTTAGCATCGCGTTTCATCCTCAGACAGATGGTTAGTTAGAGAGGAATATACAGACCCTGGAGGATATTTTGAGAGCGTTTGCATTGGATTTTGGAGGCTCCTGGGATGACCATTTGCCACTCACAGAGTTCGCTTATAATAACAGTTTTCATGCGAGTATCGAGATAGCACCATATGAGGTATTGTATGGACGTAGATGTCGTTCCCCTATTGGATGGGAAGAGGTTGGTGACAGACAAATTTTTACTCCAGACTTAGTGCAGTAGGCATCTGAGGACGTCCAATTGACATGTGAGAGATTACGAATAGCTCAGAGCCGACAAAAGAGTTACGCTGACAAAAGATGGAGACAACTAGAGTTTGATATGGGTGAGTCAGTGTTCTTGAAAGTTTCTCCTTCGAAGGGAATTATGAAATTTGGGAAGAAGGGGAAGTTGAGCCCTCGATATAGAGGGCCATTTGAGATACTTGATAAGGTGGGAGATAAGGCTTACAGATTGGCATTACCACCAGAGTTAGCAAGTGTGCATAACTTCTTCCACATATCCATGTTAAGGATATATCACCTGGACCCGACGCATGTGATAAGATATGAGCCATTGGAGCTCAATGAGGGTATGACATATGTTGAGAAGCCAGTTCTGATATTGGACAGGAAAGAGAAACTGTTGAGGATAAAGACAATTTCCTTAGTAAAGGTTCTTTGGCAACATCACACTGTGGAAGAGGCTACATGGGAATTAGAGAGTTTGATACCGGAGAAGTATCCCGAGTTGTTTATGGAATGATTGGTTCCAATTTGGAGGGCCAAATTTTCTAAGTGGGGGAGAATGTGAGACCCCGTATAGGTTTAACCATGTGCATATATGTAAATGAAATCATAAGTATGGAGATATACTTGTAATGTAAAGTATATGTGATGCAAGTCCATAAGTTTAATGTACACACTTGTAATAAGAGTTGTGATTGTACATACAAGTTACATTATATATGAGTATAAAGAAATAAACTTAAACATGTGAAGAATGTGAGTGGAATGGAATATGAGTAGTGTGGTAAAATGGAAGGAAGATTGCATAAGTTGTGCACTTCCATTTGGTTTATATCATATACCTTTGGTTATAC
Organism: Firmiana major; assembly: GCA_033439115.1. Taxonomy (NCBI): domain Eukaryota; kingdom Viridiplantae; phylum Streptophyta; class Magnoliopsida; order Malvales; family Malvaceae; genus Firmiana; species Firmiana major. The sequence goes on along the minus strand of CM065908.1, from coordinate 6,718,902 downwards.
AAAGATTTCACACAAGTTTTGATAGGTATAAAGTATGAATGGATGCCATTTTCAAGTCTCAAGATGATCGGATGAGAAAATGACTATGGCAGCAAATTAAGGTTGTTTTGGTGTGAGTACCTGCAGAAAAACTACAGAAAATCTGGAAATATGAAGGCCAGATCGATCTCATAGGATGAGAGATTGATTTGAAAGAGCTAAAATGCTCTTATTTTGAGCTATGGAACATGACAGATCGATCTCCAATGGAGCTAGATCGATCTCCTAAACATTATGTAAAATGCAGATCGATCCTTAATGAAACAGATCGATTTCCTTAACTCTCGGGTTGGGGCAGATCGATCTCCCCTAAGACTAAATCGATCTCTTTAAGCTACTGTCTGAGACAGATCGATCTCAAGGTTTCGACAGATCGATCTCATGCCTTCAAAATGTCATGGAAAATAGGGATTTTAAGGGGACCAGATCGATCTCATCAAGCTAAATCTATAAATAGGAGCAGTTAAAATCTGCATTTCACGAGGACAACCATTCCCTTTCCATTTTTCAACCTAAAACCTAGATTTCACTCTTTGAATCCGACCATTTTCAAGAAGATTTCAGGGAAGGCTATCAGACATAAAGTTGTTCACATCGAAGAGAAGAACAACTTAGCTTAGAGGCATTTTCCTCATTTGTTAGATTTAAGGAACAAGGTGCATTTCCATTGGAGCAAAGAGGAAATCATGCTAGGTGAGTTTCTAATGCAAATACTCAAGTACATTTGTTTGGATATTGATGTGGGAAATGATTCGTATGCATAAAAATGGTAGAAAACTACCTAGAGTAGAATGAATCCACCATGACCTAGAAATAGTCTAGTGTGAGAAAGTGGAATGTATTGAGATTAATGGGGAGTGAGGTATCTTGAGGTGATAATAGTGTTATAGGTATGATTTAAAGTTGTTGTTAGTGAATAAATTGTGAGATTTACCCAAAAGGGGGGAAATGTGGAATAAGACATTGGTATAATGCATAAATGAATTATATTGACTAGTGAAGTCAAAAATGTGAGTTAACAACATTAACTCAAGTGGTTTGGATGAATAAATCGTAGCTCCCAATGATACACCGGAGCAATGCGAGCCAAGAGCGCAAGAGGCTAAGAGGAAGAGAAAGTCGCACTAAAGTCAATTGAGGTAAGGGAATTTTGTTGACTCTTAGAGATATCTGTGCGCAATTTGGGCGCTTAAATGTTTTGCTAGAGTGCATGTGATACTAGGAAATGATATTGGGCGATTGAAAGGTGAAGAGTTGGGTTTTGAGAAATTTGCATGAAAACAAAGGCATAATGCTTTGGAAAATCATGTTTTATTGCTCTTTGCAAGTGATTAGTAGGTCGGCTAACATTTGAAATGAATTGCAAAAGAAATGAACTGTTTTGGTTTGTTAACCATACTTTGCAAGGAATTGAGCCACCTATATAGTTTTCATGAGAATGAAAGCCTACTAGAGTATGACTCACATGAGATTTGATGTGTTTTATACGCATGAGTACTGGAGCTTAGCTCGCACTAGTTTTCAAATGAATTTTTATATTGGTTTTGGCATGGTGTTGAGCATAGCTCGCATTAGATACCCACCTTATTTGTTATCGTACTTAGAGCTTCGGGTAGACTTGGTGTCGCACCGATTAAATAGGCTCGCACGTGTATTTTGAGAATTTGACATGTTGATAGTCGTATTAGGAGCTTCAGATATACAAGATGTCATACCGATTAAATAGGCTCACACGTGCATTTTTGAGATGTGGAGTGATATGATGTGTTGATATGGGTCCACGGAGTACGCTGTACCATGCAGGTAGCATGGAGTACGTTGTACCATGTTGAGAATTGTGATATGCCATCTTCGGATGATGATTCTTCTACTATGGACCAGCGGGTTGGACGTGACCCACCTCCCGTGCGGAAGCAGATAGTGGTGATACCCCGTACACTTGATCCGTGTAGCCGGTATCACAGGATATGGCCATAGTCCTAGAGGATATTTCCCTTATTGTATTGCCTATCTCATATGTCTATTACTTTGTGAATAAATCCATGTTTTAAATGATTTGTGGGTCAGGACAGTCCGAAGGAGGGGCTGAGACCTGACAAGTGTTAGATTATTTTGAGATGACAGTTTGTTAATGGTTTTAAAGTGCACGTACGCATGATGTGTTTTCCATGCCCTATTTGTGAAATATGCATGATGGATATTCCATACTTTGAATTGAATTGTGCACTAAATTTTAATAGCATGAATGTTTTACATACCATTAACACAATCATGAACTCATATTTTGAGAAAATGATGAAATGTATGCTTTGAGCATTGCATCACGATCATGTAGATAGTGCAGTATCTACCTGTTCGCATGATTGCCTTACTGAGTGTGTGGTTTACTCACCCCCTTATTTTCCCCCTCTCTACAGAGATTTGAGTATAGATTAAGAGCGACTGGAGGCGTTCCCTTTTGGTATCTGCTGCATCTCATCGCATAAGGTATACACACTGATAAGATTTTTGTATCTAAACTTTCCATAGCACAATAGCATTTTGTATGTAACTATTGGGGATGTAAAGCAATGTAAACACATGTAAACAACAACACTGATTTATTTATACAATTATTTATTTATAAATAATATGGAATTTAAATAAGTATGGTGGAATGATATAGACACTGACACACAGCCCAACTGGTGAGAGTGTAGCTGTTCAAGATCGAGGTGAGGATGGATAGTAAATAATGCATGAAAATGCGACAAATTTTTATGTATTTTGGTAAGTTAAGGGTCATGACGGATCTCCCATTCAAGGCAGATCGATCCCTTGTGCAAGCAGAACAATTTCAAGTGAATCTGCCAAGGCCATATCGATCTCCCCCATAAGCAAATCAATTTGCATTTACTTCTGCCTAGCAGAGATCGATCCCTTCCTAAGTGTAGATCGATCTCCAATTAATCCTGTCAAGATCAGATCAATCTCTCCTAATGAGCTGATCGATCTCCTGTTGCCTCTACCTAGCAAAGATGGATCTCTCCCCAATGAGTAGATCGATCTCTCCCTTCCAAAATTGAATATTACGAGGGTTTAAGCCAAGAGGAGATCGATCTCTCCTATTAGAAACCTGAAAACTTGATAGCTAAAACCAAGGAAAGATCGATCTTCACCCTAGCAGATCGATCTCATCATCCCTTCTCTATAAAAACCCGATGGCCAAACCTCATTCTTCTACAAATCAAACCTTTCCCCTTCATTTTTACCCAAAAAATAAGTTTTCTCTCTCTAGAATACCACCCTTTCTAAAAAGATTTGAGAAAAAGGTTATTAGAGTAAAGTTGTTCATGTTAAGGAGGAGAATAACATACCTTTGAATCAACTCAACTTGTTGGATTGAAGGAGCACAGGAGGCTTCTTATTTGGGACAAGAGGAAAGTCAAGCTAGGTGAGTTTCTAATACACTAACTCTAAGTATATTTATCTAGATGTTGTTAGGAGTTGATTGGTGTATGTATTGTTGGTTAGAACTACCTAGAATGTGATGAATCAAGCATGACCTAGAATGGGTTTAGTGTGAGAAAATAATATATATGGCTGATTAGATGATAAATGGATTATATCAAGTTGTTAGTGAGGTGATATACATGATTTTGAGATGATTGGATGAAATCATATTGTGAGATTAGTCAAGTGATAAAATGTGCATAAATGATGTTGTAGAAATGCATGAATGAATGAGAAATTACAGATAAACATCTATGCCAAGTGTTTGATAAGTTACTAAGTGAGTTACTAGCTAAATCGACTAGGGATGACATAATGATGGCCAAATGTGATAAAAGGCCAAACTTGCTGAAATAGGCTCGATAAGATATACTGACTAATTGAAGTCAAAACATGAGTTTTTGGTATTGACCCATATGATTGATGAATGTTTACAGCTATCAAGGATAAATCTAAAGCAAGTTGAGCCCAATCGCGAAAAGCAGGAAAGGAAGAAAGAGTTGCTTCTCAAAGAGTTGAGGTAAGGGAATTGTGTTAGCCCTAAAGGTATTTATACCCATTTTCAAACGCATAGAAGATTTCTTAAAGTGTCTAAGGGTCTTAGAATGAAAAGAATGATTGAAGGGCAATAAAAATGGGATTTGAAGAAAAGTTCATGAACAGCAAGAACATGGGGTTCTTGAATCTTTTACTGCTTTAAGCATGTAAAATTAGTAACTTGGCTAGCATTTAAATGATTTGCACAAAAATAACTTGATTTAGTTTTTATAACCATACCTTGCAAAGAACAAGCCACTCACATGAGTTTTGTGGTAAATGAAACGTGCTAGAGCATTGCTTGCACGAGATTTGATATCGTTACACGTGCATTAGTGCTGGAGCCTAGCTCGCACTAGTTTTTACATGGATTTCACGATATAGTCCTGGAGCATAGTACGCACTAGAATTTTACATGCATGAGTGCTGGAGCCGAGCTCGCACTAGTTTTCACATAGATTTTTATGACATTGTGTTGGAGCCTAGCTCGCACTGATTTTCATACTGGTTTTGACATTGTGCTGGAGTGTTGCTCGCACTAAATGTTCATTATACCGGTTGTCATGCTTGAGACTACTCGTACGTGATTTTATGACATGTTGAGAGCCGTGCTAGGAACTTTGGGTAGGCTGTGTACCACGTCGATTAAATAGGCTTGCACGTGTGTATTGAGATGTGGCAATGTATGATGTGATGATATGGGTCCACGGAGTATGTTGTACCGTGTATGGATATTATGTATAATATCGCCTTCGGATGATGGATACTCTGCTATGGATTGGTGGGTTAGACGTGACCTACCTCCTATGCAAAAGCAGGTAAATGTGATATCTCGCGCACTAGGATCTGTGTAGCCTGGGATCACTGAGGATATGGTCATAGTCCTAGTTATTACCCTTATTGATATTATATGTCTATCTCATTTATCTTGTTTTATGATAAATCCATGTTTTGAAAAGTGCTTGTGGGTCAGGACAGTCCATGGGAAGGGCTGAGACCTGAAAAATGGTGATTTATATCGATTTGTGTTGAGTTTTTAAATGCTTTGAAGTGCACCTTGCATGATGATTTACCATGCCTTGATTTCGATTTACGCATGATGATTTTCCATGCTTTTGTTTAAGATTTGTGCACTGCTTTAAATAGCATGAATTGTTTTACATATCATGAACACGAGCATGAACTATTATATTTTGGGTATGACAAGTAACTGTGTGGTTTAAGCATGGCATCACGTAGATAGTGCAGTTATCTACCTACTCGTATGATTGACTTACTGTGCACGTGGTTTGCTCACCCCCCTAATTTTCCCCCTCTACAAAGCACTTACCGTAGATAGAGAGCGATTGAGGATTGGATTTTGGTATCCACTGCATCCCATAACACAAGGTATACACATTTGTATAGTTTTGTATCTAGACATGTCAAAGCACAGTAATATCTTTGAATGTAATTTTTGGGGATGTAAAGGATTGTAAACACACGTAAACAGTAACTCTGATTTAGAAATACAAGTGTTTACGTTTAAATGAATTGTAAATTGAAATGATTTGATTGGATAAGATTTACACCGATACACAACCCAACTGTTAGTGGTGTAACTGTTCACGAACAAGTAAAGGTAAAGAACAAACAACAAGAAATGGTTTAAATAATAAATGAAAAATTTGTACTGAAATTTTGGTGGATTGAGGGTCATGACAATTTATTTGTTACCAGAGCTGAGTTAGTCTGATGTGTGTCCGTGTAAAAATTTAGCAAAGTTACATCCCCATGTTACAGTGCTTGTCTAGATGCAACTGTGTATATCAAGATGGGTTTGACTAAGAAATAATTATGAATGTAGGAATCTTGGCATAATGCCTAACACCAGTCGCGGTAGAGGGATGAGAGCACGAGCTAGAGGCCGTAAGGGTAGGCTCGGGGGTCGTACTGAGTCGTTGCCACATGAGATTCTCGAAGAGGTAGAGGTGGAGGCTGATGTTGAGCATGCTCCACAAGGTCCGATAGAGAGACCCGAGAGTATTGAGGCACGCTTCACGAGGATAAAATGGAGCTTAGAGGTAATTTTTAAGTTGATTGCTCAGTCGTTGCCTGTGTTGGGGGCGAGCAGGGGCCAGCTGCACAGAGTGATGTTGAACGGGCAACAGCTCCTGAGAGGCCTGCACAATCGGCCAAGAACCTCAGACTACAGAGACTCATACACCCCCACCAGTACAAGATACACCATCTATTATTGCCCCATCACAGGGTAGTAGAGATTGGGGTTACAGATGTGACCTAGATAGGTTACGGTAGTTTTAAAATTTTAAACCGTTATTTTTCAGTGGGATTAAGAACCCAGTAGCTGCAGAGGATTGGGTGAATGAAATTAAGAAACTATATGAGTTTTTCGAGTGCACTACTACCAAGATGGTAGCATTTGCCTCATTCATGTTGAAGGGATCAGCAGAGAATTAGTGGAAGTCCACCAGACCCGTTCTAAGAGCCCGACATATAGAGATCACATGGGATGAATTTTTGTAGGCCTTCCAGAGGTAATATGTTTCTGATACTGCACAGCGTAGACAGCAGATGGAATTTTTGGAGTTGACCCAAGGGAGTAGATCAATGGATGAATATGAGACTAAATTTATCTCTCTGGGCAGGTATGATCCTGACACGATGGATAGTGAGGTCAAGAAGGTATGGAAGTTCGTGGATGGACTGAGACTAGCCATCAGGTCCCAATTGGTTCCTTTTCACATACCAACCTATGAGGAGGCAGTGCACAGGGCATAGTTGTGTGAACAAGATATTGAGCGAGTTGCCTCAGAGTTTAGAAAGGTTGGTAGAGTGAGGGACAGAGATAGAAAGAGACAAGCAGTGGATAAAGGCTTCAATTATAGAGGAAATATGAGATTTTCTGAGAAGCGGCCAAAGATTGAGGAGATCCGGGAGAGGACAATCAAGCCTCACGTGAATTTGACCATAGCTCCAGCAAAGGGCATAATGATTGGAGGGCCACGGCCTACAACAAAATAGTGCAGTAAGTGTGGTAGGTACCATGGTACCCAGTCATGTTATGGATCTCCTGTAGAATGTTTTCGATTTTGGGAAGCCAGGGCATATGATCTGAAATTGTCCAGAGATGACTGAGAGTGCCCTACAGAAGGGCAAGGAGCCAGAGAGAGCTCCTACTGACACTCCTACTCTGAGAAGAAGAGCGGCAGCTGAAGAGAAGGGAAAGCAAGTAGTTGGCAGAGGGCAAGTACACGTCTTAGACCAGGATACTGCAGATCAGTCGTTAGATGTGGTGAAAGGTACCATCTTGATCTTTGATCTTGAAGATTATGTTTTGATAGATCCTGGTGCCACTCATTCATTTGTATCACCTGCATTTGCATATAAATTATTTAAATTTACCCCATTATGAGTTTAAGGATTGTAAGTTAAAGGTAGGGGAAAAAGAAATGCCAACCGACCTTAATTTAATATATATGAAATACTTTGATGTAATCCTAGGAATGGATTAGTTGGCTACAAATCGTGTTGTAGTTGATTGTTTTTCCAAGATGGTAATGTTTTCAGGGATAGATAGCGTTATCGTAAGTTTCCCCAAAGAATGCCCCTTAAAAAGTAATGAAAATAGAAAGTGTTGTAAGCAAGATAGATGCATTTTTATATTGACTAAGTGATTAATGTTTTGAAAGGTTACATTGCGTACGTGGTTGAGACAGATAAGGCATGTTCGGAATTGAGAAACATCCCAGTGGTTAGAGAATTTCCAAACGTCTTTCCGGATAATTTACTAGGGTTATGGCCAGATAGAGAGATAGAGTTTTATATAGATTTGGCACGTGGTACAGAGCTGATATCCAAGCCACCATACAGAATAGCTTCGATTGAGTTGGAGGAACTAAAGAAATAGTTACATGAGTTGTTGGATAAGGGGTTCATCAGACCGAGTTTATCACCTTAGGGAGCACCAGTACTGTTTGTAAAGAAGAAGGATGGGAGCCTTCATTTGTGTATTGACTATAGGTTGTTGAATAAGGTGACCGTCAAGAATAAGTACCCACTTCCACGCATCGATGACTTATTGGATTAGCTTCAGGGAGCACAGGTCTTTTCTAAGATAGATCTAAGATTTGGGTACCATCAGTTGAGAATTCGGGATTGAGATGTACCCAAGATAGCTTTTTGTACTCGATATGGTCATTTTGAGTTTATGGTTATGCCATTCGGGTTAATGAATGCTCCTGCAGCTTTTCTGTCATTGATGAATGATGTGTTTCACCAGTACTTGGATAGATTTGTTTTCATGTTCATCGATAACATTCTAGTGTATTTGAGATCTAGAGAGGAACATGAGTAGCACCTAAGGATAGTGCTACATACCCTCCGAGAGAAGAAGTTATATGCTAAACTCAGTAAGTGTGACTTTTAGCTAGAGCAGATCTCTTTTCTGGGTCATATTGTAACGAAGGATGGAGTGTCAGTGGACCCATCCAAGATTGAAGCAGTGGTTCAGTGACAAAGACCCCATACAGTCACACAGATCAGAAGTTTCCAGGGTTTAGCTGGATATTATCGATGGTTTGTAGAGGGATTCTCGAGATTAGCTGCTGCGTTGACATGTCTCACGAGGAAGAATGTTGAATTTATGTGGGCCGATAAATGTGAGAAGAGTTTTCAAGAATTGAAGAAGAGATTAACCACATCTTTAATTCTCACCATTCCTACCAGCTCAGGAGGTTTTTTTATATATACAGATGCTTCGTACCAATGACTTGGTTGTGTACTATTGCAGGATGGGAAGATAGTCGCCTATGGATCGAGACAGTTGAAGGATCATGAGAGGAACTACTTGACCCACGATCATGAGTTGGCTACCGTAGTATTTGCCTTGAAAATATGGCGCCATTATCTTTATGGTGAGAAATTTCAAGTATTTACTGACCACAAGAGCCTTAAGTATCTATTCTCATAGAAGGAGTTAAACATGAGGCAGAGGAGGTGGCTCGAGCTTTTAAAGGACTATGATTATGAGATCTTATACCACCCAGGTAAGGCGAATGTAGTAGCTGATGCACTGAGTAGGAAGCATCTCAAGTTGGTATCATACATGATTATCAGGGAACACGAGCTATTGGAACAATTTAAGAGGCTCAGTTTGGATGTGACCCCATCTGATACCGATAGTGGCTTTATGGTAGCTAGACTACGGTTGAAACCAGATTTGGTAGATCTTATTCGACAGGCTCTGCTGATGGATCAGTAGTGCAGTGATATTATCGGACAGATACAGAGGGGTACAGAGACTGATTTTGAGTTGAGTTTAGATGGTTTGCTGAGGTTCAGGGGTAGGATATGTGTTCCCAATGATCTAGAGATCAGGAGGTTGATTTTATTAGAGGCTCACTTAATGAAGTATACACTACGTCCGGGAAGTAACAAGATGTATCAGAACCTCCAGAGAGTGTATTGGTGGCTATGAATAAAGAGATATGTAGCTGAATATGTGGCTAAGTGTCTCGTTTGTTAGCAGGTGAAGGTAGAGCATCAAAAGCCTGCAAGGCTATTACAACCTCTACCTATACCGACTTGGAAGTGGGAGCATGTCACTAAGGACTTCGTGAAGGGTTTAACCAAGACCCGTAGGAATCACGATGCGATTTGGGTGATAGTGGACAGATTAAAGAAGTCGACACCCTTCCTAGCTATGAGATCCACTGATACTCTGAGTACACTGACGAAACTATATGTGAGCAAGATAGTGAGCTTGCATGGTGTTCAAGTGAGCATTATTTCTAATCAGGATGCTCGCTTCACTTCCTACTATTAGGAACACTTTTAGGAAGCGATTGGGACCCAGTTGAGTTTTAGCACAGCATTCCATCCTCAGACAGATGGTCAGTCAAAGAGGACTATACAGACCCTGGAGTATATGTTAAGAATGTGTGCATTGCATTTTGGAGGCTCTTGGGATGACCATTTACCACTCGCAGAGTTCACCTATAATAATAGCTATCATTCGAGTATCGGGATGGCACCATATGAGGCTTTGTATGGCCGAGGATGTCAATCCCCTATTAGATAGGAAGAGGTGGGTGACCGACTGATATTTGCTTTTGACTCAGTGAGACAAGCCTATGAGGATGTCCAGTTGATTTGTGAGAGATTACGGACAGCTCAGAGCAGATAAAAGACTTATGCTGATAGGAGACGGAGACAGTTGGAATTCATAGTGGGTGAATCGATGTTTTTGCGAGTCTCTCCTTCCAAGGGTATAACAAGGTTCGAAAAGAAAGGAAAGTTAAGTACATGATTAACTGTAAAAACATGTTTTTGTATAAGTACATGATTAACTTCAAATGTGTGACATCGTTTCATTAAATTGTGAATGAATGGTAAGTGAGGATTATTATTGACTCATTGCCCAACAGTGGTGGTAAGTTAGTTCACGATCGGGTAAGGTAATTGTAAAACGTAAAAAAAATTCAGTGATTTTCGGTTAAAGAGATTGAAAAAGGGTCGTGACAGAGATTGGTATCAGAGTTGAGTTGACCTGATGTGAGTCAGTAATAAAACGTATGAAAGTACATCCCCATATTACTATGCTTTTGTTTAGATATAACTGTGTATACCGTGATGGATTAAGCTTAATAAATTATTATAATACAGAAAGTTAGGAATTATGCCAGTTACACGCAAAGGTAGAGGGGCGAGGGCACGTGCTAAAGGCCATAGAGGTAGGCCTGAGAGCCATGCGGAGCCACAGACTGAGCAGGCTCCATAAAACCTTGCTGAGAGAGCAGAAGATAGAGAGGCACGCTTCGCTAGGATTTAGTGGAGTATTGAGAATTTGGTGGAGATAGTCACGCAGGCATTAGGTTCCAGCGATAGACGAGTTCCTGCAACACAGCCTACTATGGAACAGACAGCTACAGAGGCGGAAAGACCTCAAACTGCAGAGACTGCTACTGCTACACCACCTCCAACACAGGATACAGATTCTCCTATCGCTCCTCAGCAGAGGGATAGTGATTTGGGTTATGACTGCAACTTGAGCAGGTTGCAAGAGTTTCAAGGGCTGAAACCCCCAGTGTTCAGAGGGGTGACGGACCCAATGGTTACGGAGGATTGGGTGTATGAGATGGACAAACTGTATAGGTTTTTTCGATGTACTTCAACTGAGAAGGTTGCCTTTACCGTGTTTATGTTGAAAGGTGAGGCAGAGCACTGGTGGAGATCCACCAAAGCTATTTTGAGGGCTAAACACTCCGAGATTACATGAGAGATATTCTTGGAGGCCTTCAGGAGACAGTACATCCCAGCCACCGCACAGAGGAAATTATGGATGGAATTTATGAATCTGGTTCAAGGGAACCGAACTGTGGACGAGTATGAGTCCAAGTTTATGTCCTTGGGGAGATATGACCCGGACACGATGGGTTGTGAGACCCGAAAGATACAGAAGTTCATGGATGGATTGAGATTGGACATCCGAACTAACTAGCTCCCTTCGACATTTTGACCTATGAGGAGGTTGTACATAAGGCTCAGTTATGTAAGCAAGATTTTGAGCGGAATGCCTCTGAGCTTAGGAGAATTGGTGTCAGGAAGGATAGAGACCGGAAGAGATCCAGGAGGGATAGAGTGGCCAGGAAAGGAGGCCCAAGGTATTTTGAGAAGAGACCTAAGATCGAGGAGGTGCAGGAGAAAGCTGCTAGACCTCCCGTGTACCCGACTTTGACTGCGCCGAGGGGTATAACTATTGGAGGTCCCCAACCTACCACTGATCAGTGTAGGAGATGTGGCAGAGACCATGGGACTAGGCCATGTCAGATACCCCCTGTCTTGTGTTATAGATATGGGAGGTCGGGACATATATCGAGGTTCTGAAAAAAGACGATTGAGACTACCCCACAGAAGGGTAAGGAGCCTAAGGGAGCTCTAGTTGAGACAGCAGCCTCGAGGAGAAGGGCTACTGTTGAGGAAAAAGGGAAACAAGCTGTGGGTGTGAGCAAAGGAAGGGTGCACGCACTGGACCAGGACACTGCAGACACATCGACGGATGTGATTAAAGGTACCATCCGAATCTTTGATTTAGAAGCATTGGTATTATTTGATCCTAGTGCCACGCATTCTTTCATATCACCTTCCTTTGCACATAAATTGTTGAAGTATGTGAAACCTACATTGATGGATAGAATGTTGATGATTTCTACACCCATGAATGATAGTCAATTAACTGAGTATGTATGTAGGGATTGTAAGTTAAAAATAAAGGGAAAGGAAATGATAGCCAACTTAATTTTATTGAATATGGTTGATTTTGATGTAATTCTAGGAATGGATTGGTTGGCTACCAATTGTGTTGTTATGGATTGGCATACCAAGACATTGATGTTTTCAGGATTAGACAATCTTATTGTAAACTTTGATGAAAAGAAATGATATGAAAATAATATGTTTGTTGTAAATAAAAGAGTATGATTTTAAATGTATAATGCTTTAGAGATAAATTTATTGTTTATGATGAATGCTGAATATGGATGTGATGACTTGTGACACTAATAGTGGAAAGAATGATGTGAAGGGTTCATTGCCTACATGGTCGATATAGATGAGGCACACCCGAAATTGAGGGACATACCCGTAATTACGGATTACCTTGATGCCTTTCCGGATGAATTACCAGGACTACCACCTGAAAGGGAAATGAAATTTTGCATAAAGTTAGTGCCTAGTACCGAGCCGATATCGAAACCACCATATAGGATGGCACCAATTGAGCTGGAAGAGCTAAAGAAACAACTGTAAGAGTTGTTGGAGAAAGGGTTCATTAGACTGAGTGCCTCACCTTGGGGAGCACCGGTACTGTTTGTAAGGAAGAAGGATGGAAGCCTCCGACTGTGTATAGATTACCGGTTGTTGAATAAGGCCACCATTAAGAACAAATACCCCCTTCCACGAATAGATGATTTGTTGGATCAGCTCCAGGGAACCCAAGTATTTTCTAAGATAGATCTGCGATCAGGGTATCATCAGTTGAGGATCAGGAGTGGAGATGTACCCAAGACAGCATTTCGTACCCGTTATGGCCACTGCGAGTTTTTGGTGATGCCATTCTGATTGACGAATGCTCCCACAGCATTTATGGCATTGATGAATGATATATTCAAGCCATACCTGGACAAGTTTGTGATTGTGTTCATTGATGACATATTGGTATATTCCAAGTCCAGGGAAGATCATGAGGAGCACTTAAGGATAGTTCTGCAGACCCTCCGAGAGGAAGAATTATATACCAAACTCAGCAAGTGTAACTTTTGGTAAGAGCATATCTCATTTCTGGGTCATGTTGTGTCGAAGGATGGGGTATCGGTGGATCCACCCAAGATAGAGGCAGTCGTACAGTGGGAACAACCCAAAACAGTTACTGAGATCAAAAGTTTTCTGGGATTGGTAGGGTATTATCGAAGATTTGTTGAGGGTTTCTCCAGACTAGCTGCTCCATTGACACGCCTCACGCGTAAGGATGTTAAGTTTGTATGGAAAAAGACATATGAGAGGAGTTTTTAGGAGCTTAAGCGTCGATTGACCACTGTTCCAATTCTCACCATTCCTACCAGCTCAGGAGGTTTCTCGGTGTATACAGATGTATCACACCAGGGACTGGGCTATGTACTTATGCAGGATGGGAAGGTAGTTGCCAATAGATCTAGACAGTTGAAAGATCATGAGAGGAACTACCCGACACATGATTTGGAGTTGGCAGCCATGGTATTTGCTTTGAAAATATGGTGCCATTATCTTTATGGTGATAAATTTCAGGTGTTCACAGATAATAAGAGCCTTAAGTACTTGTTCTCGCAGAAAGAGCTGAATATGAGACAGAGGAGATGGCTCGAACTCTTAAAGGATTATAATTGTGAAATCATGTACCACCCGGGTAAGGAAAATGTAGTTGCCGATGCTTTGAGCAGGAAGAACCTTGGGTTGGTGTCTTATATGATGGTACGGGAATATGAATTGTTGGAACACTTTGCGAACCTCAGTTTGGATGTAATCCCACCTAGATTGGAGAGATTGGAGATCATGTCTAGTTTGAGACTAGAGCCACAGTTGATTGGTCGTATTCGACAGGCCCAGTAGAGCGATTGACGGTGCATCGATTGGCTGAGGCAGATATAGACAGGTGTGGGTATTAAATTTTAAGCTGAGTGTTGATGGGTTATTGAGGTTCAGGGGCAGAGTATGCGTTCCTGAGGATCCTGAGATCAGGAGGCTGATTTTATCAGAGGCTCACTCATCGAAGTATACGATACATCCAGGAAGTACCAAGATGTATCAACACTTTCGAAAGGTTTATTGGTGGTCTGGAATGAAAAGAGACATTGCTGAATATGTCGGTAAGTGTCTCATTTATCAGCAAGTGAAGGTAGAGCATCAGAAACATGCAGGATTATTATAGCCTGTACCGATACCGACTTGGAAGTGGGTGCATGTCACCATGGATTTTGTGATGGGGTTGCCGAGGACCCGCAGACGTCATGATGCCATATGGGTTATTGTGGACCGATTGACTAAGTCCGCCCATTTTTTGGCTGTGAGAGCTAGTGATACACTGAGTCAATTGGCGAACCTGTATATTCGAGAGATAGTACGACTACATGGTGTACTAGTGAGCGTTGTTTTTGATAGGGATGCCCGCTTCACTTCCCATTTCTGGGAATATTTTCAGGAAGCGCTGGGGACCCGACTGAGTTTTAGCATCGTTTTTCATCCTCAGACAGATGGGCAGTCAGAGAGGACTATACAGACCCTCGAAGATATGTTGAGAGCGTGTGTGCTGGATTTTAGAGGCTCTTGGGATGATCACCTACAGTTAGCGGGGTTCACCTATAATAATAGCTATCATGTGAGTATCGGGATGGCACCCTATGAGGCACTATATGGGCATAGATGTCGACTCCCCATTGGATTGGAAGAGATTGGTGACAGACAAATCTTTGCTCCAGACCTAGTGCAGCAGGCATCTGAGGACGTCCAGTTGATATGTGAGAGATTACGGACAGCTTAGAGCCGACAAAAGAGTTATGCTGACAAGAGACGGAGACCATTAGAGTTTGATGAGGGTGAGTCGGTATTTCTAAAAGTTTCACCATCGAAGGGTATTATGAGATTTAGTAAGAAGGGTAAGCTGAGTCCTAGATATATCGGACCCTTCGAGATCTTGGAAAGAGTGGGAGATAAGGCGTATAGGTTGGCATTGCCACCAGACTTGGCAAATGTCCACAACATCTTCCACATCTTGATGCTTCGGAAGTATCACCCAGACCCGATACACGTGATAAGATATGAGCCGTTGGAGCTCAATGAGAGTATGAAGTATGTTGAGAAGCCGGTTCGGATATTGGACAGAAAAGAGAAAGTGTTGAGGAATAAGACAATTCCCTTGGTGAAAGTTCTTTGGCAATATCACACGGTGGAAGAGGCCACATGGGAATTGGAGAACTTGATACGAGAGAAGTACCCCCAACTTTTTTAAGAGTGACTTGGTTCTAATTTGGAGGACCAAATTCCTTAAAGGAGGGGAGAATGTGAGACCCCATACATGTAAGTTGTAATGTGTGTAATTGAATCAAATAAATGTGAATGGACTTGTAATGTAAAGTATGATTGATGTAAGTCCATGGATTCAATGTACATATGTACAATATGATTTGTAATGTACATACAAGTTTCATTGTATATGAATATGAATAAATGAGTTCTTGCAAGTGATAAAGGTGATTAGAACTCAAAATGAATAGTGTGGTAAAAGGAAGAAAGTTGTATGAATATAAATGCTTCCATTTGGTTTTATATAGTATACCTTTGGATACACAATGAATGCACACAAGTTTCAATGTGCATAAGGTATGAATGGATGCCATTTTTAAGTCATAAAGGTGGATGGATGAGAAAATGGCTATGGTAGCAAATTAAAGACATTTGGGTGTGAGTTGCAGCAGGAAAACTCCAAAAAATTTGGAAAGTATGAAGGTCAGATCGATCTCATAGGATGAGAGATTGATCTGGAAGAGCCAGAATGCTCTTATTTGGGCAATAGAATAGAGCAGATCGATCTCCTAACCATTCTGTAATGAAAAGATCGATCCTCAAGCATACAGATCGATCTCCTTAGCTCTCTGTTTGGGAGCAGATTGATCTTAAGCTTCAACAGATCGATCTCATGCTTAAGTTGTCGACAAAAAGAGGGATTTAGGGGGACCAGATCGATCTCCTCTTGGTGCAGATCGATCTCCTCAAGTGAATTCTATAAAAAGGAGTGCTGAAAATCTAAAAATTTCGGGAAAAACACCATCCTTCCATTTTCAACCCAAAAACTTAACTTTCTCTCTCTAAAATCAGCCATTTCCACAAAGAATTGAGAGGAGACCATTAGACACTAAGTTGTTCATCTTGAGGAAGAGAACAACATAGTTGGAACCCAAAACCTCATTATTGGTATTGAAGGAGTTAAGGGCATTGTCATTTGGAGCAAGAAGAGAAATCAGATTTGGTAAGATTCTAACACTCCAACTCTGGTACATTATCTATTTAAATGATTTTGGAGTTGTTTGGCATGAGTATGGATGGTTGGAAACACCTAGGTTGTGTTAGAAACAAATGTAACCTAGAAAATGGATTAAACCTAGTGTGAGAAAGTGAAAGTCAAATAAGTTGATGAATTGTGGGTATGCTAAAGTAGCTCTTGAAGCAATATGAATGATGTGGAGAGGTTAAATGAAACCACATTGTGAGTTTGGAGGAAATTGTGAAAATGAGTATGTAAATGCTTGATAAAATGCCATAGTGAGGAAATCAATGAAATATGAACACTATAAGCTTGAAATCGATTTAATATCGATTAAGAATGAGTCAATAGGCCTAAAAGGAATCCATAAACTCGAGAAATGAAACGAGGCCTTATGAGCGTTAATAGAAACTATAGGTCGCATCGACTATAGTGAGCGCATGTTGTCCTGTTATATGGATCGAATATAATGTGAAATATGATTGTGTGCAGTCCCGAAGAGTTTGTTGAAAACGAATCGAGCCGTACAAGTAGCCTTAAGGAAGTGGAATCACGCACCGCGATTCCAAGTAAGAGAATTTTGTGAGTATATAGAGGTAGCTGCTCGTACTTTGAACTTGTGGGTGAATATTGGGTGTTTTATGAAATGCATGGTTGCTCAAGTAAATGATTGATGGTATTCATGAATGATGATAAGTATATGCGTGATTTTGGTTTTGAAGTGGATTCTATGAAATGGGATAGTAAGGCTAATAATTGCATAAATCCAATGTTTTGATGTTTTTCAAAATGAAATGGCTTTGTTTTAAGCAAGCTTGTAGATAGGCTGGCTAGTGTTTTATTGATGTTGTGGAAAAAGCATTTGTGAAGTGCTAAACGCGGTTGTCGGGATTGTTTGATTGTCTATGAGTCGCCTATCGTATTTGTATGACATAAATCGCGTTAGAGCCTCGCTCGCACTGGATTTCGATATTTTCACTTGTGTGTAACATGCTAGAGCTTAGCTCTCACTTTGTTTTGGAACTATGACGATGTTTTATAAACTGTATTGGAGCTTTTTCCCGTACGTGGATTTTGAGTGGTTTTCTTATGCATATAAGCGTACTGGAGCGATGCTCGTACGTGGTTTCTTCATAGTTTTATGCATAAATGTCATACTAGAGCGTTGCTCATATGAAGTGATTTATTACGATGCATGAATTCGCGCTAGAGCGTAGCTCGTGCTGGTTTTCACACTGTGGTATTATGAGGCTGTGGTGAGAGATCGGATTGGTGTTCAGAGAACCCAACAGGCCTAACAGACCTCTTAAGTGGGGTGAGGGTGAGGGGCTAGACCTGACATAATCCATTCAGGGAACCCAACAGGCCTAACAGACCTCTTGAGTGGGGTGAGGGTGAGGAGCTAGGACCTGAATCAGGGAACCCAACAGGGGCAAGCAAGGCCATGAAGGGCTAGGACCTGGTATTGAGAGTACTCCCACGTGCACTTAAGACTATAGAGGTTACACTTGGTATGGGGTAGATAAGACCTACGGCAGGCACCCCCAACCATGTTATAGGTCCACGGAGTACGATGTACCGTGTATATCACATGGAGTACGATGCATTGCGTGGTGGTTACTTGATTTGAGAAAGTCTGGCGGAGAACTAACCCACCTTCGTGCCAGCATGATACCCTGCACATCGGGATCCGTGTGGTCTGGGATGATATGTGACATAGTTGGCCAACAAAGTCAGTTGAGGTATAGTGACCAGTCTCCTTGCTTGATTTACTTACTACCACATGATTTTAATCTATAAGTATGATTGTGACTGTCCAGGGTATACCCGAGGGAGGGGTCGAGCCTTGTAAACTTGATTTGTGAAACGATGATGATGTTTGTGATTGAGAAAATGGTTTGTGATGGGATTGTTTGTGTTCGAGAAAGAGCTTTATGATGTGGGTTTAAAAAGGAGGTTTCTTAATGAATTGCCCTTTTTATGAATTTAAATGAGATTGAGCATGAGATGATTTATACATGATGTTTTTACCATGTTTTATATGCCAATGTACATGATTTTGATACATGATATATATATACTCATATGGCATAGTTTTACTTCCTCATGCTCCTACTATAAACGATTTATGCACAACACTATCAGCATGTAGATAGAGTAGTTATCTACCATGCTTGCATTATTGCCTTACTGAGCGTGTGGTTGCTCATGCCTCTCTATTTTCCCCTCCTACAGAGCGTGTATAGTAGCCCAGTGAGGACTGAGGCGTGGTATTTTGGACATCCACTGCATCTCCATCACTCAAAGGTATATACACAGTGATTCCTTTTGTATCTAAACAATGTAAAAGCACAGTAGTCATTTGAAATGTAATTATGGGGAATGTAGATGTCAGTAAAACATGTTTTTGTATAAGTACATGATTAACTGCGAATGTATGACATCGTTTCATTAAATTGTGAATGAATGGTAAGTGATGATTATTATTGACTCACAGCCCAACAGTGTGGTCGTAAGTTAGTTCACGATCGGGTAAGGTAACAGTAAAACGCGAAAAATTTTCAGTGATTTTCGGTTAAAGAGATTGAAAAAGGGTCGTGACAGATATGATTTGGGACTATGTTGATATTATATGAGGAACAATGGCGGTTGTTTTTGTGAGATTTGATCATGTGGTTGTGGATTGTGGTTATTGGTTGTCATATTGAATTGTTTGCATGTTGGGTTAGGTCTAATTGTAGCTGTTATGTTGCCGAAATTTTTAAAATATTTTAGGACTTCAATAAATTCTTTCACCCAGTAGTTTTAAAGTTTTAACCTATATCGGGCATGAAACTACAAGTAAAAGATCCTAAAGTAAGAATTTAACAAACTTTAAGTAAAGATAGTTCACATTAAAATGCTTCCTGCTTAATTACGCGCTTAGGGATAAAAGTAGTGGTCACGGGAATGGAACAATTAGTATCATGTGTGTAAGAACAAAGATTTTAAGGCCTTGGGTTCGAACCACATGGAACGTAAACTGGGACAATATTCCCCGATAAAATCGAGAGGGGCCTATGGGGCTACCAAAACAGACAGTACGGTTGAGTGAGACTGTGACTTGGTGTCACGACCCAAATTTCCTAAAATCACTACAAATTTTTCGCTTTTTCGCTTTTTCATTTCCTTACCCGTCGTGAACAGTTACACTACTAACCAGTTGGGCTATAATTCGATGTTAGTCACCTCTCACCTATTTACCATTCAATTTTCATATTTCATTTACATATCAATTTATTTAAACTAAATACATCCCCAACATTACATCCATATACAGTACTGTGCATCTATATGTTCAGATACAAAATTATACGAATGTGTATACCTGATCTTGATAAGAAGCAGCGGATAACCGAGATGCGAGACTATTGTCGCTCTCTTCTACTGAATATACCCTGTGGGGTGGAAAATGAAAGGGTGAGCGAAACGTGCTCAGTAAGGCAATAATGTAAGCAGGTAGATAACTATACTATCTACGTGCTGATAATGTCATGATATAAAAATCGTTTACATTTGGAGCATGAGGTATGACTAAAACGATGCCACATGTATGTATATATCATATAAGAGAAATCATGAAATCGGCATATAAAGCACACATGGAAAAATCATCATGTATGACATCTCATGCTCGTCACATTAAAAACTTTTTAGTTTCATCATAAACTCTTCACTTTAAAACTTATTCGTTTAATCACAAAACTCATCACTTTAAAACTCATTTGTTTCATCATAAAACAACTTCAACAAGGTCAAACCCATCTCTCGGGAATACCTTGATTCATTAAATCACATCTCTTTTAAAAACATAAATCGAGACTACCCCTCCATCGGGTTTGTCCTGGTCTATCCAGACCGTATGATATCATGTGAGGCATGTAGGTTACTGTATGAAAAATCGAGGACTATGGCCATACTTTGTCCCTGTGATCCCAGGCTACACGGATCCCGGTGTGCGAGGTATCACAACTGTAACGGGAGGTGGGGTCAAGTCCTACCAGCCAGAATATCAAGTAACATCATAGAGTCATCATGACTGCACGGTACAGCTACTCCGTGTGACATACACGGTACATCGTACTCCGTGGACCCATATCATAGTCTGGGGGTGCCTGCCGTAGGTCTTACCCACCCCAATACTATGTCGATAACCAACCCATGTCTCAAAGTATGCTGCGAGTATCTCAACTCTCTGTGACTCACAGTCTACAGGAGGCTTCCGCACGACTATATGCATGTCAACTCGCGTCTAGTGCGAGCGAAGCTCCAGCACCACGCTATGCATATCATGATATCTAAAATCTCGTGCGAGCGAAGCTCCAGCACGGTTTTGTGCACACACAAATTTCTCGTACGAGCAATGCTCCAGTACGGCTTTTCATGAGAAATAAATCAGTAAACTTGAGTGCGAGTAAGACTCTAGTACTCTTTTTACTCGTGTAAATATGATAGGTGGCTCACTTTTAATAAAACATCTTTTAAAATAGTAACCGATACAAACCGGTACCTTTTCGTATAATTCATAAAATCAACAGCCAACCTATATGTAAATTTGCTTAAACCCAAGCAATACATTCATATAAAATATCAAAGCATGAAAATCATGTAATTTATATGCCTTACCACCCTTTTTGTAAATTTTACTCTCAGGGGCAAAATCATCTTTTTCTTTATTCACCTAAGCCCCGATTTTCACAGAAATTATTATTTCATTTCTAGATGTTGTAAGCAATTTGTAAGCCCTGTAAATACCCTCAAAATACGTATAGAAATCTCTATACGCCTACAAAATTCCCTTACCTCGATTCTCGTCGAGTCTGACCTTTCCTTTTTTCACTATTGTCTCGTCGCGCAGTTCGATATGCTTCTAATCAAACCTTCGGAACTGCGTAATAATATTCCTCAGGTCAGATATTATACAATTTAATTGTATTTCCTATTTTCTGGGCTTAATTTAAATCATTGGGCCCATTTACCCCTATTGGGCCCGATTGCACCTTAATGGGCCTTAATCGGCCTCAAGCCCGTTTTCCACTTAATTTTCACTTTATCGAGGCCTATTGGGCTCATTGGGCCCTCCAACAATTTATTGGGCCTCGTTCTAGCTCTCGAATTGCTAAATTTATTATTTACGACAATTTATCTAATTTTTCATAATTTAATTCAATTTATGCGGAATTTAAATTCATATCATGCATAACGATGTAAATTGTCGTAAATAATGGTCACTTACCCGAGATTCCATGATAGTACGAAATTTGAGGCTGTCTCGAGCTCTCGTTGGATGCCAATTGTCGAGCTACATAATTTCATAATTTTTCGAGTAAATTTTCAGTCCAAAAATTAATTAAATTAAATACTCCGATATTTAAATCGGGTCAATTTCGACCACTACTGACTTACCCGTAGCTCGATTGCATCGCAGAGATTTTTCTCCAATTTTTTCTCTTGTTCTTTTTCCCCTTTTCTTCCTTTTTTCCTCTTCTTTTTGGCTGAACCGGTTCAATCCGGTTCAGACCGGTTCGGACTGTCGGTTCGGTCTGGTCCGGTTCGGTCGGTTCAGTCCGGTTTGGCCGGTTCGATCCCCATTTGGTCATTCCGGCGCCGTCCGACCGGTTCCCGGTGCCTCACCACCACCGTTCGACGCGTCTGCACCTGGGCATCCAAGATCGGGCCTCGGCTGGAGTCGAAACGCAGCCATCGCCGGCGAATTTTTCCTTCTCCCCCGCGGCTGTCACCTCCCGATCCGACGGATTTCGACTGTTTTACCGGCCAATACCGGTCTCAAAAGAACCGACTCCTCTTCCCGATCACGCCGGTGCCAGCCGTTCTCCCCCAGCTGCCGTGGATCACCGGTACCGACGATGTTCTCCCCGCGGGCTTCTCTTCCTCCGTTCGGCGATTTCCGACCTCCTTGGCGCGCATCGTCGGCGCCAATAGCTTCGCCGGCCGCTCCTCTTCCTGTCCGGCTGTTCGTCGGGGCCGTCGGTGCCCGGTGGCCGTCTGTCGAACGAGCCACGCACGGCAGCTTCCTCGGTTTCCTTGTTATTTTCTCTCTCCCCGATTAAGTTTTCAGATTTCACTTCTTTTTTTTTTACAATTATTATTTTATTTAACAATTTGTTTTATTATTAAAATATTCATTAAAATATTCAAATAGATTCTAAAATATCTACAAAATCTATAAATTTATTCCAAATAAATTAATTTAATTTAAGTTAATTTATTTATTATATTTTTAATCATTTTTCGGGTATAATTTCTCCGTATTTTCGAGATATTGTCCCAGGTGACTTTTCGGTATTTCTAAAATTTCCGGATCTTGATCAATTTAACCCGAAATTGTATTATTTCTTCATTATTGATCAAGATTCTCAAATCCATTATTTTTAATTAAATTTTCTTATCGAATTTATTCCGACTTTCGGTCTTTTGACCGTTTTGCCCTTACACGTGTTCGGGATTAATTTAACCCGAATTTCCTTCACGAATACTCACTCATTTCGTATTTTAATTAAATTCGGGTCTTACACTTGGTGTGGGGAGGGCAGTCGTCACTATTTTCTTGAGCCATCAAAGGAAAACTAGATGGTCAAACCTAGGTGGTTGTATCTTTTATAATGCATAAAACTTTTGATCATATCTCTGATGCCAACCGCCTTTGGACTTCATAGCAGCTTTGGATATCCATTTTCTCGGATTTAAAATTTTTTTTTATCTAATTCCTAAATTATATAACTATTACATAATTTTTGGGAAAACCTCAAGTTACACTAATTGGGGGTTAGATGAAAGGAGAATTTTGACAACCTAGAGAAAATTAGAGAAATGAGGTATGCAGACTCTATTTAATAAATAAATAAATAAAGCCATAAAGTAAATCAATCTACAAATAATCACATTGGGTTTAATAGTCCATATCATGAATAAAATAAATAATAATATGTTTAATTCAAATTATTGATCTTATTTGCCATTTGATTTATATTTCAAAAGTATTAATCAAATAATTTGATTCACTGATTAATTTGATTTTAGAAAACTATTTTCTTAAAATCAAAAAGAATTTTAATCCAATTAAAATTTTAAGTAATCTAAGTCCATTTAAGATTCGAAGTCCAATGTCCTAAAACTCTTTTAGTTCAATCATAATCCAATTAGAAGTCTCTAAACACATAAACCTAAACAATCTATTGCATTTTAAATATTAAATAAAATTTACCTAAAATTTAATCGTAGGGTTCGGCCAAGGAGTGCAGCAACAATTGTTGACACTTTGAGTGTTGCACCCAATTTCTGTGCACTACTTGGTTATTCAACCATAACTTCATGAAAACAAATTGAAATCATATTTTGTTAATCCTATAAGATTCTAAACTTGATAGGATATCAATGTCCAGATTTCACAATTTTACTATTTTTTTAGAATTTATGGTGAAAATTTCAAACCCAGCAGTTGCGTTGTTGATAGACAATCTGCATAGTTCTCAAAGAAAATTCAATAACTCGAGTTAGGGATATCTAAATTCAAAACCGTGTAGTGCATTAGAAACTAGTCTCAATCAATTTTTTGCCTATGTTTGGATCACATATATGCAACTTATAGAATAGTACAAAATGAAATTCAAAATCATGAAACAATGCATGAAAGTTCCTTATTTGTAAAATTTTGTGCAAAATAATTTTGAAAGAACTTTTCTCAAAACTTTGTGCATCAAACCAACATATAACCAAACACTTTTGATATCATTAACAATGAAACATATAACTCATGTTAATATATCAAAGGTGGCGCTAATACCATGGTCAGGAATTTAAGCATAAAACAAACATACGATACGTATTAAAAATTTAAATGTTTCTTAAATTCCTCTTCAAGGATCACTTTGGTATATTATCATGAAAAACAATAGAGAGAATATAGCTAGATTTCCTTGCTCAAGTTAATCCTAAAAGTTTTTGTCACACGAGATTGATCACGATAATCAAAGTTGTCCAAACGTCTTGCTTCTAATAGTATCTAAACAAATTGCAAAGAATAAATATTATTTTGTTAGTCTTCTTAAAAAAAGCACCAATCACAGAAGAGAGAGATGTTCTAGGATGAAAACCCTTTAGGCTAAGTCAGGGTAGTGCTTCAAAATTTTTGACTTTAATAAGAAGAATAAAATAATTTTTAGCACTTTTTTCCTTTTTTTAGAGAGGTGTAGCTAACCTTTTTAAAGATATAAAAGGATGTTGGCCCTTTTATACCTAGTCTCACTATGAGTGCACCTCTTAAACCCCGATCACTTTAATTAGGGTCAAAGTTGTAGTTAAATTCAATTTAATTTAACAATCATATTCTTTTAAATTAAGTCAAACTTAATTTCTCATTTTAATTATTCTTTACAACTTTATTGTGTGTAGCCCATTAGCTTCCAAAACAAGTTAGGAGTAGATATGAATTACATCCTAAAACTAATTAAGATCAGATGAATTAAACAATCTTTAATTCATCAATAGATCAAACTCATTTGCATCCACCACCAATTAATTCATAATTGAACAAATTTAATATATATAGATTGTGACTACCCACTATCAATAGCTGCACATCTCCCAATATGTCAAGGAAGAGTCATAAAGGTATGACAAACATATCTATGCACAGTGTTCTCGTATAATTCAATCATTTCATCTTTATATCCTAATTAGATATAATGTTTAGAGTAGTGTCTACTCTATTGTTGTTTAATCTTATTATTTTTTATCCCAGGCAAGTAACTTATCTTAATGAGATTTGAAAACTCTGAGTTAAATCTCCTTTTTGCCTTAGTTAAAGACTTAAATTAGAGTGATGAATCATATCTTAATCACACGTATATCTCCATGCAATTACTATTATACTCAATTTCATCTGAATTGGCAATCCTTTATCAAAATTCATATAGAATAGTTAAAGTATTACTCATACAAGGTAATACTATGATCGCAAGTTTAAGGCTCACCTATACAGTTGTTACTTGAGAAGATATTCCATAGAACAAGTGGACTTATCAATTTTGGCAAGTTCAGCGAACTTGCCTATTCAAACAAGCACCAACAATGTTTGTTTAAGTATATCAATGATTCAGCTTATGAGATTAGCTACTTACTTTCCCAAAGTAAAGATATAATATTGCACCAGTCTCAATGACTTTTATCAATATCTCATTTTCTTGACAATGGTTCACCGAAACAATTTTAGAACATTATAATTTTATAAAGGATCTCATAATTATAGTCACCTTATAATTCCATTGGCAAAGTATATTTTGTTTAAAAGCCTTATTATAAGAAGGTATTAATAGTTTAAATCAATATATTTTATAGATAAAGAATAATGCCTATATTAAATAACTGTTTCAAAATAATAAATGTTTAGGTTGGCTATAAGATATATCCCTATACCAATGCCCGAAAATGAAGAGCAGTCAACTACCCTTCAAGGCCGCTAATTGCTCTAGTGAAAATTACATAGTGGCTAGTTTTCTTTGAAAAGGTACTATCTCATTCAAAGGGTGTACTTCCACTTCTGGATGATTAAAAGTTATAACCATTGAATTTGATAAGTTATGATAACTCTAAAAGATGTGTTTGTTGAAATGAAACAACACAATTGAATAGTTATGACAATAAAATAAATGATCACATCTCTTATAATAATCTTTACAAATGCCAAAGTTCATTTCTAAAATATACAAAAAAAAATACAAAAACACTCTGCAATATTTTGAACTCTCTTATTCTCTCTCGATCTAAAAAAAAAAAGACCAAAAATCTCAGACATTGTTTCACTATAGAAGACATTGACTAAAATAAAATATTTTTGTATTTGTCAATAATGTTTAGTGATTTAATATTGCAAGTGCGAGATGGTATTAAAAAGGTTTGACTCAATTGTTTCCTGAAAATATTTCAACAATCCTCTTAACATATCATAATTGGCTAGGATGAAATAAGTTTTAAGGAAAATGGCACAATAACAACATGCCTTCAGGTTAATGTTACATTTTGTTTGTGATTGTTAATCAAAGAAGTCTAATTTCCAGAAGTTTAAATCCAAGACAGTTCAAGTTTTTATCTTCATTCGACACTAAGTGAATAAATTTTTGTAATCATTTTTTCAACATACATGTCATACCAGAGTAAAGGAACAACTTTGGTTGATCGCCCAAAGTAACAATCTTATAGCAACAAGCTTCAACTAACAAAAGCTCCACGTAACATATAGACATGGAACTTATCAATCACCTATGATGACCAAACTAGGTTCTCACTCCACACTAACCAAAGCTTGTTAAGGTACATAACTATGTTATGAACCCTAAACATTAGATAGGAAAAGATGACACACAAGCCCCAAAAATGAAGATTGTATGAATCTTCCAAAGCGACTTCTTAAGGGAAACCTCCTTAAGCTTGAGGACAAATATAACTACCATCACACTTGGTGGGCAATTTTCAAGCCTAAAACTACATGAAGCTAGAAGCTCAAGACATGATCTAGCTAACAAAGAAGAGAATTATCCATAAAAAGCCATGTGAGACCCCATGTATGTATGACTTTGTTATATATTGATGGAATAATAAGATGGATGATTTTGATCACATATATATATATGTGTGTGTATGTGTGAATGAGATTGCACAGAGAATGCATGAATAACCGTGAATACATGTAATGGCTAAATAAGGGTTGAAGTGGCCACAGACTAAACAAATGGAACTCAGGACATTCAGACTAAATATAAAGACTTAAAACAGGAAATGGTTGTCACGACCCCTTTTTATCCTTTTTAACCGAAAATCACTATAAATTTTTTCCATTTTTCCTTTCCTTACTCGGTCGTGAACGAACTCACCATTACACAGTTGGCTGTGAGGCAGTAATAATTATTCTTTACCATTCACTTTCCAAATAAATCAAAAGTATTGTTATATATCCAAATATTAAGTGGTATGTTCATACATACTAAGTGTTATGACATTTACATCCCCCATATTACAAATTCGAATGATCACTGTGCTTTTACAATTATTTAGATACAAACTAATATTTGTATGTACATTACAAACTCATATTACACGTATGTACATTACATTTATAGACTTTACATCAATTGTACTTCACATTACAAGTACATTACCACACTTATGAATCCATAAGGTTTACATCCAATAATACGGGTCTTACATCCAGGTATGGCTTAAATACATCATTCATCAACGCCATAAATGTTGTGGGAGCATTTGTCAATCCGAATGGCATCACCAAGAAGTCGTAGTAGCCATAACGGGTACGAAATGCAATCTTGGGTACGTCTCCATTCCTGATCCTCAACTGATGGTACCCTGACCGCAGATCTATCTTTGAAAACACTTGGGCTCCTCGGAGCTGATCCAACAAGTCATTTATGTGTGGAAGGGGGTACTTGTTCTTAATGGTGGCCTTATTCAACAATCGATAATCTATACACAGTTGGAGGCTTCCATCCTTCTTCCTTACAAATAGTACCGGTGCTCCCCAAGGTGAGACACTCGATCTTGTAAACCTCTTCTCTAGTAACTCCTGCAGCCGTTTCTTTAGCTCTTTTAACTCAATAGGTGCCATTCTATATGGCAGTTTTGATATCGGTTCGGTACTAGGCAATAACTTTATGCAAAATTCCATTTCCCTTTTAGGTGGTAGCCCTGGTAATTCGTCCGAAAAGACATCAGGGTAATCCGTAATTACGGGTATGTCCTTCAATGTCGGGTGTGTCTCATCTATATCGACCATGTAGGCAATGAACCCTTCACATCATTCTTTCTACCGTTAGTGCCACAAATCATCACATCAATATTCAACATAAGCATATAAATTCATCTCTCAAGTAGATTAAATAAAATCATACTCTTTTCATTTATCATAATCATGTTATTTCAATTCTTTTCATCAAAGTTTACAATGAGATTGTCTAATCCTGAAAACTTTAGGGTCTTAGCATGACAATCCATAACAACACGATTGGCAGCCAACCAATCCATTCCCAAAATTACATCAAAGTCATTCATATTCAATAAAATTAGATTGGCTGTCATTTCCTTTCTCTCTATCATCAACTTACACTTCCTACATACATGCTTAGACAATTGACTATCATTCATGGGTGTGGAAATCATCAACATTTTATCCAATAATTTAGGTTTCACATACTTCATCAATTTATTTGCAAAGGAAGGTGATATGAAGGAATGCGTGGCACCAGGGTCAAATAATACCAATGTTTTTTAATCAAAGATTCGGATGGTACCATTAATCACATCTGTCGATACGTCTGCAGTGTCCTGGTCCAGTGCATGCACTCTTCCTCTGGTCACACCCACTGTCAGCTTCCCTTTTTCCTCAGTTGTAGCCCTCCTCCTCGGGGCAGCTGTCTCAACTGGAGCTCTCTCTGGCTCATTGCCCTTCTGTGGGGCAGTCTCAACCATCTCAGTACAGTATCTCGAGATATGTATGGGCTTCCCACACCTAAAACATGACACAGGGGGCATCTGACATGGTCTAGTCCCATGGTATCTCCCACATCTCTAATACTGATCAGTAATAGGTCGTGGTCCTCCAATAACCATACCCCTCGATGCGATCAAAGCAGGGTACATAGGAGGTCTAGCAACTCTCTCCTGCACCTCCTCAATCTTAGGTCTCTTCTCGAAAAAACTCTGGCCTCCCCTCTTGGCCACTCTATCCATCCCGGATCTCTTCTGATCTCTGTCTCTTCTAACATTAATCTTCCCCAGATCAGAGGCATTCCGTTCAAAATCTTTCTCTTATAACTAAGCCTTGTACACAGCCTCCTCATAAGTCTGAGTATCAAATGGGACTAGCTTAGTTCGGATGGCCAATCTCAATCCATCAACGAACTTCTGAATCTTCCGGGTCTCACTACCCATAGTATCCAGGTCATACCTCCTCAAAGACATGAATTTGGAGATACTCGTCCACAGTGCGGTTCCCCTGAACCAAATTCATAAATTTCATCCATAATTTCCTCTGTGCGGTAGTTGGGATGTACTGCCTCCTAAAGGCCTCCAAAAATATCTCTAATGAAATCTCGGAGTGTCTAACCCTCAAAATAGCTTCGGTGGACCTCCACCAGTGCTCTACCTCACCTTTTAACATAAACACGACAAAGGTTACCTTTTTAGTTGATGTACATCTAAAGAATCTGTACAGTTTCTCCATCTTATACACCCAATCCTCCATAATCACTGGTCCTTTACCCCTCTGAACACTGGAGGTTTCAACCATTGGAATTCTCGCAACCTGCTCAACTCGCAGTCATAAACCAAATCACTACCGCTCTGCTGTGGAGCAATAGAAGAAGCTGTATCCTAGACTAGATGTGGTGTAACAGTAGCAGTCTCTGCAATCTGAGGTCTCTCCTCCTCTGCAGCTGCCTGTCTAGTAGTATTAGGTTATGCGGCGAGACCTCATCTATCACCGGCACCCAAAGCCTGTGTGACTATCTTAACTAGGCTCTCTATACTCCGCTCTATCCAAGAGAAGCGAGCCTCTGTATCCCCTGATCTCTCAGTAGGGTCCTGTGGAGCCTAATCAGTCTGTGGCTCCACACGGCTCTTAGACCTACCTCTACGACCTCTAGCACGTGCTCCCGTCCCTCTTCCTCGATGTGTAACAGGCATATCGCCTAACTTCCTGTATTAATAATCATTTAGTAAGCTCAATTCATCGCGGTATACACAGTTTTATCTAAATAAAAGCACAGTAATATGGGGATGTACTTTTCCTACGTTTTATTACTGACTCACATCAGGCCAATTCAGCTCTGATACCAATCTCGGTCACGATCCCTTTTTATCCTTTTTAACCAAAAATCACTATAATTTTTTTACATTTTTCCTTTCTTTACCCAGTCGTGAACAAATTCACCACTACACAGATAGGCTGTAAGGCAGTAATAATCATTCTTTACCATTCACTTTCCAAATAAATCAAAAGTATTGTTATATATATCCAAATATTAAGTGGTATGTTCATACATACTAAGTGTTATAACATTTACATCCCTCATATTACAAATTCGAATGATCACTGTGTTTTTACAATTGTTTAGATATAAAAAGAATCTCTGTGCATAAACCTCTAAGTGATGGAGAAGCAGCGGATGTCTCAACAAAATGCCTTAGTCCTCACTGGGCCACTATGTACGCTCTGTAGAGGGGGAAAGCAGAGAGGGATGAGCAACCACACGCTCATTAAGTCAATAATACAAGCATGGTAGATAACTACTCCATCTACATGTTGATAATGTTATGCATAAATCATTTATAACAGGAGCATGAGGAATTAAAACTATGCCATATGAGTATACATATATCAAGTATTTAAATCATGGAAATTGGAATATAAAACATGGTAAAATCATCATGTACAAATCATCTCATACTCATCAATCGTCAAATCTCATAGAAAATGGCAATTCATTTAAGAAACATCCTTTGATTTCACATTTCTTTCTCAAATACATACAATCCCATCACAAATCATTTTCTCATTCACAAACATCATTACCATTTCATAAATCGAATCCCATAAGGCTCGACCCCTCCCTCGGGTCTACCCTGGATAGTCAAAATCACACTCAAGTATCAAGACCATGTGGTATTATGTAATAAGTTGTGAGAACTGTGAATTTTGTATACTCCATTTATGAGAATTGTAATTTTGTGTATGTAATTATGATATGTATATGTACACACAAGTTTTAAATATGATGAAGTATAAAAAGAAAACATTTTTAAGTCTTGAATGTGTACGAATTGAAATATGGACTATGGGGTAGATTTTGAGAAGTTTTACATTGAGTTTTTTACAAATTGGTGCAGTAGCAATACAATCTGTGAAGGCCAGATCTTCAAGGATGAGAGATTGATCTCATGGCTCAAGAATGCAAAAAATGTGCAAGAACTGATAGGCAGATTGATCTCCAATGGAAGAGGATCGATCTCATGAGGAATAAATCGATCTCATGAAGTATTCTGTAAGGAGAAGATCAATCTCCTCAAGGAGCATATCAATCTCATGAAGCATTCTGTAAGGAGAAGATCGATCTCCTCAAGGAGCAGATCGATCTCATGGAGCATTCTGTAAACTAGAGATCGATCTCATAATTAGAGCAAATCGATTTCATAAAGCCATTAAGAGATCGATCTCACCCCACGACAGATTGATCTCCTAGGCATAAAATTACTCCAAAACGTTCCCAAATTCAAATACAGATCGATCTTATCAAGGACCAGATCGATCTCCTACCCTCCGTCTATAAAATGACCCCTGTGTTTTCCTGCATTTCATCTTTTCTCTCTTCCAAACCTCCATTTCAATCGAGCCCTAACTTTCTCTCTCTTCTAAATCGCCCATTTTTGTCTAAATCGAAGGTTGTAGCAAGAAGGAAAGTCGTTCCTCATCCAAAGGAGAACAACATACTTGGGAATCAAAAGACGGATTGAATCGAGGCAAGAGTTGAGCACTCCACAAGTTGGGTAAGTTTCTAAACCTCGATCTTTGATCTAGAAGTGATTTTTGGTGATTGTGAAATTGGGCATTGTGATGAAATAGTTGGGAAATGATTAGAATTGGTGAAAATTGTAATTTCGTTGGAGTAAAGATGATATTATGCAATTGTGGTAATTTTGGGAATTATGACTATAAATTGGAATTGAGACAATGAGGTGAATTTAGCATGGAATATGGTGTGAGAATGTAGAATTTGAGGTGTAGTGGATGAGTATGTGAATTGTGATAGAGTTATGAGAATTGAGTTATTTGAAGTGTTAATGAGAATATGAGCAAATGTGTGCTCAATAATACGATTAAGTTGGGTTATTGATATTTTTACATAGTTTGGATAGCTCGGGAGTTCCAGAGAGGAATGTGAGATTAGTCTGTGCGGGGGAACGATTACACTATACGAAGTGCAAAGAGGTAAGGGAAAACTTAAACTCGTTTGTGTGTGTGATTTATGACAATATTGTAACATGAATTGCGATTTAAGAAAACAAGCATGTTTTATGAGTTGTGAATGAGTAGTGCACACGATTTTATAGCCGATTGGGGCTCAACTTTTATAAGTTGTAAACTAAGTGTGAAAATGTTTTACAACCGTTTTGTGTTTAAAACGTGAAAAGAGATTTAGGCTCTACGTTAAGGCGTACTGAGATTGAGAAATGTGTGCATGGTTTTATTGGTTGGAACTCGATTTTAACATGTTTTGTGTTCGGTACACAAATGTTTTAAATGAGATTTATGAGAGAAAACCATTATAAGTTCTACGTGAAGGCAAAATGTTTTATATGATAATGGCTCATGATTGAGACTTAGGCGTGTCATGTTGAAAACACATCAGACCTTGCTTTGATAGCATGTAAGTCCGGGCCTTGCTCTGGTAGCATGTAAGTCCGATATTCCTCCATTTTGGTAACGAGAGATGCCTCTGTTTTGGTAACGAGAGATGCCTCTATTTTGGTAATGAGAGATGCCTCCATTTTGGTAACGAGAGATGCCTCCGTTTTGGTAACATGAGATGGCCCCCGTTCTAGTAACGCTGGATGGACTTGCTTTGGTAGCATGTCAGACAGATAGTGTGCATGAGGAGAGGCATTGCTTTGGTAGCATGTAAGGTTGGGCCTTGTTCTGGTGACGCGGAAGTCCAATATACCATGTACACAACCATATTGTCGACTTTTCCTCTTTTAAGGATGCCTGGGATGCGCACCCAGAGGAGATTTATTATGATGTGCCATGACAAATATTTATATGAGTTTTATTTGCCTAGTCTCGTTTTACACATGAGTTTGTGTTATGTGGCTGTGCCACGTGCATTCTATTGAGGTGATTTTTATCACATTTTAATGAGAAAAGCCATATCGCATTCTGATTTCCACATGCTTGTGACTGTGATTTGTACTGAGTTATGTTCTCTAATGTTTTTACATGATTTTAGAGAAATGAGTTGAGAATGATGTTTTAATGAGTTCATGCTACGTTTTAATTGAGTTTCAACTACGAGATAAAATGATTGTGCTGTGCAAATCATTGTTTTATTAATGAGTCCCTTACCCCATTACTTAGCGATTTAGAAGCTCACCCTGTTTTATCTTCCCCCTAGATTTCTTCAAGTGAAGAGAGTTTTCCTACGACGTACTGAATAGTGGCTAGTGGAAGACTTGAGCTCCAGGCTATCTATTGTACTTTGAGGTATAATTTATCATTTCATGTACCCAGACTAATATTGTAAATACAGACACTTAATGTACTATGATGTATGGGATGTATTAGGATAATTAACTCGAAATTGAGGAATGTCAATGGTATAATATTTATTCATGAGATGATCAGATCTTGATGTGTGGATTTATAATTTATATATGATGATGCATGACACTGCATAGGAATGCACCTTTTATTGTGAATGGATGTGAAAAAAAAAGTTTTAAATTTGCCATGTTTTTCGCACTTCTGGGGCGTCACATAAGCAAGGAGACAGGTCACTATATCTTGACTGACTATGTTGGCCAACTATGTCGTAAATCATCCCAAACCACACGGATTCCGGTGTGCGGGGTTTCATGTTGGAACGAATATGGGTTAGTTCTCCACCAAACTTTCTCATCAGTATCTCAACCACGCAGTAAAGCGTACTCCATGTGTTATACACGATACAACGTACTCCGCGGACCCATAACATGGTTGGGGGTGCCTGCGGTAGGTCTTATCTACCCCATACCGAGTGAAACCTCTACTCTCAAGTGCACGTGGGAGTACTCTTAATACCAGGTCCTAGCCCCTCATGGCCTTACTCACCTCTGTTGGGTTCCCTGATTCAGGTACTAGCCCCTCACCCTCACGCCACTCAAAAGGTCTGCTAGGCCTGTTGGGTTCCCTGAATGGATTAGTGCCAGGTCCTAACCCCTCACCCTTACCCCACTCAAGAGGTCTGTTAGGCCTGTTGGGTTTCCTGAATACCAATCCATATTACCCTCACCACGACATCATACATACCACAGTGTGAAAACCTGAGCCAGCTACGCTCTAGCGTGAATTTATGTATCATCATCAAATCACCTCGTACGATCGACGCTCTAGTACGGCATTTATGCATAAAACATGAAGAAAACCACATACGAGCATAGCTCCAGTATGGTTATATGCATAAGAAATCCACTCGAAATCCACATACGAGCAAAAGCTCCAGTACGATTTATAAAACATCATCAAGTATCAAATCAAAGTGCGAGCTAAGCTCCAGCACGTTTCAAACATGTGAAAACATCAATATACAGTGCGAGCTAAGCTCCAGCACGTTTCAAACATGTGAAAACATCAATATACAGTGCGAGCTAAGTTCTAGCACGTTTTCATTCACATAAAACAGGATAGGCAGCTCATAAACAACCAAAACATTCACAAGCCATGCTTAGTACCTCACATGTGCTATTTTACAAATGTTCAAACATTTACCAGCCTATTAGTCAATTTGCTTAAAACAAAGTAAAGTGTTTTGTGAAAACATTCAAAACACGTGATTTATGCAATTATTATCCTTACTATCCCACTTCTTTACAATACCATTTCAAACAACTAAATCTCATACAAATACTCGAAACAATTTCCATACATTGTCAAACATATTTCTATAAACTCAAGCACATTTCTAAAGCCCTATATACCCACGAGTTCAAAATATGAGTAGCTACCTCTATATACTCACAAAATTCCCTTACCTGGAATCGCGACGCGAGATTCCACTTCCTTAAAGCTGCTTACTCGTGTGATTCGTCTCCAACGAGCTCTCCGGAACTGCACATAATTGTATTTCACAACATTTTAGCCCATTATAATCCAACACTTGTGTTTACTACAATCGATTCGACCTATAGTCTCTATTAACGCTTATGAGACCTCGTTTCATTACTATACCTATAACTCTAGTCTATGGATCCTTTTAGGCCTATTAACTCATTCCAAATCGATATTAGATCGATACTAAGCTCATAGTGTTCATAATTCATTGATTTCTTCACTATGGCATTTATCAAGCATTTACATACTCATTTTCCATAATTTCCCCAAACTCACGATTCAACTCCATTTAACTATCTCAAATCATCCACATTACTCCAATAACAATTTAACTTAATCTTTAAATTATCAACACACCCAAATCACACTTTCTCACACTAGACTCATTCCATTTTCTAGGTTACGTTAGTTTCATTTCATCCTAGGTAGTTTCAACCATCAATATACATACCAATCGACTCCAAATTCAGTAAATAGACCAATGTACTTAGGCTAGAGTATTAGAAACTTACCAATCTAGTTTCTCTTCTTGCTCCAAAGGGAAATGTTCCTTTCTCCTTCAATACCAACAATGAGGTTTTGATTCCCAACTATGTCGTTCTCTTCTTAAAGATGAACAACTTTGTATCTAATAGCTCCCCTTCAATTCTTACTGGAACTGGCTGATTTTAGAGAGACAAAATCTAGGTTTTGGGTGATAAATGGAAATGATGGTTCTATCTCGAAAAAAATGCAGATTTCACCGCTTCTTTTTATAGAAATCACTTGATAAGATCGATCTGTCGAAGCATGAGATCGATCTGGTCCACTTAAATCCCTCATTTTCACGTCAATTTGAATGCATGAGATCGATCTATTGAAAGCTTGAGATCGATCTATCTCAGGCAGTAGCTTAAGGAGATCGATCTGGCTAAGGTAGGAAATTGATCTGTTTGCCTTACGAATCGATCCTTATTTTACAGAATGTTTAGCAGATCGATCTGGCTCCATTGGAGATATCTGTCTTGTTCCGCAGCTCGAATAAGAGCATTTTTTACCCTTCCAGATCGATCTCTCATCCTATGAGATCGATCTAGCCTTCATATTTTCCAGATTTTTTGTAGTTTTTCTGCAGCAACACACCCAACCTCCTTAATTTGCTACCATGGTCATTTTCTCATCCAGTTACATTTAAGACTTGAAAATGGCATCCATTCATACCTTGTACACATTAGAACTTGTGTGTATTCATTGTATAGCCAAAGGTATACAATATAAGACCAAATGGAAGTATTTAGATTCATGTAACTTCCTTCCATTTACCACACTACTCATTTCTCATTCCACTCACATTCATCACATCCAAAAGCCCAATCCTTCATATTCATACATAATGAAACTTGTATGTACATTACAGTCTCATATTACAAGTATGTACATCGAATCCATGGACTCATATCATTCATGCTATACATTTGTAAATATATCACCATACTCATTATTTCATAAAATTTACATCCAAAAATATGGGTCTTACAGTGGTAATGCAAGGACTTTGAATTTTAAGTACTCTCTTATGATTCCAAGAATTACACACAAGTCATATTGTATGTGAATCATATGAAATGAACCTTTCCATGCTCACAGTGGTATTAGAATGCAAAATGAGTATTGAAGTAATGAAATAGGAGTTTACCTTTGAAAAATTGGAAAAAATTGTAGCAGGAATGCTCCAAATGAAAGCCAGATCGATCCCCTATTCAAAGGAGATCGATATCTTGTTCAAGCATATCAATATCAGGTTGGTTCTGTCTAGGAAAGATCGATCTCTCCCTATGCGTAGATCGATCTCCATTTGTTTCTGCCTAGCAGAGATTGATCTCCTCCTAAGTGCAGATCAATCTCCATTTGATTCTGTCAAGAGCATATCGATCTCCAGTTGTTTCTGGCTAGCAAAGATCGATCTCTCCCTATGAGCAGATCGATCTCTAAAGCCTTCTGCCAGGCAAGGATCGATCACTACCCAAGAACAGATCGATCCCACCTTTAACAAACTGAATGCCGAGAGAGTTTAAAGCAAGGGAAGATCAATCTCTTACCCTTAGAGATCGATCTCAAAATGCGATTTGTATAAAAAGGGGTGCCAGTCAAGCCTTCTTCCCCAGGAATCCCAAAACCCCTCCATTTTAGCCAAAACAACCTAGTTTTCTCACTCTAGAATATCCTTACCTTCCTACCAGATTTGAGGAAAAGTCATTTGAGCAAAGTTGTTCCTTGTAAGGAGGAGAACAACATAGTTTGGAATCAACATCCAAGTTGATGGATTAAAGGAGCAAAGTTCTCTCCTCCGGCGTCAGTGCCTTTCTCTTCCCACACAGTTCGACGGCGTTCCACGCTGATCCGCGCCTGGATCGACGTCGCTGTCGCCCCCCTCTGGCTGGTGGTAAGGCGTTCCTCCTTCCTCCGGCCGCCGATCGCCTCCCTCTCTTCCATTTCTCTCCTCCCTCTCGATTTTCTCTCTCTTTCTCCTTTCGTAGGCGTTCCTTCGCCCTCCACCAGCGTCAGTAAGGCTCGGTTGCCTCGTCTGGGTCCATCCGTCGATGAGGCAGAGGGGAAGACCTCGGCACCCTCGTTGCCTTCTGCTTCCATTTCCATTTCTTTCACAGAATCGCGACTCGCGATTCTGTTTCTAATTTTTTTTAATTTATATATATTTTTTATTTTTATTATTTTTTTAATATTATATTATATTTTATTAAAATATAATATAATATATTATATACCCAAAATATTTAAATATATATTTAAATCAATTAAATATATATATATATATTTATCTTATTTATTTCCTGAGTATTTTTTCAATATTTTCGGGATAATTTTTCTAGGTGAAAATTTCTGTTTATTTCAATAAATTCATATCTTGATCAATTTAACCTGAAATTTAATTATTTCTTCTTTATTGGTCAAGATTTCTTGAATCCATCTTTACAGTGTAAATTTCTTACCGAATTGACATCGAATTTTGGGTCTTTTAATCGTTTTACCTTTCAACGTGTTCAGGACCAAATCAACACAAGTTCCTTTCACGAACCCTTTCTCATTTCTTGTTTTAAATTCTTATCTCCAATCTGAATGGTCCGAATCCCATTCGTTTAATATGTGTCCATTTAAATCTCTATTTGCATTTTTCATTCTCGTAAAACTCTTCTTATGATTCAATTTACATATAACTATGTTTAAATCAAGTGAATCATAAGGAAATATGATTAAAAATTCGGATCTTACATAATCTCCCCCACTTAAGAAATTTAGTCCTCCAAATTAGAACCAAGTCAAATGGGTCCATAAACAACTCTGGGTACGTCTACCGCATCATATTCTTTAATTCTCACTTTTTTCGGAGTGTAATACTATCGAAGGACTTTGACTAGGAGGATCGTCTTAAACCTCAACACTTTCTCCTTTCGTCTAATATCAGTATCGAGTTTTCAACATACGTTATACTTTCATTGAGCTCCAACAGCTCATATCCGATCACATATGCTGGGTCCGGATAGTATTTTTGAAGCATCAAAAGATGGGACACATTGTGGGTGTCAGCTAATTCAGGTGGTAACGCCAACCTACAGACTTTATCTCCCACTTTGTTCACTCTCTCAAAGGATTCAATCTAACATAACTCAATTTGCCTTCTTTTCGAATCTCATTATGCCCTTAGGACAAGTAACTTCCAACAATACTAATTAACCCCTGATGAATTCCAATGGTTTTTTGTCTCTTGTCAGCCTAGTTTTTCTGTCTACTCTGAGGTGTTCTCAATCTCTCACGAATCAACTGAACACCTTCAAAGACTTATTATACTAATTCGGGAGCAATTCTCTATCTGTCACTCACTTCTTCCTATCCAAGTCGGGGAACAACCCCTATGGCCATACAATGCCTCATATAAAGTCATCCCGATACTCAAGTGATAACTCTAGCTATTGGCGAATTTGATTAGTAACAACTGATCATCCCAAGAGCTTATAAAATCAATGGCACATGCTCTCATCATATCCTCCAAAACCTGTACAGTCATCTCTGACTGACCATCTGTCTGAGGACGGAACACTATGCTCACACTCAATCAGGTTCTCATAGCTTCCTAAAAAATATTCTCAAAAGTGGGAAGTGAAGCGGGAAACCCTATATGATACAATGCTCACTGGAAAATACATGGTGTTCCACAATCTTCCTTACACATAAATCTTACACACTCAGAGTATTTGGGGATTTCATAACCAGAAGGTGGGTAGACTTAGTCAATCTATCGACTATCACCCAGATAGCCTCATGATTCATCTGGGTCCTCTGTAACCCATCACAATATCCATGGCAACTTGCTCCCATTTCCGTGTCGATATAGGTAGAGGTTGCAATAACCCTGCAAACTTCTATTGCTCTACCTTAATCTGCTGACATACGAGACACTTCTCCACAATCTCTACAATATCTCTTTTCATATCTGACCACCAATACTCTTTTTAGAGATTTCGATATATTTATTACTTCTCGGATGAACTGTATATCCCGAAGAGTGAGCTTCTAACAATAACACTATCATCACCCAATGTGGTCCTGGAGAGCACTTATACTGTCTCTGAACCTCAGTAAGCCATCATCACTCTCTGTGAACTCTGTCACTATACCCATCTAAATCTGACCCACACCATCGACACCCTGTCGATCATCACACTAAGCCTATCAAATTCGATCGCTCAAATCCGATTCTAATCTCAGGCTAGTTGTCACACAATCACTATCATTATCAAAAGGGATCACATCACTACTGAGGCTCACAACTGCTCTAGCAGCTCACG
This sequence comes from Firmiana major, assembly GCA_033439115.1. Taxonomy (NCBI): domain Eukaryota; kingdom Viridiplantae; phylum Streptophyta; class Magnoliopsida; order Malvales; family Malvaceae; genus Firmiana; species Firmiana major. The sequence continues at coordinate 6,678,491 of CM065908.1, read as the reverse complement.
GTCTCAGACCATCATATGTAATACTATCCCGAAACTCTTTTTGCTCAAGGCATCAGCCTTTCTTGGGTAGTAAAATTTCCACAATCATAATCCGTCAAAAGCTCTAACCCTCTATGTTATCTCATATTCTACTCTTTCTGTGAAAACAGATACTCGGAGCTTTTATGATCAGTGCATACCCAAAATTTCTCATCGTATAAGTGGTGGCACTATACCTTCAGTGTAAACGCTATGGCTGCCAACTCTAAATCATGAGTCGGATAGTTTCTCTCATGGTCCTTGAACTATCTGGATCCATAAACGACTATCTTCCCATTTTACCTCAATACACAGCCCAATCCTTATACACTGAAACCTCTTGAGCTGTTGATTATGGCGAGAATAATTAGGGTGGTCAGTTTATTACTTCAATATACCAAAACTCACGGAAGCTATTTTCATACTTACCATCCCACTCGTATGCAATCTTTTTCCGAATGAGACGTGTCAACAGAGTATCCAATTTTGAGAAACTCAAAACACCTCGTCTGTAAGACAGTTTCTAGTTATTACTCATGCTCTTCCTTGGACTTCGAATACATCAAAATATCATCGCTAAAGATGACAACCAATCGGTCCAGATAAGGTTTAAATACCTTGTTTATCAATGCCCTAACAGTTATGAAAATAAATATGGGCACATTCACATTCGATGTTACCCAGACTTCAAGTTAATCTCCAAAACGATTTGCGTTTTTTTGGAGCTAATCCAATAAATCATCTATAGTGGGAGGAAACACTTGTTCTTGATGTTAGCCTCGTACGACAATCAAAATTCAATACATAGTCTGAGGCTTCCATTCTCTTTTCACAAACAGAATAAGTGCTCCTCAAGTTACTCATTCAGTCTAAGGAACGCTTTTCTAATAACTCCTATAATTATTTCTTTCGTCCTTCCAGTTCCACTATTGCCATTTTATACCGTGATTAGGATATCGGCTACGTACCAGGTACCAATTCAATACAAAACTCTATTCCTTTAACGGGTGGCAACCCTGGTAGATTATCTGGAAAGATATCAGGAAACTCCCTGACCATAAGGATATTTGTTAACTCCGAATGTGCCTTATCCATACCAACCACACAAGCGAGAAAACATTCCCATCATTACTCATTCCATGAGTACAATCATTTACTCCTTTAATTTCAATCGCTACATCCCTTTCATTAATTGTCACAACTTACAGTATACTTTTCAGGGGTGAAAACATCACTATCTTAGGATAGCAATCTAAACAACATAGTTTGCAGCCGAATCAATCTATTCTTAAATATTACTTCAAAATTATGCATATTTCATTGAATAAAATCGGTTGACATATCCTTTTTCCCCCATTTTCAATTTACAATCCCTATACTCATATTCAGTTAGTGATAATCAGCTAACTATTATCATCTTGCCTAAGGGTACAGGCTTCACATCTTTCCCTAACTTATAAGCAACTGAAGGCGGTATTAATAAATGCGTGGCACCAGGATCTATTAAAATAATTACTTCATTATTCACAACCAGTGTGGTATCTTCCACCACATCAGATGAAACATCAGTAGTGTCCTAGTCTAAGGCATACACTCACCTTCGTCCAACAGCCTACTTTCCCTTTCTCTTTGGTTGTGGCCCCCCTTTTTGGTGCAGAGATATCAACAAGGTTTTCTCTGTCTCTTTGCCCTTCTGTGGGGCAGTCTCACCCAAGTCTGAGCAATCTTTAAATAAATGGCCCGTCTTACACACTTGATGCCTATTTTCATCAATAAGGTGTAGGGCCTACTTCTGCGGTATCTACCACATATTTTACATTGCTCTGTAGCAGGTTGGGGTCCTCCAATCACAATACCCCTCAAAAGTGCTGAAATTGAATACATTGGGGCCTTACCAATCATCTTACCCTGTGACTCATCAACTCTAATCTCTTACCAAACTACCTTTTTCCCGTTCTGACATCTCTGTCATTCTTTATGCTCTTCTGTCTCTATTTCGGCCCTTACTACCTTTCCTAATCTCATAGGCATGTATCTCATGATCTCATTCACGCAACTATAGTTTACGCACTGCCTCAACATAGGTAGTGATATCTAACGGGACCAATCGGACTCTAATTGACAATCTGAGCCCTTCCATGAACTTTTGGGCTTCCCGACTCTCACTACCCATAGTGTCGAGGGGTAATACCTGCTTAGGAATATAAACTGAGTTTCATACTCGTTAATCAACCAGTTCCTCTGGGTCAGAGTAAAGACTTATCTGTAATTTCCTTTAAGCAGTGTCCGGGATATTCTGTCACCGGAATACATCCAAAATATTTCTCATATCAGCTCTGGATGTCTAACTCTTAAGATGGGTCGAGCGGACTTCCACCAATGCTTCGACTCGCCCTCAAATCCCATGCATAGTCTGAGCAATTAGCTCCTAAAATATTCTCCACACTTCGCTTCAACCTCGCGAAGTGTGTCTTAATATTGTCCAATCTCTCTGTCGGACTCTGTGGGGTATGCTCAACATCAGTCGCCATTTCAATCTCATCTTGGTTCTCACAGGTTGACTCAGCACGACTAGCAGGCTCAGGCCTACCTCTACGACCTCTGCCTCGTGCTCTACCTCCTCTACCGCGACTAATATTAGGCATAATGCCTAAATTCCTGCATTCTCAACCATTTCTTAGTTAAAACCAATCTCGATATACACTATTGTATCTAACCAAGCACAGTAACATGGGGATGTAATTTCCTAATTACTAACACTGACGCACATCAGACCAATTTCGCTCTGATACGACCAATTGTCACGATCGAAAACTACCTAAAAATCAGAGTAAATTTTTCATTTTTATTTCATACTTACCTGTCCTCTAATCGTGACCACACTCCACTAACTATTGGTTGAGCGTCAATGCCAGTCCCACCATTCATTTACAAGTTTTTACAGTGTCTATACATCCCCAAAAGTTACTTACAAACATGTTACTTTGTTATTCTTATTCAGATACAATATGTGCAAGTGTATATACCTTTCGATGATGGGCAGTAGTGGATATCAAGAATACAGTACTCCGTCGCCTCAAAATCTACTGGAAATGATCTGTGTGAGAAAATGAAAGGGGTGAGCATATCAAGCTCAGTAAGGCAATCTTACGAATAAGTAGGTAACCATACTACCTACATGAACGTGGTGTCATGCATAAACCACCCTTTTCTCCACACATTTGAAAACAGATGCTACAATTCATGATGTCATGTAAAACCAAGTTCACATGTGGATTTCAAAGAGCATGGAAAATTCAACATGTAAATCCATTTAAATCATTTCATTCTCGTTAAAATTTCACAATACAGCCAGGACTCAACCCCTCTCTCCGGTGTTCCTGACTCACACAAAATCATGAAATCAAATGCTTTTCAAAGCAATAGTAACATGCGATACAAGGAATGTCATGTAAAAACAGTTTACATCACGCATGGGTTTAAATAGCATGAAAATAACGCCATGCAAGTTTCTGTTTAAAACCCAGTTTCATTCTCATCAAAATCATATCTCAGTCAGAATCCAACCCCTCCCTCGGGTGATCCAGACTCATACAAAAGTCCACAAAACATGTTTATCAAAACATCAATTTATAACATGCAAGACTAGGCAATATATATATATATATATATATATATCAGGCAAATAACTAGGACTATGGCCATATCCTCGTGATCCATTTACTATACGGATCCTGTATGCGGGGTCTCACCACTATCGGTAACCGCCCCGGGAGGTAGGTCAGTCCATCCCGTCGAACCTGCCCGATAACTCGCATTCGAAGATCCCACTCACATCTGAAGATGCCACATAATCATTCTCAGCACGGTACAACGTACTCCATGCTACTTACACGGTACAACGTACTCTGTGGACCCATATCTCATATCCATACTCGTGCTCTGTCTCAAAATGCACGTGCGAGTATATTTAATCGGCGTGACACACAGTCTACCCGACACTCCAAGCACGGCTCATCGCATGTCCCATAAAATCAGTGCGAGCGATACTCTAGCACTCTCATAAAATCAATGAAAATCTCGTGTGAGCAAAGCTCCAGCTCGCGTTTCATAAAATCTCATAAGATTTAGTGCGAGCTAAGCTCCAGCACTGTCAAAATCATGTAAAACTAGTGCGAGCTATGCTCCAGCACTGTGTCATAAAAATCAAGTGAAAGTCTGGTACGAGTTAGACTCCAGCACCCTGTCACAAAAATCATATGAAAATCTGGTGCGAGTTAGACTCCAGCAGCTATGCATGTAAAACTCTAGTGCGAGCCTTTGCTCCAGCACTAATGCATGCATCACACAAATCAAAACTCATGCGAGCTGAGCTCTAGCACGTCACATTTTCATAAAATCACGTAAGCGGCTATGTTATTTAAAAATAATTTCTAAAAGAAATCATATTGTTGAAAATATGCAATGCTGTGCATTTTTATTTACAAGCTAGCCAACCCACTCATGAACGTGTCAAAACACCTCAAAAACAAGTAGGAACCTCTTGTTCTTGCTCCTCCCAACTTTTCCTAATTTTGGAAATTTTACCCTTCACAGGGGTATTTTGGTCATTTGCCCATCCGGGCACCCAAAATTCTTATTTTAAATCTAGACCCTTCAGACAATTTTAGAGAATGTAAATGATGTCGAAATTGAGTAAAGTTACCTCTAGCAGTCCGTAAAATTCCCTTACCTCATTTTTCTGTACAGTTTGACCTTTCTACTGATGTCTCGTCACGCAGTCCGATTTGATCCCAATCCAATCTCTTGAACTGCGTATAAATATTCATCAGGTCAAATATAATATAATTAATTGTATTTCATATTTTTTGGGCTTAATTTAACTCATTGAGTCCGTTTACCCATATTAGGCTCGATTGTACCATATGGGCCTTAATCGGCCTTAAGCCCATTTTTCACTTACTATTCACATTATCGATGCCTATTGGGCTTATTGGGCCCATCAATATTTATTAGACCTGGTTCTAAACTCTCGGATAGCTTAATTAATTATTTACGACAATTTATCTCAAATTCCAGAATTTAATTCATTTTATAGGAAATTAATCCGTAATTTATGCGGTAAAGTTCTAACACGCATAACAATACAAATTGTCATAAATAAGGGTTACTTACCCGAGATTCCATGATAGTACGTAAATCTAGGCTGACTCAAGCTCTCGTTTGGCGTCAATTGTCGAGCTACACAATTACATATTTTTCGGGTAAAGTTTCAGTCGAATATTAATCAAATTAAATGTTTCAAAATTTAAATCGGTCAATTTCGACAGCTTACTGGCTTACCCGTAGCTCGATTGCATAACCAAAATTTTTCCTCTTTTTCTTTTTCTCTTTTCCTTCTTTTTTTTTCTTTTTCTTTTCTTCTATTCTGGCTGAACCGATTCGGTCCGGTTTAGCCCGATTCAAACCGGTTCGGCTCAACCCTGTACAATTTGGTTCAACTTTCTCCCTCACCGTTTGGATCTCCGTCGGTCGATTCTTCACCGGCTTTCGTCTCCAGCTTGTCCGTAGGGTAGTCTGATACATGGATCTCGGGTCAGTTTCGCCATGCCTGGCTGAAAAGTGGCCGGTCCAGCCTATTCTCTCCTCCGGCGCTGGTGCTTTTCTCTTCGTGCGCCGTTCGACCACGTTTCTCGTCGATCCGCGCCTAGATCGGCATCGCTGTCGCCCCCCTCTGGCAGATGGTGAGGCATTCCTCCTTCCTCCGATCGCCGATCGCCTCCCTCTCTTCCATTTCTCACCTCCCTCTCAGTTTTCACTCTCTTTCTCCTTTCATCGGCATTCCTTCGCCCTCCACCAGTGTCGGCGAGGTTTCGGCTGCCTCGTCTGGGTCCGTCTACCGAGGCCTCCGTAAGTGAGGCAGAGGGGAAGGACTCATGTAAGACCCGATTTTTATCGTATTTCCTTATGATTCACACATTGTATGGATATTGCTATATGTTAATGGAATCATAAGAAGGATGATTTTGATCATATAAATATGAATGAAGTAGTCGAATGTACGTAAAATCCAAAAATGGATAGTTAAGGAATTTCAAATTAAATTTATGAGATTTGAATTGTCTGGACAGAGATACAAATTTTAAATGAGAAATTATAGAGGGTCCAAGAAGGAAAGTCGGCCTAAATCGGTCCCGAACGTGTAGAAGGGTAAAACGATCAAAAGTCGAAATATGGTATAAATTCGACAAGAAAAAATTTGATTAAAAATATGGAATTGAGAAATCTTGATCAATAACGAGAAAAATATTGAATTTCGAATCTAATTGATCAAGATATGAATTTATTGGAATTAATCAAAATTTTTACTTCGAAAAATTATCTCAAAAATAATGGAAAAATATACCGAAAAGACGAAATAAGATATATAAATTCATTTATTGAATAATTGAATAAAATAAGAATTCTTTTGGGATATTTTAATTTTTTAATAGATTTTAATGATTAAATTAATAAAAAATAGAAAAACTAAGAAATCTCGAAGAGAGAGAAATAAAAAATCGAAGCTGAAACGTAAGAGGAAAACCGAGCACCCCGATGAGCCACCGATGGTCGACGAGCCCAGACGAGGGTCGGAGAAGATAGAGGACAGCTTGGCTAACCCATCGGTACCGATAACGCGCGCCGACGACGCAGGATTTCGACGAATCGACGAACAAAAATCTGAGGAAGAAATCGAGTCGATTTCGGCGATCCACGGCAGCTAGGCATGATCGATGGCCACCGACATGATTGGGAGGATGAGTCAGTCCTTTTGGTACTGGTAGCGACCGACGAAACAGCCAGGAACTTCGGCGACGACGAGGAACCGAAAACAGCACCGTTTGGCCAAGAGGAAAGGGGAAGGAAAAGGAGGGAAAAGGGAAGGAAAAGGGAGGAAAGGAAAAGAAAAGGAAAGGAAAGAAAAGGGAAAAAAAAAGGAAAGAAAATTTATCGGGGACGACTCGAGATTCGGGTAAGTTGACCGAGGGTCAAGATTGACCTGCGGATAAATTCTAAGAATTAATTTAATATTATATTAATGGAAAATAACCCGGATTTATCAAATTGTGCAGTCTTACGACAGAGCCCAAACGAGAGCCGATTGAGCTCCAATTTTTGTACCCCGCATAGTATTAGGTAAGTACATTTTAATTACAACAATATGAGTCCTTAATGCAGAGTTAAGATTATTTTACAGATTAATTCTGCATAAAAGGCATTGTATTCGAAATTTTAACATAATTACCGTAAATGATATACGGGTTATCCAATGAGTTTAGAACGAAGCCCGGTGAGTATTGGCAAGTCAAATGAGCCCGGTAGACCCGAAGAAGGGATTTAATAAGTGAAAACGGGCTAAAAATGGGTTGAGGCCCATTAAGGTGTAATCGGGCCCAATAAAATAAAACGAGCCCAGTACTTTAGATTAGATCAGTAAAAGTGAAATACTGATAAGTATATTAGAATTGACCCAAATACGTGGTTATATACAGTTTCGTAGACTTTGTTGGAGCGAATTTGGACTGAGAGACCTGGTATTGGCGAGACGGGATAAGTTTACGCGTGATTCCAGGTAAGGGAATTTTATGGACTGCTAGAGGTAACTTTACGCAATTTCAACATCATTTACATTCCCTAAAATTGTCTTAAGGGTCTAGATTTAAAATAAAAATTTTTGGTGCTTGGATGAGCAAATGACCAAAATACCCGTGTGAAGGGTAAAATTTTCAAAGTTAGGAAAAGCTGGGAGGAGTAAGGACAAGAGGTTCTTGCTTGTTTTTGAGGTGTTTCGACACGTGCATGAGTAGGCTGACTAACTTTTAAATAAAAATGCACAACATTGCATATTTTCAACAATGTGATTTCTTTCGAAAATCATTTTGAGTTAACAAAGTCGCCTACGTGATTTTATGAAAGTGTGGCATGCTAAAGCTCAGCTCGCACGAGTTTTGATTTGTGTGATGCATGCATTAGTGCTGGAGCAAGGGCTCGCACTAGAGTTTTACATGCATAGGTGCTGGAGTCTAACTCGCACCAGATTTTCATATGACTTTCGTGACAGGGTGCTGGAGTATAACTCGCACCAAATTTTCACTTGATTTTTATAACACAGTGCTGGAGCCTAGCTCGCACTAGTTTTATATGATTTTGACAGAGTGTTGGAGCTTAGCTCGCACTAGATCTTATGAGATTTTATAATACGCGTGCTGGAGTTTTGCTCGCACGAGATTTTTCTTGATTTATGAGAGTGCTGGAGCATCGCTCGCATTGATTTTATGAGACATGCGATGAGCCGTACTTGGAGGGTCGGGTAGACTGTGTGTCACTCTGATTAAATATGCTCGCAAGTGCATTTTGAGACAGTCACGATTGTGGATATGAGATCTGGGTCCACGGATTACGTTGTACCGTGCAAGTAGCATGGAGTACGTTGTACCATGCTGGGATTGATTATGTGGCATCTTCGGATGCGAGTGGCATCTTCGGATACAAGTGGCATCTTCAGATACGAGTGGCATCTTCGGATGCGAGATATCGGACAGGACCGACGGGATGGACTGACCCACCTCCCGGGGCGGTTCCCGATAGTGGTGAGACTTCGCACACAGGATCTGTGTAGCAGTGGGATCACGAGTATATGGCCATACTCCTAGTAATTTGCCTGAGATATATATATTACCTAGTCTCGCATGTTATAAATTGATGTTTTGAGAAACATGTTTTGTGAATTTTTGTGTGAGTCTGGATCACCCGAGGGAGGGGTTGGATCCTGACTGAAATGTGATTTTGATGAGAATGAAACTGGGATTTAAACTGAAACTTGCATGACGTTATTTCCATGTTATTTGAACTCATGCGTGATGTAAACTAGTTTTACATGACATTCATTGTATCGCATGTTACTATTGCTTTGAAAAGCATTTGATTTCATGGTTTTGTGTGAGTCAAGAATACCCAAGAGAGGGGTTGAGTCCTGGCTGTATTGTGAAATTTTAACGAGAATGAAATGATTTAAATGGATTTGCATGCTGAGTTTTTCATGCTCTTTGAAATCCATATGTGAACTTGTTTTACAAGACATCATGAATTGTAGCATCTGTTTTGAAATTATGTGGAGAAAGGGTGGTTTATGCATGGCACCACGTTCATGTAAGTAGTATGGTTACCTACTTGTTCATAGGATTGCCTTACTGAGCTTGATGTACTCACCTATTTCATTTTCTTACACAGATTTCTTCCAGTAGACTTTGAGGCGACTGAGTATTGCATTCCTGATATTCGTTGTTGCCCATCACTTAAGGTATATACACTTGTACATATTGTATCTAAATAAGAATAGCACAGTAACATGTTTTTAAGTAACTTTCGGGGATGTATAGACACTGTAAACACTTGTAAATGAATGAGAAAGAATTAGTGAAAAACTCATATGTTTACCTTTCCTTTAATAAGGAATTAAGTTATATGGTGAATCCATGGTGGGACTGGCATTGACGCACAGTCCAATTGTTAGTGGAGTGTGGTCACGATCAGAGGACAGGTAAGTATGAAAGAAAAACGACAAATTTACTCTAATTTTTGGGTCGTGACACCTCGGCTCCCTCCCTGCCTTCTGCTTCCATTTCCATTTCTTTCATAGAATCGCAACTCCCGATTCTGTTTCTAATTTTTTTTAATTTTTATATATATATATATATTTATTTTTATTATTATTTTTAATATTATATTATATTTTATTAAAATATAATATAATATATTATATACCCAAAATATTTAAATATATATTTAAATCAATTAAATATATATATATTTATCTTATTTATTTCCTTAGTATTTTTTCAATATTTTCGGGATAATTTCCCTAGGTGAAAATTTTAGTTTATTCCAATAAATTCATATCTTGATCAATTTAACCTGAAATTTAATTATTTCTCCTTTATTGATCAAGATTTCCTAAATCCATCTTTACAGTGTAAATTTCTTACCAAATTGACACTGAATTTCGAGTATTTTGACAGTTTTACCCTTCAACGTGTTCGGGACCAAATCAACACAACTTCCCTTCACGAACCCTTTCTCATTTCTTGTTTTAAATTCTTATCTCCAATCCGAATGGTCTGAATCTCATTCGTTTAATATGTGTCCATTTAAATCTCCATTTGCATTTTTCATTCTCGTAAAACTCTTCTTATGATTCAATTTACATATAACCATGTTTACATCAAGTGAATCATAAGGAAATATTATTAAAAATTTGGGTCTTACAATTGTAATTGCTTGGTTATCTAAAAAGGAGATAACGATTTGTACGAATGATTTCGGGTTTAGATGAAAAAGATGGTTTTGTCTTGGAATTAAATCTTACAAAAAGGGTAGTAAGGCTAATAAATTACATGAATGTCATGTTTTGATGTTTTTATGAAATGCATTGCTTCGATTTAAGCAAAATTGACGAATAGGCTGGCTATTTGATTTCCATAATTTCATAAAATAGCACGAGTCGGGTGCTAACTTTAGTTTTGAGCGTGTTTGTTGAAATGGAGCCGCCTATCAGAATTATACGAGTTTAATCGTGCTGGAGCTTTGCTCGCACTGATTTTTGATATTTTAACATGCATGAAATGTGTTAGAGCCTAGCTCGCATCATATTTTGAGTTGATATGCATGCAAGCCGTACTGGAACTTTTGCTCGTACGTGGGTTTTCATTGATTTCTTATGCATATAACCGTACTAGAGCTATGCTCGTACATGAATTCACCATTATTTACTTTGTATAAAGTCGCACTAGAGTGTTGCTCGTACGAGGATTTTTACCGATTGTGTATGAAATCATGCTAAAGATTTGCTCGCACTGGGCTTTTCACACTGTGATATGTAATGAGTCGTGCTGGATGCCTCGTGTAGACTGTGTGTCACACAGATGAGATGCTCGCATGAGCCGTGCTGGATGCCTCGTGTAGACTGTTGTCACACGGATGAGATGCTCGCACATGCACTTGAGACTGTGTTGGTTATACATGGTATGGGGTAGATAATGTAAGGCCTGTAATTTAATATATATACTCTTTATGATTTTGTGATGTACAGATAAGTCACATTTGATATAAATCATAAGGAATGAATGTTTTTAAGTTGCAAATGTGTATGAAATACAAAATGGGTAGTGAAGCAAATTGGATATGAATGTAACAGTGAAATTCTAGGAAAAATTACAGCAGAACTGTAGCAGAAGAGGAGCAGATCGATCCCTCATTCAATGCAGATCGATCTTGGATAGGTTTTGGGTAGAACAGATCGATCATATCAAGGCCAGATCGATCTCCATATGATTCTATGTTAAGTAGATCGATCTCATGCTAAAGAGCAGATCGATCTCCTAAACATAAAAAGTTAAATTTTGGAAGAGATAAACACAAGGTAGATTGATCTCTCATCATTAGGAGATCAATCTCCAAGGGCAATTCTATATATACTAGACTTCTGCACTTCATTTTCCCGAGAGCAACCAAATCCCCATTGAAACCAAAGTAAAACCTAACCTTTCTACTCTAAAAATCTTCATTTTTCAATCAGTTTTGAGTGAGATTCATTTCAGCAAAGTTTTTCCTAGTAAAGAGGAGAACAATATAGTTGAAAACTAGAAGTTGAAATCAAGGATTGAAGGAGCAAGGTGAATTTTTCCCAAATTGGCAAAAAGAGGAAAAATCAAGCTAGGTAAGATTCAATACACCAACTTCATATATGTTAATATAGGTATCTTGGTGAGTTGATTGGTGTATGTTTGATTTGCTGAAAACACCTTGATCATGTTAAATATCCATGACCTAGAAATTGGCATGAATTTGAGAAAATGATGAGAAAGTTAAGTAGGAATGGATTTAAGGATGAAATAAGTATGTATGTATGATTGTAAGATAGTTTTATGAAATACATAAATTGGAATAGATGAGAAACGAAAATAGGTATATGAGATATATGGTGAAATATCATATTGGAGAAAATGATGAACTTGAGACATATGAGAGATTATGTCGGTTTAATTCGAATCAGTAGACTTGAACGAGTCTAATAGGTTCTTGAGAAATGATTTGTAGTATCAAAATGGACTTAAGAGAGAGTAAGGTCCAATGAGATGTAATAAGGTCAAATGAGTGTAAAAAGGGGTAATTGCATTGATTTAGATTCATGCAAGTGAAAACTAAGTATATGAAGGTATACTGATGTGAATGATTATTAACAGTTTTGAAAGTTATATTGGAAGCTGATTGGACTGCGAGAGTGAGCAGCACCAAGGAAGTGGGGTCACGCGATGTGATCCGAGATAAGGGAATTTCATGAGTACCTAGGGGTAGTTACACATATTTCGAATAAAATTTTGATCATTATACTGTATATGAAATTTCGTGTATAGAAAAATTTTGGTAGGAATCAATAATGGTCAAATTGTGGTTTTATCCAAATTAAGGGTAAAAAAAAACTTAGTAAGCATGTTTGTGAATAGTTTTGATAGTTGCTTTGATAGAATAGCTAATGTTTTCATGTATATGTGAAAACAACACATTTGAGTGGCTATTTGATTTGATTGAGTGAAATTTCAATTGAAATAAGTCATCTATCGGTTTGTGTGAAAACCATTGGTGCTAGAGTGATACTCGCACTAGATTTTATAAGATATGCATTACATAGTACTTGAGTATATTCTTGTACTTGATTTTAATGCGATTTATGCATGATAGAGTACTAGAGCGTTGCTCGTACTCAGTTTTATTTATTGATGCATGATAGAGTATTGGAGCATTGCTCATACTCAGTTTTACATGACGTAGTGCTGGGAGCATTGCTTGCACTAGATTTATATGACTATATGCATGAGTTCGTGTTGGGAGTTTACTCGCACGTACCAGTTTTGAAAAGAGAGAGCATGAAACAGCCGTGTTGGGAGCTTGTGCTGACTGTGTGTCGCACCGATTATATGCTCGCACGTGCAAATTTTGAGATATGGCCAAGGGCTATCGAAAATATTTACCGTAGTATGAGGGCTAAGACTTATGGTAAGCACCCCGACTATGAGGATAAGGTCCATGGGGTACTTTGTACCATGTATGTCACATGGAGTACGATATACCGTGAGTACACAATGTTATTGAGTTGTGAGCTGACAGTAGAGGATTTGACCCACCTCCCGTTATAGGAAATGTGAGACCCCGCACACCGAGTACTGTGTAGACTGGGATCATGAAAATTGAGTCATGATCATAATCTCGGAACAAGTAGTCACCTATCTCATTTCATTCACTTGAGATTTCTTGAATGAATTATCACATAATTTTATAATCTGAACATGTGAATTTGTGAATTGTGAAAAGGGTAACCCGAGAGATGAGTGAGGCCCGAATTTTCATGTTTTTAATATGACGATATGCCATCATTGTTTTGATTTAATTGAAATGGCATGACGAATTGTGATTTATAATAATTACATGAGAAATGCAATGTTTTGCATAAACTACTGAGATTTCTAAACCAGCATGATTTCAGTTTCATAACTAACGATTTGTATCTATATATATATATATATATATATATATATATATATATATATATATATATATATTGCATAAATGTTTCAAGAAAGATGCATGCTTTAGATGCGAATCGATAAGGAAATGATTTCGAGGCACGAGCATTGTATTTCGTAGATAGTGTAGTTATCTACTTGCTTGCCTTATTTCCTTACTGAGCTGTGAGCTCACCCCCTTTTTATTTCCCCTCTCTACAGAGCGTCCGTAGTAGTTGAGCACGGCTGAGGACTGGTATTCCTTCATCTGCTGCATACTCATCACACGAAAGGTATACACATTAGAACATTTTGTACTGAACATTGTAAAAGCATAGTTATGTAGACGAATGTACGGTCAGGGATGTATATGTACAAGTATTCGTATTTATGTATTTAAATTTAGTTTTAAGAAAAGTGTAGTTACAGTCAATAGAATAATTGTATTGACATGTATGCATATTATGGAATGAATGTGGTTGAGGTGACTAATATTGAATCACAGCCCAACAGTTTGGTATTGAGTTATGACAGAAGGAAAGGTAAGTAAAATGCAAAAAATTTGTAGTGGTTTATGGTAAGTCACGGGAGGTCGTAACAGAATGGTATCAGAGCGAAGTTGGTCTGATGTGAATCGATATTAGTAATTAAGAAAGTGTACATCCTTATATTACTATGCTTTATTCAGTTACAATTGTGTATACGATATGGGAATCATACTAATTAATGGTTATAAATGCAGGAATTGAGCAATTATGGCTAATACCAGCTATGGTATAGGGGCTAGAGGTAGGGCTCGAGGCCGTAGAGGTAGGCCTGAGACCCGAGATGAGACGACAAATCCCACTCAGGTACCTAAGAGTACCGATGCACGCTTCACAAGACTAGAGCGTCACCTAGAGACCATAGTAGAGTTACTAGCACAGACTTTGCCACGTGCACAGGGACAGGATGCAGGGACTGCACCTGGAGAGGCAGCTGCACCTAGTACGCCTGTACAACCAGCTCAGATGTCACTGCCTACAGATACTCCTACACCCCCACCAGTTCAGGATACGCCTTCTCATGTTGCTCCACGACAGGGCGGTAGTACTCTGGGATATGGATGTGAGCTTGATAGATTGCAACAGTTTTAGAAGCTTGGACCACCGTCATTTAGTAGGGTGAAAGACCCAGTTGTCGTAGAGGATTGGCTAGGAGGGATAGAGAAGTTTTATGGATTCTTTGAGTGTACAACTATTGAGATGGTCGCGTTTACTGCGTTCCTACTAAAGGGATCGGCAGAGCATTGGTGGAAGTCCATCAGGGTTGAGCCTTGTGGGACGTTTTTAAAGGGATGATATGTTGTTTGTGATGAGTTTTATTATGTTTTGAGAAGGTGTTAAACCTTAAGGGATGGTTTTATGATGACTTTTCCTTATTATGATAAGTATGAAATCTATTATTTGAGATGAAAATGATGAGTTTATTATAATGAGTATGAGAGATTTTACATGATGATTTTTCATGTATACATGCCTATTTTCATGTTTTCAGTACATGATACATGTATATACATGTGTGGCATAGTTTTAACATTACCTCATGCTCTGGATATAAATGACTTTATGCTATAACATTGTAAGCATGTAGATAGTGTAGTTATCTATCATGCTTACATTATTACCTTACTGAGTGTGTGGTTGCTCATCCCCTTCATTTTCCCCCTCTACAGAGCGCACATAATAATCTAGTGAGGGACTGAAGAGTTGCATCCTAGTATCCGCTGCTTTCCATCGTCGAGAGGTATACACATTGGTGTTCATTTTGTATCTAAACATGTAATAGTACAGTAACCATTTTGAAATGTAATATGGGGGATGTAAATATTTGTAAACACGTGCAAGTATTAAATTGCAATTTATAAAGTATACGTGTTTGTCTTTAAATTAAAGAGATAGATGGCATAGTAGATGGTAAAGAGTGACTAATACTGACTCATAACCCATCTGTTTGGTAGTGAGAATGTTCACGACTAGGTAAGGAAAGGAAAAAGCGAAAAAATTGTGGTGATTTTAGGTAAAAATGGGTCGTGACAAGCCACCTAGCTACCAATTGTACAAATCATCTAGGCATGCATGGCACATAGATGACACCTAAGAAATTCTACTCAAAGGCACAAACAACAAAGGTAAGAGTTGTAAAGGTAACTCCAGACAACTCCTTCTCATTTCCTTTCATTCCCGAGCTCCTCTTTTCACCTTTCTCTTGAATTAAAAATTAAGTTGAGCGTTAGAATGCATTCCAAAGTCGTAACTCTAACATCATCAAATCATCTTCTCTTTTTTGATAGGTTATGCCAACTTGTTAGTTAAGCTTTTGGGGAAATCCATCTTATATGCTCCAAAAGGCATCAACACAACTTAAGCAAAAAGTATTTAAAATTTTTATCGATTATATTAAAAGTTTAAAAATTATGTTTTATCTGAATGTGTGGAATATTTGTATTATATAAGTGTATATATTTTTTTCATAAAAGAATTATAATATTGATTGGAATCATGATGCCAATTAATGGTAAAACAAGTTATTAACTTTTTTTTTCCAAAATCCAAATTTTTTTTCTTAATGAATATAACTAAAAATTATAGTACTATAAAACCCCTTAAATTAGTACTCGTGTGACTCATCATTGAGTATTAATTTAAAGGGTTTGTTTATTTAAAGGATTTACCTTATAAATTGTTATTTTGTCTTAAAAAATGTGTCTATTTAATTTGCACTCATTGAATTCATCCAATAATTCTTTAGCATTTAGCTTTCTTAAAATCTCATTTTGGTTGATAAACTCTTTAAAAATTTGCTTGCAAATATATCTTATGTGATTCGTTTATTACTTTTTTAGTTTTTGAAATAAAAAATTACAAACATGATAAGATTTTGCAAATTAATATCTTGAAATACTTTTTTAGTTCTTGAATATTGTGTAATAAATTTTGTATTTTTATCAAAATATTAAGTTATATAAAAGTCGGGACCAAAATTTTACACAAGGTTTTAAAATGAAAATATTAATTATTACAATAGAGGGGTTTATTAATTTTCTCTATTGGTCCAATTCAGAAGAATAATTTTTTTATTATTTTAGAAAATTTATTAATTTTAAAAAGATTAATTTAGAGGAATCTTATTGTATTAGGAAACATAACAAATTAGGTAGTTGAAGTTAATTCGATAGAGCCACTCGAGGTACTTAAATTTAATGTCAACCATGAATTCATAAATTAAATTGCTATCACATCTATTGTGAAAGATTTCAAATTTATCAAAGAGACAATAAAAACATGGAGAGAGGGAAGAAACAAATAAGATAAGAAATCTATTAAAAAGATATTGATTTTTTTTTTCTAACCAAAGGTATCCCCATATTTTTTTTTGACCTGAGACTATTTTTTTTTAAGGCGTTAGCGTGATAGGTTAAAATACCTTCTCAACAAATACGCTTTCGAATGATTAAATTTGTGTTTTTATCTTGAGATAGAGACCGCTTACCATTTTAACCGATACTTTGTTAATCTATTAAAAAGATATTGATAAGAAAATTGCAAAATAAGAAATGTTTATAAATTACAAAAGCTACGAAGATGTTAAGTTTGAAATCCCATTTTAACCTGCGAAGTTGTTGCATTAATGTGATAATCATTGATACATACAAATGGAATTGACAACACCAATCGTTCTCTATGGGAAATGGTACTAGCTTATGGCTACAACTTAATATGCATGAGAGAGGCTCCAACTAGCCTTTTAAAAGAAAATTTTGGCATAGAACAAGTACTTGATGTTATCCCCATGTATACCTGGCTACGCAAGCAAAACAGATGGAATGCATTCAAAATAATAATAATAAAAAAATACTATAAAGCCTTAGAAAGTAATAAATTTTGTTACTTCGCTAAGAGGTGGTGCCTTTCATGAGATTATCATGTCTTTGGATTCTTGGAAAACGTACGTTAACTTTATGGGTGTCAGGATAGAGACTTAGCGAAACTGGTATCATTCTGCAGTACAGGTACCTCCGCGAATTAATGGGTTTGGTTTTCTTTTTTGTCATTGTGTTTCTGGCATCCCATTTCATCAATCTCTTTCATTTCTCGCTTCTCATACAAAAATAATGGTAACTTAAATTAGGCAAAGTTAGACAAATACCAAAATAATTATAGAAAAAGATGTCTCTTCAAATGATAAAATATTTACTTAGGGAAAATGTCCAAACGTTAATCACAATTTCCGGGCATTGTTTTGTAAATATAACTGAGTAACTGAGTGCTTAATAATTTAACAGATACTTAGCCAATTAATATTTGGGGGTTTGACAATTTTTTTTCCCATAAATTCGAATGTTGTGTTGGCATATTTGAAATTTGGAAACAGCGGTTAGGGATGGTGGACATAGAAAGTTATGGCCATTGTATTTGCTGCAACCTGCTGCTGCACCTCCATTTATTACTGTTCCCTTTGCAGAGTTTTATGAATACTGCTCCCTTAATTAATAATCACGTAATTGTGGAAAACCTGCCTGTCAAAATATGACAGTAAAGCTTCTTCGTATATCTCCAGATGTGAATTAAATTCTATAGAAAACTGTTAATCAGTTTAATGACACCAATTAATATTACGAAACAATTATCTTTATTTTTCTTGTGAAATTTTTTGATTTTATTAACTAAATTAAAATAGTAATATATTTTTTTAAATATATTAAAAAATAAAAAATAAATAAAATAAAATATTTATTATCATTTCAACTCTATTTATGAAGTAAAAAAATTTCAATAACAGTGAATATAATAATTATTCTTAATATTATATTTAAAATAAATATAGCTAATTAATATATTATTTTAAAAAAATTAATAAAATAATATACTAAATGTAAATTTTAATAACCGTTTATAGAAATTGACAAAACCAGCTCTTAACTAATCTAAAGCACTTAGCTAGTAATTCAGCATATGGAAGAACTTATATACTATGGAAGTATAACTCAAGTATTGGTCCTTAAAATTTTAAAATTTTAAACTTATGGGAAAAATAAATTTGAATTTTTTATGAAATTATAAATCAAAACTTATTCAAAAAGTTTTAATTTTAATAATATGTATTTAGTTTCTTTTTCACATTTACTTTACTTTTTAATAATTCACAAAATTATAAAGAAAATTATATTATTTCACATTATTTCATTTTTTTGTATTAATTTTTTTTGAGTTAGCAAAAATATTTTTATTTTATTTATTTGATTCACTTAAAAACTTATGTTTTAATTTAATAAAAATTATTATTTTAATTTTCCATTTATTAAAATTATAAAAAAATTTTATTAAATGATTTTCGACATCTTAAAGAATTTTTACATTAAGTTCATCAAATGGCTAATTTAACTTTTTTTTTTAGGAGTAAGTTTCAAACGAATCTTAGTAAATTCAACAAAATCGCTAAAAACAGTAGCTATATTAATTGATGTTTAGGATTACGATCAAATGTAAAGTAAATAATAAAACAGGCTTAGAAACCCTAAAATATTGCTGGCATGGTACTTCAATGTAATTGTATTAACGGTAATTTGAAGTTGAATGGATGACAGAGTTGGCACCTTGATTGGACACTATCCACTTTGTTTTTATTTAAAGAGGGTGCCCGGAAGATGTGCTGCCATGCCGTATATCCTCCACATCAAAGGCTCCACCTCTCTCTCTCTCTCTCTCTCTCTCTCTCTGTCTATAATGTACATCAGAGTGACAAACGGAGAGGACGAAACCGGCTCCAGATTTCAACGATTTACAGCCTAGAAAATTGTGTCAAAGGGAAAGTGTCGACAGAGACAGAGAAAATGGAAAGAAACAACACGTAAATGTCAAATCTTGCATCTCCAGCCCAGATTGTCGATTCTTCAATAATAATAATTATCAATTGCCTTGCAATGCATGACTTTTTCAATACAAAACCATACAAAATTTATATTAATTAAAAGAAAGGGAAGAAATTCAAAGAGTAGCCTTTTTTTTCCAACTGGCCTTAGCTTAGGTTTCTAACAACAATCTCATCTGGCTGTTCACCCTTATCGATATGCATGGTCACGTGCTCTTGCTCTCTTTCTCTTTCTAAGGCAGACGCCATTGCGAATAGTCAAGTAAGAGAAAAGCAGTTGAAAAAGGCATGTGAAGTTCAAGCAAACTTTGGGAGCTTTTTCGCTAATCGAAATCAATTTGGTGTCTGAATCGAGAAAGGGAGATATTCTATAAAACAAAACCAACGTACGAAGGAAACGGGGAGCTTACAGGGGTTGTATTTGTTGATTGTAGAAATTTCAGTACACAAGTATTTTCAGTCTACTGTTATTATACCACACAGCTAACGACTATAACTCGAAAATAAAAATTAAAAAAAAAGTAAAAAAAAAAATCTTTCCTGGTATAAAAAACTTTTACTACTGGTTTAAAAAATGACTGTAGTACACTAAGAATTTGGTATTTTAAATTACAACCTCTCCCCTAATTAAATACTTCCTGTATATGCTGTAGCATTGTAATTAGTGAAAGTTGAAAGTACATAATGATCTCTTTGTTTGTTTGTTCTGCCTTCTTCTATTTATTTTCTTCTCCTCTGCTCTGCACTACCAGGCATCCAGCTCATCCTTTCCTTTTGAGCTCCTCCTTGTGGTTTCCAGTACACCCGAAGCATCTCCCCTTCCCCATATGACTTTCAATAGAAAAAAAAAAAAAGAAAGTTTATAACCTAAAGAGTTGGCTTGTGATATCAGATTCATTGAATTTTTACAATACATAATCAAAAGTTTTGTATTCAATTTTTCATCATATCAAAATTTGTTGAGTCAGCACGAATCACGAAACATGAGTAAAAATTAGTTTTATATTTAATATAAAATGAAAATATTTTATTATTTAAAAAAAAAAAAAAAACAAGAAGAACAAGAAAGTTTACCATCTAACCATATCAAACAGGACAATTGATTATATATGGTAAATGAACTAACTATTTCACAACTCAATATCATTCCTTGGAAATAAGGGGAAAACAAGCTAAAATTATACCTTAATCAAGTACATGGTATAAAATGATTTAATATTAATTTTTCCTACCCAGAAGTATAAGGGTTGAATAAGGATCAATAGTAGATCAAATTTGACGAAACTCTGAGTTACATGGAACAAAAACAGCACCAAACAGCACGAGTTTGCCAAAGAGGTACTATTTTTAGTTCTTTTTCAATTATTAATTTTCTAGCCACTTTCAAGAGACCTGTTTGATCCATGACATGCAGGCTGCAGCCCACATTTTTCTAATAGCCTGAAAACAAACAAGGATAAAATTGGGCCACTTCAAATCATGCTAAAAGGTGAGTCTTTGGACCTTGCGTTGCGCAAGGGTGAATGAAAAAGAAGGCGTTAGACAAAATTTGAAGGAATAACTCGTCTAGGATAATCTCAAAATTTTATTTTTTTAGGTACCGACAATATAATATCAACTCATATCTTTATAAATACCTACAATAATAATTATATACACATCCTTACCTAATCAATTCATTAACTGAGCATTTAACTATAGTTAATTGTATTGAAATTAATAATTATTGAATCAAACATAAAATAAAAATTTAAGGTGATTTTCCTTTAAAAAAAAAAACTATTAAGCTTGGCTAGGGTCTCAGAAAAAAAAGATTTCAAGCATCCCATTGAAGAGTTCCAAATTTTAAAAGCATCAAATTGATAATTGCTTCGTCCAATTGAACAAAATCAGTCAGCACGCTTCTATCAAGCCAAAGTATTGGAGTTCTTTCCTTCATCCTTCCAATTTTTCTATTTTTGACCGAGTCCCCATTGTCTTGTTTCTCTAAATGTACGTTGTTCTTAATTTTCTTATCTGGTGTTTGATAACATTATCAGGAAAATTTGCATACATGTGAACATGTTGTATTAACAAAATTTACATTGTGCTTGATCAAAAACAGAAAAATTGGCAGGATGAAGAAAGAAACTCCAACAGTTTGGCCTGATAGAAGCCTGCTGATCATTTTTGTTCAATTGGATGAAGCAATTACCAATTTGATACTTTGAAAGACTGGAACTCTTCGTGGAATGCTTGAAGTCAATTTTTCTCTAAAACCTTAGCTAAGCTTAAGAGCTTTTATTTTTAACGTAAATCACCTTAAAATTTTTATTTTTATGTTTGATTCAATATAATTATTAATTTTAATATAATTAACTAGAGTTAAAAGATCAATTAACAAATTGATTAGATGAGGATAAGTGTATGTAATAATTATTTTATGTATTTATAAAAATATTAGTTTCCATTATATTATTGGTGTTTAAAAAGGTGAAAAATTTTAATATAAGTTATTCTCAAATTTGAAATGCTAAGAATGTAGTATATGTATTAAGCATGGGGTGATATCGGATTGGATTTTTAGATTTTTTTTAATCCGATTCGAATCTATGAAGGTTTTGAAGTTATGATCTATATCTAATCCAACTAATTTTAATATTTGGATATATTCAAACTGCATAAATTTGAATTTAATTGGATCAAATTTTCAAGTTTTTTAGTTTGAGTTTGAAATCTTGGCAAGTTCCTCGCCTTTATAATTTTTTTTTAATTATAAAAGAAATATTTAATAATTGTGGATAAAGGTGAGGTTGTTGAAATTTGAACTTATGTTTATAATATGTCATAATTTTTTTTTAATCACGCAGATCAAAAATTTAAAATCCTCCTTGACCCTAATCCCTCTACCGTCTTCTTCAGCAAGGAGCTTGTCAATTTCTTCCTTTTCCTTTTCCTTTGACAGAGTTTCACTCTCTATGCCCATTTGAGAAAGATGAGATTGCAAGGTGTTATACTTAGAGTCAACGCTTGATTGCATGTATCCCTCGAAAGCCAGAGACCATATCAGCAATCCTTTGTTCTACTTGTTTAGTTTTAGAGTCGTTGTCGGCACTTTCCTTTTCCTTTTCTTTCACTAAGGCAAGTAATTTTTGCGATTCGTCTGTCAATATATCCCTTTGTATTTGAATACAGGGAAATGCTCTCTCTCTCTCTTGTCATCTTGTATCAACCTATCAAGGGAAGTGTTGAATACTGCATGAGCATCATCTACGCAATCTGCCTCAATCTGTAATTTTATTTTGTTCAACTCCAAATCTTGAGTTGAAGAAAGCCATTTCTCCTTCTCTTCTGAAGTTTGAGCTTCTGATTTCTTGAAGACCAAATCAACATTACCCTTAGCATCCTAGAGGCTGAGGAATGTGAGGTTCAGACTCAATAAGCACAAGGTACTAATACGACATGAATAAAAAATACGAAAATGATATCACTGAAATGAGTTAAAAATTGTATATGAATATGATAAAAGTTACAAATAAAATTTTATATTTTTCTTATCGATACGAATTTCGTCACAAAATTTTCATTTTCTATACAATACGAATATGATTTTATATTATACAAATGTAAATTATAAATACAAATTGTTATGTCTAAGCACACCCATGTAACAATGGTAGAAAGGAATTGAAATACGTCCCAACCCGTAACTCACAAGCAAGTAGTACTTGAAAGAAAAATTAACATAAAGGAGCAATCTATTTGGTGAAAACTCAAAATGAAGTGGTTTAGTTGTTGACTGAGAGACGAGAGAGATTGCAAATTGATGAATTCTTGTTTGTTGATTTGAGCGGAGAGCTATTGCAATTTGCAAATTAAAAGCCCACTTGAAACATCAAAACCCAGCAAATATGTTTTCACTTCTTATTTGCGCTTAGATGCTTCAATTTGACACTAATATTATAAGTTGGGTTTAAATTATTACTTTGGGCTTCTTTTTTTTAAAATTTAGATTGATTTGCATTTTTGGGTCCTTTTGAGATAATATGATCCGATTTAAATTTATACCGTTATAATGACTATTTTCCATTAGAATTATTTAAATATCGAACTAATTCGATTTGAACTCTCTGGTTTGAGTCAATTTTCTGGTTTTGATGGTTTTTTGTTTTCAACCCCGATATTATGCCAACAACTTCTTATTAATAATTAATAAAGAATTGTTATATATTATAAGATTTGAATTTAAACTCAAATAATCTTCATCCCTAATTTTTTTTTTTAAAAAAGAAGAAGAATGTAGCATTAGCTTATGAGCATGAGGTAGATGAAAACACTGAGTTTTATTCTATTTGTGACATGTTTGCAAATTGAAAAGCTTAGTGGCTCCATTGCCTTTGTCATAGCCACATACAAAAAGTGGGGTGAAATGACCCCAATGAAATTTATTTACTTTTTATATTACATTTATTAATATAGGATAAATTATAAGTTAATCTCACAAAAATTAAAATTTAAGATAAATTGACCCACTCAAGTGAAAATTTCGGTATTAATATATAATAGAGTAAAATAATTTAGGGCCAATACATAATTAGTGAAAGATAGAGAAAACATGAGTAGTTAAGATAAGAAAAATATTAGTCTTGGTTGTGCAACAATGTTTTTCATATTTAAATTGATTTTGGTTTTACCAATTGCTACTACAAGTATATAATTTATGAAATTATTTGTACAAGAAAAAATACGATCATATTCTGGTATTAAATATAATAAATCAATAAATTACGTTAATAAAAAATCAATTAAAAATGAATCAACAAATGACTAGATAAATCCAATATAGATTAGACCTCGTGAGACTTAAACATAAGAACTCAAAATTTGAAGATTTATTCCTTACCATTAAGTTAATATTTTATTGATAGTATACCAGAAAGATTTTCAAAAATGAAAAAGGTTAAATTTTTTTTACTTAAACCAATAGGATATAGTTTGATGAATAATTGTTTGATTACACATACATACATACATACATACATACATACATGCATACATACATACATACATACATACATACATACTGTCACGACCCTTTTTATTCTCTTATTACCAAAAATCTCAATAAATTTTTCGCATTTACTCCTTTCGTTACTCGGTCGTGAACAAACTCACCACAACACAGTTGTACTGTGAGTCAATAATAATCACCACTTACCATTCATTCACAAGTTAATAAAACGATGTCATACATTTGAAGTTAATCATTTACTTATACAAAACATATTTTACCGACATCTACATCCCCCATAATTACAACTCAATCATTACTGTGTCATTACATTGTTTAGATACAAAAAGAATCATATGTATATACCTTTCGGCGATGGAAGCAGCGGATATCCAAAAACATAATGCCTCAGTCCTCACTAGGCTACTACACACGCTCTGTAAGAGGGGGAAAATAGAGAAGGATGAGCAACCACACGCTCAGTAAGGTAATAATGCAAGCATGGTAGATAACTACTCTATCTACATGTTGATAATGTTATGCATAAATCATTTATAATAGGAGCATGGGGAATTAAAACTATGCCATATGAATATACATATATCATGTATCAAAATCATGTAAAATTGACATATAAAACATGGAAACATCAACATGTAAAACCGTCTCATGCTCATTCTCATTTAATCTCATAAAAAAGGCAATTCATTTAAGAAACCTCTTTTTTAAATCACATCACAAAACTTTTTCTCAAACACATCAAAATCCCATAAAAATGGTTTCTCAACCACAACGTCATTATCATTTCTCAATTTAAAATCTCACAAGGCTCGACCCCTCCATTGGGTCTACCCTGGACAGTTCACAATCACACTTACGTATTTAAACCATGTGGTATTATGTAAATCAAGCAAGGAGACGGGTCACTATATCTCGACTGACTATGTTGGCCAACTATGTCATATATCATCCCAGGCCACACGGATCCCGATGTGCGAGGTATCATGCTGGAACGAAGGTGGGTTAGTTCTCCGCTAGACTTTTCTCATCAGTAACTCAACCACGCGGTACATCGTACTCCATGTGATATACACGGTACATCGTACTCCGCGGACCCATAACATGGTTGGGGGTGCCTGCATTAGGTCTTATCTACCCCATACCGAGTGAAACCTCTAGTCTCAAGTGCACGTGGGAGTACTCTTAATACCATGTCCTAGCCCCTCATGGCCTTGCTCGCCCCGTTGGGTTCCCTGATTCAGGTCCTAGCCCCTCACCCTCACCCCACTCAAGAGGTTTGTTAGGCCTATTGGGTTCTCTGAACACCAATCCATATTATCTTCACCACGGCCTCATACATACCACAGTGTGAAAACCAGCGCGAGCTACGCTCTAGTGCGAATTCATGCATCATAATAAATCACCTCGTACGAGCAACGCTCTAGTACGACATTTATGCATAAAAATATGTAGAAACCACGTACGAGCATCGCTCCAATATGGTTATATGCATAAGAAAACCACTCAAAATCCACGTACGAGTAAAATCTCTAGTATAGTTTATAAAGTATCGTCATAGTTTCAAACCAAAGTGCGAGCTATGCTCCAGCACGTTTCAAACATATGAAAACATCAATACCCAGTGCGAGCTAAGCTCCAGCACGGTTTAATTCACATAAATATGATAGGTGGCTTAAAAGCTGTCAAAACCAATCTCAAAACACATTTAGCACTTCACATATGCTATCACACAACATCAAACAACAATAGCCAACCTATCTATCAATTCGCTGAAAACAAAACACATGTTTTGTGAAAGCATTCAAAACACTTGATTTATGCAATTATTAGCCTTACTATCCCATTTCTTTACAATACCATTTCAATAACCAAATCTCATACAAATACTCGTAGTTATTTTCATACATCGTCAAACACGTTTCTATAAAATCATGCACTCTTCCAAAGCCCTACGTACCCATAAAATACGAGCAGTTACCTCTATATACTTACAAAATTGGCGACGCGTGATTCCACTTCCTTAGAGCTGCTTACTCGTACTGTTTTATTCGTCTCTAACGAACTCTCTGAAGCTGCACATAAACATATTCCATAATGTTTTAGCCCATTATAATCCAACTCTCGTGTTTACTATAGTCGATTCGATCTATAGTCTCTGTTAACGCTTATGAGGCCTCGTTTCATTGCTCTACCCATAACTCGAGTCTATGGATTCTTTTAGGCCTATTAACTCATTCCAAATCGATATTAAATCGATGTTAAGCTCATAATGTTTATTTTTCATAAATTTCCTTCACTATGGCATATTATCAAACACTACATGTGCTCATGCTCATCAATTCACAAAACCCACAATGTAGCTTCATTTACTCATTTCTAATCATCCACATTACACAAATAACAACTTATCATAACCCATAAACCACCAACTCCCCAAATCACACTTTCTCACACTAGAGGCATTCCATTTTCTAGGTTACATTAGTTCCAATACTACCTAAATGGTTTCAATCATCCATTTACATGCCAATCAACCCCAAAATCAATAAAATAGACAATGTACTTGGATTGGAATCTTAGAAACTTACCAAATCAGGTTTCTCTTCTTGCTCCAAATGACAATGTCCTTAGCTCCTTCAATACCAACAATGGGATTTTAGGTTTCAACTATGTTATTCTCTTCCTCAAGATGAACAACTTAGTACCTAATAGCCTCTCCTCAATTCTTACTAAAAATGACTGATTTTAGAGAGATAAACTTAGGTTTTGGATGAAAAATGGAAGGGTGATGTTGTTTTCCCAAAATTTTCAGATTTCAGCGCTCCTTTTATAGAACTAGCTTGAGGAGATCGATCTGCACTAGAAGGAGATCGATCTGGTCCACTTAAATTTCTTTTTTTCATGGCATTTTAAGCATGAGATCGATTTGTCGAAGCTTGAGATCGATCTGCTCCAAACAGAGAGCTAAAGAGATCGATCTGTATGCTTGAGGATCGATCTTTTCATTACAAAATGGTTAGGAGATCGATCTGGTCCCATTGGAGATCAATTTGCTCTATTCCATTGCCCAAATAAGAGCATCTACCTCTTCCAGATCGATCTCTCATCCTATGAGATCGATCTGGCCTTCATATTTTCCAGATTTTCTGCAGTTTTCCTGCTGCAACTTACACCAAAACATCCTTAATCTGCTGTCATAGTCATTTTCTCATCCATCCACCTTTATGACTTGAAAATGGCATCCATTCATGCCTTATACACATTGAAACTTGTGTGCATTCCTTGTATATCCAAAGGTATACTATATAAAACCAAATGGAAGCATTTATATTCATGCAACTTCCTTCCATTTACCACACTACTCATTTTGAGTTCCATTCACATTCATCACTTATAAGAACTCATTCCTTCATATTCATACACAATGAAACTTGTATGTACATTACAAATCATATTACACATATGTACATTGAATCCATGGACTTACATAAATTATACTTTACATTACAAGTCCATTAGCATTCACTGATTCAATTACACACGTTACAACCATACATGTATGGGGTCTCACATTCTCCCCTCCTTCAAAGAATTTGGTCCTCCAAATTAGAACCAAGTCACTCTTCAAAAAGTTGGGGGTACTTCTCCCGTATCAAGTTCTTCAATTCCCATGTGGCCTCTTCCACCGTATGATGTTGTCAAAGAACCTTCACCAAGGGAATTGTCTTATTCCGTAGCACTTTCTGTTTTCTATCCAATATCCAAACTGACTTCTCCACATATGTCATACTCTCATTGATCTCCAACAGCTCATATCTTATCACATGTGTCGGGTCCGGGTGATACTTCCTAGCATAGAGACATGAAAGACATTGTAGACATTTGCTAAGTCTGGTGGCAATGCTAACCTATATGCCTTATCTCTCATTCTCTCCAAAATCTCGAAGGGTCCGATATATCTAGGGCTCAACTTGCCCTTCTTACCAAATCTCATAATACCCTTCGATGGTGAAACTCTCAGAAATACTGACTCACCCACATCAAACTCTAGTGGTCTCCGTCTCTTATCAGCATAACTCTTTTGTCGACTCTGAGCTGTCCGTAATCTCTCACATATCAACTGAACGTCCTTAGATGCCTGTTGCACTAAGTCCGGAGCAAAAATCTATCTGTCAACAACCTCTTCCCATCCAATAGGGGATCGACATCTGCGTCCATACAGTGCCTCATAGGGTGTCATCCCGATACTCGCATGATAACTATTATTATAGGCGAGCTCGACTGCAGGTGATCATCCCAAGAGCCTCTAAAATTCAGCACACACGCTCTCAACATATCCTCGAGGGTTTGTATAGTCCTCTCTGACTATCCATCTGTCTCAGGATAAAAAGCGGTGCTAAAACTTAGTCGAGTCCTCAGCGCTTCCTGAAAATGTTCCCAGAAATGGGAAGTGAAGCGAGCATCCCTATTAGAAACAATGTCCACTGGAACACCATGTAGTCGTACTATCTCTCGAATATACAAGTTCGCCAACTGACTCAGTGTATCGGTAGTTCTCATAGCTAAAAAATGGGTGGACTTAGTCAACCGATCTACAATAATCCATATGGCATTATGACCTCTGTGGGTCCTCGGCAATCCCATTACAAAATCCATGGTGACATGCTCCCACTTTCACGTCGGTATCGGTAGAGGCTGCAATAATCCTACAGGCTTCTGATGCTCTACCTTCACCTGTTGACAAACGAGACACTTAGCGACATATTCAGCAATGTCTCTCTTCATTTCAGACCATCAATAAACCTTTCAAAGGTTTTAATACATCTTGGTACTCCCCGGATGTATCGTATACTTCGATGAGTGAGCCTCTAATAAAATCAACCTCTTGATCTCAGGATCCTCAGGAACACATATTCTGCCCCTAACCTCAATAAGCCATCTGTATTCAACTCAAAATCACTACCCACACCTGTCTGTATCTGCCTTAGCCAATCGATGCACCGTTGATCGCTCTGTTGGGCCTGCTGAATACGGTCCATCAACTCTGGCTCTAATCTCATACTAGCCATGATATCCAATTTCTCCGATCCAAGTGAGGTTACATCCAAACTGAGGTTCGTAAAGTGTTTCAACAATTCATGCTCCCGTACCATCATATATGACACCAACCCAAGGTTCTTTCTATTCAAATCATCAACAGCTACATTTGCCTTACCTGGGTGGTACATGATTTCACAATCATAGTCCTTCAGAGTTCAAGCCATCTCCTCTATCTCATATTCAGTTCTTTCTGCGAGAACATGTACTTAAGGCTCTTATAATCTGTGAACACCTGAAATTTCTCACCATAAAGATAGTGGCGTCATATTTTCAAAGCAAACACCACGGCTGCCAACTTCAAATCATGTGTCGGCTAGTTCCTCTCGTGATCTTTCAACTGTCTAGATCCATAGGCAACTACATTCCCATCCTGCATAAGAACACAGTCCAGTCCCTGGTTTGACGCATCCGTGTACACCGAGAATCCTCTTGAGCTGGTAGGAATGGTGAGAAGTGGAGCAATGGTCAATCGACGCTTAAGCTCCTCAAAACTCCTCTCACATGCCTCATCCCTTACAAACTTAACATCCTTACGCGTGAGGTGTGTCAACGGAGCAACTAGTATGGAGAAACCCTCAACAAATCTCTGATCTGTCAATCCCAGAAAACTTCTGATCCCAGTAACTGTCTTGGGTTGTTCCCACTGTACAACTGCCTCTATCTTAGATGAATCCACCAATACCCCATCCTTCGACACAATATGGCCCAGAAATGAGATCTGTTCTAACCAAAAGTTACACTTGCTGAGTTTGGCATACAACTCTTTCTCTCGGAGGGTCTACAGAACTACTCTCAAATGCTCCTCATGATCTTCCTTGGACTTGAAATAGACCAATATGTCATCAATAAACACAATTACAAACTTATCCAGGTATGACTTAAACATATCATTCATCAGTACCATAAATGTTGCGGGGGCATTCGTCGGGGGCATTCGTCAATCCGAATGGCATAACCAAAAACTCGTAGTGGCCATAACGGGTACGAAATGTTGTCTTAGGTACATCTCCACTCCTGATCCTCAACTGATGATACCCTGATCGCAGATCTATCTTAGAAAATACTTGGGCTCTTCGGAGTTGATCCAAAAAATCATCTATGCGTGGAAGGGGGTACTTGTTCTTAATGGTGGCCTTATTCAACAACCGGTAATCTATACACAGTCAGAGGCTTCCATCATTCTTCTTTACAAATAGAACCGGAGCTCCCCACGGTGAGACACTCGGCCTAATAAACTCCTTCTCTAATCTATACTTTAATTCGTTAATCTCAATTGTGAAATTCAAATTTCACTATCATATAAGATGATTATTGTTGTGTTTTTGTTATTTGTACTTAATTTTTATAATGACATTAATTATTTAAGTATTTTGTATAAAAAAATATATTCATATATTTGTGTATTTAAAAGATAATTTTCAATCTTTTTATATGTTTTTTTCATAAACTAAGAAATATAAAATACTAAATGATTGAAAATATATTAAAAAATATGATGTTTGAAGAAAAATGATATAATTTTTAAAAAATTTTAAAAAAATAAAATTGTACTTTGACCCCATTGAATCGTATTTCTAGCTATGTCACTGTCCATTACAAAACTTTTGTAAGAACATACCTTTCAGTTTCAGTTTTTCTTTATTATTTTTGATCGCTTGATGTTGACTTTTATCTATTTTTATGCGACAATTCATCTTATTTGTAATTGAAATTATATTATTATATTTGTGAGAGGAAAGCAATGAAAATTTTACTGGTTTCATATAGGTTAGTTGGCCTACTAGTGTTTAAAACTGTTGATAGTAAATTTCCTTCTTTAAAAAAAAAAAACTGAAGGCAAGATATTATTTATTTAAGTGAAATAGTACTTGATAGGAAAACTTTATAAGGCATGGAGAGTGAAACCCCACTTTCTATGTATTTTAGGTGGGCCTATTAAATGTAATAAGAAAAGTTTAGTGCATTACTGAATGAAAATGCAATTATTGAGGCCAAATATACATTTTGGGTATTAAGGTTGCATAAAATTGCTAAATAAGTTATAAAAGGGGTTAATAGATAGAAAATGGGTGTAATAAATAAAGGATGAAGAGAAATCAACCCAAGCAAGTGTAAATGGGTATGTTTGATATGTTGGAAAGGTTGAGAACCTTGAATGATCTTGGAGTGAAATTAGTGTGATTTGGGGATGATTTTTCAAGTGAAAAATCTGCAGAAAATGCAGTTTTAGTATGAGGGATCGATCCCCTCCCCTAGAGGATCGATCCCCTTTGAAGGAAATTGGATAGAATTGCATTCTGCTAAGAAGAGACCAATCCCTTAGCCTTAAAGGATCGATCCCCTACCTCAAAAACTATAAAAATTTGCATTCTGCCAAAAAGAGATCGATCATTTACCCATAAGGATCGATCCCTTACTTGCCGAGAGTTCTCTGAAGTGTAAATTTACCTTAAGGGACTGATCCCCTAAAGCTTACTTGCTCCCACTTAGCTTGAAAAACCCTAAATTTTACAAGACTTTCATTCTCTCCTATGACCCTCAACTGAAAACCAAGGAAAAGAAAGAAAAAAAAGGAAGAACAAAGGAAAATATAAAAGAGAAAAGAAAGAAAGGAAGATGACCCAAACCAAAAAACTTAAACATTTCTTCTACTCACCATCTTCTCTAACATATATTTATTTGTAAACATTTAGAGAAAGATTGGAGATAAGGACCTAGAGAGAAGTTAGAGCTTTTCAAGGTAAGTTAGAGAGAGAAAACCCTAATCTTTAATATATGAATTATGGTGATATCATGATGGTGCTGAGGTCATTTATGGTGTTTCCTTGTAGCAAAGAAGCTTGAAAGGTGATTCTTGGTTGGCTCATTGGCATCATCAGTGGCAAGAACAAGGGTGTTTACCCGAGTTCGAACCACTGAGGACGCGTTCTGAAGGGAATTTCCCTGAATGAAACAAAGCCGTGCGGGCCGAAGGCCCAAAACGGACAATACGTTGGATTTGTTGGCGTTGTTGCACCACCCGTTGTTAGACCACCATCGTTGTTGTAGGCCCAAGAGGGGTGGCCATGGTCGATGGCAGGGGTTGGCCGGGTTGTGACGGCTGACCCCTGCCCGGTCAACCCCTGCCATCGGCCATGGCCACCCCTCTTGGGCCCACAACAACGATGGTGGTCAACAACGGGTGGTGCAACAACGCCTACAACATCCACGTATTGTCCGCTTTGGCCCATTGGGCCTCACGGCTTTGTTTCATATGGGGTCATCCTTGCTCAAGGGCCTTTTCCCCTCAGAACGCGTCCTAGGAGGCTCAAACCAGGGACAACACCCTTAGTTCTTGCACTCCTTATGCCAAAGGAGTGCAAGAACTAAGGGTGTTGTCCCTGGTTCGAGCCTCCTAGGACGCGTTCTGAGGGAAAAAGGCCCTTGAGCAAGGATGACCCCATATGAAACAAAGCCGTGAGGCCCAATGGGCCAAAGCGGACAATACGTGGATGTTGTAGGCGTTGTTGCACCACCCGTTGTTGACCACCATCGTTGTTGTGGGCCCAAGAGGGGTGGCCATGGCCGATGGCAGGGGTTGGCCGATGGCAGGGGTCGGCCGTCACAATAATGGTGCACAACATCAACAAGTCCAACGTACGGCCGACCCCTGCCCGGTCAACCCCTGCCATCGGCCATGGCCACCCCTCTTGGGCCCACAACAACGATGGTGGTCAACAACGGGTGGTGCAACAACGTCTACAACATCCACGTATTGTCCGCTTTGGCCCATTGGACCTCACGGCTTTGTTTCATTTGGGCTTATCCCTCTTTCGGGCTCATCACCCTCAGAACGCGTCCTCAGTGGTTCGAACTCGGGTAAACACCCTTGTTCTTGCCACTGATGATGCCAATGAGCCAGATGAGCCCGAAAGAGGGATAAGCCCAAATGAAACAAAGCTGTGAGGTCCAATGGGCCAAAGCGGACAATACGTGGATGTTGTAGACGTTGTTGCACCACCCGTTGTTGACCACCATCGTTGTTGTGGGCCCAAGAGGGGTGGCCATGGCCGATGGCAGGGGTTGGCCGGGCAGGGGTCGGCCGTCACAAGGTCAAACCTAGGGTCTAAAGGTAAAGTATTTTATTAAATTATGAATTTAATATATGTGATGCTTGGATGAAGGATCTATTAATTGGCTAAAGTAGATTCTTGAGTAAAAATAAGAGAATTTGACTTAGGGTTTGATCATGAGGAATTTAAGGTTTGATTTGTTATATGTGTGGTTAATAAACATTAAATGAAATTTTGGATATGAATATATGATGCATTCAATTCATTTGGTAGCTAGACTAGTTAAGCAGGCATCCGATTAAAGGGAAAAATGAGCAATGCCATAACCTCAGCTTGATCTTTTGGTGTGTTTAAGGTAAAGAGTGTATGTGGAAGTTGGTAGTAACCAACCACAATTGATTTCAATACATGATTTATAATGGTGATGGATTTTGGATAAAACTTAGGACCTTAGACTTTTAAAATGTACTTGTAGACCATAGGTTAGCTTAGTTCATACTTAAAATCATAACAAAGGCCTTTTACCTTGAAACAGAGTTTTACAAACTTATTAAATTGTTTCCCTAATGATTTTGGATGGTTTTTAGGGTTGGAAACCCAGAAAAATGCATAATTATGCATGCAGGATTAATCCCCTAAGATATAGGATTAGTCAATCTGCACAGTTTTGAAAGGGTTTTGAATTCTGACTTTTTAGGATCAATCCCTGCCTCTAAGGGACTGATCCCCACTACACATGTTTAGTTTAAAAGCCTTGCAAATCCATTTTCAAACATGATTTGACCCACTACTATTATGAAAGGTTTCCAAAAATTATGTACTATCTTTTAGAATTTTATTTTGGCATAAAATGTGTGGGTTATCTTATGAAGTATGAAATATGTTTCCATTTGACCAATCTATCTTTCTGATACATTTTCGGAACGAAGTTGAGACTTGGTACTCATAGTTAATGCATGTGTGGCATCATGCATGTGAGCATCTCCATGTGACATGTAATATTCTCACGGTTAGTTTTACCGCGTGGTGAGGGTCGAAGGGTGCCCATGCATGTGCCTGGCCCGAGCTTCGTACTTGGCCTACTCATGACTATGTTTCTGGACACTGTATGATCCTAACCAAGTCTACAGTATGACCGTAGCCATCGGCTCACTTTACCTTCTATTAGGGACTTATGTTTCTGAAGCATGATTTTTATAGGGGTATTGCCTAGTCTCCATCTATGATTCTGGCTCATGATTTTGGATGCAATTCCGATGTATAATTTTGGATATAATTATGAATTATGTTTTGACCTATGTTTTCGATATGATTTCAACTTATGCTTTCGACCTATGATTTTGAATATGCTTACAATCTATGTTTTCGACTATATTATGATTATGTTTCAAGACTTGATTCACTAAGTATGTTTTAATATTGCATGTTTTCAATCATGTTTTCGCTATCCTACTCCTATATATATATCTTATGGGGCTTTTTCCAAAGTTCACCCCTTTTAGATTTTTTGTAATGAGACATGTGGAGTACATCATTTAGGCTAGTGGATAAGAAATCTCCATAGGCTAGCTATTATACTCGGTGAGGTATATAACCTCTCTTTTGTCTAGTTTATTTTCGAGACATTGTATGCAGATATATATATTCTTTCGGCAATTGGATGCTTAGGTGAAATGTACATGAATCTTAAATATAATTATTCGTATAAGTGATGTTAACTACAAAAGTATTTTTAATTATAATGTGAATGCAAATGAATGGAAGTGATGATGGTATGAGTATATTAGAGCATCAGTAATCTATGATTGGGACCATAGACTAAAGAAATTCACTAATAAGATTGGTAACAATTAGCTAACTAGGCTAATCGGATTCTACACTCTCATAGACAACTAAGAGAATGAAAGGAAAAAGTTAGTCTAGATTTTCGCTTCCGGGACTTTACATGGAGTATCAAAATTACATTGGTCAAAACACAAAAATGGCAATAAAAACCAAGGCAAAAGAGTATAAACTTCATTAGAATCAGTTCCTACTACTCTAGATACTAAGAAGTCTACTACCTTGTTTCCTTCTTGATAGACAAAAGAGATCACTATGCCATCAAATCCTACCGCAAGTTGAAGACTATCAGTTATAAGAGTAATCTTAAAAGGGTATCGTCCTTGTTCCTGTCAAATATAAACAAACTAAAAGAATCAATCTCAACCATTAAATATCATATGCTCAGTGATGCAGTAAGTCGTTTACCATCCTTGATAGCATATAGTTCTATCATGGTATTAGTCGTTCTACTAATATATGTAGAAAAAAAAAGACATATATAAAATTGTTGCCAACATCTCTGATCACACCTCCACAACCTAAAGAACCAGGGTTTCCAAGACTAGAGACTCCATGTTGAGTTCAAAATATGGAGAAGAAGAAATGGTTTTGGTGAATAATAAGAGAGGCTGAAAGATTAAAACTCTGAGCATGGTGGCCAATGTTTTGTAAAATAAAGGAAAATGGACAATGTTTGTTATTAAAGATCACCTCATTGTGTGTTTTCCATATATGCTAGAGTAAGTTTTGGATAACTATAGAGTAAGGTATGGTTACTTGTGAGTGTGGAAACGATCTGTTAGAGGTTGGCAATGATTTAAGTAGTAGGGTGGGTTAGGTGTATTGAAGCAGAGTTTAATTTCCTTCTTTTTAGTAATAGAATTTTCTGATTAGGTTAGTGCCTTTAGTAGGCATAGAATTAACATAAGCAGAAAAATCTATGGTGTGTAGTTCTCCAAAAATTTTATAAATGTTTTCTATTTGTAGTGATAAATTTTAAATAACGGATTATTCTTCTAGAAGTTAGTTGTTTATGAGATAGGCACAGCCTTCTACTGCTCAAAATCCGCAATATTTGCTTAATGGATCTCCTTTAATTCCTGTATCTATGGTTGAAAATTCTAAACATTCAACTCGAGTAACACGAGTCTAAGAACAAATCATTAAATTTAACAAAAGCTGAAAGGATATTTGGTTGGAGATAAAGAGAGAGATATTTGCTTGAACTTTACATACACAACTAACACATCAGCTAAGATTTGAATCTAGAACTTCTTTATCTTATTAAGGTCCCATAATCTTTTTCTTGCTACCAAATCAAAGCTTTATTTGTGTATCTGTTCATTTTGCGTATAGCTAATTTTACAAATAGTATAAAAGCAATGCTTTCATAGGCAAAAGATAGATAAATTATGAAAACTCAAGCACCAATTATTTTTCTCACCTTTCATAATTATTTATGAATGGTTGTAAACAAACAAAATAATTAACGAGGGCAAATCACATGGGAATTTATCTCCAATAGTATGTACTTGTCAACTAATGGAGTCAAACTCCAAATTGGATTGAAGAAATGGAAATGTTAATGAAGACATGGGTTTTGAAACAAAAGTTTTTAACAAATTCTGATAGTCATATAAACATTAACTGATTGTGTTGTATTCACACATTTAGTTCATTGGAGAAAATTAAAAGCAACCATATTCTTGATCTCGGGTTTTAATTAGTCTAAGGCTATTCCTTTTCACATACCTCGTCATACTTTTATTTAGTAATATCTCTAACTCCCACATCTCATTTACTCAATATAATTAACCTTATTTGTAGTGAATTGTAAAGTTGTTGCTGGAACATTGTAAGGGTTGATTTTGTGTAAAATTAGTATATTATGGCAATAAGAAATTTACTTTGGCTATGATGATATTAGGTGAAAGTTGGTAGCATTGAGCTGGATACTCTCGGCCTTGTGAATTTTAGCTTGAATTGACAATTGAAAATAGAGATAAGCTCTCAATCAAGTCCACCCTTGAGGTAACCAAACCTTGTTTGCTTTGAATCGATGTATTGAGCTTTAAATGTTGAATTTAGGGATTGATTTCGTGTGCTAAAATGGTTTAGGAATTACAGTTGCTTAGAAATTTTGATTAACCTCTTGTGAATTGGGAATTTTACTTAGTTTATTGGTAAATACCAAATAGTATGGCTCATGATCTTGTAAAGTCCACTCATGTATATTTTTTGAGATTGTATATGTCATTTGTGGAACTGTGATGAACTTGAGATTTGATTTATATTAACTCTTAGTCTTGGATTGTCAATTGCTTATTGTTTTGGATTTGATGTTGTAAACCAATTGCTAGCATGCCCTTAATTTTATTTGAAATCAATTTAATTGCACATACTCTTTTACTTGTGCTTTCTCACTCTTTGCATTCTTACATTGAATTGATATTTGAAATATTTGTTTTGACATGCTGCTTAATTATCCCTTCCTGGGCAATCATTCACCCCATTACTCTTTCTCCTTACAAATTAAGTTTCGAAGACCTATTAATAGATATAGGTCTCTATCATTCTTCCGAGGCTAGTGAGTACACTATTTGAGGAATACTTTTGTAGTAATGGTTGGTATATATTGAGACACAACACCAGAATTGCATAGTGTACCTATTCTATCTATGTGGGATGTAAATTGAGTCTGTGTTTGTGATCTTGTGATGTTGGAGATATGATGTATATATTTTTATTCTGAGATATTTTATATCTGTTTGGGATCACATGTGACTGTTTGGGATGTAAATGAGTTCAATATAATTGCTTTTGGTAAGTAAATATTTGATATCTGAAGGATTGTGATTGAGATCACTATATGATCTTTATATTGGTTTGTATTTGAGGTCCTAGGTGACCAATTGAGTTATGTTTGATATTAATTGGATTCATGGCAGTGTGAGTTGTTTGTGCCGAGAGGTTTTTAGTGTTGTATAAGGCCAAATCAGTATAGCATGATTTAATGTGACATGGCATATAAGTTGAGGTTTGCACTAACCAATTGTAATCATATTGTGCATAAGGAAATGTTTATAGATGGCTATAATGCCTAGATGCCCTTAAGGATGAAATGAGGTGATTCAGTTATGGCATGCAATTATATGAAATGCCTGCACTACAAAAAAAAAATACCTTCAGAAACGGAAAATTAGAGACGAAATTTTTCCGTTGCAAACAAAAACAATTTGTAACGGATTTGTAACGGATTTCCGTCACTAATAAAGGTACATTTACTATTATCAAAAGGCAACGGAATTTATAACGGAATTTCGTTACAAATTGATAACGGAATGACGAAAAATTTTAATGACGGATTTAGCGACGGATTTGTAACGGATATTCGTAGCAGATGCAATAATTTTTTTATTTTTATGGAAATTAATATAAATTAAAAAAAATTTCGTTACAAAAAGGTATTAGGAACGGAATTCCGTTACTAATACCCAAAAGAAAATTTCCGTTACAACAAGTTATCAGCAACGGAATTCCGTTGCTGATGTCCTATTTGTTTTAATGTTTATAAAAAAGAATATCAATTAAATAAAAAGTCTACAAAAGGGCATCAGAAACGGAATTCCGTTGCTGATGCCCTATTTTTTATTTTTTATAAAATAAACAATATATAATAAATAAAATTCCGTTACAAAAGAGCATCAGCAACGGAATTCCGTTGCTGATGCCCTATTTTTTAATGTTTTTAAAATAAACAATATATAATAAATAAAATTTCGTTACAAAAGAGTATCAGCAACAGAATTCCGTTGCTGATGCCATTTTTTTAATGTTTTTAAAAAACAATATAAAATTTACAAAAATTCCGTTACAAAAGGGTATCAGAAACGGAATTCCGTTGCTGATGCCTTATGTTTTGTTTTTTATAAAATAAACAATATATAATAAATAAAATTCTGTTACAAAAGAGCATCAGCAACGGAATTCAGTTGCTGATGCCCTATTTTTTAATATTTTTAAAAAACAATATAAAATTTTCAAAAATTCCGTTACAAAAGGGCATCAGAAACGGAATTCCGTTGCTGATGCCTTATTTTTTATTTTTTATAAAATAAACAATATATAATAAATAAAATTTCGTTACAAAAGAGCATCAGCAACGGAAGTTCGTTGCTGATGCCCTATTTTTTAATGTTTTTAAAAAACAATATAAAATTTACAAAAATTCTGTTACAAAAGGGAATCAGAAACGGAATTCCGTTGCTGATGCCCTATTTTTTATTTTTTATAAAATAAACAATATATAATAAATAAAATTCGTTACAAAAGAGAATCAGCAACGGAATTCCGTTGCTGATGCCCTATTTTTTAATGTTTTTAAAAAACAATATAAAATTTACAAAAATTTCGTTACAAAAGGGCATCAGAAACGGAATTCCGTTGCTGATGCCCTATTTTTGATTTTTTATATAATAAACAATATATAATAAGTAATATTCCGTTACAAAAAAGCATCAGCAACGGAATTTCGTTGCTGATGCCCTATTTTTTAATATTTTTAAAAAATAATATAAAATTTACAAAAATTCCGTTACAAAAGGGCATCAGAAACGGAATTCCGTTACTGATGCCCTATTTTTGATTTTTTATAAAATAAACAATATATAATAAATAATATTCCGTTATAAAAGAGCATCAGCAACGGAATTCCGTTGCTGATGCCCTTTTTTTAATATTTTTAAAAAATAATATAAAATTTACAAAAATTCCGTTACAAAAGGGCATCAGAAACGGAATTCCGTTGCTGATGCCCTATTTTTTATTTTTTATAAAATAAACAATATATAATAAATAATATTCGGTTA
The DNA here is from genome assembly GCA_033439115.1 of Firmiana major. Taxonomy (NCBI): domain Eukaryota; kingdom Viridiplantae; phylum Streptophyta; class Magnoliopsida; order Malvales; family Malvaceae; genus Firmiana; species Firmiana major. Next base: position 6,638,107 of record CM065908.1, on the reverse strand, counting down.
CAAAAGACCATCAGCAACGGAATTCCGTTGCTGATGCCCTATTTTTTAATGTTGTTAAAAATTAATAATTAAAAAATAAATAAAATTTCGTTACAGAAAGGCATCAGCAACGGATTTTCGTTTCTGATACCCTTATTTTTTAATGTTTATAAAAAACAATGTCGATGGAAAATAAACATTCCGTTACAAAAGGGCATCAGCAACGGATTTCCGTTGCTGATGCCCTATTTTTTATTTTCTTAAAAATTAATAATAACAAAAATAAAATTTCGTTCCTGAAGGATATCAGCAACGGAATTCCATTGCTGATACCCTTATTTTTTAATGTTTATAAAAAACAATATAAAAAAATAAACATGTTGTTACAAAAGGGCATCAACAACAAAAATCCGTTGCAGATGCCCTATTTTTTTTTAAAAAAATTAATAATAAAAAAACAAAATTCTGTTACAGAAGGGCATCAGCAACAGAATTCCGTTGCTGATGCCCTATTTCTTAATGTTTATTAAAAAGATTAATAAAAATTGTGAAGGCCCCTTTCTTTTTCAGTTTTGGAAATATTTTCACGCCCGTGCACCCCCTAGAACACTGTGAACGCCCGCGCACCCCCTGTTTATGCTCTTCATCGACCCCTCCTCATCCTTAGCCTGAATCCAGGGTCATTCATCTATTCTCGCTGCCGTTGGCGACACATTTCGTCCCCTCTCCCCTTTCTCTCTCCCGAACGCAAAGTCCCTCCCCCTGTACATTCTCTCGCGCGACCCTCTCCCCATGTACCCGGTTTCCTGCCATTCTTCGCTGCCACCGACGACCTCGCCTGCACCGGAGACCCCCACCGACCGGCTGTCTTCCACTTTCCTCCCTCTCATTTTTCCTGAATCCCAGAAAACTGCAAGATACCGAAAACAGACTTGGTTAGTTCTCTGTTCCTCCATTTTATGATTTATTTATTGAAATCTGTTGATTGATCCATTGTAAAAACACTTACAGATGTAGATGACACTCTTTATCCTCTGGCTTCTGGTTTGTCCAGGGAAATTACCAAGAACATTCAGGGTAATGTTTCTGTTTCCTTGAAGGGTCTCATTCTTTTGACAAATTGTTACCTTCCTATTGAAAGTCATAACTTTTTTTTTTCTGGTTACCCTTTTCTAGAATATATGATTAAGAAGCTTGGAATAGAGGAGGAAAAAGTTCCTGAATTATGTTTTTCACTATACAAGCATTATGGCATAACAATGGCTGGTTTGAAGGTAAAGGCCATCACAACATTCTTTTGACAATCAAACTATTCTGAGAATGTTTAAACTATAAAATGATGTCAGTTTTTTTTCTTCTTTTTCTTTTCTCCAGGCTATTGGCTACAACTTTGATTATGATGATTTTTATGAGTAATGATTTTTCTCTGATTCAATTTTTATCTGATGATGATTTAATGTATGGTATATTGTTCTAACTTATTCCTGTCTTACAGCTTTGTTCATGGGCAATTACCTTATACAATGCTAAAACCTGATCATCTTTTGAGGAATCTATTGCTTAGCCTGCCTGTTCGGAAAGTTGTATTATCCTTGTTCTTCTCATGAATTGTCATTTGTGATAATTCAGAGTCTCCTTTGTGATTTTTTTCTGGTCTTGTATACAAATTTTCACGAATGCAGATAAGAACCATGCTGCCAGGGTGCTCAACAGGTTGGGATTGGAGGACTACTTTGAAGGGATTATATGCTTTGAGACTCTGAATCCCACAAATGAAGACAACTCTTCTGCTGATGGTTTCAGCTCAAACAATGGAATTTTTTACATTGGTGACTACAGTGCTCGTCCTGATTCTGAGCTTGAACTTCCAAGAACTCCAGTTGTCTGCAAACCATTTGCAAAAGCATTTGAATAGGTTTTTGAGATTGCCAACATCAATCCCCAGAGAACAGTAAATCAATCAATCATTCTACTCTTCAGAATCTAAAAACTTTCGGAATGATTTAATTGAAGAACTTCTATTGACGTTACAATGTCTTCCTTTGCAGTTGTTCTTTGATGACAGCATTCGCAATCTTCAGACTAGTAAAATTGTGGGCCTTCACACCATGCGGGTAAGCTACTGAATATCAAACCACAAATATAAAATTGCTGCCTGGTGATTTCTTTGTCTTTCCTTAATTGGTTTGAGAATGTTTTACTAACTACTTTCCCATGACATCATATAGGTGGGAACTTCTCAACGAACCGATGGTGTGGATTATGCAGTAGAGAGCATTCACAACATCAGGATCCTGTGCACTAGGTTTCAGGATCAGAAAGAGAAGTATGACATGTTTCTTGAAGTCATGAAGGATTTCAAGGCTCAAAGGTATCCTCTTTTGAAATGCTACGGTTTGTAAATGGACAATGAATTGTTGCTTTAAACTACTAAATGTTCAATGCATCTTTCGTCTCCTGCAGGACTGACACAGTTGGTGTCATTGCCCGAGTAAAAGAATTATTCAAAGGGCATAACAACTTGATTTATGGATTTAATACCTTCCTGCCAAAGGGATATGAAATAACCCTCGATGAGGATGAGGCTCCTCCAAAAAAGACCGTTGAATTTGAAGAAGCCATCAGTTTTGTAAACAAAATAAAGGTGAAATCATTGTGCCATAATCTTTTGCCTCACCAATGTCCATGTTTGGCCATCTAATTTATCCATTTTACAATGCAGAAACGTTTCCAAAATGATGAGCTTGTTTATAAATCATTCCTGGATATCTTGAATATGTACCAGAAGGAGCACAAGGACATAAATGAGGTCTATAGTGAGGTAATATATCTTGTTTAGGTTGTTATCTGTGTTTGTTGGCTCTTTGGTACTAACTGAATCCTAGTCTCTTGATTTTTATTTCCAGAAAACATTATTTATTTTTTGTTTCATTGCTTTCAGGTTGCTTCTCTTTTTGAGGACCATCCAGATCTACTTGAGGAGTTCACAAGATTTTTACCAAATTCTTCTGCAGCACCTTTGACACAACAAGTTCCATTTGGTCGAAATTCAGCTCAGCGTTATAATGAGCGAAGTTCTGCTACACCCACACTGCGGCACATACAAATGGACAAGGTAACTGTTCTCTCTCTCTCTCTCTCTCTCTCTCAATTTTTTTAAAATATTTATTTTATAAGTACTTGCTATATTTTGATGCGTTTGTGATTATGATATTGTATCTTTTTTTCGGCAACGTCGGAGGGATAGGATTATTACTTCCCATGATGATCGTGATCTTAGCGTTGATCGTCCTGAACTGGATGACGACAAAGCTATGATAAAAATACAAAAAGATCAAAGAAAGCGTGTTGAAAAGGACAACAGGGATCGGAGAACTCGTGATCAGGATGATCCTGAGCATGACAATAATAGGGATTTTAGCTTGCAGCGTTTTCCTGACAAAAAGAGATCTAGAAGGAAGATTGACGGATTTGCTTCTTATGATGACAGGGATACTTTAAAAAGTGAGTCTGTCAGCCATTGACAAGTTTTTATTTGTTTAAATTATGCAAGGTATCACTTTTATTTTCTTATACATATCATAGTTATATAGTTGATGATTATAGTTGTATAGTTTTCTTTATGGTGTTTAGGGTGACAATTTTGTTGTTCTCTTGCTATATATAAAAAAAGGGCAACCTAGTGCACAAGGCTCCCACAGTGTGGGGTCTAGATGGGTCATTGTGTTTAAAATTATTTTATTTAAGAATTTAAAAACAGGGCATCAATAATGGAATTCCGTTGCTAATGCCCTTTTGTAACGAAATTTTTATTATATTGATGTTATCTTTTAATATAAATTAAAAATAAGTCATCAGCAACGGAATTCCGTTGCTGATGTCTTTTTGTAACAAATTTTTTTTTATATTATTTTATATAAGACTTAAAAAATAGGGCATCAGCAACGGAATTCCGTTTCTGATGCCTTTTTGTAACGGAATTTTTGTATTTATATTGTTTTGTATAAAAGCATTAAAAAATATGGTATCAATAACGAAATTTCGTCTCTGATAGAATTTAGCTACGGAGTAATAATAAAAAAATAAATATAATTTTAGCCACGGAATTCCGTCTCTGAAAGTATTTAGATACGGAATATTAACACAAAATTATAAAAGAATAAATATGTTTTCAGCAACGGAATTCCGTCTCTAAAATACTTTAGCTACGGAATAATATGTACTGTCTATCAGTAACGGAATTCCGTCTCTATAGGGCATCAGCAACGGAATATTAAATTGGAAAATCAATAACTTTCAGTAACGGAATTTCCGTCTCTAAAAGATTTCAGTAACGGAATAAATTTTATAACTTTTAACGACGGAATTAGTAACGGAATAATGTATCTGCAACGGAGGAGTATCAGCCACATCGAAAATAGCAACGGAATTAGCGACGGAAATATTCGTCTCTAATTCCGTCTGTAAACGTGATTAGTAACGGAATTGTAATTTTTCTGACGAAAATTCCGTCACAAAATCCGTCGCTGAAGGTCTCTTTTTTTGTAGTGCTGGATGGATGGGAATCAAATTGACCCTAGTGATACCCTAAGGCATTAAGGTGCCAAATTGGTAAATGGATATGGTACAATTTAGTATAATTTCTCATTTGGGATAGTGACCTAATTGGCTTGTCTAAGAGATTAGGAAATCGGCAACTTGATATGGTGAGCCTTGAGGCTAAAGTAAATGTATTACCATTACATTACACTACCAAAATCATGTCAAAGGAATTTCAAGCTAAACTTAATTAGACCCAACTTACCTTTATTGTAGAAATGGGATCTGAAATTAATCAAACACACTTCATAAGATTAGCTAAATATGCTAATATTGTTTGGTGGTCTACACTGCACACAAACGTAAGGAGTTAAAAAAATGAAAAATTTGCTTGCAAATTTTGGTTTTCAAAGTTAGTAAGAAAATCGAGGTGTTACAAATAACATGTACAACAAAATCTGCAATGAAATTTCATCTCAAATCGGTTGCTATTTTGATTTTTCAATCGATGGTATTATTCGGTTGCTAATTTTCCTCGACTAAAAACATCTTTTTCTTGTAGAGCAAGCTGGATTACACTGTTGATGCTGATCCACAAGTTGCCTGTTGGAACATCAATAGCCAATGATGATTACTGATTACAGCTGGTCAGGTACGCAAAATTAGCCCGTCTCAGGAAAACTCCATCACTTGGCGCTAATTTTCAACTTCAGGTTTGGCATTTTCTGGAGTTTTGAGACTTACGACTTTATCCTAATGCGTCACCCACCGAACCTTCCTTACAGGGACACCTGCCAATCAAGACTCGTGAAATTTCTGCTAAAACACTCTTTCCCTTCAAATGTTTGCCTAACAAAGAAGAAAAGCAATCTTAATTCTTTTTTTCAAGTACGTTGAACTATGGTTTCTCTCTCTGTTTTTCTCACGTTTAAATCAAATTTCACGGTAATATTGATTATTAATACTAAGAAACAAAAGGGAAAAAAAGGTTAGATGAGGCCAAGTGATTAAATTATTTCTGAAAGCGAAAAAAGAACATATTACAGGGATGCACAAAAGTTCAAACGAAAGTGGTAGGATTCGGTACCATACGCCAAGATTTTGATAACAATTCATTTAAATCTTGGATTTATTCAGATTTTCAATCAATAATGAGGACATTTGTAAATGTGATAGTTGGTCGTGTCTTTTCTTTTCTTTTCTTTTTCCTTAAATATTTGGATAATAATACATTAAAATTTGCCTAGACAGAGCCACAGAGTCTTAGATAGCTTCAGGGTCAAATTTTCAAAATCCTAGTTTGGTTTTGCTGCAGACAAAACCATTTTAAGAGAACTCCTTAAATTTATTCTTCCTTGACATTGACTCCAAATTGTTTTATATCTTTAGTGATGTCTTGACCTTTTGTTCTTTCAAGTAACAATTCTCATTATAACTATATGGATGGGTTTATTGAGATTTTCCGAATGCAGTACTCAAAATCATATGAACATAGCATGTAAGATAATATAATTATATCAATTTCATAATATTTGTTAAGCTTTTCCATATAAATATCAAGTGTTGAAAATAGCAATATATCGAAAAAAATCAGTATATGGCTTTGACATTGTAACTATTTGCTCGAGAAACTATACATCAAAATTATAATTTTTATCATACAATGGCAAAAGATTCCCACAGCACACGTTTAATTATAACTTACATTTACGATGCTTAATCCTTCATTGCTCCGTGCATGTCTGACCATGTCCATGAAATAAAGATTGGACGGGCAAATGTTAAAGCATAAATTAGCTGTCTAAACCATGCAAAAGGCACATTAATTTTTTTTAATTACTAATTGTCATTATATTATATATAATATATGATTAATCTTCGTTCATGTTTTGTAACTTGCATTAATTCAAAAAATTTATAAAAATTTAAATATAAAATTTTTCATTATAAATTTTTTTCACTCAAAATTTTAATTAGACTTTACTCAAAACACCCCAAAAAAAAGGTATTAATTAAAGAGGATGTACCATGTTCAAAGAGTAACAATACTTGGAAACTTGTATTACCGTCTCACCCGTATCTACTGGGGTTAAAAACATATGAAAATTAAAAACCTGACACTCAAGAGACACGATCAAGATAACGTTATCAAGGGTTTAAATTTATAAACCCCCTGCATAAAACTACTACTAGTAGCATTTTTGTGCCTGCCTGCCATTTCTTGCATTTTTTGGTCACATTTCATTTTCCACGTAATAGCCCTACTGGGATGGGCTTAACCTACGCCTACGGCGAACCTTAACACTCAAAGGATTGGCCATCTCGCAAGATAGCCTCAGAACCTCAGATAAGTCAACAGTGTTCTGGTCAGACGGTAGCCATTCGAACTCGTGCAAAAGCGATGCCACCCAATAGCTGACGGAGGTCAACCCCAAGTTCTTTCCTGGGCATGTCCGCCTGCCCGAGCCAAATGGAGCCAGCCTAAGGTCCGAACCTAGCACAGAAAACTCCGTGGCACCCTCCCCGGTCACAAATCGATCCGGCCTAAATTCAAGTGGGTCCGCCCACTCTTGGGGGTCCCTCGCTATGGCCCACATGTTAACCATTGCCGTGGTCCCCTCTGGCACGAGATACCCATCAACGGTTGTATCAGAGATAGCTAGGCGGGCCCAGGAGAGTAGTGGACCTGGTGGATGAAGCCTCAGTACTTCCTTGATCACGGCTGGAAGATAAATCATGCTCGTTACATCAGACTCGACGACGGCTCTTGATTTGCCAACAATCTTGTCAAGCTCATCGTGGACCCTTAACTGAACATCAGGGTGAAGCACAATCCTTGCCAGTAGCCACTCGATTAGGACCGCCACGGTATCAGTCCCTCTGAATATCATTTCCTACACAAAAACAAATTATCAATAAGCAAATGGCATTAATACCCCAAAGCTCTTTGCTAAATATATTATTACTTGGTTCGTAATTCAGTAGACTTCATTTCTCTAACGCCTTTCCTAAATAAGACACATTTTTGGACCAAAAAAAAAAAAACCTTACATACACACAAACGAGCAACAGTAATATAACAAGAAGTACTGTTGGATATATATATATATATATATATATATATATATATATATATAGCTTACCCAAAGAACGGCGATCATATCGGAGTCTGATAATTTATCGGCACCTTGCAGAGAAAGCAAAACATCAACGAAATCTCGAGTTTTCACGTTTGTTTGTGCCCTGTGTTCAGATATAATTCGGCTGACAAAGCTGTTAACTTTAGGTACAACTTTTGAGCATCTAACTCTGATCTTTTGAGGGTCAAAATCTGCTATAAAAGGAAGATGGTCAGACCAATTTAATGTGCCCAATAAATCGTACCCTTCATCAACTAGAGCTCGAAGTTCTTCAACTTCATCATTGGTGGAATCTAACTTATATTTTCGTCCGAATATCGAAACCATCATGTTGTTAAGGGAAGCTCGTTTGAGCTGTTCCCGTACGCGAAAGCTTTGGTTTTGGTGAGCAAACAAGGTGGCCATTTCAGAAGCAATCACTCGTCTCTGATCCTCCGCACTTTTGATTTGCTTAGGACAGAAAAGGTAGGTAGCCGCGATTCTCCTCAGGGTTCGCCAATAAACTCCATAAGGAGCGAACCCAATTGCTCTGTTGAACATCAAGCTAAAAGCCGATTCTTTCACTGGACGATCAGCAAATATAGAGCTGTTAAGAATCTCTCGTGCAACATCCGGATTGCATGTGACAATAACACGAGTATCACCAAGACTAAAGGCCATGAGCCTCTTGGCTTTGCATGTCTGAGCAGCGGCTGCAATCCGGTGGTGAGCCAGGGAGCTGGCCATGAGGTTCATGCTGCCAATCAGAGGCAACCCTCTAGGCCCTGGAATTCGCTTGTTAGCAACAGAAAAAGAGGAACAGTTTTTAAACCTATATTTGCCCCAAGCTGGACCACCGGGGTGAGCCCAGTACACTAGGGTCATAACTGGCCAGGCGAGAGCGAGGATCAAAATTGACCATGCAATGTTTTCTTGAGAAAAAGGTCGGCATTTGGATGCTAGGGTAAAGAGTACCCAAACACTCTCTGTGTCACTTCTCATGGTGTTGGAAATCGGAACACTCCGATAATTTGAAAGGTCAGGGTAGTTACACGCAAAAGCGCAGGAAAAAAATGAGAGAGGACGCTAGCTTTTTAATTTTGGGCATAAACCAATGACGCTGGCCCCTATTTATATAGGGGCGGATGGCCTTATATCTGAATTTTATTTATTACATTTATGTAGAATCCTTTGACACATCACCTTTTAAGTACTTGCGCCGCCACGGTTGTATGTACAGGGAAGAGAGTTCGCCGACATTATAGCGCGTGGAAACACGCTCTGCTTGCCTGGATCGTGTGCTCACTCGCTGACGTTTATTTGTCGGGATTACAACAGCACAAAACCAACAATTGAATGCTTAAAAATTGAGTCGAGCAAGTTTTAAGTTGGGGAAATTAGCCGTAGTTGACGATAATGTATGTTTATTAATATTATTAAGGCTCAATTTCTAGTGTGAACCCATAAAAGCTTCTTAACTTGAAGATGACATTTGAAGCACATAAAAAGAATTAGAAAAATATAAATATAATATATATGAAGAGAGATTAAGTTATATTATTATAATTTTACAATATAATTGTAATTTATAAAAAAATATTACTATAAACATATATTATTAAATCTCATTTTTCAAATTGTTTTACAATAATTTTATAATTTCTATGGATTAATTTTTTTATAAATTAATCATTTGATTTAATAATTTACTTATATTAGTGACACACGTAAAATTTTAAATCAATTTGATATCTTTATCATTTTGATTAAAAATAATATATATTTTAATATATATTAATGATTAAAATTTTATTATTATTAAACAAATAGTTAAATATTTTTGAGTAACTTAATGTGTTTACTTTATGCGAATATAATATAAAATTTAATGAATAGATTAAAAAATTATAAATTTTATAAAAATATAAAAAAATATAAATTAAATTACACTAATATATGTAAAACTCTTATTTTGATATATAATGAATAATGTATTGATTAAAATATTAATTTGCAAAAACAAAAAGTTCACTTGATAGAGCAAAGTAATGAACTTAATTGATGCTACTTCTTTTAACATTGTCAAAATTTTTATTAATAGTTTCTAGAATGGTACTTATCGGAAAAAAATTATATAAGCGTTTTTATTGTTTTATATTCTACCGAGAAATAATGTTCCAAGGAATATCCTTTTATTTTTGTTGTGCATGATAAAAGAATAATAATAGTACGCCACGTGACGTACGAAGAATGCACCACGTGGCACACGAATAAAACATGTGAGAAATGATACAAATCCTGAGCAAGATAAAAAGGGCAAAAATGTAATTAGTGACAGAGTAAATCCCTATAAATAGGGGTCAGGTACGATTCGTTAACCTAATTCTGAATTTCTCTACTGAAACTCTGCTCAATTCTCTGGCTGACTTAAGCATCGGAGTGCCAACGCAGGGGAGAACCCCTACGTCCCTCTGATCTTTCTCTCTTTTGCAGAGGCATTCTAGAAAACGTGACGCGAAGATCGAGGTGAAGACGTCTGCAATTCGACATTGTTGTAACCGAGCAACAACAATTGGCGCCGTCTGTGGGAAACGGAAGAAAAACTTTCGACAACGATGATACAGACACGTTCAACAGTAATCAGAAGTGAAGAAATTAGGACATGGCGAGCTCCCCAATGGTGGACTTAGGTGATGGAGTTCAGACCGAGAGAGGGTCGAAGATGATTACGATTCCCATTGTCGAATTCGAAGCCATGCGGAAGCAAGGAGAAGAGATTGTTCAAGCCTTGCGGACAATGGTTGATCTGTTCAATGGTGTTTTCCCGCAAGTGAATCTGCCACTAGCCATCCAAAACTTGGTAGGAGAAGGGCGAGCTGCACAAGACCCTGACGACATGGTCACGCAAGACCCTTGCGGCATGTACGCGCGGGACCCTCACGACAGGATGGCGCGAGACAGTGAAGGCCGAGTATCGCGAGACCCTGAAGGCATGTTTGCGTGAGACACTCGCTACACACCAGCGACAGACCCTCGCGGCACGTTCGTGACTGACCCTCGCGACACTCTGGGGATAGACAATCGTGACACACCAGCGACAGACCCTCGCGGCACTCTGGCGACAGACGCTCGCGGCATATTCGCGATAGACCCTCGCGACACTCTGGCGACAGACCCTCTCGGCTGCATGCCGCAAGACCCTGACAGCGTACCTGCATTGGACCCTCGTGGCATGACTGACCCTCACGGCATGCCTGCATTGGACCCTCACGGCATGCATGTATTGGACCCTCGTGGCATGCCTGCATTGGACCCTCGAGGCATGCCCGCACCTGACCCTCGCGGCATGCCTGCATTGGACCCTCGCGGCATGCCAGCACCTGACTCTCGCGGCATGCCTGCATTGGACCCTCGCGGCATGCCCGCACCTGACTCTCGCGGCATGCTTGCATTGGACCCTCGCGGTATGCCCGCACCTGACTCTCGCGGCACGACTGCATTGGATCCTCACGGCATACCCTCATTGGACCCTCACTGCATGCCCACGGCGGACTCTCACGGCAGTGGAGCGCCAGACCCTCACGGTAGGGGTGCATGAAACTCTCACGGCATGGCCGCGCAAGACCCCCCGTTTGCTTCGTGCACCACGTGGCGCACTCATAACACGGGGATGCCAACTTACGTGAGACCCTTCTGCGCGAGACCCTCACGGCAGGGGTGAGCGAGATCCTCGTGGCATGGTCGCACGAGACCCTATGTGTGAGACTGAAGAAGATAGGAGGCGTCAGGGTATGGGAGACCCTGTGCGTGAGGCCTCGGAAGGCTTGCAGCGCCAAGTTACGGAATACCCCATGCGCAAGACTCCAATGAACTGAAAACATCAGAGTGTCAAAAAACTGCGGCGTCATGGTACAAGGAATTCAATACGGGAGATTGTTGATGGTCGGATACGCCAAAATACTAGAAACCTTGAGGGTCCGGCTCGCGTAGACTCTAGATATTTGGGCGTCGAAGATCCTTGGCCCCAGAACACAAACGGCCCGCCAAACAACGGAATCAAAGATGTGGGAATGACAGGGTCTCATGTTGAGAGAAACTCGAAAATAGATCGAACACGAAACCTTGAAACTAGAATGACAAACTTTCGATCTCAGACTCGTCAAAATCGAACTCAAGGTAACAGGAAAAAAGCTATGGGCTGGGGCCAAGCTGATGCTTACGATGCTAAGAAAGGGCAAAACAGACCTGTGTCCAAGGCACAAGTTGTCACAGATATGAAAAGAATGGTGGAACGAATCTTAGAAGAGAAAAAGTTGGTTCCAATTGAAGAGAACCAGAAGAGGAGAATCTCATTCAGTACAACGATCATGGGAAAATCGCTGCCTCCAAAATTCAAAATGCCGCAGATAACGGCGTATGCTGGAAAAACGGACCCTTATGACCACATTCAGAACTATGAGTCATTGATGCTATTACATGGATGGGAGGATGAGATCATGAGTAGAGCATTCCCCTTAACTTTAACTGACCATGCACTAAAATGGTTTAATAGTTTGCCAGAGGGGTCTATTTCGTCTTTCAATCAATTAAGAAGCGAATTCCTGAAGGCTTTTGTGATAAAAAGCCAGAAAAAAGAGGCCACCTATCTGCTTACCTTAAGGCAGGGGAGCAAGGAATCACTCAAAAGCTATGTGGATCGGTTCCGTAATGCTACTCTTGAAGTACATGATCTACAAGTTGGAGTAGCTGTGACAGTTATGCTATAAGGGATAAGGTCTGAAAAGTTGCAAGAGTCGCTATCTTTAGATCAGCCGACGACAATCTCAGACTTGTTTTCTAGAGCAGATAAATATATCACTCAAGAAGAAGTGCTGAAAGGATACCGACACTGAACTACATATAAGGGAGTTCAAAGAAAAGAAACCCTTACCATCGTCGGGCTACCTAAGCCATCACAAATACCTTGAAAGAAGATGGAAAGTTCACAAGGAAAGAGGATAGCAAAAACATGGAATGCTAATCACCTGAAGCCATACTGGCAGTGAAATTTTATTTATTTAATGTCATTGTCTAAACTATGAATTGAAATTTCACTTATTGAATGATGATTTATTAATTATTTTATTTCATATCAAGATTTTCAGCTATATTTAGAAAAAGGCTTGAAGCGAAAAATGCGCGAGGTAAGCCACGAAGAAAATGTATAAGGACTTGAAGCGAAAAATGCGCGAGGTAAGCCACGCACTCAAGACAAAGGGCTTGAAGCGAAAAATGGGCGAAGTAAGCCACGAAGACAATGTGCGAGAGCTTGAAGCGAAAAGTGCGCGATATAATCTAAGCACACAACCAAAAGGCTTGAAGTGAAAAATACGCGAAGTAAGTCACGAAGACAATGTGTTAGAGCTTGAAGCGAAAAGTGCGCGATGTAAGCTAAGCACACAACCAAAAGGCTTGAAGCGAAAAATGCGCGAGGTAAGCCACGAAGACAATGTGCGAGAGCTTGAAGCGAAAAGTGCGCGATGTAAGCTAAGCACACAACAAAAGGCTTGAAGCGAAAAGTGCGCGATGTAAGCTAAGCACACAAACAAAGGGCTTGAAGCGAAAATGCACGAGGTAAGCCACGAAGACAATGTGCGAGAGCTTGAAGCGAAAAGTACGCGATGTAAGCTAAGCACACAAACAAAGGGCTTGAAGCGAAAAATGCGCGAGGTAAGCCACGAAGACAATGTGCGAGAGCTTGAAGCGAAAAGTGCACGATGTAAGCTAAGCACACAACAAAAGGCTTGAAGCGAAAAATGCGTGAGGTAAGCCACGAAGACAATGTGCGAGAGCTTGAAGCGAAAAGTGCGCGATGTAAGCTAAGCACACAACCAAAGGGCTTGAAGCGAAAAGTGCGCGAGGTAAGCCACGAAGAAAATGTGCAAGGGCTTGAAGTGAAAAATGCGCGAGGTAAGCCACGCACTCAAGACAAAGGGCTTGAAGCGAAAAATGCGTGAGGTAAGCTACGAAGAAAATGTGCAAGGGCTTGAAGTGAAAAATGTGCGAAGTAAGCCACGCACTCAAGACAAAGGGCTTGAAGCGAAAAATGCGCGAGGTAAGCCACGAATACAATGTGCTAGAGCTTGAAGCGAAAAGTGCGCGATGTAAGCTAAGCACACAACCAAAGGGCTTGAAGCGAAAAGTGCGCGATGTAAGCCATGAAGAAAATGTGCGAGAGCTTGAAGCGAAAAATGCGCGAGGTAAGCTAAGCACTCAACCAAGGGCTTGAAGCGAAAAGTGTGCGAGGTAAGCCACGAAGAAAATGAGCAAGGGCTTGAAGCGAAAAATGCGCGAGGTAAGCCACGAAGACAATGTGCGAGAGCTTGAAGCGAAAAGTGCGCGATGTAAGCTAAGCACACAACCAAAGGGCTTGAAGCGAAAAGTGCGCGATGTAAGCCATGAAGAAAATGTGCAAGAGCTTGAAGCGAAAAATGCGCGAGGTAAGCTAAGCACTCAACCAAGGGCTTGAAGCGAAAAGTGCGCGAGGTAAGCCACGAAGAAAATGAGCAAGGGCTTGAGGCGAAAAATGCGTGAGGAAAGCCATGCACCCAAACAAAAGGCTTGAAGTGAAAAATGCACGAGATAAGCCACGCACTCAAATAAGAGCTTGAGAATTATACGGCCAGAGAATTTGACTTCAGAATACAATGTAAGGACTTGATCTAAGGCTACAATGAGAACATATGTACTCTTCCGCAAGGATATACCTAGCGAAAGAGTGAGGAGTAATTGTTGTGCATGATAAAAGAATAATAATAGTACGTCACGTGACGTACGAAGAATGCACCACGTGGCACACGAATAAAATATGTGAGAAATGATACAAACCCTGAGCAAGATAAAAAGGGCAAAAATGTAATTAGTGACAGAGTAAATCCCTATAAATAGGGGTCAGGTACGATTCGTTAACCTAATTCTAAATTTTTCTATTGAAACTCTGCTCAATTCTCTGGCTGACTTAAGCATCGGAGTGCCAACGCAGGGGAGAATCCCTGCATCCCTCTGATCTTTCTCTCCTTTGTAGAGACATTCTAGAATACGTGACGCGAAGATCGAGGTGAAAATGTCTATAATTCGATATTATTGTAACCGAGCAAGAACAATCTTATAAATAAAATTCATTAATATACATTTGAGGGTGGTAGAAAAAAAAAAAGGTCAATTTCATGGATAAAAAGTAATAATTAATTGAGAATTCTAGGTTGAGCTACCAGCCTATGAGGCTCCTAAGTAGGTGTGATGAGAGGAGCGCGAAGATTCGCGCGTGGAGAAGACACTGTCCTCGGACAAGTTAACATGGGGATGGGATACAAATTTTCCGGTTTCAAGGTTTAATTCACCCAAAACGACAGAATTCAGGTTTCCAAGGAATGATACGAGGGGATCGTGTGGACGGATGTTGTCGAGTGGCATAGCAAGCCAATGGTTGCACATGAGACCCATACGCCATGTCTAAATCGCAAAACACCAAAAAAAGGCAAATGAACCTCTATCGTCCGCCCTATCGCCACGTATCCGTACATGCGATGTCTATGTACATGATGGTGACAACAACTGCTACTCGCGCACCGAAATTTCTGGCTCTTTTAATACGGATCTCTCATACGTGGCCTTCATATAGGGATAAAAGGAATCAAAGAATACGGATCTCTCATACGTGGCCTTCATATAGGGTTAAAAGGAATCAATAAATCATGGCCCGCACTTTTTTTCGACTACGGCATACCGCATTCCCTTTAATGCCTATTCTTTGTTTACAATTAGGACTTCTGTGAGGGTAGGAATACATGGGTATAATCGTCAACTGAAATTTAGACCGCAACAGTTGGAAAGATATGCTGTTGCCTTGTGGTAACGTCAACGGAAAGCTAATTAAACCGGGACCACATTTGTGGACGAGTTAGTGCATGTTGGCAGTCGTTGAACTGCTGGATTGTGAAGTTTCGATGAGGGCGATCCTTGACCATCGTGTTGGGCTGGAAGCAAATCAAGAAATCGAAATTTTGGAGTTCTAATTCTTATCAGTTTGCTTGAAAGGGAATTTTCAAGACCAAAACCGAGAGGCCAAAGACCAAACCTAGGCCAATTTTAATGTAATTTTAATTTACAATGTGTTTTTTAAAGCCAATGGGTAAAGTTCTTTAAATCAAGTTGATTGAGTTTTTTATTAAGAAGTCGACCATCAATTTTGGTAATTAGTTGAATAAGCCACATTTATTATATAGTAATAAAGTTGTTTGAAATGTTAAGATCAAGATCGGTCTAAAATAAAAGAATCAAGAAGAGATAATAAAGTTTGACTTTTGAGATGCGTTTTAATACTCAAGTTAATAAATATTTCAAATAAAGAGAATATATGTAAAATATAGTAGGTTTAGAGGGCTAGAAAGTGATATTTACATACTTAGATGCGCTTTACCAAATTATATCTGAGATGTATCGGGTTAGATCTCATAAAAATTTTATTTAATAAGAATCCTATTTATTGTGGGTCAATTTTTGAGTAAGATTATCTTTTTATAAGTTGATTTGTATTTACGTTTTTCAATTTATTTTTGGATGGTGAAAGATTTTATCTTGATATTGAGTTATAAAATCTAAATTAAATATGGTATAACAATTATGTCTAATTAAAGAGGAGATTATAAAGTGATTTTTCGGATGACTAAGCGAAACATCTGCTAATGTCTAGAAAAATGCTTCATATTCTAAAACTGCACTGGTAGCACGTGAGAAGATGTAAAATGTTAAGGCAAACATTTGCATGTAACGTGGATCGTGGATCAAGAGGATAATAAGTTGCGGATTTTTTTTTCAAAAAAAAAAAATGACGGCTTCAGCCATGCTTTAGAGGACCAGACATTTATTGTCATTCATTCTCTCTTGATTTTTCCATCTCTTCATTTTTTGACTTGGTACTTTCAAAACTGACTCTCTGTTTTTTCTTAAAACACTCCGTGTTCTTCATCGTCGTGCATCTTTTCAAGAGATTATCTGTTCTGATTTTGTTGGTAAGTAACCTTTAGATCTTACTCTTTTTGAGGTTGTCTAATGTATTTGAAAAGAAAAAGAGCGGCAACAAAGACTACTGTGAGACTCGTATATTGGATGATATTTTTTATGATTCATACATTGTATGATATTATTATATGCAATGAAATCATAAGACGGATAATTTTGATTATATAAATATAAATGAAGCAGTTAGATATGAACGTAAAATGCGAAAAAAGGTAAATAGATTAAAAGACCTGAAATTTGGTATTAATTTGGTAAAAATTATCATTTTAAACATGGATTTATGAAATCTTGATAAATAAAAAAGAAATAATTAAATTTCAAATCTAATCGATCAAGATATGAAATCATTGTAAAGACTGGAATTTTTTCACATCGAGAATTTATCTCGAAAATATGAAAAAAAATTTCCAAAAAATAAAATAAAATAAAAATAAATAAATAATTGGATATTTTGAGAAAAATAAGATATTTGTCAATTTTGTTATATTATATTAAAATATAATATAATATAAAAGAAATTGGAAAATTGAAAAAAAAAAGAAGGAAAAAAAGGGGAAAAAGAATTCAATGATACACCGGACTACGGGTAAGCTGGTAAGCGGTCAAAACTGACTAATTTAATTTTTGAAAAATTTATTTAAATTTATATTTAACCGAAATTGACCCGAGTTGAATATATATTTGTGTAGCTCGACGATAAACGACGAACGTGAGCTTGATCGAGCCTCGCATTTTGTACCCACGTAAAATGTCGGGTAAGTAAATCTCATTTACAACAATTTGTGTAATGATGCGCGTTAGAAATTTATCTTAAAGTTACGGATTAATTTTCGTATAAAATGAATTATTTTTGGAATTCTAAAATCAATGGTTGTGAATGATAGTACAAGCTATCTAAATAACTTAAAACGAGGCCCAAGAAGTGTTGATGGGCCCAATGTGCCCAATAGGTCTTGATGATGTGAATAGTAAGTGGAAAAGGGGCTTAAAAAGGATTAAGGGCCATTAAGGTGCGATCGGGCCCAATAAGAGTAAATTGGTCCAATTAGTTAAATCGATTGTAGTAAATACAAGAATTATAATTATTGGGTTAAACTGACGTGATAAATAATTATCTGCAGCTCCAGAGACTGGATTAGGAGCAAATAGGATTTGACGAGCCTCCGACAGTGGAATTTAGCTATGCGCTCGACGTAATTCGAGGTAAGGAAATTTTGTAAATACTTAGAGATATCTATACGTATTTTTAGGGGATTTACAAGGCCTAAAATTTTCTAAAGTATCTAGAAATGAAATAATAATTTTTGCAAAAATCGGGGCATCGGTGAAAAAAGACAATTTTGCCTCTTGAAGTAAAATTTACGAAAAGGGTAGTAAGGTTAATAAATTGCATGATTATCTTGTTTTGATATTTTATATGAATGTATTGCTTTGATTTAAGTAAATTTGCATATAGGTTGGCTGTTGATTTCATGATTTATACGAACTGGCACAAGTTAGGTACTGGTTGCAATTTTAAATATGTTTTATCAAAATTGAGCTACCTATCATATTTATACGAGTAAAAAGAGTGTTGGAGCCTTACCCGCACTAAATTTTACTGATTTATTACCCATAAAAAGCCGTACTGGAGCGTTGCTCGTACGAGGAATTTTGTATGTGTACAAAACTGTGCTGGAGCTTCGCTTGCACAAGATTTTAGATATCATGATATGCATGGCGTCGTGCTGGAGCTTCGCTCAACACTAAATGAGATGTGACATGCATAGAGTCATGCTGGAGCCTCCTGTAGACTGTGTGTCACAGAGAGATGATATGCTCGCATTTATACCTTGAGACATGGGTTGGTTATCGACATAGTATGAGATGGATAAGACTTAAGGCATGCACCCCCAGACTATGATATGGGTCCACAGAGTACGTTGTACTGTGTAGTCTAACGACTAGCTAATGTGACTTGATATTCTGGAGGGTAGGATTTGACCCCACCTCCCATTGCAGTTGTGATGCCCTGCACACCGGGATCCATGTAGCCTGGGATCACAAGGACATAGTATGACCATAGTCCTCGATTTTTTATATAGTAACATACATGCCTCACATGATATCATATGGTCTGAATAGACCAAGGCAAGCCCGAAGGAGGGGTGATGCCCCAATTTATGTTTTTTAATTAAGATGCGGTTTAATGGATCAAGGTATTCCTGATGGATGAGTTTAGCCTTGACGTAATTGTTTTATGATGAAACTGATAGGTTTTAATGTGACGAGCATGAGATGTCATAGATGATGATTTTTCCATGTTTGTTTTATATGCTTGATTTCATGATTTATTTTATATAATAGATATATACATGTGGCATCGTTTTAGTCCTATCTCATGCTCTAGATGTAAACGATTTTATATCATGACATTATAAGCACGTAGATAGTATAGTTATCTACCTGCTTACATTATTGCCTTACTGAACAAGTTGTGCTCACCCTTTCACTTTCCACCCTCTATAGAGCATCCTCAGTAGTTGAGAGCGGGTAGAGACTGCATTCCTGGTTGTCTGCTGCTTCCCATCACGAATCAGGTATACACATCGTACAATTTTGTATCTAAACACATAATAGCACAATTTTGTAAACGAATGTAATTATGGGGGATGTAAATATATGAAAACGTATGTACATACAGTTTTATAACATATGTAATTATTATTACACTGCCTGAGATTTTAGCATTATTACCATGGTAATAATGATATGGTCAAATGGGATAAGCGTTGGGATTATTACTGAATCATAGCCCAACTCATCCAAAATGGAATTGTCACGAGGAGGTGAGATGTATAGAAAAAACAAAAAATTTGTAGTGATTTTTGGTAGAACGGGTTGTGACAAAAGGTGGTATCAGAGCTTAGTTGGCTTGATTTGAGTCGGTATTAGTAAGTAGAAAAGTTACATCCCCATATTACTGTGATTTGTTTAGATATAACTGTGTATACCAAGATGGGATTAGACTAATGAATGGTTATGGATGCAAGAATTTAGACATTATGCCTGTTACCCGTCATGGTAGAAGGGCGAGTTCATGTACTAGAGGTCGTAGGGGTAGGCCTGAGAGTCGTGTAGAGCCATAGACTGGTCATATCCTGCAGGAGACTATTGAGAGGTCAGGGGATACTGAGGCATGCTTCGCTAGGATTGAGCGGACTATAGAGAATCTTGTTGAAATAGTTACACAGGCTACATTTGGGGCTGTCGATAGACGAGGTCCAGTAGGCTAGATAGGCAGTTGCTACAGATATGCCTACACCTCCACCAGTTCAGGATACAACATCTCCTGTTGCTCTAGAGCAGGGTAGCAGAGGATGGGGATATGGTTGTGATTCAGATAGATTACGATAGTTTTAGAAGTTTATACCACCGATATTTAGCGAGGTAAATAACTTAATAGCTGTTGAGGACTGGGTGAATGAAATAACGAAGTTGTTCAAGTTCTTTCGGTGTAAGTCGATCGAGAAAGTGACTTTTGATGCGTTTATGTTGGAGGGCGAGGCAGAGCATGAATGGAAGTCTTCTCGACCTATCTTAAGAGTTAGATATCCAAAGCTGACATGAGAGCTAATTTTGGATGTATTCCGGAGACAGTATATTTTGAACACCGTTCAGAAGAAGTTACAGATAAATTTCTTTACTCTGACTCAGGAACAGGTCAATCGACGAGTATGAATCTCGGTTTACATCCTGGGCAAGTATCACCCAACACTATGAACAGTGAGAATCAGAAGGTCCGAAAGTCATGGAAGGGCTCAGACCGTCTATCAGAGTCCAATTGGCCCTGTTAGATATCATTACATACAACGAGGTAGTGCGCAGACCACAGTGGTGCGAATAAGATTATGAATTACATGCCTCTGAGTTTGGGAAAGGTAATAAGGGCCGAAATAGAGATAGAAAGAGAATAGTGGATGACAAAGGTGTCAGAGTTGGAAGGAGGCCATTTGGCAAAAGATTTAAAGTTGATAAGTCAGAGGTAAGATGATTAGTAAGCCTCCAGTGTATCCAGTTTCAGCGCCTACAAGGAGTATTGTGATTGGAGGACCCTGACCTACTATTGAGCAGTGTAGGATGTGTGGTAGATATAACAAAAATAGGCATCGCATCTTATTGACTAAAACATGTGTTAAGAGTGGTAAGACGAACCATCTATTTAAGGATTGCCCAAAGCTAGGTGAGATTATCCTACAAAAAGGCAAAGAGTATGAGAAAACCCCTGCTGATACCTCTGCACCGAAAAAGAAGACCACAGCCGAAGAAAAAAGGAAATAGGTTGTTGGTCGAGAGCAAGTACATGCATTGGACCAGGACACCACAGACGTTTCAACGGATGTCATTAAAGGTATCATCTTAATTTTTTATTTAGAAGCATTTGTGTTATTTGATTTTAGTGCCACACATTCCTTTATATCTCCTTCATATCGCCTTCATTTGCACATAAGTTGTTGAAGCATATAAAACCTACATTGTTAGATAGAATGTTGTTGATTTCTACATTTATGAATGATGGTCAGTTGACTGAGTATGTATATAGGGATTGTTGGTTGAAAATAGGGGGAAACGATATGTCAACCGATCTTATCTTATTGAATATGAGGGATTTTTATGTAATTTTAGGAATGAATTGGTTGACTGCAAACCATGCTGTTTTAGACTGTTATGCTAAAATAGTAATGTTATTTATCCCTGAAAAGTGTACTGTAAGTTTTGTTGAAAAGAAATAAAAGGCATATGATTATTGCAATTGGAAAAAGTATAGTTGTAAATCATCATATTTGCGAGGTAAATTTATTTATTAATAATGGATACTTATATGATGAATTATGTTACTAATGGTGGAAATGGTATTTTGAGGGGTTCATTGCATATGTGGCTAACATAGATAAGACACGTCCAAAATTTAGAGACATTCCAGTGGTGGCAGAGTTTCCTGATGTATTTTCGGATGATCTACCAAAGTTACCGTCGGACAGAGAAATAGAGTTTCGTATTGATTTGGTACCTGGTACAAAACTGATATCTAGACCACCGTATATGATGGCTCCGGTTGAGTTGGAGGAACTGAAGAAGCAGTTGCAGGAGTTGCTTGAGAAGGGGTTTATTAGACCGAGCGTTTCACCTTGGGGAGCTCCGATCTTCTTTGTGAGGAAGAAGGATGGGAGCCTCCGACTATGCATAGACTACAAATTGTTTAACAAGGTTACCATCAAGAATAAGTACCCCCTTCCATGCATTGATGATCTATTGGATCAGCTTCGAGGAGCACGGGTCTTTTCTAAAATAGATCTGAGGTCTGGGTACCATCAGTTGAGGATACAAAGTGGAGATGTACTCAAGATAGCATTTTGTACCCGATATAGTCACTACGAGTTCTTGGTTATGACATTCAGATTGACGAATGCCCCCGCAGCATTTATGGCTTTGATGAACGATATGTTCAAGCCATATCTGGACCAGTTTGTAATAGTATTCATTGATGATATATTGGTTTATTCCAAGTCCAGGGAAGATCATGAGCAGTATTTGAGGATAGTTCTGCATTCCCTCCGAGAGAAGCAGTTGTATACCAAAATCAGTAAGTGTGACTTTTGATTAGAGCAGATTTCATTTCTGGGCCATGTTGTATCGAGGGATGGGGTAGCAGTAGATCCATCCAAGATTGAGGTAGTTGTTCAGTGGGAACAACCCAAGACAGTCACCGAGATCAAGAGTTTTTTGGGATTGGCAGGTTATTATCGGAGATTTGTAGAGGGTTCTTTAGACTAGCTGCTCCATTGACACGTCTCACGCAGAAGGATGTTGAGTTTGTGTGGGATGATGCATGTGAGAGGAGTTTTTAGGTGCTTAAGTGTCAGTTGACCACTGCTCCGATTCTCACCATTCTTACCACCTGAGGAGGATTTTTTGTGTATACAGATGCATCACACCAGGGACTGAGCTGTGTACTTATGCAGGATGGGAAGGTAATTGCTTATGAATCTAGATAACTGAAGGATCATGAGAGGAACTACCCGACCCACGATTTAGAGTTGGCAACCGTGGTGTTTGCTTTGAAGATATGGCGCCACTATCTCTATGGTGAGAAATTTCAGATATTTACAGACCACAAGAGCCTCAAGTATCTATTTTCGCATAAGGAGCTAAATATGAGACAAAGAAGATAACTCAAGCTTCTGAAGGACTACAATTGTGAGATCCTGTACCACCCAGGTAAGGCGAATGTAGTTGCTGATGCCTTGAGCAGGAAGAGACTCGAGTTGGTATCATTTATGATGGTTCGAGAACACGAATTATTGGAGCAGTTCGCAAACCTCAGATTGGATGTAGCCCCACTTGATACAGATAGATTTTATACTTTGGCTAGTTTGAAATTGGAGCCAGAGTTGATTAGTCATATTCGACAAGCTCAGCAGAGTGATCGACAGTGTATCAATTGGTTGAGTCAGATACAGATAGATGTGGGTACTGATTTTGAGCTGAGTACAGATGGATTACTAAGGTTCAGAGGCAGAGTATGTGTTCCCGAGGATCTAGAGATTAGGAGATTGATTTTATCAGAGGCTCATTCGACATGGTATATGGTACATCCAAGGAGCATGAAGATGTATCGAAATCTCCGGAGAGTTTATTGGTGGTCTAAGATGAAGAGAGACATTGCAGAGTATGTCCGTAGATGTCTCGTCTGTCAGTAGGTAAAGGTAGAGTATCAGAAGCCTGCAGGACTGTTGCAGCCTCTATCGATACTGACATGGAAGTGAGAGCACGTCACCATAGATTTTGTGATGGGTTTACTGAAAGAAAAGGAGGAAAGTGAAGGAGGCCGTTAAGGATGGCGGAGGTCCACACCTTCCAAGACCACTACCGTAAAAGCAGGTGGGAAGAGAGAATGAATCATAAGAAGGAAGCTGACGGTGGTATTGTCGGACCTCGGTCACTGAAAGACTTCAATGGAAGAATACCTCAATGTTCTCGAGGAGTATGTGAAAAAAGGGGGCGAGTTCCAGTCCCTTTAAACGAATTCTTTCGTGGGAGAATGAAAAAAATCCTCACAAGAGGAGACAGAAGAAAGCAGTCCCGCGTCGAGACCCGCAGAGTTCATGATGCCGTATGGGTGATTGTGGATAGGTTGACAAAGTAAGCACATTTCTTAGCTGTGAGAGCTACTGATACGCTGAGTACGTTGTTGAACCTGTATGTCCGAGAGATAGTATGACTACATGGTGTTCCAGTGAGTATTATTTCTGATTGGGATGCCCGCTTCACTTCTCACTTTTGGGAACATTTTCAGGAAGCGATGGGGATCCAGTTGAGTTTTAGCATCACTTTCCATCCTCAGACAGATTGTCAGTCAGAGAGGACTATACAGACTCTGGAGGATATGTTGAGAGCGTGTGTGCTAAATTTTAGAGGCTCCTAGGATGACTACTTGCCACTAGCCAAGTTCGCCTACAACAACAGTTATCACTCGAGTATCGAGATGACACCATATGAGGCACTGTATGGACGCAGATGCCGATCCCTTATTGGATGGGAGGAGGTTAGTGACAGATAAATTTTTGCTCCTAACTTGGTTAGACGACCTCTAAGGATGTTCGAGTGATATGTGAGAGGTTATAGACAGCTCAGAGTCGACAGAAGAGTTATGCTGACAGGAGACAGAGACCACTAGATTTTATCGTGGGTGAGTCAGTATTTTTGAAGGTTTCTCTTTCCAATGGTATTATGAGGTTCGGGAAAAAGGTAAGCTGAGTCCTTGTTATATTGGACCCTTTGAGATTCTGAAGCGAGTGAGAGATAAGGCTTATAGGTTGGCATTGCCGCCAGAGTTAACAGGTGTTCATAACGTCTTCCACGTCTCTATGCTTCGGAAGTACCATCCGGATCCGGCGTACGTGATTAGCTACGAGCCGTTGGAGCTCAGTGAGAGCATGTCATATGTCGAGAGACCGATTCAGATGTTGGATAGGAAGGAGAAGGTATTGCGGTCCAAGACGATATCTCTCGTGAAAGTTCTTTGGCAGTATCACAATCCGGAGGAAGCTACTTGGGAGTTAGAGAGTATGATGCAAGAGAAGCACCCGAAGTTATTTACAGACTGATTTGGTTCTAATTTGGAGTACCAAATTTCTTTAGAGGGGGAGATCTGTAAGACCTGTATTTTGTATGACATTTCTTATGATTCACACATTGTATAACATTATTATATGTAATGGAATCATAAGACGGATGATTTTGATCATATAAATGTGAATGAAGTAGTTAGACATGTACGTAAAATGCGAAAAAGGGTAAATAGGTCAAAAGACCCAAAATTCGGTATCAATTCAGTAAGAAATTGTCATTTTAAACATGGATTTAGGAAATCTTGATCAATAAAGAAGAAATAATTAAATTTCAAATCCAATTGATCAAGATACGAAATTATTGTGAAGACTGAAATTTTTTCACATCGAGAATTTATCTCAGAAATATGAAAAAAAATAATTTCGAGAAAATAAAATAAAATAAATAAATAATGGGATATTTTGAAAAAAATAAGATATTTGTCAATTTTATTATATTATATTAAAATATAATATAATATAAAAGAAATTTAAAATTGGAAAAAAAAAGGGGGAAAAAGAATTTGATGATACACCGGACTACGGATGAGCCGGTAAGCGGTCAAAATTGATCAATTTAATTTTCAAGAAATTTATGTAAATTTATATTTAACTGAAATTGACCCGGGTTGAATATATATTTGTGTAGTTCGACGATAGACGATGAACGCGAGCTTGATTGAGCCTAAGTAAATCTCATTTATGACAATTTTTGTAATGATGCGCGTTAACAATTTATCTTATAAGTTACGGATTAATTTCCGTATAAAATGAATTATTTTTGGAATTTTGAAATCAATTGTCATGAATGATAGTACAAGCTATCTAAATAACCTAAAACGAGACCCAATAAGTGTTGATGGGCCCAATGAGCCCAATAGGCCTTAATGATGTGAATAGCAAGTGAAGAGGGGGCTTAAAACGGATTAAGGCCCATTAAGGTGCGATCGGGCCCAATAAGAGTAAATTGGCCCAATTAGTTAAATCGACTGTAGTAAACACGAGAATTATAATTATTGGGTTAAATTGACGTGATAAATAATTATCTGCAGCTCAAAAGACTGGATTAGGAGCAAATAGGATTGGACGAGCCTCTGATAGTGGAGTTTAGCTACGCACTCGACGTGATTCGAGGTAAGGGAATTTTGTAAGTGCTTAGAGATATCTATACGTATTTTTGAGGGGATTTACAAGGTCTAGAATTTCTTAAAGTATCTAGAAGTGAAATAATAATTGTTGCAAAAATCGGGGCGTAGGTGGAAAAATACGATTTTGCCCCTAAGAGTAAAATTTAAGAAAAGGGTAGTAAGGCTAATAAATTATATGATTATCATGTTTTGATGTTTTATATGAATGTATTGCTTTGATTTAAGCAAATTTGCGCATAAGTTGACTGTTGATTGCATGATTTATAGGAAATAGCACAAGTTAGGTACCAATTGCGATTTTAAATACGTTTTATAAAAATTGAGCCACCTATCATATTTATACGAATAAAAAAAGTGCTAGACCCTTACCCGTACTAAATTTTACTGATTTATTACTCATAAAAAGTTGTACTGGAGCGTTGCTCATATGAGGATTTTTGTATGTGTACAAAACCGTGTTGGAGCTTCACTCGCACGAGATTTTAGATATCATGATATGCATGGCGTCGTACTAGAGCTTCGCTCGCACTAAACGTGATGTGACATGCAAAGAGTAGTGCTGGAGCCTCTTGTAGACTGTGTCATAGAGAGATGATATGCTCGCACTTATACCTTGAGATATGGGTTAGTTATCGACATAGCATGGGATGGATAAGACCTATGACAGGCACCCCCAGACTATGATATGGGTCCACGGAGTACGTTGTACTGTGTATGTTACAACGAGTACGCTGTACCGTGTAGTCATGATGACTAGCTGATGTGACTTGATATTCTAGCGGGTATGATTTGACCTCACCTCCCATTGCAGTTGTGATGCACCGCACATCGGGATTCGTGTAGCCTGGGATCACAGGGAAATAGTATGGCTATAGTCCTCGATTTTTCTATCACGCCCTCCTCCCACGCACGACTTACCAAAAATCACAACAAATTTTTTCGCTTTTTATTTACCTTTCTCTCCTCAACAGTTAGGCTGTGATTAGGCATTAGTCTTCTCATCCACACATACATACATGTCATTCTAAATATTTATCGACTGTACGTACACTTTCTCATAAGTAAATGCATATACTTAATATAATTACATCCCCAATATTAAAACGTGTACATCACTGTGTGTATACATTGTTCAGATACAAACGAGTGCGCATGTGTATACCTTTCACTAGATGGTGAGTGACAGTGGTCAAAAGGAATGCAATACCCTAGCCGACTTGATCTACTGACGATGATCTATAGAGAGGGGGGAAAATGAAAGGGATGAGCTATCAACGCGCTCAGTAAAGAAATCAGGCAAGCAAGTAGACATCCATACTATATACAGAAAATAATGCTTTGCCTTTCCTTCTCTCAATTCAAAAGCATGTGCATATTTAATCATTTAAGAATGTCTTTATATTAAATATGTCATTTACATTCAAAACACAATAAATATGGCATTTCTCATCACAACACAAACAAATCAAGTTCCGACCCATCCCTCAGGTCTACCCGTATCATAAAATACATGTGATATATCATGCGAGACTTAATGGCTAAATGCAATCTCTTCGGACTACGACCATATCCTAACATGGTGAAATCCCAGGCAACACAGTACTCGGTGTGCGAGTTCTCACTACTGTAACGAGAGGGGGGTCAGTCCATCACAATCGCCAGCTATCAACAACTCTCCTCCACAACTCCATAACAAAACACGGTAAAGTGTACTCCATGCCACACGCACGGTACAACGTATACCCGTGGACCCTACATCATGGTCGGGGTGCCTGTCATAGGTCTTAGCCTCTCATACCATGGAATAATTAGTGCCACGTCTCTAAATTCACGTGCGAACATCTCCAATGTGACACTCAATCTACACGAAAAAATCGTCACGGTTTCTCTAACATGTCTATATATCACGTAAAACTACAGTGCGCGTCTTGAGTGTGACTCACAATCAATGCTCCTCCTCAAAACACTGTATATGCATGTCAAAATAGCAACACTAGTGCGAGTAAACCTCCAGTACCAGGTCATGCATAGTTCTCATTTTAAATCAAGTATGAGCAAATTGCTCAAGTACTATGTCATGTACAAATCATGAAGAATCGAGTACGAGCAACACTCCAGCACACTGTCATGCATCTCATGTAAAACTCGAGTACGAGCTAATCGCTCTAGCACTCTATCATGCACAAATCACATAAAATTGAGTACAAGCAATGCTCCAATACTCTATCATGCATGTCAAGTAAATATAGTGCGAGTAAACCTCCAGCACTAATGCATGTGAAAAACATCTGAAATCAAGTGCGAGCTATGCTCCATCACGATTGTTTCCACATAATTTGGTAGATAGCTCCTTAAAACTATAAATTGTACTTAGTTTACATCAACCACAAAACATTAGCTCATCCACTTGCTCTTCTGCTACACAGTAGTAAAAACCACTCAAAACATTATTTTCATGCTTTTTACAACTTTTCCCAAAATTTGACTTTTATGCCTAACTAGGGGCAAAATCATAATTTATCCATATCGAGTCCCTATAATATTATTGATTCTCTCTGACCCTCTGGTGGTTGTTGAGACCAACAATAATAATTTCTACTCAAAATAAATTAAAACTGTAGTATAAATGAGTAAGGTCGTTTCCCAAGAGATTGGTTAGATTTATTTTTCTGCAGAATATTAAAAAGTAAAATGGGGATTTTATTGTAGTGAGAATAAAAAAAAATTAAAATGTAATAAAGAAAAATCACTATGTAAAAATTGAGAGAAAATTAATATGATGAAAACATCCAACCAAAGGAATAATGTTAGAATGGGTTCAGGGAATTGATCATTGATGCAAAAATGAGTTCTTTTAATCTTTACCAAATTGGTTATGGTTATTGGTACGACCTAATAACCTATCCCTCCTTACTTCTTCGATAATCAGGATACGATCTCTAATTATTTATCTTGTCAGTTAAACAACCTTAGATACGATCTTAAGATTTAATTTACCAACAGCATTGAAAACTAGAGAGACTACCAATTATAACCAACAAACACATATGTAGGTTCATTTAAGCTAGATTATATATCTTCTTAACAGAGGATTGAAATCTTATCTGAAATCAATTATGTTATTTACCACTTATATTAGAATGCCTAAACAATTACGGATTCAGGTTTCCAATTGGTGATATATTATCCTTACAATTGAACAAAGGGTCCCTTTTGCACAATCAATCAAAACAATAATTTAAACAAGAACAGAAGACATATAAATAGAAAAGATGTAAAAGAACAAGATAAAACTAATTAGATCTCACAATTCTTGAAGAACCCAAACTTTAATTATCCTTTGGCTAGACTAAAAATTTAGCAAGTCATAAGTTCAGAGAAAAACACTAAAGAAAATTGCAAAATTGTATCTATGATGATGAAGATTCCAGATTCACAGCCTCTTCCACTCTTAGTCTATAAATACTAAATATCCTAGTCCCAGAATCTGTTTCCAAAGGAAAGTTCTCTGATTGAGTTTGATTACAATTAAACTTCTTTCCTATTTCCACCACTTGCCAAAGACAGTCATTGCATATCTCTTCTTTAATAATTAAAATCTTCCACTTGCCATCTTTAAACCGTTTAAGTCAACTTCAGCTACAAGTGATAGATCTTGACTTGAATTCCAAGATTTCCTCTGATTTTGTGACTTGAGCAGAATTTGCAGCTTTTAATCTATTTTGTTCATTTTCCTTCATTCACAATACAAAATAGAAAATATAAGTCAAATCCAAAAATTAAGCATATAAAAGAATTTAAATCATGGGAAAATATGACAATTAATATGTCTAAAATGCAACTTATCAAATTCCCCCACAACTAAACATTGCTTGTCCTCAAGCATACACTAGTCTAAATTCATAATCTCCGCTCATCATTCCTTCATACTCTTCCTATGCTCATCCAAAACACATTCCTTTTAATAATTAAAACAAGCGAATTCTCATAACACACATGAATAGCACTTTAATTATTCAATTAAATTCATAAAGTACAAAGGATCTAACACCCTCGCAAATGGATTTCACTCATCATACTCTTAGTGTTTAAGGTATATATCAATGAACTCTCAAGTCACTGCATAGAAGATTTCTTACCATAAGCTTGCAAATTCATCACATCTCTTCCACCAATGAATGAATTAAGATGCAAAAATCTAAGGGTCTAAAAGGGTTGTATCGGGGCTTGGTAAAGTATGACAAAGGGATTTTTAGGCTAGAGAAATTGAAGGAATCATACAAAACATTTCACATAAAACTCAACTTAATGATTTCAAAAGACTGCTTCAATCACATAATTTTCAGAATTAACTTCCAAGTAATAAAAATTTAACTTCTCTTTCTCTTTATATTTTTTCATCATTTTTTTCATCATTTTTTCTTTCTTTTTTTTTCAACTTTTTTTTTTCGTTTTTCTTTTTCAAAAGAGAAGAACTCAATGAAATCAATAGCTTGAAATACTAAATTTTCAACATATGCAATCTTTCCAAAAATATTTTGAAATTTCATGTGCATAAGTCTATATGATTCATCAATTCAAGGTTCAAAAAGAGGGAAAAATCAACGAAAAGAGTTTATTATGGTTTGTAATGTGGTTTAATTCAAAGAAAAGGGTTTGGCTCAAAGTTGATTTCTCTAGGGGTTAATAATAATAAGGTAGGCTTGAAAAGAAATGGTATAATGACAAGAAAAAAGGTTTAACCTAAATGCCCTTATTTGATTAATTGCATCATATTCATCAAAGGAGTCGATTAAGACATGTATGACAGAGCAAGTTCTAGAATAATCAACTATGCATGACTATCACACAAACAAGAAAATAGAGCATGATGTAATGAATGCTCATAGGCTCAATTCTCACAAAAAAGGGTTATTTGTGATAGATCCTATACACTTTTTCATCTAATGAATTAAAAGTAACTAATCACAATGTATTAATGAGAATTCAAAACTATTTTTCACATATGTAAATCATTTTTTTTCATGGGATAAGAATTGGAAAAATCTAGAACTGAAAGAAATCACAAACAATAACTAATGTGCCTTTTGGAATAAATTTTTTTTTTGGATTTGCAAAAATTTTCATGAAAATTATCAAAAATGAAAGGAAAAGAAAGCAAAAACAGCAGAGTCACAATTAAATACCCTCCCCCACACCTAGACTGTACATTATCCCCAATGTATCAAATAAGTGCTCAAAAACTGGAAAATAATTAAGAGAAATAACTTCCCTGAAAAATGTTAAACACTGTAAACCATTGCGTTGATTTCCATGACTTGGCCAATCCGATTTCCACTGCTAGCCATAGAAAAATTGCTCACACCGTACGATTGTTAATCTTCAACAAATAAAAATAACTACACCAAATCAGATAATTTTAAGGATAAAAATTGTATAGTTGAAACTAGTCGACCACCACAACAATTTTCATTTTTTTTCAATTTTTTTGTTTTTTTAATTATATTTTCTTTTCTTTTTCTTTTTTTTTTTGAAAAATATAGCAAAATAAAAAAACAAAAAAAAAAACAGACATTGTTTGTAGTGGCCTCTGTTGCTGAGCTTGTTCTACTATAATCGGGACCGGTGGGTGATGGCGGTTGTGGGTCTCGGGTCAGTGAAGAGGGACGGAAGGGATCTATCGGGTTGCTTCAAGGAGTCGATAGTTGCTGTTGGTATTTGGGAGGCTTGTCGAATTGGTGGGTATGGTAGCTGGGTTGCCGGAATGTGGGAGATGACTAGTGCTGTCGGTGCTTGCTTCCGGAAGAGACCAGTGAGAAGGGAGCTTGGGAAGAGGGGAGAGCTGGGTGAGGAGACCCTCGGTGCTAATGGTGCCGAGCTTGCTGTCGTTGAATGCTGTGCTAGGAACTACCGAACTGCTTCTTATGGATTAGAAGCTACTGTCTTGGTTCTGTGCTGCAGAAATAGCGTGAAGACAGGCGCGACTAGGTTCGGCTCTGGTAGGTAGTTGCTGATGGTGGCAGCTGGGAGAGGCGAGATCGGTTTGTGAAGCTTGAAGCATCGATGGAAGGAGTCTGCTGCTGCCGGTGTGGGACTATTGCCGGATAGTGGGGAGCAAGCGGCTGTTGTAGTACCGAGATAGAGTCTGCATTTGGAAACAAAAAAGCTGAAGGAGAAAGAAAAAAATTATAATAAAAATAAAATCATATGTTATAATTTGTTTTTTTTTGGCAGAAGAAGTGTTTTGATAGGGCGTGGGCACGCCCTATCAAATACGTGCTTCTGCGAACTGTTTTTTTTTGAAACAGAAATGATCTCTTCATAAGGCGTAGGCACGCTCTATTAAAAGACCACTTATGTTATTTATTTATTTATTTATTTATTTTTAAGAACACCAAAACACAAAAATCTTCTCTATTATAAAACAATAAAAATTAAGAAAAATATTTGCTAAACAGAAAATAAAGAGAAATTTTGGGTTGCCTCCCAAATAACGCCTTTCTTTAATGTCTTTGGCTAGACATAGTCATGCTCAATTATATGTTGGACATTCCAACCCAATTCGTTCAACTTCATGCATTTGTAAACCTTCGTAAAAAGACTTTAAACGATGACTCTTGACGTTAGAGATCTGACCTGTATCCAAACTTTGAATTTCAATTTTACCACGAGGAAACACGTTAGTAACAATATAAGGATCTAACCATCTAAAACGAAATTTACTAGGAAATATTTTTAATTTAGAATGAGTTAGTTTAACTTTTTGACCAATATAAAAATTTTTCTTGGAAACCATATGATCATGAAAGGCCTTTATCTCTTTCTCGTAAATCACAGAGCTTTCATAGGTATGATTAATATTAAACTTAATGATTTCATCATCAAATTGCATTGCGAGTGTACCATCATGCACATCAATTTTAGTCCTAGATGTTTTTAGAAAAGTTCTTCCCAACAAAATTAAAGATCTAGATAAGTCATCATCCTCCATATCAAGCACATAAAAATCAGCAGGGAAGATCAATCCATTTACTTGCACCAGAACATCCTCTAGAACACCTTCAGGAAAAACATTAGATCTATCAGTAAGCTGAATAATCACACCAGTCTCTTTTAATGGTCTAACATTCAATTTATAAATAGACAAAGGCATGACATTAATTGAAGCTCCTAGATCTAACATTTCTCTTTCAATTTTAAGATTACTTACCTTACAAGGGATAGTAAACATACCTGGATCCTTGCATTTAGGAGGTAATTTTTTTTGGAGGACAGCTGAAACATTCTCACCCATGCTCACAAATTCATTACCTTTTAATTTCCTCTTGTTGGTGCACAACTCCTTAAGAAACTTTGCATTTCGAGGTACTTATTTAATGCATCAAGTAAAGGGATATTTACCTCGACCTTACGGAAGATGTCAAAAATTTTCTTTTCCTCTTCCTCCTTTTTGGATTTGGATGATCTAAAAGGAAAATGTGGAATTGGTGCCAAAACTTTTTGTTGTGTTTCATTAGGTTGATCCAACTGTGGCAGGGGTGTAGCAACTTCCTTTTCAGCTTCTTCCTCTGGAATGCGCTTTCGGGGTGCCTTGCTAGGCTCCTTCAACTCAATTCCACTCCTCAAGGTCATTGAACTGACATTCTGTTTAGGATTGATAATTATTTGTGAGGGTAATTTTCCTTGAGATTCTAGTCTGCTCACAGAAGTGGCTAGCTGACTCATTTGATCTTCCAGCTTCTTGATACTTGTCCTTGTTTCCTGTTGAAATTGTTGTGTGTTAATTGCAAGTGATTTAACAATTTCTTCAAGAGACGTACCTGAACTTGAGGATGACTGATGTTGCTGTGGAGCGGGCTATCTATATTGAAATTTCTGAAATTGAGGCCTTGTTTCGTAACTCAAGTTGGGATGATTTCTCCACCCTGGGTTATAAGTTTTGAATATGGATCATGATTCCTTTGTGGTGGACCTGAAAATCCTCCAACTGCATTTGCGTGCTCATGAGGTTTATCTTGAAGTATGGGGCACATGTCGATTGGGTGTCCAGTAGCAGCAAAAATTCCACAGGCTTTAACTTATTGTACGTTTCCCATTCCTATAGCCAATTGTTGAACAACAGACGTTAGATTAGCTATTTGATTTTCAAGAGAATGTGTATTTACCTCATTTACTCTCTTGTGAGATATATCTTGTCTGAATCCAAACTGCTGGGAGTTAGCAGCCATGGTGGAAATCAAATCTCTAGCCTCTCTAGGCGTCTTGTTCACTATCGCACCTCCACTGGCTGCGTCCATCATCCTTCTTTCCATGTGTAATAATCCTTCATAAAAATATTGAATTAAGAGTTGTTCGAAAATCCCATGTTGAGGACAACTTGCACAAAGTTGCTTAAATCTCTCCCAGTATTCGTGAAGAGTCTCAATATCTTTCTGCTTGATTCCACATATCTCTCTTGTAATGCTAGTAGCTCTTGACGCAGGGAAAATTTTGTCAAGGAACAATCTCACTATTTCAGTCCACGTGGTTATAGAACCAGGAGGTAAATAGAACAACCAATCTTTTGCTCTATCAGCTAGTGAGAATGGAAAAGCTCTCATTTTAATTTGCTCTTCTGTAACTCCTTGTGGCTTCAGGCTCGAACATACCACATGAAATTTCTTCAAATGCTTGTGAGGGTCTTCATTCTCAAGTCCATGGAACTTGGGAAGCAAATGGATCAAACCCGATCTTAATTCAAAATCTGCTTGCAAATTTGGATAATGAATGCAGAGAGGTTGTTGATTGACAGGTGGTGCAGCCAACTGTCTTAAAGTTTGCTCCCTTTCAGCCATTATTTCCTCAGTCTTGGAATCACTAGATGAGTTGATCAAATCAGGTGTTAAATTCAGTCCAAGTGATGAAGATGAAGCTTCGTGTGCTTTCTGAAATTTAGCTTCCTTCCTATTTCTCTTAGCAGTCTTTTCAATTTCAGGATCGTATGGGATTAATTTACCTGCACGAAAAGAACGGGGCATCAAAATAAATCTAATTAAAAACTAATCCCCGACAACGGCGCCAAAAAGTGGTGGTTGTTGAGACCAACAATAATAATTCCTACTCAAAATAAATTAAAACTGTAGTATAAATGAGTAATGTCGTTTCCCAAGAGATTGGTTTGATTTATTTTTTCTGCAGAATATTAAAAAGTAAAATGGGGATTTTGTTGTAGTGAGAATAAAAAGAAAAATTAAAATGTAGCAAAGAACAATCACTACGTAAAAATTGAGAGAAAATTAAATGATGAAAACATCCAACCAAAGGAATAATTTTAGAATGGGTTCAGGGAATTGATCATTGATGCAAAAATGAGTTCTTTTAATCTTTACCAAATTGGTTATGGTTATTGGTACGACCTAACAACCTATCCCTCCTTACTTCTTCGGTAATCAGGATACGATCTCTAATTATTTCTCTTGTCAGTTAAACAACCTTAGATACGATCTTAAGATTTAATTTACCAACAGTATTGAAAACTAGAGAGACTACCAATTATAACCAACAAACACACATGTAAGTTCATTTAAGCTAGATTATATATCTTTTTAACAGAGGATTGAAATCCTATCTGAAATCAATTATGTTATTTACCACTTATATTAGAATGCCTAAACAATTATGGATTCAGATTTCTAATTGGTGATATATTATCCTGACAATTGAACAAAGGGCCCTTTTTGCACAATCAATCAAAACAATAATTTAAACAAGAACAAAAGACATATAAATAGCAAAGATGTAAAAGAACAAAATAAAACTAATTAGATCTCACAATTCTTGAAGAACCCAAACTTTAATTATCCTTTGAGTAGACTAAAAATTTAGCAAGCCATAAGTTCAGAGAAAAACACTAATGAAAATTATAAAATTGTATCTATGATGATGAAGATTCTAGATTCACAGCCTCTTCCACTCTTAGTCTATAAATACTAAATATCCTAGTCCCAGAATCTGTTTCCAAAGGAAAGTTCTCTGATTGAGTTTGATTACAATTAAACTTCTTTCCTTTTTCCACCACTTGCCAAAGACAGTCATTGCATATCTCTTCTTTAATAATTAAAATCTTCCACTTGCCATCTTTAAACTGTTTAAGTCAACTTCAGCTACAAGTGATAGATCTTGACTTGAATTCTAAGATTTCCTCTGATTTTGTAACTTGAGCAGAATTTGCAGCTTTTATTCCATTTTGTCCATTTTCCTTCATTCACAATACAAAATAGAAAATATAAGTCAAATCCAAAAATTAAGCATATAAAAGAATTTAAATCATGGGAAAATATGACAATTAATATGTCTAAAATGCAACTAATCACCCTCAAATAATTTTAATGAATGCAAAAGCAGAAGAACATACGCACAAATATCTCTAACTACTTGCAAGAGTCCCTTACCTCGGATCACGTCAAACGACCTCTCTTCCTCTGTGCTGCTCTAATCTCGTAGTCCGGTCAACTCTAAATATGACTCTGGAGCTGCATTTGACCATTCACTGGGTAAATTATAATTTTCCTATTGTATTACACATTTAATACAGTTCATTTCACTTAAATTGGTTCGTTTACAGTTATTGGGCCTTAAACACCTTAATTGGGCCTAACTCTGTCTTAAGTCCGTTTTCCACATATTATTTTCCTTCATCAGGGCCTATTGGCTCATTGGGCCTATCACGACCCATTGAGCTTTGTTCCAAACTCTTTGGATAGCCCGTATATCATTTACGACAATTAATTCAAAATTTCGGATATAATTCACTAAATGCAGAATTTAATCCGTAACTCGTAAAATAAATCTTAAATATGCGATAATCACATAAATTGTCGGAAATGAACTTTACTTACTCGAGATTATGCGATGGTGCGTAAATCGAAGTTCGATCGGGCTCACGTTCAAAAGTTATCGTCGAACTGCACAATTTTGTATATTTCAGTCCGGGTCATTTTCTAATTAAATATAATTTAAATAAATTTCTCGTAAATCAAATCGATCACTTTTGACCTCGTATCGACTTACCCGAAATCTGGTGTAATCCCAAAAATTTTTCTTTTTCTTTTTTTTCTCCTTTTTCTCTTTCCTTCTTGGCTGAACCGGTCCGGTCCGGTTCAGCGCAGAAGCTTCTTCACTGAACCACTGATCGATTCAGGGCTTCTTTGGTCGTGCCGGCGTCGTCCAGCGGATTCCCGATGTGTCACTGCCGTCGTTCGACGTATCTCGAGCAAGGGACCTCTCGGCTGGCCTCGGATCAGACCGAATCCTCGTCGGTGGCCGGTGGATTTGCTTCTCTTCTCCGCGGCTATTCCTTCGCCAATCTGCTCTTTTCGGCGCCAGTGGGGCGCGTTGCCAGTGGCTGGATGATCGCGCGGTGTCCCTGTTCCTTTTTTGGCCTTTCGCCTAGCCGCTGGGTCGCCGGTGGTGGCTCATCCGGTGATTTCTTCTTCCTCGGCTTGCTTCTCGATTTCTCTCGCACGGTTTTTCTTCTCTCTCCTCGATTTTCAATTTTTGATTTATTTTTTTATAATAGATTTTTATTATTATTTTAATAATTAAAATAATAATAAAAATCCCAAAATATCTCAAAAAATCATATTAAATTCATTTAATCCGTAAATGAATTTATCAGCCCAATTTTACCTTTTCGATATATTTTTTCACTATTTTTGGGATCATTTTTTGAGGTAAAATTTTTGAAAATATCAAATAAATTCATATCTTGATCAATTGGACTCGAAATTCAATATTTTCTTTGTTATTGATCAAGATTTCTCAATTTCATATTTTTAATAAAATTTTCTCATCGAATTTATACCGAATTTCGATCTTTTGATCGTTTCACCCTTGCACTCATTCGGAAATCACTTTAACCCTTATCTCACTGTTATGTAGCTTACATGCATTTTTAATTTCTTAAATAGTCGATTGCATGATAGTAAATACTCTTCTTATGATTCAACTATGAACTAAAGTGTTCGTACACATAGGAATCATAAGGAACAAGATACATACGTAAATCGAAAACATGGGTCTGACATTTTCATACAGTAGCCTACATGTCTCACATGATATCATACGGTCTGAATAGACCAGGGCAAGCCCGAAGGAGGGGTGATGCCTCGATTTATGTTTTTTAATTGAGATGCGATTTAATAGATCAAGGTATTTCCGAGGGATGGGTTTAGCCTTGACGTTGTCGTTTCATGATGAAACTGATAAGTTTTAATGTGACGAGCATGAGATGTCATAGATGATGAATTTTCCATGTTTTTCTTATATGCCTGATTTCATGATTTATTTTATATGATAGATATATACATGTGGCATCATTTTAGTCCTATCTCATGCTCTAGATGTAAAGGATTTTATATCATGACATTATAAGCACGTAGATAGTATAGTTATCTACCTGCTTACATTATTGCTTTACTGAGCAAGTTGTGCTCACCCTTTCACTTTTCACTCTCTACAGAGCATCAACAGTAGTTGAGAACGGGTAGAGACTGCATTCCTGGTTGTCCGCTGCTTCCTATCGCGAATCAGGTATACACATCGTACAATTTTGTATCTAAAATTATAATAGCACAGTTTTGTAAACGAATATAATTATGGGGGATGTAAATATATGAAAACATATGTACATATAGTTTTATAACATATGTAATTATTATTACATTGCCTGAGATTCTAGCATTATTACCATGGTAATAATGATATGGTCAAATGAGATAAGCGTTGGGATTATTATTGACTCATAGCCTAACTCGTCCAAAATGGAATTATCACGAGGATGTGAGATGTATAGAACAAAATGAAAAAATTGTAATGATTTTTGGTAGAACGGGTCGTGACAATTGCAACTATGAAGGTTAAGGATAAAGTAATGGTAGGGAAAGAACAATCAGATTCATATTCAGAGAATGTAAATTTTGAGTTGGAATAAGAGTTGTAGAATGATAACATTTTGCAGGTAAGCTTGTGGATGAGTGGTATGCTTATACATTTCAGTGTGTAATTACCCAGAAAATCATGAAAAGTGATTTAACCAAAGCATGTTTTCATTTCATGGATGTTAGATTTGGGATTAATATCCCTCGTAATGACTATCTAATGAATCTTGTTAATGGTAAAACCGTAGACTTTTGCACTCACATTTTTAGATACGGTTTCCATCTTCCCTAGCACTCATTCTTCCATCTATATTAGAAAGGTACAACTTGGCTCCTTTATAATTTACTGCAAATTTGTGGTTTCTAATGGTGGGGTATCTTATAAATTGTAGAATGAAAGATTATGTGTCCTCTGTAAATGCCTTGATTGCCTTATACAAATTAAAATATTGTAAAAGTTGGTTTGCTTAAGGAGTTAAATTCCTAACAATAGTTCTCATGTTATGCGAAGACCAATTCAAGCCCATCTCAATTTTTTCTTGTTGAGCTGAAAGTAGGTCATGCTTGGTCATTCAAAGTAAATTGGTCTTTTTCTAACGTTGATGTGAAAAAGCCTTTAAAGTTTGTTCCATTTGAACACTTGAACAACTGCT
Organism: Firmiana major; assembly: GCA_033439115.1. Classification (NCBI taxonomy): domain Eukaryota; kingdom Viridiplantae; phylum Streptophyta; class Magnoliopsida; order Malvales; family Malvaceae; genus Firmiana; species Firmiana major. Next base: position 6,598,542 of record CM065908.1, on the reverse strand, counting down.
TTGCTCATACCAAACTAGATTATAAGGTGCTAACTAGTGTCGAAAATATTAGGACGTTCTACCTTAGCTCCGTTGATCTAGGGTTGCAGGTGCTGGGCTGTCAAGTTATTCCGTACTCCTAGAGGTAACTTACTAATTGGAACACATGGTTATTCCATACTCCTAGAGGTAACTTACTCATATCCAACCATGTTTACATCATATGAACCATAAGGAATTTCGATAAAAATTGGGTCTTACATAATCTTCCCTACTTAAGAAATTTGATCCTCCAAATTAGAACCAAGTCAAATGGGTCCATAAACAACTCCGGGTACGTCTATCGCATCATTCTCTTTAATTCTCATGTGACTTTTTCCGGAGTGTAATACTACCAAAGGACTTTGACTAGGGAGATCATGTTAAACCTCAATACTTTCTCCTCCCTATTTAATGCCCGAATCGATTTTTCAACATACGACCTACTCTTTTTGAGCTTCAACGATCTCCGTCTCTTGTCAGCATATCTTTTCTGTCTGCTCTGAGGTACTCTCCATCACTCACAATCAATTGAACACCTTCAAAGATTTATTATACCAATTCAGGAGCAATTCTCTATATGTCACCCACTTCTTCCAATCCAAGTCGGGAAACAACCCCCTACAGCCATACAATGCCTCATATAATATTATCTCAATATTCAAGTGATAACTGTCGCTATTGGCGAATTCAATTAGTAGAAACTGATCATCCCAGGAGCTTATAAAATCAAGGGCACACGCTCTCATCATATCCTCTAGAACCTGTACAGTCCTCTTTGACTGACCATTTGTCTGAGGATGAAAAGCTGCGCTAACACTCAATTAGGTTCCCATATCTTCCTGAAAAATATTCCCAGAAGTGGGAAATGATGCGAAAATCCCTATTTGATATCATGCTCCCTAGAACGCTATATAATGTTCCACAATCTTCCGTACACATAAATCTGCCTACACACTCAGAGAATCTGGGGATTTCATAACCAGAAGGTGGGTAGACTTAGTCAATCTATCGACTATCACCCAGATAGTCTCGTGATTCCTGCGGTCGTCTATAACCCATCACGATATCTATGGTAACTTGCTCCCATTTTCGTGTCGATATAGGTAGAGGCTGCAATAACCCTGCAAACTTCTATTGCTCTACCTTAATCTGCTGTCATACGAGACACTTCCCCACAATCTCTATAATGTCTCTTTTCATATCTGACCACCCATACCCTTTTTAGAGATTTCGATATATTTATTACTTCCCGGATGCACTGTATATCCCGAAGAGTGAGATTCTTACAATAACACTATCTCATCAACTGTGGTTCTGGGGAGCACTTATATTATCTCTGAATCTTAGTAAGCCATCATTATTCATTGTGAACTCTGTCACTGTACCCATCTGAATCTGACCCACACTATCGACACCCTGTCGATCATCACGCAAAACCTGTCAAATCCAGTCACTCAAATCTGATTATAATCTCAGGCTAGCTGTCACACAATCACTGTCATCATCAGAAGGGATCACATCACTACTAAGGCTCACAACTGCACTAGCAGCTCACGCTCCCTTTCCCTCATCTGTGATACCACCCCGAGGTTCTTTCTGCTCAAGGCATCAGCCATTACATTCGCCTTTCTTGGGTGGTACAATTTCCACAATCATAATCCTTCAGAAGCTCTAACCCTCTTTGTTATCTCATATTCTACTCTTTCTGTGAAAACAGATACTTGAGCTTTTATGATCAGTGCATACCCGAAATTTCTCACTGTGTACATAGTAGTGCCATATACTAAGTACAAACACTACCGCTGCTAACTTTAAATCATGGGTCGGATAGTTTCTTTCATGATCCTTAAGTTGTCTTGATCCATAATCGACTATATTCCCATTTTGCATCAATACACAGCCCACTCATTATTTTGAGGTATCCATATACACTGCGAAACCTCTTGAGCTATTGGGTATGGTGAAAATAATTACGGTGGTCAGTTCATATCTCAATACACCAAAACTCACCGAAGCTACTTTCTTACTTATCATCCCACTCGTATGCAATCTTTTTTCGAATGAGATGTGTCAACTGAGCAGCCCATTTCGAGAAACTCTCAACAATTAATCTGTAAAATAGTTTTCAGTTGCTGTTCATGCTCTTCCCTGGACTTCGAATATATCAAAATATAATCGCTAAGGATGACCACAAATTAGTCCAGGTAAAGTTTAAATACCTTGTTCATCAATGCCCTAACGGTTACGAAAATCATTTTGGGCACATTCACATTTCGAATTCTTAACGGATGTTACCTAGACTTCAAATTGATTTCTAAAAAGATCTGATGAACTTTTATCCAATCACTCCTATAATTGGTTCTTTAGTCCTTCCAGTTCCACTAATACCATTTTATACCGTGGTTAGGATATCGACTCCGTACCAGGTACCAAATTAATACAACCTCCATTCCTTTAACGGGTGGCAACCCTGGTAGATTATCCGAGAAGATATCAGGAAACTCCCTGACCATAAAGATATCTGCTAACTCCAGATGTGCCTTATCCATACCAACCACACAAGCGAGAAAACATTCCCATCATTACTCATTCCGTGAGTACAATCATTTACTCCTTTAATTTCAATCGCTACTCCCCTTTCATTACTTGTCAAAACTTACAGTACACTTTTCAAGGGTAACCATATCACTATCTTAGGATAGAAATCTGAACAGCATAGTTTGCAGCCGACCAATTTATTCTCAAATATTACTTCAAAATTAATCATATTCCATTGAATAAAATCGGCTGACGTATCATTTTTCCTCCGTTTTCAACTTACAATCCCTATATCCATATTCAGTTAATGATAATCAGCTAACTATCAGCATTGTGCCCAAGGGTGTAGGCATTCACGTCTTTCACTAACTTATATGCAAATAAGAGCGGTATGAATAAATGCATGGCACCAAGATCAATTAAAATAATTACTTCATTATTCATAACTAGTGTGGTATCTTCCACCACATCAGATGAAACATCAGTAGTGTCTTGGTCCAAGGCATACACTCGCCCTCGTCTAAAATCTTATATCCGTGGTAACTACCACATATCCAACCCTGCACAGTAGCAGGCTGGTGTCCTCCAATCACAATACATCTCAAAAGTGCTACAATTGGATACATTGAGGCCTTACCAATCATCTTACCCCGTGACTCATCTACTCTTAATCTCTTACCAAATAGTCTCTTTTTCTCGCTCTGACATCTCTATCATCCACTATTCTCTTTCTGTCTCTATTTCGACCCTTACTATCTTTCCCAATCTTAGAGGCGTGTAACTCAAAATCTTATTCACATAATTGTAGTCTGCGCACTGCCTCGGCCTAGGTAGTGATATCTAACGGGACCAATCGGACTCTAATTAACGGTTTGAGTCCTTCCATGAACTTTCAGACATTTCGACTCTCATTGTTCATAGTGTCGGGGTCATACCTACCTAGGGATATAAACTGAGATTCTTACTCGTCAGTCAATCAGTTTCTTCTAGGTCAGAGTAAAGAATTTTATCTGTAATTTTCTTTAAGCAGTGTTCGCGATATGCTGTCACCAGAATACATCCAGAATTATCTCTCATGTTAGCTTTGGATGTCTAACTCTTAAAATGGGTCGAGCGGACTTCCACCAATGCTCCGACTCGCCCTAAAATCCCATGCATACTTTAAGCAAATAGCTCCAAAAATATTCTCTACACTCCGCTCCAACCTCGCGAAGCGTGTCTCAATACTGTCCGATCTCTCTATCAGACTCTGTGAGGCATACTCAATACTAGCCTCTACTTCAATCTCATCCTGAGTCTCGAGCACATGTACTCTCGCCCCTCTACCATAGCGGCTATCGGTTATAATAAATAGATTCTTCATTCAAAACCAAATTCTTAGCTGCAATTTCATCTCGATATACACAATTGTATCTAAGCAAAGCACAGTACATGGGGATGTAAACTTCCTTAACCACTAACACCGACTCATATTAGGCCAACTCAGCTCTAATACCACCAATTGTCACAACCCAAAATTAGAGTAAATATTTCCTTTTTCTTTCATATTTAATTCTTACCTTCCTCTCATCGTGACCATCCTACCAACAATTGGGCTATGATTCGGTGTTAGTCCCCTCACACTATTTACCATTCTATTTCCATGTTACATTTACACATTAGGATTTTTCTATCCTTTGACTTTAACTAATACATTCACAATTGCATTTACAAAACCTTACATCCCCGACGTCATATACGTTTACAGTACTGTGCATTTACATATTTAGATGCAAAAATCATACAAGTGTGTATACCTTTTCTTGATGATGGAAAGCAGCGGATACCAAAAATGTAAGTCATCAGCCGCTCACTATCTACTGCGAGTGCTCTAAAAAAGAGGGGTAATAAGGGGGTGAACAAACCACGCGCTCAGTAAGGCAATCATGCAAGTAAGTAGATAGCTCCACTATCTACATGCTCATAATGCCATGCCCTTAAATCCATTTCTTTTCGTTTAAAGCTCAAGCACAAAATCATGCACACATCAATGCCATAGTTTATAAAAGCTGTTCGTGCTTATAGAAATCATGCAACTCATGCCTCAATGGCATCTCATGTAAAATCATACAACGCATGAATTAAATCAAAATCATGCATTTGCAATTAAAGCATGGATAACCTCCTCATGCTAAAACATTTCATTTCATGAATTATAAACAAGCCTGAAAAATACAACACGCTGAGTTTCTACAAAACCGTAGAAAACATTTTAACTCATTTCATGAATCCACATCCATCACACTCATCAGGACTCAACTCCTCCCTCGGGTGATCCTGATCCACATAAAATCATTTATTCTAAGCATTTTCGAAAACATTAAAAATTCTATTTATTCACAACAAAACCAATATCATCAGTCAGGATCTAACCCCTCCTTCAGGTGGTCTAAACTCACACAAAATCCACGCATTCTCAAGCTTTTAAAACATAAGATAGTAACATGTGAGACTAGGCAATATATATATCAATATCTCAGGCAAATAACCAGGAGTATGTTAAATACTCATGATCCCACTGCTACACGGATCTTGTGTGCGGGGTCTCACCACTATCGGGAACCGTCTCGAGAGGTGGGTCAGTCCATCCCATCGGTCTTGCCCGATATCTCGCATCCGAAGATACCACTCGTATCCGAAGATGCCACTCGCATCCAAAGATGCCACATAATCAATCCTAGCACGGTACAGCGTACTCCATGCTACTTGCACGGTACAATGTACTCCGTGGACCCACATCTCATATCAATAATCGTGCCTATCTCAAAACACACATGCGAGCATATTTAATCGGCGTGAAACACAGTCTATCCAACACTCCAAGCACGGCTCATCGTATGTCTCATAAAATTAGTGCGAGCGATGCTCCAACACTCTCATAAAATCAAGAAAAATCTCGTGCGAGCAAAGCTCTAGCATGCGTTTCATAAAATCTCATAAGATCTAGTGCGAACTAAGCTCTAGCACTCTGTCAAAATCATGTAAAACTAGTGCGAGCTAGGCTCCAGCACTGTGTCATAAAAATCAAGTGAAAATCTGGTGCAAGTTAGACTACAGCACCCTGTCACAAAAATCATATGAAAATCTGGTGCGAGTTAGACTCCAACACTTATGCATGTAAAACTCTAGTACGAGCCCATACTCTAGCACTAATGCATGCATCACACAAATCAAAACTCGTGTGAGCTAAGCTCTAGCACGTCTCATACATGTCAAATCATTAAAACTAGTGCGAGTAATCGTTCCAATACCTTTTTATGCATATCATGTCATACAAATCGGTGTGAGCAACCGCTCCACCACCATTATGCACACTCACAAACTCAAATATAGTGCGAGCAAGGCTCCAGCACCATCTGTTTCCATATAACCTGGATATTTGGCCATTTTTCCAAATAAATTTCATTTAAATCTAAATAACACTTACGTAGTGTTATCTTGTGAAATTTATGAAAATACTGGCTAATCTACCAATTTGTTTTGCTAAAAGGTCATGAAAATTCCTCAAATCATGCATTTCATACATGTCATGGTTTCACCATCCTTGGTGAATTTCCCTCAGTAAGGGTAAAATAGTCTTTTACCTATTTCGAGTCTTGAAAATTTTTAATCCATTTCTAGGACCTTTATACATTTTCAGTGTATACAAAAGCTATTAAAATATGCATAGCTACCTCTAGCTATTCACAAAATTCCCTTACCTCATTTTTCTGTACAGTCTGACCTTTTCACTGATGTCTCGTCACGCAGTCCGATTTGCTTTCAATCCAATCTTCAGAGCTGCTTATAATTATTTATCGGGTCAAAAATCATTCAATTAATTTTATTTCATCATTTCTGAGTTAAATTCAAAGTATTGGGCCCGTTTACAATCTTGGGCCCGATTGCACCTTAATGAGCCTTAATCTACCTTAAGCCCATTTTTCACTTACTATTCACATTATCGAGGCCTATTGGGCTCATTGGGCCCATCGGTATTTATTGTGCCTCGTTCTAAACTCTCAGATTATTTACGATAATTTATCTCAAATTTCAGAATTTAATTCATTTTATACGAAATTAATCCGTAATTTATGCGGTAATTTTCTAACACACATAACTATGCAAATTATCGTAAATAAGGGTTACTTACCCGAGATTCCAAGATAGTACACAAATTGAGGCTGACTCGAGCTCTCATTTGACGTCAATTGTCGAGCTACACAATTACATATTTTTTCGGGTCAATTTTCAGTCGAATATTAATCATATTAAATATTTCAAAATTTAAATCGGTCAATTTCGACCACTTATCGGCTTACCCATAGCTCGATTACATCACTGAAATTTTCTCCAATTTTTTCTCTTTTTCTTTTTCTCTTTTTCTCTTTCTTTTTCTTCTTTTCTGGCTAAACCAGTTCGGTCCGATTCAGCCCGGTTCAGACCAGTTCGGTTCAGCTCGATTCAGTCCAATTCGATTTTCTTCTTCGCCGTTCGGAGCTTCGCCAGTCGGTTCTTCATCGGCTTTCGTCTCCAGCAGGTTCGCGGGACTGTTCGATGCACGGATCTGGCCTCGGTTTCGCCAGCGGTGGTCGAAAAGTGGTCGGTCCGGCCTCTTCTCTCCTCGGTCTTGCTACCGTTTCTCTTTCTCGTCGCTGCCGGCGTTGGCCATCGTTTCTCGGGTCGTTCCCTCCACAAATCGGTTTGTCTTATCCTTAAAAACGTTCGGCTGGGGGCAGGGTTAGCCAGATCGACGTCGATGGCCGTCGATTTCTCTTTTCCCTTTCGGTTCTTCCCCTTCCCCGTTCTCTTCATCGGCGACAGATCCCGGCGCGTGGTGGCTCTCATGATACTCCCACCACGCCGGTCATCCTTCGTCGTGTGCCATTCATCGTCGCTCGTCGCCGGTGTCGCCGTTCAGGGAAGCAGAAAGCACGGGTCACGCGATGGGTTTCACGCGATCGCGCGACCCTATTTCAGTTTTTTTTAATATCTTTTATTTATTTTATTATTATTTTATTCATTAAAATATTATAAAAAATCTCAAAATATCATCAAAATTTTATATTTTATTCATTTAATCCATAAATGAATTTATCTGTCTTATTTCGTCTTTTCGGTATATTTTTTCAATATTTCCGGGATAATTTTTCGATGTGAAAATTTCGATTAATTTCGATAAATTCATATCTTGATCATTTGGACTCAAAATTTAATATTTTCCTCGTTATTGATCCAGATTTCTCAATTTCATATGTTTAATGAAATTTTCTTATCAAATTTATTTCGGATTTCAATCTTTTGACCGTTTTACCCTTGCACGTGTTTGAGACCAAATCAACACAACTTCCCTTCACAAACCCTTTCTCATTTCGTGTTTTAAATCCTTATCTCCATTCTGAATGGTCTGAATCCCATTCATTTAATCTGTGACCATTTCAATCATTCATTTGATCTTTTAAATGCATTCAAGAATTTTTATTCATTCCATTTGCATTTTTCATTCACGTACAACTCTTCTTATGATTCAATTTACATCCAACCATGTTTACATCATATGAAGCATAAGGAATTTCGATAAAAATTGGGCCTTACAACACAGTACTCGGTGTGCGGGTTATAACTGCTATAACGGGAGGGGGTCAGTCCATCACAACTGCCAGCTATCAACTACTCTCCTCCACAACTCCAAAACAACACACAGTACAACGTATACCTGTGGACCCTGCCTCATGGTCGGGGTGCCTGTCATAGGTCTTAGCCCTCATACCATGGAATAATCAATGCCACGTCTCTAAATCCACGTGCAAACCTCTCCAGTGTGACATTCAGTCTACACGAGAAAATCGTTACATTTTTATAACATGTCTATATATCACGTAAAACTACAGTGCGCGTCCTGAGTGTGACTTAAATCCAACACTCCGCTTAAACACTGTATATGCATGTCAAAACATCAAATACTTGTGCGAGAAAACCTCCAACACTAGGTCATGCATAGTTCTCATGTAAAACTCGAGTACGAGCTATTACTCTAGCACTCTATCATGCATAAATCACATAAAACTGAGTACGAGTAATGCTCCAGTACTCTATCCTGTATGTCAGATAAATGTAGTGCGAGTCTCATTCTAGCACTAAGTTATGTGAAAAACATCTGAAATTAAGTGCGAGTTTGTGCTCCAGCACTATTGTTTTCACATAGTTCAGTAGATGGCTCTTTAAAAATATGGATGCTTCAAAACATTAAAATCAGCAATATAAAGTGTGTTTAGTCTACATCAACATTAAAACATTAGCCCATCTACCTACTTTTCTGCTACACAGCAGTAAAACAGTCAAAAACATTGTTTCAATGCTTTTTACAACTTTTCCCAAAAGTTGACTTTTTGCCTAACTAGGGGCAAAATCGTAATTTACCCATAGCAAGTCCCTATAAATATTATTGCTTTTCTCTGACACTCAGACAATTTAAGTGAATGTAAAAGCAGACGAAAATACGTACAGATATCTCTAACTATTCGCAAAAGTCTCTTACCTCGGATCACATTGCGTGACCTCACCTCCTCTGTGCTGCTCAAATCTCGCAATCCGGTCAGCTCTCAATACAACTTCGGAGCCGAAATTATGCGATGGTGCATAAATCGAAGTTCGATTGGCTTACGTTCGAAAGTTATCGTCAAACTGCACAATTTTTATATTAAATTTCGGGTTAATTTTCGATCAAATACAATTCAAATTAAATTTTTCAACAATCAATTCGGTTAATCTGACCGCATATCGGCTTACCCGAAATCTGAGGTATTCCCGGAGATTTTTCTCTCTTTTTTTCTTTTCTTTTTCTTTTTCCTTTTTGTTTTCTTTTTTTCTTTTTCCTTCCCTTTCCGACTACGATGCTGTTTCGGAGCCCTCATCGTCGTCGGTCGTTTCTAATCGTTTCGCTGGTCGCTACCGGTACCAAAAGAAGCGCCTCGGCTAGGGGTCACTCGGCTGGGGTCGATCGGAGCTAAATCACCGTGGATCGTCGACAATCAGCTCGGGTTTCTCTCAAATTTCCTTTCGCCGATTCGCAGTCATCGGCGCGCGTCGCCTGTACCAGTAGGTTCGCACGTGGTCCTCTCTCTTCTCTGACCCTCGCCTGACCTCGTCGATCGCTGGTGGTTCGTCGGAGTTCTCGGGTCTTCCTCGAGTTCGCCTGTGTTTTCGCTTCACTGTTTTCTTTCCTTTTCTGTTTTCAGATTTCACGATTTTTTTTATAATTTATTTTATTATTATTTTAATCATTTAAAATACTTTAAAAATCTAAAATATCTTCAAAAAATCTTATTTTATTCATTTAATCAATAAATAAATTTATCAGTCTTATTTTTTCTTTTCGGTATATTTTTTCAATATTTTTGAGATAATTTTTCGAGGTGAAAATTCTGATTAATTCCAATAAATTCATATCTTAATCAATTGGACTTGAAATTCAACATTTTCTTCGTTTTTTATCAAGATTTCTCAAATCCATATTTGTAATGAAAATTTCTTATTGATTTATACCGGATTTTGGTCTTTTGATCGTTTTACCCTTCAACGTGTTCGGGACCAAATTGAACCGACTTTCCTTCTTAAACCCACTATCTTTTCTTATTTTAAATTCTTATTTTCAGTCAACTTGATTTCGATCCCTTTTTAGCTTGGCCTATGACCATCTCGGCCCTTATTTGGCTTTTATGTAGCTTACACGTATTTTTATTCTTTAATTGTCAATTGCATGATAGTAAATATTCTTCTTATGATTCAACCATGAAAATAAAGTGTTCATACACATAGGAATCATAAAGAACAAGCTACATACATAATTGAAAACACGGGTCTGACAACCAGTCATTCTCCTAAGTTTGAAGGTATCAAGTCATCTCTTTATCAAAGCTACCTTAAAGCCAAGAAATCTACAAGAGGACAACAAGTCATAAACCATTCTCTCAATGATCGACTAAGTCGCTACAAGCTTGCGAGGAACCACAAACGTTCTGTAAGACCCGAATTTAATTAAAATACGAAAACTAAATAAGAAAAGATAGAGGAAGTATGAAGGAAGTCGGGTTAAATTAATCCCGAACACGTGTAAGGGCAAAACGGTCAAAAGATCGAAAGCCGGAGTAAAATCGATAAAGAAAATTAATTAAAATATGGATTTAAGAAATCTTGGTCAATAAAAGTGAAATAAAATTATTTCGGATTAAATTGATCAAGATATTAATTTATGAAAATTAATCGGGATTAATCGGGATTTTTAGTTCGGAAAAATAATCCCGAAAATAATCGAAAAATATGCCGAAAGGTCACCCGGGACAATATCCCAAAAATACGGAGAAATTATACCCGAAAAAGGATTAAAAATAAATTAAATAAAATTAAATTAGTTAAATTAGAATAAAATAATAATTTTGTAGATGTTTTGAGGTATTTAATATATTTTAAATGAATAGTAAAATAATTAAAATAAATAAAAATAAAAATAATAAAATTGATAAAATAGAAGAAAAAAAAAAAAGTAATTGAAACAAAAAAAAAAAAAAAGAAACAGAATTGGAAAACCATCGGGGAGAGAGAAAGAAGCAGAGAAGCTGAAGACGAAGCAAAACGGAAGCAGAGGCCCGACCCCGTCGGCGGCCAGGGACCCCAGGCGAGGGCCGGCGAGGATGGCCCGACCTCAGGCAACTTATCAGCGGCGACGACGCGCCGTGGGGACGCCGGAATCCGGCGGAAATTGGAGGAGAAGCCCGCGGGAAAGAGAGGGCTACCGGCGGCGAACGGCGGCGATCCAGGCGAAACCAAGGCCCGATTTGGAGAGCCCAGTCGACGGCGGTGCTTTTGGCACCGGTGGCACTCAACGAGACGGCCGGAATCGGCGGCGACGGCCAAGGGAAGAGAATGGGTCCGACGGCGAGGAGAGAAGAGGCCGGACCGACGGCATTCCGGCGGCCTTGGGCGAATCCGAGCCCAGATTCGAGGTGCGGACGGCCTTGCGGAGCGTTTGGCGGTGGAAGCCGGCGGAGAACCGGCCGGCAAGGTGGCGAACCGGCGGTGAACCGGCCGAACCGGAGAAAAACCGGCGGTCTGACCGGTCCGAACCGGACTGAACCGGTTCAGCCAAAAAGAGGGGAAAAAGGGAGAAAAAGGGAAAAGGAAAAAGAGGAAAAAATTGGGGAAAATTCCGGTGATGCAATCGAGCTTCGGGTAAGTCGATAAGCGGTCAAATTGACCGATTTAAATTTGAAATATTTTATTTAATTAATTTTGGGCTGAGAACTTACCCGGAAAAATTGTGGAATTGTGTAGCTCGACGATTGGCATCCACCGAGGGCTCGAGACAGCCTCGATTTGCGGACTAGCATGGAATCTCGGGTAAGTGACCCCTATTTACGACAATTTCCTCGTTATGCGTGATATTGATTAAATTTACGCATAAATTGAATTAATTTATGGAAATTTAGATTAATTGTCGTAAATATTAAATTTAGCTATTCGAGAATTAGAACGAGGCTCAACAAATTATTGATGGGCCCAATGAGCCCAATAGGCCTCGATAAAGAGAAAATTAAGTGGAAAACGGGCTTAAGGCCGATTAAGGCCCATTAAGGTGCAATCGGGCCCAATAGGGGTAAACGGGCCCAATGATTTAAATTAAGCCCAGAAAAGATTAAGTACAATTAAATCATAATATCTGACCTGAGGAATATTAATACGCAGTTCCGGGCATTGGATTGGAAACATATCGGACTGCGCGATGGGACTACATTGGAAAAGAGAAAGGTCAGACTCGACGAGAATCGAGGTAAGGGAATTCTGCGGACTGCTAGAGGTAACAGTACGCAATTTTAAATTCATATGCAGTCCTTTAAAATATCCTGAAGGGTCTAGAGGTCAAATAATAATTTTAGTGCCCCGAATGGGCAAATTACTAAAATACCCTTGTTAAGGGTAAAATTCTAAAAATCTAGGAAAAATTGGGAGGAGCAAGGACAAGAGGTTCCTGCTCGTTCTGGAGATATTTCAACGCATGCATGAGTAGGCTGGCTCGCCTTGAAAGAAAGTGCACCGCATTGCATACTTTCAACGTGAAATTGATTTGAAAACTGTTTTGAGTAAATAGAGCCGCCTACGTGTTTTATTGACATATGACGTGCTAGAGCTCAGCTCGCACGGTAATTTCGATTTGTGTGATGCATGCATTAGTGCTGGAGCGAGAGCTCGCACTAGAGTTTTACATGCATAGGTGCTAGAGTATAACTCGCACCAGATTTCACATGCTCTTTCGTGACACGGTGCTAGAGTCTGACTCGCACCATATTTTTACATGATTTTCGAGACAGGGTGCTGGAGTTTAACCCGCACCAGTATTTATAAAATTTTCATGTGATTTATAATATACAGAGTGCTGAGCTTAGCTCGCACTAGTTTTACCGGATTTGTGGAGTACCGCTGTCTGCCCTTGGAGTCAGCCAAAAGGCCCAACAGGCTCAAGAGACCTCTTAGGTGGGGGTGTGAGTGAGGGATGAGGTTGGCGGCCTTGTGGGGATGTAAGCGGGCTCTGCCAGTTGACGTGTTTTGATGAGAGTGCTGAGCATCGCTCACACAGATTTTATGAGAACATGCGATGAGCCGTGCTTGGAGCATCGGGTAGACTGTGTGTCACCGATTTAATAGGCTCGCACGTGCGTTTTGAGACATGGCATGAGTATTGAGAAACAAACCTCTGTGGGAAGCAGGCCAATTGGGCCGGAGTACCTAGAGATATTACATGGGTTCATGGAGTACGATGTACCGTGCAAGTAGCATGGAGTACGATGTACCGTGTTGTATCTTCGGATACGGCATCTCCGGATGCAGCATCTTCGGATGCCGGGGATCGGATAAGACTGACGGGATGGACTGACCCACCTCCCGGGCGGTTCCCGATCATGGTGAGAACCCGCACACTAGGATCCGTGTAGCTGAGGAACTCACGAGGACAGATGTGGCCATAGTCCTAGTTATTTACCTATATACAGACGTTGCCTAGTCTCGCATGTTGATGATTTCTATAATGATTTAAACTGGGTTTTAAAACTAAATTGCATGATGGTATTTCCATGCTTTTCAAAACCCACGTGTGATGTAAATGTTTTCATGATTTTGTGTGAGTCAGGATCACCCGCAGGAGGGGTCGAGTCCTGACTTTATTGTCAAAATCTTAATTGAGAAAGAAATGATTTATGATAATTGCATGTCGATTTTTCGTGCAAATGTATTTTACATATCATCATAATGCATAGCATTGTTTTAAAATGTGTGGAGAAAGGGTGGTTTATGCATGGCACTACGTTCATGTAGGTAGTATGGTTACCTACTTGTTCGTAGGATTGCCTTACTGAGCTTGATGTGCTCACCCCTTTCATTTTCTCCCACAGATGATCCCCAGTTGAAGTTGAGGCGACTCAGTACTGCATTCCGGATATCCGCTGCTGCCCATCAACATAAGGTATATACACTTGTACTTATTGTATCTACATAAGCATAGCACAGTAACATGATTGTAAGTAACTTTAGGGGATGTATAAATAATATAACAATTATAAATGACTGGAGAAGAAATAAGTACTAGGGTAGATGTATGGTGGGACTGGCATTGACGCACAGCCCAATTAGTAGTGGAGTGTTGGTCACGATTCGAGGACAGGTAAGAATTAAGTAAGAAAATAAACAAAAACGCGAAAAAATTCACTCTGATTTTTGGATAGTTGGGTCGTGACAATTATTTTGGTATCAGAGCGTAATTGGTCTGATGTGTGTCAGTGTCAGAAGTTAAGAATTACATCCCCGTGTTACTGTGCTTAGTTAGATACAATAGTGTATATCGAGATGGGCTTGACTAAGAAATGGTTGAGAATGCAGGAATGCCTAATATGAGTCGCGCTAAATGAGATAGTGCACGAGGCAGAGGTCGTAGAGGTAGACCTGAGTCTGCTAAGTCGTGCTGAGTTTGGCTATGAAAATCAGTATGAGATTGAAATAGAGGCGAATGTTGAGCATGCCTCACAGAGTCCGACAGAGAGATCGGACAGTATTGAGACACGCTTCGCGAGATTGGAGCGGAGTGTGGAGATTATTTTGAGGAGCTAATTACTCAGATTATGTACGAGATCAGAGGGCGCAGCGGAGCATTGGTGAAAACCCGCTCGACCCATCTTAAGAGCTGATATGAGAAATGATTATGGATGTATTCCGGTGACAGGATATCCTGGACATGATTTAAAGGAAATTTTGGATTAAAGTCCTTACTCTGACCCAGAGGATTTAATTTATTGACGAGTATGGAGACTCGATTATATTCTGGGCAGATATTACCTCGACACTATGAAAAGTGACAGTCGAGATGTCTAAAAGTTTATGGAAGGGCTCAGATTTTCAATTAGAGTCCGATTGGCCCGTGAGATATTACCTATACCGAGGCAGTGCACAGATTTACAGTTGGGTAAATAAGAACATGAATTGCACGCCTCTGAGACTTGGAAAGGTAGTGAGGGCCGAGATAGAGACAGAAAGAAAAGCGAGAAATGACAAGGATGTCAAAAATGGGAAAATTGGTAATTGGTAAAAGATCTGATGTAACGAGTTATGGGCTAAGATAATTGGTAAGGCCCTAGTGCATCTAATTTTGGGCACTCTTGTGGGCATTGTGATTGGAGGACCCCGACCTGCTACGAAGCAGAGTAGCAGTGTCATTACTGTGGAATGTGTGGTGGATACCACAGAAGGAGCGTCTATACCTACACGGTATTGATGAAAATGGTCGTTAAGTGTGGTATGATGGACCATTGATTTTGATTACACAGAGTTGGGCGAAATCGCCCCACAAAAAAGTAAAGAGACAGAGAAAAATTTCGTTGTTATAGTTGTAACGAAGAGGGAGGACATAGCCGAAAAGAAAAAGGAAAGTAGGCTGTTGGACGAAGGCGAGAGGATGTCTTGGACCAGGACACTATTGATGTTTCATGGATGTGGTGTAAGATACCACACTTGTTATGAATAACGAAGTACATATGTTCATTGATCCTGGTGCCACACATTTATTCATACCGCCTTCATTCACATATAAGTGAGTAAAAGGCACGAATGCCTACATCATTGGGCAAATACAGATAAATGAGTACCCCAATAGAGGAGGATTAATTAACGGAATATGGCTATGGAGATTTTAAGTTGAAAACAGGGGTGAAAACATCCCTGAAAAGTATATTGTAAGTGTTGACAGGTGATAAAAAGGGATGCAACAGTTGAAATTAAAGGAGAAAAGGATTGTACTCACGAAATGAATAATGACAAGAGTTTCGTTATAATTGATACGCAAAGGAGAAGATCTTCGAGATAAGATAGATCCTAAGTACAAGATGTATTGGAGTAGAGATATATGCTAGATAAGGAATACCCTTAATATACGAAGTCATTAGGATTAATGCAATTAGTAGCGAATACAAATTATAACCAAGGACAAGATGGGTATAACCATAACCAGTAGTTGTGGTTAAGTCTGAAGGCTAATAAAGGTATTTCAAAATACCTCCCCGCCTGAAGACTTGACAGCGTCTAAAAATATATATAACCTGTAACGGGAAATCGATCGTCGAAATAAATACCTTTAGCATTAGGATACCATTACTAAGACAATAAGAATATTAAAATTCGACAAATCATAAAGGTTAACATAGTAAAAATTTAACAAGAGCCGTTAAGATAAGAAAAGGAAATGACGCAGGTTAGTACCTGAAAACGTAAGCGATTTCGAAGGATCTTGTACGCTTATGCATAGATAAGTCAAGGATTATATCGATTTGTAATCAGCAGTATCGATGATATGTTGGGTGTAGTTAAAGTCTAGGGCAGATTGTAAGCAATAATTGGAAGATGACTTTTACAGATGGATTGCTGCGAGTTCTAAGAGGATATACCTTATTGACACGTTTAACTAAGAAACGTGGTCTTGAATAAGATGATAAATAAGATGATAGATGTGACATGGATTTTGGTGTAATGAAGTATGAACTGACCACCGTGATTAATTTCACCATACCCAACAGCTCAAGAGGTTCTCAGTGAATATGGATACCTCAAAATTATGAAGGAGCTGTGTATTGATGTATAATGGGAAGATAGTCAAGTATGGAGTCAGACAACTCATTGATCATGAAATAAACTATCTGACCCATGATTGAAAGTTGGCGACAGTATTTGTACCGAGGATATGGTACTATTATGTACAGGGTGAGGAATTATGGATATGCACTGATCATAGAGCCCGAGTATCTGTTTTCACAGAAAGGGGCGAATATGAAAATACATATTGGGTTAGAGCTTCTGAGAGATTTTGATTTATGAGAATTGTACCACCCAAGAAAGGCGAATGTGATGACTGATGCCTTGAGCAGAAAGAGCCTCGGGATGGTACCACATATGATGGTCAGGGAGCGTGAGCTGCTAGATGCAGTTGTGGACCTCAGTATTGATGTGATCCCTTCTGAGGATGACAGTGATTGTGTGACAGCTAGCCTGATGACTAGTACCGGATGAGAGTGCCCGGATTTGCCAGGCTTAGCGTGATGATCGACCGGATGTCGATAGTTTGGGTCTGATTCAGAAGGGTACAGTGATAGAGTTCACAGTGGGTGATAATGAGTTACTGAGGATTCAGAGACAGTATGAGTGCTCCCCAGGACCACAGTTGATGAGATAGTGATATTGTCAGAAGCTCACTCTTCGGGATATACAGTGCATGCGGAAGGTAATAATAATATATATTAAAATCTCAAAAGGGGTATGGGTG
This sequence comes from Firmiana major, assembly GCA_033439115.1. Taxonomy (NCBI): domain Eukaryota; kingdom Viridiplantae; phylum Streptophyta; class Magnoliopsida; order Malvales; family Malvaceae; genus Firmiana; species Firmiana major. Next base: position 6,581,114 of record CM065908.1, on the reverse strand, counting down.
GTCAGATGTGAAAAGAGATATTGGTGGAGATTGTAGAAAAGTGCCTAGTGTGTCAGCAGAGTAAGGTAGAGTATTAAAAGTCTGCAGAGTTATTGCAGCACCTACCTATATCGACACGGCACGAAAAACGAGAGTAAGTCTCCATGAATGTCGTGATGGGTTATAGGGGACCCGGATAAATCAGGAGACTAGTTGGATGGTAGTCGATAGAGTGACTAAGTCCACCCACCTTCTAGTTATGAACTCCCCAGATACTCAGAGTGTGTATGAGGATTCAAGTATAAGGAAGATTGTGGAACATTATGTAGCGTTCCAGTGAGCATGGTATCATATAGGGATTCCCGTTTCACCTTCTACTTCAGAGAATATTTTTAGGAAGCTATGGGAACCCGACTGAGTATTAGCACAGCTTTCCATCCTCAGACAGATGATCAGTCAGAGAGGACTGTATAAGTTCTGGAGGATCCGATGAAAGCGTGTGCCATTGATTTTATAAGCTCCTGGAATGATCAGTTGATTTCTAATTGAAGTCGCCAATAACGATAATTGGCAATTGAGTATCGGGATAACAAGATATGAGACCGTGTATGGCTGTAGGGGTTGTTCCCCAAATTTGGATAAGAAAAAGTGGGTGACAGATATAATTATTTTGACTTTGGATAATAAGTCTCTGAGGATGTTTAGTTAAGGATGAGAGATTAAGAACACCTCAGAGCAGATAGACAAGTATTGAAATTCACCTTTGGTGAAGTAGTATGGTTGAAAGTTACTCGTCATAAGAGAGTAAGGACATAGCGAACTTTTGGAAGAAGGTAAATTGAGTCGCGCTGGATGGAATATTTTGAGAGATTGGACAAGTGGGAGATAAGACCTGTAGGTTGTGGTTATCACTTGAATAAACAGGCACCCACAATGTGTCCCACTTTTGATGATTCGGCAATACTATCCAGATCCAGCAGAGGTGACAGGATATGAACTCCAAAAGTTCAATTTAATGAAAATACAAGTATATCGAAGAAGTTGATTCGGGTATTATACAGGAAAGAGAAAGTATTGGGGTTTAAGATAATCTCCCTAATTAAGTCCTTTGGTAGTAATACACTCCGGAGAAGGTCACATAAGAATTTAAGAGCATGATACGATTGATGTACCCGGAGTTGTATATGGACTCATATGAATTGGTTCTAATTTGGAGGACCAAATTCCTTAAGTGGGGGAGAATTGTAAGACCCGAATTTAATTAAAATACGAAAACTAAATAAGAAAAGATAGAGGAAGTATGAAGGAAGTCGGGTTAAATTAATCCCGAACACGTGTAAGGGCAAAACGGTCAAAAGACCGAAAGCCGGAGTAAAATCGATAAAGAAAATTAATTAAAATATGGATTTAAGAAATCTTGGTCAATAAAAGTGAAATAAAATTATTTCGGATTAAATTGATCAAGATATTAATTTATGAAAATTAATCGGGATTAATCGGGATTTTTAGTTCGGAAAAATAATCCCGAAAATAATCGAAAAATATGCCGAAAGGTCACCCGGGACAATATCCCAAAAATACGGAGAAATTATACCCGAAAAAGGATTAAAAATAAATTAAATAAAATTAAATTAGTTAAATTAGAATAAAATAATAATTTTGTAGATGTTTTGAGGTATTTAATATATTTTAAATGAATAGTAAAATAATTAAAATAAATAAAAATAAAAATAATAAAATTGATAAAATAGAAGAAAAAAAAAAAAGTAATTGAAACAAAAAAAAAAAAAAAGAAACAGAATTGGAAAACCATCGGGGAGAGAGAAAGAAGCAGAGAAGCTGAAGACGAAGCAAAACGGAAGCAGAGGCCCGACCCCGTCGGCGGCCAGGGACCCCAGGCGAGGGCCGGCGAGGATGGCCCGACCTCAGGCAACTTATCAGCGGCGACGACGCGCCGTGGGGACGTCGGAATCCGGCGGAAATTGGAGGAGAAGCCCGCGGGAAAGAGAGGGCTACCGGCGGCGAACGGCGGCGATCCAGGCGAAACCAAGGCCCGATTTGGAGAGCCCAGTCGACGGCGGTGCTTTTGGCACCGGTGGCACTCAACGAGACGGCCGGAATCGGCGGCGACGGCCAAGGGAAGAGAATGGGTCCGACGGCGAGGAGAGAAGAGGCCGGACCGACGGCATTCCGGCGGCCTTGGGCGAATCCGAGCCCAGATTCGAGGTGCGGACGGCCTTGCGGAGCGTTTGGCGGTGGAAGCCGGCGGAGAACCGGCCGGCAAGGTGGCGAACCGGCGGTGAACCGGCCGAACCGGAGAAAAATCGGCGGTCTGACCGGTCCGAACCGGACTGAACCGGTTCAGCCAAAAAGAGGGGAAAAAGGGAGAAAAAGGGAAAAGGAAAAAGAGGAAAAAATTGGGGAAAATTCCGGTGATGCAATCGAGCTTCGGGTAAGTCGATAAGCGGTCAAATTGACCGATTTAAATTTGGAATATTTTATTTAATTAATTTTGGGCTGAGAACTTACCCGGAAAAATTGTGGAATTGTGTAGCTCGACGATTGGCATCCACCGAGGGCTCGAGACAGCCTCGATTTGCGGACTAGCATGGAATCTCGGGTAAGTGACCCCTATTTACGACAATTTCCTCGTTATGCGTGATATTGATTAAATTTACGCATAAATTGAATTAATTTATGGAAATTTAGATTAATTGTCGTAAATATTAAATTTAGCTATTCGAGAATTAGAACGAGGCTCAACAAATTATTGATGGGCCCAATGAGCCCAATAGGCCTCGATAAAGAGAAAATTAAGTGGAAAACGGGCTTAAGGCCGATTAAGGCCCATTAAGGTGCAATCGGGCCCAATAGGGGTAAACGGGCCCAATGATTTAAATTAAGCCCAGAAAAGATTAAGTACAATTAAATCATAATATCTGACCTGAGGAATATTAATACGCAGTTCCGGGCATTGGATTGGAAACATATCGGACTGCGCGATGGGACTACATTGGAAAAGAGAAAGGTCAGACTCGACGAGAATCGAGGTAAGGGAATTCTGCGGACTGCTAGAGGTAACAGTACGCAATTTTAAATTCATATGCAGTCCTTTAAAATATCCTGAAGGGTCTAGAGGTCAAATAATAATTTTAGTGCCCCGAATGGGCAAATTACTAAAATACCCTTGTTAAGGGTAAAATTCTAAAAATCTAGGAAAAATTGGGAGGAGCAAGGACAAGAGGTTCCTGCTCGTTCTGGAGATATTTCAACGCATGCATGAGTAGGCTGGCTCGCCTTGAAAGAAAGTGCACCGCATTGCATACTTTCAACGTGAAATTGATTTGAAAACTGTTTTGAGTAAATAGAGCCGCCTACGTGTTTTATTGACATATGACGTGCTAGAGCTCAGCTCGCACGGTAATTTCGATTTGTGTGATGCATGCATTAGTGCTGGAGCGAGAGCTCGCACTAGAGTTTTACATGCATAGGTGCTAGAGTATAACTCGCACCAGATTTCACATGCTCTTTCGTGACACGGTGCTAGAGTCTGACTCGCACCATATTTTTACATGATTTTCGAGACAGGGTGCTGGAGTTTAACCCGCACCAGTATTTATAAAATTTTCATGTGATTTATAATATACAGAGTGCTGAGCTTAGCTCGCACTAGTTTTACCGGATTTGTGGAGTACCGCTGTCTGCCCTTGGAGTCAGCCAAAAGGCCCAACAGGCTCAAGAGACCTCTTAGGTGGGGGTGTGAGTGAGGGATGAGGTTGGCGGCCTTGTGGGGATGTAAGCGGGCTCTGCCAGTTGACGTGTTTTGATGAGAGTGCTGAGCATCGCTCACACAGATTTTATGAGAACATGCGATGAGCCGTGCTTGGAGCATCGGGTAGACTGTGTGTCACCGATTTAATAGGCTCGCACGTGCGTTTTGAGACATGGCATGAATATTGAGAAACAAACCTCTGTGGGAAGCAGGCCAATTGGGCCGGAGTACCTAGAGATATTACATGGGTTCATGGAGTACGATGTACCGTGCAAGTAGCATGGAGTACGATGTACCGTGTTGTATCTTCGGATACGGCATCTCCGGATGCAGCATCTTCGGATGCCGGGGATCGGATAAGACTGACGGGATGGACTGACCCACCTCCCGGGCGGTTCCCGATCATGGTGAGAACCCGCACACTAGGATCCGTGTAGCTGAGGAACTCACGAGGACAGATGTGGCCATAGTCCTAGTTATTTACCTATATACAGACGTTGCCTAGTCTCGCATGTTGATGATTTCTATGATGATTTAAACTGGGTTTTAAAACTAAATTGCATGATGGTATTTCCATGCTTTTCAAAACCCACGTGTGATGTAAATGTTTTCATGATTTTGTGTGAGTCAGGATCACCCGCAGGAGGGGTCGAGTCCTGACTTTATTGTCAAAATCTTAATTGAGAAAGAAATGATTTATGATAATTGCATGTCGATTTTTCGTGCAAATGTATTTTACATATCATCATAATGCATAGCATTGTTTTAAAATGTGTGGAGAAAGGGTGGTTTATGCATGGCACTACGTTCATGTAGGTAGTATGGTTACCTACTTGTTCGTAGGATTGCCTTACTGAGCTTGATGTGCTCACCCCTTTCATTTTCTCCCACAGATGATCCCCAGTTGAAGTTGAGGCGACTCAGTACTGCATTCCGGATATCCGCTGCTGCCCATCAACATAAGGTATATACACTTGTACTTATTGTATCTACATAAGCATAGCACAGTAACATGATTGTAAGTAACTTTAGGGGATGTATAAATAATATAACAATTATAAATGACTGGAGAAGAAATAAGTACTAGGGTAGATGTATGGTGGGACTGGCATTGACGCACAGCCCAATTAGTAGTGGAGTGTTGGTCACGATTCGAGGACAGGTAAGAATTAAGTAAGAAAATAAACAAAAACGCGAAAAAATTCACTCTGATTTTTGGATAGTTGGGTCGTGACACGTTCGTCTATTCCTCCCAGTAACTATTCCTTTTTATTTCGTTAAGATTAAGCGTTAAGTCCTCGACAAGTTTATTTCATTCTAAGGAGATTGAATCAGAGAATCATTTTCTTATATAAAATATAAACACAGATTTGTACCCCTTACATATAAAAAAATTGAATTTTGTTACCAGTTTGTGTTCTAAAATTTTTAGATGCGAAATTTGTGTATGCAACAATCATGTGCAAAATAAAAAGAAGTAGATGCATATAAACAATATCATAATATATAATACAAATATAATTAATAACTTGCCTATTATACTATATAAACTTTTTCGTCCTTCCTTAACCCTTCTAATTGATCTAGTTCAATTCATTATTCATATTATTTGATCTCTTGTTACTTGTTTCCCTAAAAGTCTTATGTTTTAATTGATTATGTTTGAAAATTTAATTGTAGTTGAAGAAATGCTAGGTACTGTTCTTTTATCTACAGAGTGATCAAGTTGATGTTTGATCTAAAGCTAAACTTTTTAGTTACTGCTTTTTGGTGATAAAGTTTAAGGGATAATTTTTGCATCACCTTTGCACATTGTTATTGTATATCTTTATTCAAAACGATTGATGTTATGAAAATGTAATATTTGATTAATTAATGTTATTGGTTTTTAGAGTTGTTCAATGACATATGGATGATAAAAATAGATTTTTGTTGATTATTTTCATTTTTTTAATTGTTATAATTTGTGTAATTAAATTATTCGTTAATTATTTATACATAACAGAAAAAAAAGATTACACTTTTAAATAAAAAATATAGTCTAATTAATAAAAGAAATGACAACAGTTTTTCCTTAATCGTAGTCTTATATTCATAATTGTAACCGTAGTCTAATATCATATATTATACTATGAATGTAACTGTAGTATAATATGATGATTATACGATGATAATAACTATAGTCTAATATCATAATTAGACTACATGAGAAGAAATTATATTTTATGAAACTTGAGAAAAAAACTACGCTAGAATATGCTATAATTGAAAAAAACTGTAATCTTTTGTCATAGAGTATGGTTTTTAAACGTAGTGTTTGAAGTTTTTTTAGTAGTGTACAATTTATATTATCTTAATTTGACTATTAAGTTTTATGCTCTATTCATGTAGATCATGTATGACAAATTTCAAGTTAATCGAAAATTTTTAACTATTAGTTTAATATAAATAAAATTTCAACTGTTAATATATATTGAATATGTTATTCTCAATCTTACTAACAAAGATATAAGATCGACTTGAAACTTTACATGCATAACATATACGAATATTTTGTTAAATCCAACGGTTGATTTATAAAAATATTAATCATAAATGAAGTTATAACAATCTTATAAAACAATTTGTTTTAAACTTGTGTAATTTGATTCCTCCTTTTTCTCTCTCTATATGTATAATATAGGATGTAAAAGTGTGAAAAGCTAAATTGGTTTTGTACTAGTGTAAATAGATCATTCTTCATATATATAATTTAGTTTTACACATTTTCATATTTTTTTTCTACAATTTATATATTTTTAATTTGATCGTTAAATTTTATATTCTATTTACGTAAATAATGTACGCTTAATTTTAAGTGAATCATAGATGTCTAACTATTTGTTCCATAATAATAACATTTTAGGAGTTAATATATTGAAGAATATGTTATTTTTAATCAAAATGATAGAGATATTTAATTGACTTGAAACTTTATATATATAACATATACAAGTAGTTTATTAAATTAAATCAATTAGTTTAGAAAAATATAATTCCAATATGAAATTATAAAATCATATAAAATAATTTATTTTATACTTGTGTAACTAGATCCCTACATTCTCTCTATTTGTACACACTTTTTTAGCATGATTAAGGGGAAGCACAATTCTAAATCAGAAAAGTGAGCTTCATATCTCCTATTAAAGCTGCTTTGAATATATTAAAGTGGAGGCCATAACCTAATCATACATCTATTCTTCTTGTTGCCCTCATAGGTGAGAGAAATTAAACAAAAGAAGCTTCAATGAACCTTCCCTATGGAATCACTGTAATTAGAATTTAGTTTAGTCTCTGCAAAAAACCTCACAAAGACAACACCAAGAACATATATCTTTATTTTATGTCTGATCAACAAATGAGGCTAACTCCGAATCTTTACCAAGATGCCACTGTCTGGCAGGCTTTCGAAGCCAATACTGTCATGGGGAGCCAGACAAATTACCTGAAATGCTAGGAAATTCAAGCCGCAGCTCGTTCAATATTTTAACAGGTTAAGCATTTGCTTATTATAATTTATATATACCCTAAATAACCTACAATTATTAAATTTTTTTATGTCATAGTATCAGTAAAGGTCAGAGAAGATTCCCAGGAAACAAACTCATTGCAAGCCAGTTAATTAGCAGCGTGTTTGAACACCGAGTCTTTTTTTTTCTTCAATCACAATCCATACCGACAAACTGTTGCTATAGAAAGAAACTTCCTTCCGTGTGTGGTAAGATAACAAAATTGAGTGGTTTTAATATTACTTTTATAGTATAAATGTATAAATATATTTCTGATGGGAGCACCAGGGGGAGGTGGGTGAGGGGTAGGAGGTATCTGCACTGCGGTTTGGAGATATGAAATTGATTGTATCTCTACTCTTAATCTTCTTCAACCCCTTTACATGACAAGAACTACAACGAAATGAAAAGAATAAGAGACAGAAAGCGAAAGAAAATTGAACATAGGTGCCCGTGCACGAGGGAAGCAACTACTGATCATCTCTACTCTATCAAATCAATTAATGGACGCTATTAGAGAATCGAAGTTTCGGTATATTTAGGTAGTTGGGGTGAGATTAGTGTAAAATGGTAATATGTTTAGATATAATAATAGTGATAATGGTGAGATGAATGTAATAAAAAGAAAAAATGATAATTAAAGATATTATATTAAAATAAATAAAAAAATAAAGAGAAATTTCAAAAATACGGCAAAGTGAAAATTTTATCATGTTACAGCATTTTCACCGGTGAGCCACCAAACTTATCCTTAGCAATCCAAATTGATATCATGTAATGTAAAGATATGTAATCATTTTCATTTCGTTGAGTCAAAAAATTTTTACTAACGATGTATAAAATAATTATTTATATTAAATTGACATAATTTCAACATATTCATAAAAATTAATTATTCATATTAAATTTACATAATTTTAACGTATTCATAAAATATCAGTATTGGGTTGGGATATATGTATCAATTTATGTAATTTCAACGTTCAGAGCAATAAAAAATATCAGTATTGGGTTGAGGAATGGGATGCTGTCCGAAACATAGTTTTGATGGAAGTAAACTTTAACCTGGACCAGTCAAAATTGAATTAGATATTCTTAAATTCCGTTAAATATCAATATGGCTTTGCCAGATTTTTCACTAGCTCAAAAATCTACTTGGTGAAAGTTTCGGCTGATAACCATAGGTTCAGCTCCAGGGCTTCAAAGAATGGCGCCTCTGTTTTCTTCTATTCCCCAATGGTGGATATGGTGCTTCTTCTTCTCCTTGCTCTGCATTCTTTTTAGAGGCAGATCATGCTTACTTTTAGGTTAGTTTAGATGAGTGTTAAGTTTGGTTTCTATTAATTAAAAAAATAATCATTAAAATACATATGTTTAATAAAATAATAAAGAATTTAAAAATAAAGGTATAAGAGTAAATTTATTAACTGAAAATTTTGTCTTGTTTGTACACTGACCATTAATATCTGAATTTGCCCAACAGTACTGTCCTGATGAGCATGTGTAGGCCCCTTTAAACCTTGTTTGCGTAGAGACATTTTAGACTGAAATTAAACTAATTAAACTTCGAATTAGGCTCTACAAAAGGTACGAGATTTTTTTAATCACGATTATCTGGCTTTTTTATTTTTTATTTTTTTTTACGCTTTAGTCAAACATGAGATTATGTCTGCAGTTACATCATCTTTTGTACCGATTAAGACAATTTGAAGATAGATTTAATAATTTATATTTACGCTAATATTTATATTGCAAAAAATATTAATTTTATATTAAAATTAGTATTGATATGAAAAATATAAAATTTTATTTTTAATTTTTACAATATTTATATATATATATATATATATATATATAAAATTTTACTTAATTTTAATTCGTATCATCTTCGTATATTTTATATTTTTTATTTATGTTATTCTCATATAATGTAATTATGAGGTTTATTTGAATTTATGCTTTGAAACTATGCTTCATTTTACATCATCTTTAGATAAAAACAAGCATAAACTCTCTCCTGTAACAAGTCATGAAAAGAGAGGGGAGGAAATGTTTACCATGCATTCAGTCCATGGAGATCAAAAGCAAGTGTACTTAAACTAGGCATATATTGAATTCAGCACCAATATTTTTTAGCTGAATAAGATAATGACAGAACACTAACCATAGCAACAAATGAATGAAGAGGAACGCATTGTCTAGATTTTAATATTAACAATTTGCATAAAAAATCTATATATTAGTGGGATAGTTGAGGCCTAACCCACTGTGGCTTAAGATCATGAACGATGATTGGATTTGACGTCTTAATGTAACGGAGAATTCTCTTCTGACTAGCCATGGTGGGGTGGGGGATTGTCTAAATATTCTTGACTTTCATTTATCTTTCTCCCTTTTCCAATTTTGAATCTTTGAATGATGAAAGAATACGTTCAGCTTTGAATCCATGGTCCTTTCAAGAGCCAAGATTTGGATTCCTTAGGCCATGATGCACAAATTGTTGATGGATCAAATTTCCATTGCAATTGCTATTGCCTTTTGAACGAGAAAAGTTGAGCTGAGGATATAGCAAAGGCTTTGAGAAATGATAAGTAATTATAGGTCCTACACCTAGATCTGCTTCATCTGAAATATCCATTAAACAACTCCCAACTTACTCTGCTCTCTTATCTGTATCTATCAATATTCATATTTGTTAAAATGGGAAATTTTTTGTCCTTTGAGTGTCAATTTCCCTTCTCAAACAGTAGACAATTTCCCTCTTCAAACCGAAGACATAATAATTTATGTATATAATTTATATTTGTGACATATAAAATATAAAATTTTATGTTAAAAATCATATCAATACGAAAAATATAAAAATTTAGTTTTAACTTTTATTATACTCATTTGTAATTTTTACTTAATTTTAAATCATGTCATCTTTATAACTTTTATGTATATTATTTTTATATTATATTATCATATCGTGTCTAAGATTATTACGTGTATCAAATAGAAGGTAACCATATCAAGTAAAAGCTATATGTTTCACTCAATCTCAAAGCTGTCACACTATAAAAGTCATAGTCAACTGAAATTGCACATTTTTCAGGATCGAAACACTATTAAATACATAACTAATTGATCAATTATATAAATAAGTCGATGACAGAATGCTGGTTAATTAATTCATTTGCATTTTATACAAAGATTTTGATGAAAAATCTATTAAGTTTTCCAAATGATCACCCATCCAATTGTTTAATTTGAACTTTGTCAACATAAATACAGGGAAAAAAGGGAAAAATCAAAGTAACATAAAGGAGGGATGCATTCTTTACTCGAGCACCACTAGCTAGATATGTGTCTTTGATCAGTACTGTGGGGAAATGGTGGATCCATTAACAAACTGCAAATAAACAACAAATTAAAGCGCAAGTCTTCAGACTCGTATAATTCCTTCTTTCTCTGAAGATTTGATTCGAGACCGTACTTTTTTTTTTTCTTAAATTTCCCATAGTTTTATTTAATAAACACCTAAAGCAACTTGAATGCTTTTTATCGCAGCCATGCGCAGGGTCTAGACATCTTTTGGAAAAAAAATAAAATAATAAGTAGTAGAAGAATAAGTGTTGTACATATAATCTTTGCTTTTTTCTTATTAACAATTATTAAAATTGGCTGGTGCTGAACAACTCAGTTGAAGTTTCTTTGAATCTGCACATCAGACTTTATATGGGTCCATATAAATAAATCAACAACAAAAACCAAGTATTTTTCGATACAAGTGAGGCCAAAGTTTAACAGTTTAAGAGCGATCGGGGAAAAATTTGCAAAAGCTAGGAATCAAATACCATCAGAGTCTATTTGGGTGAAGTTTCAGATTCAAAACGGATGATATTACTATATTCTTATGAATCTAATCTGATTAGATAAATGTTTGTTTACATTTTAATTCTGAGGATCAAAATAGCAATGAATGATATTGGAAGACTTAATTTTTTTCTGCATTAATATTGTATATATATCTTAACTAGCTTGTATCTCGTACAGTTCACAATTTGATTTGATCTATCTTAATATGTGTAGAGACAGAAATTAACATTATTTAATCATTTACATATCTAAAGTATATATAAAATATATTAATACATGCCTGAAGGATAACAACGATAATACAGTTTGCCAACTGCATCTAAATTACAAAAATAAAATTTTGTACTTGATTTGAAAGTATAATAGATGAGCATATATGTATATGTAATAAAGTTAATATGTTGATTGAGTCTTTTTTAAACCTTACGGGCCGGTGGTAGCGAGTTGGTAGTCTTGTCAGATGGAGGATGGTTTGTTACCTTGGGAGTAGGGATTCATCTCTAAGGTGGTTTATGAGTTTTAACAATTCTGTTTTCTCAACTTTATTTCCTTCACTTTCGGTCTAGTTTCGGGAGTTAGAGAAGGGTGAAGTAAAATGGCTTTGGAGTTCGAATGTTTTTGGACTAAACTAAAGCTTACAGAAGACAAGTTGGATGGTATTGAGTCAGATAGCCAGATCATAACCTCAAATGTTGAAAATGAGAAACGATGGATATTGGGGAGGTTACTAACAAAAAAGACATTTTAATAAGGGAATATGACTTTCCACATGGCATGGGAAGCGAGGAGAGCTGCTAGAAGATTTGGACCAAAATAGGAATGCTAATTGCTCTGGAAGCGAGGCTTAATCAACCTCTTATTTTGGTCCCATATTGTCATACACATGAAGGAATAGGGCGCAAATTCAGCAATTCATCTCAAAGAATCTTCAAATGGGTGTAGTAGTCAGTCATTGACATTTTTTTTACCGGAATAAGAAAATTTCCTCTTGTAAATTTGAAATTCTAAAAGAGTCACTTTGTACAAATCTATCATGCAAATCTTTTCGATTATCTTTGATTGTATCTAGTCAGATCACGCTTTGCACTATCGATGGTGAAAGAGAATGAAGCAACCATGAAACAACCATGGTGTTGCATCTTTCCCAACTGGTAAGTGAAGAATCTAACTTGACTGGTGGTTGAATGGTTCCCGATAACAATGATACAATAGAAAGACAAAAGTAGTAGCAAGATCTATCACATATTTCATTATTTCATTAGCCTTTAAATAGGCAATACAACAACTAAAAAATAGGACCACTACTAGACCCACTAACTCCTATAATCACATTTGCTACCAACCACTACTTCACCATGTCTACTACTCCACTACTAAAAGATTAAACCACTACTTCATCATGTCCACTACTCCACTATCAAATTAATTCTTAAAGACTAAGATAACAAAGCAAGTAAATAACAAACTTAGTTAAAAAACATGACTTAATTACATAACAATCCCTCCCATAAATTGAAAGTTTGCAAACATTCAGTTTAATTCAACTTGTCAACGCCAAACAACTTTCTCAGTTTCCGAAATGCATCCAACTTAAGAGGCTTGGTTAAAATGTCAGCTATCTGGTCTTCACTCCTACAGTAAATCAGATTAATGACTCCATCATTCGTGAGATCCCTCAAATAATGATATTTCACATCTATATGCTTGCTTTGCCCATGTAACACAGGATTTTTAGAGAGCTTTATGGCTGAACTGTTGTCACAGTGAATTGTAGTAGATCCTTCATGCTTGAACTGCAGAGCTTCAAGAATTTTGCTCAGTCAAATGGCTTGACATGCACATGAGGTAGTAGCAACAAATTCGAATTCAGTAGTTGATAGTGTAACTATTGGCTGCTTTTTGGAAGACCATGAAATAGCTCCTGAACCCAACATAAAAGCATATCCTGATGTGCTCTTCCTGTCATCTTGGTCCCCTGCAAAATCACTGTCAGAGTAGCCTACTAGGTCCATTCGTTTTCCCTTTTTGTAGAACAAACCAAATTCAGAAGTTCCTCGCAAATTGCGAAGTATCCTTTTGGCAGCTAGTAGATGCACCTCCTTTGGATTCTCCATGTATCTACTAATAAGACTCACATAGTACATTATGTCAGGCCTAGTTGCTGTCAAGTACATTAAACTCCCAACAATTTGCTTATAGAGAGTACTATCAACATTCTTCCCTTCTTGATCCTTAGCTAGCTTCAAACTACATTCTACCGGCGTATTCATAGAATTACAATTCTTCATCCCAAACCTGTCTAAAATCTCTTCCATGTATTTCTTTTGAGAGATACAAAAACCACCAACAGATTGCTCAACTTCAATGCCAAGAAAATAATGCATCAAACCCAAATCAGACGTATCAAATTCTACCATCATAGATCTCTTGAAATCATCAAACATGACGCTATCATTTCCAGTAAATATAAGATCATCAACATATAAGCAAACAATGATCATTTTTCCTCCACCAATTTTAACATAAAGTGTATGCTCGTACAAACATTTTTCAAAATTGTTCTTAAAAAAATAACCATCTATGCGACGATACCAAGCCTGTGGAGCTTCTTTTAGTCCATATAATGCCTTTTTTAATTTATACACTTTATGTTCACTTCCAAACTTAATATAACCAGGAGGTTGATCGATAAATACCCGTTCTTCCAAATCACCATGCAGGAAAGCCGATTTAACATCTAACTGAAAGATAGGCCATGAATTTTGGGCTGCCAATGCAATCACCATTCTGATTGTATCATGCCTTACAACAGGAGCAAAAACCTTTTTATAATCCACACCAAACTCTTGCTTGTATCCTTTAGCTACTAGACGCACCTTATACTTATCAACTTCACCATTCTCTTTTAGCTTTGTCTTATACCCACTTCACACCAATGGACTTTTGCCTTTTTGGAAGCTTTGTCAACTCCCAAGTGTTGCTCCTTTCGATAGCTACAATTTCAGCATCCATCACCTTTCGCCACTTTGATTCTTTAACAGCTTCTTCGAATGTTATGAGATCACAATCAGAAAAAAGAGCAAAATGTGTGAGTGAGTCTTCTTCATCAAAATCAGTTACCTCATAATCCATCATCCATGCAGGTCTTTTTCTTTGTTGTTGAGGCCTTTGTTCTGCAAGTGCTTCATTTATAAACGGACTTAAAGAATTATTTTGAGTGGCTGGCACTGGTTGTTGCACTGTCTCTACATGTTGCTGCCTTTTCTCTTCATCACCATTAAAATCTACTGAAATTTGTTGTTGAACATTGTTCTCGTTCCACGACCAGTTTTTTTGTTCATCAAAGACAACATCGCGACTGATAACAATTTTCTTGGTGATAGGATTGTAAAGTTTATAAGCTTTTGATTGATCACTAACACCAAGAAAAATACATTTTTCACTTTTATCATCTAGCATCTTCCTTTTCTCATATGGAATATGAGCATAAGCAATGCACCCAAAAATTCTGAAATGATAAACTGTTGGTCTTCGTCCGCTCCATGCTTCCTCCGGTGTCATATTTTGAATAGAGAGGGTTGAGCTTCTGTTCAAAACATGAATACTCCAATTTACTACTTCAGGCCAAAGTGTTTTCAAAATATCAGTTCTTGTTAAAAGACTTCGCACCATATTTAGAATTGTGCGATTTTTCCTTTCATAGACTCCATTATGTTGAGGCGTGTATGTTGCTGTAAGTTGACTTTTAATTCCATGAATCTCACAAAAAAATGCAAATTCTTCTGAGTTGAATTCTCTACCACGATCTGTACGAAGAACTTTTATTGGGCATCCAATCTCTTTCTCAACTAGCATTTTATAGCTTTTAAGGGCTATAAAAGCTTCAAATTTCTCTTGCAAAAATAGACCCATGTTTTTCGACTATAATCATCAATGAAGGTGATTATATATCTTTTACCTCCATTGGAAGATGGATTTTTCGATCCGCATAGGTCAGAATGAACCAATTCCAGTTGCCTTTTTGCTCTCCATGATTTACCTTATGGGAATTGATTATGATTTTGTTTACTAACAACACATTCTTCATAGACTTCAAAAGGAGTTGTAATTTAAGGTAGACTAGTCACCATATTTTCTGCTGTAGAACCTTCAATCCACCAAAATTTAGGTGACAATAGCGAAAATGCCATAGCCATGAAGCATCCTTCAATCTTACTGAGAAACATGAGTGAGTGGTGTTGTGGAGATAAAGCAGGAACATACGATTCGCTGTCATGTTAACTTGAGCAATTAAGCCCAACTTTACATCTTGAATCCGACATACTCCATCTTTGATAGAAATCTCATACCCTTTTTCTTGCAACTGACCTACACTAAGCAAATTGGTTTTTAAATCTGGAACAAAAAGAACGTTAGAGATGGTGTGGGTAGAATTTCCTTTAGTTTGAATAGTCACCCTTCCTTTTCCCATAACGTAAACTGTAGAGTTGTCACCAAACTTGACATTATTCTGAAATGATTCGTCTAGATCAGAGAATGCCTTCTTATCTCCACATATGTGGTTGCTGCAGCCGGTATCCAAATACCACATGTTCTGTTTTGTTTCTTCATTCACATGACACGCTAACAAAAGAGACACCTCTTCTTCTTTTTCTGCATAATTAGTTTTCTCTGCACTTTGTCTATTTAAATTAGTTCGACATTTTGACTGATAATGTCCATACCTATGACATTTGTAGCATTCAACATTAGACTTGTCTACTGACTTTGGTCTATGAGATGTTGAGTGGTGACTACCTCGTCCTCGTCCTCTTCCTTGAAAATCACGAAAATGATCATCTTGTTTTTGGGTTCCACGCTCATTACCTCCTCCACCTCTACCTCGAGATTCACTATCTTTAAAATTTTGCTACAAATTTCTACGATCTTTGTTCCAGCGACCCCTGCCTCTTCCTTTGTCTCCTTTGCCAAAATTCAAATTGGTGAAAGCCTTCAAAGCTTGCTCCTCTTTATCCTACTGGTTAATTTTCCTTTCATGAATCAGCAATGAAGTCTGCAATTTATCAATTAAAAGTTCCTCAATGTCATGGGTTTCCTCATTTGAGCAGACAACAAAATTGAATTTTGGAGTCATGGGCCGAAGAATCTTCTCAACGATAGCGATGTCCTCTGTCTTGTCACCATGGATCCGCATTTTGTTAACGATTGCCATCGTCTGTGAAAAATAATCTGTGACTGACTCACTCAATTTCATTCGTAGTGTTTCAAACTCCGAACGAAGTGCTTGAAGCTGCTGCCTCTTTGCCCTTACAGAACCTTGGTATTTCTTCTTCATGGAATCCCAAATGTGCTTGGATGTATCCTTGCAAAGAATGGTTTTCAAGATTGAGCGATCAATTGCTTGGAAAAGATAATTCTTCGCTTTGAGATCCTTCAAACGTTGCCCTCCTAGTTCTGCTCTTCGTGCATCCGTCATTGTCGTGCCAACCACTAGTTCTGCAATTTCATCAGAAACTACTTACCAATACTCCTTAGACCTCAAAAAATTCTCCATCAACATGGTCCAATGATCATAATGACCATCGAAGTAGGGAATAGCTGGTTGAACAAAGTTGTCGGTGACCATCATCTGCTATTGCTGCTGCAAAAATAAAAAATGAGATATGCAACTCTCCTATTCACTCTTAACCAAGCTCTGATACCATTGATAACAATGATATAATAGGAAGACAAAAGTAATAACAAGATCTGTCACACATTTCATTATTCCATTAGCCTTTAAACAGACAATACAATAACTAAAAAATAGGACCACTACTAGACCCACTAACTCCTATAATCACATTTGCTTCCAACCACTACTTCACCATGTCCACTACTCCACTACTAAAAGATTAAACCACTACTTCATCATGTCCACTACTCCACTATCAAATTAATTCCTAAAGACTAGGATAACAAAGCAAGTAAATAACAAACTTAGTTAAAAAACATGACTTAATTACATAACAGTTCCATCGACAAACTGAAGTTTGTTCTTGGAGAGGAGAGCCATCTTCATTGATCTATGCCTTGAATGAAAGTTTGTTCCATTTAAAACAGAAGAAACTAACATCAGTGAAGGACTTTCATTCGCATGAAGATAGTATCAGCTGGAAACATCATTGGAATTAATTTCATAAGGCATCGTTGTCAAGAAAGGAAAAAGAATGTTGTTTGGTTGTCAAGAAAATGAAAGATAATCACATAAATTTTGAAAGCTCTAACACCATAACAGATTTGTAAATGAAGAATAAAATTTGTGTATTGTATTTAGTGAATGAAGAAAGTAAAATATATAGTATTTATAGAGCTTAATTTGTTGAGCTTTGTTTAACAACCTGCTAACCACCTTAACTGCTACTAACAACCTTCTAACTTTTATAACAAACTTGTTACAATCTAACTACCATAAATACATTTTTATCTTTTACTCTTCTATTATCATCTTACATTATTGCAGGTGCTGCTATCTTGTTTCTGTATAGCTACTGTGGCTACATATGTTGTTGCTGATGTGGTTGTATTTGTTGCTACTATTACACCTCACTAGCTGGAGCATAAAGTTTTGTAGGCCTAACTTGGACTTATAATGCAAGAAGTTATTAGGAGAATGAGGTTTAGTAAAAATGTCATCCAATTGATATTCGGATGAAACTTGTAAGAGATGAATGAGGCCAGATTGAAGTTTCTCTCGAACAGCATGATAATCAATCTCAATATGATTTGTTCGTTCATTGAAAACAAGATTCTCAGAAAAGTATATGGCTGATTTATTATCACAAAAGATGGCTGTAGGTTGCTTGTGAGGAATCTGGAAATCATTCAAAACATATTTTAACCACTATAGCTCACAAATAGCTGATGCAATGACCTTATATTCTGCTTATGAAGAGGACTTTGATATAGTGGCTTGTTTCTTTGATTTCCAAGATATAAGAGTAGAGCTAAAAAAAATGCAAAAGCCTGTGACAGACTTGCGAGAAAGAGGGCAAGCAACCTAATTTAAATTTATGAGGGCTTTAAGATGTAGGTCAGAATCTGCAAAGAAGAAAAAGCCTTAACTTGGAGAATCTTTAATATACCTCAGAATCCTGTCGGCAGCCTGGAGATGATGAACAATAGGTCTGTCAAGAAGCTGAGACAATTGTTGAACTACAGAAGAAATGTCTAGCTTGGTGGATGTAAGATACAAAAGCTTTCCTTCAAGCTTTCTGTATTTTTAAACATTGGTCAATAAGGGACCAAAATTATAGAGCTGCTTTTTATGAGAAATAACAATAGGAGATAAAGCTGGCTT
The DNA here is from genome assembly GCA_033439115.1 of Firmiana major. Classification (NCBI taxonomy): domain Eukaryota; kingdom Viridiplantae; phylum Streptophyta; class Magnoliopsida; order Malvales; family Malvaceae; genus Firmiana; species Firmiana major. The sequence goes on along the minus strand of CM065908.1, from coordinate 6,562,612 downwards.
GCAACAAATAAAACCTGAATCCTGTAAGATATCAAAAGCATACTTGCATTGGTAAAGCTTAATGCCTTTGTGTGATTTGGCTACTACAAGACCCAAGAAAAACTTCAAAGTTCCTAAGTATTTGATCTTAAAAGGGTTCTTAATGTCAAAATTCAATGTGAGGCTGTTGCTTGCTAAAATGACATCATTTACATAAATGACCAAAGCTATGTATGAAGAGTCAGTATGCTTAAAAATAGAAAGGGATCAAAATTAGCCTGATGGAACCTTTATTGAGATAAGGCAGCTTTGAGCTTAGCATACCACTGCCTGCTAACCTATTTCAAACCATAGATTGACTTTTTAAATCTACAAACTTGGTTTGGTTTGGAGCACGTAAAACCAGGAGGGAGGTCCATATATATTGTCTTAGCTAAATCCCCATGCAAAAAGGCATTATTTATGTCAAGTTGGTGTAAATGCCAACCTTTAGCTGCTGCTATGTTCAAGAGTGTCCTGGTAATTGTCATTTTAGTAACAAGAGAGAAGGGATCAAGATAATCGATACTTGGTTGCTGTGTATAGCGTTAGCAACTAGCCTATGTTTATATCTCTCTATGGATCCATAAACTTTATAGTTGACTTTATACACCCATTTGTAGCTTATGGTTTTCTATGAAGAAGGTAAATCAATCGATTCTAAAGTACCATTATGCTTTAATGCTTCAATTTCAGCCTTCGTAGTTGCTTTCCAACAATCATGCTTAATGGCCTAATTGTCAGTTTCAGGTTCAGTTAAAGTGGAGGTATGCACAGAAAAGACTTATGGCTTTTGGACAAATTATCAAATGATAAAACATTAGATAACAGATAAGATGAATTAAGATTGTATGGTGCAAAAGATATAGATCAATGGTAATTATAATGAGTAAGTTGTGTGATCAAATAACAATGATAGTCTTACAAATAATTTGGATGATGCTTAACTCTGGTAGTTTTTTTTTATGTTTATAAGGAAGTAGATGAATTAAAAATGTCAAGAGAAATAATAAGAGAAATAGAATTAGACCTATGATATACTGAATCGGTATAGACTGATGAATAGAATCCAGAGTAGACAATGAAGACATATTTGGATTGACTGGATTAAGATTACATGATGAAGAACTTGGATTAAATGATGAAGAACCTGGTTCATCAAGAATTGGATTTAGTAAAACATGAATGGGAACAACATCTATTGCTTCTGCATGCTGATCTTTAAAAGGAAATATGGACTCATAGAAGATAACATCTCCAGAAACGAAGATTTGTTTAGAATGCAAATCAAAAAGTTTAAAACCTTTTTTGCTAAAAGAATATCCCAGAAAAACATTTTCTAGCTTGAGAATCAAATTTTCTTCTAAGAGTTAGTGTGGATGCAAAACAACAAAAACATCCAAAAACTCTTAAATGCTCAAAGTTTTATTTTTTAATAAAGTATTTCAAATGGATTATTATTTTGATTCACATGAGAAGAAAGGCAATTAATAAGATGTATTGCATGTGAAGCACAATTTGACCAGAAAATGTTAGACAGACCAGCTTGAACTTTCAAGGCCCTAACCACACGCAAAATGTGTTGATACTTCCTTTCAACAACAATGTTGTGATGAGGAGTTTGAACACATGAAGTTTGATGTATTATGCCTTTGAATTAAAGAAAAAAAAGGGCATATTGAACTCTTAGCCATTATCTGTTCTTATGCACTTAATTTTAATAGAAAGATTTGTTTCAATTAGAGAACAAAACTATTGCATATAGGATTTTGCTTCTGTATTTGTTTTCATGAGATAAATCCATGTGCCCCTACTAAAGTCAGCCACTATGGTTAAAAAATAATGATGACCATAGATAAAAGCAATGTGCTAAGGTCTTCAAATATCCATATTGACTAAATCAACAAGAGCGAACAAGTAAAGCTATTGACAAGAAATGAATTCTATTTTGTTTATCATAAACATACTTGATCACTCTTAGCACAAATTGAAGAATCAAATGATTGAATTTGATTTATTTTAGGAAAAGAAGAATGACCTAAATGGTAATGCCAAGTATTAAAGGGTCTAGAAAAATTGGCATTAACAAAATATTGAATGGAAGAATATGTGTCATGATTTATTTGCTGGACTAACTAATAAAAACCATGCACTTTCTTACCCAAACCAATAATCCTACAACATGCTAGGTCCTGCATTGCAAAAAAAAAAAAAAGCAGTTTGAAAAATTACTAGACAATGAAGTGTTTTTGTTAACTGACTCATTGAAATTAAAGTTGGGAAATTATTCGTGTGGGCCTACATATATCAATTTATTGTACATTACAGCCTATCTAATTTGTTTTAGTCCACTTAAAGGTGATCAAATAAAGTTATTGGACTTCAGTGCATCTCAATTGGTATGAGCTTTACAATGTGTAGAGACATGATATTTTATTCTATTTTAATGATGGGCCAAAATAGGATAAAATATATTTCAGTTATAAATAGGTTATGGTCCCCAGTCTAAACGTAATTTTTCTTATTCTCATATCCCTTCAGTGAGTGAGTTAGGGTTTTCTCTCATAAGTAAAATTTTAGATTAGAAGACTGTTAACCCCAATCAATCAATTTCAATAGATCCAGGTACGCTTCTCTATTCTAATTTTCTTGATGATTGAACATGAGATCATGGTTATAAATATTATGTAATTATAGTTTTCCTACAAATGTTATCAAGAGCCAATTCATGTTTAATCATTAATAATTAAATTTTTTTTTGTTTTGGTCAAAAGAAAACCAACAATATAAAGATTGAGTTTTAATTGTGGGATTGTTTGATCTTTATTGGCTTGATTTGTCTCAATTTTTGATGTTTTTCATTTGATTTTTGTATGGGCATTGTAGAATACACATTTAATTTCAATTATGTACAGTCAATTGGATGAAAATAAGTCCGAAAAAAGTATAAAAAAATTACAGAACAGACCCGAACGGGTCTTTTCTAGTCCAGTCGGGTCAACCCGACCCGGCTGGATGAAGAAGAAGCAGGGAGATCCCGCCGAGGGTGGCGCGTGTGGTACACGCATGTCACACCCCACTTCCGGGTGCCCTTCATCTATACATACACTACTACGGTTGGGCTGGGATCAATGTAATTACTAAATTCCATACATTTATAGCGAAAAATTTAAAACTTTAATTCACACTCCCAGGTGTGTGTGTAGATATAATAAACCAATTGTATAATATAATATCTTGACATAACATTCTCATACAACTGTTTACATTTTCGATTCATGACTGTGCGATACATTATAATAGATGCAAAATGCTAATGTGTATACAAATCTTTATACCTTTGTAACAGGTGGGAGCTATCCAATACAAAAGGGATCTCGAGACCACCGCACTCTTCCTACTTCTCATTATCTGGAGGGAAAAAATAGTGGGATGAGCAAACCACAGCTCAGTAAGGAAATGGATGCTAATAGGTAAATACTATACTATCTATATAGCCCATGCATGCAAAAACAAATCATGTTTCAATGTAAGAGGAAATATTACTAGAAAATGCTTGTAAACATTTATTTCTCACAGTTTCATGTAAAATCATATGCAATACTTCCAATTAAAACATGTCATAAATAGTGCCATCATAACACAAATATTCAAATAATAATATTTCTTTCTTTTTCTCAAATCATTTGTTTTCATCAAATCTCTTTCTTTTCTGAGTTTCTCAATTTCTCTTATCTCTGAGACAGGCATGGAACTCTCGACAATCTAATATCCATGACATATGATCATAGTCAGTGATCCCAAGCCTCACTGATCAAGTGTGCACAGGGCATCACTTCGCCCGAAGGGGGATGGATTAGTCCAACCTTCCGGCTCATCTCAATAAACATAATCTCCCTCATCATATCACATATACTCACGGTACAAGGTACGCCATGTGTCATTTACGCGATACTCGTACTCACGTGCACCCAACATGGTACATAGTATACCAACGAACAACTACACTGTTCAACGTACGACCATAGACCCAGTCCATCTACCAACTCCAATGGACTTATCGTCCTGAACCATGTCTCATATACCAAGCGAGCAATCACTATGACACACAGTCATCACAAGGCTCCAGCATGGTATTTCTCAATGCGAGCAACAGCTTCTAGCACAGTATCATCTCAACTCAGTAAAACTGGTGCGAGCAATGCTCCAACACCTTTCTCAAATCCATCGTGCAAGATGAACTCCAGCACGACATATCAAAACATAGAAACATGTGCGAGCTACCACTCTAGCACATTATCATTATAAAACCACATACGAGTCACGCTCCAGCACAGTTTATCAAAACATGTAGACGTATGCGAGTGAAACTCTAACATAGTCAAAATCATTAAAACGGGTGTTAGCTAGAACTCCAACACCGATTCACACCTCAAATCTGATAGGTGGCTATTTTCTCTTTTAAAAACTCAAAACATTGTTTCTTTAAGTAGCATGCCGTCCCATGCTAAACATGTAAAACTAGCCAACCTATCCATCATCATTTCTCAATCTCAAAATCAATACATAGTTGAGAAAACATCGAAAACATGCATATCATGCTATTTCCTTATCACATCCCATTTTCACAATATATATATATATATCATTTCATAGTTCCATAACTAAACGTAGTAATTCTAGCGTCATAACTACAAAAATCGTAGTGAAATACGTACGAATATCTTTATCGCTAACATACAGTCCCTTAACTCGAATCACGCTCGTATTTTCCTTTGTCTCGTTTGCTTTGTTCGCGATCCGGGTTAACCGTGTTCCATGTATTTCAATCTATACATATAAATCATTAAGTTATTTTTGTTCCCCTCTACTAAACATACACATTGTCTTCTATTGATCTATTCATACTTCCCAATCCTTAAAATCACATTTCACCTTTCCCATTTGTATCCACTATATCTCATCCTAAGTTTTCCATCACTTTCCCATAGATTTCCCTTCAAAACTCCTCTTAACATTACTCTCCCTTCACTACAATCATCATTCCTATCCATATTTCACATACCATTCAGCTCATTAAATGCCTAGAAATCCAAATTTAAAGCTTGAAGGTTGAAGAGCTTACCCCTTGACTTAGCCAAACTTGTGGTAGCCAAACCTTCTCTTGGTCACACCAATGTGTGATTTTCGGGTATGGCTTCAAGAAACAACTTTTCCTTCTTAAGCTTCTTCCAAAACTAGCTGGAATGTAGTGATTTTTAGAGTGAGAAAACTTGGATCTTTGAGAGAAAATGGCAAGTGTGGGTTTAGTGGGAAGGAAATTTGATTTTCAATCCAAATCCCGTGCCCTTTTTACAGACGCAGAGACATGAGCTCGATCTGGTCCTTGTAGAGATCGATCACTGCATGGCTTGGTAATCCTTTTTACCAAACACAACTACTACCAGATCGATCTTCTTCCATGATGAGATCAACCTGTTTGTAAGCAAATTCCTTCTTAGAGATCGATCTACCTCTTGTAGGAGATCGATCTACTATTTATAGAACCTTAATGAGATCGATCTGTCGAGGCCTTGAGATCGATCTGTCTTAGGCAGAGAGTTAAGGAGATCGATCTAGCTAGGGAGGAGATCGATCTTCTCCAACCCGAGAGCTAAGGAAACTGATCTTCTCATTACAGAATGTTTAGCAGATCAATCTTGCCCCATTGGTGATCGATCTGCCATGTTCCATTCGAAAAATTCTAGGCATTTCATGAGGGGTGATCGATCTCTCCTTCATATGAGATTGATCTCTCATCCCCTGCACCCTCATTTTCTGCAGTTTTCTACAGATTTTTACCTATACACTCATTCAAATTTGTTGCTGTCACGACCCTCAACTTACCAAAATACGTACAAATTTTTCGCATTTTCAGACATCACTATTTATTCGTCCTTACCTCAATCATGAGCAGCTACTCTCCTCAACAGTTGGGCTGTGTGTCAATATCTCAACTATCCTGTCAAGACCCATCCTGACTTAACCAAAACCACTACAAATTTTTCGCATTTTAACTTACCTTTTCTCTCATCAATGGTTGGGCTATGATTCGATGTTAGCTTCCTCTCATATCATATCATTCATCCATTTTCATACATACATGTCAATATACTGTTACTGACTGTAACTTTTTTTATAATACATGTGAGATCATATAAAAGCTAATACAAATACAATCCCCATAATATATATTGTATACATCACTATGCTGTTTTTATGTTTAGATACATAACCGTACAAAATATGTATACCTGTCGATTGATAGGAAATAGCAGCGGACAACAGGAATACTATCCCTCAAATGTTCTCACTCTACTGCTGATGCTCTATAGAGAGATGTAAAAGAAAGGGGGGTGAGCATACAACGTGCTCAGTAACGAAATCAGGCAAGCAAGTAGACATCTACACTATCTACTCAAAATAATGCTATGCCTTGAAATATTATTTCCTTAACTCACTTTAAAAGCATGTCTTCAAATATATATACTTGTACAGATTAAATCCCATGTACAAAAATCATGCTTTCTTTCTCAAATGTAGGCATGTAGTGCAAAACAATGCATCTTTATAATATCACAATGCTTTTAGATAAATCATGCCATGTATATTTAAATCACAGTAAATATGGCATTTAAATCATTCACAACACAAAATTAGAGTTCGACCCATCCCTCAGGTCTATTCGTAATTAAATCAGTCAATCAGGTGATATATCATGTGAGACTCTGTGGTGAAAATGCAAATAGTATCTTGGACTATGGCCATATCAGACATGGTAATCCCAAGCTACACAGAATCCTAGTGTGCGAGGCATCACTGCTGCAACGGGAGGGGGGTCAGTCCATCACAACCGCTAGCTATATCCTCCTCAACTCCACAACACCACACGGTACAGTGTACTCCATGCCACTCGCACGGTACAATGTACTCCGTGGACTCTACATCACAGTCGGGATGCCTGCCATAGGTCTTAGCCCTCAAACCATGGAATATCATACCACGTCTCTAAATCCTCATGCGAACCTCTCATAGTGTGTGTCACGCCTCGAAAACGCAAAAAATAGGGCAAATTTAAAACTTTTTATTTACATCAATACACATTTATAGGTGCATTCCTGTGCAGTGTCAAACATCAACATGCATATCATACCTCAGGATCTCATCATTAGATAGTATATATCATATCATATACATTACTCAATCTCAAGTTAATTAATCCTAATACATCCCATACAATGTTGTACATCAAGTGTCTGTAATTACAATAATTGTCTAGGTACATGAAAAGTAAATGATACCTCAAAATACAATATATATGGCCTGGAGGTCAAGTCCTCCACTAGCCACTACTCCGTACGTCGCAGGGAAACCCTTTTCACTTGAAGAAATCTGGGCAAAAAGAAAACATGGTGAGCTTCTAAATCGCTCAGTAAGGGGGTAAGGAAACTCATTTATATAAACCTTAATGCATACCACAAAATATTTATTTGCATGTGAAACTCAGTATACACATTTGAAATCATAGCATGAAAGTTCTCAAAACAACATTCTCATATCTCAAAATCATGTGGAAACATGAAATAAAAAGGCTCAGTATAGAGCAGTAACAAGCATGTGAAAATACTGCGATATGGCTTTCTCGATAAACGTCATAAAATCTCTGTAATAATAATGCATGTGACACAGCCACCAAACACACGTGGCACAGCCACTGATTTAGAGTTGTACGTGGCACAGCCACAGAATAAGGTTCGCTCATGGCACAACCACCAAATACACGTGGCACAGCCACAGAATAGGGTTAGCTCATGGCACAGCCACAGAATAGGGTTCGCTCGTGGCACAGCCACAAAATAGGGTTCGCTCATGGCACAACCACAGAATAGGGTTCGCTCGTGGCACAACTACCAAATACATGTGGCACAGCCACAAAATAGGGTTCGCTCGTGGCACAGCCACCAAATACACGTGGCACAACCACAGAATAGGGTTCGCTCGTGGCACAGCCACCAAATACACGTGGCACAGCCACAGAATAGGGGATCTCACGTTACCAGAACGGAGAAGTATCAGACTTACAGGCTACAAGAGCAATGCCCGGTGTGTACTCAAAATTACACACCTAAGTCTTTATCAATAGCCATTATCATATAAAACTGGTTTGCCTTCACGTAGAACTCATAGTGGTTTTTCTCTCATAAAACTCATTTAAAACCATTTTGTACTCAACACAAAACATATTAAAACCGAGTTCCAACCGGCAAAACATGCACACAGTTCTCAAATCTCAATATTGCCTTAACGTAGAGCCCAATTCATTTCTCACACAAACTCAACAGTTTATAAAGCAGTTTCACACGTAGCTTATAAACTCATAAAAACATTGGGCTCCAACCGGCTATAAAAATCGTGTGCATTCTCATCATACACAACACATCAAACATGCTTATTTTATAAATCACAAATCATGCTATAATAGTTCACAAATCACATACACAAATGGTTTAGTTTCCCTTACCTCTTTGCACCTCGTATAGTGCAATCGTTTCCTCCTTGTCACGGACTAGTCTCACATTGCACTTTAGAACTCCCGAGCTGTCCAAACGATGTTAAAACATCAATACTCATCATCACAGTAACCTCAATTCTCAAAATCGAGCGTAATTGCTCACAACACCTCAAATCTCTCAATTCTCATAACTCTATCACAATCCACAATCTCTTTCACAACATGTCAACATCCTACACTTCCCATGCCTTAATATCTATGCTAATTCACCACATTGTCTAAATTTCCATTGATAGCTCAAAATTCCCAAAATTACCAAAATTGCTAAATTTCATCATCACTCTAACTACATTGTAATTTCATCAATCCCTAATTATTTTCCAGCTATTTCAACACAATGCCAACAGCCATTATCACCAAAATCATCTCAAATATCAAGATCAAGGTTTAGAAATTACCCAAAGCTTGTGAGGTGCACAACCCACGCCTCGATTCGATTCGTCCTTTGATTTCTAAGTATGTTGTTCTCCCTTTGATGAGGAACAACTTTCCTTATTGCCACAACCTCTGATTTGGACAAAAATGGGTGCTTTGGATGAGTGAGAAAGCTAGGGCTCCGGTGAAAATGGGGTTTGGAAGAGAGAGAAGATGAAATTGCAGGAGAAAGCAGGGGTTCCTTATATAGACGGAGGGTAGGAGATCGATCTGGCTCTTGATGAGATCGATCTGCATTTGAATTTGGGGACGATTTGGGGTAATTTTATACTTAGGAGATCGATCTATCGAGGGGTGAGATCGATCTCTTAATGGCTTTATGAGATCGATCTGCTCCAATTATGAGATCGATCTCTCGTTTACAGAATGCTTCATGAGATCGATCTGCTCCTTGAGGAGATCGATCTTCTCCAAAACAGAAACATTTTGAGATTGATCCTTTTCTCATGAGATCGATCCCTTCATTACAGAATCATAAGGAGATCGATCCTCTACCATTGGAGATCGATCTGCTAGCTTAAATTTGTCATTCCTTGTCATTTTTAACTCACCAGATCGATCTCTCCTTCTCCAAGATCGATCTGACCTCATAGTTTCACACTTAGGTTAAACACTTAACATTTAAATCTCCAAATATAATTTCCACAATTCACTACTTGGATTATTTCTCATTCATTACATATACATTTCACTTAGCTCAATAAATTACACTTCAAGTTCTTATTACATAATTAAAATATGTCTAAAGTTTTCAGATCTCACATCCTGCTCACCTTAAAAAGAATTTGGTCCGCCAAATTCAACTCAACTCGTTAAATAGATGGGGGTATTCCTCCTTCATGAGACTTTCCAATTCCCATATTGCTTCTTCCATTGGGTGATGTTTCCATAAAACTTTCACTAATGAGATGTTCTTGGTTCTAAGTACTTTTTCCTTTTTATCGAGAATCCGAACGGGTTCCTCAGTGTAGCTCATGTCTTCTTGTATGTCCATCTCTTGATACTCTATGACATGAGAAGGGTCCGGGTGGTACTTCCTCAACATAGACACATGAAAAACATTGTGTATTCCGGACATTTGTGGGGGTAATACCAATCTGTAGGCTACCTCTCCCACTCTCTCAAGAATCTCGAATGGTCCTATGTATCGAGGACTCAATTTTCCTTTCTTCCTAAATCGCATGATACCCTTACTCGGTGATATTTTTAGAAATACTGCGTCACCAACATCAAACTTGAGTGGCCGTCTACGCACAACCGCGTAGTTTTTTTGTCTACTCTGTGCAGCCTGTAACCTCTCACATATGAGTCTCACACTCTATACAGCTTACTCAACAAGCTCGGGAGCATTTCTCTTTCTGTCACCGACTTCTTCCCAAGCTACAGGGGATCTACACCTCCTACCATATAGAGCCTCAAAAGGTGCCATTCCAATACTCGCATGATAGCTGTTATTGTACGCAAACTCTGCTAGGGGCAGGTGATCATCCCATGATCCCTTAAAATCCATCGTACACGCCCTCAACATATCCTCTAGGGTCTGAATAGTCCTCTCTGACTGACCATCTGTCTGAGGATGATAGGCGGTACTAAAACTCAATCGAGATCCCATGGACTCCTGAAACTGGGTCCAAAATTTGGAAGTAAATCGGGAATCTCTATCAGAAGTAATACTCACTGGAGCCTCATGTAATCTAGCTATCTCGCTGACATACAGCTCAGCTAAGGCATTCACAGTATCTGTGCTCTTGATGGTAAGGAAGTGGGCATTCTTGGTCAATCTATCCACTATAACCCATATAGCGTCACAACCTCTTCGGGTCCTCAGTAAACCCATAATAAAGTCCATAGTGACATGCTCATTTTTCCATGTAGGTACAGGTAAAGGCTGCAGTAGTCCTCTGGGCTTCCGATGCTCAGCTTTCACTTGCTGGCATACTAAACATCTGGCCACATACTCTGCCACGTCTCGCTTCATACCACTCCACCAGTACACCTTTCTCAAATCTCGGTACATCTTAGTACTCCCTGGGTGCATGGTGTATCGCGAGCAGTGGGATTCTCTCAGTATCTGTCTCTTCAGGGTATCATCATCCGGTATACAAATCCGTCCTCTGAACCTCAACAATCCATCCTCATTGATTGTGAGATCCGACTACAAAGTCTGTACAGCTTGGCTAACCATATTTATCAATCTTTGATCACTGCGTTGCCTAGTTCTAATCTGATCCATGATCTTGGGCTCTATTCACAAGCTATCCAAAAATTCAATCTCTACCTCTTTAACTCTGATTCGGAGTTCGACGAATTGCTCCAGTAAATCCCATTCCCTGATCACATGGCAGATATCATACTCTTCATGCTTAGGGCATCATCAACTATGTTCGCCTTACCCGGATGGTATAGAATCTCGTAGTCATAATCCTTAAGGAGTTCCATCCATCTCCTTTGTCTCATAGTTAACTCCTTCTGATCAAACAAATACCTCAAACTCTTGTGATCAGTAAAGATCTGGAATCTTTCCCCATATAAGTAGTGTTGCCAGATCTTCAGGGTAAATACCACAGCGGCTAACTCCAAATCGTGCGTGGGGTAATTCTGCTCATGATCTGTCAATTGTCGCGACCCATAAGCGACCACTCTTCCATGCTGCATAATCATATACCCCAATCCTTGATGAGAAGCATCACTATAAACAGAAAATCCTCCTGATCCCTCAGGAATAGTTAACACAGGTGCCGCTGTTAATCTCCTCTTTAACTCCTAAAAACTGAGCTCACACTGATCAGTCCATATGAACGGAGTCTCCTTGCGCGTGAGTTTAGTCAAAGGAGAGGCAATCCTGGAAAATCCTTCCACAAATCTTCTATAATACCCTATCAAACCAAGGAAGCTTCGTACTTCTGTAACAGTCCTCGGTCTTTCCCAATTAAGCATAACCTCTATTTTACTTGGATCCACTGATACTCCTTCCGTTGAGATTATATGACCAAGGAAAGCTATCCGATCTAGTCAAAACTCACCCTTACTAAGCTTTCCATATAATTGCTTATCTCGGAGTATTTGAAGTACTAACCACAAATGCTGGGTCTAATGAACCCTTTATCTAATAGCTCCTGTAGTTGTTTCTTCAATTCCTCAAGTTCTACTAATGCCATCCTGTAGGGAGGTTTAGAGATCGGCTGAGTATCTGATACCAGATCAATGGTAAACTCCAGCTCTCTCTCTGGTGGTAAACCTGGTAACTCATCTGGGAAAACATCCAAAAATTCACACACCATAGGTATATCCTCAATCCTCGGATGTTCCCGATCATCATCTGAGATGAGTGTTTCATAACCTTCACATGAACAATCATATTTAGGACTTTAAAGAGTAACATCAAAATTTCATACGTTTATTTACTCAATATTTCAAACGTACACTGTAAGGTTCAGGTAGGGAGAAAGTTACAATCTTAGTGTAGCAGTCTAAACTCACTCGATTGGTTGCCAGCCAATCCATTCCCAAAATTACATCAAACCCATGCATATTCAATATTATTAGATCTGCTAACATTATTCTATCTCCCACCTTTATTTCACATTCTCTACAAATCAACTCAGTTCTCTGGGATTCACGCATAGGGGTATTTACATGTAGTACATACTCTAGGGGTTCAAACTTCAAGTTTAATCTACATGCAAAATGCTCTGAAATAAACGAATGCGTGGATCCTGAATCAATCAACACATGAGCCTTATGATTACAGACAGAGAGTGTACCTCTTATAGTTTTTGCAGAAGTGTCTACAGTCTCCTTATCCAGGGCAAACACACGTCCCTGTGTAACAGGTCTCTTTCCTTTCTCTGCAGCAGTGGCCCATCTCTGGGGATTCACTCTCTGAGGCTATTGTCTAGTAGGCTCCGGAATACGTGGTGTCTGAGGTTGAGGGCAATCCTTCACCATGTGACCTATGTCTCCACATCTAAAACATCCATGGATCAACCCAGTACAACTTCCCTCATGCATTCGGCCACAATTTTTGCAAACCCTTATCTCCGGCCTGACATCTCGAGGGGTCTCCCTAATGTTAGCGTAAACTTTGGGTCTCTCTAATCTGCCCTTTTGCACCTCAATCTTTCCTCTTCTGAAGGAACCTCTCCGAGCATCTGTTTGGAAAATCGCTGACCTCTTGCCCTTATCTCTATTCATCGCTCTGAGCTCGTTCTGGGATTGTACCATTTCAATTCCCCTCTCAATCTCTTGTGCTCGTCTCAGAGCATCTCCAAACTCAGTAATACATAGCCCTATCAATCTATCTCTGATGATGAGCTTCAATCCATACACAAATTTCTCTGTGCGGAGCTCTTCATTCTTGAAGGTCTCTGGGTCATATCTCAATAGCGCAGTGAATTGGCTCTCATAGTCATCCACAGACATATCACCCAGTACCAAACTCAAAAACTCGGCTTGCTTCTTTCTCTGGGTGGCTCGTGGTACTTATTGGGTCTTAAAGGCTGTCTGAAATTCTTCCGAACCAATCACATCCTTGCGGGACATCAGAATACCCTGGGTGGTATCCCACCAATCTCGAGCTCTCCCCTTCAACAAATAGGTACTCATACTGACCCTCTTAGCATCGGTGCACCCCAGATAATCAAATATAATTCTTAACTCCGTCAGCCACTCCTCAGCCTCTGTAGGATCCTTCTTTCCCCTAAATGCGGGTGGATTTATCTTCAAAAAGTCCTTCAGTCAGACCATACTTCTGTCATTAGGCTGAGTGACGGGAGGCACTGGGGGTATGGGAGGTCTTTGTGGTGGTGTAGGAGTAGTACCCGAGGTATTAACTCCAAAGTGTTGCACAAATAGTGCTGCCATTTGCTCAAAACCTTGCCTCACATCGATCTCAATCCAATTAAATCGAAAGTTAGGACTCTCTGGTTGTGGGGCAGGTGGTGGAGGGGACTCTGCCTGCCTCCTCGAACGACCTCGTTGTTTACTCATTCTCTATCTCAACTCGTCTCCTGCGCGTACATATCAAAATCGATTGAAATCTCAATCCTCAAATTCAGTTCATGACCAGACTATTACAGACACTTGGGATGTATTCTATTTCACTTAACCGACACTGACAGTACTAGACACCCTAAGCTCTGATACCAAGAAAACTCTGTCACTCCCTGAAAACGCGAAAAATAAGGCAAATTTAAAACTTTTTATTTACATCAATACACATTTATAGGTGCATTCTTGTGCAGTGTCAAACATCAACCTGCATATCATACCTCAGGATCTCATCATTAGATAGTATATATATCATATCATATACATTACTCAATCTCAAGGTAATTAATCCTAATACATCCCATACAATGTTGTACATCAAGTGTCTATAATTACAATAATTGTCTGGGTACATGAAAAGTAAATGATACTTCAAAATACAATATATATGGCCTGAAGCTCAAGTCCTCCACTAGCCACTACTCCGTACATCGCAGGGAAACCCTTTTCACTTGAAGAAATCTGGGGGGAAAGAAAACAGGATGAGCTTCTAAATCGCTCAGTAGGGGGGCAAGGAAACTCATTTATATAAACCTTAATGCACATCACAAAATATTTATTTGCATGTGAAACTCAGTATACTCATTTGAAATCATAGCATGAAAGTTCTCAAAACAACATTCTTATATCTCAAAATCATGTGAAAACATGAAATAAAAAGGCTCAGTATAGAGCAGTAACAAGCATATGAAAATAATGCGATAATGATTTTCTCGATAAACGTCATAAAATCTCTGTAATAATAATGCATGTGGCGCAGCCACCGAACACACGTGGCACAGCCACTGATTTAGAGTTGTACGTGGCACAGCCACATAATAGGGTTCGTTCGTGGTACAGCCACCAAATACACGTCTCACAGCCATAGAATAGGGTTCATTCATGGCACAGCCACCAAATACACGTGGCACAGCCACAAAATAGGGTTCGCTCGTGGCACAACCACCAAATACACGTGGCACAGCCACAGAATAGGGGATTTCACGTTACCAGAACGGAGAAGTATCAGACTTACATGCTACCAGAGCAATGCTCGATGTGTACTCAAAATTACACACCTAAGTCTTTATTAATAGCCATTATCATATAAAACTGGTTTGCCTTCACGTAGAACTCATAGTGGTTTTTCTCTCATAAAACTCATTTAAAACCGTTTTGTACTCAACACAAAACATATTAAAATCGAGTTTCAACTGGCAAAACACGCACACATTTCTCAAATCTCAATATTACCTTAACGTAGAGCCCAATTCATTTCTCACACAAACTCAACGGTTTATAAAGCGGTTTCACACGTAGCTTATAAACTTATAAAAACATTAGGCTCCAACCGGCTATAAAAATCGTGTGCATTCTCATCATACACAACACATCAAACATGTTTATTTTATAAATCGCATATCATGCTATAATAGTTCACAAATCACATACACAAATGGTTTGGTTTCCCTTACCTCTTTACACCTCGTATAGTGCAATCATTTTCCCTTGTCACGGACTAGTCTTGCATTCCACTCTGGAACTCCCAAGCTATCCAAACGATGTTAAAACATCAATACTCATCATCACAGTAACCTCAATTCTCAAAATCTAGCGTAATTGCTCATAACACCTCAAATCTCTCAATTCTCATAACTCTATCACAATCCACAATCTCGTTCACAACATCTCAACATCCTACACTTCCCATGCCTTAATATCTATGCTAATTCACCACATTGTCTAAATTTCCATTTATAGCTCAAAATTCCTAAAATTACCAAAATTGCTAAATATCATCATCAGTCCAACTATATTGTAATTTCATTAATCCCTAATCATTTTCTAGCTATTTCAACACAATGCCAACAACCATTATCACCAAAATCATCTCAAATATTAAGATTAAGGTTTAGAAATTACCCAAAGCTTGTGAGGTGCACAACCCACGCCTCGATTCGATTCGTCCTTCGATTTCTAAGTATGTTGTTCTCCCTTTGATGAGGAACAACTTTTCTTCTTGCCACAACCTTTGATTTGGATGAAAATGAGTGCTTTGGATGAGTGAGAAAGCTAGGGCTTGGGTAAAAATGGGGTTTGGAAGAGAGAGAAGATAAAATTGCAGGAGAAAGCAGGGGTTCCTTATATTGACGGAGGGTAGGAGATCGATCTAGCTCTTGATGAGATCGATCTGTATTTGAATTTGGGGATGATTTAGGGTAATTTTATGCCTAGGAGATTGATCTGTCGAGGGGTGAGATCGATCTCTTAATGGCTTTATGAGATCGATCTGCTCTAATTATGAGATTGATCTCTCATTTACAGAATGCTTCATGAGATCGATCTGCTCCTTGAGGAGATCGATCTTCTCCCAAACAGAAACATTTTGAGATCGATTCCTTTCTCATGAGATCAATCCCTTCATTACAGAATCATAAGAAGATCGATCCTCTACCATTGGAGATCGATCTGCTCGCTTAAATTCCTCCTTCCTTGTCATTTTTAACTCACTAGATCGATCTCTCCTTCTCCAAGATCGATCTGACCTCATAGTTTCACACTTAGGTTAAACACTTAACATTTAAATCTCCAAATATAATTTTCACAATTCACTACTTGGATTATTTCTCATTCATTACATATACATTTCACTTAGTTCAATAAATTACACTTCAAGTTCTTATTACATAATTAAAATATGTCTAAAATTCTCAGATCTCACAGTGTGAGACTCAGTCTACACGAGGAAATCAAGCTTGGTGTTCAACATGTATTATATATCACATTAAATACAGTGCGCGCCTTTGAGCGCGACTCACAGTCGACACTCCTCTCAAACATTGTTTCACATCACAAACTCAACTCTAGTGCGAGTAAACCTCCAGCAACTAGGTCAATGCATAATTCATGTTTCAAATCAAGTACGAGTAATAGCTCCAGTACCATGCTATGCACACAATCATCAAATCAAGTACGAGCAATAGCTCCAAGACTATGTCATGTATAAATAATGAAGAATCAAGACGAGCAACGCTCTAGCACTCTGTCATGCATCTCATGAAAATTCGAGTATGAGCTAATCGCTCCAGCACTCTCTCATGCATAAATCACATAAAACTGAGTACGAGTAATAACTCCAGCACTCTGTCATGCATGTCATGGAAATCTAGTGCGAATCACAATCCAACACTAATATATGTGGAAAATATATGAAATCAAGTGCGAGCTGTGCTCTAGCATGATTTATCTTCACATAATATGATAGATGGCTCCTTAAAAAAGGATGATTTTCAAAACATCAAAATCAACACTGTACAGCGTGCTTAATTCACATCAACCTTAAAATCATTAGCCTATCTATTTATTCTTCTGCTAAACAGCAGTAAAATACTCAGAATGGTGGTTTCCATGCTTTTTACAACATTTCACAAAAGAAGACTTTTTGACTAACTAGGGGTAAAATCATAATTTGCCACTATCGGGTCACAATAATTATTATTCACTTTCTCTGAGCCTTAGAGTTTTTAAGTGAATGTAAAAGCAGACAAAAATACGTGCAGGTATCTCTAACTACTCACAAAAGTCCCTTACCTGTAATCACTCGAGAAATTTCACTTTCTCCACGCTGCTAGATCCAGCAGTCCGATTTGCTCCTCCAATAATCTATGGAGCTGCATTTAACCATTTATTAGGTTAAATACACCTTTTTCTACTGTATTTCACATTAAATACAGTCTATTTCTCTTAATGGACTTTAATAATCCTTAATGGGCCTAACTATACCTTAAGCCCATTTCTATTTTACTATTCATTTTCGTTGGGCCTATTGGGCTTATGGGGCCCACCAACTCTTATTATGCTTGTCCTAGACCCATTACATCATATTGGGCCTAAAATATTTGGGCTTGGCCCATTGGACCTCTCGGCCACATGCCATGGCCGAGAGCTCTCCATGTCGTCGGTCACACCATGGCATGCCATCCATGTCTATTTGTTTAGCCAATTCACTTAGGCATTTTCACAAACACTTGGTTGGCAATGTTCTTAAACATCACATAGTTCATTCAGGTATTTTATCAAACACCTTGATTGCCAATTTAATACATGTATTAATTAATCAATTTGATTAATTTTAATTATACCATAATCATTAACACATGTACATTAACCCATTTATGCCTTAAAATCATATGGGCATTCATCAATATTTCACTACTCACTCTCGACCTCACCATGATCATAGTGATTTCATATGTTTCAATGCTTAAAACATATACCAATATACTTAAAATCATTCATACATTAACATATATGAATTTGAAAACTTGAAAATATACCTAGTAGTTGTGTTCACACTTGGCCGAAACTTTGGTGCCTCACGGTTTGCACACTATGGCTCCTTGATAGCGAATTCTGACATATGTCACTCTCCTTTCAATTTGGAACAACTTTCATGAAGAATCCAAGTTCCAAATATGCCTAATTCCTAGTGATTTCTAGTGAGAGAAAGCTTGGATAATGTATTTCAATGGTTTCCTTCTTCTAGTCGAGAATGGTGTGGTGAAGATGACAATGGTGTGGCTGATTTTATAAGCCACTAACTTAGCCATTAAGCCTTACTTTCCAGCCATTAAGATTGACTTCCTAAGGCTTAGTTATGAGTCACCAAATGAGTCACCTTATGAGTCATGCTTAGCCTTAGCTATGGTTAGATATTTATCTAATGGGCTTTCCTATTGGGCCTCTCGATTTGGGCTTTATTAATGGGCTTTAAGGCTAAAATTTTCACTATACCTCAGGCCTTTAATTTTCTAAATATTTGGCCGATCAATTGGTCCAACAATTCGGTCTAAGGGACATAAGAATTTTGATCTACGTTTAGTATACCTTAATGGGCTTTAAAATTTTCGCTTTAGGCCCATTACATTTTTATCCATTAAATTTAATCCGAAATCCTTTCGATTAAATTTTTCTTACTTTCGGGGATGATTATCTTGTATTCTGGCTAAGAATATTTTTCTCCAATTTTTTCTCCATACTTAGGTAAATTCCTAACCATGGTTAGTCAACTATGGTAAAAGTCCACTTTTCTTAACTATAGTTGACTCTTTCTCAAAATTCCGAAAGTATCATATCTTATGTCTTACACTCTCGTCTTTATGTTTCAACTATTCTCGGTAGGTAATTACACCCGAAACACCTTAAATACCTTAACTCGCTAAAAAGGTTCATTTTACCATTTTTTGCTTTTTCTCTCGTTCTCTGAGTTCGAAACTAAATCAAGCTAACTTTCCTTCATAAGCTCTCTATATTTTCTCATTTTAAGTTCTTATTTTCAGTCAGAATGATTCAGATCCACTCAGTTTAGCTTGTGACTCTTATAGCTCACATTAGGCTTTTTATGTAGCTATTACGTGTTAAATCATTTCGCATACACTTTATATCTAGTAAATACTCTTATTATGATTCAACTATAATAATAGAGTGTTCATACACATAGGAATCATAAGAAACAAGCTACATAAAATGCGGGTCTGACATATCCATAATAATTTAATTTCAAAAGTAAATACTTTTATAAATACATCAGAGTTACTGTTTACAAGTGTTTACATTGCTTTACATCCCCAATGTTTACATACAAAATGCTATTGTGCCATGTCTAGTTTAGATACAAAAAATTCAAGTGTGTATACCTTTAGCAATGGGATGCAGCGAATACCAAAAAGGGATAAGCCTCCAGTCGCCCACAATCTATACTCAAAGCTCTGCAAAGAAGGGGAAAATAAGAGGGGTGAGCAAACCACACGCTCAGTAAGGCAATCATGCGAACAGGTAGATACTGCACTATCTACGTGATCCTGATGCCATGCTCAAAAAAATTTAGTTCATCATTTTATCTCAAAAACATAAGTGTATGATTGTGTTAATGGTATGTAAAGCACTCATACTATTAAAATCCAGTGTACAATTCAATTCAAAGCATGGCATTAACCATCATGCATAATTTGTAAGTAAAGCATGGCATTAATCATCATGCATATTTCACAAGTAAGCATGGTATTAAACATCATGCGTCAGTGCACTTTGAAAACCATTAACATACTTTCATCTCAAAACACTTCAACTCTAGTCAGGATTCAGTCCCACCCTCAGACTATCCTGACCCACAAAACATTTCAAACATGGATTTATTCTCAAAGCAATAGACATGTGAGATAGGAAACTCAATAAGGGAAATAACCTCTAGGACTATCGCCATAACCTGTGATACCGACTACACGGATCAGGTGTGCGGGATATCACCACTATCTGCTTCTGCACGGGAGGTGGGTCAAATCCAACCAGCCGGTCCATAGCAAATCTCGTCCGAAGACGGCATATCACAATCTCAACACGGTACAATGTACTCCATGCTACCTGCACGGTACAGCATACTCCGTGGACCCACATCAAGACATCATATCACGTCACATCTAAAAAATGCACGTGTGAGCCTATTTAATTGGTACGACCTCTTGTCTACCCGAAGCTCCTAACACAGCTAATCAATCATGTCAAATTCTCAAAATGCACGTGCGAGCCTATTTAATCGGTGTGACACCAAGTCTACTCGAAGCTCCAAGCACGACAACAAATAAGGTGGGCATCTAGTGCGAGCTAAGCTCCAAGCACCATGCCAAAACCAGTATGAAATCCATGTGAAAACTAGTGCGAGCTAAGCTCTAGCACTCAGGCGTATAAAACACATCAAATCTCGTGCGAGTCATACTTTAGCACACTTTCATTCTCACGAAATCATGTAGATGGCTCAATTCTTTGCAAAGTATGGTTAACAAACCAAAACAACTCATTTTCTTTTGCAATTCATTTTCAAATGTTAGCCAACCTACCAATCACTTGCTAAAAAGCAATAAAACATGATTTTCCAAAGCATTATGCTTTTATTTTCATGCACATTTCTCAAACACCCAACTTATGCCCTTCAATCACCAAATTTCATTTTCTAACATCTCATGCATTCTAGCAAAGCATTTAAGCGCCCAAAATTGCGCACAGATATCTCTAAGAGTCCACAGAATTCCCTTACCTCGATTTACTTGAGTGTGACTCTTTTCCTCTTAGCCTCTTGCGCTCTTGGCTCTCCTTGCTCCGGTGTATCCTCTGGAGTTGCGATTCATTCATCTAAATCACTTGATTTAATGTTGTTAACTCACATTTTGACTTCACTAGTCAATATAATTCATCTATGTATTTACCAATGCCTTACTCCACATTTTACCCCTTTTGGGTAAATCTCATAGTTTATTTATTAACATCTTAAAATCATACCCACAACACCATTTTCACCTTGAGATATCCTACTCATCATAAATCTCAATACATCACACTTTCTCACACTAGACCATTTCTAGGTCATGGTGGATTCATTACTTTCTAGGTAGTTTCTACCATTTCTATGAATACCAATCAACTCCAAAATCAATATCCAAACAATGTACTTGAGTATTTGCATTAGAAACTCACCTAGCTTATTTTTCTCTTTGCTCCAAATGAAGATGCACCTT
Organism: Firmiana major; assembly: GCA_033439115.1. Taxonomy (NCBI): domain Eukaryota; kingdom Viridiplantae; phylum Streptophyta; class Magnoliopsida; order Malvales; family Malvaceae; genus Firmiana; species Firmiana major. The sequence goes on along the minus strand of CM065908.1, from coordinate 6,540,952 downwards.
TGATCCTTCAATCCAACAAGTAGGAAAATGCCTCCAAACTATGTTGTTCCTCTCTTTGATGTGAACAACTTTTTCTCTAATAGCTTTCCCTCAAATCTTATTGAAAATGTGTGGATTTATGAGTGAGAAAGCTAGGTTTTAGGTTAGAAATGGAAAGGATTGGTTTTGTCTCGAAAAATACAGATCCAGCTGCTCCATATATATAGAATTTGCTTGATGAGATCGATCTGGTCCTCTTAAAATTCCTCTTTTTCCACTACATTTGAAGGCAGGAGATCGATCTGTCGAGGCTTGAGTTCGATCTGCTTCCAAATAGAAGCTTAAGGAGATTGATCTGGTCTTGGGGAGATCGATCTGCAGCTTACAGAATGTTCGAAAGATCGATATGGTCCTAGGGGAGATCGATCTGTATTTTATAGAATGTTTAGGAGATCGATCTGTCCTGTTCCATAGCTCAAAATAAGAGTATTTTGGCTCTTCCAGATCGATCTCTCATCCCATGAGATCGATCTGTCTTGCCTAATGTCCAGATTTTGCTACAGTTTCCTGCTGAAACTTACACCAAACATCCTTAGTTTGCTGCCATAGTTATTTTCTCATCCAATTACCTTTAAGACTTGAAAATAGCATCCATTAATACTTCATACACATTAAAACTTGTGTAGAATCTTTGTATACCCAAAAGTACATGTTATAAACCAAATGGAAGTGTACAACTTATGCAATCTTCCTTCCATTTAACCACACTACTCATATTCTATTCCCCTCACATTCTTCACATGTTTAAGTCCATTTCTTCATATTCATATATAATGTAACTTGTACGTATAATCACAATCTCTTATTACAAGTGTGTACATTAACTTATGAACTTACATCCCATATACTTCACATTACAAGTATATCATCATACTTATGATTTCATTTACATATATATTCAAGGTTAAACTTATACGGGGTCTCACATTCTCCCCTACTTAGAAAATTTGGTCCTCCAAATTGGAACCCATCATTCTGTGAACATCTTGGGATACTTCTCCCGCATCAAACTCGCCAATTCCCATGTGGCTTCTTCCACAGTGTGATGTTGCCAAAGAACTTTCACCAAGGGAATTGTCTTTGTCCTCAAAACTTTATCTTTTCTATCCAGTATTCGAATCGGCTTCTCAACATAGGTCATACCTTCATTGAACTCCAAAGGCTCATACCTTAATACATGTGCCGGGTCTTGGTAATACTTCCGCAACATGGATACATGGAAGACGTTATGCACACTTGACAACTCTAGTGGCAATGCCAACCTATAAGCCTTGTCTCCCGCTCTCTCCAAAATCTTGTAGAGTCCGATGTATCTAGGGCTCAGCTTGCCCTTCTTACCAAACCTCATAATTTCCTTCGAAGGAGAAACTTTCAAGAACACCGACTCACCCATATCAAACTCTAGTGGTCTCCATCTCCTATCAGCATGACTCTTTTGTCTGCTTTGAGCTGTCCGTAACCTCTCACAAATCAACTGGACATCCTCAGAGGCTTGTCTAACTAAGTCGGGAGCAATGATCTGTCTGTCACCAACCTCTTCCCATCCAATAGGGGAACAACATCTATGCCCATACAATGCCTCATATGGTACCATCCCGATACTTGCATGAAAACTGTTATTATAAGCGAATTCTGTGAGTGGTAAATGGTCATCCTAAGAGCCTCCAAAATCCAACGCACACGCTCTCTACATATCTTCCAGGGACTGTATAGTCCTCTCTGACTGACCATTAGTCTGAGGATGAAACACGGTGCTAAAACTCAGTTGGGTCCCCATCGATTCCTGAAAACGTTCCTAGAATTGGGAAGTGAAGCGGGCATCCCTATCAGAAACAATGCTCACTGGAATTCCATGTAGCCTCACTATCTCGTGCACATATAGATTCACTAACTGGTTCAGAGTATCAGTAGCTCTCACAGGAAGAAAATGGGTTGACTTTGTCAACTGATCCACCCATATGGCATCATGAACTTTGCGGGTCCTCGGTAATCCCATAATAAAATCCATGGTGACACGCTCCCACTTCCATGTCGGTATCGGTAGAGGCTGCAATAACCCTGTAGGCATTTGATGCTTTACCTTCACCTGCTGACAAATGAGACACTTAACAACATATTCAGCAATGTGCTTTTTCATCCCAGACCACCAATAAACCTTTCGAAGGTTTTGATACATCTTGGTACTTTCTGGATGTATCGTATACCTCGTTGAGTGAGCCTCTACCAAGATCAACTTTCTGATCTCTGCATCATCAAGAACACATATCCTACCTCTAAACTTTAACAATCCATCAGCACTCAACTCAAAATCAGTCTCTGTGCCCCTCTGTATCTGCCCGACAATATCACTATATTGCTGATCAATCCACTGAGCCTGTCAGATTCGATCTACCAGATCTTGTTCCAATTGCAAGCTAGCTATCATAAATCCACTATCAGCCTCAGGCAGGGTCATATCCAAACTGAGGTTCGTGAACTGTTTCAACAGCTCGTGTTCCCTGATCATCATAAATGATACCATCCCAAGATGCTTCCTACTCAACGCATCAATAACCATATTTGCTTTACCTGGGTGGTACAGGATCTCACAATCATAATCCTTTAACAGCTCGAGCCATCTCCTCTATCTCATGTTTAACTCTTTCTGTGAGAACAGATACTTAAGGATCTTATTTTGATTTAAGAATTACTTGAGGATTAATAGAAGTTTTATTTTATTAGACTTTAGGTTAGTTTGCATTTTTATTAAGTAGTTTAATTACATGCATATTTTATTTTAAGCTTGGTTAATTCTAGTTTAATTAATTTGTTTCTTTATTTTCATATTTGCATTCTAGTTTAATTGCATTTTAGTTAATTAATTTTAACAGTTTTAAGTTTCTTTTTTAAGTTGTTGTTTTTAATTACTCGGAACTCTGTAAGTAATTTTAGCTCAGTTTTATTTTCTTTAGTTTATAGTTTTTAGTATTTACAGTATTTCTAGCCTTGTAGATCACCCACATCAGCAATTCATAATTTGTTAGAATATACTTAGGGTAAGATTAACCGGTACTTAATTAGGCAATTCAACTTCTCTGTAGGACGATAATCCGGGACTCAAATCCCATTATTACTTGTACGACCCATGCACTTGCGGAAAATACGTCTAGTTCATATCATTGATAAAGATGTAGAAAGAGTTTTGAGATAATTTTGAGTTAGAATGAGTAAGAGAAAGAGATGAAAAATGAAAATGATGTATATTGATGATTTAATGATGTGTGGACAGCTCGAGAATCCGGTACCACTCAAGGTGCAAGAGGTAAGGGAAATAAACCATTTGTACTTGTGAGTTTTCGATTAAATGAAAACATTTTAAGAGCATGAAAAAGAGTTGATGAATGAACATGTTTTATGAGAAATGAGATGATTTGATGTGTTGATAAATGTGTAAGTGTTTTATCGGTTTGTGCTCGATTTTGATGAGATTTGTGTAATTGTGAACACATATGGTTTATAATCGAAATGAGTTTTGTGATAACCACTATGAGCTTTACGTGAAGGCAAAACAATTTTTATACAACAATGACATATTTTTACTGAGACTATGGCTTGTCATGAATGCACATCGGGCCTTGCTCTGGTAGGATTTAAGATCGGGCCTTGCTCTAGTAGCATGTAAGACCGATTCCTCTATTGTGGTAACGTGAGATGACCCCACTCCGGTAGCGATGGGTGGCCTTGCTTTGATAGCATGTAAGACCGGGCTGTTCTTTGATAACATGTAAGATCGACGACTGTACGACTCTGATCAAGTCTACAGCGAACCATAGCCATGTGTATATTGTCGACGTATTCCCTCTCTTGGGGATGTCTGCCTAGGGGACGATTTTACTTGATGTTCCTATGACGATGATTTCACGTGAGTTTTATAAATGCCTAGTCTCGATTTCTTTGATGATGATGTGATTTTATAACTGTGATTTATATCACGCATTGAGCTTTGATTAATAATGATTTGTGATTTTCATCACATGAGTTATGATGATGCCATTGTTTACACAGTTATTTCTATAATGATTTGCATGCTTAATATTTCCATCATATCATGTTTGTGATGATGATTTTTATAACTTCCCTTATCCTCCTTACTGAGCATTTTGAGAGCTCACCCTTTTTTCTGCCCCCTCCAGATCATTTGAAGTAAGCGAGATAGAGCCTGCCGCGTACGTGTAATAGGCTGGTGGACAAGATCTCCCCAGACTATCGCTTGTACACGCATAAGGTATAATTCAATTCATTTTGTATCCAAACAATGGTGTAATACATACATTTGTTGTCAGGACCCCAGTTTCAATCCTTGACTTTAACCAAAAACCACAATAAAATTTTCGCATTTTTAACTTACCTTTCCTCTCTTCTCTGGTTGGGCTGTGATTCGATGTCAGAGTCTTCACTTACCATAATATCCATTCTCATACATACATGTCAATATATTAATTCTGACTGTAGTTGCTCTTATTATACATGTAAGATTTTATAAAATCTAATACGATTACATTCCCCATAATATATAACGTATACATCACTGTGCTGTTTCTATGTTTAGATACACAACTGTACATAATAAGTATACCTGACGAATCGATAGGAACTAGCAGTGGACTCTGGGACACTCTCCCACGATAACTCTCGCTCTACTGACGCTCTGTAGAGAGATGTAAAGAAAAGGGGGGTGAGCATAACGCGCTCAGTAAGGAAATCAGGCAAGCAAGTAGATATCCACACTATCTACTCAAAATAGTGCTATGCCTTGAAAACATTATTTCCTTAACTCACTTTAAAAGCATGTCTTGAAATATAATATATATACTTGTACAGAATAAATCCCATGTACAGAAATCATGCTTTATTTCTCAAATATAGGCATGTAGTGCAAAACAATGCATTGCATATAAATCATGCCTTTATGTAAATCATGCCATGTATATTTAAATCACGATAAATATGGCATCAAATGATTCACAACACAAATCGGAGTCCGACCCATCCCTCAGGTCTGTCCGCAGTTTAAATCAGTCAATCAATGTGATATATCATGTGAGACTCTGTGGTAAATACAAATAGTATCCTGGATTATGATCATATCCAAAAAGTGATCCCAAGCAACACAGATCTCGGTGTACGGGGCATCACTGTTGTAACGGGAGGATGGTCAGTCCAATGTCAACCGCCAGCTACGTAACACACGGTACAGCGTACACCTCGTGCCCCGGGCACGGTACAAAGTACACCCGTGGACCCTCACAGCCAGGGTCTTTAGCCCTCGAAACCATGGAAATCCTCATAGCCAGGGTCTTTAGCCCTCGAAATCATGGAAATAAGTATACCGTGTCTATATCAACCTAATGCGGATATCCTCTCTAGCTATGACACACAGTCACACAAGGAATCAGGCATGGGTTTCAACATGTATTACATATCACATACAATGTGCGTCTTGAGTGCGACTCACAGTCGTTACTCCGCTCAACACTGTTTCACATCATAAAACTCAACTCTAGTGCGAGTAAACCTCCAGCAACTAGGTCAATGCATAGTTTATGTATTAAATCAAGTACGAGCAATAGCTCCCAGTACTATGCTATGCACAATATCAAAATCAAGTACAAGCAATCGCTCCCAGTACTATGTCATGTATAAACCATGAAGAATCGAGTACGAGCCACGCTCTAGCACTCTGTCATGCATATATCATTCAAAGCTGAGTACGAGTAAAACTCCAGTACTCTATCATGCATGTCATGAAAATCTAGTGCGTATCAAAATCCAGCACTAATGTTATGTGGAAAACATATGAATCCCAGTGCGAGCTGTGCTCTAGCACGATTCATTCTCACATAATATGATAGATGGCTATTTAAAAGGGATTGTTTACAAAACATTAAAATCAGTACCATAAAGTGTGCTTAAGTCATATCAACCTTAAAATCATTAGCCCATCTATTTATTTTCATGCTAATAGCATTTAAACACTCACAATAGTATTTTCCATGCTTTTTGCAACTTCTCACAAAAGTTGACTTTTTGACTAACTAGGGGCAAAATCGTAATTTGCCACTATCGGGTCGCAATAATTATTATTCACTTTCTCTGTCCCTCAGAGTTTTTAAGTGAATGCAGAAGCAGTTGAAAATACGTGCAGGTATCTCTAACTACTCGCAAAAGTCCCTTACCTCGGATCACGTCTCGTGACCTCACTTCCTCGGTGCTGCTAATTCCCGCAGTCCGATCAGCTCTCAATGTAAACTCCAGAGCTGTAAATAACCATTCCTCAGGTTAATTATCATTTTCCTACTGTATTACACATTAATACAGTTTAATTTCCCTTAATGGGCCTTAAAAATCCTTAATGGGCCTAACAGGCCTTAAGTCCATTTTCATTTTACTATTCACTTTTGTTAGGCCTATTGGGCTTGTGGGGCCCACCAACTCTTATTGGGCTTGTCTTAGGCCCATTACACCCTATTGGGCCTAAAAATATTGGGCTTGGCCCATTGGGCCTCTCGGCCACATGCCATGGCCGAGAGCTAGCCATTCTCGGTTTCCACCATGGCATGCCATACATGCCTATTTTCTAGCCATTTCCACTTAGGCATTTTCACAAACACTTGGTAGGCAACATTACCAATCATCCTATAGTTCATTTAGGCATTTTATCAAACACCTTGGTTGCCAACAATTTACATGTATTAATTAATCAATTTGATTAATTCTAATTATACCATTAACATTAATACATGTGTACTAATCCATTTATGTCTTAAAATCAAATTGACATATTTCAATATCCCATTGATCACTCTCGGCCTAACCCTCTTCATGGTGATTTAATATGTTTCAATGCTTAAAACATATATCAACATACTTAAAATCATTCATACATTAACATATATGAAATTGGAAATTAGAAAATATACCAATTGTTGTGTTCTCCCTTTAGTCGAAACTTTGGAGGCTCTCGGTTTGCACTCTATGGCTCCTTGATAGCCAATTCCAACATATGTTAATCTCCTTTCAATTTGGAACAACTTCCATGAAGAATGCAAGTTCCAAATATGTCTAATTCCTAGTGATTTCTAGTGAGAGAAAGCTTGAATGGTTATGTTTCAATGGTGTTCTTCTCTAGCCGGAATTGTGTGATGAAGATGACCAAGGTGTGGCTGCATTTATAAGCCACTTACTTAGCCATTAAGCCTTACTTTTCAGCCACTATTCTTGACTTTCCAAATCTGAACCATGAGTCACCTTATGAGTCACCTTATGAGTCATAGTTAACTTTAACTATAGTTAGATATTTATCTCATGGGCTTTTCCAATTGGGCTTCTCGGTTTGGGCTTTCCAAATGGGCTTTCGGGCTGAAATTTTTACTATACCTCGGGCCTTTTATTGTCTCAAAATTTGGCCGATCAATTGGTCCAACAATTCGGTCTAAAGGACCTAAGAATTTCGATATACCTTTAGTATACCTTAATGGGCTTTAAAATTTTCACCTTAGGCCCATTACGTTTTTAACCATTAAATTTATTCCGGAATCCTTCCGAATAAATTTTCCTTACTTTCGGGGATGATTATCTTGTATTCTGGCCAAGAATATTTTTCCCCAAATTTTTCTCCACACTTAGGTTAATTTCAAACCTTGATTAGTCAACTATGGTAAAAGTCCACTTTTTTAACTATAGTTGACTTTTTCTTTAACCATTGACTAAGTTGACTTTTTCTTAAATTTTCGAAAGTGTTATATATCATGTCTTACACTCTCGTCTTTATATTCCAACCGCTCCCGGTGGATAATTTCACCCGAAACTCCTTTTCTCGCCGAAAAGGTCCATTTTACCTTTTTTAGCTTTTACACTCGTTTTGTATGTTCGGGTCTAAATCAAGCTGACTTTCCTTCATGAGCTCTCTACGCTCTCTTATTTTAAGTTCTTATTTTCAGTCAGAATGATTTAGAATGACTTGGTTTAGCCTGTGATACTTATCATCCACATTAGGCATTTTATGTAGCTTTTGCGTGTTAATTCATTTCATTAACACTTTAAATCCAGTAAATACTCTTCTTATGATTCAATCATAATTACATAGTGTTCATACACATAGGAATCATAAGGAAATAAGCTACAAAAAATTCGGGTCTGACAATCCTCCCCCACTCAGAAAATTTGGTCCTCCAAATTAGAACCAAGTCAGTCCTCAAATAGGTGAGGGTACTTCTCTCGCATCAGACTCTCTAGCTCCCAAGTAGCTTCCTCTGAAGTATGATGCTGCCAGAGAATCTTCACTAATCCGATGGTATTCGATCTCAATACCTTCTCCTTTCTATCTAATATCCGAATCGATCTCTCTACATATGACAAGTCCTCTCGGAGCTCCAAAGGCTCATAACTAATCACATGTGACGGATCCGGGTGATACTTCCGAAGCATCGATATGTGGAAGACGTTGTGGACACCTGATAAGTTCGGTGGCAATGCCAACCTATACGCCTTATCTCCCACTCGATCAAGTATCTCAAAGGGTCCAATGTAGCGAGGATTTAGTTTCCCTCTCTTCCCCAATCTCGCTATGCCCTTGGAAGGAGAAACTCTCAAAAACACGGATTCACCAACTGCAAACTCTAGTGGCCTACGTCTCCTGTCAGCGTAACTCTTCTGTCTGCTCTGAGCTGTCCTCAATCTCTCTACTATCAAGCGGACATCCTCAGATGCTTGCGCAACCAAGTCAGGAGCAAAAATCTTACGGTCACCCACTTCTTCCCATCCAATAGGGGAACGACATCTACGGCCATACAAAGCCTCATACGGTGCCATCTCGATACTCGAATGATGACTGTTGTTGTAGGCGAACTCGACTAGTGGCAGGTGGTCATCCCAGGAGCCTCGATAGTCTAGCACACATGCTCTCAACATGTCCTCCAGAGTCTGTATAGTCCTCTCTGACTGACCATCTGTCTGAGGATGGAAAGCAGTGCTCAAACTCAACTGGGTTTCCATGGCTTCCTGAAAATGTTCCCAAAAGTGGGATGTGAAGCGGGAATCCCTATTAGAGACTATGCTCACTGGTACACCGTGTAACCTCACTACCTCGCGTACATACAGTTCTGCTAATGAACTCAGAGTATCAGTAGCTCTCATAGCTAGGAAGTGGGCTGACTTCGTCAGTCTATCAACGATCACCCATATAGCATCGTGATTCCTGCGGGTCCTCGGTAAACCCATCACGAAATCCATGGTGATGTGCTCCCATTTCCATGTAAGTATAGGTAGAGGCTGCAATAACCCTGCAGGTTTCTGATGCTCTACCTTCACCTGCTGACATACGAGACACTTTGCCACGAAGTCTACTACATCTCTCTTCATACCTGACCACCAGTATACCTTCCGAAGGTTCTGATACATCTTGTTACTCCCCGGATGTAAAGTATACCTCGACGAATGAGCTTTCGCCAATATCAATCTCCTGAGTCCTGGATCCTCGGGAACACATAATCTGCCTCTGAACCTCAGTAGTCCATCAGAACTCATCTCAAAATCAGTCACGGTGCCCTTCTGCATCTGACTACTCACATCCATACTAAATGGATCAGTCTGCTGAGCTACTCTGATCCTGTCCAACAGATCCGGCTCCAAGCGTAGACTAGCTATCACATAGCCTGTATCCATGTCAGAAGGCACGGCTCCCAAACTGAGGCTAGCAAACTGCTATAGCAAATCATGTTCCCTAACCATCATATACGATACCATCCCCAGGCTCTTCCTGCTCAAGGCATCGGCTACAACGTTAGCCTTACCCGGATGATAAAGTATCTCACAATCGTAGTCCTTCAGAAGCTCTAGCCATCTTCTCTGTCTCATGTTCAGCTCCTTCTGCGAGAACAGGTACTTGAGGCTCTTGTGGTCGGTAAATATCTGGAACTTCTCGCCATATAAGTAGTGGCGCCATACCTTCAACGCAAACACTACTGCTGCTAGTTCCAAATCATGGGTCGGATAGTTCTTCTCATGATCCTTCAGTTGTCTGGATCCGTAAGCAACTACCTTCCCGTCCTGCATCAATACGCAGCCCAGTCCCTGATGCGAAGCATCGGTATATACTGCAAATCCTCCTGAGCTGGTAGGGATAGTGAGAATCGGAGCGGTGGTCAATCGACGCTTCAACTCCTCAAAGCTCTTCTCACAATCCTCGTTCCATATGAACGGTGCACTCTTTCGAGTAAGACGTGTCAACGGAGCAGCCAACTTTGAAAATCCCTCAACGAATCTCCGATAGTATCCAGCTAAACCTAGAAAACTCCTGATTTCGGTGACTGTCCTCGGCTGTTCCCACTGAACTACCGCCTCTATCTTAGATGGATCAACTGATACACCATCTCTCGATATGACATGTCCCAAAAACGAGATCTGTGATAACCAAAAGTCACACTTGCTGAGCTTAGCATATAACTCATGCTCCCGTAACGTCTGTAGCACGATCCTGAGGTGCTCCTCATGCTCCTCCTTGGATCTCGAATACACCAATATGTCATCGATGAAGACGATAACAAACTGGTCCAAGTATGGCTTGAACACATCATTCATCAAAGCCATGAAAGCAGCTGGAGCATTCGTCAATCCGAATGGCATGACCAAGAACTCATAGTGGCCATATCGGGTACGAAATGCTGTCTTGGGTATATCTCCACTCCGAACCTTCAGCTGATGATACCCAGACCTTAGGTCAATCTTGGAAAAGACCTGTGCTCCCTGTAGCTGATCTAGCAAGTCGTCAATGCGTGGAAGGGGGTATCTATTCTTGATGGTGGCCTTATTCAACAATCGGTAGTCTATACACAATCGAAGGCTCCCATCTTTCTTCCTCACAAACAGAACCGGTGCTCCCCAAGGTGAAACACTCGGTCGTACAAAACCCCTATCCAACAGCTCCTGTAACTGTCTCTTGAGCTCCTCCAGCTCGACTAAGGCCATGCGATATGGTGGTCTCGAAATAGGCTCCGTACCAGGTACCAGATCTGTACAGAACTCCATCTCTCTGTCTGGTGGTAACCCTGGCAATTCATCCGGGAAAACATCTGGGTACTCACTGACCACAGTGATATCTGCCAACTCCGGATGTGCCTTATCCATATCTACCACGTACGCAATGAAACCTTGATATGTTGAAAGTTTTCTAAATCAGAAGTCATGTAATAATCATATCTACTCCTTTCATTTATCTTTATTAAACTTTACAACATATCTAGTAGGGTTAGGAAACATAACTGTCTTAGCGTAACAGTCTAAAACAACATGGTTTGCAGATAGCCAATCCATTCCTAATATTATATCAAAGTCGCTCATACTTAGTAATATTAGATTGGCTGTCATCTTTTTATCCCCTACTCTCAACTTGCAGTCATTATATACATATTCTACAACTTGATTACTATCCATAGGCGTACTGATTAACATCATCATACATAAATGTGTACGCTCTACATGTCTCTCTAATTTACATGCAAATGAAGGCGATACAAAAGAATGCGTGGCACCAGGATCAATTAAAACATATGCTTCAATATCATAAATCAGGATGTTACCTCGAATCACATCCGATGAAGCATCAGCTGTTCCCTGGTCCAAAGCATGTACTCGCCCTTGACCCATTACTTGTTTCCCTTTCTCCTCTGCCGTCGCTCTACCTCTCTGAGCAGACGTACCAGCTGGAGCTCTATCAAACTCCCTGTCCCTCTGTGGTGCAGTCACAAATGGCGCTGAGCACTCTCTAACCATGTGCCCCTGTTTCCCACATCGAAAACATACCATAGCACCATGTGAACACGGTCTATCTCCATGTGATCTACCGCATCTTCTGCACTGATCTGCAGTAGGTCGCGGTCCTCCCATAACAATGCCCTTCGCTGGGGCTGCAGTCGGATAAGCAGGAGATCTAGCATATCTCTCTCATGTCCCCTCTATCCGTGATCTCTTACCGAAGGGTATCTTTCCCCCTCGATAACTAAAATCTCTAGCCGGCCTCTTCTTCTGCAAGTCTTGGCTATGGCTAAACTTCCCAAACTCGGAAGCATTCCTCTCATAGTCCTGCTCGCATAGTTGCGCCCTGCGCACTGCCTCCTCATAAGTCACTATGTCTAATGGGACCAACTTGGACCGTAGCACCAGTCTCAACCCGTCGATAAACCTGTGGACCTTCTTGGTCTCACTGTACATAGTATCCGGGTCGTATCTCCCTAGGGATAGGAATTGAGTCTCATACTCGTCCACCGATAAACTCCCTTGGTTGGGTCTCAAAAACTCTGCCTGTAACTTCTGCTGTGCGGTGTCAGGAATAAACTGCCTCCTAAAGGCCTCCCGAAATATTTCCCAACTGATATCCGTGTGTCGAGATCTCAATATAGGTCGGGTGGACTTTCACCAATGCTCTGCAACTCCCTTCAGTAGGAACGCAGCAAACGCGACCATCTCCGAGGTTGTACACTCGAAGAATCCATAGAGCTTCTCTAGCTCTGCCAACCACTCCTCCGCAGCTACGGGGTTCTTGACCCCACAAAATGATGGAGGTCTAAACTTCTGGAACTCCCTCAACCGATGCAACTCATATCCATATCCTAATCCACTGCCACCCGAAATCGGTGGGGGTGTAGGAGTATCTACTGTCCTCTGTGCATCAGTTGTCTGCGTAGGTGTATCAGAGGCAACTGCCTCTCCTGTAGCAGCTCCTGCCTCCTGTCTCTGCCTACCTGGCATTGTCTGTGCCAGTATCTCTATAATAGTCTCGAGACCACGCTCTAATCTCGTGAAACGCATCTCTGCACAATCGGGTGCCTCAGTAGCACCTGCAGTCTCATGCGTAGGTAATGGCCTGGCAGCGGCTCGTCCCTCGGGTCTCTCTCCCCGGCCTCGAGCCCTACCTCTCATACCTCTACCACTACGCGTATTTGCCATATAGGCAAAGTTCCTGCATTCATAATAGTGAATTAGTCCATTTCCTATCTGGTATACACAGTTATATCTAAACACAGCACAGTACTATGGGGATGTACACTTTCCTATTTTCTAACACCGACTCACATCAGACTAACCTCTGCTCTGATACCATCCTGTCAGGACCCCAGTTTCAATCCTTGACTTTAACCAAAAACCATAATAAATTTTTCGCATTTTTAACTTACCTTTCCTCTCTTCTCTGGTTGGGCTGTGATTCGATGTCAGAGTCTTCACTTACCATAATATCCATTCTCATACATACATGTCAATATATTAATTCTGACTGTAGTTGCTCTTATTATACATGTAAGATTTTATAAAATCTAATACGATTACATTCCCCATAATATATAATGTATACATCACTGTGCTGTTTCTATGTTTAGATACACAACTGTACATAATAAGTATACCTGACGAATCGATAGGAACTAGCAGTGGACTCTGGGACACTCTCCCACGATAACTCTCGCTCTACTGACGCTCTGTAGAGAGATGTAAAGAAAAGGGGGTGAGCATAACGCGCTCAGTAAGGAAATCAGGCAAGCAAGTAGATATCCACACTATCTACTCAAAATAGTGCTATGCCTTGAAAACATTATTTCCTTAACTCACTTTAAAAGCATGTCTTGAAATATAATATATATACTTGTACAGAATAAATCCCATGTACAGAAATCATGCTTTATTTCTCAAATATAGGCATGTAGTGCAAAACAATGCATTGCATATAAATCATGCCTTTATGTAAATCATGCCATGTATATTTAAATCACGATAAATATGGCATCAAATGATTCACAATACAAATCGGAGTCCGACCCATCCCTCAGGTCTGTCCACAGTTTAAATCAGTCAATCAATGTGATATATCATGTGAGACTCTGTGGTAAATACAAATAGTATCTTGGATTATGATCATATCCGAAAAGTGATCCCAAGCAACACAGATCTCGGTGTGCGGGGCATCACTGCTGTAACGGGAGGATAGTCAGTCCAATGTCAACCGCCAGCTACGTAACACACGGTACAGCGTACACTCGTGCCCCGGGCACGGTACAAAGTACACCCGTGGACCCTCACAGCCAGGGTCTTTAGCCCTCGAAACCATGGAAATCCTCATAGCCAGGGTCTTTAGCCCTCGAAACCATGGAAATAAGTATACCACGTCTATATCAACCTCATGCGGATATGCTCTCTAGCTATGACACACAGTCACACAAGGAATCAGGCATGGGTTTCAACATGTATTACATATCACATACAATGTGCGTCTTGAGTGCGACTCACAGTCGTTACTCCGCTCAACACTGTTTCACATCATAAAACTCAACTCTAGTGCGAGTAAACCTCCAGCAACTAGGTCAATGCATAGTTTATGTATTAAATCAAGTACGAGCAATAGCTCCCAGTACTATGCTATGCACAATATCAAAATCAAGTACGAGCAATCGCTCCCAGTACTATGTCATGTATAAACCATGAAGAATCGAGTACGAGCCACGCTCTAGCACTCTGTCATGCATATATCATTCAAAGCTGAGTACGAGTAAAACTCCAGTACTCTATCATGCATGTCATGAAAATCTAGTGCGTATCAAAATCCAGCACTAATGTTATGTGGAAAACATATGAATCCCAGTGCGAGCTGTGCTCTAGCACGATTCATTCTCACATAATATGATAGATGGCTATTTAAAAGGGATTGTTTACAAAACATTAAAATCAGCACCATAAAGTGTGCTTAAGTCATATCAACCTTAAAATCATTAGCCCATATATTTATTTTCATGCTAATAGCATTTAAACACTCACAATAGTATTTTCCATGCTTTTTGCAACTTCTTACAAAAGTTGACTTTTTGACTAACTAGGGGTAAAATCGTAATTTATCATTATCGGGTCGCAATAATTATTATTCACTTTCTCTGACCCTCAGAGTTTTTAAGTGAATGCAGAAGCAGTTGAAAATACGTGCAGGTATCTCTAACTACTCGTAAAAGTCCCTTACCTCGGATCACGTCTCGTGACCTCACTTCCTCGGTGCTGCTAATTCTCGCAGTCCGATCAGCTCTCAATGTAAACTCCGGAGCTGTAAATAACCATTCCTCAGGTTAATTATCATTTTCCTACTGTATTACACATTAATACAGTTTAATTTCCCTTAATGGGCCTTAAAAATCCTTAATGGGCCTAACTAGGCCTTAAGTCCATTTTCATTTTACTATTCACTTTTGTTGGGCCTATTGGGCTTGTGGGGCCCACCAACTCTTATTGGGCTTGTCTTAGGCCCATTACACCCTATTGGGCCTAAAAATATTAGGCTTGGACCATTGGGCCTCTCGACCACATGCCATGGCCGAGAGCTAGCCATTCTCGGTTTCCACCATGGCATGCCATACATGCCTATTTTCTAGCCATTTCCACTTAGGCATTTTCACAAACACTTGGTAGGCAACATTACCAATCATCCTATAGTTCATTTAGGCATTTTATCAAACACCTTGGTTGCCAACAATTTACATGTATTAATTAATCAATTTGATTAATTCTAATTATACCATTAACATTAATACATGTGTACTAATCCATTTATGTCTTAAAATCAAATTGACATATTTCAATATCCCATTGATCACTCTCGGCCTAACCCTCTTCATGGTGATTTAATATGTTTCAATGCTTAAAACATATATCAACATACTTAAAATCATTCATACATTAACATATATGAAATTGGAAATTAGAAAATATACCAATTGTTGTGTTCTCCCTTTGGCCGAAACTTTGGAGGCTCTCGGTTTGCACTCTATGGCTCCTTGATAGCCAATTCCAACATATGTTAATCTCCTTTCAATTTGGAACAACTTCCATGAAGAATGCAAGTTCCAAATATGTCTAATTCCTAGTGATTTCTAGTGAGAGAAAGCTTGAATGGTTATGTTTCAATGGTGTTCTTCTCTAGCCGGAATTGTGTGATGAAGATGACCAAGGTGTGGCTGCATTTATAAGGCACTTACTTAGCCATTAAGCCTTACTTTTCAGCCACTATGCTTGACTTTTCAAATCTGAACCATGAGTCACCTTATGAGTCACCTTATGAGTCATAGTTAACTTTAACTATAGTTAGATATTTATCTCATGGGCTTTTCCAATTGGGCTTCTCGATTTGGGCTTTCCAAATGGGCTTTCAGGCTGAAATTTTTACTATACCTCGGGCCTTTTATTGTCTCAAAATTTGGCCGATCAATTGGTCCAACAATTCGGTCTAAAGGACCTAAGAATTTCGATATACCTTTAGTATACCTTAATGGGCTTTAAAATTTTCACCTTAGGCCCATTACGTTTTTAACCATTAAATTTATTCCGGAATCCTTCCGAATAAATTTTCCTTACTTCCGGGGATGATTATCTTGTATTCTGGCCAAGAATATTTTTCCCCAAATTTTTCTCCACACTTAGGTTAATTTCAAACCTTGATTAGTCAAATATGGTAAAAGTTCACTTTTTTAACTATAGTTGACTTTTTCTTTAACCATTGACTAAGTTGACTTTTTCTTAAATTTTTGAAAGTGTTATATATCATGTCTTACACTCTCGTCTTTATATTCCAACCGCTCCCGGTGGATAATTTCACCCGAAACTCCTTTTCTCACCGAAAAGGTCCATTTTACCTTTTTTAGCTTTTACACTCGTTTTGTATGTTCGGGTCTAAATCAAGCTGACTTTCCTTCATGAGCTCTCTACGCTCTCTTATTTTAAGTTCTTATTTTCAGTCAGAATGATTTAGAATGACTTGGTTTAGCCTGTGATACTTATCATCCACATTAGGCATTTTATGTAGCTTTTGCGTGTTAATTCATTTCATTAACACTTTAAATCTAGTAAATACTCTTCTTATGATTCAATCATAATTACATAGTGTTCATACACATAGGAATCATAAGGAAATAAGCTACAAAAAATCCGGGTCTGACATTTGTGATGAGTATTTTAGGATGTAATTAGGTTGATATGAAGGAAATGAGTTGAGACTTATGGGTTGATTCTTTTTGGGATATTATGTATTTGATTTCATTAAGTATAAGTTGTATGCTTTTGGAGATAATGTTTTTGTCTAAACGATAGCGATTTAAGGACGTTGTATAGGAATACACCCAGAGTTAGTAGTTTTGTTTTAAGAAAAATTTTAAATTGCCCTATTTTTCGCGCTCTCGAGCTGTCACAGATTTTCTTGGTATCAGAGTAAAGGGGGCCTAGTACTGTCAGTGTCGATCAATTGAAAATAGATTACATCCCAAGTGTCTATATTGTCTGGCATTGAATTGAATTTAACGAGTAACATTATGATCAATACTTAATGAATACGTGTAGGCACGTAAGAGATAGAATATGAAGGGGAGAAGAGGACATTTAGGGAGGTAGGCACAGCCACCTCCGCCACTTGAACCACAGTTGGAGAGTCCTAACTCTCGAATGAATCGCCTAGAGCACGATGTGCGTCAGGGATTCTAGCAGATGGCAGAGCTATTTGCGCAGCACTTTGGGGCTAATGCCTCGAGTACTACACCGATTTGGACTCCTCCACCACCACAAGGACCACCTGCACCCTCACTACAGACTGATCCAATGCCTCCTGCCACACAGCCTCCAATGCAAACCCAACTTGATGATAGAGATAAGGGTCGAATGAGGGACTTTCTGAAGATGAACCCATCAACTTTTAGAGGGGTGAAAGATCCCGTAGAGGTTGAGGAGTGGTTGATAGAGTTGTGAGTCATTTTTGACTTTTTGGAATGCACCGATTTCGAGAGGGTCAGTATGGGTACGTACATGTTAAAAGGACAAGCTTGAGATTGGTGGAGCAATACCCAGAGTATAATGGAGACTAGCCATAAAGTGATTAGCTGAGAGGTATTCCAGTTGGCATTTAGAACTCAGTATATGCCAAGAGCTACCCAGAGGAGAATGCAGGCTGAGTTTCTGAACTTGACTCAAGGCAATATGACGGTTGATGATTACGAGAACTGATTTACCACTCTACTGAAATATGATCTGGAAACCCTTATGGATGAGGAGCTTCATACAGAACGATTCGTGTATGGACTGAAGCTCGTCATTAGAGATCGATTGATAAGGCTCTGTATCATTGAGTTCAAGGATGCTTTCAGACGATCATAAGAAGTAGAGAGGGGACTAGAGTTGGTACTGTCCCAGACTGAGTCCCAGATTTTGACCAGAGATAAGAGTAAGCGAGGAGACAGTTCGAGGGACCGAGGGGAAGAGTTGATAGACCCAGGGTTCCTCCCGTTATTAAGGAGACCTTGCGATGTGCCAAACTAGAGGTTAGAGTCTGTAGAAATTATGGCCGACCAGATGAGGGAAGTTATTCCAAGACCATACAAGGATGTTTTAGATGTGGGGACATAGGTCATAGAATAAGGTATTGCCCGTAACCCCAAAAGCCATATTCTCAAGAGAGTATTAGATAGCAGCCACAGAGGACTATTCCCCAGAGACGGGCTATGGCTGCTGATAAGGACAAGAAGTCAGTCATAGAAGGACGCGTGTTTACCTTGGATAAAGAGACCACAAACACTTCATCCTAGACCATACGAGGTATACTTCTTGTCTATAATCGTGAGGCTCATGTGTTATTTGATTTGGGATCCACGCATTATTTTATTGATGTACATTTTACATGTAAATTGAATTTGAAGCATGAATCCTTAGATTATATTTTACATGTAAATACCCCGATGCGTTAGTCCCAAAGGATTGATATGGTGTGTAGGAGTTGTAAGATCAAGGTGGGAGATAGGGTGATGTTAGCAGATCTAGTGTTATTAAACATGTGTGGTTTTGATGTGATTTTTGGGATGGATTGGTTAGCGGCCAACCGTGTGAGCCTAGGATGCTACACTAAGGCTGTAACTTTCTCCCTACCTGAAAAATTTAGTGTATGTTTCAATGTTAAGGAATAAAGACATGTGACGTTTATCGTGAAATCTTGAGATATGATTATATCGCTACAAAACACTGATTAATTGTTGATGTGAAGGTTACATCGCACTCATTTCTGATATGAGTTGGGAACACCCGAGGATAGAGGACATACCGATAGTATGTGAGTTTTCGGATGTATTCCTAGATGAATTGCTTGGATTACCTTCGGAAAGAGAGCTGGAGTTCACTATCGATTTAGTGCCAGATACCCAGCCGATCTTTAAACCTCCCTACAGGATGGCATTGGTCGAATTGGAAGAGTTAAAGAAACAGTTGTAAGAACTGCTTGACCGAGGTTTTATTAGACCTAGTGTGTCACCATGGGGAGCTCCGATGTTATTTGTAATGAAGAAGGATGGTACTCTAAGACTATGTATAGACTACAAATTGCTGAACAAGGCTACCATGAAGAACAAGTACCCCCTGCCAAGGATAGATGCTTTGTTTGACCAACTGAGAGGGGCTTCTATCTTTTCTAAGATTGATTTAAGATCAGACTATCACCAATTAAGAATCAAGAAAGAGGATATTTCAAAGACGACCTTCAGAACTAGATATGGCCACTACGAGTTCTTAGTGATGCCCTTTGGATTGACAAATGCCCCTGCTGCTTTTATGAGTTTGATGAATGAGGTCTTTAGAGACTATCTAGATCAGCTTGTGATAGTCTTCATTGATGATATCCTTGTGTATTCTCGGTCTCATGAAGAACATGCACAACATTTGAGGATTATGCTGCAAGTACTCAAAGATAAGCAGTTGTATGGAAATATTAGTAAGAGTGAGTTTTGGCTAGATCATATACCTTTTCTTAGTCATATTGTATCTAAAGACGAGTCTCAGTTGATCCGTCTAAGATAAAAGCCGTACTTAATTAGGAGAGACCGAGGACAGTTATAGAGATTTAAAGTTTTCTAGGACTTGCAGGGTATTATAGAAGGTTTGTTGAAGGATTTTTCAAGATTGCAGCTCCTTTGACCAAACTCACACGTAAGGAGACTCCTTTTGTATGGTCTAAGAAGTGTGAGCAGAGTTTCCAAGAGTTAAAAAGGAGATTAACGACAACACCTGTGTTGACTATTTCGAATGGACCGGGAGGCTTTGCAGTGTACAGTGATACCTCTCAACAAGGATTGGGGTGTGTGCTCATGCAACATGGGAGAGTAGTCGCTTACGATTCGCGACAACTGAAGGACTATGAGCTGAATTACCCCCACACATAATTTGGAGTTAGTCGTAGTAGTGTTTGCATTGAAGATCTGGCGACATTACTTATATGGGGAAAGGTTCTAGATATTTACTGATTACAAGAGCCTGGGGTATATATTCAACCAAAAGGAGTTAAACATAAGACAAAGGAGATGGATGGAACTTCTTAAGGACTATGATTGCGAGATACTCTACCATCCGGGGAATGCAAATGTGGTCGCTGATACCTTAAGCAGGAACAGTGCGATATCTGCTATGATGATTAAAGAATGAGATTTGTTAAAATAGTTCATCAGACTCAGGGTCAGAATTAAGGAAACGAAGTTGGGTTTATGGCTAGCCTGTGGTTAGAGCCCGAGATTATGGATCAGATTAGAGTTGGGCAACAAAATGATCAGAGGCTATTAAATATGGTTAACTAAGCTGAACAAACCTCGCAGTCAGATTTTATGGTCGGTGACGATAGGTTATTGAGGTTTAAGGGTCAAATTTGTGTTCTGAACGATGATACCCTGAAGCAATAAATACTGAGAGAGTCTCACTGCTCGCGATACACCATGCACCTGGGAAGTACCAAGATGTGTCGGGACTTGAGAAGGGTGTATTGGTGGAGTAGTATGAAGAGGGACATGGCAGAATATGTGGCCAAATATTTGGTATGCCAACAAGTGAAAGTTGAGTACCAGAAGCCCGGAGGATTGCTTAAGCCTTTGCTTGTGACTACATGGAAATAAGAGCATATCACCATGGACTTTATCATGGGATTACCGAGGACCCGACGAGGTCATGATGCAATATGGGTGATAATGGAGAGATTAACGAAGAGTGCCCACTTCCTTGCCATCAAGAGCACAGATACATTGAGTACATTAGTCGAGCTATATGTTAGAGAGATAGATCGACTGCATGGGGCTCTTGTGAGTATCACATCTGATAGAGATTCTCGGTTCACCGCTAGGTTTTGGACTCATTTTTAGGAGGCCATGGGATATCGATTGAGTTTTAGTACCGCCCATCATCCTCAGATTGATTGTCAGTCTGAGTGGACTATATAGACCTTAGAGGACATGTTGAGGGCATGTACGATGGATTTTAAGGGATCATGGGATGATCACCTGCCCCTTGCTGAGTTTGCGTACAATAATAGCTATCATGCGAGTATTGGTATGGCGCCTTATGAGGCTCTGTAAGGTAGGAGGTGTAGATCCCCCATAGCTTGGGAAGAAGTGGGTGACAGAAAGGTAATTGCTCCCAACTTAGTTGAGCAGGCAGTTCAGAGTGTCACAATCATAAGTGAAAGGTTACGGGCTGCTCAGAGTCGATAGAAGAGTTACGCGGATGTACGTAGACGGCCACTTGAGTTTTAAACTAGAGATTTTATGTTTCTTAAAGTATCTCCAAGTAAGGGTATCATACGCTTCGAGAAGAAAAGGAAATTGAGTCCCTGATATATAGGACCGTTTGAGATTCTGGAGAGAGTGGGAGACGTTGCCTATCAGTTTACTCTACCTTCACAGTTTTCTGGAATCGACAATGTCTTTCACGTATCCATGTTGAGGAAATATAATCCGGATCCCTCTCATGTCTTTGAGTATGAGGCATTGGATATTAAGGAGGATATGAGTTATGTGGAAGAACCCATTCGAGTACTTGACAAGAAGGAAAAGGTACTTCAGACGAAAAGAATTCCATTTGTTAAAGTTCTTTGGAAATGCCACTTAATGGAGAAAGCAACTTAGGAATTAGAGAGTCTTATGAAGGAGGAGTACCCCCAACTATTTAATGGGACGAGTTGAATTTGGAGGACCAAATTCTCTAAAGGTGGGGAGGATGTGAGAACTGTAATTTTTATGAACTCTAGTTGTGAGGTTGCTATGTGATAATTGTAATTTGGTGAATGTAATTATGATATGTTGATGTACACACAAGTTTTAAATATGATGAAGTGTATGGAGATGAAGTTTTTAAGTATTAAATGTGTATGGATTGAAATGTGACCTATGGAGTAGATTATGGTAAGTGTTGCATTGGATTTTCTGCAGTTGGATGCAGCAGCAGTGGAAATTGTGAAGCTCAGATCAATCTCCAATAGAGTATAGATCAACCTCATAGCTCTAGAATGCAGGAAATGTGCGAGAAACTGGCAGGCAGATTAATCTCATAAGGAAGCAGATCGATCTCTTAATGCCTCAGCCTAGTAAGGATCGATCTTGTCGTAAGGGCAGATCGCTCTTCTTAAGTCTCGACCTGGAAGAGATCGATCCCTAATTCAATGCCAGATCGATCTCCACTTAGAAGAACAGATCAATCTTCACCCACGACCAGATTGATCTTGTAGTTGTTAATGGAGCAGTTAAAATGAAGCAGAGATCGATCCCCATCAATGCCAGATCAATCTCATAAGCCCTATCTATATAAGGATCAATGGGATTTTACCTGGAAGCTGAGCCTCTCTCTCTCTGAAACACCAATATTCACCATTTTCACCCAAACTAAGCTTTCTCTCTCTAAGATTCACCATATTGTAGATAAAGTGTAATGACTGAACCTCATCCCTCATTACCTCACTGGTAGACTTTTGGGCCTGTTGGTATACAGTCTTACCACCCACATATTGTCCGCTATGGGTACTCCAGCCCAAATGGCCTGCTTCCCCTCACGGCTTTGTTTCTTTCGGGTACTCCAGCCCTTGCTCGGCCTGCTTCCCCTCAGAACGCGTCCTCGGAGGCTTGAACTCGGGACAACACCCTTGTTCTCGCACTCCTGATGCCATTGAGCCCCAATGGCATCAAGAGTGCGAGAACAAGGGTGTTGTCCCGAGTTTGAGCCTTCGAGGACGCGTTCTGAGGGGAAGCAGGCCGAGCAAGGGCTGGAGTACCCGAAAGAAACAAAGCCGTGAGGGGAAGCAGGCCATTTGGGCTAGAGTACCCATAGCGGACAATACGTGGGTGGTAAGACTGTATACCAACAGGCCCAAAAGTCTACCAGTGAGGTAGTGAGGGATGAGGTTCAGTCATTACACAAAACGCACTTTGTATGTATTATTGCTATATTCCTTATGATTCATGCGATGTACACTTATATATATTCATTGAATCATAAGAAGAGCATTGACTGAATTAAATTTGTAAAGAAGAAAAAAATGGAATATCGGTGAACGTCGAAAGTAATTAAATACGAGCGGTAATGGCCACAGGTCAAACAAAAATGAGAATTTTATGAGAGTATGAATGAATGACGTACTAATTTGGTGGATAATGTTGTGAAGGTTATATTGCGTACGTGGTAGATACGGCTGTGGCACGTCCGAAATTGACAGACATTCCAGTAGTCAGAGAATTTCCAGATGTCTTTCCGGATGAGTTACCAGGGTTACCACCAGTGAGGGAGACAGAGTTCAGTATTGATATAACACCCGATACAGAGTCGATATCTAGACCACCGTACAGGATGGCTCCAGTTGAGTTAGAGGAGTTGAGGAAACAGTTACAAGAACTGTTAGAGAAGGGGTTCATCAGACCGAGTGTGTCACCATGGGTAGCACCGGTTCTATTTGTTAGGAAGAAGGACGGGAGCCTTCGGTTGTGTATCGACTACCGATTACTGAACAAGGCTACCATCAAGAATAAGTACCCTCTTCTAAGGATTGATGATTTACTGGATCAGTTGCGGGGAGCACAGGTCTTTTTCAAGATTGATCTGAGATCTGGGTACCATCAGTTGAGAGTTCAGGATGGAGATGTACCCAAGACAGCTTTTCGCACCCGTTATGGTCACTTTGATTTACGGTTATGCCATTCGGGTTGACGAACGCTCCCGCAGCTTTTATGTCATTGATAAATGAGGTGTTTCGGCCTTATTTGGATCAATTCGTGATTATCTTCATCGATGACATACTGGTTTATTCGAGGTCCAGAGAGGAGCATGAGCAGCACCTGAGGATTGTATTGCAAACCCTCCGTGAGAAGCGATTGTATGCTAAGCTCAGTAAGTGTGACTTTTGGCTTGAGCAGATCTCCTTCTTGGGACATATTGTGTCGAGGGATGGTGTGTCAGTAGACCCATCCAAGATTGAGGCAGTAGTACAGTGGCAGAGGCCTCAGACAGTTACGGAGATCAGGAGTTTTCTGGGTTTAGCTGGATATTATAGACGGTTTGTGGAGGGGTTTTCGAGATTGGCTGCTCCATTGACATGTCTCACTCGGAAGAGTGTTGCATTTGAGTGGGACGACAGATGCGAGGAAAGTTTTCAGGAGCTGAAGCGTCGATTGACCTCTGCTCCGATTCTCACCATTCCTACCAGCTCAGGAGGTTTTTCTGTTTATACAGATGCTTCTTACCAAGGACTGGGCTGTGTATTGATGCAGGATGGAAAGGTAGTCGCTTATGGATCCAGACAGCTGAAGGATCATGAGAGGAACTACCCGACCCATGACTTAGAGTTGGCGGCCGTAGTGTTTGCATTGAAGATATGGCGTCACTATTTATATGGTGAGAAATTTCAGGTATTTACCGATCACAAAAGCTTAAAGTATCTGTTCTCGTAAAAAGAATTAAACATGAGACAGAGAAGGTGGCTTGAGCTTCTTAAGGATTACGACTGTGAGATCTTATACCACCCGGGTAAGGCGAATGTAGTGGCTGACACGTTGAGTAGGAAGCATCTCGGGTTGGTTGCTTATATGATGGTACGGGAGCATGAGTTATTAGAGCAGTTTACGAGCCTCAGTTTGGATAAGACCCCGCCTGATGCTGATGGTAGTTATATGATTGCTAGCCTGCGATTGGAGCCGGATTTGATGGATCGGATTCAACAGGTTCAGTGTGATGATTAGCAGTGTATTGAGATAGTCAGGCAGATGTAGAGGGGTATTGAGACTGAGTTTGAGTTGAGTTCAGATGGATTACTGAGGTTCCGAGACAGGATATGTGTTCCCGAGGATCCTGAGATCAGGAGGTTGATCTTGACAGAGGCTCATTCGTCGAGGTATACCTTGCATCCGGGTAGTACGAAGATGTATCAGAATCTCTGAAAGGTATACTGGTGGTCGGGGATAAAGAGAGATATAGCAGAGTTTGTTGCAAGATGTCTCGTCTGTCAGCAGGTGAAGGTAGAGCATCAGAAGCCTGTAGGGTTATTGCAGCCTCTACCTATACCGACTTGGAAATGGGAGCATGTCACCATGGACTTTGTGATGGGCTTACCGAGGACTCGTAGAGGGAATGATACCATATGGGTGATAGTCGACAGATTGACGAAGTCGGCACATTTCCTAGCGATGAGAGTCACCGATACTCTGAGTAGATTGGCGGAGCTTTATGTGCACGAGATTGTGAGACTGCATGGTGTCCCAGTGAGTATTGTGTCAGATAGGGATTCCCACTTCACTTCCCGTTTCTGGGAACACTTTCAGGAAGCTATGGGGACCCAGTTGAGATTCAGTACAGCTTTCCATCCTCAGACAGATGGGCAGTTAGAGAGGACTATACAGACCCTCGAGGATATGTTGAGAGCTTGTGTACTTGATTTTAGGGGATGATCACCTACCACTCGCGGAGTTCGCCTACAATAATAGTTATCATTCGAGTATCGGGATGGCACCATATGAGGCCTTGTATGGCCGTAGATGTCGATCTCCTGTAGGATGGGAGGAGGTTGGTGACAGGCAGATATTCGCTCCCGATTTGATACGTCAGGCCTCTGAGGATGTCCAGTTGATTTGTGAGAGGTTGAGGACAGCTCAGAGTCTACAGAAAAGTTATGCTGACAGGAGACGTAGGCCGTTGGAGTTTACAGCAGAGGAGTCTATATTTTTGAAAGTTTCTTCTTCCAAGGGTATTACGAGATTCAGGAAGAGAGGGAAGCTGAGCCCTCGCTTCATAGGACCTTTTGAGATACTCGAGAGAGTGGGAGATCAAGCTTACAGGCTAGCGTTGCCACCAGAGCTAGCGAATGTCCATAATGTCTTCCATGTCTCCATGCTTCGGAAGTATCAGCCGGATCCGTCGCATGTGATCAGATACGAGCCACTGGAGCTCAGTGAGAGTATGTCCTATGTTGAGAGACCGATTCGGATTGTGGATAGGAAGGAGAAGGTATTGAGATCGAAGACGATTCCTCTGGTGAAAGTACTGTGGCAGCATCACACTCCGGAGGAAGCGACTTGGGAGTTAGAGAGTTTGATGAAAGAGAATTACCCGGAGTTGTTCAGAGATTGATTTGGTTCCAATTTGGAGGACCAAATTCTTTTAGTGGGGGAGATTATGTAAGACCTACTTCGTATGTATTGTTGCTATATTCCTTATGATTCATGCGATGTACACTTATATATATTCATTGAATCATAAGAAGAGCATTGACTGAATTAAATTTGTAAAGAAGAAAAAAATGGAATATCGGTGAACGTCGGAAGTAATTAAATACGAGCTGTAATGGCCACAGGTCAAACGAAAATGATCAAAATAAAGTTAACCGAAAATACGAAATTAAAATAAGAAAAGATGGAGGATGTATGAAGGAAAGTCAGGTTAAATTGATTTCGAAACAAGAGCAGGGGTAAAATGGTCAAAATACCAAAATCCGGTATTAGGGCGATAAGAAAATTTTTAATTAAAAATAAGGATGTAAGATATCTTGATCGATAATGAGGAAATTAAACAATTTTGAGTCAATTGATCAAGATCCAAAATTTTTAGAAATACCGAAAAGTCACCCGAAACAATATCTCAAAAAATACGAAAGAATAATATCGAAAAATGGAGAAAAATGAATTTGATAAATTAAATTAAATTAAATTAATTAAATTAGAATAGAAAATATAAGTTGTAGATATTTTGGATTATTGTAGATTATTTTAATGAATAGTATAATAATTAAATAATAATAATAATAATAATAAAAAGAATCTGAAAACAAAAAAAAAGGGGAGAAAAGGATCGGGATAAACCCGAAAATAGAGAAACCGAAAGAGACGAGAAACTGAAACCACCGAGGGAGCACCGGCGATCGTTGACCGCCGACGAAGCCACGAGGAGGAAGAGGAGAGGCCGGCGATCACGTGGACACCGGAATCGCGCCGTCAGGTGACCGGAGGAAGCCAATCGGAGCGAAGGAAGACCGAGGGAGAAACGGGCCGATTCTCGGCGAACCACCGCGACTGGGCTGGAACGGAGGCCACCGCCGCATTCAGGGGGAGGAGCCGGTTCTTTTGAGACCGGTCTTGGCCGGTGAGACCGCCGAAAACGCCGACAACGACAAGTGGCAGAAACGGTACCGTTTGGCCGAAAGGAAAGGGAAGGAAAAGGAGGGAAAAGGAAGGAAAGAGGAAAAGAAAAGAAAGGAAAAGGAAAGAAAAGAAAGGAAAAAGAGGAAAAGGGAAGAAATTTATCGGGGACGACTCGAGATTCGGGTAAGTTGACCGAGGGTTGAGATTGACCTACGGGTAAATTCTGGAAATTTAATTTAATATTATTTTAATGGAAAATAATTCGGATTTACCTAATTGTGCAGCTTTACGACAGAGACCAAACGAGAGCCGATTGAGCTCTGATTTTCGTACCCCGTATCGTATCAGGTAAGTACAGTTTAATTTTGGCAATATGAGTCCTTTAAATACAGAGTTTTAAATTATTTTACGAAATTATGGATTAATTTCGCATAGAAAGGAATATTATTCGGAGTTGTAATATAATTGCCGTAAATGGTATACGGGCTATCCAATGAATTTGGAACGAAGCCCGATAATTATTAGTAAGCTGCATAAGGCCGGTATACCCGAAGAAGGGAATTAATAAATATAAAAGGGCTGAATTGGGTCGAGATCGAATAAGGTAGATAGGGCCCAATACTTTAAAGTTGGCCAGTAAATGCAATATACTGATCAGGATAATTGAATTGACCTCGAATGTGTGGTTATATGCAGTTATGTACATTTGGTTGGCGTGCATTTGGGCTGAGAGATTCAGTATCATCGAGACAGGTTAAGTCTGCGCGCGATTCTAGGTAAGGAAATTTTACGAACTGCTAGAGATAGCTTTACGAATTTTCGACGCCATTTACATACCTTTAAATTGTCTGAAAGGTCTAGATTTGAGATAAAAATTTTAGGGCCCCGAATGGGCAAATTACCAAAATACCCTCGTCAAGGGTAAAAATTTCAAAGTTTAGGAAAGAGTGTAAGGAGCATGAACTAAGGGTTCCTGCTAGTTTTTGAAGTATTTTGGTACATGCATGAGTAGGCCGGCTAACTTTTAAATGAAATTGCACATCATTTCATATTTTCAACAAATGTTGATTTTTGTTGAAATCGATTTGAGAAATGTAGCCGCCTACGTGATTTTTCAGATATGTGATGTGCTAGAGCTCAGCTCGAACGAGTTTTGAATTGTGCAATGATTTCATTAGTGCTGGAGCGAGAGCTCGCACTAGCGTTTTACATGATTTTCATGACACGGTGCCGGAGTCTAACTCGCACCATATTTTTATATATGATTTTTCGTGACAGAGTGCTAGAGCTTAGCTCGCACTAGTTTTACTTGATTTACTGAGAGTGTCGGAGTACCGCTCGCACTATTTTTCTGAGATCATACGATAAGCCGTGCATGAAGCAGCGGGTAGACTGTGTGTCACCGATTAAATAGGCTCGCACGTGCGCTTTGAGACATGGCATGAGTATAGAGACATGATATGGGTTCACGGAGTACGATGTATCGTACAAGTAGCATGGAGTACGATGTACCGTGTTGTATCTTCGGATACGGCATCTTCGGATGCATGGGATCGAATAAGACCGACGAGATGGATTGACCCACCTCCTGGGCGGTTCCCGATCATGGTGGGAATACGCACAGTAGGATCCGTGTAGCAAAGGAACTCCCGAGGACACATGGCCATAGTCCTGGTTATTATCGATATACAGATATTGCCTAGTCTCGTATCTCGTATATTTATGTTTTCGGATATTGATGTTTTCGAGAAAACACAATTTCATGGATTTTGTGTGAGTCAGGGTGACCCGAGGGAAGGGTTGAGTCCTGACCTTATATGAAATTTTAACGAGAAATAAATGATTTAAAAGATATGCATGTTAAGTTTTCATGCTTTTTAGGATTTCATATGAGTTATTTTACATGACATCATAACATAGCATCTGTTTTGGAAATGTGTGGAGAAGGGGTGGTTTATGCATGGCACTAAGTTCATGTAGGTTGTATTGTTATCTACTTGTTCATAGAATTGCCTTACTGAGCTTGATGTGCTCACCCCTTTCACTTTCTCACACAGATTTCTTCCAGTAGACTGGGAGGCGACTGGGTACGGCATTCTAGTTGTCCGCTGCTGCCTATCTTTTTGAGGTATATATACACGTTATATATGTTTCTTGTATCTAAATAACATGAACACAGTATTATGTTTTGTATGACATTGGGATGTATAGAGTGGGTATAAATATGTAATGAAATGGAAGAAGTTTAGTGCAGAATATATGAACTTGTATTTAAATTAAATTGTGCACTAATTGTAAATGTATGGAGATGACATGGGCACTGACATACAGCCCAATTATTGGTTATGGTTGGTCACGATTCGAGGTAAGTATGAAACTAATAAAACGCGAAAAAATTACTCTGATTTTTGGGTAGTTTGGGTCGTGACATAAAATTAGACAAAGGGGTAAGAAACAAAGTTGTTCCTCTCGACAAGGAGAACAACATACTAGAAGATCAAAGATTGGGATTGAGCAAAGGAAGAGGCAAGCACTCTAAGAATTTGGTCAAGAGGAGATAAGCTAGGTAAGCTCACAAGACCCTTGTTCTTGAGCATTATCATTTTATATATAGGTGGGTAAACATATTTGATTAGAAATGTTTAAGGCATGATGGAATCAACAATTGGGCTTAGTTAGAAGATTTAATGTGGATGTCTTGTGATGGTTGTGAGTTAACTAAAGTGTTGATAAAGATGTAGAAAGAGTTTTGAGATAATGTTGAGTTAGAATGAGTAAGAGAAAGAGATGGAAAATGAAAATGATGTATATTGATGATTTAATGATGTGTGGACAGCTCGAGAATCTGGCACGAGAAATGAGGCTAGTTCGAGAACCGAAGATATTGTACCACTCAAGGTGCAAGAGGTAAGGGAAATAAACCATTTGTGCTTGTGAGTTTTTGATTGAATGAAAACATTTTAAGAGCATGAAAAAGAGTTAATAAATGAGCATGTTTTATGAGAAATGAGATGATTTGATGTGTTGATAAATGTGTGAGTGTTTTGCCAGTTTGAGCTCAATTTTGATGAGATTTGTGTAATTGTGAACACATATGGTTTATAACTGAAATGAGTTTTGTGATAACTACTATGAGCTCTACGTGAAGGCAAAATGATTTTTATACAACAATGACATATTTTTACTAAGACTATGGCTTGTCATGAGATGCACATCGGGCCTTGCTCTGGTAGCATGTAAGACTGGGCCTTGTTCTAGTAGCATGTAAGACCAATTCCTCCGTTGTGGTAACGTGAGATGACCCTGCTACGGTAGCGATAGGTGGCCTTGCTTTGATAGCATGTAAGACCGGGTTGTGCTTTGATAGAATGTAAGACCGACGACTGTACGACTCTGATCAAGTCTACAACAAACTATGGCCATGTGTATATTGTCGACGTATTCCCTCTCTTGAGGATGTCCGCCTAGGGGACGATTTTACTTGATGTGCCTATGACGATGATTTCACCTGAGTTTTATAAATGCCTAGTCTCGATTTTTTTGATGATGATGTGATTTTATAACTGTGATTTATATCACGCATTGAGCTTTGATGTAATAGTGATTTGTGATTTTCATCACGTGAGTTATGCTAATGCCATTGTTTACACAGCTATTTCTATAACGATTTGCATGCTTAATATTTCCATCATATTGTGTCTGTGATGATGATTTTTATAACTTCCCTTATCCTCCTTACTGAGCGTTTTGAGAGCTCACCCTTTTTCCTTCCCCCTCCAGATCACTTGAAGTAAGCGAGATAGAGCCTGCCGCGTACGTGTAATAGGCTGATGGACAAAATCTCCCCAGGCTATCACTTGTACATGCATAAGGTATAATTCAATTCATTTTGTATCCAGACAATGGTGTATTACAAACATTTGTAATGAGTATTTGGGGATGTAATTAGGTTGATATGAAAGAAATGAGTTGCGACTTATGGGTTGATTCTTTTTGGGATATTATGTATTTGATTTCAATAAGTATAAGTTGTATGATCTTGGGGATAATGCTTGTGTATAAACGATAGCGATTTAAGGACGCCGCACAGGAATACACCTAGAGTTGGTAGTTTTGTTTTAAGAAAAATTTTAAATTGCCCTATTTTCCATGTTCTCGAGCTGTCACAGGTAGTATCTATTTTTTTCCATACATTCACTAGCACATAGCTAGTGCACGGGCACCACGGGCACTCTCCGTGCGGGAGACATTCATACGTGCTGCGCGGGCATGAGATACTACCAGAAATAATAATCATAAACCATTACTAGCGAGACTACCACTACACAGGTGAAATCAAGCGCTACAAGGGTCCTATGTATCGACACTCAAGTGCTGGATCCGGAGCACCACAAGCAGTAGCCATGCATATGGTTAGCCTTCTAGTCTCAAAAATCTCTTTTTCTTTACTCACATACTTTTGAAAATCGTCAAAAGTTCCTTTAAAACATGAATATAAAGTCATAAAGACAACTATAAAATTTTCATGAGTTTTATACTTCATAATGTTCTTCATAAATCATTTCATAACTTAAACATGATTTATAAAACATTTCATAAGCATAACCATGCTTCATAAATCATTTCATAGGCATAAACATGTTTTATAAATCATTTCATGAATATAAATATATTCGTAAATCTTTTCACAATTTATATTTACATATAGATAGTCAGAACTATGCCAAATTATACCCCTTACCTCTATTAGGCTTAAACGATGTTATTTCACCAAGATCTGGTATAGCCTCGTTAGACGTGTCGATTTTCTCGAGCTGTCCAAAACAACATCAAGTCATCATATATAGTTCAATCTTACTTTAACATACTCAAGTATGCATTTATTTCCTTAAAGTTGACAAATTTTGACTATTTCGCCAACTTTGCTCATTTTCTCGGTTTACC
Organism: Firmiana major; assembly: GCA_033439115.1. Taxonomy (NCBI): domain Eukaryota; kingdom Viridiplantae; phylum Streptophyta; class Magnoliopsida; order Malvales; family Malvaceae; genus Firmiana; species Firmiana major. Next base: position 6,508,505 of record CM065908.1, on the reverse strand, counting down.
AAATAAAATCTCGATTTAAGCTATTTCATTAGTTTTCTTTTCAACAAATTAAAGGTTTGTCAACTTAATAGTTTAAACATTTATCCTATACTTTATTTAACCACTCAAAGTACCCAAATTACTCAATTTTCACTTTTTTTGGGTTTTTTGCTTAATCGAACTATAAACCGAGTTTCGTCGGTATCATTCAAACATCTATTAACCTTAAATCAAACCATATTTCATCTTAAATATTAAAACCATAGGCTGGCCGAATTCATTAAGCATTCTACAAATTATTCTAATTAATTTCACTTAACTAAAAACCTTTAAAAATCATCAAACATTAACATATTTAATCATCTTCATCATTCATAAATTTTCTTACCTTTGACCAAAGCTAATCACTCCAATAAATCTCCAAATGAGCCTTAAACTGTAAATCATCAAATATACAACTTAGATTTACTCAAAAACCCAAGAAAAATCAACCACATTCATAAAAAATCCAAGCTTTCACTTGCCCATGAATAGGGCAGTTCTGATCTCTAAACTTCTGCCTAACTTTTCACCATAATAATGAACTGATTTAGGGCTTAATTTTTGATATGTTGTATAGGACTCATATGGGAAGATTTTGTCCTTATTTTCCATTGCCTGAATCTAGCTGGAAGGGCCTCGAACAAATTGCTCAATGAAGACTGCACAGTCACGTTTCGGGAGGAAAAAGAAGAGAAAGAAATGGTTGGATCTCTCAGGATAGGAATGCAAATGGGGTGATTCCAAGGAATACTATTAGCTTATTAAGTGGGGTAATAATCTGGAGGAGATGATAATTTTTGGACCGTTGGATGAGCTTCAAATCCAAGAGTGTACTTGAGCTGGTTAGTTGACTATACTGGGCAGATTTCCTACCCTGTTTTGTAAAATCCCAAAAATATTTCTTGTCCAATTTCTTCCAATTTATAACTTCTCCAATATTCTATTATGTCTCTAGTATCTCTCATAAAAATTTTGGGGTCACTTTTTTAAGAAAATTTCCCCGATTGAGCTCATTTTACTCGATTGGTTCAATACCGGGCAAAATGGCTGTAAGCTTTCAGTTCACTTTAAAAATTCATTTAAACATCCAAACCTCCATATTTCCACTTGATTTTAATTGTCCAAGTAAATATTACCTTATACTAACTTTCCATGGCCTCAGAATAATTTTCTTGAATTTTTATAATTTATTCCCAATTTATTTCTTAACTAGACCCATTTTTCTCTGTTTATTGTAAACTCGAGTGCTATTAGCTTTTTCACCTCTATTACTTTAGTTTTCACTTCCTAACATTATTTCATGAACTTACATACATTCTTAAGTGAATTCTCGGGTTCAGAGCCTTACTTCGATTTTCATGCCACAGAGCCCCGTTCCTCAATCTCGAGCGCTTTGATCACTTTGGGCCTGCATAACATTCACATAAGTCTTAGTCTTCTCATCTTAACTTAAAATTAAGTCTTAGTCATGAAAATTTGGGTCTCACAACTTATCAATCCATTTCTAGGCATATACTAAAAAATGATTGCATGGATGTGTATGGTGAATATAAGGAAGCTTTAATTCAGAAACTTACAAATATTTCATCTAGGGTTAGTTTAACTAATGATATTAATGGTTCAAGTTATATTATTCGTTGGATTGATAAAGATTGGTCTATGCAAAAACATATTTTATCTTTAGATGTATTAGAATAATCGCATAACACATTTTCTATTACTCAATATATTACTAATGTATGTAAATTGTATAGTATTGAAAATATATATATTTTTCTTTTGCTTTAGATAATGTCTCGAATAATAATGCAGTTGTTAATTAGAAATTTAAACCCAATTTTAAGTGGAGTATTTTGGTGTTAGATGTGCATGTCCTATGTCATAATAAATTTGTGTGTTCAAAATGGTTTTAATATTAGTGGTATAGTTTCAATTGATAAAATTAAATCCTTAGCAAAATGAATCTGCAACCCACCTCACAAATGTGAATGGAAACGAATTTGTTAAACAAGAAGGGCAAATCTTGTTTTGTTTCCACTTCCTGTGGAAACAAAATAGAACTCACTCCATGGTTTGCTTTAAGCTATTTTACCTTATAAATATATTGTTACTCTTTTTTAAAATAGTTATATGAATTTTGTTGCCTCACAAATTGATGTTGATGATGATTATCATTTTATTAAAAGTTGTTTTGTTTTTTTAGATTCTTTTAAAGCTTCAATGTAAAGATTTTCTACTCAATTTATATGTTTATATTCTTTTAAAGCTTGAATGAAAAAGATTTTCTACTAAATTTTGTCCAACCACTTTTTTTTTTGTTCCTTTAGTTTTTACAATGTTAGAAAGTTGTTAAAATTTAGAGATGACGAAAATTTATGTTCTTTTGTAATGACATGGAAGAAAATTTTATAAAATATTGAGAAACAATTCCTTCTATTCATTGCATTGCATCATTATTAGATCCTAGTGAAGGTTAAGAAAATATAGATTTTTTTATTATTATAAAGATTTTCCTAATATTGACGATCAAAAGTTGTCAATTAATATTTTCTTTTGAGATTTGTTTTCTTTTTATGACAGTGAGATGAAGAGTTGTAGCCAAGGATAGGAATCCAAGGAAGAAGCTGATAGAGGTGGCGACAGCTGAGATATTTTTGACATAATTAAGGCGGCAACAAGGAAAAGAATGAAGTTAAAGAGAAAAAGGCAAAGGATCTAGATCATTATTCTCTTCTTGACGAAGTCATAGAGGTAGCTTGAATGAACTACAATTTTTCTTGGATCAAAATTTTTGAATATACAAGAATTTTGATATGTTGTAATAGTGGAAATTAAACCAAAAATAATTTTCAAATTTAGCTCCCATGGCCTAAGATATTTTTGCAGTATAAGTATCATCTGTTCTTCAAAATTTACTTTCTTGATATGTGGAAGGATCATTAAAAAATCACCGAACCAATCTTAGTTCATCCTCACTATGCATGCTAACACGTGTCAAAGATTTTTTCAAGTCAAATCTTGTAATATGGAATAAGGAATGGCCAACGAGTTCACCGGTAATATTTCGGAAGAGTAAGAGGAAATTTCCAAGGTAATTCTTATTAATTATGAACAATAGGAAATAGTCCGAAATACAATTAGGTAGCTGCAACAATAGCATTATTTCTTTCTTTGTAAATTGTATGCAATAGTAATTTTTTTATGGACTACAGTCCTGTAGTTTTATCCTTCTAACTTTTGAAGGCTTTTTTCACGTAAAAAGTCTTGGTCTGCCTTATTATTTTCATTTATTATTATTATTATTATTATTATTATTATTATTAAATTAGCGTTATATGTTTAGAAAATGAAATAATATTTGAAATACAAAATGACAAGTTTAAAAATCTAAACTAAAATCTTTTTTCAAATGATAAGTTTAATTGTATTTGAAATTTAATAAATAAGTTTAACTTTATCAAGTGAAATTAAAAAAATTTTAAAGTATTATAATCTTTTTAAAATGCAAATGATAAGTTTTAAAATCTAGACCTGAATTTTTAAACTCATAAGTTCAATTACATTAGAAATGTAATAAATAAGTCTTTTAAGCTTTAACTTTAAAGGTTGAAACAAAAACAAAAAAAAAAAGTATTATAATATTTTTTTTAAATAATAATTTTAATTAGATTATATAGAAATATATTAAATAAGTCCTTGTTTAATAATTAATTTCTTTTGATAAAATGAAAAGACTTATTTAATATATTTCTATATAATCTAATTAAAATTATTATTTCAATATAGATTATAATACTTTTAAAAATTTTTAATTTCATTTAATAAAATTAAAGCCTAAAAAACTTATTTATTTCATTTCTAATTTAATTAAACTTATAGTTATAAGCTTAAAAAAAATTCTAGTTTAGATTTATAAACTTATCATCTTATATTTAAAATATTAAAGCATTTATCATTAATTCGTTAGATTTCTAAAAACAATATTGGCATTTATTTAGAAATTAGTTTAAAATACTGAACTTATGATTTTATTTATTACATTTATTATTTATGAACCATTTATTTAGATGACAACTTTTTTTTATAATTTTTATTAAAATTAATAATTAAATTAAAAAAATAAAAAAGGAACTTGATTGATCAAGATCCGAAATTACTGTTTCGATTCAATAGATCAACCCAGTTCCTATTAACTTTTAATGGACCCGATTCGAGATCGGTCTATATTGAAATTAGCTTAAATAGATTTTTCCTAAAAATGGGCTGACACTGATATAGCTCGACCAGGAACCAGCCTGACCTGTCCCATTTGCATGTCTAAAATTGTGAGGTAGTAATTAAGGGAGCTTGAATGTGAAATAATAATAATAAGCAAGGAAAGTTAACGCAAAGAGATATGTCTAATAAAAGGATCTTGATCAGTGGAAAGGGCCCTAAGTATCTGAAGTTTACTTTACTGAGACGATGGTTAAAACGTTGATAAAGAAGACAACTGAGGTGGTTAGTGGTCTTAACCAAGCTAGAAAGGGAAGAGATTTGAGTAATGAGACCTATGTGTTGGTACAGGGGTATGCCCTCTAGCCAATTTGAACAACTTAGTCTTGGATATTTGAAGATCTATTATTTTGAAAGAGTTATTTAATATGGGTATTATTTTTTATTTATAAAGCATATTGATATTAACTGTTAATACTTGCTTATGAAACGACTTTTGATATGCATAGACTAATATTATATGTACTTGTTTGAAAAGACAAGTTCACTAAATTAACCCACATCGAGAAGTCCACTTGGTATATTCACTTAAATATCTATGGAATATCTTCTCAAGTGACAGTTGTGTAAGTGATCCTCAAACTTGTGATCACAATACTATCTTGTGTGATTAAAACTATACTTTGACTATTCTCTACGAATAAAGAATTGGCAATTAGGTTGAAACTAGGTCTATTGGTAATTGCATAGAGATATATGTGTGATCAAAATAGGATTCATCACCCTAGGTAAACATTTGGGAATATATCGTAAGGTCATTGATCAGAGGTAAATTAACTTAAGTCCTTGGACAAGGCAGAAAAAAGATTTGACTGGAAGTTTTCAAATGTCATTAAGATAAATTAGTTACTTGGGATAAAAAATAATAAGATTAGACAATAATAAAGTAGATATTACTCCAGGTTCTGTGTCTAATCAAGATATAAAAGTGAATTGATTGAATTATATTGGAAGGTTATGTATAGATAGGTTTTTCGTACCACTATAACTATTTCTTAACGTATATGTAAGACCCAAAAATTTCTATCGTATTACTTATGATCCATCAATGTAAAAACTAAAACATGTTATTGGAATCATAAGAAAGGTTGTATTTCAATTCCAAGTCCAAGTGAAAGTAGAAAATGCCATGAATGCATTAAAACGCCAAGTATGAGCTATAGTGAGTTCAGGCTAAACCGAAGGGATTCCAACCATTTTGACTGAAGATAAGAACTTAAAACATCCAAATAAGTATAGTTCAAGAAGGGAAGTTGGTTTGGTTTGGTCCCAATAATGTTGAAGGGGTGAAAATGCTAAAAATGACCTAAACGAGCTCAAAATCGATTGTTTGAGGTGTTTTTAACACATTCACCTACCAAGGGTGTCCAAAATGTCAAGATGGACTAATCAAGCATTGAAATGTATGTAATTGGGTTAGTTGACTTTAGTCAAACGTGGTTAACGGTCAAAGCTAAGAGAAAATTCAAGAATTATAGAATAAGCTTTGACTAGTTAACCAAAGCGTGGTTAACTTTACCATACCATGGTTAAGGATTGAGAAAAGTTATCCCATGTTAAAACACCTAATTTCCAGCCAAGAATACTTAGGAAATTTATTTAATTTAATTGGGTTAAAATTTTATGGGCTGAAAATGAAAAATACTAATTGGCCAACTAGTTAAATGGTTAAAGCCCATTAAGCATGGATGAAGTGGGCCAAAAAATGGGTGAAGCAATTCGGCCGAATGTGGGTCCATTTAAATACATAAATATAGGCCCAATTACCAAGAAAATTAAAGCCTAAAATCTGAAAATTCTAGGCCCAAACTTAAAACCCAATAAGAAATTTAAGACAAACCCAATATGAATAGTTCAAGCCCAACTTCCAAGCCCAAGCTTAACCAAGTCCAAACCAATTTGCAAGCCCAATTCATGGGCTGATTTTTAAGAAATATTGGCTAAAATTTATGAAGGAAAAATCAGAAAATTACTAAGGCAAAAACATCATCTTCCTTATGAAACTTTTGGCCACCATAGAAACCTAAACCACTAAGCTTTCTCTCACTAGATTTCATCCATCTACAAGCATATTTGGAACAAGTGTTCTCATGAAAGTTGCTCCATATTGAAAGGAGATTAACATACCTCAAAACCAGTACCTAAGGAGCTAAATTGAAGGGGGAAATATCCTTCAAGGTTCAGCTAAGTGGGAAAGTCCAAGCTAGGTGAGTTCTTAATTCACCAATCTTACATAAGTTAATCTAGGAAAATTTTGGAGTTGATTGGTGTATGAATTGTATGGTAAAACATCACCTAAGAATAAGTGTTGGCCGAAAATGGGTATAGAGTTTAATGAGTCATATGCATGTTGTTTAATGGCATGTATAGGTTGGTTGTGATGCATACATGATGATGGTGTAATTGGGTGTCATCAATTTGTAAGATTGGATAGGTTTATAAGGTATACATATAAGGTGTTTGAGGAAATGCATGAATGAACTCGTTAATGCCTTAATACAAGCATGCCAAATGTTTGATAAAGTGCCTTAATGAACCATATGAAAGGCTTAACGTAACCACAACATGTGTTTGCCGAAATGCCTAAGTGAACTAGGCATGGAAGGCATGTAAGGGTGATGGCCTCTCAGCTATGGCTAGGCGAGATGGTGCATGGCACACCATGCATTGGCCAAAATGGTTAATGGGCCAAACCCATGATGCAATCGGCCTAAATAAGTTAATTGATCGTATGGCTGGCCCAATAAGTTTTAATGGACCTAAAGTGCCAAATGGACCGTAATGGAAAAGTTGAAATGGACTTAAGATATAGTTTGACCCATTAAGGGACAACGAGACCCAATAAGAGTAATTAGGCCCAATACTTTAAGTAGACCATAGTGAAAGTGGAATACGGGTTATTAAGATTGATTGATGTGACTGATAATTATCTACAGCTCCAGGAGGTAAATTCGAAGCCGGATAGATCGAATTTCAGAAAGTGAAAAAGATAGAAATGCATCTGACTGAATTCCAGGTAAGAGATTTATGCAGGCTATTAGAGATAATTATGCGTATATTTCTCATTTCCTGTATGCACTTAAATTTTGTAAGGTATATAGATATGGAATTATCTAGACGAAAACCCAATCATGGGAAATTACTAAAAATGCCACTGTGAAATTATCGAAAAAATCATAAAATGCATAAATGGCATATTTCATTGTTTTATTCGTGAAAAGTGGTTTTATAAGAGTATAATGATAGACTGACTCAAGATTTTACTGTCTGTATTAAATTGCACATTTTCCAAAGTTAAGCATGCTTGAGTGGGAGAAATTCCATGGATGGGTGACTATTCGGGAAGTTACCCATCTTGCTCTGTTTTGCACCATTTTACGTGCTGAACTCGATTTTGAGTACCGTTTTCACCATATTTGAGTCATCTGTCGTGTTTTTGACATGAAATCATGCTAGAGTCGTTGTGTTAACTGTGGGTTACACAGACCTGCTTGCATTGGATTTTAATATGATTATATGAGTAAAACTGTGCTGGAGCCCTCGTGTAGACTGTGTCACACTGACTTGCTTGTACTGGATTTTGATACATGACACTGGATACTAATTAATAACTAGGGTCTATGGAATATGTTGTATCGTCTAAATAACATGGAGTACGCTATACCATGTTTCAGTCTTCGGACTATTTGAGTCTTCGGACGATATGACATGACAGGCTGACGGGTTGGATTGACCCCATCCCTAGGCAACTGGATATCCTTCACACTTGATCCGTGATGCATGGAATCCCAAGATATGACTGTACTTCCTATATGATTACCGATCCTTGCCTAGTCTCACATGATCTCACATGTTTATATGGAGTCACATGATGTAAATAGACTCACATGATTTATATTGAGAGTCTCACATGATCTCACATGTTTATATGGAGTCATATGATGTATATGGACTCACATGATTTATATTGAGAGTCTCACAAGATCTCATATGTCACAACCCTTTTTCATCCTTTTCATCTAAAAATCACCATGAATTTTTTGCTTTTTCATTTCCTTACCCGGTTGTGAACAACTCTCACCAATAACAGTTGGGCTATGAGTCAGTATTAATCATCACTTACGATTCCATTTTTCAATTAATCAAGAGCAAACACATACATTTGAAAGTTAAGTTCTATATTTATACATGTTTGGTAACACTTACATCCCCCATATTACAATTCAAAATGATTACTGTGCCATGACATGTTTAGATACAAAAAGAATCCTGGGTGTATACCTCTTTGCGATGGAGAGCAGCGGATATCCAAATACAACTCCTTAGTCCCTCACTGGACTAGTATGTGCGCTCTGTAGAGGGGGGAAAATGATAGGGATGAGCAACCACACGCTTAGTAAGACAATAATGCAAGCATGGTAGATAAGTACACTATCTACATGCTTATAATGTCATGACATAAAATCATTTATATCCACAGCATGAGGAAAACATTAAAACTATGCCACATGTATATACATATATCATATACTGAAAATATGAAAACAGGCATGTAAACATGGAAAATCATCATGAAACAAAAACCTCACATGCACAACATAATAAATCTCATGATAAAAACCATTCCTCGTGGTTTAACATCAAATCAAAGCTTAGTAAGACTCATCACAAACAATTTATCGTCTACCCTGGACAACACAAATCATGTTCACTATATAAAATCATGTGATATCATGTGAGACAGGTGGTCACTATATACAATCGAGGACTTTGTTGGCCAACTATGTCATTATCATCCCAGACCACACGGATCCCGGTGTATGGGGCATCATACTAGAAAGAAGGTGGGTTAATCCTACACCAGACTTTCAAATCAACATCATAACCTCATGTACATCATACTCCATGTGATATACATGATACAACGTACTCTGTGGACCCATATCATGGTTGGGGGTGCCATCTGTAGGTCTTATCTACCCCATGCCATGTATAACCTACTCAATTTCAAGTGCATGTGCGAGCATCTCATCCATGTGACTAGCAGTCTACACGAGGCATCCAGCATGGCTTGTGCGAGTATCTCATCTGTGTGACACAAATTTTATATGAGGCATCCAACACGACGCATTCATATCACAGTGTGAAAAGTCCAATGCGAGCAAAGCTCTAGCACGATTTCATGCATCATCAGTAAATACCTTCGTACGAGCAACGCTCTAGTACGACTTTATGCATAATAAATAATGAGGAAATCATGTACGAGCATAGCTCAGTATGGTTATATGCATAAGAAACTCAATGGAAACCCACGTACGAGCAAAAGCTCCAGTACGATTTGTAAAACATCACAACTCAAAACATGGTGCGAGCTAGGCTCCAACAAATTTCATACATATTAAAACATCAAAATCCAGTGCGAGCGAAGCTCCATCACGATTTAACTCATATAAATCTGATAGGCGGCTCCATTTTAACAAAACAAATTCAAAATCAACATTAACACCTACTCATACTATTTCATGAAATTATGGAGTCAATAGCCAACCTATCCGTAAGTTTGCTTAAACTAAAGTAATGTGTTTCATACAAATATCAAAACATGATGCTTTATGCAATTATTAGCCTTACTACCCTTTTTTGTAAGATCCACTTCTAAAACCAAAATCGTCCAAATCCGACATTGTTCACACAAATCGTTATTTCTTTTCTAAATAACCAAGAAGTCATAAAACCATATAAACACCCTCAAAATTTGTGCAACCACCTCTAGATACTCATAAAATTCTCTTACTTGGAATCACGTCGAGGCATTTCACCTCCTTAGAGCTGCTCGATCGTGCAGTTTGATTCACTTCCAATGAAATCTCCGGAGTTGCACAAATCACTTATCACATCAATTTAACCTAATACAACACAATTCTCGCATTTATTATATTTGATTCAACTTATTGGGTTCATTAACACTTATAAGACCTCACTTTCTCTTAAGATCATTTTGATTGCTCTATTCATTCTCGAGAATCTATCGATTCACACTATATTGGTATTAAGCTCGTAATGTCTCTAGTTCATCATTTCCTTTACTATGGCATTTCATCAAGCACTTCCTATGCCCATTTTCAATCCTCATCTAATCCAACATATGGATTTCATAAAGTTATCTTAAAATCATCTATACATGCTTACTAACATCTCTATCTGTTTAAACCATCATCAACTCCATGCCATTTCAACTTTCTCTCACTAAACCAATTCTAGGTCATGGTTGTTTAAGCATGTACATGAACATTTTAGCCAACATTATATACACCAATCTACTCATCAAAATGTCTACATTAACATACTAGAAGATGGTGTATATAAATTTTACGTAGTTTAACCTTTTTCCTCTTTTTGCCAAAATGGGGAAAAACTTATTTTCTCATTCAATCTAAAGTTTTAGCTTTCAATCTTTGACTATGTTGTTCTCTTCTTCACTAGGAACAACTTTGCTCAAATAGCTTTTTCCTTAAATCTTTTTGGAAGGAGTTCATTGTAGAGTGAGAAAACTAGGTTGTTTTGGGTAAAAAATGAAGGGTTTTAGGATTTTTGGAGAAGAAAGCTCGACAGTCGAGTCCTTTTATAATAATTGTGTTTATGAGATTGATCTCTAAGGGTGGAGATCGATCTCCCCTTGCTTAATTTCCTTCAAAATTTGACAATGCAGGCTAGGTGATCGATCTGCCTATTGCATGAGATCGATCTATCTATTTGCATGAGATAGATCTGCTTCAAGGGATATGATTGATCTTTGTTCATGGGATGAGATCGATCTTTGCCAGGCATAGAACTTCAGAGATTGATCTGGCTTTGATGAAGAGATCGATTTGCACAAAGGGATAGGATTGATCTTTGTTCATGGGATGAGATCAATCTCAGTCAAGCAGAAGGCTTCAGAGATCGATCTGACCTTAAGAAGAGATCGATCTGGCCTATCCAAAAGCACTAGAGATCGATCTGCCTTATGGGAGGAGATCGATATGGCCTAAACAGAAGCAACTAGAGATCAATCTTTTTGAGTGAGGGATCGATCTCCCTTTTACAGAATGTTTGGCATTGCACTTCAAGGTAATGAGATCGATCTCCCTTGCAATGAGATCGATCTGGCTTCCATCCTACAGTATTTCAGTTACAAATTTTCTAGATTTTCAAAGTTAAACTCTCATTCAATCACTTCCTTACCCATTTTGCATTTCATTCACACTTAACACTAAAAAATATCTAATTCTTAGGATTCATATATTGTGAAACTTGTCTATACATCATAGAAATCATAAGATTACATAAAAATTCACGGGCCTTACATCATATGTTTATTGTGTTGATAAAAATGAATATGATTTATATGGAATCAAGGTAAGCCCCAGGGAAGGGTTGGACCCTTGATATATGGTTTAAATGATTGAAAGAAGATGAAATGAAATGGTTTACTGGATAGAGCATGATTGCTATTTGAATGAGTTTTATTTATGCTGCATAAATTACATGCAGAAGCTCATGCTATTATTTAAATGAAAGTGGTAGTTTTACAACATGACATTATGAACATGTAGATAGTGTAGTTATCTACTTGCTTGCATATTTACCTTATTGAGCTAGTTGTGCTCATCCTTTCATTTTTTCCCTCTCTACAGAGTACTTGTCATAGATAGAGAGTTGGCGCCAGTTCTGCATTCCTATCACTCCCAGCTTCCCATCATGCGTGAAGGTATACACATATATATCACTTTTGTAATGTACATGGATGTAATATTGGGGATGTAAACGTATGTAAATACAGTTATGAGATGTATCTATATGAAGTTATATGACATGAGATCCTGATAGATAGAGTGATATGGAAATGGATGGTAAAATATGTAATATGACAGGACTAGCATTGACTCATAGCCCAACCATTTAAAATGTATTTGAATTAAAAAAAAGATCGTTCTCAAAAAGTGAAAAATTTGTAGTGGTTTTGAGAAAAACGAGTCATGAAAGAAGTGGTATCAAAGCAAAGTTGGTTTGATATGAGTCGATGTTAGTGGTTAGGAAAGCTTACATCCCTATGTTACTGTGCATTATTTCGATACAATTGTGTATACCGAGATATGATTGTAATAAGGAATATGATTGTGAATGCAGGAATTTATCACTATGACTGATAGACGCCGTGGTAGAAGGGTGAGCTCACATACTTGAGGTCGTAAAGGTAGGTCTGTGAGCCAGACTGAATCCTCATCTGACCATGCCCCACAGGCTCCCACAGAGATAGCTACCGCATGCTTCGCGAGTTTAGAACAGAGTGTGGATAACATAGTGGCACTGTTGAGTTAGGCTATGGCGAGGTTTGATAGTATGTAGGGCACAATTGGCCAGGCTACCCCAACTACGCTTGCAATCGCACTTGAGACACCTGCGCCCACTCAGCTTGTACCTATGCCATCGACAACAAGACCGTCTACACCTACATTCATTGGACCTACACAGACCCCATCGGTTCAGCCTACACCTTTCCCAATGGCCCCATAACAGTCTGGTAATGATTTGCGATATGACTGTGAGTTGGATAGGTTAAGGTAGTTCCAGAAGTTTTGACCATCGTCGTTTAGCGGGGTAAAGAACCTAGTGATTGTTGAGGACTGGGTGATTGAGATAGAGAAACTATATAGGTTCTTCAGGTGTTCGATGACTGAGAGAGTTACTTTTGTCGTCTTCATGCTGAAGGGAGAGGTAGAGCATTGGAAGAGGTCCACCAGACGGTTATTGAGGGCCCTACACTTAGTCATTACTTGAGATATATTTCTGGAGGCTTTTCGAAGATAATATGTTTCAGACACTACTCGGAGGAACTTATAGATAGAGTTCATAAGCTTGATCCAAGGGAATCGATCCGTGGATGAGTTTGAGTCGAGATTCACATCCTTGTGTAGGTATGATCCTGATACCATGAGCAGTGAAGTCTGAAAGGTCAGAAAGTTTCCTGATGGGTTAAGACCATCTATTAGATCTCGATTAGCCCCTTTGGACATCTATACTTATAAGGAGGCAATACGTAGAGCCTAACTATACGAGTAAGACTATGAGTTGCACATCTTTGAGTTTGCTAAGGCAGACAGGGGTAAAGATAGAGATAGAAAGAGAATAGGGGATAATAGAGGCTTCAGAGAAGGGAGAAGGTCGTTCGGTAAGAAATCATGGATCGAGGAGATCCGGGGTAGGATTGTTAAGCCAGCTATGTTACCGACCCCAACTCCAACCAGAGGTAAAGTTATTGGAAAACCCCGGCCTACTACAGAATAGTGTAGATTGAGTGGTAGGTATCACAGTAACAGGCCTTGTTATGTGAGTATTGGAGCTTGTTATAGATGTGGTAAGACAGGGCATCTAATGAGGGATTGCCCAAAGGTTTCTAAGATAGCTCAAGTGAAGGTCAACGAACAGGAGAAAGCCATTACTGCTCCTCTGACCCAGAGGAGAAAGGCCACAGCCAAGGAGAATGGGGAACAAGCTGGTGGCAGAGGGTGAGTGTATGACTTGGATCAAGACACTGCAAATGCTTCATTCGATGTGATTAAAGGTACCATTTTGGGTTTTGATCTTGAAGCATTTGTTTTATTTGATCCTCGTGCCACGTATTCATCCATATCGTCTTCATTTGTATATAAATTGCTTCCATAAGTAAAACATGTACTTTCGGATAGAAGGTTGCTTATTAGCACACTGATGAAAGATAGTCAATTGACTGAATATGTATATAAAAATTATAAGTTAAGAGTAGGAACCAATGATACGTCAGCCGACCTTATCATGTTAAACATGCATGATTTTGATGTAATACTGAGAATGAATTGGTTAGTTGCAAACCATGTTGTCTTAGATTGTTATTCTAAGACAATAATGTTTTCTACACCTGAAAAGGGTATTGTAAAGTTTACTGAGAAGTAATAAAAGATTATAGTTATTGTGATTGAAGGAATATGAATTGTGGTATTAACTATATGAATGATACCATGAAGGATTCATTGCATATGTGGTTGATACAGATAAGGCACACCCGAAATTGACAAACATTCTAATGGTCAGGGAATTTCCTGATGTCTTTTCGGATAATCTACTAGGGTTGCCACTAGATAGAGAGATGAAGTTTTATATCGATTTGGTGCCTGGTACTGAGCCGATATCCAAACCCCCATATCAAATGTCTCCAATTGAATTGGAGGAGCTAAAGAAGCAATTACATGAATTACTGAATAATGGGTTCATTAAATTGAGTTTTTCCCCTTAGGGAGCACCAGTTTTATTCGTTAAGAAGAAGGAAGGAAGCCTCTGACTATGAATTGACAACCGGCTATTGAATAAGGCCACTATCAAGAACAACTTCGAGGAGCACAGATCTTTTCTAAGATAGATCTGAGGTATGGGTACCATCAGTTGAAGATTTGGAGTGAAGATATACCAAAAATAGCTTTTCGTACCCAATATGACCATTATGAGTTTTTGGTTATTCCTTTCGGGTTAACGAATGCACCTGTAAGTTTCATGGCATTGATGAATGGAGTGTTCAAGCCATACCTGGACCGATTTGTCATAGTGTTTATTGATGACATTCTGGTGTATTCGAAGTTCAGGGAAGAACACAAGCAGCATCTGAGCATTATCTTACAAACCCTCAGAGAGAGGAAGATATATGCGAAGATCAGTAAGTGTGATTTCTGGTTGGAACATATATCTTTTGGGTCATGTTATATCGAAAGACGGGTTATCAGTTGATCTGTCCAAGATAGAAGCAGTAGTTTAGTGGGACATGCCTAAAATTATCATAGAAATTTAAAGTTTTCTGGGTTTGGCTAGATATTACTGTCGATTTGTAGATGGTTTCTATAAGTTGGCTATTCCATTGACTCGTCTCACTCAGAAGGATGTTGCGTTTAAGTGGAATGATGCTTGTGAGAAGAGTTTTTTGGAACTTAAGCACTGATTGATCACCTCACCTATTCTTACCATACCGAACAGCTCAGGAGGTTTCTCTGTATATGCAGATGCATCGGGACAGGGACTAGGCTGTGTACTGATGCAGAATGGGAAGGTAGTTTCTTATGCATCCCGACAACTTAAGAACCATAAGAAGAACTATTCAACCCATGATTTGGAGTTGGCTGCCGTAGTGTTTGCACTGAAGATATGGTGCCACTACTTATATGGTGAGAAATTTTAGATCTTTATTGATCACAAAAAGCCTCAAATATTTGTTCTCCCATAAGGAATTGAATATGAGGCAACAGAGATGGTTAGAGCTTTTGAAGGATTATGATTGTGAGAAGGAATTGGAAGTGGGATCATGTCACCATGGATTTCGTCATGGGTTTATCGAGGACCCGAAGGAACCAAGATGCCATCGGGGTGATTGTGGATAGATTAACGAAGTCAGCCCACTTCTTGGCTATGAATTCCACAGATATTCTGAGTGCTTTGGCGGATTTATATGTAAGAGAAATTTTCATGCTACATGGCGTTCCAGTGAGTATTGTGTCCGACAGGGATTTTCGCTTCACTTCCCGCTTTTGAGAATATTTTCAGGAAGCCATAGGAACCCAACTAAGTTTTATCACAGATTTCCATCCTCAAACCTATGGTTAGTCAGAGTGGACCATACAGACACTGGAGGATATGTTGAGAGCTTGTGTACTAGACTTTAAAGGCTCCTGGGATGATCATTTACCATTAGCCGAATTTTCCTATAATAACAGTTATCACTCTATATGAAGCATTGTATGGTCGTAGGTGTCTTTCTCTGATTGGATAGGTAGAAGTGGGTGATCGAAAGATATTTACTCCCGATTTGGTTAAGCAAGCCTCTGAGGATGTTCAGTTGATATGTGAGAGATTGAGAACAACTCAGACTAGACAGAAGAGCTATGCTAACATGAGATAAAGGCAATTGGAATTTATAATGGGTGAATCCGTGTTTTTGAAAGTTTCTCCCTTCAAGGGCATAATGAGGTTCTGAAAGAAAGGCAATTTGAGTCCTCACTACATTGGACCCTTTGAGATCTTAGACCGAGTGAGAGATAAGGCCTATAGGTTGGTATTGCCACTTGACCTATCAGGCGTCCATAATGTCTTCCATGTTTCGATGCTTCGAAAGTATTATCCGGATCTGACACATGTGATTAAGTAGGAGCCGTTGAAGCTCAAAGAGGATATGTCATATTTAGAGAAGCTGATTCAGATATTGGATATGAAGGAAAAGGTGTTACGGTCTAAGACGATTCCTCTGGTTAAGGTTCTCTAGAAGTACCACACTTCGGAGGAAGCCACATGGGAATTAGAGAGCCTGATGCAAGAGAAACATCCACAGCTATTTGAGGATTGACTTGATTCTAATTTGGAGGACCAAATTTCTTAAGGTGGGGAGGAATGTAAGACCTAAAAATTTCTATCATATTACTTATGATCCATTAATGTAAACATTAAAACATGTTATTGGAATCATAAGAAAGGTTTTATTTCAATTCCAAGTCCAAGTGAAAGTAGAAAATGCCATGAATGCATTAATGCGCCAAGTATGAGCTAAAGTGAGCTTAAGCTAAACCAAAGGGATTCCAACCATTCTGATTGAAGATAAGAACTTAAGACATCCAAATAAGGATAGTTTAAGAAGGGAAGTTAGTTTGGTTTGGTCCCGATAATGTTGAAGTGGTAAAATGCAAAAAAGGGCCTAAACGAGCTCAAAATCGATCGTTTGAGGTGTTTTTGACACATTCACGTACCAAGGGTGTCCAAAACATCAAGATGGACTAAACAAGTATTGAAATATATATAATTGGGTTAGTTGACTTTAGTCAAATGTGGTCAATGGTCAAAACTAAGAGAAAAGTCAAGAATTGAAGAATAAGCTTTGACTAGTTAACCAAAGTGTGGTTTAACTTAACCCAACCATGGTTAAGGATTGAGAAAAGTTATCCCGGGTTAAAACACCTAATTTCCAGCCAATAATATTTAGGAAATTTATTTAATTTAATTGGGTTAAAATTATATGGGCTAAAAATGAAAAATACTAATAGGCCAACAAGTTAAATGGTTAAAGCCCATTAAGCATGGATGAAGTGGCCGAAAATTGGGCCAAGCAATTGGGCTGAATGTGTGCCCATTTAAATGCATAAATATAGGCCCAATTACCAAGAAAATTAAAGCTTAAAATCTGAAAATTCTAGGCCCAAACTGAAAGCCCAATAGGAAATTTAAGATAAGCTTAATATGAATAGTTCAAGCCCAACTTCCAAGCCCAAACTTAACCAAGCCTAAACCAATTTGTAAGCCCAATTCATGGGCTGATTTTTAAGACATATTGGCTGAAATTGATGAAGGAAAAATCAGAAAATTACTAAGGCAAAAACATCATCTTTCTTATGAAACTTTCGGCCACCATGGAAACCTAAACCACCAAGCTTTCTCTCACTAGATTTCATCCATCTACAAGCATATTTGGAACAAGTGTTCTTCATGAAAGTTGTTCCATATTGAGAGGCGATTAACATACCTCAAAACCAGCACCTCAAGAGCTAAATTGAAGGGGTAAAAATCCTTCACATTTCAACCAAGTGGGAGAGTCCAAGATAGGTGAGTTTTCAATTCACCAATCTTACATATGTTAATCTAGGGAAATTATGGAGTTGATAGGTGTATGAATTGTATGGCAAAACTGTAAGACCCGTATATGTATAATTTTATATATGTACATAAAAATGTAAATGGAGTTATATTATGAATTTATAAGTGAAGTATATGTGATGTAAGTCTATAAGATAATGTATACACTTGTAATAAGAGTTGTGATTGTACGTACAAGTTACATTATATAGGAACATGAAGAAATGGACTTAAACATATGGAGACTGGAGTAGAATGAATTATGAGTAGTGTGGTAAAATGGAAGGAGAATTGCATAAGTTGTGCACTTTCATTTGGTTTATATCATGTACATTTGGATATACAAAGATTCTCCACAAGTTTTAATGTATATGAGGTATTATTTGATGTCATTTTCAAGTCTCCAAGATGATTGAATGAGAAAATGACTATGGCAGCAAATTCAAGATGTTTGAGTATAAGTTACTGTAAAAAAATACAGAAAATCTGGAAATATGAAGGCCATATCGATCTCATAGGATGAGAGATCGATCTGGAAGAGCCCAAATGCTCTTATTTTGAGCTATGGAATAGGGCAGATCGATCTCCAAGGGAGCCAGATCGATCTCCAAACACATTTTGTAAAATGCAGATCGATCCTTAATGGAATAGATCAATCTCCTTAGCTCTCAGGTTGGAAGCAAATCGATCTCCCCTAAGACCATATCGATCTCCTTAGCCTTCTATTTGAAGCAGATCGATCTCCCATACTCGACAAATCGATCTCCTACTTCAAAATGTCATAAAAAAGAGAGATTTTAAGAGGATCAGATCGATCTCTGCCCAATGCAGATCGATCTCATGAAGCAAAATTATAAAATATAGAGTAGTTGGATCTGCAATTTCGAGACAAAAACCATTTCCTTCCATTTAAAACTCAAAACCTAGATTTTACTCTATAAATCTGACCATTTTCGAGAAGATTTGAGGGAAGACTATTAGAGGCAAAGTTGTTCACATCAAAGAGAAGAACAATATAGTTTAGATTCACTTCCCCATTTGTTAGATTGAAGGAACAAGGGGCATTTCTATTTGGAACAAAGAGGAAATTCAAAGAGGTGAGCTTCTAAAACACCGACTTAAGTACATTGTTAAGCTACTGATGTTTGGGGTTGATTGGGGTGCTTAGTATTGAGAAAAACTATCCAAAATGCATTGGAATAACTATGACCAAGAAATGGTCTAGTGTAAGAAGGTGGAATGTATTGAGGTTAATGAGGAATGAGATATCTTGAGGTGATAATGGTGTTATAAATATGATTTAAGATATTGTTAGTGAATAAATGGTGAGATTTACAAAAATGGGTAAAATGTAGATTAAGGCATTGGTAAATGCATAGATGAATTATATTGACTAGTGAAGTCAAAATGCGAGTTAAGAGAGTTAAGGCAAGTGTTTGATGAATGAATCGCAGCTTTCGAGGATACACCGGAGCAAGGTAAGCCAAGAGAGTAAGAAACTAAGAGGAAGAGAGTCTTACTCAAGTAAATCGAGGTAAGGGAATTCTGTGGACTCTTAGAAATATCTGTGCGCAATTTGGGCGTTTAAATGCTTTGCTAGAATGCATGAGATACTAGGAAATGATATTGGGTGATTGTAGGGTAAAAGTTAGGTGTTTGAGAAATATGCATGAAAATAAAAGCATAATGCTTTGGAAAATCATGTTTTATTGCTTTTTAGCAAGTGATTGGTAGGTTGGCTAGCATTTGAAATGAATTGCAAAAGAAATGAGTTGTTTTGGTTTGTTAAGCACACTTTACAAAGAAATGAGCCACCTACATTGTTTTCGTGAGAATGAAAGCGTGCTAGAGTATGACTCGCACGAGATTTGACGTGTTTTATACACATGAGTGCTAGAGCTTAGCTCGCAGTGGTTTTCACATGGATTTCATACTAGTTTTGGCATGATGCTTAGAGCTTAGCTAGCACTAGATGCCCACCTTATTTGTTACCGTGCTTGGAGCTTCGGGAAGACTGGGTGTCACACTGATTAAATAGGCTCGCATGTGCATTTGTGATATTTTGACATGTTGTTAATAGTGTTAGGAGCTTCGGGTAGATAAGAGGTCGTACCGATTAAATAGGCTCATACGTACTTTTGAGATGTGGTGTGATATGATATGTTGATGTGGGTCCACGGAGTACGTTGTATCGTACAAGTAGCATGGAGTACGTTGTACCGTGTTGAGATGTGGTATGCCATCTTTGGACGAGATCTGTTATGGATCAACGGGCAGGATTTGACCCACCTCCCGGTTGGAAGCAAATAGTGGTGATATCCTGCACACCTGATTCGTGTAACCGGTATCAGAGGTTATGGCCATAGTCCTAGAGGTTATTACCCTTATTGAATTGCCTATCTCACATGTCTATTGCTTTAAGAATAAATTCATGTTTGAAATGATTTGTGGGTTAGGACAGTTTGAGGGAGGGGCTGAGACCTGACAAGTGTTGGATGGTTTTAAGATGTTGATTTGTTAATGGTTTTAAAGTGCATCGATGCATGATGGATAATGCCATGCTTTATTGTGAAATATGCATGATGATTTATACCATGCTTTGAATTGAATTATGCACTGAATTTTAATAGTATGAATGCTTTACATACCATTAACATAAGCATGAACTCATATTTTGAGAAATGAGGAAATTTATGTTTTGAGCATGACATCACGATCACGTAGATAGTGCAGTATCTACCTGTTCGCATGATTGCCTTTCTGAGCGTGTGGTTTTACTCACCCCCTTATTTTCCCTCTCTCTATAGAGCTTTGAGTATAGATTGTGGGTGACTGGATGCTTATCCCTTTTGGTATCCGTTGCATCTCATCGCTAAACGTATACACACTTGAATTATTTTGTATCTAAACTAGACATAGCACAGTAGCATTTTGTATGTAAACATTGGGGATTTAAAGTAATGTAAACACTTGTAAACAGTGACTCTGATGTATTTATAAAAGTGTTTACTTTTGAAATTAAATTATTATGGATGGTTGAGATAGACATTAACACACAGCCCAACTGTTGAGGAGAGTAGTTGTTCACGATTGAGGTAAAGACGAATAAATAATGATGCATGAAAATGCGACAAATGTGTACGTATTTTGGTAGGTTAAGGGTCGTGACAGTGTTTGGTATCAGAACATTGTGTTAGTCTGACGTGTGTCGTGTCTAAACATTTAATAAGTTGGAAAATTACATCCTCATGTTACTGTGCTTGTTTAGATACAAATTGTGTGTGTGTCGATGTGTTAACTAAGAATTTGATGTGAATGCTGGGAATTGAGCAATTATGCCTAATATCAATCGCAGTAGAGGGGCGAGGGCGTAAGTTAGAGGCCGTAAAGGTAAGCCTGGGGGTCATGTTGAGCCAAAAACACACGAGGCTCAAGAAGAGATTGAGGTAGAGGCTGAGGTTGAGCATGCTCCACAGGGTCCAGAGGAGAGACCTGAGAGTACTGAGGCTCGTTTCGCGAGGATTGAGAGGAGCATTGAGATGATATTGGAGTTTGTCACCTAATCTTTACTTGGAGTTGGTGGTAGACAGAGTCCCGCTACACAGGGTGATGTCGAGCAGGTGGCAACTCTTAAGGCATGGGCCCGGTCAGCCTAGAGACCTCAAACGACATAGACACCTACACCCCACCTGCACAGGATATGCCTACACCTGTTGCCACACCACATGCTAGTAGAGGCTGGGGTTACGATTGTGATTTGGATAGACTACGATAGTTCCAGAAGCTTAGACTACCGTCTTTCAGTGTAGTAAAGGATCCAGTAGCTGTTGAGGATTGGATAAATGAGATCGAGAAGCTGTATAGGTTCTTTGAGTGCACTACAATCGATATGGTAGCGTTTGTCGCTTTTATGCTGAAGGGATCAGCAGAACATTGGTGGAAATCCACCAGGCTTATTTTGAGAGCCCGACATACAGAGATTAGCTGAGATATATTTTTAGAGGCTTTCTGGAGACAGTATGTTCTAGATACCGCATAACCTAAGCTAAAAATCACATTTTTGGGACTGACCCAAGGGAGTAGGACTGTGGATGAGTATGAGATGACTTTTTATCTCCCTGGGCAGATATGATCCTAACACGATGAGTAATGAGGTCGAGAAGATCCAAAAGTTCGTGGATGGATTGAAACCGACCATCAGGTCTAGACTGGTTCCCCTGGATATACCAACTTGCGAGGAGGCTGTGCGTAGGGCGCAATTGTGTAACAAGATATTGATAGGATTGCCTCAGAGTTTGAAAAGGTTGGTAAGATGAGGGACAGAGAGAAGAAGAGACCAATGATGGATAGAGGCTTCAGCTATAAGGGAAGCAAGAGATTTTTTAGAAAGAGGCTGAGGATCAAAGAGATCCGGGGAGGATAGTTAATACTCCCATGTATCCGGTCATTTCTCCAACTAAGGAAATTATGATTAGAGGGCCACGACCTACTACAGAGCAGTGCAGTAAGTGTGGTAGGTACCATGGTACTCAACCATGTTATGGATCCCCTGTAGTATGCTTCAGATGTGGGAAGCCGGGGCACATAATTCGAGATTGCCCAGAGATGACAGAAAGAGCCCCACAGAAGGGCAAGGTGTAAGACCCGATTTTATTGTAAGAGCAAAAGGGAATGAATAAAAATTTATGAGTGCATTTAAAAATGCAAAAGGACTGAAATGGAATTCCTGAACACGTTGAAGGGCAAAATGGTCAAAAGATCAAAAGTCGGTATAAATTCGATGAGAAAAAGTTAATTAAAAATATGGATTTGAGAAATCTTGGTCAATAAAGGTGAAATAAATTTATTCTGGGTTAAATTTATCAAGATATCAATTTATTGGAATTAATCGGGATTGATCAAAATTTTTACCTCGAAAAAATTATCCCAAAAATAATCAAAAAATATATCAAAAAGTCGAAATAATATTGATAAATTCAATTAGGGATTAATTGAATAAATTAATAATTTTTTTAGATATTTTTGACAAAATAATAGTATTTTAATATTAAAATAATAATAAAAATAATTAATAAAATTATTAAGAAAAAGAAGAATTGAAAAAAAAAGAATCAGAAATTGATCGGGGAGAGAGAAAGAAGAAACGAAAAAACGAAGTTGAAACCGAGGAAGACCGACTAGCCACCACCGGCGGGACTGAGGGGCCGACGAGGGCCGGCGAAGGGCTACGAGCCTCGTGGGAACCACCAGGCGCCGACACGAGCGCCGACAACGCCGGAGGAGGCCGAAAACGGAAGGAGAAGTCGCGGGAAGGAATGCTCCGATCGGTGACCATCGACGCCGATTCAAGCCCCACCAAGGCTCGATTCTGGAAGCCCAGGCAACGGTGCACCGAATGGCATCGAAAATAACCGTCGAAACCCACGGACGATGCCAGAAATGGCAGAAAGAGGAAATAGGTACCGACGGTGGAGAGAATAGGCCGGACCGATGACTTTTCGGTGGCCTTGGACGAACCGAGGGCAGATTCGTGCTGCGGACGGCCCAGCGGAGCCACTGGCTGCGGAAGCCGGTGGAGAACCGACCGGCAAGGCACTGAACAGGTCGAACCGGGGTAAAATGATGGTCCGAACCGGGTCTGAACCGGACCGAACCGATTCAACCAAGAAAGAGAGGAAAAAAAGGAGAAAAAGGGATAAAGAAAAAGAGGAAAAATTGAGGAAAAATCCCGACGATGTAATCGAGCTACGGGTAAGTCTGTAAGCGGTCGAAATTGACCGATTTAAATTTTGGAATATTTTATTTAATTAATTTTCGACTGAAAATTTACCCAAAAATTTATGAAATTCTGTAGCTCGACAATTGCATCCAACGAGAGCTCGAGATAGCCTCGATTTACATACTAACATGGAATCTCAGGTAAGTAACCCTTATTTACGATAATTTACCTCGTTATGCGTGCTTCGAATTTAATTATCACATAAAATACATTAAATTATGAAAATTTAGATAAATTATCGTAAATAATAAATAGAGCTATTCGAGAGTTAGAACGAGGCCCAAGAAATTATTGGTGGGCCCAATAAGCCCAATAGGCCTCGATAATGTGAAAATTAAGTGAATAACGGGCTTAAGGCCGATTAAGGCCCATTAAGGTGTAATCGGGCCCAATAGGGGTAAATGGGCCCAATGATTTAAATTAAGCCCAGAAAATATTAAATACAATTAAATTGTATGATATCTGACCTGAGGAATATTTATACACAGTTTCGGACATTGGATTGGGAGTAAATCGGACTGCGTGACGAGACAGTAGTGGAAAAGGAAAGGTCAGACTCTACAGAAAAATAAGGTAAGGGAATTCTACGGACTGCTAGAGGTAACTTTACGAAACTTCAAAGTTCATATGCAGTCTTTTAAATTATCTGAAGGGTCTAAAAGTAAGTTAATAATTTTAGTGCCTCGAATGAGTAAATTACCAAAATACCCTTGTTAAGGATAAAATTTACAATTTTAGGAAAAATTGGGAGGAGCAAGAACAAGAGGTTCCTACTCATTCTGGAGGTGTTTTGATGCATGCATGAGTAGGCTGGCTAACCTTGAAAGAAAAATGCACAGCATTGCATATTTTCAACGATGAAATTGTTTTGAAAATTATTTTGAGGAAACAGAGCCGCCTACGTGTTTTTATTGACATTTGACGTGCTAGAGCTCAGCTCGCACGATGTTTTGATTTGTGTGATGCATGCATTAGTGTTGGAGCGAGAGCTCGCACTAGAGTTTTACATGCATTGATGCTGGAGTCTAACTCGTACCAGATTTATATATATATATATATGTATGATTTTCGTGACAGGGTGCTAGAGTCTAACTCGCACCAGATTTTCCACATGATTTGATGAGAGTGCTAGAGCTTAGCTCGCACTAGTTTTACTTGAATTGACGAGAGTGCTGGAGCATCGCTCGCACCCCCACTGATTTTATGAGAACATGCGATGAGCCGTGCTTGGAGCGTCGGGTAGACTATGTGTCACCGACTAAATAGGCTCGCACGTGCGTTCTGAGACAGGGTATGATATATGGGTCCACGGAGTACGATGTACCGTGTAAGTAGCATGGAGTACGATGTACCGTGTGGCATCTTCGGATATGTGGTATCTTCGGATACGTGTGGCTTCTTCGGATGCATGGGATTGGATAAGATCGACGGATGGACTGACCCACCTCCCGGGCGGTTCACGATCATGGTGAGACCCTGAACACTAGGATCCATGTAGGCAGATGGACTCCCGAGGACACATGGCCATAGTCCTAGTTATTACCGATATACAGATGTTGCCTAGTCTCGCATGTTGATGATTTTGACGAGATTAAAACTGGGTTTTAAACTAAATTTGCATGATGTTATTTCCATGCTTTTTAAACCCATGTGTGATGTAAACAGATTTTCATGATTTTGTGTGAGTCAGGACCACCCGAGGGATGGGTTGAGTCTTGGATTTGTTGTGAAATTTTAAATGAGAAAGAAATGATTTGAAATAGTTGCATGTTGAATTTTTCATGTAAACTTGTTTTACATGACATCATGAATCATAGCATCAGTTTTGAAATGTGTGGAGAAAGGATGGTTTATGCATGGCACCACGTTCATGTAGGTAGTATGGTTACCTACTTGTTCATAGGATTGCCTTACTGAGCTTGATGTGCTCACCCCTTTCATTTTCTCGCACAGATAATCTCCAGTAGATGTTGAGGCGACTGAGTACTGCATTTCGGATATCCGCTGCTGCCTATCATTTAAGGTATATACACTTGTATGTATTGTATCTAAATAAGCATAGCACAGTAACATATTTGTAAGTAACTTTAGAGGATGTATAAATATGGTAAACACTTATAAATGACTGAGAAAGAATTAAGTTATATGGTAAATGAATAGTGGGACTGGCATTGACGCACAACCCAATTGTTAGTGAAGTGTGGTCACGATCAGAGGATAGGTAAGCATGAAGGAAAATAACAAAACGCGAAAAATTTACTCTAATTTTTGGGTAGTTTTGGGTCGTGACACAAGGAGCCAGAGAGAGCTCCAGTTAGGAAAGCTGCTGTAAGGCGGAGGGCTACAGCTGAGGAAAAAGGGAAGAAAACAGTGGAAGTGAGCAGAGGATGAGTGCATGCACTGGACCAGGACACTGTAGATCAATCTTTGGATATGGTAAAAGGTACCATCCAAATCTTTGATTTAAAAGCATTTGTACTATTTGATCTTGGTGCCATGCATTCCTTTGTATCACCATCCTTTGCATGTAAATTATTAAAGCATGTAAAACCCACACTGCTAGATAAAATGTTGATGATATCTACCCCTATGAATGATAGTCAGTTGACTGAGCATGAATATAGAGATTGTAAGATGAGGATAGGAGGTAAAGAAATGGCAGCCGATTTAATTTTATTAAATATGAGTGATTTTGATGTAATCTTAGGTATGGATTGGTTGGCTGCCAATCATGTTGTTATGGATTGTCATGCAAAAACTTTAATGTTTCCAAAGATAAACAACCTTGTTGTAAATTTGATGAAATGAAAGAATATGTTATTGCAATTGAGAATAGTATAATCTAGTTGCATGATAATTTAGAGATGAATCTAATTTACAAATTATTTATGTTGATGTGATGATTTCTGATTACTAATGGTGGAAAGAATAATGTGTAGGGTTCATCGCTTATGTGATTGAGACGGATAAGACACGTCCGAAATTGGGAGACATACCAGTGGTTAAGGAATTTCCAGATGTCTTTCCGGATGAGTTACCAGGGTTACCTCCAGATAGAGAGATGGAATTTGGTATAGATTTAACACTTGGTACAGAGCCGATATCCAAGCCATCGTACAGAATGACTCAAGTTGAGTTGGAAGAACTAAGGAAACAGCTGTAAGAGTTGTTGGAGAAGGGGTTCATCAGGCCGAGCATCTCACCTTGAGGAGCATCGGTTTTGTTTGTAAGGAAGAAGGATGAAGCCTCTGACTGGGTATAGAATAAGTATCCTCTTCCATGCATTGATGACTTGTTGGATCAGCTTAAGGCAGCGCAGGTCTTTTCGAAGATAGATCTGAGATCTGGGTACCATTAGTTGAAGATACGGAGTGGAGATGTACCCAAGACAGCTTTTCGCACTCGGTATGGACATTATGAATTTATAGTTATGCCATTCGGGTTGACAAATGCTCACGCAGCTTTTATGTCATTGATGAATGAGGTATTTCACCAGTATTTGGATCGATTTGTTATTGTGTTTATTGATTATATACTGGTGTACTTAAGATCTAGAGAGGAACATGAACGACACCTAAGGATAGTGCTACAGACCCTCTGAGAGAAGAAGTTGTATGCTAAACTCAGTAAGTACGACTTTTGGTTGGAACAGATCTCGTTTCTGGGTCATATAGTATTAAAAGATAGAGTGTTAGTGTATCCATTTAAGATTGAAGCCGTAGTTCAGTGGCAGAGACCCCAGATAGTGACAGAGATAAGAAGTTTCTTGGGTTTAGCTGGGTATTACAGAAGGTTTATAGAGGGATTCTCGAGGTTAGCTGCTCTTTTGACACGTCTCACGAGAAAGAATGTTGAATTTGTATGGGACGATAAGTGTGGGGAAAGTTTTGAGGAGTTGAAGACAAGGTTAACTACAGCTCCGATACTCACCATTCTTACCAGCTCAGGAGGTTTCTCAGTGTACACAGATACTTCACACCTAGGACTGGGTTGTGTATTGATGCAGGATGGGAAGGTAGTAGCCTATAGATCAAGGCAGTTAAAGGATCCTGAGAGGAACTACGCGATCCACGATTTGGAGTTGGCGACCGTAGTATTTACATTGAAAATATGGCACTACTACCTCTATGGTGAGAGATTTCATATTTACACAAATCATAAGAGCCTTAAGTACCTGTTCTCTCAGAAGGAGTTGAACATGAGATGGAGGAGATGGCTCGAGTTGTTAAAGGATTATGATTGTGAAATCATGTACCACCCGAGTAAAGTAAATGTGGTTGTTGATGCATTGAGTAGGAAGCATCTCGGGATGGTATCATTTATGATGATCAGGGAACACGAGTTGTTGGAACAGTTCATGAACCTCAGTTTAGATATGACCCCGCCTGACGCTGATAGTGGTTTTATGATAGCTAGCCTGCAGTTAGAACCAGATCTAGTGGATCGAATCCGACAGGCTCAGCGAATTGATTAGCAGTGCAGTGATATTGTCGGGCAAATACAGAGGGGTACAAAGACGAACTTTGAGTTGAGTTCAGATGGATTGTTGAGGTTCAGAGGTAGGATTTGTGTTCTTGATGATGTAGAGATCAGAAGATTGATCTTGACAGAGGCTCACTCATCGAAGTATACAATACATCCAGGGAGTACTAAGATGTATCAAGACCTTCGAAAGGTTTATTGGTAGTTTGGGATGAAAAAACACATTGTTGAATATGTTGCTAAGTGTCTCGTTTGTTAGCAGGTGAAGGTAGAGCATCAGAAGCCTACAGGGTTATTGCAACCTCTACCGATACCGACATGGAAGTGGGAGCATGTCACCATGGATTTTGTGATAGGATTGCCGAGGATCCGAAAAGGTCATGATGCCATATGGGTGATTGTGGATCGGTTGACAAAATCAACCCATTTCCTAGCTATGAGAGCTACCGATACTCTGAGCCAGTTATCGAACTTGTATGTGCGCGAGATAGTGAGGCTACATGGAATTCCAGTGAGCGTTCTTTTTTATAGAGATGCCTGCTTCACTTCCCACTTTCGAAAACATTTTCAGGAAGCGATGGGGACCCGGTTGAGTTTTAGCACCATGTTTCATCCTCAGACAGATGGTCAGTCAGAGAGGACTATATAGACCCTAAAGGATATGTTGAGAGTGCGTGCATTAGATTTTGGAGGCTCCTGGGATGACCATTTGTCACTCGTAGAGTTCACCTATAATAACAGTTTTCACGTGAGTATCAGGATGGCACCATATGTGGCATTGTATAGGCGTAAATGTCGTTCCCCTATTGGATGGGAAGAGGTTGGTGACAGACAGATTTTTGCTCCAGACTTAGTGCAATAGGCATCTGAGGACGTCTAATTGATATGTGAGAGATTACGGATAGCTTAGAGCTGGCAAAAGAGTTACGCTGACAAGAGACGGAGACCACTAGAGTTTGATGTGGGTGAGTTGGTGTTCTTGAAAGTTTCTCCTTCAAAGGGAATTGTGAGATTCGGGAAGAAGGGAAAGTTGAGCCTTCGATATATAAGGCCATTTGAGATACTTGATAAGGTGGGAGATAAGGCTTATAGATTGGCATTGCCACCAGAGTTGGCAAGTGTGCATAACGTCTTTCACATATCCATGTTAAGGAAGTATCACCCGGACCTGACGCATATGATAAGATACGAGCCTTTGGCGTTCAATGTGGGTATGACATACGTTAAAAAGCCAGTTCGAATACTGGATAGAAAAGATAAAGTGTTGAGGACAAAGACAATTCCCTTGGTGAAAGTCCTTTGGCAACATCACACTGTGGAAGAGGCCACATGGGAATTAGAGAGTTTGATGCGGGAGAAGTATCTCGAGTTATTCACGGATTGAATTGGTTCTAATTTAGAGAACCAAATTTTCTAAGTGGGGGAGAATGTAAGACCCTGTATATGTATAATTGTATATATGTACATAGAAATGTAAATAGAGTTATATTATGAATTCATAAGTGAAGTATATGTGATGTAAGTCCATAAGTTAATGTATACACTTGTATAAGAGTTGTGATTGTACGTACAAGTTACATTATATAGGAACATAAATAAATGGACTTAAACATGTGGAGAATGTGAGTAGAATGGATTATGAGTAGTGTGGTAAAATGGAAGGACAATTGCATAAGTTGTGCACTTTCATTTGGTTTATATCATGTACCTTTGGATATACAAAGATTCTACACAAGTTTTAATGTGTATGAAGTATTACTGGATGTCATTTTCAAGTCTTAAAGATCATTGAATGAGAAAATGACTATGGCAGCAAATTAAGGATGTTTGAGTATGAGTTGTTACAGAAAAAACTGCAGAAAATCTAGAAATATGAAGGCCAAATAGATCTCATAGGATGAGAGATTAATCTGGAAGAGCCAAAATGCTCTTATTTTGAGCTATGAAATAGGACAGATCGATCTCCAAGGGAGCCAGATCGATCTCCAAACACATTCTGTAAAATGCATATCGATCCTTAATGGAACAGATCGATCTCCTTAGCTCTCGGGTTGGAAGCAGATCGATCTCCCCTAAGACCAGATCGATCTCCTTAACCTTCTGTTTGGAGCAGATCGATCTCCCCTACTCGACAGATCAATCTCCTACTTCAAAATGTCGTGGAAAAGAGGGATTTAAAGAGGATCAGATCGATCTCTACCCAATGCAAATCGATCTCATCAAGCAAAATACTTAAATATGGAGCAGTTGGATCTGCAATTCCGAGACAAAAACCATTTCCTTCCATTTCAAACCCAAAACCTAGATTTTACTCTCTAAATCTGACCATTTTTGAGAAGATTTAAGGGAAGACTATTAGAGGCAAAGTTGTTCACATCAAAGAGAAGAACAACATAGTTTGGAGGAATTTCCCCATTTGTTGGATTGAAGGAATAATGGGCATTTCTATTTGGAACAAAGAGGAAATTCAAAGAGGTGAGTTTCTAAAGCACCAACTTAAGTACATTGTTAAGCTATTGATGTTTGAGGTTGATTAGGGTGCTTAGTATTCATAGAAACTATCAAAAATGCATTGGAATAACTATGACCTAGAAATGGTCTAGTGTGAGAAGGTGGAATGTATTGAGGTTAATAAGGAATGGGATATCTTAAGGTGATAATGGTGTTATAAGTATGATTTAAGATATTGTTAGTGAATAAATGGTGAGATTTACAAAAAGGGGTAAAATGTAGATTAAGGCATTGGTAAATGCATAGATGAATTATATTGACTAGTGAAGTCAAAATGCGAGTTAAGAGAGTTAACTCAAATGTTTGATGAATAAATTGCAGCTTTCGAGGATACACTAGAGCAAGGCGCGCTAAGAGCGCAAGAAACTAAGAGGAAGAGAGTCTTACTCAAGTAAATCGAGGTAAGGGAATTCTGTGGACTCTTAGAGATATCTGTGTGCAATTTGGGTGCTTAAATGCTTTGCTAGAATGAATGAGATATTAGGAAATGATATTGGGTGATTGAAGGGTAAGAGTTAGGTGTTTGAGAAATGTGCATGAAAATAAAAGCATAATGCGTTGGAAAATCATGTTTTATTGCTTTTTAGCAAGTGATTGGTAGGTTGGATAGCATTTGAAATGAATTGCAAAAGAAATGAGTTGTTTTGGTTTGTTAAGCGCACTTTGCAAAGAAATAAGCCACCTACATTGTTTTCGTGAGAATGAAAGCGTGCTAGAGTATGACTCGTATGAGATTTGATGTGTTTTATACACATGAGTTCTAGAGCTAAGCTCGCATTGGTTTTCACATGGATTTATACTGGTTTTGGCATGGTGCTTGGAGCTTAGCTCGTACTAGATGCCCACCTTATTTGTTGCCGTGTTTGGAGCTTCAGGTAGACTAGGTGTCGCACTGATTAAATAGGCTCGCACGTGCACTTGTCATATTTTGACATGTTGTTCGCCATGTTAGGAGCTTCGGATAGTGTGAGATCTAAGAATTTTAGATATATTTAAATGATGTAATAAGAACTTGAAGTGTAATTTATTGAGCTAAGTGAATTGTGGAAATTATATTTGGAGATTTATGTGTAAGTGTTTAACATAAGTGTGAAACTAAGAGGTCAGATCGATCTTGGGGATGGAGAGATCGATCTGGTGAGTAAAAAATAACAAGGAAGGAAGAATGTAAGTGAGCAGATCGATCTCCAATAGAAGAGGATCGATCTCCTTATGATTCTGTTTGAGAGAAGATCGATCTCATGAGGAAGGGATCGATCTACAAATGTTTCTGTTTGGGAGAAGATCGATCTCCTCAAGGAGCAGATCGATCTCATAAAGCCATAAAGAGATCGATCTCACCCCTCGACAGATCGATCTCCTAGGCATAAAATTACCCCAAATCGTCCCCAAATTCAAATGCAGATCGATCTCATCAAGAGCCAGATCGATCTCCTACCCTCAGTCTATATAAGGAACCCCTGTTTTCTTCTGCAATTTCATTTTCTCTCTCTTCAAAACCCCATTTTCACCGAAGCCCTAGCTTTCTCACCCATCCAAAGCACCCATTTTCGTCCGAATCAGAGGTTGTGGCAAGAAGGGAAGTTGTTCCTCATCAAAGGGAGAACAACATACTAAGAAATTGAAAGACGAATCGAATCGAGGCGTGGGTTGTGCACCTCACAAGCTTTGGGTAATTTCTAAACATCGATCTTCATATTTGAGATGATTTTACTGATAATGGTTGTTGGCGTTGTGTTGAAGTAGCTGGAAAATGATTAGGGATTGATGAAATTACAATGTAGTTGGAGTGATAATGATATTTAGCAATTTTGGTAATTTTGGGAATTTTGAGCTATAAATGGAAATTTAGACAATGAGGTGAATTAGCATAGATATTGTGGCATGGGCAGTGTAGGATGTTGAGATGTTGTGAATGAGATTGTGGATTGAGATAGAGTTAGGAGAAATGAGAGATTTGAGGTGTTATGAGCAATTATGCTCGATTTTGAGAATTGAGGTTATTGTGATGATGAGTATTAATGTTTTAACATCATTTGGATAGCTCGGGAGTTCCAGAGTGGAATACGAGACTAGTCCGTGACAAGGGGGAAACAATTGCACTATACGAGGTGCAAAGAGGTAAGGGAAACTAAACCATTAGTGTAGGTGATTTGTGAACTATTATAGCATGAATTGCGATTTATAAAACAAGCATGTTTGATGTGTTGTGTTTGATGAGAATGCACACGATTTTATAGCCGGTTGGAGCCCATGTTTTTATGAGAAATGAATTGGGCTCTACATTAAGGCAATATTGAGATTTGAGAAATGTATGCGTGTTTTGCCGGTTGGAACTCGGTTTTAAATATGTTTTGTGTTGAGTACAAAACAGTTTTTAAATGAGTTTTATGAGAAAGAAACCACTATGAGTTCTACGGGAAGGCAAACCAGTTTTATATGATAATGGCTATTGATAAAGACTTAGGTGTGTAATTTTGAGTACACACCGGGCATTGCTCTGGTAGCATGTAAGCCCGATTCTTCTCTGTTCTGGTAACGTGAGAAACCCCATTCTGTGGCTGTGCCACGTATATTTGGTGGCCGTTGCCACGTGAGAAACCCCATTCTGTGGCTGTACCACGTGTGAATCTAAATCAGTGGCTATGCCACGTGTGTTTGGTGACTGCGCCACGTGCATTATTATCACAGTGATCTTATCACATTTATTGAGAAAGGCATTATCGCATTATTCTCACATTAATTGTTACTGCTCTATACTGAGCCTTTTACTTCATGTTTCCACATGATTTTGAGATGTGAGAATGTTGTTTTGAGAACTTTCATGCTATGGTTTTCAAATGAGGATACTGAGTTTCATGTGCAAATTAATATTTTATGATGTGCATTATGGTTTACATAACGAGTCCCTTACCCCCTTACTGAGCGA
This sequence comes from Firmiana major, assembly GCA_033439115.1. Taxonomy (NCBI): domain Eukaryota; kingdom Viridiplantae; phylum Streptophyta; class Magnoliopsida; order Malvales; family Malvaceae; genus Firmiana; species Firmiana major. The sequence goes on along the minus strand of CM065908.1, from coordinate 6,474,831 downwards.
TTTAGAAGCTCACCCTGTTTTCTTTCCCCCCATATTTCTTCAAGTGAAAAAGGATTTCCCTGTGACATACGGAGTAGTGGCTAGTAGAGGACTTGAGCTCTAGGCCATATATTATGTTTTGAGATATCATTTATCTTTTCATGTACCCAGACAATTATTGTAGTTGTTGTGAGCAAAATAAAATGTAAAAAATAGAAAATAATAATATGACGTGTCGTTTTGATAAAGCGCCACATGTTACGCTAAAATCAAATACAAACGAAAATAGACTCTGTATTTAAGGCTCAACTCTGGACAATTTTATCCCTAGATACCTACAGTTAATATTACTGGGCAAATACGTGATGGAAGAATAAATTGTTCCCTATAAATAGGGTACAGGTATGACCTTTTAACCTAATTGGAGATTTTGCTTTTTGAATACACTGAAACTCTGTCAAAATCTTTTTCTGACTTAAGCATCGGAGTGTTTACGCAGGGAAGGCCCTGCTCTCCTTTGACTATTTCGATTTTTGCAGAGTGACGTGGCTAAAAGGTCGAATTACTGACGTCAGCAATTCATCACTGTTGTGCTGTTCAACAACAATTGGCGCCGTCTGTGGGAACCGAAAGAAAAGCTGGTGATTCTACAACGATGGTGAAGACACGATCCACAGCAATCAGAGAGGAGGAGAATGAAGATACGGCCAGTTCTCCACTGGACCGTGGAGAAGAAGCTCGGGAGGAGAGTCATATGATGACTATCCCTGTTCAGAATTCGAGGCGATGAGGAAACAGGGCGAGGAGACCGCCCAAGCCTTACGCGCGATGGTCGACCTGTTTAAAGGTGCCTTTCCGCAGACGAATCTTCCACCGGCTGTCCAGAACTTGGCAGAGCCAAGGACACAGAGAAGGAATGCTTCGGAGGCTGGTGAGATTGGGCACGAGACTGCGGAAAGCTTAAGGCGTCAGGGTGCTGGAACCCCGGTGCGTATGGCTGCGAAAGACCTGTTGTGCGAGGTTGCGAAAGACCTTATGCACTCAGCCGCGGAGGCCCAGGAAGCGCGAGAGTCTCCTCGCCAGGGCCCGCGAGACTGCCGCCAGGATGCGCGAGAGTCCGATGGGAGATTGGCGCACCAGGGTGCGCGAGAGTCCGATGGGAGATTGGCGAACCAGGGTGCGCGAGAGTCTGATGGCAGAGTGGCGCACCAGGGTGCGCGAGAGTCGATATTGGCTTTGATGCGCCAGAGTGCTCGAGAGTCTGTGTAGGTTTTAGTACGCCAATGTACACCAGTGGTCAGACGCTAGGGTGCGAGAGACTCAGTTCGTGAGACTGCGAGAGACTCCTTCCGCCAGTGTGCGCAAGAGTCTATGGAAGAATTAGTGAGCCAATGTGCGCCAGAAATTGGCCGCCAATGTGCGCGAGAGTCGAATGATAATCTGATGCGCCAGGGTGCACGAGGGCGTGATTGCGATGGACTGCAGTGCACGATGAGGCTACAGGAGAAATGGGTCGGCCGGGTGCGCTGGACCCTACACACACAGAGAACCCCTCACGCGAAACTGGAGAAGGTTCAGGGCGTCCAAGTGCGAGAGGCACTGCACGGGAGATTGTTAGAGGCCTCCGATGCTCGAATTCTGAAAATCCCACTGGACCTATGGATGGTACAGGAGGTGCTAGGATGAGGGGATCTCATATGGAGAGATGAGGCTCAGTGGTAGATCCGACGTGGAACCCCCTCCTGAAATGGCAAATTTTTTATCTCAGACTGAGAGGAATCAAGTCCCCAATATATACAGCAAGGGGAAAGAGACTGTTGATTGTGATCAAGCTGATTCGTGTAATATCGAAAAGATCCAAGATGCTATGGACATGAAGAGAATAGTTGAACAAATTTTAGAAGAAAAGAGATTGGCTCCGACTAAGAGAACCAGAGACGGAGAGTCCCGTTCAGCGCTGTGATCATAGGGAAACCACTACCCCCAAAGTTTATAATGTCGCAAATAGCATCGTATGTGGGAAAAACAGACCCTTTCGATCATGTAGAAAGCTATGAGTCATTAATGTTGCTACATGGATGGGAGGACGAGATAATGTGCAGGGCATTCTCTCTAACCTTGGCGGGTCACGTATTAAAGTCGTTCAACAACTTGCCAGAATGGTCTATTTCTTCTTTCAACCAGCTGAAAAGGGAATTTTTGAAAGCCTTTGGGATAAATAGTCAGAAGAGAAAGGAGGCCACCTATATGCTCACCCTAAGGCAAGGGAACAAAGAATCATTGAAGAGCTATGTAGATCGATTTTGGGATGCTATTCTGGAAGTATGTGATCTGCAAGTGGGGATAGCAGTGACAACCATGCTTCAGGGAACAAGGTCTGAAAAACTCTAGGAATCATTATCCTTGGATTAACCAACGATAGTCTCAGACTTATTCTCTTGAGCTAACAAGTACATTACCCAAGAGGAGGTGATGAAATCGATTCTGATGGGAGACTCCAAGGAAGGAAAGAAGCGGGAGATAGACCTCGATGAGAGGAATATGGGGAGATCAAACAGATCCGACAAAGCCCCAAAGTTGAAATATACAAACTACACATGGCTTTCTGAACCACGCATTTTGATCCTAGCAACGATCGAGAGAACCGGGATGCTCCAATTCCCTAGAAGAGGTGAGGGAAACTTGGGGGGAGATCTCAGATCCTATTGTAGTTTCCACTCCGCTTTTGGTCATTCAATGGAGAGATGTCGTGATCTGATGAATCAACTTGAGAAATTAGCCAGAGAAGGGCTTTTGGACCGATACACTCAGAGGAATGAGAGGAATCAATATCCTGTTCATGATCGAGGAGACAATAGACCACGGGATAGACGTAATGACAACAGAGTTAATAGAAGAAGGATCGAGGAAAGAGGAAATGGGGTAAGGCAAGGGGAACGTAGGAATCAGCAGATTGATAATGAGCCTATAGGACCCGCAATTAATGTCATCTCTGGTGGAGAGTACACAGCAGGCACCTCATCTACCTCACGGAAGGCTTATGCTAGGCAGGCATACCAGGTTCACTCTGTGATGAAAGTAGCTAAGGATGGAGAGATGATTACTTTCACGCCTGTCGATCAAGGAGATGTTATCATTCCACATGACGATCCTATGGTTATATCGGCGGTAGTGGCGATAGGACGAATTCTAGTAGACAATGGGAGCTCGATGAACCTCATCTATTGGAATTGTTTCGAGAAAATGAATTTGAGTGAAGACAGGTTGAAGCTGATAACTACTCCCCTCTTTGGCTTCACAGGAGAAAAGGTGAAGGTGGCAGGGTCAGTCGAACTGCCTGTTACTCTGGGTGAAGAACCTAAGAGTGTTACAAGACAGGTCCTATTTATGGTGGTTAAGTCGACCTCTCTGGCTTATAATATTATTCTCGAGCGTCCGTTATTTAGCGATATGAGAGCCATACTTTCCCCGTGTTATCTGCTGATGAAATTTCCAACCCCCAGAGGTGTGGGACAAGTTAAAGGGGACCAAAGGAGAGTAAGAACATGTAACGTTGCATCGACTACATGTAAGGGGATTCAGAGGAAGGAAACCCTTACTATCACGGAACCGTCGAAGCCAAAGCCTATTGAAGAAATGGAAGAAGTGAAGCTGGGGATTAATGGCGAAGAGAAAAAGGTGTATATCGGAAGCCGATTAAAGCCAGAAATGCAGTAGGAAATAGTAAAATGCTTGAGAGATAATGTCGATGTTTTTGCATAGACCCCTGTCGATATGCCTGTAATAGATCCGAAGGTCATTTGTCATGAACTTAACGTACTACCCGGGGCTAAACCTATCAAACAGAAGAAAAGGAATTTCACCCCCGAGAGACATCAAATCATTGAAGAAGAGATAGACAAGTTGCTTGGGGCTGGATTCATTCGAGAAGTCCTGTATCCGAAATGGCTAGCAAATGTAGTGATGGTGAAGAAAGCCACCGGAAAGTGGAGAATGTGTGTGGACTTTACAGATCTGAATAAGACATGTCCGAAAGACTCGTATCCACTACCTCGAATAGATAAACTAGTAGATGAAACTTCAGGATACGAGTTTCTTAGCTTCTTGGACGCTTTCTCCGGTTACCATCAGATCCTAATGCACCTAGAAGACGAAGAGAAGACGTCTTTCATCACTGATAAAGGCACTTACTGTTACAGAGTGATGCCGTTTGGCCTGAAAAATGCAGGTGCCACATATCAGCATATGGTAAATAGAGTTTTTAAGGATCTACTCGGAGTTACAATGGAAGCTTATGTGGATGACATTATTGTGAAAAGTAGAGAAGTGGAATCTCATGCTTTGCAGCTATCCAAAGTCTTCACGGTTCTAAGGAAGTATCACATGAAACTGAATCCCAACAAGTGTTCGTTCGGAGTCTAATCTAGGAAGTTTCTGGGGTTCATGATAACCAACCATGGGATCGAAGCCTACCCCGAGATGGTCCAAGCCATCTTGGATATGAGGCCTCCAGTTACAGTTAAAGAGGTACAGAGGTTGACAGAGAGGATAGCCGTATTAAACCACTTCCTGTCAAAATCAGCCGAAAAGAGCTTACCATTCTTTAAGACACTCCGAGGCGGGAAAAACTTTCAGTGGACCGAGGAATGTCAAACAGCCTTTGAGGAATTGAAGGAGTATTTGAAAGAACTCCCATTACTGTTAAGGCCTCTAATCGGGGAACAGCTGTTTGTGTACCTTAGAATAGGCGAGAAAGCGGTAAGTGCAATTTTGCTGAGGAGAACCGCAGAAGGAGATAGGCCTGTTTATTATGTAAGCAAAGTGCTCCTGGCACCAGAGACAAGATATCCCCAGGTTGAGAGAGTAGCCTTAGCACTTGTCATAGCAGCCCAAAAACTACGCCCCTATTTTCAGGCACACTCTATAATTGTATTAACAGATCAGCCGCTGAGACAGATACTCCAAAAGCCTGAACAATCTGGAAGGTTAGTGAAGTGGGCAGTTGAGCTCGAAGAATATGATATTTCTTTTCAGCCTCGACAAGCTATTAAAGCACAACCTCTAGCAGATTTCATTGTCGAATGCACCTGTCGAGATGATGCTAAGGAGGAAGAGTTGAACTGGTGGAAGCTATTTGTTGACGGAGCATCAAGTGTCAGGGGAAGCAGAGCTGGCATCGTGCTAATATCACCAGAAAGGGAAATGATATAATATTCTCTACGTTTTGATTTCCCTAGTTCTAACAATGTGGCTGAATACGAAGCATTAGTTTGTGGCATGAAACTTGCAAGGGAGCTTCAAGTCCGAAATTTGCTAGCCCATAGTGATTCACAACTTGTCGTCAACCAATTTAAAGGACAGTATGAAGTGCGAGAATCCACTCTCACCCTGTACTTGGAAAAGGTCCGGTGGTTAGCTCAATTGTTTGACAATTTTTAGATAACCTAAATTGACCGATCTGAGAATGGCCATGCCGACGCTCTATCTAAGTTAGCATCCTCCAAAAAAGATACTGGGAGGGCCGTGAAAGTAGAAAGATTAGTTAAGCCAAGCATAGAGGAAGAAGAAAAGGTGTTAGAGATTGACGTCGGTTCTGATTGGAGGACGACCATGAAACAGTATTTAATGGAGGGGACACTCCCCAGTGAAAAAGATACAGCCCGAAAAATGAGGACTCAAAGGCAAAATTTACTTTGATCAACGGGAAACTTTATAAAAGGGGATATACCACGCCACTGTTAAAGTGTTTAGGTCTAGAACAAGCCAACTACACATTGGCTGAGGTTCACGAGGGGATATATGGAGAACAATTAGGAGCCCGAGCTTTGGCAGCAAAAATACTTAGGGCAGGATTCTATTGGCCCACGCTCAAGCAAGATGCACTTGATAAGGTGCAAAGATGTGACAAATGTCAAAGGTGCGCCCCCTTGACGACTACCCTAGTATCGGCCCTTCAAAGTATATTTCAGCCCATGTCATTTGCCCAATGGGGTTTGGATATACTTGGACCATTCCCAGTGGCTACGGGTCAACGAAAGTACTTGTTGGTGGCCGCAGATTATTTTACTAAGTGGGTAGAAGCAGAGTCTCTGGCCACAATTACTGAGAAAAAGGTCAAAGCGATGGTTTGGAAGGAGATAATTTGTCGATTTGGAGTCCCAAGGATCTTGAACGTAGATCATGGGAAGCAGTTTGATTGTGATGCATTCTGAAATTTCTGTGAGGGATTGAAGATTCAGCTCAGGATATCCTCTGTAGCATATTCGCAAGCTAATAGCCACGCAGAAATCAGTAATAAGACCATACTTCATGGCCTCAAGACTTGTCTGGACAAAGCAAAAGGGGCCTGGGTGGATGAGCTGCCAAGTATTCTATGGGCATACAGAACGACGAGTCGGGTACCGACCGGGGAAACGCCGTTCAGCTTAGTATATGGAACTGAAACTTTGATACCTGTGGAAATCGGAGCTGTCTCGCCAAGGTTAATTCCCTATGTACAAGAAGTGAATTCTCAGGGGTTACGAGAGAATCTAGATCTGCTTGACGAGCAGCGAGATCTTGCCGCTATACGGCTAGCTACTTACCAGCAAAGGGTTGCTCGTTATTAAAACTCCCATGTAAAAGATAGACCCCTACGTGAGGGAGATCTCGTGCTGCGAAAGTCGATCATCACCAACGCCTTAAGAGAAGACGGGAAGTTTAGAGCAAATTGGGAAGGGCCTTATAGAGTCAGGAGAATGATCGGACCTAGTACCTGTATCTTGGAAAGTTTGCTAGGCAAGAAAATAGCAAAGACATGGAATGCTAATCACCTGAAGCCATATTGGCAATGAAATGTTTATTTTTATTTTTATTCTATTATCAAAACTATGAATTGAAATTTCACTTATTGAATAATGAATTATTAAATATTTTCAAGATTTTCAGCTATATTCAGTGCAAGGGCTTGAAGCGAAAAATGCGCGAGGTAAGCCACGCACTCAAGATAAAGGGCTTGAAGCGAAAAATGCGCGAGGTAAGCCATGAAGAAAATGTGCAAGGGCTTGAAGCGAAAAATACGCGAGGTAAGCCACGCACTCAAGATAAAGGGCTTGAAGCAAAAAATGCGCGAGGTAAGCCACGCACTCAAGATAAAGGGCTTGAAGCGAAAAATACGCGAGGTAAGCTATGAAGAAAATGTGCAAGGGCTTGAAGCAAAAAATGCGCGTGGTAAGCCATGCACTCAAGATAAAGGGCTTGAAGTGAAAAATGCGCGAGGTAAGCCACGAAGAAAATGTGCAAGGGCTTGAAGCGAAAAATGCGCGAGGTAAGCCACGCACTCAGGATAGAGGGCTTGAAGCGAAAAATGCGCTAGGTAAGCCACCAATATAAAAAGAGAATATGCAAAAATAAGTAATAAGGGAAATTTAAAACATGATCTTGCAAAGAAATTGATTTATTAATTCGGTAAAGCTTCATATATAGAAAGCATCAATGTCTCTAATACAAATAAAAGAACGTTGACAACAAAAGAAAAAAGAAAAATGACTAGAACTATTCATTAATCGGTGGAGGAGTGCCTTCGCCCGAAGCATCTGATTCATTGCCTTCTAAATCACCCAGAGCATCGATCACTCCTGATTGAGGGTGAGACTTCCAAGGGCCCGATAGATTGGAGAGATTGTCATGGGCCCCCTTCTCAAGATAGGTCTAGAAGTCCACCTTGTCGGGTTCATAATCTGTCCAACCACGGAACTCGCCGGTATAGTCCTCCAACCATGTCGACCACTGCAGTTCAGAAAAGGTCTCTCCTAATCTCTCCTTCTCTAGCCAGGAACGCGCCATATAGAAATCGTATTTCATAAAGCCAGTAGCAAATAACATCTTTCTGTCATGGCAGTCTTGCGATAAACGATACTCCCGTACAGCTTCGGAATGAATCTCGTTCCGCTCATCTTGGCTAACTGAGGAAGACGAAGGCCCCCTACTTAAGCTTGAAACCTTTTCTTTCAACTGCATATTGTCAGACCTCAGCTCATCATAATTGGTTTGGAGATCTTGTAACTTTAGCAGAACTGAGTCCAACTCCTCTTGAGTTACAGTTAAGGACTCCTTGTATTCTTTGGACCTCTCTTGCTCCTTGACAAAATCCTCTTGAAGGAGAACGTGGCTGAGATTTAGATCTTCTTTTTTCTTTTTCAGTCGATCGAGTTGCTCGGGAAGCCTCCTGTATTGGTTCCTCTCAGTAAGCCACTCAGCCTTCTCACACCTTTGACTAAACTCACGCGCAAGGAGACTCCGTTCATATGGACTGATCAGTGTGAGCTCAGTTTTCAGGAGTTAAAGAGGAGATTGACAATGGCACCTGTATTAACTATTCCTGAGGGATCAGGAGGATTTTCAGTGTATAGTGATGCATCTCATTAAGGATTAGGGTGTGTGCTTATGCAGTATGGAAGAGTGGTCGCATATGGATCACGACAGTTGAAAGACCATGAGTGGAATTACCCCACGCATGATCTGGAGTTAGCCGCTGTGGTATTTGCCTTGAAGATCTGGCGACACTACTTATATGGGGAAAGATTCCAGATCTTCACTGATCACAAGAGTTTGAGATATCTCTTTGATCAGAAAGAGTTAAACATGAGACAAAGGAGATGGATGGAACTCCTTAAGGACTATGACTGCGAGATTCTATATCATCCGGGTAAGGCGAATGTAGTTGCTGATGCCCTGAGCAGGAAGAGTATGATATCTGCTATGATGATCAGGGAATGGGATTTACTGGAGCAGTTCACCGAACTCTGGATCAGAGTTAAAGAGATAGAGACTGGATTTTTGGCTAGCTTGCAGATAGAGCCCAGGATCATGGATCAGATTAGAACCGGGCAGCGCAATGATCAGAGGTTGATAGATGTGGTTAGCCAAGCTGAACAGAGTTTGCACTCGGATCTCACAGTCAGTGAGGATAGATTGTTGAGATTCGAAGGACGAATTTGTGTACCGAAAGATGATACCCTAAAGAGACAGATACTGAGAGAATCTCACTGCTCGCGATACATATGCACCCAAGGAGTACTAAGATGTACCGAGATTTGAGAAAGGTGTACTGGTGGAGTGGTATGAAACGAGACGTGGCAGAGTATGTGGCCAGATGTTTAGTATGCCAGCAAGTGAAAGCTGAGCATCAGAAGCCTAGAGGACTACTACAGCCTTTACCTGTACCTACATGGAAATTGGAGCATGTCACTATGGATATTATTATGGGTTTACCAAGGACCTGAAGAGGTCGTGACACTATATGGGTTATAGTGGATAGATTGACCAAGAGTGCCCAGTTTCTTGCCATCAAGAGCACAAATATTGTGGATGCCTTAGCTGAGCTGTATGTCAGCGAGATAGCTAGATTACATGAGGCTCCAGTGAGTATTACTTCTGATAGAGATTCCCAATTTACTTCCAGATTTTGGACCCAGTTTCAGGAGTCCATGGGATCTCGATTGAGTTTTAGTACCGCCTATCATCCTCGGACAGATGGTCAGTCAGAGAGGACTATTCAGACCCTGAAGGATATGTTGAGGGCGTGTACGATGGATTTTAAGGGATCATGGGATGATCACCTGCCCCTAGCAGAGTTTACGTACAATAACAGCTATCATGCAAGTACTGGAATGGCACCTTTTGAGGCTCTATATGGTAGGAGGTGTAGATCCCCTGTAGCTTGGGAAGAAGTCGATGACAGAAAGATAAATGCTCTCGAGCTTGTTGAGCAAGCTGTATAGAGTGTGAGACTCATATGTGAGAGGTTACAGGCTAGTAGACGGAAAAACTACGCGGATGTGCGTAGACGGCCACTCAAGTTTGATGTTGGTGACACAGTATTTCTAAAAATATCACCGAGTAAGGGTATCATGCGATTTGGGAAGAAAGGAAAATTGAGTCCTCGATACATATGACCATCCGAGATTCTTGAGAGAGTGGGAGAGGTAGCCTACAGATTGGTATTACCCCCACAGATGTCCAGAATACACAATGTTTTTCATGTGTCTATGTTAAGGAAGTACCACCCGGACCCTTCTTTTGTCATAGAGTATAACGAGATGGACATACAAGAGGACATAAGCTATACTGAGGAACCCGTCCAGATTCTCGATAGAAAGGAGAAGGTACTGAGAACCAAGAGCATCCTATTAGTGAAAGTTTTATGGAAACATCACTCAATGGAAGAGGCAACGTGGGAACTAGAGAATCTCATAAAGGAGAAATACCCCCATCTATTTGATGAGTTGAGTTGAATTTGGAGGACCAAATTCTTTTTAAGGTGGGGGGGATGTGAGATCTGAGAATTTTAGATATATTTTAATGATGTAATAAGAACTTGAAGTGTAATTTATTGAGCTAAGTGAATTGTGGAAATTATATTTGGAGATTTATGTGTAAGTGTTTAACATAAGTGTGAAACTAAGAGGTCAGATCGATCTTGGGGAAGGAGAGATCAATCTGGTGAGTTAAAAATGACAAGGAAGGAGGGAAGTAAGTGAGCAGATTGATCTCCAATGGAAGAGGATCGATCTCCTTATGATTCTGTTTGAGAGAAGATCGATCTCATGAGGAAGGGATCGATCTCCAAATGTTTCTGTTTGGGAGAAGATCGATCTCCTCAAGGAGCAGATCGATCTCATAAAGCTATAAAGAGATCGATCTCACCCCTCGACAGATCGATCTCTTAGGCATAAAATTACCCCAAATCGTCCCCAAATTCAAATGCAGATCGATCTCATCAAGAGCCAGATCGATCTCCTACCCTCTGTCTATATAAGGAACCCTTGTTTTCTCCTGCAATTTTGTTTTCTCTCTCTTTAAAACCCCATTTTCACAGAAGCCCTAGCTTTCTCACTCATCCAAAGCACCCATTTCCATCCGAATCAGAGGATGTGGCAAGAAGGGAAGTTGTTCCTCATCAAAGGGAGAACAACATACTAAGAAATCGAAGGACGAATCGAATCGATGCGTGGGTTGTGCACCTCACAACCTTTGGGTAATTTCTAAACCTTGATCTTGATATTTGAGATGATTTTGATGATAATGGTTGTCGGCGTTGTGTTGAAGTAACTGGAAAATGATTAGGGATTGATGAAATTACAATGTAGTTGGAGTGATAATGATATTTAGCAATTTTGGTAATTTTGGAAATTTTGAGCTATAAATGGAAATTTAGACAATGAGGTGAATTAGCATAGATATTGTGGCATGGGCAGTGTAGGATGTTGAGATGTTGTGAATGAGATTGTGGATTGAGATAGAGTTAGGAGAAATGAGAGATTTGTGGTGTTATGAGCAATTATGCTCGATTTTGAGAATTGAGGTTACTGTGATGATGAGTATTGATGTTTTAACATCGTTTGGACAACTCAGGAGTTCCAGAGTGGAATACGAGACTAGTCCGTGACAAGGGGAAAACAATTGCACTATACAAGGTGCAAAGAGGTAAGGGAAACTAAACCATTTGTGTATGTGATTTGTGAACTATTGTAGCATGAATTGCGATTTATAAAACAAGCATGCTTGATGTGTTGTGTTTGATGAGAATGCACACGATTTTATAACCGGTTGGAGCCCAATGTTTTTATGAGAAATGAATTGGGCTCTACGTTAAGGCAATATTGAGATTTGAGAAATGTGTGCGTGTTTTACCGGTTGGAACTCGGTTTTAAATATGTTTTGTGTTGAGTACAAAACGGTTTTTAAATGAGTTTTATGAGAAAGAAACCACTATGAGTTCTACGGGAAGGCAAACCAGTTTTACATGATAATGGCTATTGATAAAGACTTAGGTGTGTAATTTTGAGTACACACCGGCCATTTCTCTAGTAGCATGTAAGCCCGATTTTTCTCCGTTCTGGTAACGTGAGAAACCCCATTCTGTGGCTATGCCACGTATATTTGGTGGTCGTTGCCACGTGAGAAACCCCATTCTGTGGCTGTGCCACATATATTTGGTGGTCGTTGCCACGTGAGAAACCCCATTCTGTGGCTGTGCCACGTGTGAATCTAAATCAGTGGCTATGCCACGTGTGTTTGGTGGCTGCACCACGTGCATTATTATCACAGTGATTTTATCACATTTATTGAGAAAGCCATTATCGCATTATTCTCACATTGCTTGTTACTGCTCTATACTGAGCTTTTTACTTCATGTTTCCACATGATTTTGAGATGTGATAATGTTGTTTTGAGAACTTTCATGCAAATAAATATTTTATGATGTGCATTATGGTTTATATAACGAGTCCCTTACTCCCTTACTGAGCGATTTAGAAGCTCACCCTGTTTTCTTTCCCCCCAGATTTCTTCAAGTGAAAAAGGGTTTCTCTGCGACGTACGAAGTAGTGGCTAGTGGAGGACTTGAGCTCCAGGCCATATATTGTGTTTTGAGGTATCATTTATCTTTTCATGTACCCAGACAATTATTGTAGTTACAGACAATTATTGTAGTTATAGACACTTGATGTATAACATTGTATGGGATGTATTAGGATTAATTAACTTGAGATCGAGTAATGTATATGATATAATATATACTATCTAATGATGAAATCCTGAGGTATGATATATATATGATGATGTATGACACTGCATAGGAATGCACCCTTAATTGTGATTTGATGAGTAAAAAGATTTTAAATTTGCCCTATTTTCTGCGTTTTTGGGGCGTGACAGAGCTTTCTTGGTATCAGAGCTTAGGGCGTCTAGTACTGTCAGTATCGGTTAAGTTAAATAGAATACATCCCAAGTGTCTGTAATAGTCTAGTCATGAACTGAATTTGAGGATTGAGATTTCAATCAATTTTGATATGTACGCGCAGGAGACGAGTTGAGATAGAGAATGAGTGGACGATGAGGTCGTTCGAGGAGGCAGGCAGAGTCCCCTCCGCTACCTGCCTCACAACCAGAGATTTCTAACTCTCGATTTAATCGGATTGAGACCGATGTGAGGTAAGGTTTTGAGCAGATGGCAGCGCTATTCGCGCAACACTTTGGAGTTAATGCCTCGGGTACTACTCCTACACCACCACAAGGACCTCCCATACCCCCAGTACAGATAGACCCCGTGCCTCCCGTCACTCAGCCCGCTGACAGAAGTATGGTCCGACTGAAGGATTTTCTGAAGATGAATCCACCCGCATGTAGGGGAAAGAAGGATCCTACAGAGGCTGAGGAGTGGCTGACGGAGTTGAGAATTATATTTGATTATCTGGGGTGCACCGATGCTGAGAGGGTCAGTATGAGTATCTATATGTTGAAGGGGAGAGCTCGAGATTGGTGGGGCACTACCCAGGGTATTCTGATGTCCCGTCAGGATGTGATTAGTTGGGAAGAGTTTCAGACAGCCTTTAGGACCCAATATGTACCACGAGCCGCCCAGAGAAAGAAATAGGTCGAGTTTTTGAGTTTGGTACAGGGTGATATGTCTGTGGATGACTATGAGAGCCAATTCACCGCGCTATTGAGATATGACCCAGAGACCTTCAAGAATGAAGAGCTCCTCACAGAGAAGTTTGTGTATAGATTGAAGCCCATCATCAGAGATAGATTGATAGGGCTATGTATTACTGAGTTTGGAGATGCTCTGAGACGAGCACTAGAGATTGAAAGAGGAATTGAAATGGTACAATCCCAGAATGAGCTCAGAGCAGTGAATAGAGATAAGGGCAAGAGGCTAGCGATTTTTCAAACAGATGCTCGGAGAGGTTCCTTCAGAAGAGGACGGATTAAGGTACAGAAGGGCAAATTAGAGAGACCAAGAGTTTACCCTAACATCAGGGAAACCCCTCGAGATGTCAGGCTTGAGACAAGGTTTTACAGAAATTGTAGCCGAATGCATGAGGGAAGTTGTACTGGGTTGATCCATGAATGTTTTAGATGTGGAGACATGGGTCACATGGTGAAGGATTGCCCTCAACCTCAGAAACCACATGTCTTGGAGCCCACTAGACAACATCCTCAAAGAGTGAACCCCCAGAGATGGGCCACTGCTGCAGAGAAAGGAAAGAGACCTGTTACACAGGGACGTGTGTTTGCCCTAGATAAGGAGACCGCTGACACTTCTGCAGAAACTATAAGAGGTACACTCTCTGTCTGTAATCATAAGGCTCATGTGTTGATAGATCTAGGATCCATGCATTCGTTCATTTCTGAGCATTTTGCATGTAGATTAAATTTGAAGTTTAAACCCCTAGAGTATATACTACATGTAAATACCCCTATGCGTGAATCCCAGAGAACTGAGTTAATCTATAGAGGATGTGAGATAAAGGTGAGAGATAGAGTGATGTTAGCAGATCTAATCATGTTGAATATACGTGGGTTTGATGTAATTTTGGGAATAGATTGGCTAGCAACCAATCGAGCGAGTTTAGACTGCTACACTAAGATTGTAACTTTCTCCCTACCTGAACCTTACAGTGTATGGTTGAGATATTGAGGAAATGAATATGTGGAATTCTAGTAAGTAATTTGAGAATTTTAATATTATTTTGGAGAATATTAAATATGATTGTTCATGTGAAGGTTATGAGACACTCATCTCAGACGATGAGCGGGAACATCCGAGGATTGAGGATATACCTATGGTGTGTGAATTTCTAGATGTTTTCCCAGATGAGTTGCCAGGTTTACCACCAGAGAGAGAGCTAGAGTTTACCATTGATTTGGTACTAGATACTCAGCCGATCTCTAAACCTCCCTACAGGATGGCATTAATGGAACTTGAGGAATTGAAGAAACAACTACAGGAGTTATTAGATCAAGGGTTTATTAGACCCAGTGTTTCACTGTGGGGAGCACCAATATTATTTGTTAAGAAGAAGGATGGTAGTCTCAGATTATGCGTTGACTACCGGTTGTTGAATAAAGCCGCGGTGAAGAATATATATCCATTGCCCAGGATTGAAGATCTACTTGATCAGCTGAGAGGGGCATCAGTCTTTTCTAAGATTGATTTGAGATCGGGCTATCACCAATTGAGGATCAAGGAAGAAGATATTCCAAAGATAGCTTTCAGGACGAGGTACGGCCATTATGAATTTCTGGTGATGTCCTTTGGATTGACGAACGCCCCTGCAGCATTTATGAGATTAATGAACGAGGTGTTCAGAGACTATCTAGATAAGTTTGTGATAGTCTTTATTGATGATATCCTAGTATACTCTCGGTCGTATGAGGAGCATGCACAGCATTGGTGGTTAGCACTTTAGATACTCCGAGATAAGCAATTATATGGGAAGCTTAGTAAGTGTGAGTTTTGGCTGGATCGAATAGCTTTCCTTGGTCATATAGTCTCAGAGGAAGGGGTATCAGTGGATCCAAGTAAAGTAGAGACTGTGCTTAACTGGGTAAGACCGAGGACAGTTACTGAGGTGCGAAGCTTCCTTAGTTTGGCAGGGTATTACAAAAGATTTGTGGAAGGATTTTCTAGGATTATCGCTCCTTTGACTAAACTCACGCGCAAGGAGACTCCGTTCATATGGACTGATCAGTGTGAGCTCAGTTTTCAGGAGTTAAAGAGGATATTGACAATGGCACACGTATTAACTATTCCTGAGGGATCAGGAGGATTTTCAGTGTATAGTGATGCATCTCATTAAGGATTAGGGTGTGTGCTTATGCAGCATGGAAGAGTGGTCGCATATGGATCACGACAATTGAAAGACCATGAGCGGAATTACCCCACGCATGATCTGGAGTTAGCCGCTGTGGTATTTGCCTTGAAGATCTGGCGACACTACTTATATGGGGAAAGATTCCAGATCTTCACTGATCACAAGAGTTTGAGATATCTCTTTGATCAGAAAGAGTTAAACATGAGACAAAGGAGATGGATGAAACTCCTTAAGGACTATAACTGCGAGATTCTATATCATCCGGGTAAGGCGAATGTAGTTCTGATGCCCTGAGCAGGAAGAGTATGATATCTGCTATGATGATCAGGGAATGGGATTTACTGGAGCAGTTTGTCGAACTCCGGATCAGAGTTAAAGAGATAGAGACTAGATTTTTGGCTAGCTTACGGATAGAGCCCAGGATCATGGATCAGATTAGAACTGGGCAGTGCAATGATCAGAGGTTGATAGATGTGGTTAGCCAAGCTGAACAGAGTTCGCACTCGGATCTCACAGTCAGTGAGGATGGATTGTTGAGATTCGGAGGACGAATTTGTGTACCGGACGATGATACCCTAAAGAGACAGATACTGAGAGAATGTCACTGCTCGCGATACATATGCACCCAAGGAGTACTAAGATGTACCGAGATTTGAGAAAGCTGTACTGGTGGAGTGGTATGAAGCGAGACGTGGCAGAGTATGTGGCCAGATGTTTAGTATGCCAGCAAGTGAAAGATGAGCATCGGAAGCCTAGAGGACTACTACAGCCTTTACCTGTACCTACATGGAAATGGGAGCATGTCACTATGGACTTTATTATGGGTTTACCGAGGACCCGAAGAGGTCATGACACTATATGGGTTATAGTGGATAGATTGACCAAGAGTGCCCACTTTCTTACCATCAAGAGCACAGATATTGTGGATGCCTTAGCTGAGCTGTATGTCAGCGAGATAGCTAGATTACATGAGGCTCCGTAAGTATTACTTCTGATAGAGATTCCCGATTTACTTCCAAATTTTGGACCCAGTTTCAGGAGTCCATTGGATCTCGATTGAGTTTTAGTACCGCCTATCATCCTCAGACAGATGGTCAGTCAGAGAGGACTATTCAGACCCTAGAGGAAAAGTTAAGGGCGTGTACGATGGATTTTAAGGGATCATGGGATGATCACCTGCCCCTAGCAGAGTTTGCGTACAATAACAGCTATCATGCGAGTATTGGAATGGCACCTTCTGAGGTTCTATATGGTAGGAGGTGTAGATCCTCTGTAGCTTGGGAAGAAGTCGGTGACAGAAAGAGAAATGCTCCCGAGCTTGTTGAGTAAGCTGTACATAGTGTGAGACTCATATGTGAGAGGTTACAGGCTGCACAGAGTAGACAAAAAAACTACGCGGTTGTGCGTAGACGGCCACTCAAGTTTGATGTTGGTGACACAGTATTTCTAAAAATATCACCGAGTAAGGGTATCATGCGATTTGGGAAGAAAGGAAAATTGAGTCCTCGATATATAGGACCATTCGAGATTCTTGAGAGAGTGGGAGAGGTAGCCTACAGATTGGTATTACCCCCACAGATGTCCGAAATACATAATATTTTTCATGTGTCTATGTTAAGAAAGTACCACCCGGACCCTTCTTTTCTCATAGAGTATAACGAGATGGACATACAAGAGGACATAAGCTATACTGAGGAACCCATCCAGATTCTCGATAGAAAGGAGAAGGTACTGAGAATCAAGAGCATCCCATTAGTGAAAGTTTTGTGGAAACATCACTCAATGGAAGAGGCAACGTGGGAACTAAAGAATCTCATAAAGGAGAAATACCCCCATCTATTTGATAAGTTGAGTTGAATTTGGAGGACCAAATTCTTTTTAAGGTGGGGAGGATGTGAGATCTGAGAATTTTAGATATATTTTAATGATGTAATAAGAACTTGAAGTGTAATTTATTGAGCTAAGTGAATTGTGGAAATTATATTTGGAGATTTATGTGTAAGTGTTTAACATAAGTGTGAAACTAAGAGGTCAGATCGATCTTGGGGAAGGAGAGATCGATCTGGTGAGTTAAAAATGACAAGGAAGGAGGAAAGTAAGTGAGCAGATCGATCTCCAATGGAAGAGGATCGATCTCCTTATGATTCTGTTTGAGAGAAGATCGATCTCATGAGGAAGGGATCGATCTCCAAATGTTTCTGTTTGGGAGAAGATCGATCTCCTCAAGGAGCAGATCGATCTCCTCAAGCCATAAAGAGATCGATCTCCTAGGCATAAAATTACCCCAAATCGTCCCCAAATTCAAATGCAGATTGATCTCATCAAGAGCCAAATCGATCTACTACCCTCTGTCTATATAAGGAACCCCTGCTTTCTCCTGCAATTTTATTTTCTCTCTCTTTAAAACCCCATTTTCACCGAAGCCCTAGCTTTCTCACTCATCCAAAGCACCCATTTTCGTCCGAATCAGAGGATGTGGCAAGAAGGGAAGTTGTTCCTCATCAAAGGGAGAACAACATACTAAGAAATCGAAGGACGAATCGAATCGAGGCGTGGGTTGTGCACCTCACAACCTTTGGGTAATTTCTAAACCTTGATCTTGATATTTGAGATGATTTTGGTGATAATGGTTGTTGGCGTTGTGTTGAAGTAACTGGAAAATGATTAGGGATTGATGAAATTACAATGTAGTTGGAGTGATAATGATATTTAGCAATTTTGGTAATTTTGGGAATTTTGAGCTATAAATGGAAATTTAGACAATGAGGTGAATTAGCATAGATATTGTGGCATGGGCAATGTAGGATGTTGAGATGTTGTGAATGAGATTGTGGATTGAGATAGAGTTAGGAGAAATGAGAGATTTGAGGTGTTATGAGCAATTATGCTCGATTTTGAGAATTGAGGTTACTGTGATGATGAGTATTGATGTTTTAACATCGTTTGGACAACTCAGGAGTTCCAGAGTGGAATGCGAGACTAGTCCGTGACAAGGGGAAAACAATTGCACTATACGAGGTGCAAAGAGGTAAGGGAAACTAAACCATTTGTGTATGTGATTTGTGAACTATTATAGCATGAATTGCGATTTATAAAACAAGCATGTTTAATGTGTTGTGTTTGATGAGAATGCACACGATTTTATAGCCGGTTGGAACCCAATGTTTTTATGAGAAATGAATTGGGCTCTACGTTAAGGCAATATTGAGATTTGAGAAATGTGTACGTGTTTTACCTGTTGGAACTCGGTTTTAAATATGTTTTGTGTTGAGTACAAAACGGTTTTTAAATGAGTTTTATGAGAAAGAAACCACTATGAGTTCTACGAGAAGGCAAACCAGTTTTACATGATAATGGCTATTGATAAAGACTTAGGTGTGTAATTTTGAGTACACACCGGGCATTGCTCTGGTAGCATGTAAGCCCGATTCTTCTCCGTTCTGGTAACGTGAGAAACCCCATTCTGTGGCTATGCCACGTATATTTGGTGGTCGTTGCCACGTGAGAAACCTCATTCTGTGGCTGTGCCACGTATATTTGGTGGCCGTTGTCACGTGAGAAACCCCATTCTGTGGCTGTCCCACGTGTGAATCTAAATCAGTGGCTATGCTACGTGTGTTTGGCGGCTGTGCCACGTGCATTATTATCACAGTGATTTTATCACATTTATTGAGAAAGCCATTATCGCATTATTCTCACATTGCTTGTTACTGCTCTATACTGAGCTTTTTACTTCATGTTTCCACATGATTTTGAGATGTGAGAATGTTGTTTTGAGAACTTTCATGCAAATAAATATTTTATGATGTGCATTATGGTTTATATAACGAGTCCCTTACCCCCTTACTGAGCGATTTAGAAGCTCACCTTGTTTTCTTTCCCCCCAGATTTCTTCAAGTGAAAAAGGGTTTCCCTGCGACGTACGGAGTAGTGGCTAGTGGAGGACTTGAGCTCCAGGCCATATATTGTGTTTTGAGGTATCATTTATCTTTTCATGTACCCAGACAATTATTGTAGTTACAGACAATTATTGTAGTTACAGACACTTGATGTATAACATTGTATGGGATGTATTAGGATTAATTAACTTGAGATCGAGTAATGTATATGATATAATATATACTATCTAATGATGAGATCCTGAGGTATGATATATATATGATGATGTATGACACTGCATAGGAATGCACCCTTAATTGTGATTTGATGAGTAAAAAGTTTTTAAATTTTCCCTATTTTTCGCGTTTTTGGGGCGTGACAGAGCTTTCTTGGTATCAGAGCTTAAGGTGTCTAGTACTGTCAGTGTCTGTTAAGTGAAATAGAATACATCCCAAGTGTCTGTAATAGTCTGGTCATGAACTGAATTTGAGGATTGAGATTTCAATCGATTTTGATATGTACGCGCAGGTGACGAGTTGAGATAGAGAATGAGTGGACGACGAGGTCGTTCGAGGAGGCAGGCAGAGTCCCCTCCGCCACCTGCCCCACAACCAGAGAGTTCTAACTCTCGATTTAATCAGATTGAGACCGATGTGAGGTAAGGTTTTGAGCAGATGGCAGCGTTATTCGCGCAACACTTTGGATTTAATGCCTCGGGTACTACTCCTACACCACCACAAGGACCTCCCATACCCCCAGTACAGATGGACCCAGTGCCTCCTGTCACTCAGCCTGCTGATAGAAGTATGGTCCGACTGAAGGATTTTCTGAAGATGAATCCACCCGCATTTAGGGGAAAGAAGGATCCTACAGAGGTTAAGGAGTGGCTAACGGAGTTGAGAATTATATTTGATTATCTGGGGTGCACCGATGCTGAGAGGGTCAGTATGAGTATCTATATGTTGAAGGGGAGAGCTCAAGATTGGTGGGGCACTACCTAGGGTATTCTGATGTCCCGTTAAGATGTGATTGGTTGGGAAGAGTTTCAGACAGCCTTTAGGACCTAATATGTACCACGAGCCACCCAGAGAAAGAAACAAGTCGAGTTTTTGAGTTTGGTACAGGGTGATATATCTGTGGATGACTATGAGAGCCAATTCACCGCGCTATTGAGATATGACCCAGAGACCTTCAAGAATGAAGAGTTTCGCACAGAGAAGTTTGTGTATGGATTGAAGCCCATCATCAGAGATAGATTGATAGGGCTATGTATTACTGAGTTTGGAGATGCTCTGAGACGAGCACTAGAGATTGAAAGAGGAATTGAAATGGTACAATCCCAGAATGAGCTCAGAGCAGTGAATAGAGATAAGGGCAAGAGGCCAGCGATTTTTCAAACAGATGCTCGGAGAGGTTCCTTCAGAAGAGGAAGGATTGAGGTACAGAATGGCAAATTAGAGAGACCCAGAGTTTACCCTAACATCAGGGAAACCCCTCGAGATTTCAGGCTTGAGACAAGGTTTTGCAAAAATTATAGCCGAATGCATGAGGGAAGTTGTACTGGGTCGATCCATGGATGTTTTAGATGTGAAGACATGGGTCACATGGTAAAGGATTGCCCTCAACCTCAGAAACCACATGTCTTGGAGCCCACTAGACAACATCCTCAAAGAGTGAACCCCCAGAGACGGGCCACTGCTGCAGAGAAAGGAAAGAGACCTGTTACACAGGGACGTGTGTTTGCCCTAGATAAGGAGACCGCTGACACTTCTGCAAAAACTATAAGAGGTACACTCTCTGTCTGTAATCATAAGGCTCATGTGTTGATAGATCTAGGATCCACGCATTCGTTCATTTCTGAGCATTTTGCATGTAGATTAAATTTGAAGTTTGAACCCCTAGAGTATATACTACATGTAAATACCCCTATGCGTGAATCCCAGAGAACTGAGTTAATCTGTAGAGGATGTGAGATAAAGGTGAGAGATAGAGTGATGTTAGCAGATCTAATCATGTTGAATATACATGGGTTTGATGTAATTTTGGGAATGGATTGGCTAGCAACCAATCGAGCGAGTTTAGACTGCTACACTAAGATTGTAAATTTCTCCCTACCTGAACCTTACAGTGTACGGTTGAGATATTGAGGAAATGAATATGTGAAATTCTAGTAAGTAATTTGAGAATTTTAATATTATTTTGGAGAATATTAAATATGATTGTTCATGTGAAGGTTATGAGACACTCATCTTAGACGATGAGCGGGAACATCCGAGGATTGAGGATATACCTGTGGTGTGTGAATTTCTGGATGTTTTCCCAGATGAGTTGCCAGGTTTGCCACCAGAGAGAGAGCTAGAGTTTACCATTGATTTGGTACTAGATACTCAGCCGATCTCTAAACCTCTCTACAGGATGGCATTAATGGAACTTGAGGAATTGAAGAAACAACTACAGGAGTTATTAGATCAAGGGTTTATTAGACCCAGTGTTTCACCGTGGGGAGCAGCAATATTATTTGTTAAGAAGAAGGATGGTAGTCTCAGATTATGCATTGACTACCGGTTGTTGAATAAACCCGCGGTGAAGAATAAATATCCATTGCCCAGGATTGATGATCTACTTGATCAGCTGAAGGGGCATCAGTCTTTTCTAAGATTGATTTGAGATCGGGCTATCACCAATTGAGGATCAAGGAAGAAGATATTCCAAAGAGAGCTTTCAGGACGAGGTATGGCCATTATGAATTTCTGGTGATGTCCTTTGGATTGACGAACGCCCCTGCGTTTATGATATTAATGAACGAGGTGTTCAGAGGCTATCTAGATAAGTTTGTGATAGTCTTTATTGATGATATCCTATTGTACTCTCGGTCGTATGAGGAGCAGGCACAGCATTGGTGGTTAGTACTTTAGATACTCCGAGATAAGCAATTATATGGGAAGCTTAGTAAGTGTGAGTTTTGGCTGGATTGAATAGCTTTCCTTAGTCATATAGTCTCAGAGGAAGGGATATCGGTGGATCCAAGTAAAGTAGAGACTGTGCTTAACTGGGAAAGACCGAGGACAGTTACTGAGGTGCGAAGCTTCCTTGGTTTGGCAGGGTATTACAGAAGATTTGTGGAAGGATTTTCTAGGATTGCCGCTCCTTTGACTAAAATCACGCGCAAGGAGACTCCGTTCATATGGACTGATCAGTGTGAGCTCAGTTTTCAGGAGTTAAAGAGGAGATTGACAATGGCACCCGTATTAACTATTCCTGAGGGATCAGGAGGATTTTCAGTGTATAGTGATGCATCTCATTAAGGATTAGGGTGTGTACTTATGCAGAATGGAAGAGTGGTCGCATATGGATCACGACAGTTGAAAGACCATGAGCGGAATTACTCCACGCATGATCTGGAGTTAGCCGCTGTGGTATTTGCCTTGAAGATCTAGCGGCACTACTTATATGGGGAAAGATTCCAGATCTTCACTGATCACAAGAGTTTGGGATATCTCTTTGATCAGAAAGAGTTAAACATGAGACAAAGGAGATGGATGGAACTCCTTAAGGACTATGACTACGAGATTCTATATCATCCGGGTAAGGCGAATGTAGTTGCTGATGCCCTGAGCAGGAAGAGTATGATATCTGCTATGATGATCAGGGAATTGGATTTACTGGAGCAGTTCACCGAACTCCGGATCAGAGTTAAAGAGATAGAGACTGGATTTTTGGCTAGCTTGAGGATACAGCCCAGGATCATGGATCAGATTAGAACCAGGCAGCGCAATGATCAGAGGTTGATAGATGTGGTTAGCCAAGCTGAACAGAGTTTGCACTCGGATCTCACAGTCAGTGAGGATAGATTGTTGAGATTCGAAGGACAGATTTGTGTACCGGAAGATGATACCCTAAAGAGACAGATACTGAGAGAATCTCAATGCTCGCGATACATATGCCCCCAAGGAGTACTAAGATGTACCGAGATTTGAGAAAGGTGTACTGGTGGAGTGGTATGAAGTGAGACGTGGCAGAGTATGTGGCCAGATGTTTAGTATGCCAGCAAGTGAAAGCTGAGGATCGAAAGCCTAGAGGACTACTACGGCCTTTACCTGTACCTACATGGAAATGGGAGCATGTCACTATGGACTTTATTATGGGTTTACCGAGGACCCGAAGAGGTCGTGACACTATATGGGTTATAGTGGATAGATTGACCAAGAGTGCCCACTTTCTTGCCATCAAGAGCACAGATATTGTGGATGCCTTAGCTGATCTGTATGTCAGCGAGATAGCTAGATTACATGAGGCTCCAGTAAGTATTACTTCTGATAGAGATTCCCAATTTACTTCCAGATTTTGGACCCAGTTTCAGGAGTCCATGGGATCTCAATTGAGTTTTAGTACCGCCTATCATCCTCAGACAGATGGTCAGTCAGAGAGGACTATTCAGACCCTGGAGGATATGTTGAGGGCGTGTACGATGGATTTTAAGGGATCATGGGATGATCACCTGCCCCTAGCAGAGTTTGCGTACAATAACAGCTATCATGCGAGTATTGGAATGGCACCTTTTGAGGCTCTATATGGTAGGAGGTGTAGATCCCCTGTAGCTTGGGAAGAAGTCGGTGACAGAAAGATAAATGCTCCCGAGCTTGTTGAGCAAGCTGTACAGAGTGTGAGACTCATATGTGAGAGGTTACAAGCTGCACAGAGTAGACAGAAAAACTACGCGGATGTGCGTAGACGGCCACTCAAGTTTGATGTTGGTGACGCAGTATTTCTAAAAATATCACCGAGTAAGGGTATCATGCGATTTGGGAAGAAAGGAAAATTGAGTCCTCGATACATAGGACCATTCGAGATTCTTGAGAGAGTGGGAGAGGTAGCCTACAGATTGGTATTACCCCCACAGATGTCCGGAATACACAATGTTTTTCATGTGTCTATGTTGAGGAAGTACCACCCGGACCCTTCTTTTCTCATAGAGTATAAAGAGAAGGACATACAAGAGGACATGAGCTATACTGAGGAACCCGTCCAGATTCTCGATAGAAAGGAGAAGGTACTGAGAACCAAGAGCATCCCATTAGTGAAAGTTTTGTGGAAACATCACTCAATGGAAGAGGCAACGTGGGAACTAGAGAATCTCATAAAGGAGAAATACCCCCATCTATTTGATGAGTTGAGTTGAATTTGGAGGACCAAATTCTTTTTAAGGTGGGGAGGATGTGAGATCTGAGAATTTTAGATATATTTTAATGATGTAATAAGAACTTGAAGTGTAATTTATTGAGCTAAGTGAATTGTGGAAATTATATTTGGAGATTTATGTGTAAGTGTTTAACATAAGTGTGAAACTAAGAGGTCAGATCGATCTTGGGGAAGGAGAGATCGATCTGGTGAGTTAAAAATGACAAGGAAGGAGGAAAGTAAGTGAGCAGATCGATCTCCAATGGAAGAGGATCGATCTCCTTATGATTCTGTTTGAGAGAAGATCGATCTCATGAGGAAGGGATCGATCTCCAAATGTTTTTCTTTGGGAGAAGATCGATCTCCTCAAGGAGCAGATCGATCTCATAAAGCCATAAAGAGATCGATCTCACCCCTCGATAGATCGATCTCCTAGGCATAAAATTACCCCAAATCATCCCCAAATTCAAATGCAGATCGATCTCATCAAGAGCCAGATCGATCTCCTACCCTCTGTCTATATAAGGAACCCCTGCTTTCTCCTGCAATTTTGTTTTCTCTCTCTTTAAAACCCCATTTTCATCGAAGCCCTAGCTTTCTCACTCATCCAAAGCACCCATTTCCATTCGAATCAGAGGATGTGGCAAGAAGGGAAGTTGTTCCTCATCAAAGGGAGAACAACATACTAAGAAATCGAAGGACGAATCGAATCGAGGCGTGGGTTGTGCACCTTACAACCTTTGGGTAATTTCTAAACCTTGATCTTGATATTTGAGATGATTTTGGTGATAATGGTTGTCGGCGTTGTGTTGAAGTAACTGGAAAATGATTAGGGATTGATGAAATTACAATGTAGTTGGAGTGATAATGATATTTAGCAATTTTGGTAATTTTGGGAATTTTGAGCTATAAATGGAAATTTAGACAATGAGGTGAATTAGCATAGATATTGTGGCATGGGCAGTGTAGGATGTTGAGATGTTGTGAATGAGATTGTGGATTGAGATAGAGTTAGGAGAAATGAGAGATTTGAGGTGTTATGAGTAATTATGCTCGATTTTGAGAATTGAGGTTACTGTGATGATGAGTATTGATGTTTTAACATCGTTTGGACAACTCAGGAGTTCCAGAGTGGAATGCGAGACTAGTCCGTGACAAGGGGGAAACAATTACACTATACGAGGTGCAAAGGGGTAAGGGAAACTAAACCATTTGTGTATGTGATTTGTGAACTATTGTAGCATGAATTGCGATTTATAAAACAAGCATGCTTGATGTGTTGTGTTTGATGAGAATGCACACGATTTTATAACCGGTTGGAGCCCAATGTTTTTATGAGAAATGAATTGGGCTCTACGTTAAGGCAATATTGAGATTTGAGAAATGTGTGCGTGTTTTACCGGTTGGAACTCGATTTTAAATATGTTTTGTGTTGAGTACAAAACGGTTTTTAAATGAGTTTTATGAGAAAGAAACCACTATGAGTTCTACGGGAAGGCAAACCAGTTTTACATGATAATGGCTATTGATAAAGACTTAGGTGTGTAATTTTGAGTACACACCGGGCATTGCTCTGGTAGCATGTAAGCCCGATTCTTCTCCGTTCTGGTAACGTGAGAAACCCCATTCTGTGGCTGTGCCACGTATATTTGGTGGTCGTTGCCACGTGAGAAACCCCATTCTGTGGCTGTGCCACGTATATTTGGTGGTCGTTGCCACGTGAGAAACCCCATTCTGTGGCTGTGCCACGTGTGAATCTAAATCAGTGGCTATGCCACGTGTGTTTGGTGGCTGCGCCACGTGCATTATTATCACAGTGATTTTATCACATTTATTGAGAAAGCCATTATCGCATTATTCTCACATTGCTTGTTACTGCTCTATACTGAGCTTTTTACTTCATGTTTCCACATGATTTTGAGATGTGAGAATGTTGTTTTGAGAACTTTCATGCAAATAAATATTTTATAATGTGCATTATGGTTTATATAACGAGTCCCTTACCCCCTTACTGAGCGATTTAGAAGCTCACCCTGTTTTCTTTCCCCCCAGATTTCTTCAAGTGAAAAAGGGTTTCCCTGCGACATACGGAGTAGTGGCTAGTGGAGGACTTGAGCTCCAGGCCATATATTGTGTTTTGAGGTATCATTTATCTTTTCATGTACCCAGACAATTATTTTAGTTACAGACAATTATTGTAGTTACAGACACTTGATGTATAACATTGTATGGGCTGTATTAGATTAATTAACTTGAGATTGAGTAATGTATATGATTTAATATATACTATCTAATGATGAGATCCTGAGGTATGATATATATATGATGATGTATGACACTGCACAATAATGCACCCTTAATTGTGATTTGAAGAGTAAAAAGTTTTTAAATTTGCCCTATTTTTTACGTTTTCGGGGCGTGACAGATAGACAAGAGGTCATGCCGATTAAATAAGCTCACACGTACGATTGATATGTGGCGTGATATGATATGTTGATATGGGTCCACGGAGTACGTTGTACCGTGCAAGTAGCATGGAGTACGTGTACTGTGTTGAGATGTGATATGCCATCTTCGGACGAGATCTGCTATGGACCCACGGGCAGGATTTGACCCACCTCCCGTGTGGGAGCAGATGTGGTGATATCCCGCACACCTGATCCGTGTAGCCAATATCACAGGTTATGGCCATAGTCCTAGAGGTTTTTACCCTTATTAAATTGCCTATCTCACATGTCTATTTCTTTGAGAATAAATGCATGTTTGAAATGATTTGTGGGTCAGGACAGTCCGAGGGAGGGGCTGAGACCGACAAGTGTTGGATGGTTTTGAGATGTTGATTTGTTAATGGTTTTAAAGTGCATCGATGCATGATGGTTAATGCCATGCTTTACTGTGAAATATGCATAATGATTTATACCATGCTTTGAATTGAATTGTGCACTGGATTTTAATAGCATGAATGCTTTACATACCATTAACACAAGCATGAACTCATATTTTGAGAAACGAGGAAATGTATGTTTTGTGCAAGGCATCACGATCATGTAGATAGTGCAGTATCAACCTGTTCGCATGATTGCCTTATTGAGCCTGTGGTTTGCTCCCCCCTTATTTTCCCCCTCTCTACAAATCTTTGAGTATAGATTGTGGGCGACTGGAGGCTTATCCCTTTTGGTATCCGCTGCATCCCATCGCTAAAGGTATACACACTTGAATTATTTTGTATCTAAACTAGACATAGCACAATAGCATTTTGTACGTAAACATTAGGGATGTAAAGCAATGTAAACCCTTGACTCTGATGTATTTATAAAAGTGTTTACTTTTGAAATTAAATTATTATGGATGGTTGAGATAGACATTGACACACAGCCCAACTGTTGAGAAGAGTAGCTTTTCACGATTGAGGTAAGGACGAATAAATAATAATACATGAAAATGCAAAAAATTTGTACGTATTTTAGTAGGTTGAGGGTCATGACAAAAACATCACCTAAGGTATAGAATATATGTTGGTCAAAAATAAGTATGGAGTTTGATTAGTCATATGCATGTTGTTTAATGCCATGTATAGGTTGGTTATGATGTATACATGATGATGGTGTAATTGGATGCCATCAATTTGCAAGATTGGATGGGTTTATAAGGCATGCATATAAGGTGTTTGATGAAATGCATGAATGAACTAGTTAATGCCTTAAGACAAGCATGCCAAGTGTTTGATAAAATGCCTTAATGAACCATATGAAAGGCTTAAGCCAAGCATACCATGTGTTTGCTGAAATGCCTAAGTGAACTAGGCATGGAAGGCATGCAAGGGGGATGGCCTCTTAACCATGGCTAGGCGAGATGGTGCATGGCACACCATGCATTGGCCAAAATGGTTCATGGGCTAAACCCATGATGCAATCAGCCCAAATAAGTTAATGGGCCTTATGGTCGAACCAATAAGTGTTAATGGGCATCAAGTGCCAAATGGGCCAAAAGTGCCAAATGGGCGTTAATGGAAAAGTCGAATTGGGCTTAAGATAGAGTTGGGTCCATTAAGAGACAACCAGGCCCAATAAGAGTAATTGGGCCCAATACTTTAAATAGAACGTAGTGAAAGTGGAATACAGTTTATTAAGATTGATTGATGTGACTGGTAGTTATCTGCCACTCCAGGAGGTAAATTCGGAGCTGAATAGATCGAATTTCAGAAAGTGAAAAATATAGAAGTGCATCTGATTGAATTCCAGGTCAGAGATTTATGCAGGCTATTATAGATAGCTATGTGTATATTTCTCACTTCCTATATGCACTTAAATTTTGAAAGGTATAGAGATATGGAATTATCTAGATGAAAACCCAATGATGGGAAATTACCAAAATGCCACTGTGAAATTATCGAAAAAATCATAAAATGCATAAATGGCATATTTCATTGTTTTATTCGTGAAAAGTGGTTTATAAGAGTTCAATGATAGATTGACTTAAGATTTTTCTGTCTGCATTAAATTGCACATTTTTCAAAGTTAGGCGTGCTTGAGTGGAAGAAATTACATGGGTGACTATTCGGGAAGTTATCCCTCTTGCTCCGTTTTACAATGTTTTACGTGCTAAACTCAGTTCTGAGTACCGTTTTCACCAAATTTGAGCCATCTGTCGTGTTTTGACATGAAATCATGCTGGAGTCATCGTGTTAACTGTGGGTTACACAGACCTGCTCGCATTGGATTTTGATATGATTATATGAGTAAAACCATGCTATAGCCCTCGTGTTGATTGTGTATCACACTAACTTGCTCGCACTAGATTTTGAGACATGGCATTGGATACTAATTGATAATTGGGGTCCATGGAGTACGTTGTACTGTGTAAATAACATGGAGTACGCTGTACCATGTTTCAATCTTCGAACTATATGAGTTTTTGAACTATATGACATGACAGGCCAACAGGTTGGACTGACCTCCCTAGGTGAGAGACCCCATGTATCTATGACTTTATTATACGTTAATGAAATCATAAGACGGATGATTTTGATCATATAAATGTGAATGAAATTGCAAAGAGGATGCATGTAATGGCTAAATAAGGGCTGAAGTGGCCACAGACTAAACAAATGGAACTCAAGACATTTAGACTGAATATAAGACTTAAAACATGAAATGATAATGCAAGGACTGTGAATTCTGTGTACTTTTTATGATTCCATCATGTACACACAAGTTTCATAATATGTAAATCATAAGAAATGGATCTTTTCATACTCTAAGTGTGAATAGAATGCAAAATGGATAGTGAAGCAATTGAATACAAGTTGTTCTTTGAAATTTTAGGAAAAACTGCAGTTGGGGACCTGCAGATGAAGGCCAGATTGATCCCTCATGCAAAGCAGATCGATCTCATAGTCAAGCAGATCAATCTCAATGTAGTTTAGCCTAGAAAGGATTGATCCCTTCCCAAGTGCAGATTAGTCTCCATTTGCTTCTGCTTAGCAAAGATCGATCCCTTCCCAAAGAGCATATTGATCTCTCCCCATGAGCAGATCGATCCCCATTTGATTCTGCCAAGAGCATATCGATCTTTTCACTAGAGCAGATCGATCTCATGGCTTACTTACTGGAAATATCGTGTAGTTCAACCAAAGAAAGATCGATATCTCACCCTAAGAGATTGATCTCACAATGCCAATTCTATAAAAAGGCCCGATAGTTGAGTCTTCTTCTCTGAAACATCAAACACCTCTCCATTTTCACACAGTGACCTAGCTTTTTCACTCTAGAATATCATCACCTTCCTACTAGATTTGAGAAGAGTTGTTTTGAGCAAAGTTGTTCATTATGAGGAGGGGAACAACATAGTTAGGAATCCACATTCAACTTGTTGGATTGAAGGAGTAAAAAGGTCTTCCAATTTCGAACAAGAGAAAAGATAAACTAGGTGAGTTTTCAATACACAAACTTCAAGTATGTTTATCTAGACATTATTATGAGTTGATTGGTGTATGTATTGATGGAGGAAACTATCTAAAACATGATGAATCAACCATGACCTACAATTGGGTTTAGTATGAGAAAATGAGCTAGGGTGGATTTAAAGGATGAATGGATTATACTATGGTGTCGGTAATGTTATATGCATGATTTTGAGATGGTTTTAGGAAATTAGTAAATGGAATTGGATGAATGTTTGCAGCTCTAGAGATTGGATTAAGGGCAAATTAGACTGGACGAGCTTCCAGCGATGGAGCTTGTACTATGCTCGACGTGATTCGAGGTAAGGGGATTTTGTAAGTGCCTAAAGGTAGCTATACATATTTTGAGGGGATTTATAGGGCGTGAATTTCTCTAAGTTATCTAATAATAGAATAAGAAATTTTGAGAAAAATGTCAAAAATAAGGAAAGATGATTTTACCCTTGTAGAGGGATTTTATGAAAAGGGTAGTAAGGATCCTAAATTGCATAGATTTTCATGATTTTGATGATTGTATCATGATGAATGCTTCGATATGAATGAAATGAGGATAGGTTGGCTATTACTTTTTGTGGTTACATGAAATAGCACAGATTATGTGCTAAGTTGTATTTTTTATAATACTTTATTTAAACTTGAGCCACCTATCATATTAGTGTGAGTATAAATAGTGTTGGAGCCTGGCTCACACTAGATTTCGATGTTTTGACTCGTGTTGATAGTGCTGGAGCCCTACTCGCACTAGTTTTTACTGATAACATGCATGAAAGTCGTACTTGAGCCTTGCTCATACGTGATTTTATATTGATTTACATGCATGAAAGTCGTATTAGAGCGTTGCTTGTATGAGAATCTTATATGCTTTACAGAAAATCGTGCTAATGCTTTACTTGCACGAGATGTTAGATATCATGACATGCATAAACTGTGCTGAAGCATCCTGTAGACTGTGTCACAGTGAGATGATATATCGCATGCATATTTTGAGACATGAGATAGTTACCGACATGGTATAGGGTGGCTGAGACCTATGGCAGGCACCCCCAAACCATGATGTGGGTTAAGTCCTATGGCAAGCACCCCAAACAGTTATGTAGGCTAAGACCTATGGCAGGCACCTCAGACAATGATGTGGGCTAAGACCTATGGCAGGCACCCTAGACCATGTGAGTCCACAGAGTACATTGTATCGTGTAGTCTTGATGACTAGTTGGTTGAGTTATTGCACGAGTAGGGTTGACCTCACCTCTCATTGCAGTTGTGATGCCCTGCACGTCGGGATCCGCGTAGCCTAGGATCACATGGATTTATACATGGCCATTGTTCCCGAATTTGTTTTCGTAATGTAACCTACATGCCTCACATGATATCATATTATGTTGATAGACCCTAGGTAGACTTGAATGAGGAGTGACACCCATGATTTTGTTTTAAAAGAAATGTGGTTTTCGCACAAGATATTCCCAAAGGGCAGAATTAGCTTTAATTTAAATGATTTGTGATGAAACCAATGAGTTTTGTTATGATGAGCATGAGATGTTTTACATGATGATTTTTCATGTGTTATCATGCTTGATTTTATGAGTTTTCATATATTCTATACATATTCATGTGGCATGGTTTATTTTACCTCATGTTCTAGATGTAAATGATTTTTATATCATGACATTATAAACATGTAGATAGTGTAGCTGTCTACCTGCTTACATTATTTCCTTACTGAGCAAGTTGTGCTCACCTTTTCACTTTCTATCTCTACAGAGCATCCATAGTGGTTGAGAGCGAGCAGAGATTTGCACTCCCAATGTCTGTTGCTGCCCATCGCTGAGAGGTATACACATTAATATCGTTTTGTATCTAAACAAGTACAGCACCGTAATACTTGTGGAAATGTAAATTTAGGGGATGTAAATATTTGTAGACACGTAAGAATTAATAAAGCTCAATGTAAGTAATTTAAGTGTTTACAATTATTGTATATAAATGTTAAGTGATATGATTTATAGTAAGAGGTAACTAACTCCGGATCATAGCTCAACTATTTGGTGTTGGAAACTATTCACGATAGGGAAAGTTAATGTAAAAAGCGAAAAATTTATAGTGGTTTTTGGATGAATGGGGGTCGTGACACTAGGCAACTGGATATCCCGCACAACTGATCCGTGATGCCAAGAATCCCAGGATATAGCCATACTTCATATATGATTGTCGATCCTTGCCTAGTCTCACATGATCTCACATGTTTATATGGAGTCACATGATGTATATGGACTCACATGATTTATATTGAGTGTCACATGATCTCACATGTTTATATGGAGTCACATGATGTATATGGACTCACATGATTTATATTGAGAGTCTCATATGATCTCATATGTTTATTATGTTGATAGAAATGAATATGATTTATTTGGAATCAAGGTAAACCCCAAGGAAGGGTTGGAGCCTTGATATATGGTTTAAATGATTGAAAGAATATGAAATGAAATGGTTTACTGAATAGAACATGATTGTTATAAGAATGAGTTTTATTTATACTGCATAGATTACATGCAGAAACTCATGTTATTGTTTAAATGAAAGTGGTTGTTTTAAGCATGGTACTATGAGCATGTAGATAATGTAGTTATCTACTTGCTTGCATATTTGCCTTATTGAGCTAGTTGTGCTCATCCTTTCATTTTCCCCCTCTCTACAGAGCACTTTTCATAGATAAAGAGTCGGCGCCAGTTCTGCATCCTTATCGCTCGCAGCTTCCCATCGTGCGTGAAGGTATACACATTTATATCGCTTTTGTATCTGAACATGTAACAGCACAGTAATATACATGGATGTAATATTGGGGATATAAACGTATGTAAATACAGTTATGAGATGTGTCTGTATAAAATTATATGACACGAGATCCTAATAGATAGAGTGATATGGAAATGGATGGTAAAATATGTAATATGACAAGACTAACATTGACTCATAGCCCAACCATTTAAAATGTATATGAAATGAAAAAAAGGATGGTCGTGAAAAAGCGAAAAATTTGTAATGATTTTGAGAAAAATGAGTCACGATAGTATAAGAGTTATGTTGCTATTCCTGGTGGCTAGTGTCAATCTGTAAATGTTGAATTTGTTCAATTGGGAATTTATTAATGGTGGATGTAAAGCAGTTTGTCTATTGATGAATTAAGGATGTTTAATTCATCCGATCCTTATTAGTTTAAGAATGTAATGCATATATGCTTTCAACGTATTTTGGAACCTAATGAGTCACACATAATAAAGTTATAAAAGAATAATTAAAATGAGAAATTAAGTTGGATGAAGAATATAATTATTGAATTAAATTGGATCTAATTTTAATTGTCAGCCTAATTAAAGTAATTAAGGTTCGAGAGGTGCATTCTTAGTGAGACTAGGAAAAGGGGTTGCACCTTCCTAAGAGTGTGAGGGTTAACTTCACACCCTAATATAACACATTAAGGTTAGTTGCACCTTGTCTTCAATGAGCAAGGGTTAGTCGTATTTCATACCAAGAAGAGAAAGAAGGGGTGGTATTTTCCTCATGGGGTTAGGGTTAGTCGCACCTCCTCCTGATGGAATTAGGGTTAGCGACATCTCTTTATGTAAGACCCATAAATTTCTATGTAATGTATACGATTATTTGATTTATAGACAAGTTACATTACATATGAAATACAAGAAATAAACGTTTTTAAGTTCTAAGTGTGAATAGATTGATAAATGAGTGTTGAAGTGATTTAGTATGAGTTTAAATGGGAAAATGTGAAGAAAAAAGGTGCAGGATGAAGGCTAAATTGATCCCATGCAAGGAGAGATCGATCTCATGGCCTGAAAAACACAATGCCAAGCCTTCTGTAAGAGGGAGATCGATCCCTCACTCATGTATATCGATCTCTATTCGTCTCGGGTTGGAGCAGATCGATATCCTGTTAAAGCTAGATCGATCTCCTAAGATCTCTGCCTGAAAGAAATCGATCCTATACCCTTGAAGAGATCGATCTCATACAACAAGGCAGATCGATCTCATACACCCAATAGATCGTTCTCTTGCCTGCAAAATGGATAAAATTTTGAGGATTCAAGTAAGGCCAGATCTATCTCCACCTTATGCAGATCGATCTCCTAGTGCCATTTCTATAAAAGTGGAGTAGTTGGATCTGCATTTTCATGGGAACAAACCATTTTCTTCCATTTTTAACCTTAAACCTAGCTTTCTCTCTCTAAAACCATCACATTTCCATAAAGATTCAAGAAAAAGCTATTAGAGCAAAGTTCATTATAAAGAGAAGAACAACATAGTTTGTAACCAACACCTCATTGGTTAGATTGAAGGAACAAATGAGTGTTCTTATTTGGAGCAAGAAGAAAGTCAAGCTAGGTGAGTTTCTAATACACCAACCCAAAGTACATTTATTTAGGTATTGATTTTGAGTTGATTGGTATGTATATTAATGATGGAAACTACCTAGAATGTAATGGAACAAGTATAACCTAGAATGAGTCTAGTGTGAGAAAGTATGATATGGTTGAGTAGATGATGAATGGCTTGAACTAAAGTGTTGGTGAGGTGATATATAGGGTTTTAAGATGATAGAATGAAACTTCATTATGAGATTAGTTAAGTTGGGGAAATAAGTATATGAGGTGTTTCATAAAATGCCATAGTGAAGTAAATGATGAACTAGAGACAATAAGAGCTTAAATATCGATTTAGTATGAATCTATAGACTCTCAAGAGATAAAAAGAATAATCAAAATGGGGCTTTATACGTGTTGATGAAAACTATGAGTCGAATCAACTATAGTAAACACAAGAGCTTTACTTCATTGGATTTAAAATTGATATGAAACATAATCTCGTGCAGTCCCGGAGAGTTCGTTGGAGGCGAATCAAGTTTGTGCAATCGAGCGGCTCTAAGGAAGTGGAATCACTCGAAGCGATTCCAAGTAAGGGAATTCTGTAAGTACTTAAAGATAACTGCTTGTATTTTGTGGGTGAATATAGGGCTCTGTAAGTGCATGGTTATCGAGAAAAGTGATTGATGGCATACGTGAATGTCTACGAATATATATATATATATGATTTGGTTTTGAAATGAATTTTACAAGGGGTAGTAAGGCTAATAATTGCATAAATCACTTATTTTGATATTTTTACATAATACTTTGCTTCGGCTTAAGCAAAATTATCAGATAGGCTGGCTAGGGAATTCATGATTTTGTGAACTAGCACAGTGAGATGCTAACTTCAGTTTTGAGAATGTTTTGTTGAAATAGAGTCGCCTATCGTACTTATATGGGTTAAATTATGCTAGAGCCTTGCCCGTACTGGATTTCGATGTTTTCAATATGCATGAATCATGCTGGAGCCTAGCTCGCACCATATTTTGAATCAATGATGTTTTATAAGTCGTACTGGAGCTGATAGCTCGTATGTGGGTTTCCTTGATTTACTTATGCATATAACCGTACTGGAACTATGCTCTTACGTGATTTCTTCAATATTTATTATGCATAAAATCGTACTGGAGTGTTACTCGTACGAGGATATTTGTTGATGATGCATGAAATCATGCTAAAGCTTCACTCGCACTGAATTTTCACACTATGGTATGTATAAGCCGTGCAGTTGGTAAGATCATTAAGCCCAACATCCTTAAGCCCGTTGGGGTGGGGAGGCTCTCGTACGTTAAAATGAGATTGGTAAGATCCTTAAGCCCAACATCCTTAAGCCCATTGAGGTGGGAAGGCTCTGTTCGGCGGGGAGGCTCTCTTACATTAAAACGAAATGCTCCTACGTGCACTTGACTGTGTAGATTACACATGGTATGGGGTAGATAAGTCCTATGGCAGGCACCCCCAACATGATATGGGTCCACAGAGTACGTTGTACTATGTAAATCACATAGAGTACATTGTACTGCGTGGTTGTGACATTGATTTAAAAGTCTGGCATAGGACTAACCCACCTTCGTTCCAGCATGATGCACCGTACACCGAGATCCGTGTGGTCTGGGAGGATTTATGACATAGTTGGCCAACATAGTCCTTGATGCACATAGTAACCACCTGTCTCACATGATATCACATGGTTTTTAGATATCGATGATGATTTGTGTTGTCCAGGGTAGAGCCGAGGGAGGGGCCGAACCTTGTGGTATGTTTTAAAGAAATGATGCATGATGTTGATGAGTTTCGCTAATGTATTGACAGTGTGTTACACTTTGAGAGAATGATTTATGATGAACTTTATGATTTGAGCATGAGAGGTTTCCACATGATGATTGTCCATGTTTACTTGCCTATTTCTATGTTTTCAGTACATGATATATGTATATACATCTGGCATAGTTTTATTACTTCCTCATGCTCTGAAAATAAATGATTTATGTCATAACATTATAAGCATTTAGATAGTGTACTTATCTACCATGCTCGTATTATTGCCTTACTGAGCGTGTGGTTGCTCATCCTTTCATTTTCTCCCTCTACAAAGCGCGCACAGTAGTCTAGTGAAGGACTGAGGCATTATATTTTGGATATCTGCTGCTCTCTATCGCCAAGAGGTATACATACATGGATTCTTTTTGTATCTAAACATGTAACTGCACAGTAATCATTTTGAATTGTAATACAAGGGATGTAAATGTTAGAAAACATGTCAAGCATAAGTATACGATGTAAACTATCGAATGTATTCTTTTGATTTATTGAAAAATGTATGAAATGGTATTTATTACTGACTCACAGCCCAACTGTATTTTGTGAGGGTGGTTCACGACCGGGTAAGTTAACGGTTAAAGCGAAAAGCAAAAATTTTATAGTGATTTTTAGATGAAATGGATAAAAAAGGGGTCGTGTAACCTTATATATAAAGAAGTGGTTGTCACTCATCCTCTTAACAAGAATTAGGGTTTTTGCATTTTTCTTTCTTGAATGCTAACGACTGCCACACCAAAAGAAAAAAAAAATTATATTCTTCTAGTTCAAGCCTAAAACTTTTGAAACACTACCCTAACCTAATTTAAAGGGTTTTTAGCCTAGAAATTTTAAATCACTCTGGTACAGAAGCTTCAGCATTCACTTAATCAAGGCAATCTGTTAATCTTCTCGTTATGTAATCACGTTATTTAAATCAAAGTGATTCAAGAGCAAGAATTTAAGAAAACTTTAAATTTTCCTTGCTCTATGTATAACAATCGTATGCTTAATTTCACAATATCATGTGGTTTGCACGAGGAAAATAATGTGGAAATTTTGCATGTAAAAGGACCTAACAAGGGGATGACCAAAGAAAGCAAGGGTACTCATAGCTTGATAGGGAGAATCGAGAATTCTGAGGGCACTTAAACATTTTTTAGGATGTATTCAGGACAGTCAAACCTATAACTCAAGATGGTAAAGGAGGAGCATATATAGGTAAAACTAAGTTGAAGAAGTCGGCTTCAGATTCTAGGGCAAGTTAGACTAGTACGGAAGTAACAATGGAGAAGAGGAAGAAGCAGGGTAATGATAGAGAGGAGGATCCAATGAAGGTGGACATGTAGCTGAAGAAGAGTGAAGCAGAGATTTTTTTTTAACTTTTATTTTCTAATTAAAATATTGTGAGACTCGTATTTCATGTGTAACTTTATGAATTCATAAGTATGGTAATGTACTAATAATGTGAAGTATAATTAATGTAAAGGCCATAAATTCAATGTACACACTTGTAGTAAGAGTTTGTGATGTACATACAAGTTTCATTGTGTATGAATATGAAGAAATGAGCTTTTGTAAGTGATGAATGTGACTGGAACTCAAAATGAGTGGTGTGGTAAAATGGAATGAAGTTATACTTCCATTTAGTTTGGTATGGGATACCTTTGGCTATAAAATGAATGCACACAAGTTTAGATGTGTATAAGGAATGAATAGATGTCATTTTCAAGCCTCAAATGTGGTTGGATGAGAAAATGACTATGGTAGCAAATTGAGGATGTTTTGTGTGAAGTTACTACAGAAAACTGCAGTAAAATCTGGAAATATAAAGGCCATATCGATCTCATAGGATGAGAGATTGATCTGGAAGAGCAAAAAATGCTCTTATTTGAGCAATGGAACAAGACAGATCGATCTCCAATGGAGCCAGATTGATCAGCTAAACATTCTGTAATAAGAAGATCGATTTTGAGGCGAACAGATCGATTTCCTTAGCTATCGGGTTGGAGCAGATCGATCTCCCCTTAAAGCAGATCGATCTCCTCAAGCTACTGCCTGGGACAGATCGATCTGAAGCCTTTGACAGATCGATCTCATGCATTCAAATTGGCGTGAAAATAAGGGATTTAAAGGGACTAGATCGATCTCATGCCTTAACAGATCGATCTCAGTAAGCAATTTCTATAAATAGGAGTAGAGAAATCTGCAGATTTCAGGAAACAATCTCTCTCTTCCATTTCAACCTAAAACTTCACTTTCTCACTCCTAAATCCACCTATTTCCAGTAAGATTTGAGACCATTAGATATAAAGTTACTCAAATCCAAGAGGAGAACAACATAGTTTGAAATCAAAACCTCATTTGTTGGATTGAAGGAGCAAGGGGCATTTTGATTGGAGCAAGAGGAGAAACCAAATTTGGTAAGTTTCTAACACTTCAGCCCAAGTACATTTATCTATTTATTGATTTTGGAGTAGAAAGGTGTGAATATTTATGATAGAAACCATCTAGAAAACAATGGAACACTTATAACCTAGATTATGTCTAGTGTGAGAAAATGTGGTTTGGAGGAGTTGATGAATTATGATTTATACTAAGATGTTGTTGAAGTAATGTGAATTATTTAAGATGATTAAATGAAGCCAAATAGTAAGTTTAGAGAAATTATGAAAATGGGCATGTGAGATGTTGATAAGAAGCCATAGTGAAGAAATTGATTAAATAGGAACACTATGAGCTTAATATCGATTTGATATCGATTGAGTATGAATCAATAGGCCTAAAAGAGTCATTGGACTCGAGATATGAATAGAACAATAAACTGATGCCTTATGAGCATTAATGGAGACTATAGGTCGAATTAATTATAGTAGATGCAAGAGTGCTGTTATGTGAATTAAATTGATGCAATATATGACTTTATGCAGTTCTGGAGAGTTCACTGGAGCCAAAGCAGACCGCACAAGTAAGCAGCTCTAAGGAAGTGGAATCATGTGACACGATTCCAGGTAAGGGAATTCTGTAAGTATATAAAGATAGCTGCTCATATTTTATGGATGGATATAGGGTGTTTATGAAATGCATGACTATTTGAGAAAATGATTGACGATGTATGCAAATAGCTATGAGTATGTATGAGATTTGGTTTTGAAATGATTATTATAAAAATGGATAGTAAGGCTAATAAATGCATAAATCATGTGTTTGAAATGTTTTCACATAACACAATGTTTGGTTTTGAACAAATTAGTGGATAGGCTGGCTAGCTAGTGTTTGAATGATTTCATAAAATAGCACTTGTAAGATGCTGAACCCAATTTTGGGATTGTTTTGATTATGTATGAGTCGCCTATCGTATTTGTGTGATATAAATCACGCTAGAGCCTCGCTCGCGCTAGATTTTGATGCTTTCCTCGTATGAAATGTGCTAGAGCTTAGCTCGCACTTTGAATTGATTGTGATGATATTTTATAAACCGTACTAGAGCTTCTACTCGTACGTGGATTTCGAGTAGTCTTCTTATGCATATAACTGTACTGGAGCTATGCTCGTATGTGATTTTCTCATGTTTTTATGCATAAATGTCGTACTAGAGCGTTGCTCGTACGAGGAGGTTTCTTTACTATACAAATATCGTGCTAGAGCTTAGCTCGCACTGGTTTTCACACTGTGGTATATATGACGTCGTGGTCAGGGTAATACAGATTAGTGTCCAGGGAACCCAACAGGCCTAACAGACCTCTTGAGTGGGGTGAAGGTGATGAGCTAGGACCTGACATTAATCCATTTCAGGGAACCCAAAAGGGCCGAGCAAGGCCATAAGGGGCTAGGACCTGATACGGTGTTCACGGAACCAAAGAGGGCTGAGCAAGGCCATGAGGGGCTAGGACCTGACACCAGAGAAAATACTCCCATGTGCACTTGAGACTATATCGGTTATGCATGGCATTGGGGTAGATAAAACCTACTGCTAGCACCCTCAACCATGTTATGGGTCTGCGGAGTACGTTGTACCGTGTATATAACATGGAGTACGCTGTATCGCGTGGTTGAGTTACTGATGAGAAAATCTGGCAGAGAACTAACCCACATTCGTTCCAGCATGATACCCCACACACCTGGATGCTTGTAGCCTAGGATGATTTATGACATAGTTGGCCAACATAGTCCATTAAGATAATGATGATCTATCTCACATGACTTTTATGTAGTACCATGTGATTTCTATGCATGAGTGTGAATTTGATTCTCTAGTGTAGACCCGAGGGAGGGGTCGAGCCTTGTGGGATTTTAATTGAGAAATGAAAAATGATATTTGTGATAGAGAAATGATTGTGATGGAATTTTAATGTGGTTGGAGAAAGAGATGAATTTTAAAAAGGTTGTTTCTTAATGAATTGCCCTTTTGTGATGAACTTTAGTGAGAATGAGCATGAGATGATTTTACATGTTGATTTTCCCATGTTTTATATGCCAATTTCTCTTATTTTCATACATGATATATGTATACTAATATGGCATAGTCTTAATTCCTCATGCTCCAATTATAAACGATTTATGCATAACACTATCAGCATGTAGATAGTAGTTATCTACCATGCTTGCATCATTGCCTTACTGAGCGTGTGGTTGCTCATCCCTCTCTACTTTTCCCCTCTACAGAGCATACATAGTGGCCCAGTGTAGACTAAAGCATTTTGTTGAGTCATCCGCTGCATCTCCATCACCCCGAGGTATATACACAGAGATTCTTTTTGTATCTAAACAATGTACAAGCACAGTGGTCAATTTGTATTGTAATGTGGGGGATGTAAAAGTTAGAAAACATGTCATGTATAATTTAACTTGAAAGGAATGACACATCTTTTGATTATTTGAGAATGAATGTTGTGGGATGTTTATTATTGACTCACAGCCCAATTGTGTAGTGGTGAGTTATTCACGACCGAGTAAGGAAAGGAAAACGCAAAAAATTTATAGTGGTCTTCAGTTAAAAAGGATAATTTGGGTCGTGACAAATATCTTTCAAAATACATACAATTAACTTACTTATTTACTTTATCTAATTAGGATAAAGCCCATAATAAAATATTGGCTAGCAAATACCTATTCTTTTAGGTTATTAAAATAAAGGTACACAACCTTTTTTTTATGAAACCCCATGTATGTATGACATATTATATGTTAATAGAATTATAAGATAGATGATTTTAGATCATGCAGATGTGAATGAATTGAAAATGGTTAATGAATGAGTATCATGGATGCATGTAAAGGTTAAATAAGGGCTGAAGTGGCCACAAACTAAACGAATGGAACTTAAAGCATCCGGACTGGAGATAAGGACTTAAAACACGAAATGATAAAGTACAGATTTCGAAATTTTGTATCCATTCTTATTTCCAAGCAATACACGAATGTTTCGTAACATGAAACTTATAGAAAATGAGCCTTTCCATGCTCGAAGTGTGAATAGATTGCAAAAAGACTAGCGAAGCAATCGAACACAAGTTCTCCCTTGGAAAATCTGGACAAATGTAGCAGGAAATGCCCCAGACAAAGGCCAGATCGATCTCCTATTCAAGGTAGATCAATCCCTTGTTCAAGCAGAACCATTTTCTAGTGAATCCGCCAAGGTCAGATCGATCTCCCCATTGAGCAGATCGATCTGCATTTACTTCTGCCTAACAGAGATCGATCCCCTATTAAGGGCAGATTGATCTCCATTTGATTCTGCCAAGCCAAGATCGATCTCTCCCCAATGAGCAGATCGATCTCCCTCTTCCAAAACCTGAGAATTCGATGGTTAAAACCAGGGAAAGATCGACCTTCTACCCTAGAAGATCGATCTCATCACTCTCAATCTATAAAAACCCAATGACAAAACTTTTTTCTTCAGCTAATCAAACATTTCCCCTCTTTTTTCACCCAAATATCAAGTTTTCTCTCTCTAGAATACCATCCCTTCCAAAAAGAATTGAGGAAAAGTTATTAGAGCCAAAGTTGTTCATTGTGAGGAGAAGAACAACAAACCTTGGAATCAAAACTCAACTAGTTGGATTAAAGGAGCAAAAGGATCTTCCAAGTTCGGACAAGGGAAAATTCAAGCTAGGTGAGTTCTCGATACACCAACTCTAAATTTGTATAATAAGATGTTGTTAGGA
Organism: Firmiana major; assembly: GCA_033439115.1. Lineage (NCBI taxonomy): Eukaryota > Viridiplantae > Streptophyta > Magnoliopsida > Malvales > Malvaceae > Firmiana > Firmiana major. The sequence goes on along the minus strand of CM065908.1, from coordinate 6,431,804 downwards.
GTAGATTGGTGTATATATCCTTGGTTGAAACTACCTAGAATGTATAAATCAAGCATAAACTAGAATAGGTTTAGTGTAAGAAGATATAATATGGTTGAGTTGATGATAAATAGGTTATATCAAGGTATTAGAAATGTTATATGCATGATTTTGAGATTGGGTTGTGAAAGCAAATTATGAGATTAAGCAAAGAGAGGAAATGTGCATATATGGTAATTGTTAAATGCATGAATGAATGGAGGAATTAAGGATTAAGCATGCAAATCAAGTGTTTGATTTGATAACTAAGTGAGTTGCTAGCTAAATTTATTTGGAACGGCACAATGTTGGCCAAATGCGAAAATGGACCAAGCTTACTATTATAAGGTCCGATATGATATATCGATTTTGATGAAGTGATTGACGATTGTTTGCAGCTCCAAAGATCGAATTAGGAGCAAATTGGATTGAACGAGCTTCCAGTAGTGGAACTTGTACTACGCTCGACGTGATTCGAGGTAAAGGGGTTTTGTAAGTGCCTAGAGGTGGCTATGCATATTTTGAGGGGAATTATAGGGTGCGAATTTTATCTACTATCTATTATCTACTAATGCTTTAAGAATTCTTGTGATAGGTTTCAAAAATAAGGAAAGGAATATAAGTTTACCTTGGTAGGAATTTTATGAAAAGGGTAGTAAGGATCCAAAAATGCATGCATTTTCATGACTCTGATGTTTTCATGATAAAATATTTGGACATGAATGAAAAGAGGATAGGTTGGCTATTGCTTGTGTGTTTGCATGAAAAAGCACAGATCATGTGCAAAGTTTTATCTTTGAAAGTGCTTGATATTTTAACTAGAGCCACCTAACATATTTGTGTAAAGCAAACAGTGCTGGAACTTGGCTCGTACTAGATTTTGATGCTTTGATTTATACTGATAGTGCTAGTGTGAGATCTGAGAATTTTACACATATCAAATTATGTAATGAGAACATGAATTGTAATTGATTTAACTAAATATGATGTACTCATATATTGAGGTGGTATGGAATGAGATTTTATGTTAAAGTGTGAAACTATGGGGCCAGATCGATCTTCGAGAAGAGAGGATCGATCTGGTAATGACAAGGAATGAGGAATTTAAGCGAGCAGATTGATCTCCAATGGAAGAGGATTGATCTCCTTATGATTCTGTAATGAAGAGATCGATCTCAAGAGGAAGGAATCGATCTCAAAATATTTTTGTTAAGGAGAAGATCGATCTCCTTAAGGAGCAAATCGATCTCATGAAGCATTCTGTAAACTAGAGATCGATCTCATAATTGGAGCAGATCGATCTCATAAAATAATTAAGAGATCGATCTCACCCCACGACAGATCGATCTCCTAGGAATAAAATTACCCCAAATCGTCCCCAAATTCAAATGCAGATCGATCTCATTAAGAGCCAAATCAATCTCCTACCCTCGGCCTATATAAAAACCCTGTGTTTTCCTGCATTTCATCTTTTCTCTCTCTTCTAACCTCCATTTCAATCGAACCCTAGCTTTCTCTCTCTTCCAAAGTCCTCATTTCTGTCCAAATTGAAGGTTGTGGCAAGAAGAAAAGTTGTTCCTCATCCAAAGGAGAATAACATACTTGGAAACCGAAGAACGAATCGAATTGAGGTGTGAGTTGAGCACTCCATAAGTTTGGGTAATCTCTAAACTTTAATCCTTGATTTTGAAGTAATCTTTAGTGATTGTGGACATTGACATTGTGATAAAATAGTTGGAAATGATTAAGGATTGATGAAACTATGATTTCATTAGAATAGAGATGTTATTATGCAATTTGTGGTAATTTTGGGCTATAAATTGTAATTGAGGCAATGAGATGAATATCGGCATGGATTTTTGTGCACAATAAATGTAGGATTGAAAATGTAGTGGATGGGATTATGAAGGGTGATAGAGTTATGAGAATTGAGAGATTTAGGTGTTAGTGAGAAATATGAGCAAATGTATGCTCGATAATGAAATTAAGTCGAGATATTGATGTTTTAACATGTTTAGACAGCTCGGGAGTTCTAGAGTGGAATGCGAGGCTAGTTCATGATACGGGGGAACGATTTCACTATACGAGGTGCAAAGAGGTAAAGGAAAACTAAAATCATTCGTGTATGTGTTTTGTGATAATATTATAGCATGATTTTCGATTGAGAAAACAAGCATGTTTTATGTGTTGTGAATGAGAATTACACACGATTTTATAGTCGGTTGGGACCCAACTTTTATGAGTTATAAGCTATATGTGAAAACGTTTTATAAACATTTTGTGTTTAAAATGTGAAAAGTGTTTTGGGCCCTACGTTAAGGCGCACTGAGATTTGAGAAATGTGTGCGTGGTTTTATCGGTTGAAGCTCAGGTTTAACATGTTTTATGTTGAGTACAAAACAGTTTGAAATGAGTTTTGTGAGAGACAACTATTATAAGCTTTACGTAAAGGTAAAACAATTTTTATGATAATAGCTATTGATTGAGACTTAGGTGTGTCATTTTGAATACACACCGGGCATTGCTATAGTAGCATGTAAGTCTGATATTCCTCCATTCTGGTAACGTGAGATGACCCCTACTCTGGTAGCGTTGGTTACCTACCTCAGGCAAATCTAAATCAGTGGTTATGCCACGTGTATTTGGTGGTTGTGCCACGTGTGAATCTTAATCAGTGGCTGTGCCATGTGTATTTGGTGGCTGTCTTACATGTGAATCTTAATCAGTCGCTGTGCCACGTGTATTTGGTTGTTGTGCCACATGCGAATCTAAATCAGTGGTTGTGCCACGTGTGTTTGGTGGTTGTGCCACGTGTGGGTTTTAATTAGTGGCTATGCCACGTGTAGATTTTATTTAGTGGTCGTGCCACGTGCATTACTATTGTAGTAATTTTTATCACATTTTAAAGAGAAAAGTCATTATCGCATCTTAATTTCTACATGCTTGTAACCTTGAATTGAGCCATTTATTATCATGTTTTTACATGAGTTTTGAGATGATGTTTTAACTATTCATGCTACATTTTCCACTGAGTTTATTGAGTTTATCATGTAAAACCAAATGATTGTGCTGTGCAAATCATTTTCTTATTATTGAATCCATTATCCTCTTACTGAGCGATTTAGAAGCTCACCTTGTTTTATCTTCCCTCCAGATTTCTTCAAGTGAGGAGAATTTTCTACGACGTACGGAGTAGTGGCTAGTGGAGGATTTGAGCTCCAGGTCATATATTTTTATTAAAGGTATAATTTACGTTTCATGTACCTAGACTATAATTGTATTTATAGACACTTGATGTACAATGACGTATGGGATGTATTAGGATTAATTAATACTAAGTCGAGAAATGGATATGATATGATTTCTGAATGCCTGATAATGAGATCCTAAGGTTTAAGTTTTATAACATATATATATGATGATGCATGACACTGCACAGGAATGCACCCATAAACATGTATTGATGTAAATAAAAGTTTAAATTTGCCCTATTTTCCGTGCTTCCGGGGCATCACAGAGTTTTCTTGGTATCAGCGCTTAGGGTGTTCAGTACTGTCAGTGTCGATTAAGTGAATTAGAATACATCCCAAGTGTCTGTAATAGTCTGGTCATGAACTGAATTTGAGGATTGAGATTTCAATCAAGTTTGATGTGTACGCACAGGAAACGAATTGAGATTGAGAATGAGTGGACGATGAGGTCGTTCGAGGAGGCAGGCAGAGCCACCTCCACCACCTGCCCCACAACCAGAGAGTCCTAACTCTCAATTTAACCGGATTGAGACCGATGTGAGGCAAGGTTTTGAGCAAATGGCAGCACTATTCGCGTAACATTTTGGAGTTAATGCCTCGTGTACTACTCATACACCACCACAAGGACCTCCTGTACCCCCAGTACAGATGGACCCAGTGCCACCCATCACTCAGCCTGATGACAGAAGTATTGCCCGACTTAAGGACTTCTTGAAAATGAATCCACCCACGTTTAGAGGGAAAAAGGATCCTGCAGAGGCTGATAAGTGGCTGACTGAGTTGAGAGTTATATTTGATTATTTGGGATGCACCGATGCTGAGTGACACGCCCTAAACGTATTACCGCAAGTGCACGAGTCGTACAAGTAATAATGGGATTTGAGTCCCGAAATTATCGTCCCACAAAGAAGTTGACTAGCCTAATTAAGTACCGGTTAATCTTACCCTAAGTATATTCTAGCAAATTATGAAATTAAGGTGGGTGATCTACATAGCTAGAATTAAAAATACTAAAAGAAATAAAATAATAAGAACTATAAAATAAAAAAAAATAAAACCGATTAAAATTACTTACAGTACTCCACGCAATTAAAATAAAAAATCTACAAAAATAATTAAAACAATTAAAACTAATTAATGCAATTAAAATAAAATGCAAATATGAAAATAATAAAGCAAGATTAATTAAACTAAAATTAAACTAACATAAAATCTAATTAAACTACTTAATCAAAATGCAATTTAAACTAAGTTAAGAATTAATGAAATAAATTTACCCCTAATCTAATTCTAAATGAACACTTAATTAACTATCATCCTAATTAAAACTAAGTTTTATACCACTAAGCAAGAATACTAATCATGCAATTTAATTAAAGACTCTAAACTAAGCTAACAAATTAAATTGAAATTAACTTCTACTAACAATGCATGAAAATGACTTAATTAACTATAATGAACTAGCCAAACAAAGCCTTAACAATTTTAAATCAACCAAATCCCTCTAATTACTGTTCATGCTTCATTTCATTTTTCATTTCCAGGTGTGGTCTCGGTTTGTCCTCTGGTCCAAGCTGTTGCCTTCTATTCAGTTTTCATTCTCGGTCTGTCATGCAATACTGAGTCAGACGCACACTGCAACTTGCTCCAGGCAGCTCACGGTCCTATCTTCTGCTCTAAATGTTGTCGGTTTGTCCAGGTATATCCTGCTCCTGTCGTGCTGCTATCAACACTCCTCGATCTTTGCCCAGCTACTACGTATAGGTTGCATGTTCTCGGTCCTGTCCTGCACTCCATGTCTCATCCAAGTCTGCTCCAGCTGCTACTAAAGGCGTGTCCTGCTTCTCTCGATCAGTCCAGCTCTCTGCTGTCTGCTGTTCTAGGTCTGATCCAGGTAAGGTCCACTTCTGCTGCTCCAGGCATGATCCAAGTAAGGTCCACTTCTGCTACTCCAGGCATTCTCGGTCTGTTGTGTCCTACTGCCTGCTGCATGCTACTCCAGCTCAGCACCTACTGCCTCACCCCAAGCACTCAGGTTGTTCTCGGTTTAGTACATGTGACCTACTGCTTCAACCTGCTGCACGTTTCTTTTCCCAGGTGCTATCCGCGAGCTTCTATCCAATTGTTCATCCTCGGTCTGCTTCTGTTGTTCCTGTCGGGTTCAACTACTGACGTGTTGCATTCTGCTTAGCATATCTCCTTCACCAGCAATAACAAACAAGGGATTAGTACAAAATTACAGCAACTTCATGATGAACAGTAGAAGGATTTAAAAGCAGAGTAGAACAGAGGAAGACTGTTGATCCCAGTTCACTGCTATGGTGTAATCCAGCTCCTGTTTTGTACCACACGACAGTAGTTAGCCAACATTATCAGTGCTGAAATGAGGAAAGACTTCTGTCTAATCGGAAGATAATAAACCAAAACAAAAGAATGTACATGCAGTAGTTAAAATGAACCACGAAAACTGGAAATGCAAAGATTCTAACACCATGAAATGCTTGCTCCTCTAAGCAGTCATCATTGTTCTGCTATGCCAACAAATCGGGAGCAATACCCGACATCCAACACTCATCAAAATAGATAAAAGCAGTAAAGTTTGAAGCATCCAAAGTGATAAATGACTAAGCAGAATGAAAACAAGAAATAAAATCGAAGAGTAAATGGAGCTAGTGAGACTCGGGTAAGGAAAAAATTCAAGATGCAACAAAACTTAAATTGCAATCAAAGGTAAATGTAAAGAAAAGCATTGAAGTGATTTAAGGTTGAGCAGCTGTCACCATGCTCTCCTCTCAAACCGAATGAACACTAACGGAAAATGAGAAACAAATGTGATAAAAAAAATACTAACTACTAAAAATGAGAAATTTGCATTAAAAAATTGAAAGCATCTAAAAGTTTAACAATGGTGGCTGCCAAGAGAATGAAAAACTACATTGAAAAGCTTGTAAACATAACAATGGAAATTGTTTGAACAGTAAATGGTAGCTAAATGGGAAAGAGAAGCTTGAAAACAAGGAAAAAATTAAAACTATTCTAACACTACTACTAACTTACTCCTACTCCTAAATTACCTCTACTTTTACTCCTAAAATTACATTGTTTTTCAATTGTCATCCATGTCTTATTTATACACACAAAAAGGGTAAAATTGTAATTTCTACTCCTAGATGAGTTGGCATTTTTTTGGCCACTTGTCTTCACACCATTAGCTCTTTGAAAAGATATTTTCATGTCATCGGTCTTCTTATCCAATTGGATGTGCTAGGTGGCATGGCTTGTGTTGTCCGCGTGGCTCAATCTCGATTTTAGCCTAATTTTTGATTTTCTATCGAAATATTCAAAATTCATCCGGATTTAATTTATCTGCAAACATGAGAATTTTAATTAAATAAAGGGGATAATTAACACAATAAATTGGGGATTTAAATAATTAATTAAGAAATTAAGCACAAATAATTTTAAAAATATAGAATTATCACTGAGAGGGTCAGTATAGGTGCCTATATTTTGAAAGGGAGAGCTCAAGATTGGTGGGGTACTACCCAGGGTAATCTAATATCCAGCCAGGATGTGATTAGTTGGGATGAGTTTCAAATGGCATTTAGAGCCCTATATGTACCACGAGCCGCTCAGAGAAAGAAGCATATAGAGTTTTTGAATCTGGTACAAGGCGATATATTTGTGGATGATTATGAGAGCTAGTTTACCGCTCTATTGTGATATGATCTAGAGACCTTCAAGAATGAAGAGCTCCGCACAGAGAGATTTGTATATAGATTGAAGCCCATCATCAAAGATAGATTGATAGGGCTATGTATTACTAAGTTTTGAGATGCTCTGAGATGAGTACAAGAGATTGAGAGGGGAATCGAGATGGTACAATCCCAGAATGAGCTCAGAACGGTGAATAGGGATAAGGGCAAAAGGCCAGTGATTTCCCAAATAGATATTCGGAGAGGTTCCTTCAAAAAAGGAAGGATTGAGGTGCACAAGGGCAGATTAAAGAGACCCAGAGCTTATCCCATCATTAGGAAGACCCCTCGAGATGTCAAGCCTGAGATAAGGGTTTGCAAAAATTATGGTCGAATGCATGAGGGAAGTGGTACTGGATTGATCCATGGATGTTTTAGATGTGGAGACACGAGTCACAGAGTGAAAGATCGTCCTCAACCTCAGAGACCACATGCTCCGGAGCCTACTAGACAGTAACCTCAGAGGGTGAATCCCCCGAGACGGGCCACTGCTGTAGAGAAAGGGAAGAAGCCCGTTACAGTGGGACGTGTGTTTACCCTGGATAAGGAAATCGCAGACACTTCTGCAGAAACTATAAGGGGTACTCTCTCCATTTGTAATCATAAGGCTCATGTGTGGATTGATTCAGCGTCCATGCATTCGTTTATTTTTGAGTGTTTTGCAGGTAGATTAAATTTGAGGTTTGAACCTCTAGAATATATACTACATGTAAATACCCCTATGCGTGAATCCCAGAGAACTAATCTGATCTGTAGAAAAATGTGAAATAAAGGTGGGAGATAAAGTAATGTTAGTAGATCTAATAATATTAAATATGCATGGGTTTGATGTAATTTTAGGAATGGATTGGCTGGCAGCCAATCGAGTGAGTTTAGACTGCTACACTAAGGTTGTAACTTTCTCCTTACCTGAACCTTACAGTGTACGTTTGAAATATTGAGTAAATAGACGTATGAAATTTTGTAAGCAAATTGAAATTTTGATGTTGCTCTTGAGAATACTAATTATGATTGTTTATGTGAATGTTATGAAACTCCCATCTCAGATGATGATCGGGAACATCCGAGGATTGAGGATATACCAGTGGTGTGAAAATTTTTGGATGTGTTCCCAGATGAGTTACCAGGTTTACCACCAGAGAGAGAGCTGGAGTTTACCATTGATTTGGTACCAGATACTCAGCCAATCTCTAGACCTCCATACAGGATGACGTAGGTGGAACTTGAGGAATTGAAGAAACAACTACAAGAGTTATTAAATCAAGGGTTTATTAGACCCAGTGTTTCACCGTAGGGAGCACCAGTTTTATTTGTTAAGAGGAAGGATGGCAGTCTCAGATTATTCGTGGACTACCAATTATTAAATAAAGCAACGGTGAAGAATAAATACAAATTACCCAGGATTGATGATCTACTTGATCAGCTGAGAGGGGCCTCAGTCTTTTCTAAGATTAATTTAAGATCGAGCTATCACCAATTGAGGATTAAGGAAGAAGATATTTCGAAGACGGCCTTCAGGATAAGGTATGGCCATTATGAATTTCTAGTGATGTCCTTTGGATTGACGAACGAGGTGTTCAGAGACTATCTAGATAAATTTGTGACAGTCTTTATTGATGATATCCTGGTATACTCTCAGTCATATAAGGAACATGCACAGCATTTATGGTTAGTACTTCAAATACTCTGAGATAAACAATTATATGGAAAGCTTAGTAAGTGTGAGTTTTTGCTGGATCGGATAACTTTCCTTGGTCACATAGTTTCAGAGGAGGAAGTATCAATTAATCCAACTAAAGTGGAGGTTGTGCTTAATTGGGAAAGATCGAGGACAGTTACAGAGGTACGAAGCTTTCTTGGTTTGGCAGGGTATTACAGAAGATTTATGGAAGGATTTTCCAGGATTGCCGCTCCTTTGACTAAGCTCACGCGCAAGGAGACTTCGTTCATATGGACTAATCAGTGTGAGCTCAATTTTTAAGAATTGAACAAGAGATTGATAGCGGCACCTGTGTTGACTATTCATGAGGGATCAGGAGGATTTTCAGTGTATAGTGATGCCTCGCATCAAGGATTAGGGTATGTGCTCATGCAGCACGGAAGAATGGTCGCATATGGATCGCAACAGTTGAAAGACCATGAGTGAAATTATCCCACGCGTGATTTGGTGTTAGTCGCTGTTGTATTTGCCTTGAAGATCTAGCGACACTACTTATATGGGAAAAGATTCCAGATCTTCATTGATCACAAGAGTTTGAGATATCTCTTTGATCAGAAAGAGTTAAATATGAGACTAAGGAGATGGATGGAACTCCTTAAGGATTATGACTATGAGATTCTATACTATCCGGGTAAGGCGAAAGTAGTTGCTGATGCCCTGAGCAGGAAGAGTATGATATCTGCTATGATGATCAGGGAATGGGATTTACTGGAGCAGTTCGTCGAACTTCGGATCAAAGTTAAAGAGGTAGAGATTGGATTTTTGGCTAGCCTACGAATGGAGCCTAGGATCATGGATCAAATTAGAACTGAGCAGCGCAATGATCAGAGGTTGATAGATATGGTTAGCCAAGCTGAACAGACTTTCCAGTTGGATCTCACAATTAGTGAGGAAGGATTGTTGAGATTCAGAGGACAAATTTGTGTATCGAACTATGATACCCTGAAGAGGCAGATACTGAGAGAATTCCACTGCTCATGATACACCATGCACCTAGGGAATACTAAAATGTACTGAGATTTACGAAATGTGTACTGGTGGAGTGGTATGAAGCAAGACGTGGCAAAGTATGTGGCCAGATGTTTAGTATGCCAGAAAGTGAAAGCTGAGCATCGGAAGCCCGGAGGATTACCACAGCCTTTACCTGTGCCTACATGGAAATGGGAGCATGTCACCATGAACTTTATTATGGGTTTACCGAGGACCCAAAGAGGTCATGACGCTATATGGGTTATAGTTGATAAACTGACAAAGAGTGTCCACTTCCTCGCCATCAAGAGCACAAATACTGTGGATGCCTTAGCTGAGTTATATGCCACGAGATAGCTAGATTACATGGGGCTCTAGTGAGTATTACTTCTGACAGAGATTCCCGATTTACTTCTAAATTTTTGACCCAGTTTCAGGAGTCTATGGGATCTCGATTGAGTTTCAATACCGCCTATCATCCTCAGACAGATGGTCAGTCAGAGAGGACTATTCAGACCCTGGAGGATATGTTGAGGGCGTGTACGATGAATTTAAAGGATCATGGGATGATCACCTGCCCCTAGCAGAATTTGCGTACAATAACAGCTATCATGCGAGTATTGGAATGGCACCTTTTGAGGCTCTATATGGTAGGAGGTGTAGATCCCCTGTAGCTTGGGAAGAAGTGGGTGACAGAAAGATAAATGCTCTTGAACTTGTTGAACAGGCTATACATAGTGTGAATCTCATGTGTGAGAGATTACGGGCTGCACAGAGTAGATAGAAAAGCTACGTGGATGTGCGTAGACGTCCACTCGAGTTTGATGTTGGTGATGCAATATTTCTAAAGATATCATCGAGTAAGGGTATCATGAGATTTGGGAAGAAAGGAAAATTGAGTCATCGATACATATGACCATTCGAGATTCTTGAGATAGTGGGAGAGGTAGCTTACAGGTTGACATTACCCCCACAGATGTCTGGAATACATAACGTCTTTCACGTGTCTATGTTGAGAAAGTACCACCCGGACCCTTCTCATGTCATAAAGTATGAAGAGCTGGACATACAAGAGGACATGAGCTACACTGAAGAACCTGTCCGAATTCTTGATAGAAAGGAGAAGGTACTTAGAACCAAGAGCATCCCAATAGTGAAAGTTTTGTGGAAACATCACTCAATGGAAGAAGCAACGTAGGAGTTAGAAAGTCTCATGAAGGAGAAATACCCCCATCTATTTGATGAGTTGAGTTGAATTTGGAGGACCAAATTCTTTTTAAGGTGGGGAGGATGTGAGATCTGAGAATTTCACACATATCAAATTATGTAATGAGAACATGAAGTGTAATTGATTTAACTAAATATGATGTACTCATATATTGAGGTGGTATGGAATGAGATTTTATGTTAAAGTGTAAACTATGGGGCCAGATCGATCGTCGAGAAGAGAGGATCGATCTGGTAGGTCAAAAATGACAAGGAAGGAGGAATTTAAGTGAGATCAATCTCCTTATGATTCTGTAATGAAGAGATCGATCTCATGAGGAAGGAATCGATCTTAAAATGTTTATGTTAAGGAGAAGATCGATCTCCTCAAGGAGCAGATCAATCTCATGAAGCATTCTGTAAACTAGAGATTGATCTCATAATTGGAGCAGATCGATCTCATAAAGCCATTAAGAGATCGATCTCACCCCGCGACAGATCGATCTCCTAGGCATAAAATTGCTCTAAATCGTCCCCAAATTCAAATGCAGATCGATCTCATCAAGAGTCAGATCGATCTCCTACCCTCGACCTATATAAAGACCCCTGTGTTTTCCTACATTTCATCTTTTCTCTCTCTTACAACCTTCATTTAAACCGAACCCTAGCTTTCTCTCTCTTCAAAAGTCCCCATTTTCATCCAAATTGAAGGTTGTGGCAAGAGAAAAAGTTGTTCCTCATCCAAAGGAGAACAACATACTTGGAAATCGAAGGACGAATCGAATCGAGGTGTGAGTTGAGCACTCCACAAGTTTAGGTAATCTCTAAACTTTAATCCTTGATTTTGAAGTAATCTTTAGTGATTGTGGACATGGACATTGTGATGAAATAGTTAGGAAATGATTAGGATTGATGAAACTATGATTTCGTTGGAGTAGAGATGTTATTATGCAATTTGTGGTAATTTTGGGAGTTTTTGGCTATAAATTGAAATTGAGGCAATGAGATGAATATCGGCATGGATTTTTATGCACAATAAATGTAGGATTGGAAATGTAATGGATGGGATTATGAAGGGTGATAAAGTTATGAGAATTGAGAGATTTAGGTGTTACTGAGAAATATGAGCAAATGTATGCTCGATAATGAAATTGAGTCGAGATATTGATGTTTTAACATCGTTTGGACAGCTCGGGAGTTCCAGAGTGGAATGCGAGGCTAGTCCGTGATACGGAAGAACGATTGCACTATATGAGGTGCAAAAAGGTAAGGGAAAACTAAACTCATTTATGTATGTGTTTTGTGATAATATTGTAGCATGATTTTCGATTGAGAAAACAAGCATGTTTTATGTGTTATGAATGAGAATTGCACACGATTTTACAGTCGGTTGGGGCCCAACTTTTATGAGTTATAAGCTATATGTGAAAACGTTTTATAACCATTTTATGTTTAAAATGTGAAAAGTGTTTTGGGCCTTACGTTAAGGCACACTGAGATTTGAGAAATGTGTGCGTGGTTTTGCCGGTTAAAGCTCGGGTTTAACATGTTTTATATTGAGTACAAAACAGTTTGAAATGAGTTTTGTGAGAGAAAACCATTATGAGTTTTACGTGAAGGTAAAACGATTTTTATGATAATAGCTATTAATTTAGACTTAGGTGTGCCATTTTGAATACACATCGGGCATTGCTCTGGTAGCATGTAAGTCCGATATTCTTCCGTTCTGGTAACGTGAGATGACCCCTACTCTGGTAGCATTGGTTACCTACCTCGTGCGAATCTAAATCAATGGTTGTACCACGTGTATTTGGTGGTTGTTCCATGTGTGAATCATAATCAGTGGCTATGCCACGTGAATTTGGTGGTTGTGCCACGTGTGAATCTTAATCAGTGGCTGTGCCACATGTATTTGGTGTTTGTGTCACGTGTGACTCTTAATCAGTGGTTGTGCCACATGTATTTGGTGGCTATGCCATGTGCGAATATAAATCAATAACTGTGCCACGTGTGTTTGGTGGTTGTGCCACGTATGGGTTTTAATTAGTGGTTGTGCCACGTGCAGATTTTATTTAGTAGTCGTGCCACGTGCATTACTATTGAAGTGATTTTTATCACGTTTTAAAGAGAAAAGCCATTATCGTATATTGATTTCTACATGCTTGTAACCTTGAATTGAGCCATTTATTATCATGTTTTTACATGAGCTTTGAGATGATGTTTTAACTATTCACGCTACATTTTCCACTGAGTTTATCATGTAAAACAAAATGATTGTGCTGTGCAAATTATTTTCTTATAATTGAATCCCTTATCCTCTTACTGAGGGATTTAGAAGCTCATCCTGTTTTATCTTCCCTCCAGATTTCTTCAAGTGAGGAGAATTTCCTGCGACGTACGTAGTAGTGGCTAGCGGAGTACATTTCATGTACCCAAACTATAATTGTATTTACAGACACTTGATGTATAATGACGTATGGGATATATTAGGATTAATTAATACTGAGTCGAGAAATGGATATGATATGATTTCTGATGCTTGATAAGATCCTGAGGTTTAATTTTTATAATAAACGTGTATTGATGTAAATAAAATTTTAAATTTTCCATGTTTTCCACGCTTCCGGGGCGTCACAGCTAGAGCCCTGCTCACACTAGTTTTATTGATTTACTATGCATGAAAATTGTACTGGAGCGTTGCTCGTACGAAGGTTTGACATGTTTTATGGAAAACCGTGTTGATGCCTCCTGTAGGCTATGTGTCACAGTGAGATGATACATCGCACGCGTGTTTTTGAGACATGAAATGGTTACCAACATGGTATAGGGCAGGTAAGACCTATGGCAGGCACCCCGAACCATAATGGGGCTAAGTACTATGGTGGGCACCCCAGATAAACCGTCATGTGGGCTAAGACCTATGGTAGACACCCTTGACAATGATGTGGGCTAAGACCTATGGCAGGTACCCTCAGACCATGTGGGTCCACGGATTACGTTGTACCGTGTATGTCACATAGAGTACGCTATACCATGTAGTCTTGATGACTAGTTGGTTGAGTTATTGCACGAGTAGGGCTAACCTCACCTCTCATTGCAGTTGTGATGCCCCGCACGTCGGGATCCGTATAGCCTGGGATCACAGGGATTCATATATATGGCCATTATTCTCAATTTATTCTGGAAATGTAACCTACATGCCTTACTTGCTATTATGTTTTATTGATAGACTTGACTAGACTCGAAGGAGTGGTGACTATCGTGATTCGATTTTTACGGAAAGGAAATGTGATTTTTGCATAGGGTATTCCCGAAGGGTGGGATTAGATTTGATTTAAATGAAATGTGATGAGCTTTGATATGACGAGCATGAGAGGTTTTATATGTTGATTTTACATTTGATATCATGCCGCTTTTATGAGTTTTTCATATACTATATTTATATATATATATATATATATAAATATATATATATATTCATGTGGCACGGTTTAATCTACCTCATGCTTAAGATGTAAATGATTTTAATATCATGATATTATATGCATGTAGATAGTGTAGCTGTCTACTTGCTTACATTATTTCCTTACTGAGCGTGTGGTTGCTCACCCTTTCACTTTCCATCCCTTCAGAGCATCCATAGTGGTCGAGAGCAAGCAGAGACTTGCACTCCCAGTGTCTGTTGCTGCCCATCGCTGAGAGGTATACACATTATCGTCATTTTGTATCTAAACAAGTACAGCACAATAGTATTTTTGGAAATGTAAATTCGGGGGATGTAAGCATTTGTAGACATGTATTAATTATTTAAGTTAATGTAAGCAATTTAAGTGTCTACAGTTATTGTATATAAATGTTAAGTGATATCGTGTATAGTAGGAGGCAACTAGCTCCAAATCATAGCTCAACTATTTGGTGTAGGAAACTGTTCACGATAGGGTAAGTTAATGTAAAAGGCGAAATTTTTTTAGTGATTTTGGATGAAGAGGGTCGTGACATTTTTAGACTAAAACACTTAACTACATCATTTTTCCCAATTTTCTGTGTTCTTTTCCCTGTAGTTCAGAAAAGGATTTTTAATGAATGTGTTCTTCTAGTTCGGGAAAGAAACTATCTATGTAAAACATAAAGTATTACTGATAATTTTATAAAAAAATACATGCATAGGTGATGATAATTTATATCACATATAATTTAGTAATTTGATATTTTGTCATTAAAAACTTAAAATTTTAATTATTTTTAGTGACGCTTGGCAGTTTTTTTATGACGTTATCGTACTACATAGCTGAGAAAATTTATATCACCCATAGTGTGATGATTTTGATTTTTCGTCACTAACATTTAAAATGTTATCACATTTTTTGACAATATCGATATTTAGTATCAAATTTTTACATTAATTATGATGTAATCAGGCATGTGAGAACCCTTATATTTTTATATTGGACATGTATAAAACCCAATTGGATAGTTATGAGACCAATGAACTGAAAGAAATCATGAAATAATGATTTTTCAATTTCTGGGCTGTAAGGGGCAGCTCCCAGACGAAGAGGTTCATGGGATCCACGGGAGTACGCACCTACCAAGAAATATCTAAATCATCATAAAATAATTATATATGACATAGGGTAAGCTATCTGGATCCATAAAATTACGATTGTGTCTTATCTCGAGAAACGCTCAACATATGTGAAAATTATGATTTTGTCCATAAGTCAAATTTTCACACTGGCCAAAATGACACTCTGGAGATTTAAGGGTATTAAAGGAAATATATCCAACCCTTAAATTGATTTTTTAGTCTCCATATCAAAAATTAATACAGTAGAATCGAAAAAGTATCGAAATAAGCTAAATTGAATGAATTTGATTTAAACCATTAAAAGCCTTGACCAAACTATGACTAAGGCTTAGAATAAGCATGGTTGCAGTATAGAGCACCACCATGATTAGATTCTTCATTAATCCACCCAAAAATTTCAATGAAAAATCACGAAAAAGTGTAATAGAGTGAGAAAACTCCATGGAAACCGATAGAAAGAAACAAATCATTGCTTTTTCACCCACTTTCAATTAGATTTAGCTATTGCTTCTTTTACAAAATTGTTCATTTATGTCTCCTCTACAACATATCTAAATTTGAGGCCTAAGTCCTTATTGATTTTCATATTTCTAAATGTGAATTTTTTTTGTAATTATTAGATCTACAAGAATATGCTTTTATTTCATCCCATTAGTTTAATATATGTTGTTTAGGGGTTGACATAGAGTGTTTCTATGGTTGTAGGTTAAATCAAAACACTTCCCTTGGTTGTGCGCATGAATCGACCAAATGGGATTTCATGGGTAAGGTTGGTTTCAAGCCTTGATTTTCATATATGTTGAATAATCCATGGTGTATTGATGATATGTGGTGTTAAATTGTGTTGGAAATGCATAAATCATGCACTTGTAGTTTCGGCCATCTTGGTTTCTAAGGGAAATCATATGTTTTCCATGGTGCTTTTGATATATGTTGTGTAATTCATGTAATTAATCATGAATTTAATGTAATTTTGGAATAAAATTGATGACATGATATGTATAAGCATTCGACCAAGAGAAGGGCATTATGGTAATTTCATAATTACAATAAAATTTTAGTGTTATGTGAGTGTTAAGTAAGTGTTAATATGGTAACTGCAATTGAATTAATCAGAAAGTAAGAATTAGTAGCTTTTGTCACTTTACTACTAAAGGTGACATAAGTGAACTCCATAGTAAAGTGTGATATCTAAGGGATATTGTGTGTGTGAATATGATATAAATTGAATACTAAGTGAATTATGTGACATTGTAGGCATTTAGAACTCTTGGAGAGGTATAATGCTTTTGACTAAGGCATTGCTCATGGTAGAAATCAAAGTGCTTTTGGTAAATAAATCGCACAGGTTACAAGGTAAATAACTATTGTAAAATACAATTGGCATCGTACAGCATAAGTTAACTATGCATAATACATGTTAGTATCCCATAATGTAGGTTTGTTGTACCTATCTTGAGTTAACTTTACTCGTGGTGAACCTAAGTGTGTATATGCTTAAGTAAGATTTGTATTAAGACATATTTAGGGCAAAGACAAATGGTAGCAAATTTATAGCAACTAAGTTACATTTCCTTCAGGATAGCTTACCTGCTCCTATTATGGATAGGAAAGGCGGATTTAATTCATTTAAATCCTTAGAACCCCTTTTCTCTCTCATTTTGCCTATTTCGACCAAACCAAGGAAAAAGAAGAAGAAAAGGGGAAAGAAGAAAGAGAAAGAAGAAAGAAAGGAAAGAAGAAGAAGAAAACCCTAAGACAGTAACCCAACTCCCATTTCAGCCTGCTTACCAACATAGTTCAATTTAAAGCTTGGAAAAGATAGTTTTGATGATGATTTCCTAGAGAGAGAAGCTATGATAAGAGGTTCAAAGGTTATTTGTAACGTAGATTGTGTTTAGAGGGCTTGAAGAAGAAAGCTAGGGTTTTAACAACCTCAAAAAGGATTAAGGTAAGAGTTTTGAACTTTTAGGACTAATAATATATATATATATATATATTAAATATGGATTTATGTTTTGATCTAAAATAAACTATCAAAGAAAATGTGAATTGTTAACCTTAGGGTTTGGCCAATAGTAGGCCTCTTAATGTGTAAGAACCACGTTAATGTGATGGAAATAATTAATGGATGTTTTATGAAAGTACAACCAAGGTGTTTGAGGAGTGCATTAAGTCAATGAAGGTGCTAAAACTCCAATTGTGTAATGTGTAGTACATAAGAGGTAAGAGATATGTTTGTTGGTATGATGGTGTCCAAAAAGACATGTTTAATGGATAAGAAGATTAGAAAACTATTAATAAAGTTTAATTTGGAAATGTGTTGGAACCTTAGGATGGTATCCATTAGTTTTTGGAAGGTTTTAATGCTTGGTAGGTTTTGCTAGCACATAATGAATGTTTTTGGCATGAAAAAGGTTTCCATGAAATATATTTGATGTTTTGAAATTGTTTTAATTAGGCTTAGGACTCAAAACCTAGCCAAAATTATATTTTTGTGCATTAGGGATCGATCCCCTAAGATGAGGAATTGGTCCCTCGTCAAAACTATTTTCTGACTTTAAGAGATCAATCGCCTATGAGTTAGGGATCAATCCTCTTCGCTTTTCGAATATGGCAGTAGCATTCTGCCATTTGAGGACCGGTCCCCTTACCTAGAGGATCAATCCCCTCTTTAAATTTTGAACTAAAGGGTATCTTTGAACCACAAAAATGGCCCATTGACTTCTGAAATTGATTTATAATGCATTGATGCATGTTTTGACAAACTTTACACTATATTAGCTACTTGATAAATAAAACTTGGGTCACTTTCAATGTTTTAATTGAAGTTAGACCGAATGGCTCACTATAAGCTTTTGAACATTGTTTTGAGACGACATATAACCTTTTAGCGTATGCGTGCGTGTCAGGCCTCGAGCCTAGTGGTATTTCACACGAGTGTATTTAGTGGTAGCTATGTCGGGTCGTGAGCCACGAAGGATACCTACACGCATATACTGAGTTGTACATTTAGTTATACCGAGTAGCACTTTTCTTTTAATTGCTGTTACAACTGACATCTCTACAACTTCTTAGTTCTCATCTATCCATGAGATATTGTGGATCATGACCATGGCTATAGGTTAATTTCAGTTTTAGTTGCATTTCAATTACATGAGATTAGCTTAGTTCCCACCATTTGACTCAGTATATGCTTTGATTCAATATTTGATTTTGATTCGGTATTTATTTTGATTCAGAATTTGATTTCGATTCAGTATTTAATTTGATTCAGTATTCAATTATATAAGTATGATTTGAAGTCTGCCTCTATTATATATTTGTTTTGACTAGTATTTTGGAGATGATTGCATGATTTGAATTGCATTCATTTACCACATCATTGTTTTCGATGTTATTGTGGTTGCAATCATGTTTCTTACTAAGCATGTTAGCTTACCCCTTCATTTTTAGATCGAGCTTGTTGTGACTTGTGGAGTACCGCCTTCGGTGGATTAGCTTTAAGAGCCTCTCCCAATTCATCCTTTAGTCATGCAAGGAATCCACCTCTTTTGTACTTTTGTCTATAAACAGTAAAGGCACATACTAAGTTATTTGTATAATTTTTTAAGTTTTGGATGGGATGTAATTGTTAGACTATACTAGATATATAATGTAGTCAGTTAGACTAGATGGGTATCGATTATAGTCTTTTCTAGGGTGGTCTATTTCAAGTATACTTCTAAGATTCTTTTTATATGATTATAGATAAGATCAAATGAGAATGAATGCAATGCTTATGGATTTCGTTGAGTTTGATTTATGGATCACTAAGTGCATCACTTTATTATTATACTAGGACCACGAACTACGAGAATTACCATCATAATTATAGAGAATTAGCTAAGTTAATCGTAACCTAGGCAGCACATGGACAACAAGGAGGAAGAAAGATGCAAGTTAGTCCGCATTTTTTTGAATTTTGAGACGTTGCAATAAGTGTTAAATGTGTAAGTGATTGATTGACTGATTGATTGTGGATAAGAGCGTGAGTAAGTGTATGTGATCAGTTGTGGATAAGATTTGCGCATAAGTAGATGTGATCAGTTATGATAAGAATTGTGTATAAGTATATGTGGTTAATTGTGAATAAGAATACTGCATTGAATAGATGATATGATTTTCGGTGCACGGTTGGGTAATCAGCCTGTATAGTCTGGTTATATTGCACGAATCTTTAGCTATCATAAGTTATAAGCATAGAAATTTCCTAACAATTATAAGTTTTAAGAATAGAAAAGCATGTCGTACATTCCTCATGCTTTCTAATAGTTTCATGTGTTTTAAGAACTATGCTTTGAGTTCATACTGCATCTTTATACATAGCATGGTGTGTATGAGATTTTATAAACTTGTATCGATTTTTTATATTTGCATAAAAGAAAGCCTTAGAATCACCTTATACATGTTTTGAAAGAGTGTGAATTGTATGCTTATTTTGCATATCTTTACTATTTTTTTTATTTGAGCTCATTCTAATTTATATCCATAATGTTTTCGGATTTCGAAACATGCTTTCATATTGTTTTTACAACCTATAGCCACTTTTCAAACCTATAAAGCTAAATGCTACATTGTGGGAGTCACCTCTAGAATACTTATACGGTTAAGTGTTATACGGTGTGAGTCATCTTTAGAGTGCGCAGTGTTTTTGAATGAGTATTGAGAGATTTCGATACATTTTGCATGTATCTACAACGGTTTAAGCTTATTGTTTTTATCTGCATTGTAATATGATTTCGAAACATGTGCTCAAATTGCTTTTCAAAGCCATGAGTTTTCACCTTGTTAGTGGATTACAATAATTAAGCATGACCATTTACCCTGCTGAAGAGTTATAATAGTTAGCGAAGTCCTGTTGACAGCTTATAATGGTTAATGAAGGTCATGCCTACAAGTTATAATAGTTAGTGAAGGCCCTACTGACGAGTTATAATAGTTAGCGACGGCCCTGCTAACGGGTTATAATTTTTAGCGACGACCCTGCTAACGGGTTATAATAGTTAACGACAGCCCTGTTAACAGCTTACAATAGTTAGCAATGGTCATGTGAATGTTTAATAAAAAAATGTGTTCAAAAATGTGGTTTTTGTATGTGTTTTCGAACTATACGACATGTGAACGTTTATGAGGAAAATGTGTTCAGAATGTGTTTTCTAGCGTGTGTTACTCTATTATAAGTACTTTGAAACAAAAGAAACCATAAGTTTTATAAGTGTACATTCGAATTGTCGAGCATTCATAACAAGACATACATTATCAAGCTAGAATATATATGTATCAAGAAGTTCAAATTTCAAGAATTGTGTTCTGTGGTCAGGTCAGAAGAGAAACCGAGGTACTTCAAAGTATCCTTTCCTCCTGAGATACTTGACAGTGTCATTAGCTTTAGTGATGTAGAATATTAAATATGAAACAAATATAAAAAATTACGAAATGTGATACGAATATCAGAATTAAGAAATGTGATAAGAATATTGGAGAATAAGAAATGTGATATGGAATTCAGGGAATGTGATACGAACATCAGAAAAAAGGAATGTGATATGAATATCGAATTATCAGGTTATGATACAAACATTCGAAGATCAGAAAATAAGAACTCAATATCTTGTATGTTATTGCCTTTTTCATAGTGTGGTTTACTTACTAAGCTTTCTAGTTCACTTTCCCTCTGTTTTCCATCATAGGTTAAGCCCAATTGATTGACATTGTCGACTTTAGTATCCAACTTCAAAGTTTTTGGCTTCGGAGATCACGTAGCTCACATGTGGTATATGATTATACTGTTTAAAATGTGTTTATCTTCATACAGTTTACAATAAGTACATGAGTCGAGATGTCTATAAGGTCAAAGTATGTTTAAGTAAGTACATTTATCGTGTTTTGGGATGTAAATGAATTATTATTGGCTAATAGGTCAAAACAGAGAAAACAATAAGAATATTGCGTAGGTTAATATTCTAAAGGACCAAACGACCTCAAAAAATTACGAATTTGGACACACTATAGATCTTTGTGTCCATGAGAAAAATGAATATGGAAATCGCATAAACTCTACTAATATTTACATTGAACTTAATATGGAATATTATTAGACTAGAGCTTTAAGTTCGACACCTTAAATAGTATTAAGTGAAAAGTTACTTAATACTACTATACAGGACTGCTCACATGACAAACAATTGTTAAAGGAAAAGAAAAAAGTTAGCCTAGAATTTCAAACTTCTATAGTAAGTCACAAGTTCGCCATATCCTTTAGGATGTGACAAGACGTCATAAAAGAGTAATCATAAGGTGATGTTCTATTTGTTATCATCTGCTGGAGCTATGTATAGATGACGAAATTATGGAATCGTCACGTTTGACCTTTAGTGACGGCGAAAAGGTGACAAACGTCATGACAAGGAAATTTTTGTCACCCAAATCTATTAGTGCAGTGAGTCAATGATAACTAAGAAAAACTATGACAGAATAGGCTTCGGTTAGTTAGAAAAACAGTCTTTTTTTTCTTATTACACCTTTTAAATGTTGTCTGTGAGCTTTTTTCTAGTAGTGAGAATCACTAACGACTTTGTTACTCATGTAACTGTCTTTATGATTCTTACAACATCAACGAAAGAGAAAAACAAATTGCTCATTGTAAAAGAATTCCCAACACAATTTAATCAATATTACTTATTTGAATGATTATAATCAATATAGCCTCTACTAAAATCTTGAAATTGTAAAGTTTTGCCATCGATGCTCACTAATTCCCCTTAAACGTAGGCAATATTCTTAAATATGGAGTAGTTTTATATAAGTAATGGAACCCCATATCATGTTAACCATGCAACTCGTTTTTTTAGTTTTGATTTTCTCATACCATTCTTCAATCTCAATAAACTATTCTTTCAACCATGACCAGTCCGAATTTTTCATTGTGATCTTCGTTTTGGAATTTCAAATTCAATCAGAAACTACTTTCCTATTATTTTTTAACAAAAAATCTCAAAAACTCCTTGTATTTTAAAATTCTCCATCAATGTATAAGAGCTCATTAACACAATGAGTAAAACAGTTTCTAGTATGTGTACAATTGGTAACTCTATCCACTTTTGATTGGAATTTATATTTTCATTCTTCAATGCTTGAATATATGTTTTCTGCTTGCTAATTTTATAGCATTTATTATTAGCCATCTTTCTTTTCACTTTTTCCACACATGCCTAATTAGTATTTCTTGTTGCTGTGTTTAATGACCCTGTGTTTCTTGTCATACCTTGATTCCTATGAGTTTGACATTTCTTCCACTATTCTATTATTCCATTAAAGAGAGCAAGATTAACCCCAATGAAATTTCTAGTAATCATGATCTATTAAGTTAGTTAATCGCTCTCCTAACGTCCACCATAACCGCAAAGTGAATAAAACCAAACTTTTTCCATGTTCTACTCCTTTTTTGAGATATAAACTTATCCACAACAGTTATTAGATTTTCATCTTAAAATCAATTAGCAATAGGTGGAGGTGTCCAACTTGAATATAAGGTCACAGGAAGTTTAGTATTTAATAGATGTGGGATGACACCACTTTAATAACCCCTTATCACGTGTAGGCAAAGATAAAAATAAAGTCTATCACGTGACAATTTTTAGAATGGGTAACAGGAAGAAATCAACTAAATAAAACTTAGGCTTTGATGCCAACAGTGCCATGATTTTGAAAAATACTCCATAGCCATCTCCAACGCATTTGTAGTGGAATGTAATTAACAAAAATTATAGCTATCTCTGAATCCTCTCCATTCTTTTTTTTTTTTTTTCAGTTCATCGGAATCCTCTCTATTGATCTTACGATAATACATTATTGATATAATTGTATAATAATAATTAATACTTTAAAAAAATTAGGAAATCATGGTACGAAAAAACTAATTTCATAAATGAATTCAACATTAATTTTACTAATAACTAATAATTTATTATTGATATAATTGTATAATAATTATTAAGAAAATCATTAAGTCTATTATTATTTATTTAAAATAAAAATATACAATTATAGTTAGGGTTTATCGTTGTAAATTCGTTTTTTTTTTTTTTTTTGTATTTTGAATCGAGTTGATGTCTAGGTCAGATCTTTATAAATTTGTATTATGACGGATCCGAGTCCTTTCAGTTTCATGCTTTTTCTATTCAGGTTTTTTCAAATTTCATTTTTTCAGGTTCAAATTGAGCTTGGTTCGATCTTTAACATTTTAAGTCAATTTGGATCAGTTCTGGTTTAATCGATAATTGATCTGCATAGAATATCAAGTTCAGTCCTGCTTTGCCAACTCTATAGATGAGAGGAAGTATATTAGTAGTGTACATTCTTGGTAAATGAATTAGATATGCTTGATAAATTAGGCCATCCTACATGAAACACTATAGAGGGAATATTTATATAAACCATGTGTAAACCCACAGAATTCCACATCATTCCAAACAGTACTTGTTATATATTATGTGAAAGCCAGCAAAAAATACATTAGCTGCAAAACAAACAGATAACTCAATTGGTGTCTACTAATAAAAATAAACAAGAGACAGGTTTGATGAATCTAATATTACGTAGTGTGCTTGATCTAGTATCTATGACCGACGGGACCCATTAATAAGAACAAATGATTCGATCCGGTGCACGTCGTCGTCGTTATTATTATTATTATTATTATTAGCAGTCGTAGTAAGTGATTTTACGAAGATTAACAGGATAGTTGGACTGGATGAGATCTTGCTACATTAATATATGGAGACAATCCAAGAAAAGACATTTTCGGAAGAAATAACGTGCTTTGAACACAAGTTGCAGCAACTAGCAGCTTTGGGCTTTATAAGTCGCAACCATGGATATTAGTTAGGACTAAGGAGATGTCGATGAGGATGGCAAACTTGTCAAGACTGATCTCTCTAAATTCAATATGAATTTGAGTATTGCGAGATCGGCGTGAGTAGTCAGTTTCTTACAATTTGCTATGGTGGCCACTTTACATATATTAAGACAGGAAAATATGTTTGTTTATCTTTATCTTTATCTTCCCAAATGTATAGAATTCCTCTGCTCATGTGACAATAAATTTTAATAAAAATAGTCAGAAACAAACAATTATTTCGCAGTAGATGATTGACGAGACAGGAGAACAAATGGATAAGGAATTAAACATGGTATGAATATTATTGGTTACTGAATCATTACCATAAAGATCACAGACAATTTTGGTCTGTCGCTGTGCAATAAATAGAGTTAAATTAAATTACTAGAATTTGATTTTTTTTTTTTTAAGTTACCAAGGTTGAAAAAAATAGAAGTAAATTTTTCTCTAGATATTTAAACAAAATTTAAATTTGAAGTCATCACTGTTAAGATAACTTTACTTGCATTCACTTTCAACCCAAACAAAATTAGTTTCAGACCGTAAAACGAATAAAAATACATATGGTTACACACAAAAAAAATGTTAATAGAGTCTAATTTTGCCTAAAAAATAATTGTTGCTACACAATACCAAAAATAAAAATATTATCGATGGAAATTTTTGTTGATAATATAATTAATTCCATCGAGCTTATACACAAAATTATTGATAAAAATTCCATTGGTAAATCAATCAACATTTTGTAAACCCCGCAGAATTCTCTTATATTTAGTTAATGAAACAAGTAGAATTTTAATTGTATTTGTCGATATTATATTTCTTAAATGGGAGATTTTGTGGAATCAATTTAATAAAAAAACAAAAACAAATAAATAATAAATCCACATAAAGTATAAGTATAAGCACTAAATTAAATTAAATTTTATACGTACTACAAAGAAAATTTATCAAGTACAAAGATGTATATATATATATGCATGTATACATGTGTGCGTATCAATTACCTTAAATTAAGTATATTGGTATATTTAGATATATGGATGAACATATACATATATACAAATATAAATGCAGACATGCACAATATATATATATATATATATATATATATATATATATATATATATGTACGGCCTTCAGTGGGAAATGGTGTGTAGGAAAGAATTGAAGCAGAATTGTGGGAGTTGGAAACTCAGTGTTTTGGTGAGATGGCAGAAGTATACTGCCAGCAGATCTGAACCACCCTACCAATCAATGCATATGTAGGGGAAAATGTGGAGATAGTGGGAATAGTTTAAAGTCTCGGTAAGAGGGATGTCATAGGGCATGGGATTGAAACCTATATATGAGGACTGAAGCAGAAGGTTACATGCTGAAAGAAAAGGGAATGGCCATAGCAGTGCAAGGAAACGAAGTGGGGAGGTTAAGAAATGGCAGCAAATGTCAGCGACAGGGCAGGAAATGGGAAAGAAAATAAATGGAAATGAAAGCGTGAAGCGTGCTGCCAGTAACACTGATTCAGTGAAGAGGGCCTCATCGCAAAGAAAGGGAATGACGATTTCTGGAAAGAGGGGGGTTTTAAAACCAGAGCAGAGATGAGAAGCAGGCTGGAGACTAGCGACGTGTGAAGTAGGGTCTCGAAAACCGAGGCTATAACGAGCGGTTTAGGCGACTGAAACTTGGCAGCTGCAGGAAGACTCTCGGCTGTAAGGAGAGCTGGAGTTGAAGGACCAACACAGCCCGGAGCTACCTCTGTTCTCGGTGGTTGAAACAGAGTTCAATTAAGGGTAGTGACTGAGGCGCGAGCTGGGGGAAGTCAGGCGAAGGTGCTGGAGACGGTGACGATAGGAGAACAGCAGCGGCGGTAATAGAGGAAGAGATGGTGAAGAAAGTAGGAGTGCCGAGGGAAGGAAAGAACAAAACGATGAAGATGATGAACAGTAGCTTGTGAAAGAAAGAAAGAAAGGAAAAGGCGGGAAAAAGAAAAGGAAATTCAAATAAAAGAAGGAAGAAGATAGATTGATATATATATAAAAGATTATATCTATATAAATATATAAATAGAAGTATTGAAGATAGAAAAGAGGTACAGAGAAAATTGAAAAAAATCGAGGGAAAAAGCTTCGGAGAAGTAAATTGAACAAAGTGGACCTCCGACTCGCAACGTTGAGGCACTAACGATTACTGACAGGCACCGAGGTAAGGTTAATTTCGGTGTGTTGCTAGAGATAGATTTACGTATTTTTATATGAAATTGTATATATACAATTCTAGGCCGAATTTTATAGTTACCGAAATTCTAAAAAACCTTAGACCGATTTTACAAATTTTGGAATTAAGGAAAACTTTAACCTCAGTAAATCAGCTCATTTATTGATATAAATTTATTCAGTTTATTTAGATAATTATCACTGGAGTTTGTAAATATTGTTTTAAATCAAAAATCCCGAATTTAATTTTCATAGACTGTCTACTGGGATTTTTAACCGGAAAAGGGCGAATTAGCCTATTTTTTAATGTGATATTTTTTCGAATTGAAATTATAGTTGATTTTGATGAAAAATGATTTGTTTATAAGTGATACTGAGGATATGTGCTTGAGCGCGTGCTGACGGTGTGTCACATTATCCGACTCGTACTGATTTTGAGACAAAGACGATGGATTAATCATGCTACACTACAGTGTGTTTATGTTTCTTTTTCTGTGGTCCATGGAGTAAGATGTACCGTGTGACATGCACGTGAGTACGATGTACAGTGTATTCTGATCTTCGGACATTCTGTTATGTAAGACATTAGGGTAGCTGACCACTCCCATAGCGATTGACATCTCGGTATACCTGATCAGTGAGGCCCAAAGTCACCAACATTGGTCAATTGTCATTCTGAATTTTGATATAACATGTTCTATCTTGTCTCGTCTATTTGATATTCTGGATTTGACCGTAAAAACTATAATATTTTGTGGAAATCGTTTATTCTACTGTTTGAAGTTTTCAGAATCCTGCATTTATTGCAGTAAACTGTTTATACTATCTATAGTAATACTATTTTCGAATTTCGATTCTGGTATTATTGATTTCCGTCTCTGATTTTACTAGTATTATTGGATTGCCAATTTATATGTATATTTTCATGAGAATTCCTATTTTGGCATATATATTTGTATAGGTAGTGTATTTATCTACATACCGCATATTTTTCTTACTGAGCACGTTAAGCTCACCCCTTACTTTCCTTTATAGAGCCTTACCAATAGCTAAGCTCACTTTAAGAAGTTAAATTATTTTGCACAGCCATATGTCAGCAAATCATTCTACTGTGTTAAAGGTATACCTAGTATAAACATCTATTTTGTATCCAAATTTTGTAAGTACAGTAATGTATATGAAAATGTGTCTGGGGAATATGAACATTAAATATTTTGTAAAAGAACGACTACGCTGATTTAATTGGAAGGTACTACTATTAGTTCGGTTTAAATTTGTCAGCAGGAAATAGAATTTAATAGATAGATTTATTATTCTGATCTATTATCGACTCGTAACTCAACCCTATAGTTTCGTAAAATCGGGTTCTTACAGAAGTTGGTATCAGAGCAAGGTTGGCTTGATAAGAGTCGATATTAGGAGTAAGAGAAAATTTGAAAAATTCACATCCCCAACATTTTTGTACATTGTTTAGATACAAACGAGTATATCTAACTGTGTTTTATTGAAAATTGCTATTGAATGCAGGAAAACGTTTAGATATGGCTAGTAGACCACATGGTCGATTGAGAGGGTGAGAGAACATGTCATCCCAAGGCCATGAGGATAGGCCTGAAAGGTAAGGTGGCCCCTCAGCTGAGCAGCCCACTCATAACCCTACTGAGAGCTCCGAAGTCCAAATACTAGTTTGGAACGGGGCATGGAATCGATACGAAATCTGATTGGGCAAGTGATGGCAAGATTAGATAACACACCGGGCACTGCTGCTCAAGCTGTACCGACTACTCCAACAGTCGAGCATGATACGCCCGCACCAACCCAGACAACACTTATGCCACCAGCGGAAGAACCCTCTATATCTCCGCCTACTACATTACCGTAGACCCCACATGTACCTCATTCACTGACATCAGTGGCCCCACAGCAGCGTAGTAACGAAATGGGGTATGACTATGAATCGGATAGACTTAGGCAATTTCAGAAGTTCAAACCTCTGTCTTTCAGTGGGGTTAAGAATCCAGTAGTTGCAAAAGATTGAATAAATGAAATGGAGAAACTCTATGGATTCTTTCGATGTACATCTATCGAGAAGGTAGCCTTTGCAGCCGAAGAAGCTAAACACTAGTGGAAGTCCACCCGATTGATCTTGAGAGCCATACATGGCGTGATTACATGGGATTTGTTCCTTGATGCTTTCCGAAAGAGGTACATCCGGATACTGCCAAGACGAGATTACAGATAAAATTTTTGAACTTGACTCAGGGGAATAAGTCTGTGGACGAGTATGAGTCTAAGTTCACCTCACTGGGAAGATATGATCCGGACACTATGGATAATGAGGTAAAGAAGGTCTGAAAGTTTATGGATAGACTAAGGCCTTCGATCCGAGTCCAACTAGCTCCGTTGGACCTCAGTACTTATAAGGAAGTGGCTCGTCTAGCTCAGCGGTGCGAATAGGATTATGAGATGCATGCCTCCAAGTTCAGCAAAGTGGGTAGAGGTAAGGATCAGGATGGGAAGAGGTCAGCTGGGGATTGGAGTGGTAGAGAGAGCAGAAGGCCATTATTTGAATGATAAAGGAATTATGAGGAGTCACGGGGTAGGATGGTTAAGCCTCCTATCTATCCGGCCTCAACTCCTACTAAGGGGATTGTGATCGAAGGCATAGTTTTAAATAGTGGCCGCTATCCGAGATAGCGGCCGCTATATAGCGGTAGCGGCCACTGTCGTTACCGCTACACGTGAAATAGCGGGTGTCACATCCGCAATGACCTAATTGATCCGTTATTAACATTATCGAGGACTGTTATTACCGTTATCGACTGTTATTACCTCTATCGAAGGTCGTTATTACCGCAATCGACCGTTATTGTTGCTATCTTTCGTTAAAAAAGTTATGCGATATTAAAAAAATTCACGACCACGATGACCGTTATGACCGCAATAATCTCTGTTATGTCCGAAACCGCAATAAACGCAACGCAACCGAAAACGTGACCGCAACAGCAATTTAAATCCCTGATCGAAGGACCTTGGCCTAATTTTGAGGTGTGCAGACACTGTAGGGGAAATCATGATAATGGGCCCTGCTATTGGATGACTGAGGCTTGTTTTAGGTGTGGCAAGATGGGGCACTTGATCAGAAGTTGTTCAGAGAATATCAGCTCAGCTCCACAGAAGAGTATAGAACAGTTGAGGACACCTACTACTACCTCTACACTGATGAGGAAGGCTATAGTGGAAGAAAAGGGTAAATAGGTCGTAGGACAAAGGCGAGTGTATACCCTTGAGCATGAGGCAACAGGAACTGATGCACCAGCGAAGCGTTTAAAGGTACGATTCTGATTTTTTATATTAAAACAGTAGTTTTATTTGACTCTAGTGGAACTCATTCATTTACATAACTCATGTTTGCATGTAAATTGACTTCTTATGTACAACCTAAACTAATGGGAATGATGTTAATGATTATGATACCAAAAAAAGATAGTCGAATAATAGAACAAATATATAAGAGTTGCAAGCTCAAAATAGGAGACAAAATTATGTTAGCAGACCTGATCTTATTATACATGTATGGTTTTGATGTGATATTGGGCATAGACTGGTTAGCAACAAATCAAGCTAATCTTGATTGTCATAATAGGACAATAACATTTTTCCCCGAGGAATACATTGTAAGTGTTTTTAAAAAGTAATGAAAAAGAATTGGTAGTTTAATGGCAAAATTCTCATTACCTATATGAATAATATTTTGAAGGTTACATTGCCTATGTAATCGATACGAACAAGGCAAGTCCGAAGTTGAGTGATATTCCTGTGGTTATGAAGTTTCTCGATGTATTCCCGGATGATTTACCAGGGTTACATCCAGATGTGGAGATGGAGTTTTGTATTGACTTAGTGCCTGGTACAAAGACGATATCGAAACCGCCTTACAAAATGTCTCCAGTTAAGTTGAAAGAATTGAGGAAGTAATTACAGGAATTGCTGGATAAGGGGTTTATCAGATCGAGTGTTTCACCATGGGGAGCACCGGTATTGTTTGTCAAGAAGAAAGATATGAGTCTTAGGTTGTGCATTGATTATAGACTACTCAACAAGGCGACTATTAAGAACAAATATCCCCTACCTCGCATCGACGATTTGTTGGACCAATTACGGGAGCACAGATCTTTTCCAAAATTGATTTGAGGTCAGGGCATCATCAGTTGAAGATCAGGAGTGAGGATGTGCCCAAGACAGCTTTCAAAACCCGATACGGACATTATGAGTTTTTGGTTATGCCTTTCGGGATGACGAATGCTCCTACAGCTTTCATGGCACTGATGAACAAAGTACTTAAGCCGTATCTGGACAGATTCATTATAGTTTTTTGATGATATTTTGGTATATTCGAAGTCCAGAGAAGAACATGAGCAACATGTGAGAATGATTCTGCAAACCCTCAGGCAGAAGAAGTTGTATGCCAAGCTCAGTAAGTGTGATTTTTGACTAGATTAGATAGCTTTTTTAGGTCACATTGTGTCTAAAGACGGAGTGTCTATAGATCCGTCTAAGATCGAGGTTATAGTGCAATGGGAAAGACTAATGACTGTTATCGAGATTCAAAGTTTTTTGGATTTGGTCGATTATTACAAAAGGTTTGTCGAGGGTTTCTCTAGGTTGGCTGCTCCTCTAACACGATTTACGAGAAAAAAATGTTAAGTTTGAGTGGAGTGAAGCATGTGAAAGAAGTTTCTAAGAGTTGAAGAGCATATTGACCACCCCATCCATTTTAATTATACCGACTAGTTCGGGAGGTTTCTCGGTGTATACAAATGCGTCTAGTCAAGGCTTAGGATGTGTGTTGATGCAGAACGGGAATGTAGTTACTTATGGTTCCCATCAACTAAAAGACCATGAGAGAAACTATCTTACCCACGATTTGGAAATGGCAGTCGTAATGTTCGCACTGAAAATATGATGTCATTATCTGTATGGAGAGAAGTTTTAGATTTTCAAAAACCATAAAAGCCTCAAGTATTTATTTTCGCAAAAGGAGTTAAACATGAGGCAGAGGAGGTGGATAGAACTTCTGAAGAATTATAACTGTGAGATCCTATACCACCCGGGAAAGGCATACGTAGTAGCAGATACCTTAAGCAGGAAGAACAATGGAATGTTATCGTACATGATAATTCGAGAATACGAATTGTTGAAACAGTTTGTGAGCCTCAACTTGGACATTGAGCCATCTGACATTGCCAGTTATGGTGTGATAGCTAGCCTGAGAATAGAACCGGACTTGATTGACAGAATCTGACAAGCTCAGCGTACTGATAAGTATTGTATAGATATGGCTAGTCAGATCTAATTGGAAACTGTGACAGATTTTGAAGTAAGCCCTGATGGCCTACTGAGGTTCAAAGGTAAAGTATGTGTTCCCAATGATGCACAGTTGAGGAAACTAATATTGACAGAAACTCATTCCTCGAGGTATACCTTACACCCGAAAAGTAATAAAATGTATCAGAATTTACGGAAGGTGTATTGGTGGTCATGGATGAAAAAGGATGTGACTAAATTTGCGACCCGATATCTTGTATGTTAGCAAATTAAAGTAGAGTATCAGAAACCTACAAGGTTGTTACAGCCTCTACCAATACTACATGATAATGGGAGCATGTCACCATGGATTTCATTATGGGATTGCCAATGACCCGTAAAAACCATGATGTAATTTGGGTAATAATTGATAAATTGATAATGTCCGTCCACCTCTTGGCTATGAAGTCTATGGATACTTTGAGTGCCCTTGCGGATTTGTATGTGCGGGAGATTGTAAGATTACATGGTGTACCAGTGAGCATTGTATCTGACAGGGATTCTCGGTTCACTTCGCACTTCTGGGAACATTTCTAAGAAGCCATGGGAACCCAACTGAATTTTAGCACAGCTTTCCATCCTCAAACTGATAGGCAATCGGAAAGAACTATTCAGACATTTGAGGACATGTTGAGAGCATGTGCTCAAGATTTTAAAGGCTCCTAGGATGACCACTTACCGTTAGCAGAGTTTACATATAATAACAGTTACCACTCAAGTATCGGAATGGCACCGTACGAAGCGTTGTATGGTCGAAGGTGTCATTCGCCGATTGGATAGGAAGAAATGGGTGAGAGAAAAATATTTGCTCTCGATCTAGTTAAGCAAGCTTCTGAATACGTGCAACCAAGTTGTGAGAGGTTGAGGATAACTTAGAGCAGGTAGAAAAGTTATGCTGACTAAAGACGAAGACCCTTGAAATTTTCAGTAGGAGATTCGGTGTTTCTAAAAGTTTCTCCTTTTAATGGCATAATGAGGTTTGGAAAGAAATGAAAGTTAAGTCCCCGTTATATTTGACCTTTCAAGATCTTAGACAGAGTGAGAGACAAAACTTACAAATTGGATTTACCGTCGGAGTTATTGAGTATTCATAATGTCTTTCACGTTTCGATGCTTCGCAAATATCATCCGGATCTGACACATGTGATTAAGTATGAACCACAGAAGCTGAAGGAGGATATGACATACGTGGAGAAACCAATACGGATCTTAGACAGGAAAGAAAAAGCATTGCGGTCTAAAACGATTCCCCTGGTTAAGGTTATGTGGCAATACCACACTTCGGAGGAGGCCACGTGGGAATTGAAAAGCTTAATGCGTGAGAAATATCCATAGCTATTTGAGGACTGATGTAATTTCAAATTTGGGACCAAATTTTCTAAGTTGGGGAAAATGTAAACCCCACAAAATTCCCTTGTATTTGGTTAGTGAAACAAACAAGTAAAATTTTAACTTTACTTGTCGATATTATATTTCTTAAATGAGAGGTTTGGAAGAATCAATTAATTAAAACAAAAACAAATAAATAATAAATCCTCATAAAGTATAAATATAAGTACTAAATTAAATTAAATTTTATACGTACTATAAGGAAAATTTATCAAGTACGAGGATGTATAGATATGCATGTGTATATGTGTGCGTATCAATTACCTTAAATTAAATATATTGGTATATTTACATATATGTATGAACCTATATACATATATACATATATAAATGCAGGTATGCATATATATATATATATATATATATATATTTATACATGTACGGCCTTCAGTGGGAAATGGCGTGTAGGAAATAATTGAAGCAGAATTATGGGAGTTGGAAACTCAGTGTTTTGGTGAGATGGCAGAAGTCTACTGCCAGCAGATCTGAACCACCCTACCAATCAATGCATATGTAGGGGAAAATGTGGGGATAGTGGGAGTAGTTTTAAGTCTCGGTAAGAGGGATGTCACAGGGCATGGGATTGAAAGCTATAGATGAAGACTGAAGCAGAAGGTTGCAGGCTGAAAAGAAAGGGAATGACTTGAAAAAAAAACTGGCTTAAGTAGCAGTGCAAGGAAACGAAGTGGGGGAGGTTGAGAAATGGTAGAAAATGTCAGGCGACAGGACGGGAAATGGGAAAGAAAATAAGTGGAAATGAAGGCGTGAAGCGTGCTTCCAGTAACACTGATTCAGTGAAGAGGGTCTGATTGCACAGAAAGGGAATGACGATTTTTGGAATAGGGGGTTTTAAAACCAGAGCAAAGATGAGAAGCAAGCTAAAGACTAGCGATCTGTGAAGTAAGGTCTCGAAAATCGGGGCTGTAACGAGCGGTTTAGGCGACTGAAACTTGGCAACTGCAAGAAGACTCTCGGTTGTAAGGAGAGCGGGAGTTAAAGGACTAACACAGCCCGAAGCTACCTTTGTTCTCGGTGGTCGAAACAGAGTTCAATTAAAGGCAGTGACTGAGGCGCGAGCTGGAGGGGTCAAGCGAAGGTGCTGGAGATGGCAACAATAGGAGAACAGCACCGGCGGTAAGAGAGGAAGAGATGGTGGAGAAAGTAGGAGTGCCGAGGGAAGGAAAGAAGAAAAACGATGAACATGGTGAACAGTAGCCAGTGAAAGAAAGAAAGAAAGGAAAATGCGAGAAAAAGAAAAAGAAATTAAAAAAAAAGGAAGAAGATATATATATAAATAGAAGTATTGAAGATAGAATAGAGGTAAAGAGAAAGTTGAGAAAAACCGAGGGAAAGAACTCCGAGAAATAAATTGAACATAGTGGACCATCAACTTGCAACGTTGAGGCACTGACGATTACTGACAGACATCGAGGTAAGTAAAATTTTCGTGTACTGCTAGGGATAAAATGGAATTGCAGATATAAAATTCTAGGCCAAATTTTATAGTTATTGGAATTCGAGAAAACTCCAGATTGATTTTACAGATTTTGAAATTAAGGAAAACTTTAACCTTAGTAAATCGGTTCATTTATTAATATAAATTTATTCACTTTATTTAGATAATTATCACTGGAGTTTGTAAATATTGTTTTAAATCGAAAATCCCGAATTTAATTTCCATAAACTGTCTACTGAGATTTTTAACAGGAAAATGATGAATTAGCCTATTTCTGAATATGATATTTTTTTGAACTGAAATTACAGTTGATTTTGATGAAAATGATTTGCTTATAAGTGATACTGAGGATATGTGCTTGAGTGTGTGCTGATTGTGTGTCGCATGGTCCGACTCGTATTGATTTTGAGATAAAGGCGATGGTTTAATCATGCTACATTACTGTCTGTTTCTGTGGTCCACAGAGTACGATGTATCATGCCACACGCATGTGAATACGATAAATCGTGTATTCTGGTTTTCAGACATTCTGTTCTGTGAACCATTAGGGTAGCTGACCACTCTCACGGCCATTAACATCCCGACACACCTGATCAGTGAGGTTCGGAGTCATCGACATTGGCCAATTATCATTCTGAATTTTAATATAGCATGTTCTGTTTTGTCTTATCTATTTGATATTCTAGATTTGACCGTAAGAATCGTAATATTTTGTGAAAATCGTTTATTATACTGTTTGAAGTTTTTTAGAATCCTGCATTTACTGCAGTGAACTGTTTATATTATCTGTATTGATACTGTTTTCGAATTCTGATTCTGGTATTATCGATTTTCGTCTTTGATTTTACTCGTATTATTGGATTGCCAATTTATATGTATATTCTCATGAGAATTCCTATTTTGGCATATATATTTGTATAGATAATGTATTTATCTACTTGTCGCGTGTTTTTCGTACTGAGCACATTGAACTCACCCCTTACTTTCTTCCACCGAGCCTCATCAGTAGTTGAGCATGCTTTTGGAAGTTAAATTATTTTGCACAATCGTACATCAACAAAACACTCTACTGTGTTAAAGGTATACCTAGTATAAGCATCTATTTTTTATCTAAATTTTGTAAGTACAATAATGTATAAAAAAAATGTGTCTGGAGAATGTGAACATTGAATATTTTGTAAAAAAACGATTACGCTAATTTAATTGAAAATAACTACCATTAGTTTGATTTAAATTTGTTACCAAAAAATATAATTGAATAGACGAATTTATTATTCTGATTTATTATCGATTTGTAACCTAACCCTATAGTTTCGTAAAATCGGGTCGTTACACATTTCATCTGTTGTAATTAGTTTTTATTGGTGGGTGTACTCTTTCGTCAATAAATTTCTAAATAAATAAATAAATAAAAAGGGCATCTACAATTCTCATTGGATTCTTTGTAAAATACGTAGGTAAGTCTGTCCACAAAATTCATCAACTAAAATTATTTAAAAGATAAACAATATTTTGTTGGTAATTTTGTAAAAAATTAGAATTTTTTATTTTAAATTATTAAATTAGTATTTATGATAATATTTTTGAATATAAACTCAAAATTAAAAAAATTAAAGCTAAATTAATAATTAATAATTTAAAATTTTTATCATTTATAAATTATCAAAAAATAAATTAAAATTATTTAAAAAAAACTACAAAATATACATGAAATCATTTCTACCTTAAGTAGTAAAAAAAGAAATAAATACAAGATTTTGTAAATTAATTAAAGAAGTCAAAAAAAGTTATACAAAAGTGAAAAAAAAAATATTCTGTCAATTAGAATTGAATTCGAAAAATGAATGGAAAATCGTTGTTATAACCCATAGACATACATCATCTCTTGGTGTAGTCTCGTTGTTCCCACAATCCGATTATTGTGGAAAAGGTTGTGGAAAAACTTGTCTCGAACCCATTCTTTGGAACGTCTCTTCCATCAAAGACTGAAGGTCACTCCAAAAGTCATTCCTCAGCTCAATCCTCAACTTAGTAATGATGTAATCTTAAATCAACACAATAGGTGACGGACCACAAATTGATTGGGATATAGCTGATGCTGTAGAATGAACAGAGCCTAGTATACTCCTAGCAGGTTTCTTAAAGATAAACTTGTAAACGTGATTGTGTGTAGCTGCAGCCTCTCTTATAGCATGAATCCATGCTTAGAGATCGCAATCTGGATTAATAGAAGAGTCTTCAACATAATTATGAGATAATTGTTTATAAAAGAACGGCCCCAAACAAAAATTCTACATTTTATAAGTATTATAAGTCAGAACACCAACACATCACATTATTTCCAATTAATCTATTAAATGCATCAAGAAAATATCTTTATTTTTCTCTAGACTGCTCTTTCGTGAAATAATCATATTCAACAAGATATACGACCGCTTCATATATAGTCATGGGAGAAAATTCTATATAACAAGCATTATTGGGGAACAAGAGTGTAGTTTTGCAATTAGGTTTAATGGATAAAAAACCATCCGAATATAATCCAAGTTTGACATTTCGATGTTCAACTACAAATGACTCATGGGTGCGATTGAAGTGTTAGTAAGTCTCAGCATCAATAGTGTTTTTAAGCACTCTATCATCTCTTTGGTTATGAGTATGTCAGTCATATATTCAACAGTTTTACTTGACATATAAAGCATTTTAAACCTCGATATCAGTGGAAATAACGTAACATTTTATGAGTTTTCCTTCTTGACTCCCATCCCGACTTACTCGATATAAATCAAGGATGACCACATATCGAGCTATATGTCAAATTCTCTATTTCTTTATAAAATAACATGTAACTTTTTTTTCGGCACGCATCTATTTTCAGATTACTGAGCCCAAGCTTCATAATCTTCTAATGCATTCTATAAAAGTTTTCTAGTAATATTTCATCGACTGGCAACATATCTTTGCTTATGTTCATCAAATGATCAAAACATGATTCACTCGTATTAAACTCCAACATACAGCTAAAAAGTTGCAAGATTGCAGAAAGGATTGTGCGCTTCATACAACCAGACTACAACTCTTTATCTACATCGTTCAACAAAGAATAGAACCTACTATTACTGGATTCAGATCTTCTTCCTCAACTTTAGCCGCACTACCATGAGAACCATCTGAAATCAAGATATACAACATCCTTAACCATTCTAGACCACAGATTTTCTATTTTTGATTGACTTATAAGTTCAACCTAAGCTCCATTTTCGGATGATTGTCCAACTTCTAACTCCCCAAGTAAGACCAAGTCATATAACCCACAGTGAATCCATCTATAAAAAAGGTGCTTACACTCATCATCTAACTTTAAGAACCTTTTATTCTCACATCTGACACAAGGACATCTAATCTTTCCATTGCTTACAAAGTCTAATTAAGATAAACCATATTCGATAAATTTTTCGACATCATCCAAAAGTTCTTGCCTAATGTATCCATTTTCATCTAATCCACAATACATCACAAGCAATAACAATCCATTTTAACTACAAGAATATTAATATAACCATAAAGATTCAATATGTATAGTCAAAAAATTCAACATACACAGGTCAACATATAACCACAACATATTCAACATTAAACCCCAACAAATTCAGCATATATACTTAAAGATTCAATCAACAAAACAGCATATAACTGCAATAGATTCAGCATCTAACTCAACAAATTCAGCATATATACACAACTTTAGAAATGCATCAAATGCCAGCTTATAACCCTAACAAATTCAGCATATATACTCAATTTTAGAAAAGTATCAAATGCCATAATATAACCCTAACATATTTAGAATACATACTCAAAATATTCAACTATACACACAAATTGCACAATTCTGAAAAACTCACCTTTTGAAAGAACCAAAAATTGCTCTTTCTCAATTTTAAATCTATTTTTTTTTCTTTCTCAATTTATACCCTAAAATACTTATTTTTTTCTTACTCTATTTATACCCTAAAATGCTCAATTTTTTTTTACACGCAAATATTTTCTTAATTAATTTAAATATAACTTTTTTCTTACTCAATTTCCAGCCAATATTCAAAACATAATCACAGTTATCTATAAACAAATTAACAATAAATACAAATTTTAGGTTAAGTTAGTTGAAGAAATTACGTAGAGACGGGACTGTCGGGGTGAGGGATGAGTGAGCTTGTTAGAGAGAGTTAATGACGGTAGGAATGGCAGAGAGGAAAGGGCAACTTTTGAGGAGGCAGAGGAGATGACAGAGTAGCGAGGACCGATGGCAGAGGATAGGAAAGACTGACGATGGCGCAGCGAGGAAGGACGGGCGACAATACAGTGAGGACCAACGGCAAAGGAGAGGGAGAGGAGAGGGATGTTCTCAAGGGAAGTGAGAAGGAAGAAATGAGAGAAAAGAACTTAGGTTTTAGATTTTAATGGAGTTATCGACGAAACATTCCGTAGGTAACTTAAAAGTTAATTTTCATATTTTTTAATATTAAAATCAATATTTTTATATTAAAAATTAATATATTAATTACTGACGAAAACCAAGCGATATCTATTGACAGAAAATTTTCATTGCTAAAAGTTCGTCGATAATGGTCAGTAATTTGGTAGACGCGGGAGCTCTTGTTTACTGTTAGAAATTTTAGTAAATTAATTAGTTACTTGATAAAAAGCATGAGTGCTGCGACAATCGAACAACGGTCATATGCTAAAGCCAAAACAATAATATATCGGAATACTTTATTGTTATGAGTAAATTAAAGATGCGATCAAGATGTCAAAACATGAACAATCAAAAGCCTATGGGAATGCTTGGACAATCAAACAACCAACATACACTAAAGCCAAAGTACAATAAAAAGAGAATCACACGGTTCCATGTTTCACATACATGAATAGCCTGATTAATAAACAATAATGTCCATAAAACAAAAATATAAAATATTTAAGAAACAACACAAGAACACATTAATTTCTAGCAGATTAGGTCATCATCATCACTCAAAGCTCAAACTATAGCAGCATCTGCAACAACAATGGTGACATTATACTGGTCAGCAAACTCATCTCTGAAAACAAAGCAAGAACTAATAGCAAGGGTTATTAATTAAAAAGTATACTGATGATACTCTTTACTTGGTCAACAATTCGATACTAATAATGAAGAATGGTTAAAGGATATATAATGGGAAGTCGTCCCTACCAATCTTATAGCAGACATACCAGCCCAGTGAGGAGATTATTAATGGGGCCAGGAGTAGACTCGATTGTAGAACAATAGTGGTTAGGATTAATTTGATGGTTTCCTTGTTGGATTTATACTTTGTTATTTTTCTAAGGGGTCCCAATATCCCGATCATAATTACTACCCTATCCATGGAAAATGACGGTAAGGACAGATTCAGTTTCAACCTTGTCCATGCAACATGACCTAACCCATGCATATATGGAGTACGTACAACAAGAACCGGCTGCAACCCTCATATAATACAAGGGGAAGGAATGCAAAGACTGAAAGAGAAGCATTTGCTGTTAGGACATTGACGCTGTTGTTTTTAACGTGTGACGCTGGTGAGTCGTGTTACCAGAAACCTAAAATTCGTACCGCAAGTTGGAGCCATATGCATTCATCATTCCATGAAGGCAAAAAGTAAGAAAAAAAAAGAAGTCGCGGGTTTAAACTAAGCATGTTTAACTATTACTTAAGTGAAACATTGGACCAATATGTGAGTAGCAAGCTAGGTGATCACAAGAAAACTAGTATGTCATATGGAAGGGGAACTCAGCTTTCTTGCTGGCTAATAAGGGTGTTTTGCAAATTACTTGTATATTTACTACAATTCAAGAGAATTGTTAGTTATTGTTCATTTAAGTTTTAACGAGACGATGCCCTGCACTCGCTCGTCCTTCAACTTCAACACGGAGGTTTTAGTTTCGGGAATCACGAAAAAGGTGGACATTAATCTTATACCGTCCAAAAAGGGAAATATTGGGCCTGGGCCTGTCACACTATTGAGATATTGTACGTCAAATTATTCTGCCGTGGTTCGCAACTTAATTATGTACGGAGGATCTGACAAATAAAACTCTACCGTGTTTGAAAGTATACCTGGAGATTGAAGCAGAGAAACCGATTCACCGGCTTCGTGTTTCTTGCTAGCAAAAACATCGATTAAACTAGGCTTGTACGGCCCATCCAATATGTTGCCCTTGCCTTCAAGCTCTGGATGAATCTTCCTCTTCAACATCCTCCTCATCATCTGATAACCAAATAAATTTTAAATTTTATTTCTTTTTCTCATTTTTTATCTTGTTTTTACTAAGCAAAGCCATAATTTTACATCTTGATCCAATGTTAACCTTAGTTAAAATTGATTTTATATAATGAAAAGTGGCACAAATACTCACTTGGTGTAACTTTTTGATGGGACAAGAATCCTCCGCAACTTGAGGAATGAGTTTCTTGGCAAACGAAAGCCCGTTTTTTGTACGAACAGGCGCCTTTTTGCAAGAATTTGAGTGGAACTCAAGAAGGCTGGGCTTCTTTTTTATGTCAGAGTCCTCGGAGAAGAGGTCTGCCAGTGTAGTTCTTCTTCTCAGCTTTCCGGAATGGCCCTCAGTGGCATCCAAGTCAAACTTGATTTCATGAAGAGTAGACCCCGCAACTCCATCAGCCGTCATTATCACATCAGATTTTCCATATTTCGCGTGATCAACATTTGATTCAACGTCCTCGAAAGTGCTGAAAATCAGTGGGTTCACCTCT
This sequence comes from Firmiana major, assembly GCA_033439115.1. Classification (NCBI taxonomy): domain Eukaryota; kingdom Viridiplantae; phylum Streptophyta; class Magnoliopsida; order Malvales; family Malvaceae; genus Firmiana; species Firmiana major. The sequence continues at coordinate 6,390,132 of CM065908.1, read as the reverse complement.
TCGTCACTGTTATTGTCATAATCATCATAATCGTCATCTTCCTCTTCATCGTCATTGTTATCAGAGTATCGTTCTTCCTCTGCTTCTTCTTTTTCTTCGTTATCGTCATCGTCGTCCGTATCCAAAGCTAAGTACTCCTTTCGTTCACTGAAAGATTTTAAAGGATCAAAACCAAAGGTGCCAATTGTTAGAATGCCATCTCGCCAACCATCTAGCACGTCAACTAGTGCTACTTGTTCGAGTAAAGCTTTTGTATTTGTGTCAATTGCAATGGAATCAGTCTTCTTAACATTTCGAGCCAGCCCATCTACGCAAAGTGGAAGTAATTTTCTGATCAAGATACTCAAAGTTGGACACTAAAATGCACGATTTAAGAAAAATTAGCATAAAACAGCTATGAATTAATCAAACCTTTGAGAACGTTATGATGAAACCTCTTGTGAACCCAGTTGAAGATCTATTGAAGAAATTTACATCAAACACGCAAATCCATAGGAATTCATTAGAAAAGAGATCAAAGTGTTATAGTTATAACAAGATTATGGGTATAAATGCTCTAAATACCTTCATTTTCTGAGCCAAGCCTTAATTTGGTGAGAAAACTCAGTGCAATCGCCAAAGTGACAAGCGAATGTAGTGAGGGAGGTAGGGATGGGAATGTTTATTTTTGTTGGTTGAAAGATGGGAATGTTAATGATGCAGAGAAGAGAGAATGAATAGTAAAAAGCAGGGGGCCAAGGGCTTAAGGACTTGGCGGCGCCACGTGGCATACAAGTGGGGTCTACAAAATAGCCATGTTTCCAGGGTGCATGGCATGTTACTATGTTGGGTCTATCTGGCTGGATCGATGTGGCGAAATTCTCTGAAATGATGTGCATCTCTCTCTCTCTCTCTCTCTCTCTCTCTCTCTCTCTCCCACACACATTTGGCTAGTTTCCTTTTTCTCCGTTTAATGTACAAAAATTCAGTAAAAAGAAGAGCAAGAAAAAAAAATACACGACCCTCACCTAATTTTTTCCCTTTTTCAATATTAATATTTTGACCAATAAAACTATAGATATAGAGAATAACTTATATTAGAATGATTTAAAATATATGTGATTTAGGTTTCTATTTGTGTTGAGAATGGTCTTGACAACCAAAAGGGAGAAGAGGGATAAAGGAGATTTTTTAGAAAGGGAGATGAGAGCTAGAATTGAGTTGGCATAAGGTCCCTCTACAATGATTCGGGATGACTTTATATAGAAGGACTAGGTCCCCTGACATGTCAGGTCTATGTGGTCTCTTCTCAACCCGTAGGAATTACGTGGTTGAATGACAACTGGAAGATCTTGCTTGTAAGCTCCCACGTCGAACTTAGGATGCCAACCTGTTTAGGCAGGAAACTAAGAGCTGACATGTGATGAGTTTAGTCCTAAGGTGGTACCTTGGTCTCAAGTTGGCTACTAGAATGTGCGGCAAGTTAACACCTGACATGCCTAGATAGTCTGGATATCAAGCCACATGATGCTAAAACTACCTTTGTTTAGTCGTTGTCAAAGATTAAAAAAAAAACTAAAATGCCCTTAGGTGTGTGTGCTCCCCTATCATTTTGTTCCCCCAAGTTAGTCTTGAGTCTTTTTTTTAAGTTACTTTCTCAACTGGGATCATGATCATGAAACCAACTTGGGTTATATCCTTTGTTAGGCGCAATCCTAACTTGGCAATTGTGTCCTTTAAAGGCAAAGCCGCGTAGGTAACATGTTTATTGGGCATGAGAGTGACATGTGGTTCGTGTGTTTGGGGAAAAACCAACTTGGGTTGTGCGCTTCTTGCGTATTTCCCGCTTGAGTGTTCGGCTAAGGTTGTGCGCCTTTCGCATGCGTGCTCGACCAAAGGTGTGATCCTAACCTGGGTCACGCACCTATATAGTGTGATTTGACCTAGCCTAGCTCGACTAAGCCTCGATGATTTAATGTCTATCAGGGCTTAGGTTTCACGATTTCGTACTATTACGACGTAGTAAGATCTTATCCCTCAAGCAGCTGGCTTAAGTAGATCCTTCGATCCATTTTGAGCCCTAAGTCCTAGGTGACTCTTGGCCTTCCCACTTTTTTATATAAAAGGGGTTTCCCTTCTTCATTTTGTCATCACTTGGTCTAAAAAATTTCCCTTGCTCCAAAAGTTTATGCTCTTCTACTCCGCTTTTCTTGGCTCAAGTTTTCAAAGTTTAAGTGCTACCTTTTCTTCCTCAATGTCTTCTCCTTCTATAAAGATAGTAAGTCTTCCTAGCTAGGACAAGGACAGCTCGGGGTTTTTAGGAAACTTGACCCTAGGTTAGGTGAAGGAGGCTCGATGAAGAGGGCTAAGGTTTTCGAGGATATAGTCTTTGTTGCTTAGCTTTTCCTGTTAAGAATGCACCCAAGGTGATCCCTAGGGGACTCTGATGGCTCAAGCCCATGATTGTTGAGGAGAAATAAGCCTTAGATGATAACCTTCATGCCAAAAGTGTCCAAATTCATGATTTAGGTCTACTTAGTCTTTGAGATCTTTCCTTTTGTAAGGCTTCTCTTGAAATAATGAATGCCTTAAAAGGAAAGGCCCTTCCTGAAGTTTGCCCCAACCTTTTCACTAAAAGAGCCTTTATCGACCTGGTTGGGAATGGGTTTACTTATCTCACCTTGAAGATTAGTCCTCCTTATTATATAAATCGGGTAACCCAAAACCAAGGTAAAAATAAGTTGTGGGTTTACCATGATTCAATTTTGTCGGTTTTAGATTTCCTCTGCATCCATTTATTATAGAGCTCTTAAGTTCATATGTCTTAGCTCTATCCTATCTCTTGCCTAACAGCTGGCGTCGCATTGTGGGCGTTTTAGTTTTGTGTAAAAGTTTAGGTTTTCCCTTTACACTTAGGTTATTCAATTTGTTATTCTCAATAAAAGTCAGCTCAATTGACAAAAGTTGCCATTATGCCACGGCTCATACTAATAAGAAAATATTTAGAAAGATTTCTTCTTCAAATAAGACATGGAAGCTTTATTACTTTAGCTTGATTAGTACTGAGGAGTGGGAGGTCAGTAACTGTCGAGGTCCTATAAGGGAAGGGGCTTATGTAGTCAGTCTAATTTTTAGGGAAGTGCTCAAGGCCAATTTCGATATAATTAGGTTGAAAAACTATGGGAATACCCTTTTAAATGCGAAGCATTTAACCTCTCCTGAGGTCTTGAGTTTGTGCGGGTCGAAAAGAAGACCTGGTAACCCGTGATATCATATTTTATTTTTGTTTAGTACCCCCTTATTTAACATATTTTGCTAAATGTGTTTTTTAGACATGGTTAGTCAAAAAGCTTCGAAAGGCTTTAATTTTTTGACTTTATTAAACTTACTATTCGGTAGGTTGACTCTAGGGAAGAGCAACAACAATGGACACTGAAACCAAGCCAAACTGGTGGCTCAAAGTCTTTTTGTTGCCAATGAGAGTCAGTCTTCTCCAAAGAGGGTTTGTGAAACCGAGGTGGCTCTTTCTTCTTCTCTTCCCATAGAAGTTGTTACCCCTTAGACCATCCAGTTGTCTATGGAACTAGCCCCTACAAATAGTACTTTTGATAGTTCCTTGTTAGCACGCAAGGTGGCAAGAGAGGTACTCCCCAAATAGGTTGGTATTCTTCTTCCAATCACTGCTTCCTTAGATTTTTCTTTTCCTTAGTTTTTTTCTTACCTATCTTTCTTACTGCTTTTATATAAAAGGATAAAATGAACTCCCTCTAGTCAATAAATGTCAATGTCACATTTCACTCTACCTGGTTGGCTGTGGCTCATGCCAATGGGATCGAGGTAAAAGTGAAAAAGCCTTATCACAATTACAGCTCGTATCGCTAAAAGGCCTACTCTTTAACCCAAAGCTTGGATGAGCTAAAGCCTAAGAAAGCTTAATCCAACCTCTAGATGGCAGAGATGAAGGCTGAGATAGAAAAGCTCAAAAAGAAGATGAACCGAGCTGAAACCGAGAACAGACCATCAGGAAAGCTATTTAGGAGGCCTTAACCAACTTTCAACATACTATTGAGTTTCAAGTAGCAGCAAAGTGTGCCAATGCTATAGGCGTCCGAGGTGTATTTTCCTTAGTGGTGACTAAAGTCAAGCACATGTATCCCGACCTTGATGTGTCCATAGATTCTATTGATGATTTGAAGGCCATTTGATATAAGCCTAAATTGGAGGATGAGGCAACCATGGCTATTAAGGCTGAGGTCGAAGATAAGAAGGGCGAGGTCCAAGATGACGTTGCTGCTTAGCATCATTTCATAGAAGTTGTGTTTTGCTTGTTTCATTTTATGTATTGTTCATTTTAGATTTTTAAAGTGTACAAGACTTTTGTATTTGCAACCTTTGTTTCAATTGTTATAAGGATGACTTTTGTTTATAACAATTGTGTTCTTTGCCTAAATCTTATCTCTAATTGTTGTGGGACCTCAATCCATTAAGGCAAAAAGTGAGAAAAAACGTTGTGGGTTTAAACATGTTTAACTATTACCAAAGTGAAACATTAGGCCAATATGTGAGTAGCTAGCTAGGTGATCACAAGAAAACTAATAGTCAATGAGCTTCGAAAAGCTTTAATGTTTTTGACTTTATTAAACTTGCTTTTCGGAAGGTCGGCTTTAGGGAAGAGCAATAGCAACAGATGGTGAAACCGAGCTGAACTAGTGGCTTAAAGTCTTCCAAGTGGAAGGCATTTGTTGCCAATGTGAGTCAATCTTCTCCAAAGAGGGCTTATGAAACCGAGGTGGCTCTTTCGTCTTCTCATTTTTTTCCCACAGAAGTTGCTACACCTTAGACCATCGAGCTATCTGTGGAATTAACCCCTATCGATAGTACTTCTGATAACAACTTGGTAGCATGTAAGGTAGCAAGAGAGGTACTCCCTTAAATAGGTTGGTATTCTTCTTCCAATCACGCATCTTTAGATTTCATTTTTCCTTAGTTTCTTTCTTACCTTTCTTTCTTGATGCTTTTATATAATGGGATAAAGTGAACTCCCTCTACTCAATTAATGTCAATGCCACTTTTCACTATATCGGTTGGCTGTGGCTCATGCCACTAGGATCGAGGAATAGCTAAAAACCCCTTACCACGATTACAGCTCATACTACGAAAAGGCCGACTCTTTAACCTAGAGCTTAGATGAGCTAAAGGCTAAGAAAGCTCAATCCAACCTTTAGATGGAAAAGATGAAGGCTGAGATAGGAAAGCTCAAAAAGAAGATGAACCAAGTTGTGAGGCAAACCCAGAAAAGACCATCAGGAAAGCTGTTTAGGAGGTCTTAGCTAGCTTTCAACATATTCTTGAGTTTCAAATAGCAGCGAAGCATGCAAATGTTGAGGGCTTCCAAGTTGTATTTGCCTTAGTGGTGGCTAAAGTCAAGCACGTATATCCCGACCTGGATGTGTCTATAGTTTCTATCGATGATTTGAAGTCCATTTGATATAAGCCCAAGGTGAAGGATAAGGCAACCATGGCTATTGAGGCTGAGGTCGAAGATGATTAGGTCGAGGTCCAAGATAATGTTGATGCTTAGCTTCTTTTCTTAGAAGTTGTGTTTTGCTTGTTTCTTTTTGTGTATTTCTCATTTTAGATTTTCAATGTGCACAATATTTGCAACCTTTGTTTCAATTGTTGTAGGGATGACTTTTGTTTATAATGATTGTGTTCTTTGCCTAAATCATATCTCTAATTGTCGTGGACCTCAATCACTGAAAAATGTAAATGATCTATGGGAATGCGTTCTTAATCCAAAGAATTTTTTCTGACTCAGAATATTTTACAAATTTTTCCTTATCTTATCTTAAACTGTGTATCACATTCCTTTATAAGGACAATACCAACTTGAGGTCTCGCCTTTCAAAGGGCATGGCTAACCTAAGGCCACACTTCATTGGGAGCAAGGATGACTTGGGGCCTTCCTTTTTCAAGATGTGGCTAACTTGAGGCCATACTTTTCTGAGGGCATGGCTGATTTGGGCAGCCTTGCATTTTTAAGGCATGGTCAAATTGGGGCTATGCTTTATTGGGGGCAAGGCCAACTTAGGGCCTTACTTATTTCAAGGCGTGGCCGACGTGGGGCTACCTTTAATTAGGGCAAGGCGTGGCCTAGGTACTTGTGTCTTTAAAGAAGTGATCAACACGGGGTCATACTTTGTTGAAGGTAAGGCCTATTTAGAGCCTTGCCTTTTTCAAGAGGTGGTCGTCTTGGGGCTACACTTTTTTAAGGGCAAGGCTGACTTAGGGCCACGCTTTATTAGGGGAAAGGTCGACTTAGGGACTCGTTTCTTTCAAGGCGTGGCTCATATGGGACCATGCCTGTAAACACTGCGAATTTTTCAAGTATTGGATTATTTTAATAAATAATAATTTAAACAATTAAGATTAAATATGAGACTATGAGTGAATTTATACTAACCTTATTTTTATAACATAGGAAAAATTTAATACATAGACTTACATGTGTGTATATATATATATATATATATATGCAATACTTCAATTATTCCTTAAGATTAAGGTATAAATATATGTGCACAAAGGAATACAAACGTACAATATATACACATATATATATATATATATATATATGAGCATGGCCGAGAGTCTCATTAGATGTGTATACACGTTATTGTTAGTAGCAGCAATAGAACAATAGAACAAGGAAAAGGCCGAATGGTGAGGGTGTTATCTCAGTGGAAAAGATGGAAGAAGCCATTCGATGAGGAAAATGAAATAAAATAATAGTAGAAACAAATGAAGGATGATGATGAGGTTCTGATCAACAAGGAAACGTGAAAAAAAAAAGAGGAAAAGAAATAAAGACAATTAGGTAGCTGTATAGTAGCCCACCCGAACAGCTAATCTATAATTTACCAGTGTAAGAAGAAAAAAATACATATATATATATTAGGCTGGATGTGTAAGCTGTAGCAGGGAGGTTAATATTGCAGGAAAAGAGACTTGAAAGAGCAAAAAAAAAAAAACGTGAAAGGCAATAGAGAGCAAGCTACTGTATAGTACTGGAGAACTGAGTAGCATAAATTGGCAGGAGATAGGAAAACCCAACTAAAGTGACTAAAGGGTTAGAAACAGAGGAGAGAAGGCATGGGTGACTTTAAGCAAATAGGAAGGAACCGAGGGGGTAGGTGAGATGGAAGACCCGAGAAGCATTATAGAAAACGTGAGGAAAGACCCGAGCAGGAAAATGATGATGAAAACACGATGGCCAGTTACTTGAGAGAATTGAAGACCAAAAGGTTAGAAATGACAGGGTAGGGTATAGACAGAAGCTACAGCGAAAAACGCAGGAAAGGAAATGGGAACTTGGGAACATGCAAAGGTAAGACGGCAGCAGGATAAAGGAAATGATAGTGATGTTTCACAAAAATAAACGCATATAGATATATAAACAATGTATATATATTTATATATATATAAGAGTATGAGAATGATAAAAGAGGAAGGAATGGATCGCCTGTCCCAAATAAAACATGACAAGAAGAAGAAGTCGAGAGGAGGGGTGGTGCGGTGATAGGAAGTTGAAGCAGGAGGCCGGGAAGGGGAGGTGTAATAGAGGAGTTTCACCTCTGAAAAAAAATGAAGACCGAGCTGGGAGGAGGAAACTGGAGGACAGTGAGCTATTGAGCTGGAAAACACAGTGAAACAGAGGACGTTAGACACCAAAGCAAAGCTAAATAGGAGGTTGGAAACGAGACCGAGAGGAAGACTCGAAGGCCAAAACTGATGCTTAAGCAGAAAAGGAAGATAAGAGACAGAGTGAATTGGAGAGAACCGAAACTGAAACTTGAAACAGAGGATGTTCTGCCATCTGGAAATTGAAGCCGAAAACGGAGTTGAGGAAACGGGATTGGAGGCTAACGAAACGCGAGCTGGAGGCCTTCTCCCGTGGGTAGAAGACTGGAAAGCCGAGGGAGGATGGGATGATGAGACCCCAGTCGAGAGGTAGGCTGGCAGCGCCGAGGAGGAGTGAAGACGATAAACAGAGGCTGCGGGCAGGAAGGAATAGTAACGAAGAAGAAATAAGAAAAGAAAGAAGAAGAAAGTGGCGGGAAAAAAATTCAAAGGAAAGAAAAAAAAGAGAAGAGGATGAATAGTAATCAAAAAAAAAGGAGAGTAATATTTTATATTTATTTATACATATATACATATATAATTATATATATGTGTCTATTTGGAGGATGCAACGAAAATACCGAGAATTTGAGAAAACCCGAGGAAAAAATGGGCAATCGAAAATATTTATTTGAAATTTTTGGTGATATAAATCGGGAGGGTCGGGCTCACCGACTCTTTAAGTTGAAGTAATCAAAGGTTATAGACAGACATTGAGGTAAGAAATTTATACAAGTTTTAGAGATAATTGTACGTATTTTATAATCTCGAGTGTATTTTCCCTAGGTAACAAGGTTACGATTTTGACGCATCGTAGTTAATTCGATAAATAGGATACTAAGAAATACAATTTTTGGTGTAGGAGAATCGTAGAAGGATTTAAGGGAGATACTAGGAGGCATCACTACTCGAACTCAAAATTTTCGTTAAATTGAGGTAAGGGGTACTATTTAATTTAGTTCTGATAATGCATTCTTCTTTCACCGATAAATAATTTTATGAAAGAGAATATCATTTGAGGTGATTTATCAATGCTTTCATACTTGTGAAACTGTTTGCGATGCATGTTTTAAATTATCGAAATATTCCCCAAGTACTTTCCATGATACGAAATGAATTTTTCATACGGTATGAAGTGTATGGATGTTTTACATTTATTTATGTTTTTATATCCATATTGTTAAAGAAATTTTTGACAATTTCAAAAGTATTTAAGAAAAAGAATTTGTTTTCGAAAGGGGATTGTGGTGTCACGCCCCGGAAGTGCGGAAAATAGGGCTAATTTAAAACTTTTTACTCATTAATTCACAATTAAGGGTGCATTCCTGTGCAGTGTCATACATCATCATAATTATCATGCCTCAGGATCTCATCATAATATAGTGTATATTGTATCATATACATTAATCCATCTTAAGTTAATTAATCCTAATACATCCCATACAATGTTATACATCAAGTGTCTGCAATTACAGTAATTGTCTGGGTACATGAAAAGATGAAAGATACCTCAAAATACAATATATGGCCTGGAGCTCAAGTCCTCCACTAGCCACTACTCCGTACGTCGCAAGAAAACCCTTTTCACTTGAAGAAATCTGGGGGGAAAGAAAACAGGGTGAGCTTCTAAATCGCTCAATAAAGGGGGTAAGGGACTCATTTCATAAACCAAAATGCACACCACAAAATATTTATTTGTATGTGAAACTCATTAATCTCATTTGAAAACCATAGCATGAAAGTACTCAAAACGACATTCTCATGTCTCAAATCATGTGAAAACATGAAGTAAAAGGCTCAGTCTAAAGTAATAACAAGGCATGTGAAAATAATGCGATAAACTCTTTCTCAATGAACGTGATAAAATCACTGAAATAGTAATGCACGTGGCACAGCCACTAAACACACGTGGCATAGCCACTGATTTAAATTCACACGTGGCACAGCCACTAAACACACGTGGCATGGCCACTGATTTAAATTCACACGTATGGCCACTGATTTAAATTCACACGTGGCATAGCCACTGAACACACGTGGCATGGCCACTGATTTAAATTCACACGTGGCATAGCCACTAAACACACGTGGCATAGCCACAGGATAGGGTTTCACGTGGCAACGACCACTAATTAGGGACTCTCACGTGGCAACGGCCACCAATAGGGTTTCTCATGTGGCAACGGCCACCAAATGGGGTTTCTCACGTGACAACGGCCACCAAAGGGGGTTCTCACATGGCAACGGCCACCAATAGGGTTTCTCACGTGGTAACGGCCACCAAATGGGGTATCACGTGGCAACGGCCACCAATGGGGTTTCTCACGTGGCAACGGCCACCAAGTATACGTGGCATAGCCACAGAATGGGTTATTCTCACGTTACCAGAACGGAGAAGAAATAGGGCTTACATGTTACCAGAGCAATGCCCGATGTGTACTCAAAATTACACACCTAAGTCTTAATCACATAAGACTAGTTTGCCTTCACGTAGAACTCATAATGGTTTTTCTCTCATAAAACTCATTTGAAAATCGTTTTGTACTCAACACAAAACATAATAAAATCGAGTTCCAACCGGCAAAGCACTCACACATTCTCGAATCTCGATATTGCCTTAACGTAGAGCCCAATTCATTACTCACACAAATTCGACGGTTTATAAAGCAATTTCACACTCAGCTTATAAACGCATAAAATATTGGGCTCCAACCGGCTATAAAAACCGTGTGCAATTATAACTCAACACAACACTCAACATGCTTGTTTTATAAACCACAAATCATGCTATAATAGTTTACAAATCACATACACAAATGGTTTAGATTTTCCTTACCTCTTTGCACCTCGTATAGTGCAATCGTTTCCCTCGTATCACGGACTAGCCTCGCATTCCACTCTGGAACTCCCGAGCTGTCCAAACGATGTTAAAACATCAATACTCAATTATCTCATCAACCTCAATTCTCAAAATCGAGCATAATTGCTCATAACACCTCAAATCTCTCGATTCTCGTAACTCTACCCCAAACTACACTCTCATTCCCAACATCTCAACGTTCTATATTTCTCATGCCAATTATCTATGCTAATTCACCATATTGTCTAAATTTCTATTTATAGCTCAAATTCCCAAAATTGCTAAATATCATTGTCACTCCGACCACATTGCAATTTCATCAATCCCTAATCATTTCTCAGCTATTTCAACACAATGACAACCACCATTATCATCAAAATCATCTCAAATATCAAGATCGAGGTTTAAAAATTACCCAAAGCTTGTGAGACGCACAACCCACGCCTCGATTCGATTCGTCCTTCGATTTCCAAGTATGTTGTTCTCCCTTTGATGAGGAACAACTTTCCTTCTTGCCACAACTTCTGATTTGGTCGAAAATGGGTGCTTTGGATGAGTGAGAAAGCTAGGTTTCGGTAAAAATGGGGGTTGGAAGAGAGAGAAAGTGAGGTTGCAGGAGAAAAATAGGGGTTCCTTACATAGGCTGAGGGTAGGAGATCGATTTGCCTCTTGATGAGATCGATCTGCATTTGAATTTTTAGGATGATTTGGGGCAATTTATGCCTAGGAGATCGATCTGTCGAGGGGTGAGATCGATCTCTTTATGGCTTTATGAGATCAATCTGCTCCTTGAGGAGATCGATCTTCTTCCAAACAGAATCATTTGGAGATCGATCTCTTCCTCATGAGATCGATCTTCTCTCAAACAGAATCATAAGGAGATCGATCCTCTTCCATTGGAGATCGATTTGCTCCTCAAATTCCTCCTTCCTCGTCATTTTTAACTCATCAGATCGATCTCTCCTTCTCCCAGATCGATCTGTCATCATAGCTTCACACTTATTTTAAACACTTAACATATAATTCTCCAATTATCATTCCCACAATTCACTTAGCTCAATAAATTACACTTCAAATTCTTATTACATCATTAAAATATATCTAAAATTCTCAGATCTCACATCCTCCCCACCTTAAAAAGACTTTGGTCCTCCAAATTCAACTCAACTAGTCGAATAGATGGGGGTATTTCTCCTTCATGAGACTCTCTAGTTCCCACATTGCCTCTTCCATTGAGTGATGTTTCCACAAAACTTTCACTAATGGGATGCTCTTAGTTCTCAGTACCTTCTCTCTTCTATCGAGAATCTGAACGGGTTCCTCAGTGTAGGTCATATCCTCTTGAATGTCCATCTCGTCATACTCTATGACATGAGAAGGGTCCGGGTGGTACTTCCTCAACATAGACACATGAAAAACATTGTGTATTCTGGACATCTGTGGGGGTAATGCTAATCTGTAAGCTACCTCTCCCACTCTCTCCAGAATCTCGAATGATCCTATGTATCGAGGACTCAATTTCCCTTTCTTCCTAAATCGCATGATACCCTTACTCGGTGATATTTTCAGAAATACTGCATCACCAACATCAAACTCGAGTGGCCGTCTACGCACATTCGCGTAGCTTTTTTGTCTACTTTGTGCAGCCGGTAACCTCTCACATATGAGTTTCACACTCTGTACGGCTTGCTCAACAAGCTCAGGAGCATTTATCTTTCTGTCACCGACTTCTTCCCAAGCTACAGGAGATCTACACCTCCTACCATATAGAGCCTCAAAAGGTGCCATTCCAATACTCGCATGATAGCTGTTATTGTATGCAAACTCTACTAGGGGCAGGTGATCATCCCATGATCCCTTAAAATCCATCGTACACGCCCTCAACATATCCTCCAGGGTCTGAATAGTCCTCTCTGACTAACCATCTGTCTGAGGATGATAGGCGGTACTGAAACTCAATCGAGATCCCATGGACTCCTGAAACTGGGTCCAAAATCTAGAAGTAAATCGGGAATCTCTATCAGAAGTAATACTCATTGAAGCCCCATGTAATCTAGCTATCTCGCTGACATACAGTTCGGCTAAGGCATCCACAGTATCTGTGCTCTTGATGGCAAGGAAGTGGGCACTCTTGGTCAGTCTATCCACTATAACCCATATAGCATCACGATCTCTTCGGGTCCTCGGTAAACCCATAGTAAAGTCCATAGTGACATGCTCTCATTTCCATGTAGGTACAGGTAAGGGCTGTAGTAGTCCTCCGGGCTTCCGATGCTCAGCTTTCACTTGCTGGCATACTAAACACCTGGCCACATACTCTGCCACGTCTCGCTTTATACCACTCCACCAATACACCTTTCTCAAGTCTCGGTACATCTTAGTACTCCCTGGGTGCATGGTGTATCGCGAGCAGTGGGATTCTCTCAGTATCTATCTCTTCAGGGTATCATCGTCCGGTACACAGATCCGTCCTCTGAATCTCAACAATCTATCCTCACTGACTGTGAGATCCGACTGCGAACTCTGTTCAGCTTGGCTAACCATATCTATCAATCTCTGATCACTGCGCTGCCCAGTTCTAATTTGATCCATGATCCTGGGCTCTATTCGCAAGCTAGCCACAAATCCAGTCTCTATCTCTTTAACTCTGATCCGAAGTTCGACAAACTGCTCCAGTAAATCCCATTCCCTGATCATCATAGCAGATATCATACTCTTCCTGCTCAGGGCATCAGCAACCACATTCGCCTTGCCCGGATGATATAGAATCTCGCAGTCATAATCCTTAAGGAGTTCCATCCATCTCCTTTGTCTCATGTTTAACTCTTTCTGATCAAAGAGATATCTCAAACTCTTGTGATCAGTGAAGATCTGGAATCTTTCCCCATATAAGTAGTGTCGCCAGATCTTCAAAGCAAATACCACAGCGGCTAACTTCAAATCATGCGTGGGGTAATTTCGCTCATGGTCTTTCAGCTGTCGCCATCCATATGTGACCACTCTTCCGTGCTGCATAAGCACACACCCCAATCCTTGATGAGATGCATCACTATACACTGAAAATCCTCCTGATTCCTCAGGAATAGTTAACACAGGTGCCGCTGTCAACCTCCTCTTTAATTCCTGAAAACTGAGCTCACATTGATCAGTCCATATAAATGGAGTCTCTTTGCGCGTGAGCTTAGTCAAAGGGGCGGCAATCCGGGAAAATCCTTCCACAAATCTTCTGTAATACCCTGCCAAACCAAGGAAGCTTCGTACCTCAGTAACTGTCCTCGGTCTCTCCCAATTAAGCATAGCCTCCACCTTGCTTGGGTCCACTGATACTCTTTCCTCTGAGACTATATGACCAAGGAAAGCTATCCGGTTCAGCCAAAACTCACACTTACTAAGCTTCCCATATAATTGCTTATCTCGGAGTATCTGAAGTACTAACCACAAATGCTGTGCATGCTCCTCATACGATTGAGAGTACACCAGGACATCATCAATAAAGACTATCACAAATTTATCCAGATAGTCTCTGAACACCTCGTTCATCAATCTCATAAATGCTGCAGGGGCGTTCGTCAATCCAAAGGACATCACCAGAAATTCGTAATGGCCATACCTCGTCCTGAAGGCCGTCTTTGGAATATCTTCTTCCTTGATCCTCAATTGGTGATAGCCCGATCTCAAATCAATCTTAGAAAAGACTGATGCCCCTCTCAGCTGATCAAGTAGATCATCAATCCTGGGCAATGGGTATTTATTCTTCACCGTGGCTTTATTCAACAGCCGATAGTCTACGCATAATCTGAGACTACCATCCTTCTTCTTGACAAATAAAACAGGTGCTCCCCACGGTGAAACGCTGGGCCTAATGAACCCTTGATCCAATAACTCCTGTAGTTGTTTCTTCAATTCCTCAAGTTCCACTAATGCCATCCTGTAGGGAGGTTTAGAGATCGGCTGAGTATCTAGTACCAAATCAATGGTAAACTCCAGCTCTCTCTCTGGTGGTAGACCTGGTAATTCATCTGGGAAAACATCCAAAAATTCACACACCATAAGTATATCCTCAATCCTCGGATGTTTCCGCTCATCGTCTGAGATGAGTGTCTTATAACCTTCACATGAACAATCATATTTAATATTCTCCAAAATAATATCAAAATTCTCAAATTACTTACTAGAATTCCACATATTCATTTCCTCAATATCTCAATCGTACACTGTAAGGTTCAGGTAGGGAGAAAGTTACAATCTTAGTGTAGCAATCTAAGCTCACTCGATTGGTTGCCAACCAATCCATTCCCAAAATTACATCAAACCCATGTATATTCAACATGATTAGATCTGCTAACATCACTCTATCTCCCACCTTTATCTCACATCCTCTACAGATTAACTCAGTTCTCTGGGATTCACACATAGGGGTATTTACATGTAGTATATATTCTAGAGGTTAAAACTTCAAGTTTAATCTACATGCAAAATGCTCAGAAATAAACGAATGCGTGGATCCTGAATCAATCAACACATGAGCATTATGATTACAGACAGAGAGTGTACCTCTTATAGTGTCTGCAGAAGTGTCAGCAGTCTCCTTATCTAGGGCAAACACACGTCCCTGTGTAACAGGTCTCTTTCCTTTCTCTGCAGCAGTGGCCCGTCTCGGGGGATTCACTCTCTGAGGCTGTTGTCTAGTGGGCTCCAATACATGTGGTTTCTGAGGTTGAGGGCAATCCTTCACCATGTGACCCATGTCTCCACATCTAAAACATCTATGGATCGACCCAGTACAACTTCCCTCATGCATTCGGCCACAATTTCTGCAAAATCTTATCTCTGGCCTGACATGTCGAGGGGTCTCTCTAATGTTAGGGTACCCTCTGGGTCTCTCCAATCTGCCCTTCTGTACCTCAATCCTTCCTCTTCTGAAGGAACCTCTCCGAGCCTCTGTTTGGAAAATCGCTGGCCTCTTGCCCTTATCTCTATTCACAGCTCTGAGCTCATTCTGGGATTGTACCATTTCAATTCCTCTTTCAATCTCTTGTGCTCGTCTCAGAGCATCTCCAAACTCATTAATATATAGCCCTATCAATCTATCTCTGATGACGGGCTTCAACCCATACACAAACTTCTCTGTGCGGAGCTCTTCACTCTTGAAGGTCTCTGGGTCATATCTCAATAGCGCTGTGAATTGGCTCTCATAGTCATCCACAGACATGTCACCCTGTACCAAACTCAAAAACTCGGCCTGTTTCTTTCTCTGGGCGGCTCGTGGTACATATTGGGTCCTAAAGGCTGTCTGGAACTCTTCCCAACCAATCACATCCTGGCGGGACATCAGAATACCCTGGGTAGTACCCCACCAATCTCGAGCTCTCCCTTTCAACATATAGATACTCATATTGACCCTCTCAGCATCGGTGCACCCCAGATAATCAAATATAATTCTCAACTCCGTTAACCACACCTCAGCCTCTGTAGGATCCTTCTTTCCCCTAAACGCGGGTGGATTCATCTTCAGAAAATCCTTCAGTCGGACCATACTTCCATCATCAGGCTGAGTGACGGGAGGTATTGGGGGTATGGGAGGTCCTTGTGGTGGTTTAGGAGTAGTACCCGGGGCATTAACTCCAAAGTGTTGCGCGAATAACGCTGCCATCTGCTCAAAACCTTGCCTCACATCGGTCTCAATCCGATTAAATCGAGAGTTAAGACTCTCTGGTTGTGGGGCAGGTGGCAGAGGGGACTCTGCCTGCCTCCTCGAACGACCTCGTCGTCCACTCATTCTCTTTCTTAACTCGTCTCCTGCGAGTACATATCAGAATCGATTGAAATCTCAATCCTCAATTTCAGTTCATGACCAGACTATTACAGACACTTGGGATGTATTCTATTTCACTTAACCGACACTGACAGTACTAGACACCCTAAGCTCTGATACCAAAAAAACTCTGTCACGCCCCGGAAGTGCGAAAAATAGGGCAAATTTAAAACTTTTTACTTATTGATTCACAATTAAGGGTGCATTCCTGTGCAGTGTTATACATCATCATAATTATCATGCCTCAGGATCTCATCATAATATAGTGTATATTGTATCATATACATTAATCCATCTTAAGTTAATTAATCCTAATACATCCCATACAATGTTATACATCAAGTGTCTGCAATTACAGTAATTGTCTGGGTACATGAAAAGATGAAAGATACCTCAAAATACAATATATGACCTGGAGCTCAAGTCCTCCACTAACCACTACTCCGTACGTCGTAGGAAAACCCTTTTCACTTGAAGAAATCTGGGGGGAAAGAAAATAGGGTGAGCTTCTAAATCGCTCAGTAAAGGGGGTAAGGGACTCATTTCATAAACCAAAATGCACAGCATAAAATATTTATTTGTATATGAAACTCATTAATCTCATTTGAAAACCATAGCATGAAAGTACTCAAAACGACATTCTCATGTCTCAAATCATGTGAAAACATGAAGTAAAAGGCTCAGTCTAGAGCAATAACAAGGCATGTGAAAATAATGCGATAAACTCTTTCTCAATGAACGTGATAAAATCACTGAAATAGTAATGCACGTGGCACAGCCACTAAACACACGTGGCATAGCCACTAAACACACGTGGCATGGCCACTGATTTAAATTCACACGTGGACATGTGGCATAGCCACAGGATAGGGTTTCACGTGGCAACGGCCACTAATTAAGGATTCTCACGTGGCAACGGCCACCAATAGGGTTTCTCACGTGGCAACGACCACCAAATGGGGTTTCTCACGTGGCAACGGCCACCAAAGGGGGTTCTCAGGTGACAACGGCCACCAATAGGGTTTCTCACGTGGCAACGGCCACCAAATGGGGTATCACGTGGTAACGACCACCAATGGGGTTTCTCACGTGGTAACGGCCACCAAGTATACGTGGCATAGCCACAGAATGGGTTATTCTCACGTTACCAGAACGGAGAAGAAATCGGGCTTACATGCTACCAGAGCAATGCCCGGTGTGTACTCAAAATTACACACCTAAGTCTTAATCACATAAGACTAGTTTGCCTTCACGTAGAACTCATAATGATTTTTCTCTCATAAAACTCATTTGAAAACTGTTTTGTACTCAACACAAAACATAATAAAATCGAGTTCCAACCGGCAAAGCACGTACACATTTCTTGAATCTCGATATTGCCTTAACGTAGAGCCCAATTCATTACTCACACAAATTCGACGGTTTATAAAGCAATTTCACACTCTGCTTATAAACGCATAAAATATTAGGCTCCAACCGGCTATAAAAACTGTGTGCAATTATAACTCAACACAACACTCAACATGCTTGTTTTATAAACCACAAATCATGCTATAATAGTTTACAAATCACATACACCAATGGTTTAGATTTCCCTTACCTCTTTGCACCTTGTATAGTGCAATCGTTTCCCCCGTATCACGGACTAGCCTCGCATTCCACTCTGGAACTCCCGAGCTGTCCAAACAATGTTAAAACATCAATACTCAATTATCTCATCAACCTCAATTCTCAAAATCGAGCATAATTGCTCATAACACCTCAAATCTCTCGATTCTCGTAACTCTACCCCAAACTACACTCTCATTCCCAACATCTCAACGTTCTATATTTCTCATGCCAATTATCTATGCTAATTCACCATATTGTCTAAATTTCTATTTATAGCTTAAATTCCCAAAATTGCTAAATATCATTGTCACTTCGACCACATTGCAATTTCATCAATCCCTAATCATTTCTCAGCTATTTCAACACAATGACAACCACCATTATCATCAAAATCATCTCAAATATCAAGATTGAGGTTTAAAAATTACCCAAAGCTTGTGAGACGCACAACCCACGCCTCGATTCGATTCGTCCTTCGATTTCCAAGTATGTTGTTCTCCCTTTGATGAGGAACAACTTTCCTTCTTGCCACAACTTCTGATTTGGTCAGAAATGGGTGCTTTGGATGAGTGAGAAAGCTAGGTTTCGGTAAAAATGGGGGTTGGAAGAGAGAGGAAGTGAGGTTGCAGGAGAAAAACAGGGGTTCCTTATATAGGCTGAGGGTAGGAGATCGATCTGCCACTTGATGAGATCGATCTGCATTTGAATTTTTGGGACGATTTGGGGCAATTTATGCCTAGGAGATCGATCTGTCGAGGGGTGAGATCGATCTCTTTATGGCTTTATGAGATCGATCTGCTCCTTGAGGAGATCAATCTTCTCCCAAACAGAATCATTTGGAGATCGATCTCTTCCTCATGAGATCGATCTTCTCTCAAACAGAATCATAAGGAGATCGATCCTCTTCCATTGGAGATCGATCTGCTCCTCAAATTCCTCCTTCCTCGTCATTTTTAACTCACCAGATCGATCTCTCCTTCTCCCAGATCGATCTGTCCTCATAGCTTCACACTTATTTTAAACACTTAACATATAATTCTCCAATTATCATTCCCGCAATTCACTTAGCTCAATAAATTACACTTCAAATTCTTATTACATCATTAAAATATATCTAAAATTCTCAGATCTCACATGTGGGGACCACCTCTTGAGTTCTACGGGAACAAAATACCACACAGTCTTTCTGTTTTATGAAAGAGTTTCAGATTTCAAGGAATTCGATTTTATTACTCGATATGAGTTTATGGGTTATAAAACCCAAGAAAGATTTTGAAACTCTGTTTTGAGACTATAGGCTTCATGCATGGTTACTTCTTGTGGTGTTTCAGCTGCACCACTTGGGGTGCCGGTACGTTGGCCCTTTAGCACTTGACTCAACCTGTGTGGAAGATGTCGTGCTACTGGTGGTTTACGATGATGTTTTGGTAGTATCTCGTACCCGCGCAGTATACATGAATGTTCCCCGCACGGTAAGTGCCACAGGTGCCCGTACCTTAGCTATGTGCTAGTATATGATAAGAAATAAGAAGATACTTCCCATTTTTATAATTATTATTGTTGAACGAACCTGATCCAGTCTACAGCCCCCTTACCATGGCCATAGGTATGATGACTCTCCACAGAGAATGACACGTATCGCATGACTTAGTTATAGCCTAGTCTCCTCGATTTGTTTATGAAAAATCGACTATGATGAATGAATATGTGTTTCATGATTACAAAATATTCATAAAATGTTTACGAAATGACTATGAATTATTCATGAAAAGTTTACGAAATGATTATGAAATATTCATGAAATGTTTACGAAATGATTATGAATTATTCATGAAAAGTTTACGAAATGATTATGAAATATTCATGAAATGTTTACGAAATGATTATGAGATATGAATGAAATGTTTACGAAGTGATTATGAAATATTCATGAGATGTTTACAAAATGACTATGAAATATTCATGAAATGTTTACGAAATGACTATGAATTATTCCTGAAAAGTTTACGAAATGATTATGAAATATTCATGAAATGTTTACGAAATGATTATGAATTATTCATGAAACGTTTACGAAATGATTATGAATTATTCATGAAACGTTTACGAAATGATTATGAAATATTCATGAAAGTTTTACGAAATGATTATGAGATATGAATGAAATGTTTACGAAGTGATTATGAAATATTCATGAGATGTTTACGAAATGACTATAAAATATTCATGAAATGTTTACGAAATGATTTATGAAATGTTCATGAAAGGTTTATGAAAAGTTGTAACATGGTTAAGCATGTGATTTGTTTTAAAGACACACATGCTTTTTTACGATTATGCATGAAATGGAAATTTATGTATTGCATTAAGTTTCGTTATATGAACAACTTCAAATGTTTTTATATCAGAACTACTTTAAGAGCATTACCTTACTAGGCTTTTCCCCAAAAGCTATGAGATCTGAGAATTTCAGACATATTTTAATTATGTAATATGAACTTGAAGTGTAATTTATTGAGCTAAGTGAATTGTGGAAATTATATTTGGAGATTTATATGTTAAGTGTTTAAAATAAGTGTGAAGCTATGAGGTCAGATCGATCTAGGAGAAGGAGAGATCGATCTGGTGAGTTAAAAATGACAAGGAAGGAGGAATTTAAGGAGCAAATCGATCTCCAATGGTAGAGGATCGATCTCCTTATGATTCTGTTTGAGAGAAGATCGATCTCACGAGGAAGAGATCGATCACCGAATGTTTCTGTTTGAGAGAAGATCGATCTCCTCAAGGAGTAGATCGATCTCATAAAGCCATAAAGGGATCGATCTCACCCCTCGACAGATCGATCTCCTAGGCATAAAATTGCCCCAAATCGTCCTCAAATTCAAATGCAGATCGATCTCATCAAGAGCCAGATCGATCTCCTACCCTCAGTCTATATAAGGAACCCCTGCTTTCTCCTGCAATTTTATTTTCTCTCTCTTTCAAACCCCATTTTCACCGAGCCCTAGCTTTCTCACTCATCCAAAGCACCCATTTTCGTCCAAATCAGAGGCTGTGGCAAGAAGGAAAGTTGTTCCTTATCAAAGGGAGAACAACATACTTGGAAATCGTAAGACGGATTGAATCAAGGCAAGAGATAAGCTCTTCACAAGTTTTGGGTAATTTCTAAACCTCGATCTTGATATTTGAGATGATTTTGGTAATGATAGTTGTGGACATTGTGTTGAAGTAGTTGGAAAATGATTAGGGATTGATGAAATTACAATGTAGTTGGAGTGGTGTTGAGATTTAGCAATTTTGGTAATTTTGAGAATTTTGAGCTATAAATGGAAATTTAGACAATGTGGTGAATTAGCATAGATAATTTGGAATGGAAATGTAGGACGTTGAGATGTGGTGAATGAGATTGTAGTTTGGGGTAGAGTTATGAGAATCAAGAGATTTGAGGTGTTATGAGCAATTATGCTCGATTTTGAGAATTGAGGTACTGTGATGATGAATATTGATGTTTTAACATCGTTTGGATAGCTCGGGAGTTCCAGAGTGGAATGCGAGACTAGTCCGTGACAAGGGAGAAACAATTGCACTATACGAGGTGCAAAGAGGTAAGGGAAACTAAACCAATTGTGTATGTGATTTTGAACTATATAGCATGATTTGTGATTTATAAAACAAGCATGTTTGATGTGTTGTGTTTTGATGAGAATGCACATGATTTTTATAACCGGTTGGAGCCCAATGTTTTTATGAGTTTATAATTGGGCACTACGTTAAGGCAATATCGAGATTTGAGAAATGTGTGCGTGCTTTGCCGATTGGAACTCGGTTTTAATATGTTTTGTGTTGAGTACAAAATGGTTTTCAAATGAGTTTTATGAGAGAAAAAAATCACTATGAGTTCTACGTGAAGGTAAACCAGTCTTATGTGATAAGACTTAGGTGTGTAATTTTGAGTACACACCGAGCATTGCTCTAGTAGCATGTAAGCCCGATTCTTCTCCGTTCTGGTAACGTGAGATTCCTCATTCTGTGGCTATGCCACGTATATTTGGTGGCCGTTGCCACGTGAGATTCCCCATTCTGTGGCTATGCCACGTATATTTGGTGGCCGTTGCCACGTGAGAACCCTATTTGGTGGCCATTGCCACGTGAGAACCCTATTTGGTGGCCGTTGCCACGTGAAACCCTATCCTGTGGCTGTACCACGTGTGAATTTAAATCAGTGGCTATGCCACGTGTGTTTAGTGGCTGTGCCACATGTGAATTTAAATCTGTGGCTATGCCACGTGTGTTTAGTGGCTGCGCCACGTGCATTATTATTACAGTGATTTTATCACGTTTATTGAGAAAGCGATTATCGCATTATTTTCACATGCTTTGTTATTGCTCTAGACTGAGCCTTTTTACTTCATGTTTTCACATGATTTGAGATATGAGAATGTCGTTTTGAGTACTTTCATGCTATAGTTTTCAAATAAGTATAACGAGTTTCACATACAAATAAATATTTTGTGATGTGCATTTTGGTTTATGAAATGAGTCCCTTACCCCCTTTACTGAGCGATTTAGAAGCTCACCCTGTTTTCTTTCCCCCCAAATTTCTTCAAGTGAAAAAGGGTTTCCCTACGACATACGGAGTAGTGGCTAGTGGAGGACTTGAGCTCCAGGCCATATATTGTGCTTTGAGGTATCGTTTATCTTTTCATGTACCCAGACAACTATTGTAATTGCAGACACTTGATGTATAACATTGTATGGGATGTATTAGGATAAATTAACTTAATATTGAGTAATGTATATGATACGATACATGTTATCTAGTGATGAGATCCTGAGGTATGATAAATATGATGATGCATGACACCGCACAGGAATGCACCCTTAATTGTGAATCAATAAGTAAAAAGTTTTAAATTTGCCCTATTTTTCATGGTTTCGGGGCGTGACAGAGCTTTCTTGGTATCAGAGCCTAGGGTGTCTAGTACTGTCAGTGTCGGTTAAGTGAAATAGAATACATCCCAAGTGTCTGTAATAGTCTGGTCATGAACTGAATTTGAGGATTGAGATTTCAATCGATTTTGATATGTACGCGCAGGAGACGAGTTAAGATAGAGAATGAGTGGACGACGAGGTCGTTCGAGGAGGCAGGCAGAGTCCCCTCCACCACCTGCCCCACAACTAGAGAGTCCTAACTCTCGATTTAATCAGATTGAGACCGATGTGAGGTAAGGTTTTGAGCAGATGGCAGCATTATTCGCGCAACACTTTGGAGTTAATGCCTCGGGTATTACTCCTACACCACCACAAGGACCTCCCATACCCCCAGTGCCTCCCGTCACTCAGCCTGAGGACAGAAGTATGGTCCGACTGAAGGATTTTCTGAAGATGAATCCACCCGTATTTAGGGAAAAGAAGGATCCTACAGTGGCTGAGGAGTGGCTGACGGAGTTGAGAATTATATTTGATTATCTGGGATGCACCGATGCTGAGAGAGTCAGTATGAGTTCTATATGTTGAAGGGGAGAGCTCGAGATTGGTGGGGTACTACCCAGGGTATTCTGATGTCCCGTCAGGATGTGATTGGTTGGGAAGAGTTTCAGACAGCCTTTAGGGCCCAATATGTACCACGAGCCGCCCAGAGAAAGAAACAGGCCGAGTTTTTGAGTTTGGTACAGGGTGACATGTCTGTGGATGACTATGAGAGCCAATTCACCGCGCTATTGAGATATGATCTAGAGACCTTCAAGAATGAAGAGCTCCGCACAGAGAAGTTTGTGTATGGATTGAAGCCCGTCATCAGAGATAGATTGATAGGGCTATGTATTACTTAGTTTGGAGCTGCTCTGAGACGAGCACAAGAGATTGAAAGAGGAATTGAAATGGTACAATCCCAGAATGAGCTCAGAGCGGTGAATAGAGATAAAGGCAAGAGGCCAGCGATTTTCCAAACAGAGGCTCGGAGAGGTTCCTTCAGAAGATGAAGGATTGAGGTGCAGAAGGGCAGATTAGAGAGACCGAGAGGTTACCCTAACATTAGAGAGACCCCTCGAGATGTCAGGCCTGAGACAAGGTTTTACAGAAATTGTGGCCGAATACATGAGGGAAGTTGTACTGGGTCGATCCATAGATGTTTTAGATGTGGAGACATGGGTCACATGGTGAAGGATTGCCCTCAACCTCAGAAACCACATGTTCCGGAGCCCACTAGACAACAGCCTCAGAGAGTGAACCCCCAGAGATGGGCCACTGCTGTAAAGAAAGGAAAGAGACCTGTTACACAGGGACGTGTGTTTGCCCTAGATAAGGAGACCGCTGACACTTCTACAGAAACTATAAGAGGTACACTCTCTGTCGGTAATCATAAGGCTCATGTGTTGATTGATCCAGGATCCACGCATTCGTTTATTTCTGAGCATTTTGCATGTAGATTAAATTTGAAGTTTGAACCCCTAGAGTATATACTACATGTAAATACCCCTATACGTGAATCCCAGAGAACTGAGTTAATCTGTAAAGGATGTGAGATAAAGGTGGGAGATAGAGTGATGTTAGCAGATCTAATCATGTTGAATATGCATGGGTTTGATGTAATTCTGGGGATGGATTGGTTGGCAACCAATCGAATGAGTTTAGATTGCTACACTAAGATTATAACTTTCTCCTTACCTGAACCTTACAGTGTACGTTTGAAATATTGAGTAAATAGACGTATGGAGTTTTCTAAGTAATTTGAGAATTTTAATATTATTTTGGAGAATATTAAATATGATTGTTCATGTGAAGGTTACGAAACACTCATATCGGATGATGATCGGAAACATCCGAGGATTGAGGATATACCTGTGGTGTGTGAATTTTTGGATATTTTCCCAGATGAGTTACTAGGTTTACCACCAGAGAGAGAGCTAGAGTTTACCATTGATTTGGTACCAGACACTCAGCCGATCTCTAAACCTCCCTACAGGATGGCATTAGTGGAACTTGAGGAATTAAAGAAACAACTACAGGAGTTATTGGATCAAGGGTTTATTAGACCTAGTGTTTCGCCGTGGGGAGCACCAGTATTATTTGTTAAGAAGAAGGATGGTAGTCTCAGATTATGTGTAGACTACCGATTGTTAAATAAAGCCACGGTGAAGAATAAATATCCATTGCCCAGGATTGATGATCTACTTGATCAGCTGAGAGGGGCATCAGTCTTTTCTAAGATTGATTTGAGATCAGGCTATCACCAATTGAGGATCAAGGAAGAAGATATTCCAAAGACGGCCTTCAGGACAAAGTATGGCCATTATGAATTTCTGGTGATGTCCTTTGGATTGACGAACCCTGCAGCATTTATGAGATGGATGAACGAGGTGTTCAGAGACTATCTGGATAAATTTGTGATAGTCTTTATTGATGATATCCTGGTATACTCTCAGTCGTATGAGGAGCATGCACAGCATTTGTGGTTAGTACTTCAGATACTCTGAGATAAGCAATTATATGAAAAGCTTAGTAAGTGTGGATTTTGGCTGGATCGGATAGCTTTTCTTGGTCATATAGTCTCAGAGGAAGGAGTATCAGTGGATCCAAGTAAAGTGGAGGCTGTGCTTAATTGGGAGAGACCGAGGACAGTTACTGAGGTATGAAGCTTCCTTGGTTTGGCAGGGTATTACAGAAGATTTGTGGAAGGATTTTCCAAGATTGTCGCCCCTTTGACTAAGCTCACGCGCAAGGAAACTCCGTTTATATGGACTGATCAATGTGAGCTCAGTTTTCAGAAATTAAAGAGGAGATTAACAGCGGCACCTGTGTTAACTATTCTTGAGGGATCAGGAGGATTTTTGGTGTATAGTGATGCATCTCATCAAGGACTGGGGTGTGTGCTTATGCAGTATGGAAGAGTGGTCGCATATGGATCACGACAGTTGAAAGACCATAAGTGGAATTACCCCACACATGATTTGGAGTTAGCCGCTGTGGTATTTGTCTTGAAGATCTGGCGACACTACTTATATGGGGAAAGATTCCAGATCTTCACTGACCATAAGAGTTTGAGATATCTCTTTGATCAGAAAGAGTTAAACATGAGACTAAGGAGATGGATGGAACTCCTTAAGGATTATGACTGCGAGATTCTATATCATCCGGGTAAGGCGAATGTAGTTGCTGATGCCCTGAGCAGGAAGAGTATGATATATGCTATGATGATCAGGGAATGGGATTTACTGGAGCAGTTCGTCGAACTCCGGATCAGAGTCAAAGAGATAGAGACTGGATTTTTGGCTAGCTTGCGAATAGAGCCCAAGATCATGGATTAGATGAGAAATGGGCAACGCAGTGATCAGAGATTGATAGATATGGTTAGCCAAGCTGAATAGAGTTCGCAGTCGGATCTCACAGTCAGTGAGAATGGATTGTTGAGATTCAGAGGACAGATTTGTGCACCAAACGATGATACCCTGAAGAGACAGATACTGAGAGAATCTCACTGCTCGCGATACACCATGCACCTAGGGAGTACTAAGATGTACTGAGATTTGAGAAAGGTGTACTGGTGGAGTGGTATGAAGTGAGACGTGGCAGAGTATATGGCCAGGTGTTCAATATGCTAGCAAGTGAAAGCTGAACATCGAAAGCCTAGATGACTACTAAAACCTTTACCTGTACCTACATGGAAATGGGAGCATGTCACTATGGACATTATTATGGGTTTACCGAGGACCCGAAGAGGTCGTGACGCTATATGGGTTATAGTGGATAGATTGACCAAGAGTGCCCACTTCCTTACCATCAAGAGCACAGATACTGTGGATGCCTTAGCCGAGTAGTATGTCAGCGAGATAGCTAGATTACATGGGGCTCCAGTGAGTATTACTTCTGATAGAGATGCCCAGTTTACTTCCAGATTTTGGACCCAGTTTCAGGAATCCATGGGATCTCGATTGAGTTTCAGTACCGCCTATCATCCTCAGACAGATGGTCAGTCAGAGAGGACTATTCAGACCCTGGAGGATATGTTGAGGGCGTGTACGATGGATTTTAAGGGATCATGGGATGATCACCTGCCCCTAGCAGAGTTTGCGTACAATAACAGCTATCATGCGAGTATTGGAATGGCACCTTTTGAGGCTCTATATGGTAGGAGGTGTAGATCCCCTATAGCTTGGGAAGAAGTCGGTGACAGAAAGATAAATGCTCCCGAGCTTGTTGAGCAAGCTGTACAAAGTGTGAAACTCATATGTGAGAGGTTACGGGCTGCACAGAGTAGACAGAAAAGCTACGCAGATGTGCGTAGATGGCCACTTGAGTTTGATGTTGGTGATGCAGTATTTCTAAAAATATCACCGAGTAAGGGTATCATGCAATTTGAGAAGAAAGAAAAATTGAGTCCTCGATACATAGGACCATTCGACATTCTTGAGAGAGTGGGAGAGATAACTTACAGATTAGCATTACCCCCACTGATCTCCGGAATACACAATGTTTTTCATGTGTCTATGTTAAGGAAGTACCACCCGGACCCTTCTCATGTCATAGAGTATGACGAGATGGACATTCAAGAGGATATGAGCTATGCTGAGGAACCCGTCCGGATTCTCGATAGAAAGGAGAAGGTATTGAGAACTAAGAGTATCCCATTAGTGAAAGTTTTGTGGAAACATCACTCAATGGAAGAGGCAACGTGGGAACTAGAGAATCTTATGAAGGATAAATACCCCCATCTATTTGACTAGTTAAGTTGAATTTGGAGGACCAAATTCTTTTAAGGTGGGGAGGTGTGAGATCTGAGAATTTCAGACATATTTTAATTATGTAATATGAACTTGAAGTGTAATTTATTGAGCTAAGTGAATTGTGGAAATTATATTTGGAGATTTATATGTTAAGTGTTTAAAATAAGTGTGAAGCTATGAGGTCAGATCGATCTGGTGAGTTAAAAATGACAAGGAAGAAGGAATTTAAGGAGCAGATCGATCTCCAATGGTAGAGGATCGATCTCCTTATGATTCTGTTTGAGAGAAGATCGATCTCAGAGGAAGAGATCGATCTCCGAATGTTTCTGTTTGAGAGAATATCGATCTCCTCAAAGAGCAGATTGATCTCATAAAGCCATAAAGGGATCGATCTCACCCCTCGATAGATCGATCTCCTAGGCATAAAACTGCCCCAAATTCAAATGCAGATCGATCTCATCAAGAGCCTGATCGATCTCCTACCCTTAGTCTATATAAGGAACCGCTGCTTTCTCTTGCAATTTTATTTTCTCTCTCTTTCAAACCCTATTTTCACCGAGCCCTAGCTTTCTCACTCATCCAAAGCACCCATTTTCGTCCAAATCAGAGGTTGTGGCAAGAAGGAAAGTTGTTCCTCATCAAAGGGAGAACAACATACTTGGAAATCGTAAGACGGATTGAATCAAGGCAAGAGATAAGCTCTCCACAAGTTTTGGGTAATTTCTAAACCTCGATCTTGATATTTGAGATGATTTTGGTAATGATAGTTGTGGGCATTGTGTTGAAGTAGTTGAAAAATGATTAGGGATTGATGAAATTACAATGTAGTTGAAGTGGTGTTGATATTTAGCAATTTTGGTAATTTTGGGAATTTTGAGCTATAAATGGAAATTTAGACAATATGGTGAATTAGCATAGATAATTTGGAATGAAAATGTAGGACGTTGAGATGTGGTGAATGATATTGTAGTTTGGGGTAGAGTTACGAGAATCAAGAGATTTGAGGTGTTATGAGCAATTATGCTCGATTTTGAGAATTGAGGTACTGTGATGATGACTATTGATGTTTTAACATCGTTTGGATAGCTCGAGAGTTCCAGAGTGTAATGCGAGACTAGTCCGTGACAAGGGGGAAACAATTGCACTATACGAGGTGCAAAGAGGTAAGGGAAACTAAACCAATTGTGTATGTGATTTTGAACTATATAGCATGATTTGTGATTTATAATACAAACATTTTTGATGTATTGTGTTTTGATGAGAATGCACACGATTTTTATAGCCGGTTGGAGCCCAATGTTTTTATGAGTTTATAATTGGGCACTACGTTAAGGTAATATCGAGATCTGAGAAATGTGTGCGTGCTTTGCTAGTTGGAACTCGGTTTTAATATGTTTTGTGTTGAGTACAAAACGGTTTTCAAATGAGTTTTATGAGAGAAAAAAAAACCACTATGAGTTCTACGTGAAGGCAAACCAGTCTTATGTGATAAGACTTAGGTGTGTAATTTTGAGTACACACCGAGCATTGCTTTAGTAGCATGTAAGCCCGATTCTTCTCCGTTCTGGTAACGTGAGATTCCCCATTCTGTGGCTATGCCACGTATATTTGGTGGCCGTTGCCACGTGAGAACCCTATTTGATGGCCGTTACCACGTGAGAACCCTATTTGGTGGTCGTTGCCACGTGAGAACCCTATTTGGTGGCCGTTGCCATGTGAGATTCCCCATTCTGTGGCTATGCCATGTATATTTGGTGGCCGTTGCCACGTGAGAACCCTATTTGGTGGCCGTTGCCACGTGAGAACCCTATTTTGTGGCCATTGCCACGTGAGAACCCTATTTGGTGGCCGTTGCCACGTGAAACCCTATCCTGTGGTTGTGCCACGTGTGAATTTAAATCAGTGGCTATGCCACGTGTGTTTAGTGGCTGTGCCACCTGTGAATTTAAATCAGTGGCTATGCCACATGTGTTTAGTGGCTGCGCCACGTGCATTATTATTACAGTGATTTTATCACGTTTATTGAGAAAGCGATTATCGCATTATTTTCACATGCTTTGTTATTGCTCTAGACTGAGCCTTTTTACTTCATGTTTTCACATGATTTGAGATATGAGAATGTCGTTTTGAGTACTTTTATGCTATGGTTTTCAAATGAGTATAACGAGTTTCACATACAAATAAATATTTTGTGATGTGCATTTTGGTTTATGAAATGAGTCCCTTACCCCCTTTACTGAGCGATTTAGAAGCTCACCCTGTTTTCTTTCCCCCCAGATTTCTTTAAGTGAAAAAGGGTTTCCCTGCGACATACGGAGTAGTGGCTAGTGGAGGATTTGAGCTCCAAGCCATATATTGTGCTTTGAGGTATCGTTTATCTTTTTATGTACCTAGACAATTATTCTAATTGCAGACACTTGATGTATAACATTGTATGGGATGTATTAGGATAAATTAACTTAATATTGAGTAATGTATATGATACGATACATGTTATCTAGTGATGAGATCCTGAGGTATGATAAATATGATAATGCATGACACCGCACAGGAATGCACCCTTAATTGTGAATCAATAAGTAAAAAGTTTTAAGTTTGCCCTATTTTTCGCGGTTCCGGGGCGTGACAAAAGCTCACCCCTCTATCTCTCAAAATTTTGCAGTGAATTACAGCTAATAAATGCTGCATAGACGACGTAGGCTGGCGGATATGAGCTTCCCCAAACTACCTTTTGTATATGCGTGAGGTATACATTCTTATTTCTTTACCAGACTATTTGTATGCACAGACATCTATTGAAAATAATGTGTCGGGATGAAATCTGTATAAGGATAAATTAAATGAAATATTTTTAAGGATTGACACTGAATAGGAATACAGCCTAAGTGAATAAGGGAATAAGTGGGTAAATTAAATTAAAAAAAATCCCCCAATTTTTCATGGGTCAATGGTCGTTACATTTAGTGGTATCAGAGTAAAAGGTGTCTAGTACTGTCAGTGTCAATAATAAGAATAAGATTACATCCCAAATGTCCATGCTTGTCTGGTTGTAGACTAAGTATACCCAATGAAGTTAAGACTTTATGTTAGGTTTACGTAAAGAATTGGATCACGAGCTAGAGGCTGCATAGATAGGCCTGAGAATCATGCAGAGTCATCATATGAGACTCATAAATGATACCGAGATTGAAACTGATGTTGAGCGTGCTCCATCAGGTCCTGTGGAAAGGACAGATGGTATTGAGATACACTTTGTTAAGATTGAGCGGAGTATTAAACAAACTATAGGAAAATTGGGATACAGGTTATGTTAGGTGATGGGGTAGACGAAAGAATTGACAGACAGACTACTCCCGATACGGCCGCACATCCTGTAGAGATGTTTCTAAACTACAAATATGCCTGCTTCTGTAACTCCACAGCAGAATGATGATGACTGAGTTAGGAGTAGGAGCTACACTAGATGAGACAGTTTAAGAACTGCAGACTGCCATTGTTAAATGGGATAAAGGATCCAGTAGTTATAGAGAGCTGAATGAGTGAGATTAAGGAAACTACGAATGAAATTTATGGGTCTAGCACAAGGAAATTGATTTATCTATGAGTATGAATTATGAATTATATCCCTGAAAATGTATGACCCAATGTTATGGGCATTGAAGTCAAGGAATGTCTGTAAGTTCACTAATGGATAAAGACTGAGCTGATTTCGGAGGATAGTATGCTATTACATACTGAAATAAAAAAATCTAATTGTAATGGAAAACTGGAAAATTAAATTGCAAAACTTGCGTGGATTCTTAGAGTACGACTGTGAGCTTAATAGACTGGGGGTAGTTTCAAGAGTTTAAGCCTTCATTTTTTCAACAAGGTTAAGAATCCAGTGATTCAGAGTGTTGGATGAATGAGATAGAAAAGCTTGATGATTTTAGAAGTAACTCTACCAAGAAAGTTGCTTTTGTAATTTTTGCGTTAAAGAATTGGAGAAGCTATATGGATTTTCAGAGTGTGCTACTATAAATAAAGTAGCCTTTGTAGCACTAGTATCGAAATGGGAAGTCGAACTCGGAGGGAAGTTTCCCGATTTAATCCGAGAGCCGACATCAAAAAAATTTCATAGGATATATTCTGAAGGCTCTTAGACGACACCACATTCCAAATGAAATTAAGTAGCATTATGGAAGAAATGATTGCAATTGAACATAAAGTAACAAGTCTGTGGATGAATATGAAATTAAATTTATAGCTTTGGAAAAAGAATGATCTGGATAAGTAGAGATGTGAAACGGAGAAAATCCAAGAAACTCATAGGAGGTACTGAGATCCTCAATCGAGCTAAGTTAGCTTAAGTTGATGTTATTTTGAGAGAGTGGTGCGTAAGGCGCAACTATGAGAATATGATATATATACTTTCGAGGCTATTAAGGACATGAAAAGGTAAAGAGAGTGACAAAAAGTGATGTACTAAGGAAGCAGTGAGAGTGATAGAGTAAAATCATCGTAATTGAAAGGATGAATTACAAGAATTAAAGGTATAAGTGAAGGTCACACTGCCTATGGGATTGATAAAGTTAGGACGTGTACGGATTAAAAAGACACCCCAGTAGACAGAGGGGTTTTTGAAACGTATTCGGATGATCTATAAGAGTTGCCACTAAATTGAAAGGTGAAGTTCTGAAATTGATTTAGCACCTAGCATCGAATTAATTATTCAGACCACTGTACTCAGTGGCTTTGATTGAATTAGAAATGTTGAAGAAACAATTATAAGGATTACATGAAAAGGAGATTATAGGACCAGGTGATCCACTTTGGAGTGCACAAGCATCAATTGATAAGGAGATCCGGAGTCTTCTAGGCCACGATATGTCAAGAACGACAGTTAGTTGGATTTTCCTAAAACAGAAATTATAGATCAGGGGGAAAGACCCAAAACTCTTAAAGATGATTCAGAGTTTTAGACATATGGAGACTTTGGACTATGAATTACGTATCGAGTATAAAGATTGTGAATGGCTCATGCTTATGTTTCGAATGCGAGACTTAATTGGAATAAGGAAAGAGTTCTGATATAATTGATGCACGAAATAAGGCAAGTTTGAAATGTGATAGATTCTGAATACAGGTGATACTATGGACAAGAGATGTATACAATGTATGAATACTTCTGGTAAATTTAATTATTCAGATCAAATGATATGAACAGAGAAAGAGTGTGACTAAAGGATAAATTGAAATTGACAGTCGAAATATTTGTGTTTGAAGTCAGGATACCATTACTTGTACTGTGAAGAATTATGAAATTCTACTGATCATGAAGGTTAAGTATTAAATTTTACAAAAGCTGTTAAATACAAAAAAAAATGATGAATGACTTGAGTTAGTGCTTTGAGCAGAAGTGATTACGGGACGACGTTACGTATATTGGTCAAGGATATGAGTTACTGAAATATTTAGTGAACCTCAACTGGATGTAGTTCCCTTTTGACATTGACATTTATTTCGTGGTAGTGATTCTGAGAGTTGAGAACTGGAATTGATTGATCGAATCGAGCAAGCTCAGCATATTAATAAGTACCGTATTGATGTAGCTAATCAAATCCAGATAGGTGCATAGGTTAGCGTTACCGTCGGAATTAATGAGTATTCAGAACGTCTTCCATGTTTCGATGCTTCGTAAGCATCATCTAGATCTAACTCCTATAATAAAGTATGAACCATTAGAGTGGAAAGAGGGTATGACGTACATGGAGAAATCGATTCGGACCCTGGACAGGAAGGGAAAGGCATTACAGCCTAAGAAGATTTCTTTAGTCAAAGTTTTATGGTAGTATCACACTTCGGAAGAGGCCATGTGGGAACTAAGAAAGCTTAATGCGAGAGAAGTACCCGCATCTGTTTAAGGATTAAGATACTCCTAAATTTGGAGACCAAATTTCTCAAGGTGGGGAGAATGTAAACACTGCGAATTTTTCAAGTATTGGATTATTTTAATAAATAATAATTTAAACAATTAAGATTAAATATGAGACTATGAGTGAATTTATACTAACCTTATTTTTATAACATAGGAAAAATTTAATACATAGACTTACATGTATATATATATATATATATATATATATATATATAAATGTATGCAATACTTCAATTATTCCTCAAGATTAAGGTATAAATATATGTGCACAAAGGAATACAAACGTACAATATATACACATATATATATATAGGAGCATGGCCGAGAGTCTCATTAGATGTGTATACACGCTATAGTTAGCAGCAGCAATGGAGCAATAGAACAATAGAACAAGGAAAAGGCCGAATGTTGAGGGTGTTATCTCAGTGGAAAAGCTGGAAGAAGCCATTCGGTGAGGAAAATGAAATAAAATAATAGTAGAAACAAATGAAGGATGATGATGAGGTTCTGATCAACAAGGAAACGTGAAAAAAAAAAAAAAAGAGGAAAAGAAATAAAGACAATTAGGTAGCTGTATAGTAGCCCACCCGAACAGCTAATCTATAATTTGCCAGTGTAAGAAGAAAAAAAATACACATATATATATATATATATATATATATATATATATACCAGATACGCCCGAGGAACGAAGAGGAGGTTAGTGAAATAATAATTAATAAAGAAAACAAATAACAAACAATTAAAAGAAAACTTCAAACAAGAAGAAATAGACAATAAATAATATGCAGAAAGTAAAATAGCAAAATAAATTAGGCGGCAAAGCCAGCCATTAAGCAAAGAAAATAATGCAGTAAGTAAAGAAAATAATGCAGTAGGCGGCAAAGCCAGCCATAGAAAGAAAAGAAATGATAAAAGAAAAATTCATTTATCAAAACAGTACTTACATAGTTTTGAATAAGAATCCAGAAAAGTAAAAGGAAGAATGGGAATGGAAGAGGAAGAGATGTAAAGAGAGAAAGAGGGAGAGAGTATTTCCTAAGAGAAAATTTCTTAAAGGAAAAAACTTGTCTTCTCTCTTGGAAGAGGGTTACATTTATAGAGAAATTTTTGACACTTTACACTGTTTGATGAATAGTGTCTTGTCGTTTTTGTCACGCGGACACTGTAGATAAATAGGAGACTGTCGGTAGGCGGGTACTATTACTGAATAGTATTCTGTCGACAGTTTAACTATTTCTTCTTTGTCATTTTGCTGGAGGCCTGTTTTGCTGGAGGAATTCCAGGAATTCCATAGCAGTCGTCTTCATTATCATCTGCCAGGTTGATAGAGCCCATGGAAGATGCTTCTGAAGCAATGGAGTCAGCTGAAGATTCTGATCCGTCAGTAGAGAGGAGGTCCTTCATTATAGCAAAGTATTCCTCTTTTGTTTTGGCCGCTGCTAGGAGGGCACTGGTCTGAGTTTTTTGGGCCAGAAATTGGTTGTGTTCTGGTCCTGGATGGAGCAACCCCTGGGTTCTGAGCCACTTCTGTACTCCGGGAAGTGATAGGGAATCAGGAATCTTGAAGGAGTTCCACCATTTTGTTTTGAACCTTCTTTGGATTACTGTAATATTATTTTCAATTTTGTATTCTAAGCTCCAGGCCGATACCCATGGAACAAAGAATTTTGCTGATAGATGGCAGATTGGTGGAAATCTTCTTTCTGCCTCAGTTGGCTTAAAGTGAGTTTTGAACAAGTTGAAGCTGTCCTGTAATTCTGGTGGCAGGATGTCTTGGATGGCGCCGTAAAGGTTCCACCAATGGATGAACCAGGAAGGTAGGATGGAAATGTTGATTTTGTTGTTTAAGTAAAACAACCAGGTGTGGGTAAATTTTGGGTTCTGGAGGAGAGGCATGTTATACCAGGCCTGTTCATAGTCCCAATAATTGAAGGTTTTGCAGAATTGCTGTGAAGGGTTTGTTGGAAGGGTTTTTGGTTTGGCCAAATCTTGACCCCACTCTGAAGGAGTGATGACCTTAAGGATTTTGCAGGTTGAATAGGAGGGAGAATTTGAACCAGGATAAGCAAAGTGTTTAAACGAGGCTGATCCGGTTACTTCTAGTATGAACTGGTAGTAATCATTAGTCTTTTGGAGGTCCCATGTTTTAAAGAACCAATTTTTTCCAAATATATTTTGAATGGAAATAATTGGGTTAGGGTCAAAAAATTCTTTTTCGACCGAGATAATATTTTGAAAAACTGGTTTTATGATAAAAGCAGATTTTCTCGGAAGTTTTTGTTGGGAAACAATAATTTGTGAGGAGCTTGTGGATTGCTCCAAAGGATTTTGTAATAAAATTGTTTTGGAAAGGGTTTGAGAAGAGGAAGATTCTCCTTTCCTAGTTTCTGAAATAAGTTTTGGATTTTTACCTGCTTGGACGATTGTGAGAGTTTCCGCCTTGTCCTTGGCCATTTTTTGGATTGCCTTTCTGATTCGAGGGGCTTCCTTGTCTTGGGAAATCTC
Source organism: Firmiana major (assembly GCA_033439115.1). Classification (NCBI taxonomy): domain Eukaryota; kingdom Viridiplantae; phylum Streptophyta; class Magnoliopsida; order Malvales; family Malvaceae; genus Firmiana; species Firmiana major. The sequence goes on along the minus strand of CM065908.1, from coordinate 6,354,040 downwards.
AGAACTCGGGATTTCCAAAGAGCTTTTGATGGCGAGAACCAACTCAGGGTGTTTGGCTATTGATTGTAGCCATTCATTGATTTGATCTGTTTTGTCTTCTGGAGACGGGGGTTTTTGTGAAGCTGTTATTGCTTCTTCATCGTCCACGATCTGAGACCATGGAATCATGGTTTTGCTTTGGGAAGCTTTTTCTTTTCCTTTGCTTTTTCTGGGAGGCATTTTGATGGTCTGTTTTGGAGAAACTCTCTGGTTAGAAAATCTGGTAGGGAATTGGATTCTCCAGAAATATAATTAATATCAAAATCAAATATACTAAGTAAAGCTTGCCATCTGGCAAAAATCTGTTTTGATGCAATATTTTGAACATCTTTTTGCAAAATTTCTTTTGCTGATTTGCAATCAATTCTTAATAAAAATTTTTGATTTAATAAATCACTTTGAAATTTTGTAATGCATAAAACAATAGACAAAATTTCTTTTTTAATAGTAGAATAAGATTTTTGGCAATCATTCCAATGCCCTGAAGTGAATTGGACTAAAACTTCTCTTTGGTCTTGGACCTGTTTTAGAATGCCTCCATAGCCTATATCACTAGCATCGGTTTCCACAATTTTGGGAAGATTGGGGTTTGCTAGATGAAGACAAGGTAAGTTAGCAATTTGGGTTTTGATTTGTTGAACGAGAATGGTGTGGTTATTTGTCCAAGGTGAAGGATTTTTCTTCAATCTGCTGTGAAGAGGTTTTGCCATTCTATTGATATTTGGGCAGTAATCTAGGATGTAGTTGAGACTTCCTAGAAATCTTTGCAGCTGGGTTTTATCTAAGATTTTGTCTGGAAATTTTGAAGCAAATTCTAGACTTCTTTCAATGGGAGTGATGGTTCCTTGATGAATGTAATGTCCAAGAAACCTAATTTTTGTTTGAAATAAAGAAATCTTTTTGGCTGAGACTACTAAGCCGTTTTGCCTGATGACATAAAAGAAGGTTTTTAGGTGTTTTAGATGCTGTTCGATAGAATTAGAAAAGACTAGAACATCATCAATATAAACAATACAAAATTCAGAATAAGGATTGAAGATATCGTTCATTATTCTTTGAAATTCTGAAGGAGCATTTTTTAAGCCAAATGGCATGACATTCCATTCGAATTGTCCAAATGGGACAGTGAAGGCTGTTTTATACCTATGGTTTTGATCGATTTGGATTTGCCAGAATCCTGACTTCATATCAAATTTTAAAAATACAAAAGAGGAGTGGAGTTTTTGGAGTAAATCTTTTTTGTTTGGAATAGGATATCTAATCCATTTTAACGCTTGGTTGAGGGGTTTGTAATTAATAACTAACCTAGGAGTACCACGTTCTATCTCAGCAGGTTTGTTGACATAGAAGGCTGCACAGCTCCAAGGGGATCGAGATTTGGAAATTAATCCTTTGGAAAGAAGATCCTGAATTTCTAATCTGCAAAATTGTTCTAATTCTGCATTCATTTGGATTGGCCTAGCCTTTGTAGGAATATCCTTTTCATTAAAATTTGACTCATAAGGAAGGTCAACGGCATGTTGTTTCCTATTCCAAAAGGCATTTGGTAAGTCAGAGCAAATTTCTTTTTCAAATTGAGTCTTGATTCTTAAAATTTGTTTTTGAAAAGATTCTGTTTTTAGTTGGGTATCAATTTTTTGTAAATGAAGATTTTGTTTTAAAAACAAAATATCATTCTGTTTTCCTTTAATTAATAAAGCTATTTCGTTATTGTAAATAGAATTAGCTTTAATTATATTAAGATTCCTGGTTTTGGGTTTTTCGATAAAATCAAAGTTTATTTTGACATTTTTTGTTTTGAAAGATATTCCATCATAAGAAACTTTATAGGGAGTGATTAAATTGATGAAAGGTGTCCCTAATATAAGAAAATGATGAATATCATTGACTAAAACAAAAGAAGTTTTGATATAAAATCCTTTATTAAAAATGCTTGCTTCTGTTTTTCCCTTAATATCCATTTTGGAATTGTTAGCAGAAGTAAGTTTCTCAGAAGTTTCTTGGTGAAAACGTTTTGGTATTAAACCAGTTTTGATACAGTTTAAATCTGCCCCTGTGTCAAATAAGGCAACAGTATCAATTTGAAAATCATTTGAAAAGATTAATGAGATTTTAATAAAATATTTCCTAGAAGTAATTTCTTTTAAAACAAAGAGAAAATCTTCTGGAACAGTTTCAATATTTTCAATTTTATCGGTTTTAGAATCCTGGTCACTATGATCACTATCACTGGATTCTAAGGTAGTTTTGGCAAGAAGAGATTGGATGATCTCAGAATCATGCTGTTGTTTTTCTTTAAGTCTTTTGACTTCAGTTTTGAGGATTTTGATATCTTTGTAGATATCGTTAATGGACGGAGAAGATGATTTTGAAGATTTTTTGGATTCTATAATTGTTTTGAGATCATAGAAGTTTGTCGAAGGACCTGGACGGGTGGTTTTGTTTTCTGGAATGGTTTCAAGAGATTTTTTGAGCTGTTCAAGAAAATTCTTCTGGATTTCTGGGTCTTTAACATGCTGGACCATATCAAGAAGAAGACTTTGATCTTTTGAAAGCATATTGAGGGTTTTTGATTCGATGGAAGAATCAGTTTGGGAGGCTATTTCATCTAGATATGGATCAGAAGTTTCGTCTGAGCTGGTTTCTGATTCAGAGGATTCTTGGATGAAGAGGGCCTGAATTTTTTCAAGAGTATCTTGATTTAATTGGAGTTGTTGGACTTTTTTGGATACACGACAATACCTAGAAATGTGGCCCATTTTGCCACACTTAAAACATTTGATATCCCGATTTTTAGAATTGGGCCAAGAGGGTTTTGGGCTTTTTCTAGGTTTATGGACAGATTTTTCTTCATGGGCTTGATTCCAAAAAGGTTTTTTGTAATTATATCTAAAAGAGTTTTTGGGCCTTGTGAATTTGGGTTTTTCTGGTTTTTTGCTACATTGGCCGTGACATGGTTTTTCGTGGTCAAAGTAATCAAATTGTTTACAGAAAGAACCTAACTCTTTTTTGGACTGCCTGAGTTCCTTTTTCAGGCGTTTTCTGAGCTTGAGGTCTTGGCAAATTAGTTGGCCTTGGTTTTGGGTAAAACTGATGAGTTCTCCATAGGTAAGCTGGTCGTATGGGATTGTATGGGTGCCCATAGTTTCTCGGATTTTGGTTCTGACCTTTTCTCCTAAGAGAGTTGGAAGACCGGCAAGGAATTTTTCTTTCCAGAAGGGTTGGTTTGAATCATCTCTAAGCATGACCCTAGTGAGGAAAGTGGATTTGTACCATTGGAATTCGCTAAGATTCCTGCATTTAAGATTTGATAATAAATCTGCATTTTTATCTTTAAGATGGGATGGATCTCCTATAAAGTGTTTAATAATAGAGAATATAAGAGTTGATACCGCATCTTGGATAGGGTTTCCTAAGTGATCTAAGATTGGTTCATCCTCATCACCGGTTTGAATTGCATTCAAGATTTCAAATTGATCTGAGGGTTTTAGATGGTAGTCCCACCATCCTTTGAGTTGTCCTGAAAATCCTGCTATAAGAAGTTCAGCAACAGTTTTATCCGTGGTATTTTGCTGGGTTTTATACGCATTTGACGCCATCGTCATTTGCTGTGCGAGATTAAGGATTTGGTATTCTGACATTCCATCTATATTCCATTCATAGATAGAAGACGCATTATACCTAGGTTGGACTATCGTACTTGGTTGATTTCCTAGTTCGATTTCCGGGTATCTGGGCTGAATGGCAAGTGGTTTTGGATTGTACCAATTGACTTTGTTGATTTTTGGAGATGTAGATGGTTCATCTTCAGAAGAGCTTTGGCCAGATGATTGGCTGGATTTTTGTAAGACTGAGACACTTTGTTGAGTTTCTTCAGCTAGTTTTGATGTTTGGCTAGAGGAAGGGATAACTAAAGAGTCTAGTTTTTGCTGGATAGCTTGAAGGAACTCAAGTTTATTTGAGGAAACTTCAGTTTTTGCCGAGTTTGAGACCTGGAATGGTTTGAACACTGGGTTAACCTTTTGGTGTTCTATAAGTGGTTTTGAGGTTGTGGGCTTGTCGACTGTTGTGACTGGAGCTTTTGCTTGGTCAAGACGAGAAAGCTGTTTACTAATGGTTTTAAGAGAAACATTAGTAAAATTATTTTGTAAAACAATATTTTTAATATTAATGGAATCGGAATCCTGTGGTGTTTTGACTGGACAGGCGTCTACCTTTTGATCTGCATGAGAGAAAGAGATATTCCTAAACGGAGGATGTTCTGATTCTATGGATCCAGAGGCAGTTTCCCATATAGAAGTTTGTTTTTTCCTAAGGGTAACAGGATTGAGAGTTTTGAAAGGATAAGAAATATTATGTTTTTGAGCATATATTTCAAACCAATCGAAGAATAAAATGTGAATTTTATTTTGTAAAACAAAATTATAATAATCATTTTGAATTTCTTTTCTTGAAGAAAGGAAGTTCTGAAAAAACCATATTCTTTTATCAGTGTTTTTAATAGAATAGAAATCATTGTGCAAGTGGGTTTTGTCAAGGACAAATTCTTTTTCAAGAACATTTAGCTCGTTTGCCATATTTTCCGTTATGACTGAAGCTGGAGGAGACTCTGGAGGAGACTGGTTTTGTGTCTGTTGATACATAGGTTGGGGAATAGTTTTTGAAAAATCAATGTTTTGTAGAGTAGTGGATGGTAAATCTGAAGTAGAATACCTGGGTTTAAAAGGAAGATTAATCACTGGAGGAAGATTTGGATGAAAATCCGGAATCTGTTCAGTAAATGGGAGATTTATGACAGATGGGAGCTTTTGGCTTCTTGCTAGATCTACTGATTCTGAGGAAGAAACGTCAGAAAACCTAGAACTTGAAGCTCTATTGAAACTAATTTTTACCTTACCGTCACGGAATTGGGTAATGTTTTTGATAGCAATGTTTGGTTCTGGAGAAGGAATGGGATCTTCTTCTGGCTGAACCGCTCCATCAAGGATCCAATCATCAGGGAGTTGGATGTCTTTCCATTGAATGGGTTTTGGAATAACAACATGAGATTTGGAAAGATCTGTTTGTAAAAGGAGTGTTTGACCCTTTTCACTTTGAAATTTATGTTTTGTATTGAAGGCAGTCATCATAGCTTTGTAATGAACCCTAAAGATTAAAGCTACTGGAATTGATCCTTCTAACATGTGATAATTATGGGTTTTAATCTGGAGAATTAAAGATTTTAAAATGTTTTTGTCTTTTAAAGAGACAGTGAAATTTGGATAACAATCGAAAGAGACTGGTCCTTTACAAAGACTTGACTCGACTGTTCCGAGAAGAGAGTCATGAAAATTTTTGAATCTGGCATCCCTAAGGGCTGCTAAGATTGAAGTGTTTAGTCCTTCCTTGGTTAAAGGTTTAAGACCGATTTGGACAAGTCCTATATGGATATATCTATACCCCTTTTTTGCATGTTTTTCTAAAGATTCCTGGGAAAGTAAAGGGATGGTTTCAAAAGGTTTTGAGAGTTGGATATCTCTATCATGGGTTCTAATGGCATAATCAGAAAAAAGATTTAGCCTATTGGTTTTATAGATTTGGTCTCTATGGACTTTTGGAATTTCCCAATCATCGATTTTTGAAGATATGTTTTCAAAATTAATTGTTTCATCACTATTTACCAGATCGGACTGGGTTTTGCTAGTAGCAGATGAAGATGAAGAAGTATTTCTTCTGAGTAAAGACTCCATTTTAAAAAAAAATAAATTTGGTCTTCCCGTTGATATCGAACAAACAACACCAGCTAAACCAACGGCCTCACTGCCTCTCCGGGGCTTACTGCCGGGACCACTGATGGAACAACCGAACGATACCAAAAGAAATTGAAATTTAAAGTTTAAAACGGTTCCTAAAATCAGAAAATATACTACCCCCTTGGCTCTGATACCAGATACAACCGAACGATACCAGTCACAACAGTCGACAAGCCCACAACCTCAAAACCACTTATAGAACACCAAAAGGTTAACCCAGTGTTCAAACCATTCCAGGTCTCAAACTCGGCAAAAACTGAAGTTTCCTCAAATAAACTTGAGTTCCTTCAAGCTATCCAGCAAAAACTAGACTCTTTAGTTATCCCTTCCTCTAGCCAAACATCAAAACTAGCTGAAGAAACTCAACAAAGTGTCTCAGTCTTACAAAAATCCAGCCAATCATCTGGCCAAAGCTCTTCTGAAGATGAACCATCTACATCTCAAAAAATCAACAAAGTCAATTGGTACAATCCAAAACCACTTGCCATTCAGCCCAGATACCCGGAAATCGAACTAGGAAATCAACCAAGTACGATAGTCCAACCTAGGTATAATGCGTCTTCTATCTATGAATGGAATATAGATGGAATGTCAGAATACCAAATCCTTAATCTCGCACAGCAAATGACGATGGCGTCAAATGCGTATAAAACCCAGCAAAATACCACGGATAAAACTGTTGCTGAACTTCTTATAGCAGGATTTTCAGGACAACTCAAAGGATGGTGGGACTACCATCTAAAACCCTCAGATCAATTTGAAATCTTGAATGCAATTCAAACCGGTGATGAGGATGAACCAATCTTAGATCACTTAGGAAACCCTATCCAAGATGCGGTATCAACTCTTATATTCTCTATTATTAAACACTTTATAGGAGATCCATCCCATCTTAAAGATAAAAATGCAGATTTATTATCAAATCTTAAATGCAGGAATCTTAGCGAATTCCAATGGTACAAATCCACTTTCCTCACTAGGGTCATGCTTAGAGATGATTCAAACCAACCCTTCTGGAAAGAAAAATTCCTTGCCGGTCTTCCAACTCTCTTAGGAGAAAAGGTCAGAACCAAAATCCGAGAAACTATGGGCACCCATACAATCCCATACGACCAACTTACCTATGGAGAACTCATCAGTTTTACCCAAAACCAAGGCCAACTAATTTGCCAAGACCTCAAGCTCAGAAAACGCCTGAAAAAGGAACTCAGGCAGTCCAAAAAAGAGTTAGGTTCTTTCTGTAAACAATTTGATTACTTTGACCACGAAAAACCATGTCACGGCCAATGTAGCAAAAAACCAGAAAAACCCAAATTCACAAGGCCCAAAAACTCTTTTAGATATAATTACAAAAAACCTTTTTGGAATCAAGCCCATGAAGAAAAATCTGTCCATAAACCTAGAAAAAGCCCAAAACCCTCTTGGCCCAATTCTAAAAATCGGGATATCAAATGTTTTAAGTGTGGCAAAATGGGCCACATTTCTAGGTATTGTCGTGTATCCAAAAAAGTCCAACAACTCCAATTAAATCAAGATACTCTTGAAAAAATTCAGGCCCTCTTCATCCAAGAATCCTCTGAATCAGAAACCAGCTCAGACGAAACTTCTGATCCATATCTAGATGAAATAGCCTCCCAAACTGATTCTTCCATCGAATCAAAAACCCTCAATATGCTTTCAAAAGATCAAAGTCTTCTTCTTGATATGGTCCAGCATGTTAAAGACCCAGAAATCCAGAAGAATTTTCTTGAACAGCTCAAAAAATCTCTTGAAACCATTCCAGAAAACAAAACCACCCGTCCAGGTCCTTCGACAAACTTCTATGATCTCAAAACAATTATAGAATCCAAAAAATCTTCAAAATCATCTTCTCCGTCCATTAACGATATCTACAAAGATATCAAAATCCTCAAAACTGAAGTCAAAAGACTTAAAGAAAAACAACAGCATGATTCTGAGATCATCCAATCTCTTCTTGCCAAAACTACCTTAGAATCCAGTGATAGTGATCATAGTGACCAGGATTCTAAAACCGATAAAATTGAAAATATTGAAACTGTTCCAGAAGATTTTCTCTTTGTTTTAAAAGAAATTACTTCTAGGAAATATTTTATTAAAATCTCATTAATCTTTTCAAATGATTTTCAAATTGATACTGTTGCCTTATTTGACACAGGGGCAGATTTAAACTGTATCAAAACTGGTTTAATACCAAAACGTTTTCACCAAGAAACTTCTGAGAAACTTACTTCTGCTAACAATTCCAAAATGGATATTAAGGGAAAAACAGAAGCAAGCATTTTTAATAAAGGATTTTATATCAAAACTTCTTTTGTTTTAGTCAATGATATTCATCATTTTCTTATATTAGGGACACCTTTCATCAATTTAATCACTCCCTATAAAGTTTCTTATGATGGAATATCTTTCAAAACAAAAAATGTCAAAATAAACTTTGATTTTATCGAAAAACCCAAAACCAGGAATCTTAATATAATTAAAGCTAATTCTATTTACAATAACGAAATAGCTTTATTAATTAAAGGAAAACAGAATGATATTTTGTTTTTAAAACAAAATCTTCATTTACAAAAAATTGATACCCAACTAAAAACAGAATCTTTTCAAAAACAAATTTTAAGAATCAAGACTCAATTTGAAAAAGAAATTTGCTCTGACTTACCAAATGCCTTTTGGAATAGGAAACAACATGCCGTTGACCTTCCTTATGAGTCAAATTTTAATGAAAAGGATATTCCTACAAAGGCTAGGCCAATCCAAATGAATGCAGAATTAGAACAATTTTGCAGATTAGAAATTCAGGATCTTCTTTCCAAAGGATTAATTTCCAAATCTCGATCCCCTTGGAGCTGTGCAGCCTTCTATGTCAACAAACCTGCTGAGATAGAACGTGGTACTCCTAGGTTAGTTATTAATTACAAACCCCTCAACCAAGCGTTAAAATGGATTAGATATCCTATTCCAAACAAAAAAGATTTACTCCAAAAACTCCACTCCTCTTTTGTATTTTCAAAATTTGATATGAAGTCAGGATTCTGGCAAATCCAAATCGATCAAAACCATAGGTATAAAACAGCCTTCACTGTCCCATTTGGACAATTCGAATCGAATGTCATGCCATTTGGCTTAAAAAATGCTCCTTCAGAATTTCAAAGAATAATGAACGATATCTTCAATCCTTATTCTGAATTTTGTATTGTTTATATTGATGATGTTCTAGTCTTTTCTAATTCTATCGAACAGCATCTAAAACACCTAAAAACCTTCTTTTATGTCATCAGGCAAAACGGCTTAGTAGTATCAGCCAAAAAGATTTCTTTATTTCAAACAAAAATTAGGTTTCTTGGACATTACATTCATCAAGGAACCATCACTCCCATTGAAAGAAGTCTAGAATTTGCTTCAAAATTTCCAGACAAAATCTTAGATAAAACCCAGCTGCAAAGATTTCTAGGAAGTCTCAACTACATCCTAGATTACTGCCCAAATATCAATAGAATGGCAAAACCTCTTCACAGCAGATTGAAGAAAAATCCTTCACCTTGGACAAATAACCACACCATTCTCGTTCAACAAATCAAAACCCAAATTGCTAACTTACCTTGTCTTCATCTAGCAAACCCCAATCTTCCCAAAATTGTGGAAACCGATGCTAGTGATATAGGCTATGGAGGCATTCTAAAACAGGTCCAAGACCAAAGAGAAGTTTTAGTCCAATTCACTTCAGGGCATTGGAATGATTGCCAAAAATCTTATTCTACTATTAAAAAAGAAATTTTGTCTATTGTTTTATGCATTACAAAATTTCAAAGTGATTTATTAAATCAAAAATTTTTATTAAGAATTGATTGCAAATCAGCAAAAGAAATTTTGCAAAAAGATGTTCAAAATATTGCATCAAAACAGATTTTTGCCAGATGGCAAGCTTTACTTAGTATATTTGATTTTGATATTAATTATATTTCTGGAGAATCCAATTCCCTACCAGATTTTCTAACCAGAGAGTTTCTCCAAAACAGACCATCAAAATGCCTCCCAGAAAAAGCAAAGGAAAAGAAAAAGCTTCCCAAAGCAAAACCATGATTCCATGGTCTCAGATCGTGGACGATGAAGAAGCAATAACAGCTTCACAAAAACCCCCGTCTCCAGAAGACAAAACAGATCAAATCAATGAATGGCTACAATCAATAGCCAAACACCCTGAGTTGGTTCTCGCCATCAAAAGCTCTTTGGAAATCCCGAGTTCTGAGATTTCCCAAGACAAGGAAGCCCCTCGAATCAGAAAGGCAATCCAAAAAATGGCCAAGGACAAGGCGGAAACTCTCACAATCGTCCAAGCAGGTAAAAATCCAAAACTTATTTCAGAAACTAGGAAAGGAGAATCTTCCTCTTCTCAAACCCTTTCCAAAACAATTTTATTACAAAATCCTTTGGAGCAATCCACAAGCTCCTCACAAATTATTGTTTCCCAACAAAAACTTCCGAGAAAATCTGCTTTTATCATAAAACCAGTTTTTCAAAATATTATCTCGGTCGAAAAAGAATTTTTTGACCCTAACCCAATTATTTCCATTCAAAATATATTTGGAAAAAATTGGTTCTTTAAAACATGGGACCTCCAAAAGACTAATGATTACTACCAGTTCATACTAGAAGTAACCGGATCAGCCTCGTTTAAACACTTTGCTTATCCTGGTTCAAATTCTCCCTCCTATTCAACCTGCAAAATCCTTAAGGTCATCACTCCTTCAGAGTGGGGTCAAGATTTGGCCAAACCAAAAACCCTTCCAACAAACCCTTCACAGCAATTCTGCAAAACCTTCAATTATTGGGACTATGAACAGGCCTGGTATAACATGCCTCTCCTCCAGAACCCAAAATTTACCCACACCTGGTTGTTTTACTTAAACAACAAAATCAACATTTCCATCCTACCTTCCTGGTTCATCCATTGGTGGAACCTTTACGGCGCCATCCAAGACATCCTGCCACCAGAATTACAGGACAGCTTCAACTTGTTCAAAACTCACTTTAAGCCAACTGAGGCAGAAAGAAGATTTCCACCAATCTGCCATCTATCAGCAAAATTCTTTGTTCCATGGGTATCGGCCTGGAGCTTAGAATACAAAATTGAAAATAATATTACAGTAATCCAAAGAAGGTTCAAAACAAAATGGTGGAACTCCTTCAAGATTCCTGATTCCCTATCACTTCCCGGAGTACAGAAGTGGCTCAGAACCCAGGGGTTGCTCCATCCAGGACCAGAACACAACCAATTTCTGGCCCAAAAAACTCAGACCAGTGCCCTCCTAGCAGCGGCCAAAACAAAAGAGGAATACTTTGCTATAATGAAGGACCTCCTCTCTACTGACGGATCAGAATCTTCAGCTGACTCCATTGCTTCAGAAGCATCTTCCATGGGCTCTATCAACCTGGCAGATGATAATGAAGACGACTGCTATGGAATTCCTGGAATTCCTCCAGCAAAACAGGCCTCCAGCAAAATGACAAAGAAGAAATAGTTAAACTGTCGACAGAATACTATTCAGTAATAGTACCCGCCTACCGACAGTCTCCTATTTATCTACAGTGTCCGCGTGACAAAAACGACAAGACACTATTCATCAAACAGTGTAAAGTGTCAAAAATTTCTCTATAAATGTAACCCTCTTCCAAGAGAGAAGACAAGTTTTTTCCTTTAAGAAATTTTCTCTTAGGAAATACTCTCTCCCTCTTTCTCTCTTTACATCTCTTCCTCTTCCATTCCCATTCTTCCTTTTACTTTTCTGGATTCTTATTCAAAACTATGTAAGTACTGTTTTGATAAATGAATTTTTCTTTTATCATTTCTTTTCTTTCTATGGCTGGCTTTGCCGCCTACTGCATTATTTTCTTTACCTACTGCATTATTTTCTTTGCTTAATGGCTGGCTTTGCCGCCTAATTTATTTTGCTATTTTACTTTCTGCATATTATCTATTGTCTATTTCTTCTTGTTTTAAGTTTTCTTTTATTTTAATTGTTTGTTATTTGTTTTCTTTATTAATTATTATTTCACTAACCTCCTCTTCGTTCCTCGGGTGTATCTGGTATCAGAGCCAGATACCAGATATAGATATATATATATTATATATATATATATATTAGGCTAGATGTGTAAGTTGTAGCAGGGTGGTTAATATTGCAGGAAAAGAGACTTGAAAGAGCAAAAAAAAAAAAACGTGAAAGGCAATAGAGAGCAAGCTACTGTATAGTACTGGAGAACTAAGTAGCATAAATTGGCAGGAGATAGGAAAACCCAACTGAAGTGACTAAAGGGTTAGAAACAGAGGAGAGAAGGCGTGGGTGACTTTAAGCAAATAGGAAGGAACCGAGGGGGTAGGTGAGATGGAAGACCCGAGAAGCATTGTAGAAAACGTGAGGAAAGACCCGAGCAGGAAAATGATGATGAAAACACGATGGCCAGTTACTAGAGAGAATTGAAGACCAGGAGGTTAGAAATGACAGGGTAGGGTATAGACAGAAGCTACAGCGAAAAACGCAGGAAAGGAAATAGGAACTTGGGAACATGCAAAGGTAAGACGGCAGCAGGATAAAGGAAATGATAGTGATGTTTCACAAAAATAAACGCATATAGATATATAAACAATGTATATATATTTATATATATAAGAGTATGGGAATGATAAAAGAGGAAGGAATGGATCGCCTGTCCCAAATAAAACGTGACAAGAAGAAGAAGTCGAGAGGAGGGGTGGTGCGGTGATAGGAAGTTGAAGCAGGAGGCCGGGAAGGGGAGGTGTAACAGAGGAGTTTCACCTCTGAAAAAAAATGAAGACCAAGCTGGGAGGAGGAAACTGGAGGACAGTGAGCTAGTGAGCTGAAAAATATAGTGAAACAGAGGACGTTGGACACCGGAGCAAAGCTAAATGGGAGGTTGGAAACGAGACCGAGAGGAAGACTCGAAGGCCAAAACTGATGCTTAAGCAGAAAACGAAGACAGGAGACAGAGTGAATTGGAGAGAACCGAAACTGAAACTTGAAATAGAGGATGTTCTGCCCTCTGGAAATTGAAGCCGAAAACGGAGTTGAGGAAACGGGATTGGAGGCTAACGAAACACGAGCTGGAGGCCTTCTCCCGTGGGTAGAAGACTGGAAAGCCGAGGGAGGATGGGATGATGAGACCCCAGTCGAGAGGTAGGCTGGCAGCGCCGAGGAGGAGTGAAGACGATGAACAGAGGCTACGGGCAGGAAGGAATAGTAACGAAGAAGAAATAAGAAAAGAAATAAGAAGAAAGTGGCGGAAAAAAAATTCAAAGGAAAGAAAAAAAAAAGAGAAGAGGATGAATAGTAATCGAAAAAAAGGAGAGTAATATTTTATATTTATTTATACATATATATAATTATATATATGTGATATTTGGAGGATACAACGAAAACACCGAGAATTTGAGAAAACCCGAGGAAAAAATGGGCAATCGAAAATATTTATTTGAAATTTTTAGTGATATAAATCGGGAGGGTCGAGATCACTGACTTTTTAAGTCGAAGCAATCAAAGGTTACAGATAGACATTGAGGTAAGAAATTTATACAAGTTTTAGAGATAATTATACGTATTTTATAATCTCGAGTGTATTTTCCCTAGGTAAGCAAGGTTACGATTTTGACGCATCGTAGTTAATTCGATAAATAGGATACTAAGAAATATAGTTTTCGGTGTAGGAGAATCGTAAAAGGATTTAAGGGAGATACTAGGAGGCGTCACTACTCGAACTCGAAATTTTCGTTAAATCGAGGTAAGGGGTACTATTTGACTTAGTTCTGATAATGTATTCTTGTTTCACCGATAAATAATTTTATGAAAGAGCATATCATTCGAGGTTATTTATCAATGCTTTCATACTTGTGAAACTGTTTACGATGCATGTTTTAAATTATCGAAATATTCCTCAAGTACTTTCCATGATACGAAATAAATTTTTCATACAGTGTGAAGTGTATGGATGTTTTACATTTATTTATGTTTTTATATCCATATTGTTAAAGAAACTTTTGACAATTTCAAAAGTATTTAAGAAAAGGAATTTGTTTTCGAAAGGGGATTGTGGGGGCCACCTCTTAAGTCCTACAGGAACAAAATGCCACACAGTCTTTCTGTTTTATGAAAGAGTTTCAGATTTCAAGGAATTCGATTTTATTACTCGATATGAGTTTATGGGTTATAAAACCCAAGAAAGAATTTGAAACTCTATTTTGAGACTATAGGCTTCATGCATGGTTACTTCTTGTGGTGTTCCGACTGCACCACTTGAGGTGCCGGTACGTTCGCCCCTTTAGCACTTGACTCAACCTGTGTGGAAGATGTCGTGCTACTAGTGGTTTACGATGATGTTTTGGTAGTATCTCATGCCCGCGCAGCACGCATGAATGTTCCCCGCACGGTGAGTGCCACAGGTGCCCGTGCCCTAGCTATGTGCTAGTATATGATAAGAAATAAGAAGATACTACCCATGTTTATAATTATTATTGTTGTACCAACCTGATCCAGTCTACAGCCCCCCTTACCATGGCCATAGGTATGATGACTCTCCACGGAGAATGACACGTATCGCATGACTTAGTTATAGCCTAGTCTTCTCGATTTGTTTATGAAAAATCGATTATGATGAATGAATATGTGTTTTCATGATTACGAAATATTCATGAAATGTTTACGAAATGACTATGAATTATTCATGAAATGTTTACGAAATGATTATGAAATATTCATGAAATGTTTACGAAATGATTATGAAATATTCATGAAATGTTTACGAAATGATTATGAGATATGCATGAAATGTTTACGAAGTGATTATGAAATATTCATGAGATGTTTACAAAATGACTATGAAATATTCATGAAATGTTTACGAAATGACTATGAATTATTCATGAAAAGTTTACGAAATGATTATGAAATATTCATGAAATGTTTACGAAATGATTATGAATTATTCATGAAAAGTTTACGAAATGATTATGAAATATTCATGAAATGTTTACGAAATGATTATGAGATATGCATGAAATGTTTACAAAGTGATTATGAAATATTCATGAGATGTTTACGAAATGACTATAAAATATTCATGAAATGTTTACGAAATGATTTATGAAATGTTCATGAAAGATTTATGAAAAGTTGTAATATGGTTAAGCATTTGATTTGTTGTAAAGACACGCATGCTTTTTTACGATTATGCATGAAATGAAAATTTATGTATTGCATTAAGTTTCGTTCTATGAACAACTTCAAATGTTTTTATATCAGAACTACTTTAAGAGCATTACCTTACTGGGCTTTTTCCCAAAAGCTCACACCTCTACCTCTCAAATTTTTGCAGTGAATTACAACTAATAAATGCTGCGTAGACGACATAGGCTGGCGGATATGAGCTTCCCCAGACTATCTTTTGTATATGCGTGAGGTATACATTCTTATCTATTTACCAGACTATTTGTATGCACAGACATCTATTGAAAATAATGTGTCGGGATGAAATCTGTATAAGGATAAATTAAATGAAATATTTTTAAGGATTGACACTGAACAAGAATACAGCCTAAGTGAATAAGGGAATAAGTGGGTAAATTAAATTCAAAAAAAAAATCCCCCGATTTTTCAAGGGTCAAGGGTTGTTACAATGCCTCTTTTGGGGTAAGGTCGACCTAAGGCTTTGCCTCTTTCAGCTTTGAAGTTTAACTTGATATTTCAACTTTAAAAAATTGTCAAGATTTTCATTTAATAGGTGCAAAAGACAGTAAGTACAAAAAAGAATCTGAAGAGGTTATCTTAATTTGAAAGTATTGTTCTTTACAAAATGCTTCTAGGTTAAGCTACAATTCATATCCTTTTAGAATTCCTACTGGTAGAATATTCTTAAGTTATAGGTGTTCTACATCCTTGGAATAACCTTTCCATATATATCTTGTAACTTGAAAGTCTCAATCCTAACCATTTCGTTCATGATATATGAGCCTTCCCAGTTTTAGGCGAGCTCACCCCCTGCCCCATGTTTACCTAAATCTTCAACTTTCCTTAGGACAAAATCTCCTCTCTTGATTGCCTTGCACTTCACCCATTATTATAATGCCTAGATATCTTTAGCTAAATGTGGTCATCTTGACCAATACATGATCTCTTTGCTACTCTGTTAAATCGAGGTTAGTTCGCAGTGTTTCATCGTTTCTTATCTTGTTGTTTAATTGTGAATACCCAAAATTTTTTAAACTTGAACTCTAAATAAATATACAGATAAAAATAAATCAAATAACAAGATGTAAATTGAGATTTTCATTATTATGAAGTAGTAAAAATCAAGTCATAGAGTTAGGGTACTTGATTTGAAATAATAGAAAATGAATAAGATTAATATGTATAGGGTACTTGATTTGAAATAATAGAAAATGAACAAGATTAATATGTATATATAAGGGATGTATATATATATATATATATATATATATATATATATATATATATATATTAATTAAATGAATAAAAATATATGTCTATAATTATACCATAATTGAATAAGGAAATAATTATATACATATACATGCCAAACCTAATGTGTATGTGTCTATATATATATATATGTATGTATGTATGTATGTATGTATGTATGTATGTATGTATGTATATATATGTATGCATGTATTTGAATAGATAATAAAGAAAATTAATGTAGGGATATTAATATGTATAAATGAAAAATAATGTAAATGCATGTTAATTAAATAAAAGAAGAAATTATATTAAATTACATGCGACATACATATTTTAAGTGGATGAAAAATAATTAAGGAAAAAACAAGCATATATTTAAGCATAGTAGGATATATTTATATATATATATATATATGTATGTATATGTATAGATCTAAAGTACATGAATATATATTTGAAATAGAAGAAAGTAAATTAGTGAACTAAATGTATATATTTAAAAAATGTAAAATATAAAATATCATTACCCAAATGGCTTCCACAGGAAGCCAATCAAGGTACAACCTAAGAGGAACAATATCCTCTGCATAGTTTTAAATAGCGGCCGCTATCCGAGATAGCGGCCACTGTCGCTACTGCTATGCGTGAAATAGCGGGTGTCACATCCGTAATGATCTAATTGATTCGTTATTACCGTTATCGAGGACCGTTATTATCGTTATCGAGGACCGTTATTACCGTTATCGACTGTTATTACCGCTATCGAAGGTCGTTATTCCCGCAATCGACTGTTATTGTCGCTATCGTCCGTTAAAAAATTTATACGATATTAAAAAAAATTCACGACCGCGATGACCGTTATGATCGCAATAATCTCCGTTATGTCCGAAACCGTAATAAATGCAACGCAACCGAAAACGTGACCGCAACCGTAATTTAAATCTCTCCTCTGTAAAAAAATCGAAAATGCAGAAGACAAGGGAGTGAGAAAGAGAGTAAAGGGAGAAGGAAAGAAAGCCAAGGGTAAGGGAGAGTAGTAGGGACTGAAAACTGCTCTAGAAGTGGACATAAAACCAAGAGAGGTTGAGGAAGGAAGGAAGGAAGGGTTCTCGGCACAACAAATGGGGCTTTCATGCCTTGCTTAGTTAAGGGATCAGAAGGGCTGAAGCAAGGCGAAGTCAAGATGCATTTCTCTGGGTTAAAACAGAAAATAACAGGGGAACTTTCAAGGGCTAGAAAACGATAAAGTGAAAGCTGAGGTTAAGCTGGTACAGTGAGGATTGAAGTCGAAACAATGAAGTGAAAGAGCAGAGGGCTATTGGTCAGGGACCGAGAGCTTGGCGAGGGGTGACCCGAGAAGAGAGTTGCAGCACAGGACGATCAGGGTTCTCAGGTGCTGCCTTAAATATGGGAAGAAAATCGAAGCATGGCAGCTTACTTGGGCGACATAGAACCTGAAGCGGAATAAAGGTGCATGGCTGGGAGTAGGATTCGGCAAGGCATTTAAAGGTTGAAATAATGTCGTGTACCTTGATGTTGTTTTAGGGGTTGTTGGTGTTGCCTTTTTGACGTGGGAAACAAAGGCAAAAACGGACAACCAGACTGATATGGGGCGGAGCAGCTTAAAGACGAGAAAATAGAGGAAAGGAAATGGAAGAAACTACTAGCATGAGGAGAGGAAGGTTGGACCTCAGGGCCAGCCGCTGAAGAAGATTTAATGGGTGTAAGAAGTGGCACTGTTTGGCTGAAAAACAAAAAAGGGTAGCTAGGCAGAACGAAAATAGAAATAAGGGACGTGGGGCAGGAGTCTTCATCTTTGGCTCAGCAGAAAACGTGAAGAAGGCAGCTAGAAACGTGAAAAATGGTAATCAAGAAAGAAAACAAATCAGTGAGGAGAAGGGAGGAATAGTCACTGTACGTGACTGAAGTGAGTGACTCGGCCTTTTTGTGGAAGTGCAAAACCAACAGTTTCTCTTGAAGGCTGGAAAACGTTGAAACCCAGCTACATTGGAGGTGAAACAGAAGCTGTTCAAGGAGAAAGAAAAGTAGGGGAAGGCTAGGTATTAAGGAATTTTCAAGGGTAAGAGCTTTCTCTTATTGTATGGCTTAATTTGAGAGATAAAACGGAGTTTATTAAGTGTGAGTATGATATTAAATTTGTAGGAAATCTTTGGTGGAAGGATGCTTTGGAATTTAATAAATATTGGATTAAAGTAGGTGAAATAAATATTTGCGGCTAGTGTTACATTGTTTAATGATGACTTATGATATTCATTTTAATGATAGCATGTTTAAAGGGAAATTGATGGATGTTGAGATCTATCTAAGTAATGTATATGAAGGTGGGTTGGAATTAATTTAGCTTGAAGCATGATTAATCCTGACAGATAAAGAATAAGGTTATTATGTGAGTTGATAAGGGAATTGTGGTTATTGAATTGGAGATGTTTAAAGGAAGAATATGGAAATAATATATATATATATATTTGATGGGAGGCATTATGATGATAAATAACACTATAGAGAATATATTTAATGATTCCGTCCCATGGGGTTGTAAATGCTATCTAATGATATAGTGTTAGCGATATTCAATTGATGTATAGTATCCGATTGTTAAATGACACAAGTTATATTATCATATGGACAAGAATAATATATATGGTAAATTTTGATCATGCCTCGAAGTAATTAGCTAAGAATGATGTTACGAGAATTATAAGATTTAAATAAAGAATTTTAATGCCTTGAAGAATTTTATTTGACGCCCCGTAAACATGGAAATATGGATAAACTTTAATTTTATTAACCTTTTATTTGAGTTGCATTCTTATCAATGTCGATTACTTAACCATTTTATTTTATAAAAATTTTGCCAGTATAACGGCGTATTTTTATCTCTACCTTCCTGCAATATTCAAATTACAGTTTGTATTCGTAATCAGTTGATTTTAGTTTCTTTTTCTACTCGATCAGCAGTAAATTTATTTTCATTACATCACCTTAATATTTCTGAAATATATTTTATTATACAAACTGTACATTTACAACTTTATTTACATTCATTCTTACCTAATATACATCCCAAAATATTCTTTACAACAACTGTTTATGCTCTATAGGAAGTCTGGCAAATAAAGTAAAAATATACCTTACTTATACTGGAAATAACTTGGGGTGGGTCGAGTCCACCCATCCATGACTACTATACAGCAGGTGTAGGAAACCGATCACTGAAGGTAGTCTGTAAGAGTAAAGGAAAGGGGTGAACTCTTTAAACCCAGTAAGGCATGCGTTTAAAGCAGTCTTAGCAGTAAAACATGTAAGAGCAAATCGTTATAATTCAAGTTTTAAAAAATAACATATACATGTATATAAGTCGAAACATGTTTAGTTTCAAAAATCAGGTCAAAACATATTTGACATCATAACTAGTAACATGTAACTTATAAATCACATAGTTCATTACTTTTCTTTAAAATTATCATGTAAACTTACATATTGCGTAGCATAAATGTCACGTAGCTTAACACTTTTCTTTAAAAGTCATACTAAATAATTTCATGGAGACTAGGCAGAGACACATAGTAACAGAAGTCATGTTCGCATCGATATTTCACGTCGGTAATTCACGTAGATAGTTCATTTAGACAGAGTACCTATGGTCATGGTAAGGGGACTATAGACGGGATCAAGGCCGTACAGCACCCTACGCTACTTAAACAGAAGGCGAAAATAAGGCACCGAGTGGCTTAAACCCGATGCGGTTAAGCATGCACCACAAGGGACTGAGCGTACACAATGTGGCATATTACATGTACCACAAAGGTCCAGAATCCACACCGGCCATGCATGACAGATCACGTAGACTACACGTGGCCTTAGTCTCAAAACAAAACTTTTAAAATCCGTATTCCGGGTCTATTAGCCCGTAAACTCATAAAATCAATACTTTTATTTCATTTCATACACATAAACATCATTTCATAAATTTTCATTTTCACGTAACAAATTTCATTTCAAAACATGTCATAGGTACTAAAAAAATACATCTGAAGAGCTCAGAAAATTGCGTTTTTCTTTCGGTTTTACTTGAATAGTATTTTTTCGAGTTCGAGAATTCTTTTCGTAAATACGAGCATACTTATATAAATTCATGTATCAAAACAAGGCATTGAATCACTAATACTACTTTAAAACACATCTCTTACCACTTAAATCTTGGGGCAGCACAAAATCGTCGAGTCCTAAGTTTACCTCGATTTACGTGTCGATTTCTCAAACTACCCAAAACAATTTCAATTCATCAAATATTATTCAATTTAATCTCAATATACTTAAACATGTATTTGTCTTCATAAATTTCACCAAATTTGACTTTTTAGTCAACTTTTTGTACTTTCTTGGTTTTACCGATTTAAGTGCCGATTTAAGCCAATTTTGCCAATTTGGTTCTTTTAACTTCAATGTCATTACTTCACTAACCTAAATACTCATTCAATTCCATAATTCATATTTGTCAACATTCCAATTTCACCAATTCTTATACTTTTCGGTTTCCTACTGAACTGAGTTATAAACTGAACTTTTTCGGTATAAATTTAATTGTTTACGACATCAAACATAATCAAATTTCATCATTTTCCTAACTTACGCATACTGACCAAATTCATACTTCACTCTAGAAATTATTTTTTTCAATTCCACTTAACTAAAAATCATTTAACAACATCAAATAACAACATATCTCAAGTTCATCATCTTCCATCAATTTCTTACCAACTTTGACCAACCCTTTTTGCTTCAGCAAGGTTTCTAAGTTGTAAATAAACATGCATACATCTTATAAACATAAAAAACAACAAGAAAAACCAACCAAAAACTTTCAAAAATTCATCTTTCTCTTAACTCGAAACAGGGTAGATTCTACCATTGTTCTTCTCTCTAAGATTTCACCTAGTAAATGAGCTTGTTTAGGGCTAAATTATTTTATATGTTATAGAGGACTTAAGGTAGAAGATTTGATCCTTTTTACCGACGCTTCAAAGTGGCCGGAAGGCTGTCGAAAAAATCACACAAGGCTAACTAGATAGGGACACTTGCGACAACTTCACTTGGGGAGTTCTCTCTTTTGGAAGGTAGGTTGGCGTTGGTTCTTGGCTTTTCAGAAAGCTTATCAAGTTTATTTTATATCTAAAAACTTTTGAGGTCAAAAGGTTTCCAAAAGGTCTTCAAATTGATCAATTTCTATTGGTTGGTCAAAATTCTGAAACAGGGTAATTTCGAGTTCTGTTTTAGAAAATTCATAAAACTTATTTCTAGTCCAATTTCTTCCAAATTTTCACTTCTCAATCTTAGACTAGGTCTCTAGCATGTCTCATAAAAATTTGAGGGTCACTTGTTTAAAAACAGTTCCTCAACTGAACTCATTTTGCGTGATTTGGTCATTACCGAGCAAAATGACTTAAGATTTTCGGTTTACTTTTAAAATTAATTCGATCCCCGAAACTTCCATATTTCCACTTGATTTTTATTCATCAAGTCAATTTCACCTTATACTAATTTTCTATGGTCTCAGAATAATTTTCGTGAATTTCTAAAATTTATTCCGAATTTATTTCTCTTACTAGGCTCAATTTCTCGGTTTAGTGTAAATCCGAGTTTTACCAACTTTTTCACTTCCAACACCTTAGTTTTCACTTCTAAACATCATAACATACTTATACATGTAATTCTTAAATGATTCTTGAACTTAGAACCATACCTCAATTTCCGTGCCCCCGGCCCCGTGCTACTAACCAAAGTGTTTCGGTTGTTCTAGGTCTACATAACATTATTCTGAGTGTCTTAATTACTTCTTAGTTTCCAAATAAGAAATAAAATGAAAAATTTTGGGTTTCACATTTCTCTCCACCTTTTAGAAATTTGGTCCTACAAATTCAGGCTGGTCCATCAAATAGCTGAAGGTACTTCTGTCTCATGTGGCTCTCTAGCTCTCACGTAGCTTCTTCTGTCTAGTGATGTTGCCAAAGAACCTTTACCAATGGAATAGTCTTGGATCGAAGTACATTTTCCTTTTTTTCAAGAATCCAGACCGATTGCTCAACATAGCTCATATCTTCTTGTACTTCCAACGGTTCATACTCTATCATATGAGAAGGGTCCGGATGATACTTTCTCAACATAGAAACATGGAAAGAAATCATGTACCCCACACAACAGTGGAGGTAAAGCAAGTCTGTAGGCAACATCTCCCACTTTCTCTAATATCTCAAATGGACCAAAGAAGCGAGGACTCAGCTTCCCTTTCTTTCCTATGCGCATGACACCCTTCATCGAAGACACTTTCACAAATACAAAGTCCCCATCTTGAAATTTCAAACGACGTCTTCGCACATCAACATAACTCTTATGTCTACTCTGTGTCATCTTCAATCTATCACAGATTAGCTGAACACCTCTAACTGCTTGTTCAACCAAATCAGGAGCAAGTATTTTCCTGTCACTCACTTCTTCCAAAGCAATAGGGACCTACATCTCCTGCCGTACAGAGTTTCGTAAGGAGTCATCCCACTCCTAGCATGATAGCTATTATTATAGGCAAACTTTGCAAGAGACAAATAATCGTCCCATAAACCCTTAAAAACCAATGCACACGCCCTTATCATATCTTCTAAGATCTGAATAGTCCGCTCGAACTGACCGTCGGTCTGAGGATGATAGGCGGTGCTCAAATTTAGCCGAAATCCCATAGCTTCCTGAAAACGAATCTAAAACTTGGAAGTGAACCGAGAATCTTTGTCAGAAGTAATACTCACAGGAGCCCCATGCAGTCGTGCCACTTCTCTGACATACAAATCTGCTAGCTTATCCAGAGAATCAGTGCTCTTGATGGAAAGGAAGTAGGCACTCTTAGTTAGTCTATCTACAATCACCCAGACTACGTCTTGACCTCTCTGGGTTCTCAGTAATCTCATAATAAAATTCATAGCAATATGCTCTCATTTTCAGATAGGCACCGGTAGTGACTTAAACAACCTTGTTGGCTTCTGGTGCTCAACCTTAATCTGTTGGCAGACTAAACATCTAGCCACAAAGTTTGTCACATCTCTCTTCATTCCAATTAACCAATACACCTTACAAAAATCATGGTACATCTTAGTGCTTCCTGGGTACATGGTGAATCGAGAACAATAAGACTATTTCAGGATTCTCTATCTCAAGGTGTCATCATGTGGCACAAAATTACGGCCCTAAAATCTCAACAATCCATCATCATTGACCGAGAAGTCCGATTGCGATCTCTATTCAGCTTGACTAACCATATCCAATAGCCTCTAATCATCCCTCTGCCTTGACCTGATCTGATCTAATATACGGGGTTTAATCTGTAGGCTAGTCATAAATTCATCCTCAACTTTATCAACATTGATTTTGAGCTCGACAAACTGTCCCAACAATTCTCATTCTTTAATCATCATGTAGGATACCATACCCTTTCTACTGAGGGCATCTGCTATCACATTCGCCTTGTCCGAATAGTACAAAATATCGCAGCCATAATCTTTAAGGAGCTCTATCCATCTTCTTTGTCTCTGATAATTCTATTTAAATAGAATTATTTATACTTAATTTATGAATTAATTATTTTAATCCCCAAATTATTTTATTAATTACCCCTTCAATTTAATTAAAATTCTCATGTTTGCAGATAAATTAAATCCAGATGAATTTCAGTCATTTTAGTAGAAAATAGACTGAAAATAGGCTAAAAGGGAGACTAGACCACTACCATTGTGTAACATGAGTCACCATTCATTTGGACACATATGATGTCAAATGTCCATATTTTATTCGCTTTTGAAGGATAAGATCAACGGACACCGTGGCCACCTCATGGAAGACACAGGTCATGCTACCTTGCACATCCAAGTGGACAAAAAGATAAATGACATGGAAATATCTTCTCTAGAAGCGAATGGAGTGAAGACAAATGACCAAACAATGCCAACTCATCTAGAATTGGAAATTACCTTGGTACCCTCAATTTTGTGTATAAATAGAAAATGATGAGACAATTGGAAAGAGGAGAGCTTTTTAGAGTTTTTAGGTTAAAGTTTATTTTTTAGGTTGGTGGCTAGGTTTTCTTTTAGTTTTAGTTGTATATTTTTCTTTTATATTTTACTGTTCATTCAGGTAGTATGGTTGGCTGGTGACAGCAGCCATCATTTCTCTAGGTTTTGCATGTTTTTATTTTCTCTATGATTTGGCACATTTAAAGCTTTCGGAATGAAAAAGCCTTCATTTTCTGTTTTTACCATTTTTTTCTTACTGTTCTGTTTCTTTATGCATCACTGTTCCATCAATGGTTGGTGACAGTAGCCCTTTTGCCTAACCGTTCTTTGCAATTTTCATCTTCATTGTTATTCCTAGTTTAGGACTAGTGAAAAATGTTTGATTTTTGGCAGCTTTAGATTAGGTTTAGAAGAGGATGAAATCGGTTGAGTGACACAACAGGATTCTCTCCTCTGTTTTTTGTTTCTGCATTTCCTTATTTTACTGCTCTCTTTATTTTCTGTTTAAACTTCAGTTGCCATCAGGGATTAAAATAGCGGCCGCGACGTGGCGTCGCGGCCGCTTTTTCTCTGTAGCGGCGGAGGCCGCCACCGTTTTCTGAAATATAACGGGTGTGAAAACAATTCACACCCGTAACGGCCAGAAAAAATCGTGAAAACGGTGGTAACGGAGGATAGCGGCGATAATGGTCCGTTACCGCCGCTATCCTCCGTTACCACCGAATCCCGTTCTGTTGAGTCTGTTTCTATAAAAACAGACTCAACTCAACAACAAATCTCACAACCAAATTTACAAAAAAATTACCAAACACAGCCATTGCCACTGCCACTGCCACTGCCACAGCCCCAGCCACACAAACAAAACCACAGACAGACCTACAGAAGCCACAAACACAGCAATCAGACAGGAAAAACGACAACAACCATGGGCACACAGTACAACAGAACAGACAAATAGAGGTAAACAACGCCACATTAAACAACTGAAAATAAATTAACACAAATTTTTAGGCTAATCTGAGGAGTGAGGAGAGGACAGATCGGGATCTAGGTAGACCCGATCTGTTGAAAACAGGGGAGGGGGGAGCCGATCAGGGCTTTAAAGAGGCCCTGTTGTTCGGCGCCGACGGTGAGCTTTCTGGTCTGGTCTGGTGCTGTGCTGAGGGAGATAGGGCCGAGAGGGGCTCTGGTCTGGTGTCTCTGTGAGGGTGAGTGAGAGGACGATCGGTGGGTCAGGGAGTCGGGGACGGGACGGGACGGTGAGAAACAGGCCGGTGGGGAGTCGGTGCTGACAGTGACACAGAGGACGAACGATGAAGGGAGGGAGGGCCGCTGTTGAGTGAGCCGATCGATTTGGAGCCTGAGTAAGACAGGATCTGGGGCTGTCTAGGTTGGGGTGGGTTGGCCGGCGGCCGGTGGGGTGGCCAGGAGCCTGGCTCAGGCGGGTTCTGCTGGCTACTGGGTCTGGGTCCGGGAACTGGGGTGGGAACTGGGAGGGGAAACAGAGAGAAGAAAACCAGAGAATAATCAGATCAGAAGAAGATGGAAACCGAGAGTTCTGGAAGGGGATTAGAAGGTGACTGGGGGTGGGTTAGGTTACCGGGTAGGTTAGGTTTAAAATAATTAATTAATATAATTTTTTTAATTATTATAAATTTTTAGTAAATAATTTGTAATTAATAATTTTTATATTAAATATTTAATAATTATTTAAAAATGTTTAGTAAATAGTTTAAATTAGTATAATTTGTTAGTAGTTAACTTTTTAATTAGTATCATTTTTAAATTAGTATAATTAATTCAAATTTGTAAAGAATTAGTATTAATTAATAAATTTTAAAGTCAATATTTAATAAATAATTAAAAAATATTTAATAATTAGCTTAAATTAGTATAGTTTTTTAGTAGTTAATTTTTTAATTAGTATAATTTTTTAATTAGTATAAAGCAATACAAATTTTTAAGGAGTTAGTTATAATTAATAAATTTTTAAGTAAATATTTAATAATTATAACCAAAATGTTTTGTAATTAGCTTAAATTACAATAATTTTTTAGCAGTTCACTTTTTAATTAATATAATTTTTTAATTAGTATAATTAACACAAATTTTTTAAAGAATTAGTATTAATTAACAATTTTTAAAGTCTATATTTAAAAATTAATTAAAAAATGTTTAATAATTAGCTTAAATTTGTATAGTTTTTTAGTAGTTAATTTTTTAATTAGTATCCTTTTTTAATAAGTATAATTAAAACAATTTTTTAAATAATTAGTATTAATTAATAATTTTTAAAGTCAATATTTAATAAATAATTAAAAAATATTTAATAATTAGCTTAAATTAGTATAGTTTTTTAGTAATTAATTTTTTAATTAGTATAATTTTTTAATTAGTATAAAGAAATACAAATTTTTAAGGAGTTAGTTATAATTAATAAATTTTGAAGTAAATATTTAATAATTATAACCAAAATGTTTTGTAATTAGCTTAAATTAGTATAATTTTTTAGAAGTTAACTTTTTAATTAGTATAAATAATACAAATTTTTAAGGAGTTAGTTTTAATTAATAAATTTTTAAGTAAATATTTAATAATTTTAACCAAAATGTTATGTAATTAGCTTAATTAAATGTTTAGTAATTATCTCAATTTGGGTAAAATTAACATTGTGAATATAAATTTTTCAGTAGATTTTTTAATTGTCAAATTTAAGTTATTAATGTTTAAAAATATAGCACTAAATATTATTATAACTTAAGAGAAAAATAATACTTACATTGAAGTTTGATAGTGAGCAATTAATATTAAATTTTTAATGTAATACAATATTATAGTAAAATATAAAAAATTAATGATTCAAATTCAATTATTTTTTGATAAATTGAATTTAGTTTTTATTTATGTATGAAGAATATAATTTTTTTTATTCATGTTTATAATTACTTATTTTATAGAAAAAATCAAGCATGCCGCCACGTGAGGAGTTTCCAAGTAAAGGAGTAGAAGGCATTTCG
This sequence comes from Firmiana major, assembly GCA_033439115.1. Taxonomy (NCBI): domain Eukaryota; kingdom Viridiplantae; phylum Streptophyta; class Magnoliopsida; order Malvales; family Malvaceae; genus Firmiana; species Firmiana major. The sequence continues at coordinate 6,326,603 of CM065908.1, read as the reverse complement.
GAATACTTGTACCAAATGCAAAAGGAATTGTGTCGTGTAAACTTTGTGGAAAAGTTGTAAAAGGAGGAATAAACGCTTCAAGGAGCATATTGCTCATAAGACTGGCAATGTCGCACCTTGCCCCAACGTTACCGGTTAGTTATAAATATTATTATTAATTTCTCAATTAAGATTATAAAATTACATCAACATGTACAACTAATTTTTTCTTTTTCTTAACTATATTATTAATAGGCACTGTTAGAAAAAGTATGATGAAACTCCTTCAACAAAGTAAATCAAAGAAATTTGATAACAAAAGGAGAAAAGATGAATTCTTATCACAATTAAGAGGAGAGGATTATGATTATGAAGGGTTCATGGACGAAGAGAATGCTACAAGACAAGCTATGCGAGATAGTGTCCAATCACAACGTGAATGGCATATGAGGCAAGAATTTAGGCAAAGAACTGGTGGTTTCAGTAATACTTATGAAGAGGGACGGAGCTCTCACGGTTCAGTTAGTGACTATTTTGATAAAAAAATAAAGAAATCCATTCCAACTGACTCGAAATTTTCATTAAGGGGAGCCATACCTGAATTGGTTAGAAGCAAGAGTGCAAAGCAACCAAAAGTAAATGATTCTTTTTTAAAGACATTGAGAAAGAAATTAGGTGAATCAGTATCTAAATTTTTGATATATGATCGACTCCCTTTTCAGTTAGCAAACTCTCCATGGTTACACAATTTAGTTTCTGTAGCAGCAGAAATTGGGCAACATGTCAAACTCCCAACACCTTATGAGGTTTCTGATGTGTATTTGGAGTCAGAGTATAGACAAGTGAAAGAATGGGTTAATGGATTAAAGGTTCATTGGAGTGAATTAGGTGCTACATTGATGTGTGATGGTTGGACAAGCAGTTTGAACCAAATGCATATAATTAATTTTCTCGTTTATTGTAGTAAAGGGACCATTTTTTGGAAATCTGTGGATGTCTCTAGTGCTCGTACTAGAGATACTAAATTTTACTACAAGCTATTGGATCATGCTGTAGAAGAGATTGGAGAAGAATACATTGTCCAAATAGTCACTGACAATGAGGCAGCACTTAAGGCTGCTGGAAAAAAATTAATGGAAAAAAGGAAACATTTGTACTGGACGGCCTGTTCAGCTCATTGCTTGATTTATGTCTTGAAGATATTGGCAAAAAGTCAAGTGTGGAAAAAGTTTTGGACGAGGTGAAGAAAGTGACGTGTTTCATATACAATCACATATGGACGGTTGATTTAATGAAAAAATATACTCAAGGAAGATAAATACTTCGTCCTGGTCTTACCCGATTTACCACCCATTTCATCCAACTACAGGAGATAATAAAACACAAACAAGGTTTAAGAGAAATGTTCAGTTCAAAGGTTAGTACTTAGTAATTGTTTTTTAGTTTTTAAATCTAACAATTTTTTTGTGATATTTTATTTATATTACTTTAAAAATTTATTCATGAATATATAGGAGTTCAAAGAGTCAAAATAGGGACAACAAAAGTCGGGGCCTGCCTATGAAGCCAAAAAAATTGTTTTAGGAAAAGAATTTTGGCGAAGAGCACGTGATATAACAAAAGTTTATGAGCCTTTGGTAAAGGTATTGCGGCTTGTGGATAGTGATGAGAAACTAGCCATGGGTTTTATTTATGAGGCTATGGATAGAGCTAAACGGGCAATTCAGGCAGATTGTCGATACTCTACTGATTATGAAAAGATTATTGACAACAGATGGATCTTCATGCATTCTGACTTACATTCAGCTGGTAAGTAGACTAAAAATGTGGATGGTAATTAAAAACATTTTTATGTTTTATCATTATGTTTAAATTAGTTATATATTTATTTTTATTACTTTTAGATAATATTGTTCTGAATTATTTTTAGGTTATTATCTTAATCCTCAATTTCAATTTGGTGTGGAGCATTCTGAAAGTGTGTTAAGAGAAACATTACAAGGGACAAAAGCAGTAATAGAAAGATTAGAACATTCTATGGATACTCAAATCAGGATGATTAACCAGGTTAGTGTTTAATACTGTTTTATACTCTAAAATTTACTTTGTGTATTAGAAATAGAATTACTTTTTGTATTTATTTATTTGATAAATTATATTTTTTATCAATATAGTTGATATTATTTCGACAAAAAAATGAGACGTTCGGTACACCTCAGGCACAGAGAGCTTGGAAGCAAATGAATCCAGGTAAACAGTTAATTTATTAAAATTTATTTAATATTATTTAATTATTTTGGATGTTAAATTTATTTTAAATAATTTTATACAGCTGAATGGTGGATGATATATGGCACATGTGTTCCTGAATTACAAAAATTGGCAATTAAAGTGGTTAGTCAAACAACTTCTGCATCAAATTGTGAAAGAAATTGGAGCACATTTAGCTATATACACACTAAGGCCAAAAATAGATTGAAATATGAAAGACTTCAGAAGTTAGTATATACTTATTATAATATGTGGCTAAGGATGAGACATCAAAAAAGAATGAGTCCTGATGAGATAAACGATAGTTTCAATCCTATTAGCCTTGATCATATATTTGAAGACGAAGATCCACTTTCAGAATGGTTGCAAGAGAGAGAAAGACCTTTGTTAGATGGTCAAAATTCTGATTGGTTGCCTGCAGATAATTCTGATGATGAAATGAACTATGAACAGTCACATCAATCGAAAGAAAACGTACATCAGTCAAGTACAAATCCGACAGCAACTCAGAATGATGATGACGAGGGTTCAACTCCATCTGATGCTGGTGATGGTGGTGGTGATAGTGGTGGTGATGGTGATAGTGGTGGTGATGGTGGTGATCATGGTAGTAGTGCTGATTATAGTGGTGGTGCAAGAGAAAATAGACCTTTCAGTCCACTTGGAGGAGAATATGGGCTTGCTGCAACTGGTGGATTATTCATTGATATGTCAGATTATGGAGTAAATCCATCTTTTAGATCTAGTGGGGATGGAAGTCAAGATAGAGCTCGATCAAAGGGAAAAGCCAAGAAGCACCAACATGATACTTCTGGAGGCTCTTCGTCTAGAAGGTCAAGTTCTACTAATGAATCATTTGGTACTCAAGATCATTATCCATCGAGACCATCTTTACATTTTCAACCTCCTTACGGTTATTATCCCCCACCACAAGGTTATTATCCACCTCAACCATTTCCTAATTATCCTATGCCTTATTATCCTCAAATGTATCCACCGCCACAAATGTATCCACCTCAACAAATGTATCCACCTCAAATGTATCCACCCTCGCAAATGTATCAAGAACAAGGATATGGTTTGACTTTGGAACAGAGATCACAAAGACCAAATCAACGTGGCTCTGAAAGTGAAGAGGAAGAACATGATCTTCCTCGTCATTCGACTATGTGGTAATATGTAAGATTTGAAATATATATAGTTTTTATAGCGGATTGAATTTAATATGTTTTTATTCTGTTGATTATTAATTTTTGTAGAAATTCATATAGAAGAGGAAAAAAAAAGAGAAATGTTGATATAATTAATTTATATTAAAAAAATGACAAAAATTTGGTGAAAGAATTCTTTAATATTTTAGATGAAAAATAGTTATATTAATAAGAATTAATTTAGTAATTATTGATCTCCATTTTCTACTTTTGTTATTTTTCAATTATTATAAGTAATTTTATTAAATTATAATGTTTTATTCTAATCAAAAAATTATGATTAAATTTTTCACAAAAATATTAGATTTAAGATATCATAAATTACTTTAAAAATTATAAAATAAGACTAATTATGATTATAATTGCAAATATTGCATTTTGGGATAAGTTGTGCAAAAAAAAAAAACACGACCACGATAGCCGTTATGACCGCGATGATCTCCGTTATATCCGTAACCGCGACAAACGCAACGCAACCGAAAACGAGGCCGCGACCGCGTTTTAAATCCCTGGTTGCCATTTTAAATACTACTTTGTGTGTTTTTTTTTTTTTAGTTCGTTTTCTTCTATTCCTTTGTGTTTTCTGCTCTTTGGTTTTTGGTTGTTTTTAGATTTCATGGTATTCGATTCCTGATTTTGCCTGGGATTGTGATTGTTCTCTGCTACGATTTATACACAGGCATAGTGGGACTGTGTGCTAAGGTTCTGTCCATTGTAGCTGCAACGTTAGAGCAGGGGCTGAAGCTTGAGGGTGGAGTTGAAGCTTACAGTGCAGAACGGTGCAAGATGTGAATGTGGCTACTGGCAATGTTGCTACTGTAGGCTGGAAGTTGGGGCTGAAGCGATGTGTGACGCTTGCTGATGAAGTGCGTGGCTGTTGCACAAGAGCTGAAGCTGGCGTCAATGGTTGCTGCAACTTGAATACACGCTGAAAACAGCTGTTGGAAGTGCAAAGAGGCTGGTCCATACCTGGCGGTGACAGTGGCAAAATTTCTTCCTCTGTTCTGCTCTGTTTTATGGTTGCAGCTACTGTTCATTTTTATTTCTTTTCTTTGGCTCTCGGTTTCATTTCATTTTACATTTTCTGTTTTATATTTACTGCTTTAAGCTTATAATTTAACAACTTCTGCTTTTGTTTTATTTTATTCCCTGTCTGCATTGCTAATTCTTCAAACTCCCGCTTTACTTTTATGTTCTGCCCCTTTTTGTTGTGTGCGTGAGTTGCGACAGAGCTGGTCTGTGCTGAGCAGGATTGTTGGCAGCAGGGATGGTGGTGCATGAAGCAGTAAGAGATGGCAGGAAGGTTGGCGAATGACCGCAGGGTTACTAGTCCCAGGCTGGTGTGAAGCAGTGCCGAGTTACGCTGGGCAGAAGCAGGAGGCCGCGTGGAGTTCGCTGAAGCAAAAAGCATGAGAACGCAAGGACAGAATGTGGTGTAGTGCAAGAAGGTTGACAACAGAAAATGCTAGCATGTCTGTGTTCAGCTACTGCTTGGTGTTGTCGTAGCTGGGACGTGAATCTCGCTGGAGCAGCTGTGATTGCAGAGACAGTGCAGGGCAGCTTGGAGTTCGGTGCTGGCGGTGCATTGAAGCAGGAGATGGCATGGGCTGAATGCAATGACGCGGCATGAAGTGGAACGTGTCCACTGTAGCTATTGAAGTAGAAGGCGGTACAGCAGAGAACAGGGATTTAAAACGCGGTCGCGGCCTCGTTTTCGAGTGCGTTGCGTTTGTCGCGGTTACGGATATAACGGAGATCATCACGGTCATAATGGCTATCGCGGTCGTGATTTTTTTTTCGCACAACTTATCCCAAAATACAATATTTGTAATTATAATCATAATTAATCTTATTTTATAATTTTTAAAATAATTTATGATATCTTAAATCTAATATTTTTTGTGAAAAATTTAGTCATAATTTTTTTATTAGAATAAAACATTATAATTTAATAAAATTACTTATAATAATTGAAAAATAACAAAAGTAGAAAATGAAGATCAATAATTACTAAATTAATTCTTATTAATATAACTATTTTTCATATAAAATATTAAAGAATTCTTTTACCAAATTTTTGTCATTTTTTTAATATAAATTAATTATGTCAACATTTCTCTTTTTTTTTTCTCTTCTATATGAATTTGTACAAAAATTAATAATCAACAGAATAAAAACATATTAGATTCAATCCTCTATAAAAATTATATATATTTCAAATCTTACATATTACCACATAATCGAATGACGAGGAAGATCATGTTCTCCCTCTTCACTTTCAGAGCCACGTTGATATTTTACTATAATATTGTATTACATTAAAAATTTAATGTATTACATTTTACTAATATTTACTTAAAAATTTATTAAATAAAACTAACTCCTTAAAAATTTGTATTAATTATACTAATTAAAAAATCAACTACTAAAAAACTATACTAATTTAAGCTAATTATTAACACTTTTTAATTATTTATTAAATATTGACTTTAAAAATTATTAATTAATACTAATTCTTTAAAAATTTGTATTAATTATACTAATAAAAAATTAACTACTAAAAAATTATACTAATTTAAGCTAATTACAAAACATTTTGGTTATAAGTATTAAATATTTACTTAAAAATTTATTAATTAAAACTAACTCCTTAAAAATTTGTATTAATTATACTAATTAAAAAATTAACTACTAAAAAACTATACTAATTTAAGTTAATTATTAAACATTTTTAATTATTTATTAATTTTCGACTTTAAAAATTATTAATTAATACTAATTCTTTAAAAAAATTGTATTAATTAAAAAATTATATTAATTAAAAAATTAACTACTAACAAATTATACTAATTTAAACTAATTACTAAACATTTTTAAATAAATATTAAATATTTAATATAAAAATTATTAATTTATAATAATTAAAAAATTATATTAATTAACTTTTTTTAATCTAACACACCCTCCCCCCCCCCCCCCCCCAAAAAAAAAAAATCCCTTCAGATTACCCCCTCCCAAATCTCACTAATTTAATTTATAATAATTAATAAATCCACCCTCCTGCAACACCCCCCTCTCACGCTCCAGCTCCAGATCTCCTCCCCCCCCCCCCTCCCCTCTCACGCTCCAGCTCCAGATCTCCTCCCCCCCCGGATCTTCTCAGTTCTCCCCATTTCTCATCGTCTTCGATCCCACCCAGACCCAGAGGCCGCCAGAGCTAAACCATCCCCCCAACATCCACCCACGCTCCAGATCCTCCCCCCCCCCAAACGCTCCAGATATATTTTATTTCTCATCGTCTTCGATTTTCTTTATTTCAACCATTTCTGTTCCCATCAGACCCAGAGACCGTGAGAGCCAACAGATCCGGATCTGTTTAAAAGTTTACTGATTTGAGTTTAGTGTTACCTGATGTGGCTGCCTCTGTTTCGGATCTGTATGTGGTGGCTGGCTGTGTCTGATCTGCTACTGACTGCCGTTAGCTTCTCTGTTTCTACTGTTGGCTGTTGATTTTTGTTGTATTTTTCAGGATTGGCAGATTAGTTTTTTTTTTGATTTGGTTTGTTAATTTTTTTCTGTTGTTGAGTCTGTTTTTATACATACTCAACAGTCAACAGAACGGAGAAAATAAGGTAACGGAGGATAGCGGCGATAACGGACCGTTATCGCCGCTATCCTCCGTTACCTCCCGCTACCTCTGTTTTTTACTCCGTTACGGGTGTGAAATTTTTTCACATCCGTTTTTTTTCCAATTGCGGTGGCGGCTGGTGTCGCTACCGCTAAAAATCGGCCGCGACGCAGAGTCGCGGCCGCTATTTCAAACACTGGTAGAGAATGCAAGCTGAAATGTGGTGCACGGCAGAGCAGATGCATGGCGCCAATTACAGTGAATGTCAGTAGGATTTGGTACAGTACAGGGATGGGTTGCACGACCGCTAGCAGTGCATGGTTGTGTTTTTGGTGTTTATATTTTATTTTGAAGCTTTGTTTGCAATAGTTTAAGAGTTTATTATTAGTAGTTTAGTATTATTTTAATTTAGTGCGCTTTTACTTAGTTTAGATAATATTTTAATAGTTTAATTAAATTGCATAAGTCTAAGATTATTAGATTTAAGAGTTTCAGATTTTAGTTTAGATTAAATTTTAGTTTCCTTTTTTCTATGCAATTGAAATTTTAATTTAATTATTTTCATGCATATATTTAAAATTTAGTTATTTCTCATGCATCAATTAGAGTAGATTTTATTTTTAATTTAGGTATTTTATTAAATTAGTAATTATTTATAGCTTGATATAATTTTGGTTACCAATTTAGGCATTTAGGTTTAAAGTTATACTTAGGAATTTTTAGAATTTTTAATAAAATTTTATTAGGCCTTGGGTTAGATTATTGGCAATTTTATCAATTAGATTAATCACATGCAAATTTTATTTTTAGGATTTTCTAGTTTTTATTTATTTATTTTTAATTTTTATTTTGCATCTTAGTCTATTCACCCTAATTAATTCCAGTTCAATATTTTTCTTTTGCAGATTATCGATTTTATTTGCTTGGAGCTCTGTGAGTAATTTTTGCTCTATTTTATTTATTTTATTGTTTTTATTGTTTTTCTTACTTTCTAGTATTTTCAATTTAAACCTTGTAGATCACCCTTATAATATTCATAATCTGCTATGATATACTTAGGGTAAAATTAACTGGTACTTAGTTAGACCAACTGTATTTCTCTGTGGGACGATAATCTGGGACTCAATTCTCGTTATTACTTGCGCGACCCGTGCACTTGCGGTTTACACGTCTAGATAGCTAGGATGTAATCAGTCTCATATTAAGCTCCTTCTGATCAAAGAGATACTTGAGACTCTTATGGTCAATGAAAATATGGAATCTCTCACCATATAAGAATGCCACCATATTTTCAATGAAAAAACTACTGCGGCCAATTCCAAATCATGAGTGGGATAGTTACGCTCATGGTCCTTAAGTTGACGAGAACCATAAGCGACTACTTTTCCATTTTGCATCAGCACATAGCCCAAACCCTCGTGAGAGGCATCACTGTACATTGTAAACCCTCCTAAACCACTCGGAATGGTCAAGATTGGTGTTGTAGTCAATCGATGCTTGAGCTCTTGGAAGCTCTGCTAACACTGATCATACCACTCAAATGGAACATTCTTGTATGTCAATCTGGTCAACGGAGCTGCTATCCAGGAGAACCCCTAAACAAATCTTCGGTGGTACCTTGCCAATCTCGAGAAACTCTGTACCTTCGTCATTGTCCTCGGTCTCTCCCATTTCAGTACTGCCTCAACCTTGGACGAATTAACAGACACCCCGTCCTTAGATACAATATGTCCGAGGAAAGAAATTTGATCTAACCAGAATTCACATCAATAACAAATTTATCCAAGTATCCCCGGAAAACACCATTCATGAAGTTCATAAAGGCAGTAGGGACGTTAGTCAGTCCAAAGGGCATCGCCAAAAATTCATAGTGCCCATATCGGGTCCGAAAAGCTGTCTTCGGTACATCAGCTTCCTTAATCCTCAACTGGTGATAACCCGATCTCAAATCTATCTTAGAGAACACTAAAGCCCCTCTCAGCTGATCAAACAGATCATCTATTCCTGGCAAGGGGTACTTATTCTTTATCGTCGCCATATTCAGGAGTCTGTAACTATACACAGACGAAGACTGTCATCTTTCTTTCTAACAAATAGTACGAGAGCACCCCACGAAGATACACTCGGTCTAATGAACCCTTTATCAAGCAACTCTTGCAACTATTTCTTCAGTTCCTACAGTTCAACCAGTGTCATTCGATAAGGTGGCTTGGAGATAGGCTGTGTCGGGCACCAAATTAATTGTAAATTCAATTTCCCTCTCTGGTGGTAACCACGGCAAATCATTCGAAAAAACATCGAGAAACTCGCATACAATTGGAACATCCTGAATACTTGGCGATTCCCGACTATTATCAGAGAGAAAAGCAATATACCCTTCACAAAATTCGATATCATCAGGAATTTCAAACATATAAACACCCAACAATTTCATAGAACATCATACTATATATTTCATTTCTCATTAACAAATCATACATCGAATTTATCAAATAAGGAGAAGGTTATGATTTTATTGTAGCAGTCTAGACTTACACGACTGGCAGCTGATCAATCCATGCCCAAAATTACATCAAAACCATACATATTCAACAATACTAGATCTGCTAACATTTTCCTATCTCCTACCTTGATTTCATAATTCTTACACACCATATCAGTCATATATGATTCGCGCATGGTGTGCTTATGTGTAACATGCGATTTAAAGGCTCAAGTTCTATATGCAATTTATGTGCAAATTATGGGGAGATAAAAGAGTGTGTGGCATCTGAGTCAAATAAAAACCTGTGTTTCGTAATTACAGACAAGGAGTGTACCTCGAATAGCATCAGAAGAGGTGTTGGCTATCTCCTCATCGATAGCGTGCATATGTCCTTATGAGACAGGTTTCTTACCCTTATCTGTAGTTGTGGCTCTCCTCTATGGGGCTTGTCTCAAAGGAATCTGTACTTGCCTCTCAGTCTATTTTGGCTACTCCTGAGGCTCATAAGGTCTCATCAATGGACAATCCTTAATCAGGTGTCCTACCTCTCCACATCTGAAATAGGCACCCGTAGTCAAGCGGCAATGCTCATAATGCAATTTGCCACAATTCTTACATCTGTGTAACTCAATGTCATGGCCTTGGGTAGTGTCCGCACTATCAATGGGGGTCTTGGGCTTTTTAGCCCCTGCCTGAGATTCTTCGATTCTCTGCCTCTTAGGCTGACTCCATCTCAACTCAATTCGAGAGGCCTGTACTATCTTTCCCTTATCTCTACCTTTACTTCTGAACTCGTGCTCTACTTCGTCACATCTAGGCCCCTCTCAATCTCTTGAGCTCGTCCCAAGGTATCCTTAAAATCTGTGACCCGTAATCCCAATAGTAGGTCTCGGATCCCTGATCTCAAACCTGGCAAAAATCTCTCAGTCTGTCGTACGGTATCCCTAATTATTTTTGGGTCATATCTCATCAGAGTAGTGAACCGATTCTCATATTCGTCTACAGTCAGACTCCCCTGAACCAAATTCAAAAACTCTATCTGCATATTTTTTTGTGTTGTAGACGGAATGTACTGGGCCCGAAATGCAGCAAAGAAAGCATCATATGTAATATTTGATAGACTCTCTGCCAAAACTGTTTGTGTAGCCCTCCACCAGAACTTGGCTTGACATCTCAGCATATAATTGGTCGTGATCACTCTCTTTGTGTCTGTGCACCCCAGATACTGCAATATTGTCTCGAGGTCTGATAACCATTCCTCTGCCTTAATTGAATCTTTCACCTCTGTAAACTCCAGGGGATTCATTCTCAAAAAGTCTCACAGCCTCTGTGTATCTCTATTATCTCTAAGTTGTGGGACTACAGGCTAAGGAACTGGGGCTAACAGAGGGACTTGTGGAGGAGGAGTAGGTACAGGTATAGTAGTAGCTCCGGTGTCAGACGTGTTTGCCCCAAATTGCTGGGCGAGCATGGCTATGAGTGCATTCAGCCCTTCTTTCATGCTTTGCATGCCTTGTTCGAGCCTCAACATACGACTATTCGGGCTCTCGGGCTGAGTGGGAGATGGTAAAGCTGGCTGTGCCTGTCTCTGTGGACGGCCTCCCTTACCGCTCATGGTTCAGTGATCGATTACTTGTGCGTAAACCAAAGTTTTAGTTATAACTTTAACATATATACTTACTTTATAACCAGACAAGTATAGACAATTTGGGATGTAATCTAACTTCACTAGCCGACACTGACAGTACTAGACAACTTTTGCTCTGATACCACATAAATTGTGACGCCCCGAAAATGTGGAAATATGGGCAAATTTTAACTTTCTTAATCCTTTATTTAAGTTTCATTCCTATCAGTGCCGATTACTTAACCATTTTATTTTATAAACATTTCACCAGCATAACGGCGTATTTTTATCCCTACCTTTCTGCAAGATTTAAATTACAATTTGTATTCGCAACCAGTTGATTTTAGTTTCTTTTTCTGCTCAGCAGTAAATTCATTTTCATTACATCACCTTAATATTTTTGAAATATACTTTATTATACAAACTGTATATTTACAACTTTATTTACATTCATTCTTACCTAATATACATCCCAAAATATTCTTTACAACAAATGTCTATGCTTTACAGGAAGTTTGGCAAATAAAGTAAAAGCATACCTTACTTATACTAGAGATAGCCTGGGGAGGGTCGAGTCCACTCGTCCACGACTACTATACAGCAGGTATAGGAAATTGATCACTGAAGGTAGTCTGTAAGAGTAAAGGAAAGGGGTGAGCTCTTCAAGCCCAGTAAGATATGCGTTTAAAGCAGTCTTAGTAGTAAAACATGTAAGAGCAAATCGTTGTAATTCAGGCTTAATAAAATAACATATACATGTATATAAGTCGAAACATGTTTAGCTTCGAAAATCTAGTCAACATATTTAACATCATAACTAGTAACATGTAACTTATAAATCACATAGTTTATTACTTTTCTTTAAAAAGTATCATGTAAACTTACATATCGCATAACATAAATGTCATGTAGTTTAACACTTTTCCTTAAAAGTCATACTGAATAATTTCATGGAGACTAGGCAGAAACACATAGTAACAGAAGTCATGTTCTCGTAGATATTTCACGTAGGTAATTCACGTAGCTAGTTCATGTAGACAGAGTACCTATGACCATGGTAAGGGGACTGTTGAATCTCACCGACTCACCCACCGGCCTTTCTCTCACCCTCACAGACTCATTTGCCATTCCACAGTTTCTAGTATGGTCGGTCGCCCCTCACCAACAGTATCTTTTCCCTCGGTAGATGGCACTATCGTAGCAATGCTCCTCAGATGCCCACAGCGGCACAACCCACCCTCACGACCAACCAACCCACCCTCTACAAGGTCCATATCTGTTCCCCTCCCCTGTTTTCAACAGATCGGCTTCTCTCTTCCTAAATCTGGATCTGTTGAGCTTCAAACTTTACAAAATACTTTAGTTTACTTTGAGTTTTTGATGTAAATTGTTTACCTCCAAGTGCAAGTGTTGTTTCTGACTATGTTGTGTGTGCTACTGCTACCTTTTGCCTCTCTGTTTCTGTTGTAGCAGACTAGCAGTGTTGTTGATGATTGATTGAATTTTATGGGTTTGTTTGATTGTGATAAACTGTGAAAGTGGTGTTGTTTTGGTTTGGTTTGTTTGAGTTGAGTCTGTTTTTTTACATAAACAGATTCAACAAAAAGTCAGAAACAGAAGATAGTGGTGGGAACAGAGAATAGAGACAATAATGGGCCGTTATTGTCGCTATCTTCTATTTTCACTGTTTCGCAGCGTCGTTATGGGTGTGAAAATTTTTCACTCCCGTTTTTTCTTTAATAGCGGTGGTGGCCACTGCCACTACCGTTAAATAGAGACTGCGACTCCGTTACGCTGCCGATATTTGGAACCCTGCTTTGAGCAATTCAATTTAGCTGTGCTCGGCAAACAAGGCTGGAGGCTCATAGCTCAATCAGACTCACTGTTGTACCAGGTTTTAAAGGCAAGATACTTTCCCCGATCGAGTTTTATGGAGGCAAAATTAGGATGGTGTCCTTCCTTTGCATGGAGGAGTATAATTGCTGAACGAGTCACATTGGAAGATGGGCTACGATGGAGAATCGGAGATGGTTACTTAGTGAATATATGGAGTGATAAGTGGGTTCTGGGGCTAGATGGTTTCAGGGTCACATTAACTCGGAGTATCACAGCAGTACATACAGGTAGGGTATCAAAAAGCGGTCGCGAGGCAACGTCGCGGCCACTATTTCAAGGTATCGACAGTAGCTGACACCGTTATCTAAAAAAAACGGGTGTGAAAATTTTTCACACCCTTAACGGCTAAAAAACGGTGATGATACAGTGATAACGGAGGATAGCGGCTGTAACGGACCGTTACCGCCGCTATCTGTTCCATTCTGTTATTGTTTATAAAAATAGTCGAAAGCCAAACACACACACAACAGAGAAGCAAACATTAGTTACAACAGAACAGACAACAACACACAGTCAAAAACAGAGGAAAAATGACAACAAGGCAGCAGCAGTAGCACACCACAGTACCACACACACAACACACTACAGGTAAACACACAAAATTAACTCAGATTCATTCAACACTTATCAGTATTCAGGTTGAGGAACGATCCGGATCTAGGAATACTAGATCCGATCTGTTGAAAACAGGGGGAGCAGATCTGGGTTTGTAGAGGCTTCGGCAGTGAGAGTTGGGTGTGAGGGTGGGACTTGGGAGATAGGCCAATCGGTGCCGGTGGGTAATGTGGGACCTGTGGGTGATAACAGTCGGTTTCAGAGGCGCAAGGGGAGTGAGGCGATTTTGATTTGCCTTCTTCGAACGTGAGAGTGAGGTTGTTGTGAGTTGGGCAGGGGAAGGGAAGGGTGGATGCCCAAGCATTGAGAAGGAAGGACGGTTTCAGAGGCGAAAGGCCATGGGGAGATACCGTCGTCTGTCGGTCTGTGATCCATGGATCTCCGATCGGGAAACCGTATCCAAGCTCCATGGTTAGTCTGCTATCTTTGGAGGAAATCACTGCAACTGGAAGTCTGAAACTAGAACCAAATCTAGCCATCTGGGAAAGGTATCGGGCAGGGGAAGGGAATGGGTAGGAAACTAAAGCAGAAAGCTCTGGTCTGGAAGGCCTGGGAAGGAAACATAAGAGGAAATGAGGAAGGGCTCGACTGTCGAGCCTCGAAGAGACGAAAACTGAAGCAGAAGGATTTGGAAGGGCTGGGGTCGGGTTTAGGCAGGGTTGGGTGGGTGGGTTAGCGGGTGGGTAGTGGGTGGGTTAGGTTTTAATTAAAGTAATGTAAATATTTTTAATTAGTTTAATTTTTTATTAGTTTAATTTTTTATTAGTTAAATTTTTAATTAGTATAATTTAATTTAATTAATAAATTTTTTAATTAGTATTATTTTTTAGTAGTTAATTTTTTAATTAGTATAATTTAATTAAATTAATATAATTTTTTAATTAGTATAATTTTTTAATTTTTTAATTAGTATAATCTTTTAGTAGTTAATTTTTTAATTAGTATAATTAATACAATATTGTAAGGAGTTAGTATTAATTAATAATTTTTTAAGTAAATATTTAATAATTATATAAAAGAATTTACTAATTAGCTTAAATGTTTAGTATTTATCCAAAATAGGGTAAAATTAATATTGTTAAATGTTAATATAAATTTTTCAGTATAAATTTTAATTGTCAAATTTATGTTATTAATGTTTAAAAATATAGCACTAAATATTATTATAACTGAAGAGAAAAATAATATTGATATTAATTTTTTATAGTGACCAATTAATATTAAATTTTTTATGTAATAAAATATAAATAATTAATGGTTCAAATTAAATTATTTTTTGATAAATTGAATTTAGTTTTCATTTATGTATGAAGAATATAATATTTTTTTATTCATGTTTATAATTACTTATTTTATAGAAAAAATCAAGCATGCCACCACGTGAGGAGTTTCCAAGTAAAGGAGTAGAAGGCGCGCCGAGTGATGATATCGATTGGAATTTTGAAATACCTGTACCAAATGCAAAAGGAATTGTGTCGTGTAAACTTTGTGGAAAAGTTGTAAAAGGAGGAATAACACGCTTCAATAAGCATATTGCTCTTAAGACTGGCAATGTCGCACCATGCCCCAACATTACCGGTTAGTTATTATTATTAATTTCTCAATTAAGATTATAAAATTACATTAACATGTACAACTAATTTTTTCTTTTTCTTAACTATATTATTAATAAGCACTGTTAGAGAAAGTATGATGAAACTCCTTCAACAAAGTAAATCAAAGAAATTTGATAACAAAAGGAGAAAAGATGAATTCTTATCACAATTAAGAGGAGAGGATTATGATTATGAAGGGTTCATGGACGAAGAGGTTGCTACAAGACAAGCTATGCGAGATAGTGTCCAATCAAAACGTGAATGGCATATGAGGCAAGAATTTAGGCAAAGAATTGGTGGTTTCAGTAATACTTATGAAGAGGGACGAAGCTCTCACGGCTCAGTTAGTGACTATTTTGATAAAAAAATAAAGAAATTCGTTCCAACTGACTCGAAATTTTCATTAAGGGGAGCCATACCTGAATTGGTTAGAAGCAAGAGTGCAAAGCAACCAAAAGTAAATGATTCTTTTTTAAAGACATTGAGAAAGAAATTAGGTGAATCAGTATCTAAATTTTTGATATATGATCGACTTCCTTTTCAGTTAGCAAACTCTTAATGGTTGCACAATTTAGTTTCTGTAGCAGCAGAAATTGGGCAACATGTCAAACTCCCAACACCTTATGAGGTTTCTGATGTGTATTTGGAGTCAGAGTATAGACAAGTGAAAGAATGGGTTAATGGATTAAAGGTTCATTGGAGTGAATTAGGTGCAACACTGATGTGTGATGGTTGGACAAACAGTTTGAACCAAATGCATATAATTAATTTTCTCGTTTATTGTAGTAAAGGGACCATTTTTTGAAAATCTGTGGATGTCTCTAGTGCTCATACTAGAGATACTAAATTTTACTACAAACTATTGGATGATGCTATAGAAGAGATTGGAGAAGAATACATTGTCCAAATAGTCACTGACAATGAGGCAGCACTTAAGGCTGCTGGAAAAAAATTAATGGAAAAAAGGAAACATTTGTACTGGATGGCCTGTTCAGCTCATTGCTCAAATTTATGCCTTGAAGATATTGGAAAAAAGTCAAGTGTGGAAAAAGTTTTGGATGACGCGAAGAAAGTGACGTGTTTCATATACAATCACATATGGACGGTTGATTTAATGAAAAAATATACTCAAGGAAGACAAATACTTCGCCCTGGTCTTACCCGATTTGCCACCCATTTCATCCAACTACAGGAGATAATAAAACACAAACAAGGTTTAAGAGAAATGTTCAGTTCAAAGGTTAGTACTTAGTAATTGGTTTTTAGTTTTTAAATCTAACAATGTTTTTGTGATATCTTATTCATATTACTTTAAAAATTTATTCATGAATGTATAGGAGTTCAAAGAGTCAAAATGAGGACAACAAAAGTCAGGGCCTGCCTATGAAGCCAAAAAAATTATTTTAGGAAAAGAATTTTGGCGAAGAGCACGTGACATAACAAAAGTTTATGAGCCTTTGGTAAAGGCATTGCGGCTTGTGGATAGTGATGAGAAACCAACCATGAGCTTTATTTATGAGGCTATGGATAGAGCTAAACGGGCAATTCAAACAGATTGTCGATACTCTACTAATTATGAAAAGATTATTGACAACAGATGGATCTTCATGCATTCTGATTTGCATTCAGCTGGTAAGTAGACTAAAAATGTGGATGTCACGACCCAAAACTACCCAAAAATCAGAGTAAATTTTTTCGCATTTTGTTATTTTCTTTCATGCTTACCTGTCCTCTGATCGTGACCACACTCCACTAACAAATTGGGCTGTGCGTCAATGCCAGTCCCACCATACATTTACCATATAAATTAATTCTTTCTCAATCATTTATAAGTGTTTACAATATTTATAAATCCCCTAAAGTTACTTACAAACATGTTACTGTGCTATGCTTATTTACATACAATATGTATAAGTGTGTATACCTTAAATGATGGGCAGCAGCGGATATCCGGAATGCATTACTGAGTCGCCTCAACGTCTACTGGAGATTATCTATGGGAGAAAATGAAAGGGGTGAGCACATCAAGCTCAGTAAGGCAATCCTACGAACAAGTAGGTAACCATACTACCTACATGAACGTGGTGCCATGCATAAACCACCCTTTCTCCACACATTTTTAAAACAGATGATATGAGTTATGATGTTATGTAAATCCATTCGCATGGCAAAATTCAACATACAATTATTTCAAATCATTTCTTTCTCGTTTAAAATGTCACAACAAGGCCATGACTCAACCCATCACTCGGGTGGTCCTGACTCACATAAAACCATGAAAATCAATTTACATTCACACATGGGTTTGAAAAGAATGGAAATAGCATCATGCAAATTTAGTTTAAAACCCAGTTTCAATCATCGTCAAGATCATCAACATGCGAGACTAGGCAACATCTGTATATCGGTAATAACCAGGACTATGGCCATGTATCCTCCGGAGTTCCTCTGCTACACGGATCCTAGTGTGCGGGTTCTCACCATGATCGGGAACCGCCCGAGAGGTGGGTCAATCCATCTCGTCAGTCTTATCCGATCCCATGCATCCGAAGATGCCGCATCCGAAGATACCACACGGTACATCGTACTCCATGCTACTTGCACGGTACATCGTACTCCGTGGACCCATATTGCTCTAGGTACTCCAGCCCAAATGGCCTGCTTCCCACAGAGAGATTTTGTTTCTTATATCATATCTCAATACTCATGCCATGTCTCAAAACGCACGTGCGAGCCTATTTAATCGGTGACACACAGTCTACTCGATGCTCCAAGCACGGCTCATCGCATGTTCTCATAAAATCAGTGCGAGCGATGCTCAGCACTCTCATCAAATCAAGTAAAACTAGTGCGAGCTAGGCTCTAGCACTCTATATATGAATCACATGAAAATCTTATAAAATCTGGTGCGAGTTAAACTCCAGCACCCTGTCTCGAAAATCATATAAAAATATGGTGCGAGTTAGACTCCAGCACCGTTTCACAAAAATCATATGAAAACCTGGTGCGAGTTAGACTCTAACACCGTGTCACGAAAAAGCATGTGAAATCTGGTGCGAGTTATACTCTAGCACCTGTGCATGTAAAACTCTAGTGCGAGCTCTCGCTCCAGCACTAATGCATGCATCACCCAAATCAAAACATCGTACGGGCTGAGCTCCAGCACGTCACATGTGAATAAAAACACATAGGCGGCTCTGTTTCCTCAAAACAGTTTTCAAAACAATAATATCGTTGAAGGTATGCAATGCTGTGCATTTTCTTTCAAGGTTAGCCAGCCTACTCATGCATGCATTAAAATGTCTCCAGAACGAGCAGAAACCTCTTGTTCTTGCTCCTCCCAATTTTTCCTAAATTTGTAAATTTTACCCTTAACAAGGGTAGTTTGGTAATTTACCCATTCGGGGCACTAAAATTATTATTTGACCTCTAGACCCTTCAGATAATTTTTAAAGGACTGCAAATGAACTTAAAATTTTGTAAAGTAACCTCTAGCAGTCCGCAGAATTCCCTTACCTTATTTTTCCTGTCGAGCCTGACCTTTCCTCTGATGTCACGTCGCGCAGTCCGATCTGCTCTCAATCCGATGTCCGAAACTGCGTATAAATATTCCTCAGGTCAGATATTATACAACTTAATTGTATTTAATACTTTTTGGGCTTACTTTAAATCATTGGACCCATTTATCCCTATTGGGCCCGATTGCACCTTAATGGGCCTTAATCGGCCTTAAGCTCGTTTTCCATTTAATTTTTACATTATCGAGGCCTATTGGGCTCATTGGGCCCACCAACAATTTAGTGGGCCTCATTCTAACTCTCGAATAGCTCAATTTATTATTTACGATAATTTATCTAAATTTTCAAAATCTAATTCAATTTATGCGAAATTTAAATTCATATCACGCATAACGATGTAAATTATCGTAAATAATGGTTACTTACCCGAGATTCCATGCTAATTCGCAAATCGAGGCTATCTCGAGCTCTCGTTGGATGCCAATTATCAAGCTACACAATTTCATAATTTTTCGGGTAAATTTTCAGTCGAATAATAATTAAATAAAATATTTCAAAATTCAAATCGGTCAATTTGGACCGCTTATCGACTTACCCAAAGCTCGATTGCATCACTGGAATTTTCCCCAATTTTTTTCTCTTTTTCTTTTCCCCTTTTCTCCTTTTTTTCCTCTCTTTCTTGGCTGAACTGGTTCGGTCCGGTTCAGCCCGGTTCAGACCGCCGGTTCACCCCGGTTCGCTCCGGTTCAGGGCCTTGCTGGCCGGTTCTCCAACGGCTTCCACCGCCAGTGGCTCCGCTGAGTCGTCCGCATCTCAGATCTGTCCTCGGTTTCACCCAAGTCCGTCGAAAAGTCGCCGGTCCGGCTGTTCTCCTCTTCGCCATCGAAACCCATTTCTTCTTCCGCCGTTTTCGACGTTTGCCGGCAGCTTCGCCGATCGTGGCCGCCATCAATCGGCTCATCTGCACCTCGGGAAGCCTCGGCTGGGGTCGGGGTTGTCCAGATCGGCGCCGGTGGCCGTCAATTGGCTTCTCCTCTCCGCGGCATCTCTCCCTCGATCCGTCGGATTTCGGCGTCGGTGGGTCGTGCTGCCGGTTCCAGGGAGGTCGCCGGCCTCTCCTCTTCCATTTCTGGCCCTTCGCCTGGCCGTTGGTCGCCGGACGGTCGTCCGGTCTTCTCCTCGGGTTCGACTCCGTTTTTCCGTTTCAATCTTCTTCTCTCTCCCCGATTTCTGATTCCCTTTTTTTTAACTTATTAATTAATTTATTTTTATTTATTTATATTATATTTTAATCATTAAAATACATTAAAAATACCCAAATATCTACTAAAAATTATTATTTTATTCCAAATTAATTAATTTAATTTTATTTAATTTATTTATTATATTTTAACCCTTTTTCGGGTATAATATCTCTGTATTTTTGGGATATTGTCCCGAATGACTTTTCGGTATATTTTTGATTATTTTCGAAATTATTTTTCGAACTAAAAATCTTGATTAATTCCAATAAATTGATATCTTGATCAATTTAACCCAAAATAAATTTATTTCACCTTTATTGACCAAGATTTCTCAATCCATTATTTCCAATCCGAATCCCATTTAGTTAAATTTTTGACCATTTTCATCCCTCATAAAAATTTACGATTTAATTTCGGGTCTTACAAATCTCCCCCACTTAAGGAATTTGGTCCTCCAAATTAGAACCAAGTCATATGAGTCCATATACAACTTCGGATACATCGATCGTATCATATTCTTAAATTCTCATGTGACCTTTCTCGGAGTGTATTCCTACCAAAGGACTTTAATTAAGGAGATCATCTTAAACCTCAATACTTTCTCTTTCCTGTTTAATGCCCGAATCAACTTCTTCAATATACTTGTATTTGCATTAAGCTGAACTGTTGGATCTCATATCCGATCACCTACGCTGGATCTGGATAGTAATTCTGAAGCATCAAAAGATGGGACACATTGTGGGTGCCTGCTTATTCAAGTGGAAATGCCTCCTACAGGTCTTATCTTCCACTTGTCCAATCTCTCAAAAGATTCAATCCAGCGAAACTCAATTTACCTTCTTCCAAAAGTTCGCTATGTCCTTATTCTCTTAGGACAAGAAACATTTCAACCATACTAATTCACCCTCGGTGAATTCCAATACTTTTCTATCTGCTCTGAGGTGCTCTTAATCTCTCACTCAACTAAACATCCTCAGAGACTTATTATATTAATTCGAAAGAAATTTCTATCTGTCACCCACTTTTTCTTATCCAAGTCGGGGAAACAACCCCTACGGCCATACAATGCCTCATATCTTGTTATCTCGATACTCAAGTGTCAACTGTCGTTATTGGCGACTTCAATTTGTAACAATTGATCGTTCCAGGAGATTATAAAATCAATGCACACACTCTCATCATATCCTCCAGAACTTGTACAGTCCTGTCACGACCCAAATTACCTAAAATCAGAGTAAATTTTTCGCTTTTTAATTTTCTTACCCATCGTGAACAGTTACACTACGAAACAGTTGGGCTATGATTCGGTGTTAATCACCTCTCACCTATTTACCATTCCTTTTTCATAATTCATTTACATATCAATTTATTTAAACTAAATACATCCCCAATATTACATCCATGTACAGTACTGTGCATCAATATGTTCAGATACAAAATTGTACAAATGTGTAGTACCTGATCTTGATAAGAAGCAGCGGATAACCGAATTGTGAAGCTATTGTCGCTCTCTTCTACTGAATATACCCTGCGGGGTGAAAAATGAAAGGGTGAGCGAAACGTGCTCAGTAAGGCAATAATGTAAGCAGGTAGATAACTATACTATCTACGTGCTGATAATATCATGATATAAAATCCTTTATATTTTGAGCATGAGGAATGACTAAAACGATGCCACATGTATGTATATATATCATATAAGGGAAATCATAAAATCGACATATAAAACACACATGAAAAAACCATCATGTATGACATCTCATGCTCGTCACATTAAAACTTATTAGTTTCATCATAAACTCATCACTTTAAAACTCATTTGTTTCATCACAAACTCATCACGTTAAAACTCATTGTTTCATCATAAAACAACTTCATCAAGGTCAAACCCATCTCTCGGGAATACCTTGATTCACTAAATCACATCTCTTTTAAAAACATAAATCGAGACATTACCCATCCCTCGGGTTCGTCCTGGTCTATTCAGCTCGTATGATATCATATGAGGCATGTAGGTTACTGTATGAAAATCGAGGACTATGGCCATACTTTGTCCCTGTGATCCCAGGCTACACGGATCCCGGTGTGCCGGGTATCACAACTGCAACGGGAGGTGGGGTCAAGTCCTACCCGTCAGAATATCAAGTAACATCATAGAGTCATCATGACTGCACAGTACAGCGTACTCCGTGTGACATACACGGTACATTGTACTCCGTGGACCCATATCATAGTCTGGGGGTACCTGCCGTAGGTCTTATCCACCCCAATACTATGTCGATAACCAACCCATGTCTTAAAGTATATGAGCGAGCATCTCAACTCTCTGTGACACACAGTCTACAGGAGGCTTCCGCACGACTATATGCATGTCAACTCACGTCTAGTGCGAGCGAAACTCCAGCACCACGCTATGCATATCATGATATCTAAAATCTCGTGCGAGCGAAGCTCCAACACGATTTTGTGCACACACAAATTTCTCGTACGAGCAATGCTCAAGTATGGCTTTTCATGAGAAATAATTCAGTAAACTTGAGTGCGAGAAAGACTCTAGCACTCTTTTTATTCATGTAAATACGATAGGTGGCTCAATCTTTTTAAAAAAGGGTACAAACCGGTACCCTTTCGTATATTTCACGAAATCAACAGCCAACCTATGTGCATATTTGCTTAAATCAAAGCAATATATTCATATAAAGCAATAAAAACATGAAATCATGCAATTTATCTGCCTTACTACCCTTTTCTGTAAATTTTTACTCTTAGGGGCAAAATCGTATTTTTCTTTATTCACCTAAGCCCCGATTTTCGTAAAAATTATTATTTCATTTCTAGATGCTGTAAGAAATTTCTAAGCCCTGTAAATACCCTCAAAATACGTATAGGCATCTCTATGTACCTACAAAATTCCCTTACCTTATTTTTCTGTAGAGTCTGACCTTTCCTTTTTTTTTTACTGTTGTCTCGTCGCGCAGTCCGATATGCTCCTAAATCAAACCTCCGGAACTGCGTATAAATATTCCTCAGGTCAGATATTATACAATTTAATTGTATTTAATACTTTCTGGGCTTAATTTAAATCATTGGGCCCATTTATCCCTATTAGGCCCGATTACACCTTAATACGCCTTAATCGGCCTTAAGCCCGTTTTCCACTTAAATTTTTACATTATCGAGGCCTATTGGGCTCATTGGGCCCACCAACAATTTATTGGGCCTCGTTCTAACTCTCGAATAGCTCAATTTATTATTTACGACAATTTATCTAATTTTTCATAATTTAATTCAATTTATGCAGAATTTAAATTTGAATCACGCATAACGATGCAAATTGTGGTAAATAAGGGTTACTTACCCGAGATTCCATGCTAGTCTGCAAATCGAGACTGTCTCGAGCTCTCGTTGGATGCCAATTGTCGAGCTACACAATTTTATAATTTTTCGGGTAAATTTCCAGTAGAAAATTAATTAAATATAATATTCCAAAATTTAAATCGATCAATTCGACCGCTTACCGACTTACCCGAAGCTCGATTGCATCACTGAAATTTTCTCCAATTTTTTATCTTTTTCTTTTTCCCTTTTTCTTCCTTTTTTCCTCTCTTTTTGGCTGAACCGGTTCAGTCCGGTTCAGACCGGTTCGAACCGCCGGTTCGGTCTGGTTCAGTTCGGCCGGTTCAGTCACCATTTGGTCATTCCGGCGCCGTCCGGCAGGTTCCCGACGTTATTTCGGTGCCGTTCGGCTCGGCTACACCTGGGCATCCAGAATCGGGCCTCGGCTAGAGTCGAAACGCAACCATCGTCGGTGAATCTTTCCTTCTCCCCCACGGCTGTCACCTCTCAGTCCGACGGATTTCGACGGTTTCATCGGCCAGTACCAGTCTCAAAAGGACCGGCTTCTCTTCCCGATCACATCGGTACCCACCGTTCGAGCCCAGCTGTCGTGGATCGCCGGGATCGAGCTCCCTTTTCCCGTCGGTTTCTCCTCCTCTGTTCGCCAGATTCGGCTATCCTTGGTGCGCGTCGTCGGTGCCCAAAGCTTCGTCGGCCTCTCCTCTTTCTCCTCGGCCCTTCGTCGGAGGGTGATGATCGCCGGTGGACGTGGGTCGATCGGCCACGCGCGGGTTTCCCTCTCCGTTTTCCATTCTTCTTCTCTCTCCCCGATAGTTTCTGATTTCACTTTTTTTTTTTACAATTATTATTTTATTTAACAATTTGTTTTATTATTAAAATATTCATTAAAATATTCAAATAGATTCTAAAATATCTACAAAATCTATAAATTTATTCCAAATAAATTAATTTAATTTAAGTTAATTTATTTATTATATTTTTAATCATTTTTTGAGTATAATTTCTCTGTATTTTTGAGATATTGTCCCGGGTGACTTTTTTGTATTTCTAAAATTTCGGATCTTGATCAATTGGACTCGAAATTTAATTATTTCTTCATTATTGATCAAGATTCTCAAACCCATTATTTTTAATTAAATTTTCTTGCCGAATTTATTCCGGCTTTCAATCATTTGACCATTTTACCCTTGTACTTGCTCGGGATTAATTCAGTCAAACTTTCCTTCACGAACACTCATTCATTTTATGATTTGAATCCTTATTTCCTGTCTGAATCCCATTTCATATAATTTGGGACTATTTTCAATTCTTCATACGAAATTACAATATAATTTTCGGGTCTTACATAATCTCCCCCACTTAAAAAATTTGGTCCTCCAAATTAGAACCAAGTTAGTCTGTAAATCACTCCGGATATTTCACACATATCATACTCTTTAATTTCCTGGTGACTTTTTCGGAGTGTACTACTACCAAAGGACTTTAATTAGGGAGATCATCTTAAATCTCAATACTTTCTCTTTCCTGTTTAATGCCTGAATCAACTTTTAATATACTTATATTTGCATTAAGCTGAACGGTCGGATCTCATATCCTATCACCTATGCTGGATCTGGATAGTATTTCCGAAGGATCATAAGATGGGACACGTTGTGGGTGCCTGTTAATTCAGGTGATAACACCAACCTAGAGGTCTTATCTCCCACTTGTCCAATCTCTCAAAAGATTCAATCCAGCGAAACTCAATTTACCTTCTTCCAAAAGTTCGCTATGTCCTTATTCTCTTAGGACAAGAAACATTTCAACCATACTAATTCACCCTCGGTGAATTCCAATACTTTTCTATCTGCTCTGAGGTGTTCTTAATCTCTCATCCTTAACTAAACATCCTCAGAGACTTATTATCCAAAGTCGAAAATAATTCTATCTGTCACCCACTTTTTCTTATCCAATTTGGGGAAACAACCCCTATAGCCATACACTGCCTCATATCTTGTTATCCCGATACTCAAGTGGCAACTGTCACTATTAACGACTTCAATTTGTAGCAACTGATCATCCCAGGAGCTTATAAAATCAATGCACACACTCTCATCATATCCTCCAGAACTTGTACAGTCCTCTCTGACTGACCATCTGTCTGAGGACGAAAAGCTGTGCTAATACTCAGTCGGATTCCCATAACTTCCTGAAAAATATTTCCCGAAATGGGAAGTGAAACGGGAATCCCTATATGATACCATGCTCACTGGAACGCTACTTAATGTTCCACAATCTTCCTTACACATAAATCTTCATATACACTCTGAGTATTTGGGGATTTCATAACCAGAAGGTGGGTAGACTTAGTCACTCTAGCGACTATCATCTAAATAAAATAGTCTCGTGATTCATCTGAGTCCTCTATAACCCATCAAGAAGTTCATGGAGACTTGCTCCCATTTTCGTGCCGTGTCGATATAGGTAGAGGCTGTAATAACCCTACAGACTTTTAATGCTCTACCTTATTCTGTTGACATACTAGGCACCTTTCCACAATCTCCACTATATCTCTTTTCATATCTGACCACCAATACTCTTTTCTAAGATTTCGATATATTTCTTACTTCTCGGATGTACTGTATATCCCGAAGAGTGAGCTTCTGACAATATTACTATCCCATCAACTGTGGTCTTGGGGAGCACTTATACTGTCTCTGAACCTCAGTAAGCCATCATCTCTCTCTGTGAACTTTTTCACTGTACCTATCTGAATCTGACCCATACTATCGACACCATGCCGATCATCACGCTAAGCCTGTCAAATCCGGGCACTCTCATCCGGTTCTAGTCTCAGGCTAGCTGTCACACAATCATTATCATCATCAGAGGGAATCACATCACTACTGAGGCTTACAACTGCTCTAGCAGCTCACGCTCCCTGACCATCATATGTAATACCATCCCGAGGCTCTTTTGTTCAAGGCATTAGCCATTTCATTAGCTTTTCCTGGGTGGTACAATTTTCACAATCATAATCATTTAGAAGCTCTAATCCTCTTTATTCTCATATCCGACTCTTTCTGTGAAAAACAGATACTCGGGGCTTTATGATCAGTGCACATCCAAAATTTCTCACCCTGTACATAATAGTACCATATCCTCGGTACAAACACTACCGTTGCCAACTTAAAATCATGAGTCAAATAGTTTATTTCATGATCAAGGAGTTATCTGACTCCAAAATTGACTATCTTTCCAATTATACATCAATACACAGCTCATTCATTATTTTGAGTCATTCATACACACGGAGAACCTCTTGAGCTGTTGGGCATGGTGAAAATAATCACGGTGGTCAGTTCACACTTCATTACCCCAAAACTCCTGTCACGTCTATCATCCTATTCAAATACCACGCTTTCATAGTTAAACGTGCCAACAAGGTATACCCTTTTTAGAACTCGCAACAACCATCTGTAAAAGCAATTTTTCAATTGTTGCTTATAATTTACCCTGGACTTTAACTACACTCAACATATCATCAATAAGGATGATGACAAATCGGTCCAGGTAAAGTTTAAATAACTCATTGTAGTTGAACTCCACTACATATTTCAATCATCCAAATCCTTAACTTATTTACGCATAAGCGTATAAGATCCTTCAAAATCACTTACGTTTTCAGGTACTAACCTGCGTCATTTCCTTTTCTTATCTTAACGGCTCTTATTAAATTTTACTATGTTCACCTTTATGATTTGTCGAATTTTAATATTCTTATCGTCTTAGTAAAGGTATCCTAATGCTAAAGGTATTTATTACGACGATCGATTTCACGTTACAGGTTATATATATATACTTTTAGACGCTGTCAAGCCTTCAAGCGGGGAGGTATTTTGAAATACCTTTATTAACCCTTAGACTTAACCACAATTACTTTACATATTAGTCCCTGTGGTCACAATTTATATTCGCTACTAATTGCTTCAATCCTAATTACTTCATATCGTAAAGATGTTCTTACCTAGCATACGCCTCTTACTCCAATACATCTTGTATTTAAAATCAAGCATATCTCAAAGATTATCTCCTTAGTGTATCAATTATAATTGAAACTCTGTCATTATTCATTTCATGAGTACAATCCTTTATTCCTTTAATTTCAACTGTTGCACCCCTTTTTATTACTTGTCAACACTTACAGTATACTTTTCAGTGATGTTTTCACCCCTGTTTTCAACTTAAAATCTCTATATCCATATTTCGTTAATTAATCCTCCTCTATTGGGGTACTCATTATCAGTATTGTGCCCAATGATGTAGGCATTCATGCCTTTTACTCACTTATATGCGAATAAAGGCGGTATGAATAAATGTGTGGCACCAGGATCAACGAACATATGTACTTCATTATTCATAACAAGTGTGGTATCTTACACCACATCCATGAAACATCAATAGTGTCCTGGTCCAAGACATCCTCTCGCCTTCGTCCAACGGCCTACTTTCCTTTTACTTTTTGGCTATGGCCTCCTTTTACGTTGCAGCTATACCAACGAAGTTTTTCTCTGTCTCTTTACTTTTCTGTGGGGCGATCTCGCCCAACTCTGTGCAATCAAAATCAATGGTCCGTCTTACCACACTTAACGACCATTTTCATCAATACAGTGTAGGTATAGACCCTCCTTCCGTGGTACCACACATCCCACACTGCTTACACTGCTACGCTACTTACACTGTTCCGCAGCAGGTTGAGGTCCTCAAATCAGAATATCCCTTAAAAGTGCTAAAATTGGATGCACTGGGCCTTACCAATCATCTTACTCCATGACTCGTCAAATTAAATCTTTTACCAATTACCATTTTCCCATTTTAACATCTTAGTCATTTCTCGATTCTCTTTTCTGTCTCTATTTCAGCCCTCACTACCTTTCCAAATCTCAGAGGCGTGCAATTCATGTTCTTATTCACGCAACTATATTCTGCGCACTGCCTCGACATAAGTAGTGAGCCAATCGGACTCTAATCGACAATTTGAGCCCTTTCCATGAACTTTTAGACATCTCGACTGTCACTTGTTCATAGTGTCGAGGTAATATCTGCTCAAGAATATAACCGAGTTTCATACTCATAAATCATACTCATCAATAAATCAAATCCTCTGGGTCAGAGTAAGGACTTTTATCTATCATTTCTTTAAACAGTGTCCGGGATAATTCTGTCACCGGAATACATCCAAAATATTTCTCATCTTAACTCTAGATGTTTAACACTTAAGATGGGTCGAGCGGGTTTCCACCAATGCTCTGCCTCGCCTCCAACGTAAACGTATTTAAAAGTCAACTTCTCAGTCAACATACACCAAAAAATTCATACAACTTCGCTATCTCATACACCCAGTCCTCAGTAACTATTGGTTTCTTTACTTCACAAAATACCGGAGGGGTGTGAAAATCTCTATAGTCTGAGGATCTGTTTAGGCTTTACCCTGCCTATCCTCAACTACCAGCATAGACTAAGTAAATAAGTCCGAAATATTTTCTATACTCCACTCCATCCTCTCGGAGCGTGTTTCAATACTGTTTGGTCTCTTTATAGGACCCTGTGGAGTATGCTCATCATCAGCCTCCACCTCACTCTAATATTGAGTCTCATGTCACGACTCACTCGATTCTCAGGCCAATCTTTATGGTCTCGAGCATGTGTACTCGCCCCTCTACTATAGCGGCTATCAATTATAAAACTAGATTCTCGCATTCGAAACTAAAATCTTAGCTGCTGTTCCATCTTGATATACACAATTGTATCTAAACAATGCACAGTACATGAGGATGTAATTTTACTTAACTACTAACACCGACTCATATCAGGCCAACTCAGCTCTGATACCATTAAATCTGTCACGACCCAAATTACCTAAAATCATAGTAAATTTTTTACTTTTTAATTTTCTTACCCGTCGTGAACAGTTACACTACTAAACAGTTGGGCTATGATTCGGTGTTAATCACCTCTCACCTATTTACCATTCCATTTTCATAATTCATTTACATATCAATTTATTTAAACTAAATACATCCCCAATATTACATCCATGTACAGTACTGTGCATCTATATGTTCAGATACAAAATTGTACAAATGTGTAATACCTGATCTTGATAAGAAGCAGCGGATAACCGAATTGCGAAGCTATTGTCGCTCTCTTCTACTGAATATACCCTGTGGGGTGGAAAATGAAAGGGTGAGCGAAACGTGCTCAGTAAGGCAATAATGTAAGCAGGTAGATAACTATACTATCTACGTGCTGATAATGTCATGATATAAAATCCTTTATATTTTGAGCATGAGGAATGACTAAAACGATGCCACATGTATGTATATATATCATATAAGGGAAATCATAAAATCGACATATAAAACACACATGGAAAAATCATCATGTATGACATCTCATGCTCGTCACATTAAAACTTATTAGTTTCATCATAAACTCATCACTTTAAAACTCATTTGTTTCATCACAAACTCATCACGTTAAAACTCATTGTTTCATCATAAAACAACTTCATCAAGGTCAAACCCATCTCTCGGGAATACCTTGATTCATTAAATCACATCTCTTTTAAAAACATAAATCGAGACATTACCCATCCGTCGGGTTCGTCCTGGTCTATTCAGACCGTATGATATCATGTGAGGCATGTAGGTTACTGTATGAAAATCGAGGACTATGGCTATACTCTGTCCCTGTGATCCCAGGCTACACGGATCCTGGTGTGCGGGGTATCACAACTGCAACGGGAGGTGGGGTCAAGTCCTACCCGTCAGAATATCAAGTAACATCATAGAGTCATCATGACTGCACGGTACAGCGCACTCCGTGTGACATACACGGTACATCGTACTCCGTGAACCCATATCATAGTCTGGGGGTGCCTGCCGTAGGTCTTATCTACCTTAATACTATGTCGATAACCAACCCATGTCTGAAAGTATATGTGCGAGCATCTCAACTCTCTGTGACACACAGTCTACAGGAGGCTTCTGCACGACTATATGCATGTCAACTCACGTCTAGTGCGAGCGAAGCTCCAGCACCATGCTATGCATATCATGATATCTAAAATCTCGTGCGAGCGAAGCTCCAACACGATTTTGTGCACACACAAATTTCTCGTACGAGCAATGCTCAAGTACGGCTTTTCATGAGAAATAATTCAGTAAACTTGAGTGCGAGAAAGGCTCTAGCACTCTTTTTATTCATGTAAATACGATAGGTGGCTCAATCTTGATAAAACATCTTTTAAAATAGTAACCGGTACAAACCTGTACCCTTTCGTATATTTCACGAAATCAACAGCCAACCTATGTGCATATTTGCTTAAATCAAAGCAATATATTCATATAAAGCAATAAAAACATGAAATCATGCAATTTATCTGCCTTACTACCCTTTTCTGTAAATTTTTACTCTCAGGGGTAAAATCATCTTTTTTTTATTCACCTAAGCCCCGATTTTCGTAAAAATTATTATTTCATTTCTAGATGCTGTAAGAAATTTCTAAGTCCTGTAAATACCCTCAAAATACGTATAGGCATCTCTATGTACCTACAAAATTCCCTTACCTTATTTTCCTGTAGAGTCTGACCTTTCCTTTTTTTTACTGTTGTCTCGTCGCGCAGTCCGATATGCTCCCAAATCAAACCTCCGGAACTGCGTATAAATATTCCTCAGGTCAGATATTATACAATTTAATTGTATTTAATACTTTCTGGGCTTAATTTAAATCATTGGGCCCATTTATCCCTATTAGGCCCGATTGCACCTTAATGGGCCTTAATCGGCCTTAAGCCCGTTTTCCACTTAAATTTTTACATTATCGAGGCCTATTGGGCTCATTGGGCCCACCAACAATTTATTGGGCCTCGTTCTAACTCTCGAATAGCTCAATTTATTATTTACGATAATTTATCTAATTTTCCATAATTTAATTCAATTTATGCAGAATTTAAATTCGAATCACGCATAACGATGCAAATTATCGTAAATAAGGGTTACTTACCCGAGATTCCATGCTAGTCCGCAAATCGAGACTATCTCAAGCTCTCGTTGGATGCCAATTGTCGAGCTACACAATTTCATAATTTTTCGGGTAAATTTCCAGTCAAAAATTAATTAAATATAATATTCTAAAATTTAAATCGATCAATTCGACCGCTTACCGACTTACCCGAAGCTCGATTGCATCACTGAAATTTTCCCCAATTTTTCCTCTTTTTCTTTTTCCCTTTTTCTCCCTTTTTTCCTCTCTTTTTGGCTGAACCGGTTCAGACCGGTTCGGACCGCCGGTTCGGTCTGGTTCAGTTCGGCCGGTTCAGTCCGGTTCGGCCGGTTCAGTCACCATTTGGTCATTCCGACGCCGTCCGGCCGGTTCCCGACGCTATTTCGGTGCCGTTCGGCTCGGCTACACTTGGGCATCCAGAATCGGGCCTCGGCTAGAGTCGAAACGCAACCATCGTCAGTGAATCTTTCCTTCTCCCCCACGGCTGTCACCTCTCGATCCGACGGATTTCGACGGTTTCGTCGGCCAGTACCAGTCTCAAAAGGACCGACTTCTCTTCCCGATCACATCGGTACCCACCGTTCGAGCCCAGCTGCCGTGGATCGCAGGGATCGAGCTCCCTTTTTCGATCGGTTTCTCCTCCTCTGTTCGCCAGATTCGGCTATCCTTGGTGCGCGTCGTCGGTGCCCAAAGCTTCGTCGGCCTCTCCTCTTTCTCCTCGGCCCTTCGTCGGAGGGTGATGATCGCCGGTGGACGTGGGTCGATCGGCCACGCGCGGGTTTCCCTCTCCGTTTTCCATTCTTCTTCTCTCTCCCGGATAGTTTCTGATTTCACTTTTTTTTTTTACAATTATTATTTTATTTAACAATTTGTTTTATTATTAAAATATTCATTAAAATATTCAAATAGATTCTAAAATATCTACAAAATCTATAAATTTATTCCAAATAAATTAATTTAATTTAAGTTAATTTATTTATTATATTTTTAATCATTTTTTGAGTATAATTTCTTCGTATTTTTGAGATATTGTCCGGGTGACTTTTCGATATTTCTAAAATTTCGGATCTTGATCAATTGGACTCGAAATTTAATTATTTCTTCATTATTGATCAAGATTCTCAAGCCCATTATTTTTAATTAAATTTTCTTACTGAATTTATTCCGGCTTTCAATCATTTGACCATTTTACCCTTGTACTTGTTCGGGATTAATTCAGTCAAACTTTCCTTCACGAACACTCATTCATTTTATGATTTGAATCCTTATTTCCTGTCTGAATACCATTTCATATAATTTGGGACTATTTTCAATTCTTCATATGAAATTACAATATAATTTTCGGGTCTTACAAGTCCTCTCTGACTGACCATTTGTCTGAGGACGAAAAGCTGTGCTAATACTCAGTCGGGTTCCCATAGCTTCCTGAAAAATATTCTCAGAGGTGGAAAGTGAAGCGGGAATCCCTATATGATACCATGCTCACTGGAACGCTACATAATGTTCCACAATCTATTTTATACCTGAATCCTCATACACTCTGAGTATCTGGGGATTTCCTAACCAGAAGGTGGGTAGACTTAGTCAACTTAGCGACTATCATCTAAATAGCCTCGTGATTTATCCGGGTCCTTTGTAACCCATCACGACATTCATGGAGACTTGCTCTCATTTTCCGTGCCGTGTCGATATAGGTAGAGGCTGCAATAACCCTGCAGACTTTTAATACTCTACCTTATTCTGCTGACATACTAGGCACTTTTCCACAATCTCTACCATGTCTCTTTTCATATCTGACCACCAATACCCTTTTCGAGATTTTGATACATTTTTTTTTTTACTTTCCGTCGCACCGTATATCCCGAAGAGTGAGCTTCTGACAATATTACTATCCCATCAACTGTGGTCTTGGGGAGCACTCACACTGTCTCGAAACCTCTATAAATCATCATCACACTCTGTGAACTCTATCACTGTACCCTTTTGAATCTGACCCAAACCATCGACACCATGCCGATCATCACGCTAAGCCTATCAAATCCGGGCACTCTCATCCGGTTCTAGTCTCAGGCTAGCTGTCACACAATCACTGTCATCATCAGAAGGGATCACATCACTACTGAGGCTCACAACTGCTCTAGCAGCTCACGCTCCCTGACCATCATATGTAATACCATCCCAAGGCTCTTTCTGCTCAAGGCATCAGCCATCACATTAGCCTTTCCTGGGTGGTACAATTTTTCCACAATCAAAATCTCTCAGAAGCTCTAACCCACTATGTATTCTCATATTCGCCTCTTTCTGTGAAAATAGATACTTGGGACTTTATGATCAGTGCATACCCAAAATTTCTCACCATAAACATAATAGTACCATATCCCCGGTACAAATACTACCGTTGCCAACTTAAAATCATAAGTTAGATAGTTTATTTCATGATCAAGGAGTTGTCTGACTCCATAATTGACTATCTTCCCATTATACATCAATACACAGCTCTTTCATTATTTTGAGGTATCCATACTCACTGAGAACCTCTTGAGCTGTTGGGTATGGTGAAATTAATCACGGTGGTCAGTTCATACTTCACTACACCGAAATTCATGTCACATCTATCATCTCATTTAAAGACCACGTTTTCTTAGTTAAACGTGTCAACCAAGTAGACCATATTGAGAACTCGCAACAACCCGTTTGTAAAAGCCATTTTCAATTATTGCTTACAATTTTGCCCTGGGCTTTAACTACACCCATCATATCATCAATAATGATGATTACAAATCGGTCCAGGTAAAATTTAAATAACTCATTGTAGTTGAGCTCCACTACTTATTTCAATCGTCCATATCCTTGACTTATTTACGCATAAGCGTATAAGATCCTTCAAAATCGATTACGTTTTTCAGGTACTAACCTGCGCCATTTCCTTTTCTTATTTTAACGGCTCTTATTAAATTTTACTATGTTAACCTTTATGATTTGTCGAATTTTAATATTCTTATCGTCTTAGTAAAGGTATCCTAATGCTAAAGGTATTTATTACGACGATTGATTTCACGTTATAGGTTATATACATATACTTTTAGACGCTGTCAAGTCTTCAAGCGGGGAGGTATTTTGAAATACCTTTATTAACCTTAAGGCTTAACCACATAGACTGGTTATGGTTATATCCATCTTTATCCTTGGTTATAATTTATATTCCCTACTTATCACTTAATCCCAATTACTTCGCATATTAAGGGTATTCCCTACCTAGAATATGTCTCTTACTCCAATACATCTTGTATTTAGGATCTATCTTATCTTAAAGATTATCTCCTTTCGTATATCCCTCATGACAAAACTCTTTCATTATTCATTCCGTGAGTACAATCCTTTACTCCTTTAATTTCAACTGTTGCACCCTTTTTTATCACTTGTCAACACTTACAGTATACTTTTCAGTGATGTTCTCACTCCTGTTTTCAACTTAAAATCTCTATATCCATATTCCGTTAATTAATTCTCCTCTATTGGGGTACTCATTTATCAGTATTATGCCCAATGATGTAGGCATTCATGCCTTTTACTCACTTATATGCGAATGAAGGCGGTATGAATAAATGTGTGGCACCAGGATCAATGAACATATGTACTTTATTATTCATAACAAGTGTGGTATCTTACACCACATCCATGAAACATCAATAGTGTCCTGGTCCAAGACATCCTCTCGCCTTCGTCCAACAGCCTACTTTCCTTTTTTTTCTTTTCGGCTATGGCCTCCCTTTTCGTTGCAGCTATACCAACGAAGTTTTTCTCTGTCTCTTTACTTTTCTATGGGGCGATCTCGCCCAACTCTGTGCAATCAAAATCAATGGTCCGTCTTACCACATTTAACGGCCATTTTCATCAATACAGTGTAGGTATAGACCCTCCTTCCATGGTATCCACCACACATCCCACACTGCTTACAGTGCTTACACTGCTACACTGCTTCGTAGCAGGTCGGGGTCCTCCAATCACAATGCCCCTCAAGAGTGCCAAAATTGGATGCACTGGGGCCTTACCAATTATCTTACTCCATGACTCATCAAATTAAATCTTTTACCAATTACCATTTTTTTTCCATTTAACATCTCTGTCATTTCTCGATTCTCTTTTCTGTCTCTATTTCAGCCCTCACTACCTTTCCCAATCTCAGAGGCATGCAATTCATGTTCTTATTTACCCAACTGTAAATCTGCGCACTGCCTCGGTATAGGTAATATCTCACGGGCCAATCGGACTCTAATTGAAAAGTTGAGCCATTTCATGAACTTTTAGACATCTCGACTGTCACTTGTTCATAGTGTCGAGGTAATATCTGCCCAGGAATATAATTGAGTTTCATACTCATAAGCTTACTCATCAATAAATCAAATCCCCTGGGTAAGAGTAAAGACTTTTATCTATCATTTCTTTTAAACAATGTCCAGGATATCCTGTCACCGGAATACATCCATAAACATTTCTCATCTTAGCTCTGGATGTTTAACACTTAAGATGGGTCGAGCGGGTTTCCACCAATGCTCTGTCTCGCCCTCAAATCTCATTCACAATCTGAGCAATTAGCTCCTCAAAATATTCTCCACACTCCGCTCCAACCTCGCGAAGCGTGTCTCAATACTGTCCGATCTCTCTGTCGGACTCAGTGGGGCATGCTCAACATTAGCCTTCATTTCAATTTCATCCTGATTCTCACAGGTCAACTCAGCACGACTAGCAGACTCAGGTCTACCTCTACGACCTCTACCTCGTGCACTATCTCATCTAACGCGACTCATATTAGGCATTCCTGCATTCTCAACCATTTCTTAGTCAAAACCCATCTCGATATACACTATTGTATCTAACCAAGCACAGTAACACGGGGATGTAATTCCTAATTACTGACACTGACACACATCATACCAATTGCGCTCTGATACCACCTTTATATGTCACGACCCAAAACTACCCAAAAATCAGAGTAAATTTTTTCGCATTTTGTTATTTTCTTTCATGCTTACCTGTCCTCTGATCGTGACCACATTCCACTAACAAATTGGGCTGTGCGTCAATGCCAGTCCCACCATACATTTACCATATAACTTAATTCTTTCTCAGTCATTTATAAGTGTTTACAATATTTATACATCCCCTAAAATTACTTACAAACATGTTACTGTGCTATGCTTATTTAGATACAATATGTACAAGTGTGTATACCTTAAATGATGGGCAGCAGCGGATATCCGAAATGCAGTACTGAGTCGCCTCAACGTCTACTGGAGATTATCTGTGGGAGAAAATGAAAAGGGTGAGCACATCAAGCTCAGTAAGGCAATCCTACGAACAAGTAGGTAACCATACTACCTACATGAACGTGGTGCCATGCATAAACCACCCTTTCTCCACACATTTTTAAAACAGATGATATGAGTTATGATATTATGTAAATCCATTCGCATGGCAAAATTCAACATGCAATTATTTCAAATCATTTCTTTCTCGTTTAAAATGTCACAACAAGGCTAGGACTCAACCCATCCCTTGGGTGGTCTTGACTCACATAAAACCATGAAAATCGATTTACATTCACACATGGGTTTGAAAAGCATGGAATTAGCATCATGCAAATTTAGTTTAAAACCCAGTTTCAATCATCGTCAAGATCATCAACATGCGAGACTAGGCAACATCTGTATATCGGTAATAACCAGGACTATGGCCATGTATCCTTCGGAGTTCCTCTGCTACACGGATCCTAGTGTGCGGGTTCTCACCATGATCGGGAACCGCCCAGGAGGTGGGTCAATCCATCTCGTCAGTCTTATCCGATCCCATGCATCCGAAGATGCCGCATCCGAAGATGCCGTATTCGAAGATACCACACGGTACATCGTACTCCATGCTACTTGCACGGTACATCGTACTCCGTGGACCCATATCGCTCTAGGTACTCCAGCCCAAATGGCCTGCTTCCCACAGAGAGATTTTGTTTCTTATATCATATCTCAATACTCATGCCATGTCTCAAAACGCACGTGCGAGCCTATTTAATCGGTGACACACAGTCTACCCGATGCTCCAAGCACGGCTCATCGCATGTTCTCATAAAATCAGTGCGAGCGATGCTCAGCACTCTCATCAAATCAAGTAAAACTAGTGCGAGCTAGGCTCTAGCACTCTATATATGAATCACATGAAAATCTTATAAAATCTTGTGTGAGTTAAACTCCAGCACCCTGTCTCGAAAATCATATAAAAATATGGTGCGAGTTAGACTCCAGCACCGTTTCACAAAAATCATATGAAAACCTGGTGCGAGTTAGACTCTAACACCGTGTCACGAAAAAGCATGTGAAATCTGGTGCGAGTTATACTCTAGCACCTATGCATGTAAAACTCTAGTGCGAGCTCTCGCTCCAGCACTAATGCATGCATCACCCAAATCAAAACATCGTGCGGGCTGAGCTCCAGCACGTCACATGTGAATAAAAACACGTAGGCGGCTCTGTTTCCTCAAAATAGTTTTCAAAACAATAATATCGTTGAAGGTATGCAATGCTGTGCATTTTCTTTCAAGGTTAGCCAGCCTACTCATGCATGCATTAAAATGTCTCCAGAACTAGCAGAAACCTCTTGTTCTTGCTCCTCCCAATTTTTTCTAAATTTGTAAATTTTACCCTTAACAAGGGTATTTTGGTAATTTGCCCATTCGGGGCACTAAAATTATTATTTGACCTCTGGACCCTTCAGATAATTTTTAAAGGACTGCAAATGAACTTAAAATTTTGTAAAGTTACCTCTAGCAGTCCGCAGAATTCCCTTACCTTATTTTTCCTGTCGAGCCTGACCTTTCCTCTGATGTCACGTCGCGCAGTCAGATCTGCTCCCAATCCGATGTCCGGAACTGCGTATAAATATTCCTCAGGTCAGATATTATACAACTTAATTGTATTTAATACTTTCTGGGCTTACTTTAAATCATTGGGCCCATTTATCCCTATTGGGCCCGATTGCACCTTAATGGGCCTTAATCGGCCTTAAGCCGGTTTTCCACTTAATTTTTACATTATCGAGGCCTATTGGGCTCATTGGGCCCACCAACAATTTATTGGGCCTCGTTCTAACTCTCGAATAACTCAATTTATTATTTACGACAATTTATCTAAATTTTCAAAATCTAATTCAATTTATGCGAAATTTAAATTCATATCACGCATAACGATGTAAATTGTCGTAAATAATGGTTACTTACTCGAGATTCCATGCTAGTTCGCAAATCGAGGCTGTCTCAAGCTCTCGTTGATGCCAATTGTCGAGCTACACAATTTCATAATTTTTCGAGTAAATTTTCAGTCGAATAATAATTAAATAAAATATTCCAAAATTCAAATCGGTCAATTTCAACCGCTTATCGACTTACCCGAAGCTCGATTGCATCACTGAAATTTTCTCCAATTTTTTCCTCTTTTTCTTTTCCCCTTTTTCTCCTTTTTTCCTCTCTTTCTTGGATGAACCGGTTCGATCCAGTTCAGCCCGGTTCAGACCACCGGTTCACCTCGGTTCACTCCGGTTCACTTCGGTTCAGGGCCTTGCAGGCTGATTCTCCGCCGGCTTCCACCGCCAGTGGCTCCGCTGAGTCGTCCGCATCTTAGATCTGCCCTCGGTTTCACCCAAGTCCGCCGAAAAGTCGCCAGTCCGGTTGTTCTCCTCTTCGCCGTCGAAACCCATTTCTTCTTCCGTCGTTTTCGACGTTTGCCGGCAGCTTCGTCGGTCGTGGCCGCCATCAATCGGCTCGTCTGCACCTCGGGAAGCCTCGACTGGGGTCGAGGTTGTCCAGATCGGCGCCGGTAGCCGCCGATTTGGCTTCTCCTCTCCGCGGCTTCTCTCCCTCGATCCGTTGAATTCCGACGTCGGTGGGTCGTGCTGCCGGTACCAGGGAGGTCGCCGGCCTCTCCTCTTCCATTTTCGGCCCTTCGCCTAGCAGTTGGTCGTCGGACGGTCGTCCGATCTTCTCCTCGGGTTCGGCTCCGTTTTTTCGTTTCAATCTTCTTCTCTCTCCCCGATTTCTGATTCCCTTTTTTTTAACTTATTAATTAATTTATTTTGATTTATTTATTTATATTATATTTTAATCATTAAAATACATTAAAAATACCCAAATATCTACCAAAAATTATTATTTTATTCTTAATTTTATTTAATTTATTTATTATATTTTAACCCTTTTTCGGGTATAATATCTCTGTATTTTTGGGATATTGTCCCGAATGACTTTTCAGTATATTTTTCGATTATTTTCGAAATTATTTTTCGAACTAAAAATCTCGATTAATTCCAATAAATTGATATCTTGATCAATTTAACCCAAAATAAATTTATTTCACCTTTATTGACCAGGATTTCTCAATCCATTATTTCCAATCCGAATCCCATTAAGTTAAATTTTTGACCATTTTCATCCTTCATAAAAATTTACGATTTAATTTCGGGTCTTACAGTGGATGGTAATTAAAAACATTTTTATGTTTTATCATTATGTTTAAATTAGTTATATATTTATTTTTATTACTTTTAGATAATATTGTTCTGAATTATTTTTAGGTTACTATCTTAATCCTCAATTTCAATTTGGTGTGGAGCATTCTGAAAGTGTGTTAAGAGAAACATTACAAGGGACAAAAGCAGTAATAGAAAGGCTAAAACCTTCTATGAATACTCAAATCAGGATGATTAACCAGGTTAGTGTTTAATACTATTTTATACTCTAAAATTTACTTTATGTATTAGAAATAGAATTACTTTTTGTATTTATTTATTTGATAAATTATATTTTTTATCAATATAGTTGATATTATTTCGACAAAAAAATGAGACGTTCGGTACACCTCAGGCACAGAGAGCTTGGAAGCAAATGAATCCAGGTAAACAGTTAATTTATTAAAATTTATTTAATATTATTTAATTATTTTGGATGTTAAATTTATTTTAAATAATTTTATACAGCTGAGTGATGGATGATATATGGCACATGTGTTCCTGAATTACAAAAATTGGCAATTAAAGTGCTTAATCAAACAACTTCTGCATCAAATTGTGAAAAAAAATTGAAGCACATTTAGCTACATACACACTAAGGCCAGAAATAGATTGAAATATGAAAGACTTCAGAAGTTAGTATATACTTATTATAATATGAGGCTAAGGATGAGACATCAAAAAAGAATGAGTCCTGATGAGATAAACGATAGTTTCAATCCTATTAACCTTGATCATATATTTGAAGACGAAAATCCACTTTCATAATGGTTGCAAGAGAGAGAAAGACCTTTGTTAGATGATCAAAATTCTGATTGGTTGCCTGCAGATAATTCTGATAATGAAATGAACTATGAACAGTCACATCAATCGGAAGAAAACGTACATCAGTCAAGTATAAATCCGACAACAACTCAGAATGATGATGACGAAGGTTCAACTCCATCTGATGCTGGTGATGGTGGTGGTGATAGTGGTGGTGATGGTGATAGCGGTGGTGATGGTGGTGATCATGGTAGTAGTGCTGATTATAGTGGTGGTGCAAGAGAAAATAGATCTTTCAGTCCACTTGGAGGAGAATATGGGCTTGCTGCAACTGGTGGATTATTCATTGATATGTCAAATTATGGAGTAAATCCATCTGTTAGATCTAGTGGGGATGGAAGTCAAGATAGAGCTCGATCAAAGGGAAAAACCAAGAAGCACCAACATGATACTTCTGGAGGCTCTTCGTCTAGAAGGTCAAGTTCTACTAATGAATCATTTGGTACTCAAGATCATTATCCATTGAGATCATCTTTACATTTTCAACCTCCTTACGGTTATTATCCCCCACCACAAGGTTATTATCCACCTCAGCCATTTCCTAATTATCCTATGCCTTATTATCCTCATATGTATCCACCGCCACAAATGTATCCACCTCAAATGTATCCACCCTCGCAAATGTATCAAGAATAAGGATATGGTTTGACTTTGGAACAGAGATCACAAAGACCAAATCAACGTGGCTCTGAAAGTGAAGAGGGAGAATATGATCTTCCTCGTCATTCGACTATGTGGTAATATGTAAGATTTGAAATATATAAAATTTTTATAGCGGATTGAATTTAATATGTTTTTATTCTGTTGATTATTAATTTTTGTAGAAATTCATATAGAAGAGAAAAAAAAGAGAAATGTTGACATAATTAATTTATATTAAAAAAAGACAAAAATTTGGTGAAAGAATTTTTTAATATTTTAGATGAAAAATAGTTATATTAATAAGAATTAATTTAGTAATTATTGATCTCCATTTTCTACTTTTGTTATTTTTCAATTATTATAAGTAATTTTATTAAATTATAATGTTTTATTATAATCAAAAAATTATGACTAAATTTTTAACAAAAATATTAGATTTAAGATATCATAAATTACTTTAAAAATTATAAAATAAGACTAATTATGATTATAATTGCAAATATTGCATTTTGGGATAAGTTGTACAAAAAAAATCACGACCGCAATAGCCGTTATGACCGCGATGATTTTCGTAATATCCGTAACCGTGATAAACGCAACGCAACCGAAAACGAGGCTGCGATCGCATTTTAAATCCCTGCATACAGGTCTGTAACCTGAGTGACCCTCACAACATGAACTGGAATGAGGAAGTGGTGAGGTCAGCGTTTGCTGAACACGAAGCCGACAAGATACTGGCTATTCCACGGGGAAAGGCCATGACAAAAGACGTACAGGTATGGCACTGGGATAAGACTGAGCATTACATAGTGCGGAGTGCTTATAAAAGGATGGTTGAGATGTCCAGAGTAGTAACTGAAGAAGAAGCGGTTACAAACGAACAGCATCGACCACTCTGGAGAACAATCTGGAAAACTACCGTTCCAAACAAAGTGAAGATGTTCTTCTGGAGACTATTTCCTTACCCTGCTATGAAAATCTTGTAAAAAGGAAGATCCTGGATGATGCCACTTGCTTGCGTTGCCGTAACGGAACAGAGTTCGTCATACATGCACTTAGAAATTGTGCAAAAGTAAATGAGGTGTGGACACTTACTGAGTTGGCGGATGAATGGAAGGGAAGGGATGATCAACCGGTAATGGAGTGGGTTATGGAGTCTACTAAACAGATGGATCACTCGAGCTTAGAAGAAAGCATTATGCTGCTATGGTCTGTCTGGAAGAACAGAAATGAAGAACTAAAAGAAGGAATTTTGAAACCGGCGACTCACACAGCTTCCTATGCCAGAAATTATCTTCAGGAATTTAGGCAAGCTCAACGGCAAAATGTCACATGGCAGGAAGAAACTGCTCCCTTATGGACGTGCCCCGACCCAGGATTCATAAAGATCAATTTTGTTGGCAGTTTTAAAGCTGCTGAAGGAAAGAGAGGTGCGGGGGGGATTGCTAGAAACAACTTGGGTGAAGTCATGGGAGCATTTTATTCTCCGATTACACGAGCTATGGAAGCAGAAACGGTGGAAGCCCATGCAGCTGTTAAAGCAGTGGCTTTTGCTCAGGAAATGGGGTTCTCTCATTTTGTCTTAGAAGGTGATGCTCTGGGGATCATAAAGAAAATACTGAACTGCAATGTGGACCTCTCACACTTAGGGAACTTAATTGAAGAAGTTAAGCAGAAACTCAACTTTTTCACTGCCCACAGAGTTACCCATGTTCGACGAGAGGCTAACAAAGCTGCCCACTACCTTGCATCATTAGGCCACAATGAAGATTTGTATTGGGTTGAAACATGTCCTACAGAGATCATGGACATAGTTTCTTCTGAATGTAATAACTTTCATCATTAATACCGATCAAGTCCTTTTCCAAAAAAGGGAAAAAAAACTCATTATTAAGATTTATAAATTAATTAAAATTTTACTTACAAATTTTTTAAGATTTATAAATTATTTATCAACGAAAGATTATAATGATTCGATTTTAAATACTTTATAACTAATATTCAAATTTTAATCATTTGCGACAATCTTCCTATACCAGCAATATTCACTTTATATATATTAAAATACTCCCGTGAAGTTCATCTCAAGGTGAAAAAAAGTTGAGGCCTTTATTTGTTCGTTAGCTGTGAATACATATTCTCAATATTGGAGATGAAATGGCACTATCCTGTCTACTCCTCCTGTATTTTCCTTCTCCTGAAACGTTTGCTTTAATATTATATAGGTCGCCACAGGCCGCACAGCTTTGGAATTAGTAAGGACCAGGAATTTTTCTGAATTTGCACTGTCAAACAGATAACATATCTGTTATCTAACGCACATGAATTCAAAGACTCACTCTTAAGTTGATAGAATTAGTTCTAAGGCAAATCTGGTGGATCAAGTAAGCCTACCATTCACTCATTTATGCTTAGAGAATTTTGAAGGATCCACATAATCGTACACAAAATTTAAGCACAAAAGTAAAAGAGGTGGAGGTGGGTGGACATTGTGGGGGTGTTTTTGTTTGGAGCTGTAGTCCTCTCCCTAGCCGATGAATGATTCAAATCATCGATCAGGCCAGAATATCAAATAGTAGGATTTTTTTTTTTTTTACCTAATACAAATGACAAGGAAGGAATATATATTTATATATATAGAAGAATTATTATCTCATTTATTCAAGCTGAATTTTTTATATTTACAAGCAAAGTTAAAAAAACTAGCCCACAATCAACTTTTTTTAATTAGTTTTATGTTTTAATATCTTTTTAAAAATATCTGTCACATTATTAGCCTCAATTTGTTAATGGCAGTATGACCCATAAT
The DNA here is from genome assembly GCA_033439115.1 of Firmiana major. Taxonomy (NCBI): domain Eukaryota; kingdom Viridiplantae; phylum Streptophyta; class Magnoliopsida; order Malvales; family Malvaceae; genus Firmiana; species Firmiana major. The sequence continues at coordinate 6,282,304 of CM065908.1, read as the reverse complement.
TATCACTTAGACACGTGGGTTTGTTTGTTCGCGAATTACCATTAATTTTTGTCCTTCTTCTGGTGAACACTCTCCATCTCCAAATAGTTCGTTGAACCTCGAAAACCACAGAATCTGGTTTCATTGGATGCATCATCATAAGGAACTTATGGGAGAAAGAGCAATTATTGTTGACTCTAATAATCTTTTGTAGACTATATATTTTGATATGTAAATTTGATAATGGAATGGAATGCTAAAATCTAATCTATGATATTATAGAATGTATGATCTTTTTAAGAGGCACTTGCACATGTTATGTCTTACCGGCTACCCATCATGTTTGTAACTGCACTTTTTAATCAGTTCTACCACCCAAATTTTTTTTTTTTCTTGAAAAAGGAAAATCTAGTTTTCTCTTCTTTTAGATATATCATCAATTTATCACATCTCAATGTTTCTACCTTGATTTTTCTTATTATTGTGTGATGTAGGGATTAAAAAGGCTTTCTGAAAAATAAAACAAGAAGCAGGCAGGCCATGGTGTATTGATGTACTGAAATAAAGCAGAAGTCCACAAGAAGAGAACTCTTTGAATGGATTTTCAAGCTGAAAAAATGGGCCCAAAGAAGCTCCAAAGCAAAAACTATTTCTGAAATAGAGGTCCCTTGGGCCGTAAGATTAAAATCCCTTCCATGGATTGGTATCAAATATTGTTGAAGAAAAAAGTGTCTCAAATTTTTTATTTCTTCTTGTAACATTTTCTTTCAATTTTATATTCCTCAATTTGTCTGTCAAACAAACAGAGATCGGAAAAAGTTGAAGGTAAATCTCAGTATCGACAAGGGTGGTTTGATTCCTTAATTATGCGTCAACTGTTTCTATTTATATTAATTGACACATTGTCAAAACGAAATCTATATAGAAATTGATAGTCACTCGAATTGCAATGTAGGGAATAATTCTGTGTCGTCCAAATGTTCTCCATACTTGCAAAAGACAAATCAAACACTCAACAAGTTGCATAGATATACAAAGAAATTTTGTCAAAAGGTCACGCACAGCAATTGTACGCTTAATTTATTTGTTCCCTACTTCCTTTCCTTGAGACCCAAACAAAAGACAGCAGAATTTTATGGTACTTTTGCTTAGTGGGATGGGATAGAGGAATTAATGAAACAAATATTATGTAAAAATTAAAAAAAAAAAAAAGAGATAGGAAGAAATATATATTATGATGCTTGGCTTACTAGAATGGAATAGAACAAGAATTAGTATTAATATGTTTAATTAGTTCAAAGAATATGGTTGAAATAAGTTTAAAAGATTATTCCGTCTTTATGTTAAAATAATTATATTTTATATTAAAAAATATTATTATTTAATTAATAAAAAAATATTTTACACATAATCAATTAATAAAAATAAAAACACCCTAAAAATAAATAATTTTTTTTCTTTTCCTCTCCCTTCCCTTTTTTTTGTTTTATTTTCATTTCCCTCCCTCTCCCTTAAACAAGAAACAAGAGCTACTCTCTATAGATCTTTTAGTCAACATTTTCCGTTGTTGAATGACACAAACGCCACCGTTGATTTCCGTTGACCGATGTTGGTTTCATCTCAAAGTACACATTTTTTTCATTTAGTCTTCTCATTCCAATTTTTAAGTTAAATTTTTCAAAAAACACCAAAAAAATTAAATTTTATTTTAAAATCTCAAACTCGAATCTAAAATATTTGGGTTTTTCTTTTGTGTATTGCTTTCGTACCAACTTTGAGAATTGTTGTTGGTTTTATATTATTTTTGGCAGAGAAGCAAGTAATACTGAGAGGATTATTGCTGATTGTTTGAAATTTTCTTCAGAAAGAGCTACTTGGGAAAGCAAGAGCTAGTCTAAATACGTCTAAATACTTTTGACTATAAATTGTTGAAATGATTAGGAATTCGTTTAGAAACCAAAATTTTCACAATTTCCTTAGCTGTCAGAAAACTAAATATTGGCATCCTCCAAAGAATTGGCAATTGGCATTCCCTGAGCGCGTTGATTCTAAAGAATTCTTCTTCTTCTTCTTCTCTTTTTTTTTTTTTTATTTTTTATTTTTATTGTGCATCTTGAACGAAACGCCAAAATATCCGAGGCCATTCAGAATTGAAACGAGAAGGAATCGGTTTTTAGCTAAACCAAATACATTGTTGAGGGTACCACCAATCTTAGTTCGCAATAGCACTGCCATCGGAGACAGAATCTATTTTTAAATCTGAGTAAAGAAGAAAAAAATTGACTTTTTTTTAACTAAAGATTAATTTAGATAAATAATAAAATCGATTATGATAAAATTAAAAATAATAAAAATATAAAATTAATTATTATAATGATGAAATTGAGTACAATAATAATAAGTTTCAAATCAATGGTAGGATACATATATAGATACAAACACAGCAAATAATTGTGAAGTAAATGTAATAAAAAGAAAAATGATAATTAAAAATATTATGTTGAAATTTATATATAATAAAATTTACTGTATATATTTATAAAATTAATGAAATAATTAAAAATTCTTAGTGAAATTATTTTAAATCAAGAAATATTTTTGTAATAAAAATAAGAATATTTTATTATTAAGTATTTAAAAATTATTTTTGAAAAGTTAATATTTAAAATTTATCAAATAATATTTTTAATTTATTGTTAATTAAAATATAATTTAAAAATTAAAAAAATGTGAAGTCTGAATTTTAATTCTCATCGGAAGGTCCAATCCACTCTCAAGTGAGAATTTCGGATATAATAATTTATTCTACCTTCTGCGCTCTCACTCAATCATATATTATATGGATGATTTCTTAGACAAAAGATTGGTACAGAGCCGATAGAGTGGAGACTTGAATTATTCGGATGCACACAAAATCTATCTCATCCAATTGGAACAAGGGACAGCAAAGGGAAACCATAAGTTCTCGCCCAAGAAACGCATGTCCGCTGGAACTTATTCGCATTGGTGATGTGAGAAGTATTATCCTTCTTTCCTCTTTTTTTTTTTTTTCTTTTCTTTTTCTCCTTTTGGAGCAACTGTCATGGTCCTGTAGATCCCTCCCCCATAGCATAATGTAATACTAAGCATAAAAAGCTGAAAAGGTCTTTTGTCTTCTATAAACATGGTGAGTATCCGTTAAGTTTAGGATACTTAAATTGGAACTTGATTATTTTTTATAATATCTAAACCTAATTAATTATTTTATTATTTTAATTTGTGTTATCTAAATTAGACTCATTTAATATAAAAAATTCCTACTAACTATCTGAATCCATTAAATATTCATTTATTAAATCAAAGTTTGATTTTTAAATTTAAAATTAATTTTAAAATAAATTAGTAGGAAATTGAATTAACTGATTAAAATAAATTACATTTAAAATCATAATTATAATATTTAATGGGTTAGTTTTATTAAGAATTAATTAATAATAAATAATTTATAAATAATAAATAATTTATTAAATCAAAGTTTGATTTTTAAATTTAAAATCAATTTTAAAATAAATTATTAAAAAATTTAATTAATAAATTTAATTAACTCATTAAAATAAATTAAATTTAAAATCATAATTATAATATTTAATGAATTAGTTTTATTAAGAATTAATTAATAATAAATAATTTATTAAATCAAAGTTTGATTTTTAAATTTAAAATCAATTTTAAAATAAATTATTAAAAAAATAATTAATAAATTTAATTAACTCATAAAAATAAATTAAATTTAAAAATCATAATTATAATATTTAATGAATTAGTTTTATTAAGTATTAATTAATAATAAATAATTTATAAATAAAAATTATAAATATCATATTAAAAAAATATTTTTTATAATCGAATTTGAATAACAAGTATCTTAAGATAACTATCCGAACCTGTGATGAATATTAATTCTATTATTTGAATTATACTTGAATCCAATTATATACTATTCTAATCATATTTAATTGAATTGAACAATGCTGAATACTCATTTATAAGATACCGATCGCCATCGCTAGTCTTAAATCTTAGCAAACTTGTTAAAAATGCTTAGGTGGACGTCTATATATTTACTATGCCTTAATGACATGCCGGCAAACATAAATATGAGTATTTTTAGTTTTTTCTCTCTCCCTCAAATCATCATTTTTATTTTTGTTATTAGAAAAAAAATGATAATTAGGGATAGAGTGGGTTATTTAAATTTAAATTTAAATTTTACATTATATCACAATTTTTACTTAATCACTCAATAAAAACATTATTAACAAATCATCATTTTTTTCAGCATAACTAAGTATTATCTTAGGTTATATCAATTATCTAATTTCAATAAAAATCTAATCATTTTAAAATTCAAAATTAGCTATAATTTAATTTAATTTAATTCTATAATTATCTAAAATTAGACTTTTTAAATTAAATAACCTTCCTTAATTAAGCAGCATTCCTCTCTCCCTCAATAGTTAACGTAACTCTAACACTCTGTTTCGGACAATTTATTTAAATTGAAGAAATTTATAATGTCTAATTTATTTTTAAAAATTATAATATCTAATCTATCTAAAAATATTTATATAATACTTTTTACATTTTATTTAAAATCTAATCTATTTAAATTATTTTTTACTCATTTAAATGTATTTCTTTTTCAATTTTAAATAATAAAAAAATCTTATCTATCCATGTAAAGTTTTTTAACCACCTCTCCCTATTCAAATTTTACATATTTCTTTTAACCACTTTCTTTTCTTTTTTTGGTTTATAAAGAAGTGAAGGGGGAAGAGGGACTTAAACCCTCCTAAAAAAGGAGGGTAACAACCACCTTTTTAATCCCCTATAACGATTTTTCCTTTCCATTTCTCCATTTTTATTTACAATTTTTAATATTTTCATAATTTTTTTTTCCAAAAAGACAGGTTCTCTTTAAATGTTCAATATTAGAAATCAACATTCTATATTCATCATTATTAGAGTTTTTATCCTAATATTGAGATAAACTGAATAAATTAATATATAACGTTAAATCGTCAATATGAATTCTCAAATCGTCAACATGAATTCTCAAATCATCCACTTATTCCTATATAAAACAATTTGTTTTTTTTCACCTCTCGTTTCTCATATGTTTTTGAATAATTTTATTCCAAGTCTTTTTCGTTTTGTCTTAGTTTTGACATTTTTTCATCACTCATAACTTTCATTCTCTTAATTAAAACATTCACAAATTTACGTTGTATATATCCAAACCAACATAAACAACTTTCTTATATTATCTTCAATATGTGTTACTTTAACTTTATTGTAAGTGTTCTCATTTCTCATTCTTACATTTCTCACATATTCACACATCCATTTTAACATTTATATTTCAGCTACAATAATCTTTTATGTATATAGTCTTCTGGTCGCCCAATATTTGCTATTATAAAACTATATTGATTTAATAACTGTTTTATAAACTTTGTCTTTTAACCATATACAAATTCTTTTTTTACCCAACATTCAAGATTGCGGGTAATTTATGATTTCAATTGTGTATTTAAAAAAAAAAAGATTTCATGGTTTGCTTTTGAAAAACTATTTACATCTTAATTAATTCCCTTTTAGATTGTTTTACTCGATATCTTCTTCGGAGACTAGAAAGCTCAATTACTGCGGAAATGCTATATTTCGATTATTTGAATGATATCACTGGCTTTATATATATATCTATCATGAATTACCTTATTATATGTTAATTGCTATCTACTTGCATGTATGTTTATTTGACATCTAATATGGTTTTTCTTTTATATTTTGAAGTGTGATTAATACATAAAATCCTGTTGATCTGATTGTAATTGGTTATTAAGATATTTTTCCTTCATGAATTGCAAGATGATCAAGATTTTCACAATCAATTTCGAGAGATGTTTGTCATTTTCCCTCTATTGATATTATGATTTATTGATTTTTATCTCTAGCATATTATATATATTATATATTGTTACGGGCAAAATAAGATGTAAAAAGTAGAAAATAATAATATGACGTGTCGTTCAGATAAAGCGCCACGTGTCACTCTAAAATTAAATACAGATGAAAATAGACTCTGTATTTAAGGCCCAGCTCCGAACAATTTTATCCCTAGATACCTACAGTCAATATTATTGGGCAAATACGTCATTGAAGATTAAATTGTTCCCTATAAATAGGGCACAGGTATGACTTTTTAACCTAATTGAGATTTTACTATTGGAATATACTGAAACTCTGCAGAGATTTTCTTCTGACTTAAGCATCGGAGTGTTTACGCAGGGAAGGCCCTGCGCTCCTTTGACTATTCTGATTTTTGCAGAGTGACGTGGCTGGAAGATCGAATCATTGACGTCAGCATCACATCACAGATGTGCTGTTCGACAACAATTGGCGTCGTCTGTGGGAACCGAAAGAAAAGCTGGTCATTCTACAACGATGGTGAAGACACGATCCACAGCAATCAGATATGAGGAGAATGAAGATACGGCAAGTTCTCCACTGACCGTGGAGAAGAAGCTCGGGAGGAGAATCATATGATGACTATCCCTGTTGCAGAATTCGAGGCGATGAGGAAACAGGGCGAGGAGACTGGCCAAGCCTTACGCGCGATGGTCGACCTGTTCAAAGGTACCTTTCCGCAGACGAATCTTCCACCGGCTGTCCAGAACTTGGCAGAGCCAAGGACACAGAGGAGGAATGCTTCGGAGGCTGGTGGGATTGGGCACGAGACTGCGAAAAGCTTAAGGCGTCAGGGCGCTGGAACCCCGGTGCACCTGGCTGCGGAAGACCTGTTGTACGAGGTCGCGGAAGACCTCATGCGTGAAGCCGCGGAGCCCTAAGAAGCGCGAGAGTCTCCTCGCCAGGGCCCGCGAGACTGCCGCCAGGGTGCACGAGATTCAGACGGGAGGTTGGTGCACCAAGGTGCGCGAGAGTCCGATGGCAGGGTGGTGCACCAGGGTGCGCGAGATTCAGACGGGAGGTTGGTGCACCAAGGTGCGCGAGAGTCCGATGGCAGGGTGGTGCACCAGGGTGCGCGAGAGTCAATATTGGCGTTGATGCGCCAGAGTGCGCGAGAGTCAGTAGAGGAGATTATGCGCCAGGGTGCGCGAGAGTCTGTGCAGGTTTTAGTGCGCTAGGATACGCCAGTGGTTGTGCGCCAGGGTGCGAGAGACTCAGTTCGTGAGACTGTGAGAGACTTCTTCCGCCAGTATGCGCGAGCGTCTATGGAGGATTTGCTGCGCCAATCCGCGCCAGAAGCTGGCCGCTAGGTTCTGAGAGACTCAGTTCTTGAGAATGCCCGAGACTCATTCCGCCAGGGTGCGCGAGAGTCAGGGGAGGAATTAGTGTGCCAGGGTGCGTCGGAAAGCTGCCACCAGGAGACGCGAGAGTCTAGTGATAATCTGACGCGCCAGGGTGCGCGAGGGCGTGATTGCGACGGATTGCAGGGCATCAATGAGGGTACCGGAGTAATGGGTTACCCGGGTGCAATGGACCCCACACGCGCAGAGAACCCCTCACGAGAAACTGGAGAAGGTTCAAGGCGTCCAGGTGCGAGAGACGCTGCACGGGAGATTGCTAGGGGCCTCCGACGCCCGAATGTTGAAAATCTCGCTGGACCTATGGATGGTATGGGAGGTGCTGGGATGATGGGGTCTCATATGGAGAGGAGAGGCTCAGATGTAGACCCGACGTGGAATCCCCCTACTGAAATGGCGAACTTTTTATCTCGGACTGAGAGGAACCAAGCCCCTAATCTATACAACAAGGGGAAAGAAACCGTTGATTGTGATCAAGCTGATTCGTGTAATGTCGGAAAGATCCAAGATGCTATGGACATGAAGAGGATAGTTGAACAAATTTTAGAAGAAAAGAGATTGGTTCTGACTGAAGAGAACCAAAGACGGAAAGTCCCATTCACCGCAGCAATCATGGGGAAACCACTACCCCCAAAGTTTAAAATGCCGCAGATAGCAGCATATGTGGGAAAAACAAACCCTTCCGGTCACGTAGAAAGCTATGAGTCATTAATGCTGCTACATGGCTGGGAGGACGAGATAATGTGCATGGCGTTCTCTCTAACCTTGGCAGGCCATGCGTTGAAGTGGTTCAACAACTTGCCAGAAGGATCTATTTCTTCCTTCAACCAGCTGAGAAGGGAATTTTTGAAAGCCTTTGGGATAAATAGTCAGAAGAGGAAGGAGGCAACCTACCTGCTCACCCTAAGGCAAGGGAACAAAGAATCATTAAAGAGCTATGTGGATCAGTTTCGGGATGCTACTCTGGAAGTACGTGATCTGCAAGTGGGGATAGCAGTGACAGCCATGCTTCAGGGAACAAGGTCCGAAAAACTCCAGGAATCATTGTCCTTGGATCAACCAACGACAGTCTCAGACTTATTCTCTCGAGCTAACAAATACATTACCCAAGAGGAGGTGATGAAATCGATTCTGATGGGAGACTCCAAGGAAGGAAAGAAGCGGGAGAGAGACCTCGATGAGAAGAATATCGGGAGATCAGACAGATCTGGCAAAGCCCCAAAGTTGAAATATACAAACTACACACGGCTTTCTGAACCACGCGCTTCGATCCTAGCAGCGATCGAAAGAACCGGGATGCTCCAATTCCCTAGAAAAGGTGAGGGAAACTTGGGGGGAGATCTCAGATCCTATTGTAGTTTCCACTCCGCTTTTGACCATTCGACAGAGAGATGCCGCGATCTGATGAATCAACTTGAGAAGTTAGCTAGAGAAGGGCTGTTGGACCGCTACACTCAGAGGACCAAGAGGAATCAATATCCTGTTCATGGTCGAGGGGACAATAGACCACGGGATAGACGTAATGACAACAGAGTCAATAGAAGAAGGATCGAGGAAAGAGGAAATGTGGTAAGACAGGGGGAACGTAGGAATCAGCAGATTGATAGAGAGTACACAGCAGGCACCTCATCTACCTCATGGAAGGCTTATGCTAGGCAGGCATACCAGGTTCATTCCGTGATGAAAGTAGCTGAGGACGGAGAGACGATTACTTTCACACCCGCTGATCAAGGAGATGTTATCGTTCCACATGACGATCCCATGGTTATATCGGCGGTAGTGGCCAAGCATCCGATAGGACGAATTCTAGTAGACAATGGGAGCTCGGTGAACCTCATCTATTGGAATTGTTTCGAGAAAATGAACTTGAGTGAAGACAGGTTGAAGCTGGTAACTACCCCCCTCTTTGGCTTCACAGGAGAAAAGGTGAGGGTGGCAGGGTCAGTCGAATTGCCTGTTACCTTGGGTGAAGAACTTAAGAGTGTTACAAGACAGGTCTTATTTATGGTGGTCAGGTCGACCTCTCTAGCTTATAATATTATTCTCGGGCGTCCGTTATTGAGCGATATGAGAGCCATACTTTCCTCGTGTTACTTGCTGATGAAATTCCCAACCCCCAGAGGTGTGGGACAAGTTAGAGGGGACCAAAAGAGGGCAAGAACATGTAACGTTGCATCGACTACATGTAAGGGGATTCAGAGGAAGGAAACCCTTACTATCACAGAACCGTCGAAGCCAAAGCCTGTTGAAGAAATGGAAGAAGTGAAGCTGGAGATTAATGGCAAAGAGAAGAAGGTGTATATCGGAAGCCGATTAAAGCCAGAAATGCAGAAGAAAATAGTAAAATGCTTGAGAGATAATGCCGATGTTTTTGCATGGACCCCTGCCGATATGCCTGGAATAGATCCGAAGGTCATTTGTCATGAACTTAACGTACTACCCGGAGCTAAACCTATCAAACAGAAGAAAAGGAATTTTGCCCCTGTGAGGCATCAAATAATTGAAGAGGAGATAGACAAGTTGCTTGAGGCTGGATTCATTCGGGAAGTCCTGTATCCGGAATGACTAGCAAATGTAGTAATGGTGAAGAAAGCCACCGGAAAGTGGAGAATGTGTGTGGACTTTACAGATCTGAATAAGGCATGTTTGAAAGACTCGTATCCACTACCCCGAATAGACAAACTAGTAGATGAAACTTCGAGATACGAGTTTCTTAGCTTCTTGGACGCTTTCTCCGGTTACCATTAGATCTTAATGCACCCAGAAGACGAAGAGAAGACGTCTTTCATCACTGATAAAGGAACTTACTGTTACAGAGTGATGCCGTTTGGCCTGAAAAACGCGGGTGCCACATATCAGCGTATGGTAATTAGAGTTTTTAAGGATCTACTTGGAGTTACAATGGAGGCTTATGTGGACGACATGATTGTGAAAAGTAGAGAAGGGGAATCTCATGCTTTGCAGCTATCCAAAGTCTTCACGGTCCTAAGGAAGTATCACATGAGACTGAATCTCGACAAGTGTTCGTTCGGAGTCCAGTCTGGGAAGTTTCTGGGGTTCATGATAACCAACCGTGGGATCGAAGCCAACCCCGAGAAGGTGCAAGCCATTTTGGACATGAGGCCTCCAATTACAGTTAAAGAGGTACAGAGGTTGACAGGGAGGATAGCCGCACTAAACCGCTTCCTGTCAAAATCAGCCGAAAGAAGTTTACCGTTCTTCAAGACACTCCGAGGCGGAAAAAACTTTCAGTGGACCGAGGAATGTCAAACAGCCTTTGAGGAATTGAATGAGTATTTGAAAGAACTCTCATTACTGTCAAGGCCTCTAACCGGGGAGCAGCTGTTTGTGTACCTTAGAATAGGCGACAAAACGGTAAGTGCAATCTTGTTGAGGAGAACCGCAGAAGGAGATATGCCTGTTTATTATGTAAGCAAAGTGCTCTTGGAGGCAAAGACAAGATATCCCCAGGTGGAGAGAGTGGCCTTAGCACTTGTCATGGCAGCCCGAAAACTACGCCCCTATTTTCAGGCACACTCTATAATTGTATTAACAGATCAGCCACTAAGACAGATACTCCAAAAGCCTGAACATTCGGGAAGGTTAGTGAAGTGGGCAGTTGAGCTTGGAGAATATGATATTTCTTTTCAGCCCCGACAAGCTATTAAAGCACAAGCTCTAGCAGATTTCATTGTTGAATGCACGTGTCGAGATGAGGCTAAGGGGGAAGAGTTGAACTGGTGGAAGCTATTTGTTGACGGAGCATCAAGCGTCAGCGGAAGTGGAGCTGGCATCGTACTAATATCACCAGAAGGGGAAATGATAGAATATTCTCTACGTTTTGATTTCCCTAGTTCCAACAATGTGCCTGAGTACGAAGCATTAGTTTGTGGCATGAAACTCGCAAGGGAACTCCAAATTCGAAATTTGCTAGCCCATAGCGATTCACAACTTGTCGTCAACCAATTCAAAGGACGGTATGAAGTGCGAGAATCTACTCTCGTTCCGTACTTGGAGAAGGTTCGGTGGTTAGCTCAATTGTTTGACAATTTCCAGATAACCCAAATTGACCGATCTGAGAATGGTCATGCTGACGCTCTATCTAAGTTAGCATCCTCCAAAGAAGCTACTGGGAGGGCCGTGAAAGTAGAAAGATTGGTTAAGCCAAGCATAGAAGAAGAAGAAGGGGTGTTAGAGATTGACGTCGGTTCTGATTGGAGGACGACCGTAAAACAGTATTTAATGGAGGGGACACTCCCCAGTGAAAAAGAAGCAGCCCGAAAAATGAGGACTCAGAGTGTAAAATTTACTTTGATCAACGAGAAACTTTATAAAAGGGGATATACCATGCCATTGTTGAAGTGTTTAGGTCCAGAACAAGCCAACTACACATTGGCTGAGGTCCACGAAGGGATATGTGGAGAACACTTAGGAGCCCGAGCTTTGGCAGCAAAAATACTCAGGGCAGGATTCTATTAGCCCACGCTCAAGCAAGATGCACTTGATAAGGTGCGAAGATGTGACAAATGTCAAAGGTGCGCCCCCTGATGACTACCCCAGTATCTGCCCTTCAAAGTACATTCCAGCCCATGCCGTTTGCCCAATGGGGTTTGGATATACTTGGACCATTCCCAGTGGCTACGGGTCAACGAAAATACTTGTTGGTAGCCACAGATTATTTTACCAAATGGGTAGAAGCAGAGTCCCTAGCCACAATTACTGAGAAAAAGGTCGAAGCGATGGTTTGGAAGGAGATAATTTACCGATTTGGAGTCCCAAGGATCTTGAACGTAGATCATGGGAAGCAGTTTGATTGCGAAGCATTCCGAAATATCTGCGAGGGATTGAAGATTCAACTCAGGATATCCTCTGTGGCATATCCGCAAGCTAATGGCCAAGCGGAAATCAGTAATAGGACCATACTTCACGGCCTCAAGACTCGTCTGGACAAAGCAAAAGAGGCCTGGGTGGATGAGCTGCCAAGTATTCTATGGGCATATAGAACGACAAGTCGGGTACCGACCGGGGAAACACCGTTAAGCTTAGTATATGGAACTGAAGCGTTGATACCTGTAGAAATCGGAGCTGGCTCATCGAGGTTAATTCCCTATGTACAAGAAGTGAATTCTCAGGGGTTACGAGAGAATCTGGATCTGCTTAACGAGCAGCGAGATCTTGCCGCTATACGGCTAGCCGCTTACCAGCAAAGGGTTGCTCGTTATTATAACTCCCGTGTAAAAGATAGACCCCTACATGAAGGAGATCTCGTGCTGCGAAAGTCAATCATCACCAATGCCTCAAGAGAAGACGGGAAGTTCAGAGCGAATTGAGAAGGGCCTTACAGAGTCAAGAGAATGATTGGACCTAGTACCTACATCTTGGAGAGTTTACTAGGCAAGAAAATAGCAAAGACATGGAATGCTAATCACCTGAAGCCATATTGGCAATGAAATGTTTATTTTTATTTTTATTTTGATTCCATTCTCAAAACTATGAATTGAAATTTCACTTATCGAATAATGAATTATTAAATATTTTCAAGATTTTCAGCTATATTCAGATAAAGGGCTTGAAGCGAAAAATGCGCGAGGTAAGCCACGAAGAAAATGTGCAAGGGCTTGAAGCGAAAAATGCGCGAGGTAAGCCACGCACTCAAAGTAAAGGGCTTGAAGCGAAAAATGCGCGAGGTAAGCCACGAAGAAAATGTGCAAGGGCTTGAAGCGAAAAATGCGCGAGGTAAGCCACGCACTCAAAGTAAAGGGCTTGAAGCGAAAAATGCGCGAGGTAAACCACGAAAAAAAGGTGCAAGGGCTTGAAGCGAAAAATACGCGAGGTAAGCCACGCACTCAAAGTAAAGGGCTTGAAGCGAAAAATGCGCGAGGTAAGCCACAAAGAAAATATGCAAGGGTTTGAAGCGAAAAATGCTCGAGTAAAGCCGCACACTAAGGTAAAGGGCTCGAAGTGAAAAATGCGCGAAGTAAGCCATCGATATAAAAAGAGAGTATGTAAAGATAAGCAATAAGGGAAATTTAAAACACAATTTTGCAAAGCAAATTGATTTACTAATTCAGTAAAACTTCATATACAAAAAGCATCAAAGTCTCTAATACAAACAAAAGAACGGTGACAACAAAAGAAAAAAGAAAAAACAACTAGAACTATTCATTAGCCGGTGGAGGAGTGCCTTCGCCCGAAGCATCTGATTCATTGCCTTCTAAATCACCTAGAGCATCAATCACTCCTGATTGCGGGCGAGGTTCCCAAGGGCCCGATAGATTGGAGAGGTCGTCATGGGCCCCCTTCTCAAGATAGGTCTCGAAGTCCTCCTTATCAGGCTCGTAATCTGTCCAACCACGGAACTCTCCAGTATAGTCCTCCAACCGTGTCGACCACTGCAGCTCAGAAAAGGTCTCTCATGATCTCTCCTTCTCTAGCTAGGAACGCGCCATATAGAAACCGTATTTCACAAAGCCAGTAGCAAATAACATCTTTCTGTCATAACAGTCTTGCGATAAAAGGTACTCCCGTACAGCTTCGGAACGTATCTCGCTCCTCGCGTCTTGGCTAACTGAGGAAGACAAAGGCCCTCTACGTAAGCTCGAAACCTCTTCTTTCAACTGCATGTTGTCAGACCTCAGTTCATCATAACTAGTTTGGAGATCTTAGAGCTTTAGCAGAACCGAGTCCAACTCCTCTTGAGTTACAGTTAAGGACTCCTTGTATTCCTTGGACCTCTTTTGCTCCTTGGCGAAATCCTCTTGAAGGCGAACGTGGCTGAGATTTAGATCCTCTTTTTCCTTCTTCAGTCGGTCGAGTTGCTCGGGAAGCCTCCTGTATTGATTTCTCTCAGTAAGCCATTCAGCCTTCTCACTCCTCAATTGTTGAAGATCAGCATCAGCCCGAGCCCTATAAGCTCGATATCGCGCATTGCAAGCGATCACTTGCTGAGCTGTCTGAGAATGCAAGGAAAATCAAAAGATTAGTCAAGAAAATACTGCGAAGAATAAAAAGAGAAACAGAAAGGGAAAATGGGCTAAATAGATACCATCATTGCCAAATAATCGGCTTGGTCCTCGGATTGGGGAAAACTCTTGAACAACTTCGCCTCGTCTCTAGGGAGTATGGTCGACAGCCCATCCGGGCTGCTACGCCAAGGTCGTGAATTGAGTCGTTGTCGTTGACGCCTGGATACACTATGAAATTTTGCCCGTGAACTGCCACACCACCGTCAACCACGTATCTGGAAGTGTTAAGGTCTGCAACGGGGGGAAACACTGGTGTATCTCTCATGGACGACTCAATATACAAACATCGTCTCCCAATTCGAGACGGACGAGTTGTGTTGCACTCGGCCCGATTCGCCCGATGGTGCTCCTCCATCTCAAGGTCTGGAAGCTGGGGATCCACGGCTGGTTGTTTCCCCCTATCTCGATCGCGAGAACCAGATCCCTCAGAAGGAGCGGGAAGGGGAGCTTGAGGAGGCCTCGACCTCTCGCCTCGAGAATCTGGGTCCGAAACATGAGCATGGCTTTGGGACTCTCGAGTTTGATCTCGTTGACGTCTACGTTGGGAAGGACGGGTAACTCTAGTAGCATCCTCATCACCTCCTCGTCGTCTAAAGGCGCTTCTAAGTGGGTCCATCCCTAAAAAAGGAACGGAAAAACAAAAGTCAAAAAAACAAGAGGAAAATGAACAAACATTTATGCAATGAAATGCGATATGAAATCACCCGGATTTAAATAATCATCAAGAGAATGGATGTTAGCTAAGCTCTCATCCGTGGGTAATTCTAGAAAAGGGCTGCCAAATGCCTCTCCTTGACCCCAATCTAAATCCTCCTCCGACTCTACCTCCGAAGGATCAGTGGGACTACCCACACCGTGACCTCCCTCGGGAAAACCAGATGGAGAAGAGGGCTCGGGCGTAAAAGCTGAGTCAACGGAAACGCATCCCCAACCCGCAGCAGTTATATTCTCTGGAGTTAATACCAACAACAAAGCACCCTCATCTTCTACTTGAAGTTGAGAAATGAGGGGACCATATGCGTCTCTTAAATTAATAATCGGGCTAAGGTTATTAGGTCCGTAACAACTCCACTGAGTAGGAATATTCAAAGACGGAGGAACCTCAACGACAAACCAATCTGAAGCGTAGTTGTGAAGCTTAGAGGGAGGTTTCCCGAAAAGTTTAGTACTCTGACCCCTACCAGAGACTTTTTGAATACAGAAACGGGTCGAATTGCGCACACTACGGACTCTGAAAAAAGAATTAAATAATGGGATAGTAGGCCTGACGCTAAGTTTATGACATACGACCGTAAACCCTACTACTTGAGCCCACCCGTTGGGGTGAAGTTGAGCGGGAACTATGCCATAGTGGCGAATAAAAACGACTCCAAATTCGGGAAGAGGAAAACGAAACCCGAATTCCAGTGAAGCCCGGTGTACAGGAACACCACTACTAACGGATTAGAACAATTGGTATCATCTGTGCAAGAACAAAGACTTTAAGGTCTTGAGTTCGAACCCCTGAAGACGCGATAAAACCGTGAGGGCGGGGTCGTAAAGGCGGGGCCCAAAGCGGACAATACGATTGAGTGGGTCGCTACCGGCTGAGTTAGGATGCCACAACATATATAAAATAAGTAAATAAATAAATAAATAAATAAATATAATATTGATTTAATATATTTATACACACATTTAAATAAAAATTCGTGAGTAGCATGAGTCATAAGCCAGAAATAAAACAGAAGCGAATACCATATATTGGCCAGTTGGTGATGCAAACACAAGGACTTTATGATCCACTTTTATTACACTCGATGTTCAACATACTGGTAATTCCCAGATACCAAAGGCGACATGGACCGTCTTCAATTTGGCACCACAAAAAATGTGGTAGTGAAGAATCCGAATCGATGTGCCCTTTACAGCCTTCACTCAAATAACTGTTTTTATTCTTTAAAGCATAACTACTGTAGCCTAAATTAATTCAAACAAAACGAAAGTAATTAAAACCCTTTTTGATGTTTTGGTTTTCCTCTAGCTGTTGTAGCCATTGGTGCGTTCCTTGACATGGAATCCACCAGCAGTTGGTTTTCTGTGGAGAGAAAGGTGCACACCAGGATCATGGTGAGTGCATGAAGAATTGTAGACAATTGAGTTATTAACGCCTTGCACATTGCTGTTCATGAATGCATTCATAGGCATTGTCTTTGATGCGTTGCTTTTGTCCTTCATCTTGCGATCACCTTCCTCACCGCTGCTGTAGCTTTGGTAGTCACTGCCGTCACTTCCAGTTGTAGGAGAATTGACCCTCTTTTGGAGACGATGTGGACTGCCCTGAAAGCCATTTTTCAGAGGTGATTGGATTAACTCCATGAAAGCTCCTTTGTTTTCACCAGCAATTGTGATGACCCTCATGCCGTTGTCCTCAGAATCTGAAGAAAACTTCTTGCCATTACCTTTCTCCTTTGTCTCACCATCCTTGGACGGTTCTTTCTGTCCATTCAGCGGACTGCTAGGCTTTTGAGGGGCACCAAATAGCCATTCCCTGGGCTTGTCAATCGTCCTTTGAACGAGCACGTTTTTCTGCACTGCCTCAACAGGTATCTTGGGTTCAAGCTCAGCTTGAGCTTTTAACTGGGGAGGTGGGAGAGTTAAAGGAGAAGGTGGCGGGGCAGTTGGTGGTTTTATCTTTGGTGATTGAATTGGAGATTGTGTAGCAGGTTTGACCGTTGTTGTTGATACTTTAGGACTAGGCACACGAGTCACAGAGGAGGCAGGCCTTTGGGTTGGAAAAATTGTCGCTGATGTTGTAGCAGGGGCTGTCTTGACTGGAGAATTCGGTACAGAGGCAGTAGTTGCCACTGGCTTGGCTGGAGAAGATGGAGCTATTGCCGTTTTCGGTAGAGAAGCAGTTGGCCCCGCCGCAGTTGCAATTGTAGCTGGGACTG